>OX422213.1:19095142-20386642 GCA_949130495.1 Sambucus nigra | reverse complement strand
ATGAGTATTATTAGCCATATCCTAAATAAATAGTAATGAGTTGTCAATACTAAATTTGTTCATATGTGGGACTCACATTTCCTCTAAAAATACCAGAAAATCTTATTTGAGGGTGTATACCTAGTGTTATTAACATTTGAATCAATTTTTTTAAAATAATAATAAAATATTTTGGACAGATTTTTTTAGGTTTTGCAACATTTCAACTATCCTCCTTAAAAAAAGTTCAAAATGACTTTTTTTTCTATTTAGAAAAAAGGATCTCAAAATTATTATTATTTTAAGCAGCGTAATATAGTCATATTTTGATCGATATTTTTAATTGATTTTTTTTAGGGGGGGGGGGGGTGTTGAAATATTTAAATAGAAAAAAAATCAATCAAAAATATTTTTTACTCTTTTAAAAAATTGTTCTACAACTTGTCCTTAAATAAATGATCCGCATTAGATCCTCTCCACACACACACACACACACACACATATATATATATGAATTGTAGGGTTAAATATTTGCAATTCTACAAATTTTGGGAGCCAAGGCCACCCTCGTCCACCAATGAATCCACCTCCTCCTGTGTTTAAATACCAAGATACGAGGAGGAGGTGGCACAAGTACCAAGGGTGGGAAATCGAGAATTTAGTAGTCGGCTATGCTAAAGTAGAAGGCGGAAAAGTTAACACGATACAATATTATTCGTGATGTGGGAATTTTGTATTTAGATATTGTAGAAATAGTATCATGTGTGGAGGATACCAAGTGTCCATGCTCAACAGAAAAAACGCCACGATACATATGCATATATAAAACTATTGTATGTATTGAGCACGGACATATGATACCATTCTCACATGAAAAATTCGTAGTTTTAGTGAGGCTATTTGCTTAAAGAAAAATAATATCACTGCAATTATGTTCGAACATGCAATTTGTAGTAATTTTTTTCTATTGAGAAAAAACCATCTCCTAATGATTGTTTTAAACTAATTTAGAGATTACTAAACTAATTTTTAACTCCATTCGATCCATTAATTGCTTGTACAAACATGATTGTAGTAAAGCTATTTGCATAAAGAAAAATAAAATTTCATAAAAAATAGTGAAAAATCGAAGGCTATTTGCCATAATAATAAGGTAGTGACAAATCAGTCCCTCTCATGGCAGTATAATTGTCAGGGAAACATTTCTCTTCATCTTCATTCTTGTTAAGCCTCCCTCCATGATGATGCTCGGATTTAGCACCACCAGATAAGTGTTAGTGAGCTCAAACAATAGCAGCCATGGCAGCCATAGAGGTGTATGAGTGTATAAGTATGTAAGTGTATAGAAGGGGATGAGTATAAGAGGGAATAAGACAATGATGTATAGTGGTTCAGCCAATTTGGCCTACATCCACTGTGAGTGTGTGATCCACTAAGTATGGGCACTAATGGCCTTGGATACAATGCACATAACCCTCTCACTCTCTCTCTATTGTGTGTGTACAAGCAGAGTTTTAGCTAGGGCTACTGTTCATGGATCCATCCCTGTAGGGTTGTAGGTGACAAGTATATATAGGTCTTGGGGGGTGTAGTGTACCCCCCAAGTAAGCATGGTGCATGTGAATGATGATCTAACCAATTCCCTGTTGACACCTGTAGATGCCAAATGATGGCATAATATTCCCTCACGTGAGGGTGTGATTTGGTCATAACGGTCTGCCACGTGTCATATGAGCCTCACGCGCACTGTTCCACGCGTCTCCCAAACCACGCGCTAAGATGATGTCACCCTCGGCCTATGATATGAGGCCGAGGGCAAAGTTCCCCCTGGCAGTGAGTATGGTCCAATTTAAGCCTCGTACTGTCGGCCCCTCGGAGGGTCGTCCGGGGCCTGCTGAAGGGTCGGCCCCTCGGAGGGTCGTCCGGGGCCTGCTGAAGGGTCGGCCCCTCGGAGGGTCGTCCGGGGCCTGCTAAAGGGTCGTCCCCTAGGAGGGGTCGTCCGGGGCCTGTTGAAGGGTCGGCCCCTCGGTGGGTCGTCCGGGTCCTGCTGAAGGCCGAGTCCAGGGGGGGTCATATGGAGCCAAATGAGGGGTCGGCCCCTCGGAGGGTCGTCTGAAGGGGTTGCCTTGATCCCGGCAGTCAGGGGGTAAATATGGGTATATCAATCACCCCCCAGCCCTTAGCCATTGATGTTGTTGAGATGGCTGAGGGATAGTGTCGCTTTTGAGGCGGATGTATGGTCAGTGAGATGAGGGATGCCTGTCAAGATGAGGTGACACTTGGGCGGTTGCCCACTGTCATCTCCAGTTCCCTAGGTAAGGCGGTTGTACTATGCTTGGGGCTTTGTGCCCTAATGATAACCTCCTCGTGGGCTGTGTTTTGCTTTGGGAAGTGAGCCCCCTTAATTAGCAAAGATATTAAAAGGATTTTCAAATCCTTTTTCCCTTCTAGCTTCTTCTTCATCTTCGCGCCCTTACTTTCTCTCACTACAATTCCAGCTAACTCCATAGCCGTTTCTTCGCTGATTTCTCCATCGCTCTTCACTCAGCCGTTGCTCTTGTTTCCAGGTACTCTTCTTTGCCTGAACTCTCCTCTAGCTCTTCCATTTCCTTTGTGTGTTGGGGTCGAACCCCTTTTAGCATTTTTCTGGTTTTTCTCGCATTTTTCTGGCGAACGACTTCGACTGTTCTTGAGTGCTCTTGAGCGAACCTTTCATATTCCCAGTTTTAGATCCAAAAGTCATAGGTTGGTCAATAGGAGTTTGTTTGTGGTTAGATTAGTAAAATCATCTCAAGTGTTAGGTCTTCCCCTTAATGCTTAGGAGGCTTTACGATTTAGCAGACGAGTTTCCATCCTTGAGGGAGAAGTTCTTCATAGAGATCAGGCGCATAGAGGAAGAGGAGGAGAGGAGACGACGGGACGACCCCATTTGGGTACGACCCATCTTTCCCCTCCCCTTGAAGAAAATTCTGCCCTCTGAGCCACAAGGGTCGTCCTATCGTCCATCCGACAGTCAGACGTTTGAGGGTGGTATGGAAGAGCGTGCGTCTTCACCTGCAGGTGCTGGTCCCTCTGGAAGGAGAGGGTCGTCTGAGGACGCCCAGGACCATCAGGCCGAGGGTGTGGGACCCTCTGAGGTCGTCCCTGTGACGGCCCTATCCCCCCATGCATTTCAAATGACTTTTCACGGTTCGCCCCCAAGAGGTGAAGAGGACGAGGGACAGGAGGCTGAGGGTTATGCTGAGGACTCTGATGATGATCCCATTGACACTTCTCACGCCTCTGCTTATGTTTCCACTGTGAAGGATCGTGACCTCTTGCTGTGGAGGCATCAGTTCGGCATAAAGTCCTCTGTGACTATGAGGGTTCCCAACCCCGATGAGCGAGTTTATCAGGGAGACGAGGGGGAGGTTGCTGTTTACGAGCAGATGCTTAGGGTAGGTGTTAGGTTCCCTCTGCATCCTACCATTGTTGAGATCCTGTCTGCCCTTGGGGTTTCCCCCTCTCAGCTCCCCCCCAACTCTTGGAGGGCAATTCTTGGCTATATATCTCTTTGGAAGAGTGTCTTCACAGATGAGCCCTCAGCAGACTTATTCATAGGTTGTTATAACATTACCTCATCGTCCAAGCAGCCTGGTTACTACCACTTAGGGGCCAGGAAGTCTGACAAGAAGATCCTTCATGTAGCCCAGACCTCAAATCATGACTGGAAGAAGAGGTATTTCTTCATCTCTGGGGACTGGGAGTTCCCCTCTGGGGTTGATCCTCTTGAAGATAGTCCGAGGGTTTCCCAGGTATGGTCCAAACCTTCCATGAGGGCACGGTCTGACCCTGGATTAAGTGAGGAAGAGAGGGTAATTGTTGACTATCTGAGGGACCAGGGGAAAGAGGGTGGACTTCCAAAATTTGAAGATCTAATGACCCCTCATCACCTCAAAGAAGCTGGCCTGAGGGTCGGCCCTTTGACAGAATTATGTGAGTGTTTTTCCATTTTCGCATTATGATTCCTTCTAAGTGTTCCCTCTTTGCCTCTGTATCTTTCTGACGTATTTCCTTCTTTTCAGGTCGTCCTGCGAACATTTCTGACCAATTGTGGGAGATGACTGCCCCCAGCTTGTTGTCCGGTCTTGGCAAGAAGAAGGGGAAGGAACCTCAGCAAGCCCAGAGGAAGTCAACGGCCGAGGGGCCGAGGCCGGTAGAGCCGACCGTGGATAGTCGGAAAAGGAAGCAGCCTGAAGCTCCTGAGGGCTCTCGTCCTGATGCACGGACGAGGGCGAGGGCAGAAGTGTCTGAGGGGTCTGCCTCCAGCATGGGGGCATTTTGGTCTCAAAATTTAGCATCCTTGAGGTCTGACCCTTCTTCCCTCATAGCCAACTTAGGGGCGGCCAAGGTCTCCATGTTTTCTGCCCCTTCGGCCTCTGACTACGACTTTTTGTCGAAGATGCCCCCTGCCAAGGTGTATGATTACGGTCTTCATACCATGGCCCAGGTATTTGTTTCTACCGTACTTCCTCAGTTAATTTTTTGTCAATCTGTTCCCTCGGCCTCTTAATGTTTGCTTGTTCTTGTGCAGTCTATTTGTGCTTGGGCGTCGGCTACAAAATGGATGGCCGAGAATCAGCTGAAATTTCAAGAGGCTGACAGGGCCATTCAGCAGGAGGCTCTTCTGCAGACTGAACTGGATGCTGCAAAGGCTGAGCTGGGTACTGCAAGGGCTGAGCTGGAGGGTATGAGGGTCGAGCATACCAGGGTCTTGAATGAGCTACAGACGCGGCATGAGGCAGACCTGAGGGCCAAGGACGACCTTATTAAAGACAAGGATGCGGCCTTGAATAACCTGGGGGCTCACTTCAAGACCGAGCTTGAGGGTGCAGTAAGGAAGGCCGGGGCCGATGCTGTTGAGGCCTATAAGGTTTCAGACGAGTTTCAAGGCTTCGGCCTTGAGTATCTTGAGAGGGGAATTAGGACGGCCTGTCGGTGGGTCGTCCTAAAATTTGCTGATGCAGTGACGACTATCCGCCCCTCCCTTGAAGCCGTCCAGCTAGATGACCCCTTAATTGCTGAGGCCTTGGCACAGGTTGAATCCCAAGTCCACGTTGAGGGTACCGGCACATCTGAGGATCAGCCTCTAGTGGTCGTAGATGAGACCCCTGTAATCGATGTGCCCTCTGAGTGTGCTCAATAGGGTGGCTGTCTGTGGCCCACACCCTCTTCTTGTAACATTTTTTTGTATTTTTGTTGATCAAACATTTCCCTTATTTGTAATATAATCACTGTCTTCTATTCCTGTCTTTGCTTTGTGATGCTTAGAAATTAACAATATTACCAACTCCTCCCTCGTCATTTTGAGGATAAATGGGGTCGTCTCTCCCATTTGCCCTCTTTATAGCCGAGGGTGTTTACCACCAAATTATGGTGTTTTAAATCAAGTCCACCCTCGTCTTTTTGAGGGGAGTGGAGGGGTCGTCCCCTCCACTGGTCCCCATTATAGCCGAGGGATCAACTAACCAAATTAATGGATTTTAATCTAGTCTTCCCTCGTCTTTTTTGAGGAGAGTGGAGGGGTCGTCCCCTCCACTGGTCCCCATCATAGCCGAGGGATCAACTAACCAAATTAATGGATTTTAATATAGTCTTCCCTCGTCTTTTTTGAGGAGAGTGGAGGGGTCGTCCCCTCCACTGGTCCCCATTATAGCCGAGGGTTCAACTAACCAAATTAATGGATTTTAATATAGTCTTCCCTCGTCTTTTTTGAGGAGAGTGGAGGGGTCGTCCCCTCCACTGGTTCCCATTATAGCCGAGGGATCAACTAACCAAATTAATGGATTTTAATATAGTCTTCCCTCGTCTTTTTTGAGGAGAGTGGAGGGGTCGTCCCCTCCACTGGTCCCCATTATAGCCGAGGGATCAACTAACCAAATTAATGGATTTTAATCTAGTCTTCCCTCGTCTTTTTTGAGGAGAGTGGAGGGGTCGTCCCCTCCACTGGTCCCCATTATAGCCGAGGGATCAACTAACCAAATTAATGGATTTTAATATAGTCTTCCCTCGTCTTTTTTGAGGAGAGTGGAGGGGTCGTCCCCTCCACTGGTCCCCATTATAGCCGAGGGTTCAACTAACCAAATTAATGGATTTTAATCTAGTCTTCCCTCGTCTTTTTTTTTTTTTTGAGGAGAGTGGAGGGGTCGTCCCCTCCACTGGTCCCCATTATAGCCGAGGGATCAACTAACCAAATTAATGGATTTTAATATAGTCTTCCCTCGTCTTTTTTGAGGAGAGTGGAGGGGTCGTCCCCTCCACTGGTCCCCATTATAGCCGAGGGATCAACTAACCAAATTAATGGATTTTAATATAGTCTTCCCTCGTCTTTTTTGAGGAGAGTGGAGGGGTCGTCCCCTCCACTGGTCCCCATTATAGCCGAGGGTTCAACTAACCAAATTAATGGATTTTAATCTAGTCTTCCCTCGTCTTTTTTGAGGAGAGTGGAGGGGTCGTCCCCTCCACCGGTCCCCATTATAGCCGAGGGATCAACTTCCCATGCATGCTAGGACTGACAATAGGATGAAGAAAACACTGATATTTCTCATTAATTTTCCAAGTGTTCTGTTGGAGCAACCCCAATTACAATTATGGCCTTTCAAGACCTTACAACACTACTGATAGTATTTCTTCAAATGATCTGCATTCCAGGGGTTTGAAAAAGGTTCCCCCTCTAAGTTTTCTAGCCTGTAGGTCCCTGGGACAACTTCATCGATGACCCTATATGGGCCATGCCAATTAGGATGGAGCTTGTTGGGTTTCTGCCAAGTCTTTTTAAGAACCAAGTCTCCCACTGCGATAGGCCTCTGTTTCACCCTTTGGTTGTAAAACTTTGCGGTCCTCTGTTGGTAGGAAGCTTGCCTTATCTCAGCATCCTCCCTTCTTTCCTCAATCAGGTCTAGGTCAAGTCTTCTCTCTTCCATATTCCCCTGGGGATCATACATTTGGACCCTATGAGTAGGAAACTCCACTTCGGTGGGGATGACTGCTTCTGATCCATAAGCTAACATGAATGGGGTCTCCCCGGTAGGGGTCCTTACTGTCGTCCTGTATGCCCACAATACTGCATATAACTCCTCGACCCATCTTCCTTTTGCCTCCTCAAGCCTCTTCTTAATCCCATCTAGGATTGTCCTGTTCGTAACTTCGGTTTGCCCATTGGCCTGAGGTCGGCCTGGGGTGGAGAAAAATTGTTTGATACTTACCCTCTCACAGTACTTCTGTAAAGAGGCATTCTTGAACTGGGTCCCGTTATCCGAGATGAGGGTGTTGGGTAGACCATATCTGCATATCACATTCTTCCAGATGAACTGGAAGGTCTTCTGTTCCGTGATCGTGATCATCGGCTCGGCCTCTACCCATTTTGAAAAGTAGTCAATTGCTACGATGAGGAACCGATAGTTATTGACTGCTCTCGGTAAGGGTCCTATCAGATCAATCCCCCATATTGCGAACGGCCATGGGGATGCAATGGAGGTGAGAGGCTGGTGAGGTTGATGAGGGATAGTAGCAAATCTTTGGCATTTATCACACTTTTTAACATATGCGGCAGCATCTTTCCCCAAGGTCGGCCACCAGTAGCCTTGGGTGATCACCCTCTTTGCCAAGGATCTACCCCCAATATGGCTTGAGCACGACCCTTCATGCACGTCTTGCAAAATGGAAGGGACCTCTGAGGGATGCACACACCTAAGTAAGGGGAGCAGAAACCCCTTTTTGTACAGCGTGTCTCCGATGACAGCGAACTTTGCAGCCCTGTATCTCAGCTTCTTCCTCTCTTGGCTTGCTTCTGGCATCTCTCCCCCTCTAATGTATCTGATCAGGGGGTCCATCCATGAAGGTTCTTGAGAAACATTCATGCAAATGCCAAGTGTTCCCTCGTTGTCTTCGATAGTTGGTCGAAGCAAAATTTCTACCGGGACTGTCCTCCTTATGTCTGTCCTAGTAGCTGAGGCCAACCTTGCAAGGGCGTCAGTACGGCCATTGTCGAGCCTAGGTATCCTCTTGAGTTTCACTTCTTTGAAGTTTTTCAGCAATGACCTCGCCTTATCAAGATACCTAGCCATCCTCTCGTCTTTGGCCTCATAGGCTCCTAGTATCTGATTCACCACCAGCCTTGAATCACTGTGAACCAAAATTTGGTTGACACTAAGGGATTTGGCTAAGGAGAGGCCAGCTATCAAGGCCTCATACTCAGCCTCATTGTTGGAGGCTTTGAAATTGAACCTCAGGGCGTACTCGACGTCTGTGCCATCGGGTGCTGATAGTATCAGTCCAGCACCACTTCCGCTATCACAGGAGGACCCGTCAACGAAGAGGCTCCACGGAGTCTTTCCTTCAGAAAAATTTCCCTCAGAGAGGGACCCCTGTCTAAAGATGTATCTTCCCTCTTCGTTTTCAGTCACTTTCCTTCTAGCGGTGCTCGTCTCAGCCATTTCTGCAGGTGTGTCTGCGGGTCTGTCTTCTGTATCTGCCTTCCCGAGGGTCTCACCCTCGGCCTCATCTTCTTCCCATGTGAACTCAGCCACGAAGTCTGCCAAGGCTTGCCCCTTAATGGCTGTCTTAGGCTGATACACAATGTCAAACTCCCCCAGCTCTATAGCCCAGGTCATTAGCCTTCCTGATTTTTCAGGCTTGTGTAGGACCTGCCTAAGAGGAGAGTCAGTAAGGATGACCATAGTATGGGACTGGAAGTACGGTTTCATCTTCCTTGAGGCATGAATCAAGGCATAGGCCAACTTCTCCATCCTCGGGTATCTCTGCTCTGCCCCCTGGAGTGCCTTGCTGTTGAAATATACGGGCTTCTGTATCCCATCTTCGTCTCTTACGATTGCTGCACTGATAGCGGATTCTGAGACAGCAAGGTACACGTACAGTCGTTCACCCTGCACGGGTCGTGACAGCAGCAAGGGAGACCCTAAGTATGATTTCAGCTGCTTGAAAGCCTCATCACACTCTTCGCTCCATTCAAAAGCTTTCCTGAGGATCTTGAAGAATGGTAGACACCTGTCTGTAGCCCTTGACACAAATCTGTTCAAGGCAGCCACTCTCCCTGTGAGCCTCTGAACGTCTTTAATGGACTTGGGGGTCTTCATCTCAATAAGGGCCTTTATCTTTTCAGGATTGGCCTCGATGCCTCTTTGATTGACAATGAACCCCAAGAACTTCCCCGCTCCGACCCCGAAGACACACTTGGCCGGATTGAGCTTCATTTTGTATTTGTCCATTGTATTAAAGGTCCTTTCCAGGTCTGCTACATGATCCTCTGCCTTCAGACTCTTAGTCAGCATGTCATCTACGTAAACCTCCATAGACTTACCAATTTGATCTTCGAACATTTTGTTTACGAGGCGCTGGTACGTTGCCCCCGCATTTTTTAGGCCAAAGGGCATGACCCTGTAACAGTATGTCCCCTTGTCAGTGATGAAGGCGGTCCTCTCCGAGTCCTCAGGGTTCATGAAAATCTGGTTATACCCTGAGTAGGCATCCATGAAACTCATGAGCTCATGGCCTGCGGTAGCGTCTACCATCTGGTCGATGCGGGGGAGAGGGAAGCTGTCTTTGGGACAATGCTTGTTGAGGTCTGTGAAGTCCACGCACATTCTCCACTTGCCGTTGGCCTTTGGGACGATGACTGCATTGGACAGCCACTCAGGGTAGATGACCTCTCTGATAAATTCAGCGTCTTCTAATTTTTTAACCTCATCCCTGATGACCTCATACTTTTCTCTAGAGTAAATCCTCCTCTTCTGCTTTACCGGCTTCACTCCCTCTACCACATTGAGTTTGTGGCACATGATTTCAGGGTCGATCCCTGGCATATCTACATGACTCCACGCGAAGACGCTTCGCCTTCTCCTCAACAGTTTGATGAGGTCTTCCTTGATACTGGGCTTCAGAGATTTGCCAACTTGGACGGTTTTTCCCGGGTCATCCTCATCGAGGGTGATGGGTTCTACCTCCTCAGCGGCCTCTCCTTTTTTGAGCTTCGTCTCGTCCCTGGGGTCTAGGGTATCAATGTTGTAAGTGGCTGTAGCCCTCTTGTGTGCCTCCCTTTCTTCAGCGGAGTTGTAGTAGCACTCTCTCGCTGTCGTCTGGTCTCCCTGAACTTCCCCCACCCCATAAGGGGTAGGGAACTTAACCATCTGGTGGACCGTGGACGGCACAGCTTCAAACCCCTTGAGGGCCACACGTCCCAGTATGATGTTGTATGCCGAAAACACATGCTCATCCAGCACAAAGAAACTGACCCTCTTAGTGAGCCATCTCGGCCACTCGTCCCCCATCCTGACATCAGCCTCATATATTCCTAGGGGGTGAACCTTCTCCCCACTGAACCCAATCAATGGATGATGGTAGGGGATAAGTCTGGCACGACTGAGGCCCAAGGCCTTGAAGCATGGCCAGAACATCACATCTGCGGATGAGCCCCCATCCACCAGGATCCTCGGCACTTCGCACCCGTGCACCCTGGTGGTGATGACGAGAGGGTCATCATGCGGGGCCAATAGGCCCTTGAAGTCCATTCTTGAAAATCCCACAACCAAAGTGTCCATATCAACCTTCTTCCTTTTTTCTAACTTGACCTCTAGGGAGGTCGAGTGCACCGTCTTCGTCACTGCCTTAGCCTCAGCGACATGGGCCTTCCTGTCGGCGACCTCAGACCCTCCTCCTGCAAGTCCCCCGGAGATCATTCCCACCCCGAGCGAGATCATATTGAGCCTCTTGACAGGGCCTTGGTCGTCTCTCGGCGGGAGGTCAGGGTCGTCCTCATCATCAGAGGGGTCGTCCCCTCTTTTTTGAGGACCTTCTCTGCAGGCGTCGACTCGCTTCTTTCTGGGGTCGTCCCCTCGGCCCCTCTTGAAGTCGGCTTTGTCGACGTACTTTCTGACCTTCCCTTCCTTCAGCATCTTCTCAATCTCATCTTTCAGAGCAAAGCATTTGTCTGTTACGTGGCCATGGTCTTGGTGAAATTCACACCACAGGTTCCTATTTCTCTTGCCGGGGGCTGCCCTCAGCTTCTCAGGCCACTTCAGTGTCCGGTCACTCTTTATCTCATTGAGGATCTGTTCACAGCTGACCGTCAGAGGGGTGTACCCTGCGAACTTATCATCCATGGTCCTCTTCTTCCCCTCTTTGTTCTTCTTGGGGTATTTATTCCCACTTGCACCTCCTTTTTCGTCTTCATGTTTTGCCGCCATCGCCTCTTCGGCGTTCATCACCTTCCCTGCTGTTGACAACAGCTCAGCCATCGTCCTCGGAGGGTCTTCGGCAAGCTTCCATAATAGCTTCCCCTTCTGGAGCCCTCCAATCAGGGCTGTCATAGCTATGCTCTCCTCATAGTCTTCCACCTCCAGCTTCTCTTTATTGAATCTGGCTATGTAGTCTCTCAGAGTCTCGTTCTTTCCCTGCTTAACATAGAGCAGGTGTGTGGTCTTCTTCTGTGGCCTCACCCCAAAGCAGAAATTATGGATGAACAAGTCAGCCAACTGCTTAAAGTTTCCAATAGAATTTTTTGGAAGAGACGTGTACCACACATGCGCAGCCCCTGTCAAGGTACCAGAGAAGGCACGACACCTCATCTCATCTGAGATAGAGTATATGTCTGCCGCCGACTGATACATTTCCACGTGGTGGACAGGGTTGGTGCTCCCATCGTATCTTGGGGTGACCGCGGGAGGCTTGAACTTCGATGGCGTGGGGAAGTTGACTATCTTTGCCACAAAGGGTGAGCCCATGGTGTATCCCCTCTGAAGAGGGTCCCGGCTCTTCAGTATGTCGCCAATCTTATCCTCTAACCTCTGGATTGAGTCATTCCAGGGCCTCACAGGGTCGGCCTGGCCGATGTTATCCCCTGCTGCCTCTCGGAGGTGGATGGAGGGCTCCGCTACGGCAGGCCTGTGTCGGCTATTTACTTCCCTTTGGCCGTCATCCCGTCTTTGGGGTCGGCCTTCTGCTTCTTTCCTAGATCTCGCTGCGCTTCTTGACTTGGACAACTTGTCTCGCAGGTCATTCACTGGGCCCAGCCTCTCGAAGGCCGACCCCCTGCTCAGGCGGTCAAAAGCAGAGCCTCTTGGGCGATCATCAGGGTTTGGTCTCCCGCACTTTCCTCTACTGTCCTGGAGGGGTCGTACTGTATTGTTGGAGACCTCATATGGCTCCCAGCATTCTACTGGAGCCTCTTCTTCCTCCAGATCATCATACCTGTCCTCGGGGCAAGGGTTTCCTTGCCTCCCCAGGCGTAAACGCCGGGGGTCAGCAACATCCCTACGCCGCTGAGGGGGTGGCAGGTCTTTATGTGGTGCCTGGGGTGGTCCCCTGGCCTCATGATGTCCTGGAGCTGCTGCCGGAGTAATCATCTCAGGTGAGACCCCGGGTGGTCTCAGTATATTCTGACTTAGAGCTGTAAACTGCTCCTGCATCATCCGCTGGCTGGCTGCCAGAGACTTTAGGGCTGCTGCCACATCAGCCATCTCAGACTGAGGTGGTGGCTGACTGGAACCGGGTCTTCCCCCATCATCCGGCGGGGGAAGTGGTGGCGGTGGCATCTCAGGTGCCATGTGCTTGAGCTATGAAGAGCTGAACTGAAGAAAATACTGGTTAGCTTGGGACCTTAGTAGGTCTCTTTCAATGGTGAAACACCTCCTCTCAGGGGGAGTGTTGGTTCACCACCAGAGTGCCCAGTGAGGTCAAGCTGTACAAAGGAAGAGATGTCTTCTCGTTCCCACAGACGGCGCCAAACTGATGATGCTCGGATTTAGCACCACCAGATAAGTGTTAGTGAGCTCAAACAATAGCAGCCATGGCAGCCATAGAGGTGTATGAGTGTATAAGTATGTAAGTGTATAGAAGGGGATGAGTATAAGAGGGAATAAGACAATGATGTATAGTGGTTCAGCCAATTTGGCCTACATCCACTGTGAGTGTGTGATCCACTAAGTATGGGCACTAATGGCCTTGGATACAATGCACATAACCCTCTCACTCTCTCTCTATTGTGTGTGTACAAGCAGAGTTTTAGCTAGGGCTACTGTTCATGGATCCATCCCTGTAGGGTTGTAGGTGACAAGTATATATAGGTCTTGGGGGGTGTAGTGTACCCCCCAAGTAAGCATGGTGCATGTGAATGATGATCTAACCAATTCCCTGTTGACACCTGTAGATGCCAAATGATGGCATAATATTCCCTCACGTGAGGGTGTGATTTGGTTATAACGGTCTGCCACGTGTCATATGAGCCTCACGCGCACTGTTCCACGCGTCTCCCAAACCACGCGCTAAGATGATGTCACCCTCGGCCTATGATATGAGGCCGAGGGCAAAGTTCCCCCTGGCAGTGAGTATGGTCCAATTTAAGCCTCGTACTGTCGGCCCCTCGGAGGGTCGTCCGGGGCCTGCTGAAGGGTCGGCCCCTCGGAGGGTCGTCCGGGGCCTGCTGAAGGGTCGGCCCCTCGGAGGGTCGTCCGGGGCCTGCTAAAGGGTCGTCCCCTAGGAGGGGTCGTCCGGGGCCTGTTGAAGGGTCGGCCCCTCGGTGGGTCGTCCGGGTCCTGCTGAAGGCCGAGTCCAGGGGGGGTCATATGGAGCCAAATGAGGGGTCGGCCCCTCGGAGGGTCGTCTGAAGGGGTTGCCTTGATCCCGGCAGTCAGGGGGTAAATATGGGTATATCACTCCACGCCTTACACTAAGGGCCCGTTTGATGAAAGAGGGTGGAATTAATTTTCAAGTCATTAGTTTCCTAGAATTCAATTCTTTGGGGACCCCCAAAGAATTGAATTCCATGACAAATCAGTTTTTTGTGCTTTCGGTGTTAATACCTTAATGTAAGTTGTAATTATTTTTCAAGGCAAATAAGTGTTATCAAACACAACAAAAACCTAGAAAATGAAAAAGATTCATTATTTGTCATGACAAATATTGCTTTCAAATAGATCCTAAGTTTTTGAACATGTTCACTTAAAGTGGAATCAATTTTTACAAAGATATTGGAACAAATAAAAGATTCTTCAAAATAACACATACATCGTAACAACAATAAATCACAAAATTACTCTCCGATATGAGTGCTTCTATATCGACTCATGATTTTTCTGTATCGATCACGACACGCTGACATGGTGTATTGCGATTGGTTAAGAAACAGTAAACAATCGCGACATGTCATATTAGCGTGTCGCTGCCGACACATGAAAATCAGGAGTCAACCTAGAATTTTTTTTAATGAAAAAACATATCAAGAACTACTCTTGTATAAGATTCGGTTTATTAGGAGTATACAATCAAATATATTAGAGAATTTATGCACAAATCTACCCATAATCAAGAAAATTGTAAAAACTTTTATATAAGTCATTATACTTATTAAAACCAAGAAACTACATAAATTTCACCCCACAACAATAACAAATCACAAAAACTCACTTATTCGTAACTAAAAATATCCCATACGGCCTAGTACAACCTAAGTACAAATAAGCTGACTCAGGATTACTCTTCATAACAAAAAAATATATATCTCACTTGGTCTAGTATAATCTAATTTTGTGCCCATTTTCAGTGAAGGGACTGAAAGATGCGAGTTTTTTGCAATTACGTGAGCCAAAATGACACTAGCCGTAACTATTTAAATCTACTATTACTTGCTAACACCATCAAAAGTCTATACGGTTGAAATAGAGATTTTTTTTATAAAATTCTTACTCATGCAAGTGATATTACATAGTTATTAGGGTATTATTATTTTGTACAATGTTAGGCCGACATCCAAATGCGACACATATGTGGTGACGCACTGATGCGTTACCTGTATTAGTGTGTGATTGGGCTCTACTTATATTGAACCCAAACTCGCGTCAATACGAATGCAACATATTAAAAAAATGTAATAATTTTTAGAATCACACAATCAAACAATGGTATGACTCAAAAAACACACATTGTGCAACTTCCACAATAGCCACCCACTTGGGAGTTGATTTTATAATATTTAAAATTAATTTTTTATTATTTTGTATCGTATTTTTCGTGTTGCCATTTCTGTTATTATATAGTCAAAATAACCTAGGAGTGACATTTAGACGTAGGTGTATGTGTGTGATTTAATTGTTATACTTAAATCTTTATCTTGATATTCGCACATGTTATACCCTTTTATTCATGTCGGTCAGATTTGGGAAATTGTAAAAGAAATTGATTAATTTATTATAAAAGGTTGTTGGTTTCTTCATTGACATAGAAATTGAGATATTGTAAATTTACTCTGTTGACTATTTTATTTAAATTTAATTTGTTGAATATTTTATTGGGATATTAGTAAATATTAGGGGATATATCATGTGCTTGGTTTCTATAGATACGTGAGGTACTCACATCAAATTTAGAGACAGATTTGGAGAAGAGTAATATTAGAAATTTGTGTTATTAATATTAGAGATGAGTATTATTAGCCATATCCTAAATAAATAGTAATGAGTTGTCAATATTATATTTGTTCATATGTGTCCTCTAAAAATACCAGAAAATCTTATTTGAGTGTGTATACCTAGTTTTATTAACATTTGAATCACTTGCAAACCATTGTGTGTGGACAAGTTACGAATCCATTTTTTTTTTTAAATAATAAAATATTTTGGACTGATTTTTTTAGGTGTTCCAACATTTCAACTATCCTACTTAAAAAAAGTTCAAAATGACTTTTTTTTCAGTTCAGAAAAAAGCATCTCAAAATTATTATTATTTTAAGCAGCGTAATATTGTCATATTTTGATTGATATTTTTAATTGATTTTTTTTGGGGGAGGGGGGTGGGGGGTGGGGGTGTTGAAATATTTAAATAGAAAAAAATCAATCAAAAATAAATTTTTACTCTTTTAAAAAATTGTTGTACAACTTGTCCTTAAACAAATGATCCGCATTATATCATCTCCACGCGCGCACATACACATACACACATATATATGAATTGTAGGGTTAAAAATTTGCAAATCTACAAATTTTGGGAGCCAAGGCCACCCTCGTCCACCAATGAATCCACCTCCTCCTGTGTTTAAATACCAAGATACGAGGAGGAGCTGGCACAAGTACCAAGGGTGGGAAATCGAGAATTTAGTAGTTGGCTATGCTAAAGTAGAAGGCGGAAAAGTTAACACGGTACAATATTATTCGTGATGTGGGAATTTTGTATTTGGATATTGGAGAAATAGTATCATGTGTAGAGGATACCACGTGTCCGTGCTCAACAGAAAAAACGACACGATACATATGCATATATAAAATTGTTGTCTATATAATGAAAAATATGTGAGACACATATGGTATACGTTTCATGTCCTTATATATGTTGAGCACGGACATATGATACCCTTCTCACATGAAAAATTCAGAGTTTTAGTGAGGTTATTTGCTTAAAGAAAAATAATATCACTGCAATCATGTTCGTACATGCAATTTGTAGTGATTTTTTTCTATTGAGAAAAAACCATCTCCTGATGATTGTTTTAAACTAATTTTGAGATTACTAAACTAATTTTTAACTCCATTCGATCCATTAATCGCTTGTACAAACATGAATTTAGTAAGGCTATTTGCATAAAGAAAAATAGAATTTCATAAAAAATAGTGAATAATCGAAGGCTATTTGCCATAATAATAGGGTAGTGACAAATCAGTCCCTCACATGGCATTATAATTGTTAGGGAAACATTTCTTTTCATTTTCATTCTTGTTAAGCCTTCCTCCACGCGTTACACTAAGGGTTTGTTTGATAAAAGATGGTGGAATTAATTTTCAAGTCATTGGTTTCCTAGAATTCAATTCTTTGGGGACCCCCAAAGAATTGAATTCTATGACAAATCAATTTTTTGTGCTTTAGGTGTTAATACCTTAGTGTAAGTTGCAATTATTTTTCAAGGCAAATAAGTGCTATCAAACATAACAAAACCCTAGAAAACGAGAAAGATTTCATATTTGTCATGACAAATATTGCTATCAAATGGACCCCAAGTTTTCGAACATGCTCACTTAAAGTGGAATAAATTTTTACAAAGATATTGGAACAAATAAAAGATTCTTCAAAACAACACATACATCGTAACAACAATAAATCACAAAATTACTCTCCGATATGAGTGCTTCTATATCGACTCATGATTTTTCTGTATCAATCGCGATGCGCTGACATGGTGTATTGCGATTGGTTAGTGCCGTCAGTGTAGATCCACATTCATAAAACAATAAACAATCGCGACATGTCATATTAGCATGTCGCTGCCGACACATGAAAATTAGGAGTCAACCTAGAATTTTTTTTAAATAAAAAAATATATCAAGAACTATTTTTGTATAATATTCAGTTTACTAGGAGCATACAATCAAATATTTTCGAGAATCTATGCACAAATCTACCCATACTCAAGAAAATTATATAAACTTTTATAGAAGTCATTATACTTGTTAAAACCAAGAAACTGCATAAATTTCACCCTACAACAAAAACAAATCACAAAAACTCACTTATTCGTAACTAAAAATATCCCATACGGCCTAGTACAACCTAAGTACACGTAAGCTAACTCGGGATTACTCTTCATAACAAAAACAATATATCTCACTCGGTCTAGTCTAATCTAAATTTGTGCCCATTTTCAGTGAAGGAACTGAAAAATATGAGTTTTTTGCAATTACGTGAGCCAAAATGAGAGTACTCGTAACAATTTAAATCTACTATCACTTGCTAACACCATCAAAAGTCTATAGGGTTGAAATTGAGATTTTCTTTATAAAATTCTTACTCGTGCAAGTGATATTACAGAGTTATTAGGGTGTTATTATTTTGTGCAATGTTATGCCGATACCCAAATGCGATACATTTGGGGTGACGCCCTGATGCGTTGCAGACACGCGTCAATACGAACGCAACATATTAAAAAAAATGTAATAACTTTTAGAATCACACAATCAAACAATGGTCAAAGCCGGTTTTGAGGGGAGGCGAGAGAGGCGGCCGCCTCGGGCCTCCGATTTTCGACGCATTTTAGGGGCCCCAAAATTTTATATATGTATATATATTTATAGCGTCATTTTCCAATTGTCCAAAAAAAAATATGTTGAAAACTGGATAGATAAACATTGAAACTTGTCACAATTCTTAAAAATAAGTCGGCATCTTTTCGGTAAAAAAATCCAACAATTTATAAATTAATAAAAAATTTCTTGTTAAATATGGGGCCCCCAATTCAAAATTTCGCCTCGATCGAACCCCTAAAATCTCGGGACCGACCCTGCCCTGACGACTCAAAAAACACATTGTGCAACTTCCACAATAGCCAACCACTTGGGAGTTGATTTTCAAAAGCTATAAACCACAAACCCAACTATTCTAGACTAAGTCAAATGTAAAAGAGACACACTACCACACAAGGTGGTAACAACTTTTGTTTTCAATGGTCCTTGTTTTATGGCTCACGAAAAATGACCTTTTTTATATGTACTTACTTGGAAGTACACATCAATAGAAAATATTAGTCTACTTTAAATGATATCGATACAGCCTACCCTTTTCCTTCTCTTGGTAAAAGTCCAACCCAATACCAAGACCATTTATGGCGGCAATAGCATGTATGTCTGCTTCTAACTTGTACCATTCCTCTCGTTTTCTATGTGTATTTTATATTAGTTTTATTTTGTGTATTTAAACCATATTATTATTTATTATTTTGTTTTACTTTCACTTTTTTAAACAAAAAGTTGTATTACAAATCCACTCCCCAATAATCATTCGCATTTAATGTTTGGTAACTATAAAGATATAAAATAAATTAATTAGTTTAGAAGAAAAAAAACTAAAATGTAACATCAATGCACAAAGTAAAGAATATGGTGCATGATTTTTATATGAGAATTTCAGAATTTAAAACCAAAGAAAATGTTAAAAATAGTATATATATATATTTGTGTGTGTGTGTGTAAGTATATATACATATAGAATGAGAGAATTATTAGTTTTTACTTTGGCTCTACATTTTTTGGTTACTAACTCCAAATTTCAGTTTTAGAGTTTAGACCGTGCGTTTTTTGTATTTAAATAATACTTTTTAGTATATAAATCATTTTAAAATAATACTTTTTATTTTGTATTTTGTATTTTCATGTTTGCTTCTAACTTGTACGATTCCCCTCATTTTCTATGTGTATTTTATATTAGGGCAATTTTGTGTATTTAACCCTTATTATTATTATTTTATTATTTTGTTATACTTTCACTTTTTTAAGCAAAAAGTTGTATTACAAATCCACTCGCCAATAATCGTTTACATTTAACGTTTGGTGTTATTAATTTCAAAAAAATAAAAATAAACCATAAATATATCAAATAAATTAATTGGTTTAGGAAAAAAAAAACTAAACATGTAACATCAATGCGGAAAGTAAAGAATATGGTACATGATTTTTATATGAGAATTTTGGAATTTAAAACGGAAGAAAATGTTAAAAACAGTATATATATATATATATATATATATGTGTGTGTGTGTGTGTGTGTGTGTGTGTGTGAATATATATACATATAGAATGAGAGAATTATTCGTTTTTACTTTGGCTCTTCATTTTTTGGGTACTAACTCCAAATTTCAGTTTTAGAGTTTAAATGGTACATTTTGTGTGCTTTAATAATACTTTTTTGAATTTTTTATTTTTTATTTTTTACTTTTATGTCTCGAATAAACTATAAAAATGACATGATCAAATGATAAAAAAGTGAGGACTTTGACTAAAGGTAGCGATGGAGTGGGGTGAAACACAATATTTATTAAAAAAATGGTAACGTAAAACCAAGTATAAAAGTGAGAATTAAACACAAAATAACAATTATTATGTTATAAAATGTGTATTATAGGGGATGTTGACTTGTATTTTAATCCACTGATATTTCGTAATTATTAAGGGTTCTATCGGATTATCTTATTTTGTACTATAAATATGGATCATACCTCTTTAATTTTGACAGATGAATGAAATGAAAGACTCACTCCTTCTGAATTTTCTATATGTCTTTTTGTGTTTTACAATACATTGCCAGTAAGATAAGTTCTCATATTTAGAGCGATTGCTTTCAAAAATATTTATTATACGATTTCTTTTGTCGTAAAGTAAAACTTGTAGATACGAATCTAAAAATATTGAAAATATACCAAAGTTTTTTAGTCTATATCCCTCCTTCGTTATTTTTCCTCTTTTAGTGTTCATGCTTAGACTTGGTACGAGATTGAGAACATTTGTTTGACTGCATTTTATTATTCTATCATAAAATATTATTTGTGTCTTTCTTAATACTATGTGATTTGATCTCACATGTTATGTACTCAAATGTTTTTTTCCCTATACTCAATCTCAAAGATTCTCGTTCTTAATGTTTAAAAAAAAAGTCTCTTTCTTAATAAAATCAATTCAAATTATTTGACCATTGAGTGTCTATGACATCAATTGAGTATTGTCATAACCTAACTTGTTATATGATTAAATCTACATATTCTAACCCCTTTTTTTTCCTCAAACATATATGTGTTTTTAACACCTATATGCATAATTATAATTTGTGAAAAAAAAAGTGTTTTTTTCCTTTTTGGAAAAAAATAAATAAATCAAATAATTGATTTAAATGGGTGACTTTCAATTGATCTTCATATTTTTTGCATTAGATAGTATATGATGCTTATATATTTATTATATACATATTTAATTTGTTAGAATTAATATATCGAAGTCTATACAAAAAAAATTGCAAATATTATAAAATGGTTAAAATTTTCAGTTGTGAAATTTATATACAATATTTCAATCATAGGACCTGAAGTTCCTAATTATCATTTAAATTTGGGACTTGAACTTCCCAATAATATTTGACAGTTGGGCTCTCAAATTTCCAATCGCTATTGCTAGGGACTTGAAGTTTTATCTAGATTTTGGCACTTGAAGTTTTCAAATGGTTATTTTAGTTTAAGATCCCGTATAAATTTTTTCATTTGGGATCAAAGTTTCCAAATTATTTTAAAATTAAGACTTAAAGTTCTCAATTATTGTTCAAATTTTTGGACTTAACAACGAAATATGCCTTCAAATCAAATCTGAAGTTTTGATTATTTCTATAATAGGGCTAGGGATACCAAAAGTACCATAACAATTATTTATAATTTGGACCCGAAGCTCCAATAATTTTGTAATCAAATACGAAGTTTTGATTTTTTATATAAAAAGGATAAGGACATTAAATGTTTCATAATGATTATTTATAGTTTTGGACCTGAAGTTCCAAACACTTTTACCCTTTGTCAAACTTGAAGTTTGGATATAAAGGGGCGAGACGTTTAAACTCCCTAAATATTTAATGTTGTGACACAAAGTTGCCCTAATTATTTACAATTGGGACCTGAAGTTCCCAATAATTATTTATATATGAAAATTGATTTTTCTTCGTTCAAATTTTGGGACGTGTGTAAATTATTTGGACCTAAAGTGTTAAAAGAAAACATATCACAATCAAACTTGAGGTTTTGATTGTCAAATTGAAAGGGCATAGACCAAGAGTCTCCAAATTATTATTTATGTTTTGTATGAAGATCCATATTCCTTATAGTTACCATGAGTTCACAAAATATTATTTGTTAGCTCGGATATAACATATGCAGACCTGAAGCTCCAACAACTACACCATAAATCAAAACTTGAAGTATTTGTTATTCACGAGGTCTGAATTTTGAAAGTTTTCAAAATAATTACTTATAAGTTGGATCTAAAGCTCCTGAATAGCTCAGTTTAAATGAAAAAAAATATATATCCTTAAATGGATGTGCTCCAGAAGAGCTCAACTGAAATGCAAAATATCCAAATAAGGAATTCAAAAACGAATGACCCTGGGATAAGTAATTATTGTCTCGGCCTGCAGATCGAGCATAGTATATGATAAACTCATATCTATTAGTCAAATGGATTGAAAAGTCCTGCAATGCTTTAGCATATATTATGCATGCAATTTTAGTATACCCATAGTCTCTAATATTTGGATATTAAATTATTCATATCATACTAGAAAGGATGGCAAATAATTTTGGTCCTGAAGTACCATGTGTGCATGTTATTATAATATTTAGTCTGGAAGTATCATGCTTGTATGTTATTAGTATATTGATCTAGGTGAGTATTTCAAGATAAAATAAATCAACCACAATGCCCGATGTACGAGAAAAATCCAAATAAAAAATCTCGGATGACCCAGCAACACAAAATCCACCAAGTTTATAAAAGGACTCGACATAAGACTTATAATATGGACTTGACGCTTTAGCAAACCTTAATGCTATTCGTTCTTTCAATCTCTGCTCAATGATACACAGGAGTCCACTGGCGTAGATGCAATAACATGTGAGCCCACATACACCTCGAAATCCACCGATAAGGCTCATCAACCGTAATGCAAACGGAGTCCACCGTATGTAAACCAACAGGCACGAAATCAAACGCAAGAAATAGTTGTCAATAAGTTGTAGAGAATAAACAATAGTGCCAAAACATGATCTCAAAGCATATATAAGATGAATCTTGGATCTTAAACTAGTTGGGTGCGGGTTTATGTTTGAAAAACATAATCATGGATGATTAAGGAAAACTGAAGAGCTTTTTAGAAGAGGTTTTGCACTCAAAATCATGAAAAAAAAAGTCACTCGAATAAATGTTATTCTAGAGTACTTAAAAAGGTGGAAAATCTGAGAACATGGAGGAGTGGAAAAAAACTAAATTTTCTAAAAAAATGCATCAGGTCATTTGAACAACATGGTACCTCGTTCGAACGACGTACCCGATCTCATTTGAACATGAATTTAATGAGGTATCAAATGAGGGGAAAAAATGGTTCGATTGATCTCATTTGAAATTTGTTTAAACGAGGGTATCAATCTCATTAGAACGACCTTTGAATGAATTATCTAACGAAATTTCGGAGAAGAAAAGCTTTCAAAAATTAACCTCATTTGTAATCTTATTCGAACGACATCAAATGTTATTTTAATGACCAGGAGAAAAGGCATATTTTTCTCTAAAAAAATATAAAATCATTTTAAAAAAATCCTAACACCCAGTAATAAAAGATCCACGGCTCAACATAAATATGCATTCATACCCGAGAGGTCCTTAGAACATTGATGACGAAATGTGGCACGAAACACAATATGATGATGTGTTCTCTTTAACGTGGTTGCTACATCTTCAACAAACACGTCATAGACTTGAAAGGTCACTAACTCAAGTCCAAACCTATGACTCAACGATTTTGTCTAAACAAAGAATTAAGCCAAAAACATATACAAATTGACTCCATTGGAAGTTTGTACTTACAAATCTTCCCCTTTGTGTTAATTTATCATTTTCCTTCGCTAAATAAAAAAAAAATCTAAATTAAACTTGATTTTCCATAATATGTTCTACAAAAACCTTGTATAGGTGTAAGTGGTTTATAACTTTATCAATCCCTATAGAATTCGACCTCGTACTTATCGAGTTTTACTACTTGTTTGTGTTTTGTACTAGGGACATTAGCACACACTTTTTACACACAAGCAATTCGATCTAAGCATATACGTATGCATGAAATGGGATTTACAACCCTCTTTACTTAAAAAGTTAATTTTGTATAAAACCCATTTAACTTTTAGAATAAAATGAATCAATCTATATTTATTCTCATTTGGACGTAGAAGCATGTATGGAAAAGTAGGATATGCCACCTTAACCAACATAACGCTTAATATTCACATTGAGACAAGAAGGGTGAATGATGTGCTTAACACTTTTTTTTTTATGTAACATAGTCCGTGAACTCAAAACTCCGTTTCGTTCCAAAATCTTCTTATCCCTATAACACTCCGCTCAATTAAATACCTGGTGATCAGTCATAAATTAGAGTATACAGTTGGTTAATTTTTAGCATCACTGTCGAAAAATGTTTTCTTTTTGTTAATCACCTAATACTCAATTAAGCTGGTGTTAAAAAATTTCAAATTTTATTTTAATACAATCTCATTTTACCATTACAAATAATTTCATTTAATCCGCACCACAACAATGCATAATAGATAAGTAACATCATAACTGAATTAAATGTAACTGGAATAAACTCCATAGTTTAATTATCTCGATACAACAATCCAAATAAATTGAATGTATCCAAACTGACATAAGTAATACCACTGTCTGAGATAGAGTCGAAATAACTAGAATCCTTGGGCGACATGCCCTACATGAACTAACTACTACGGATGTATGAATCAAGAGAATGAAAGCGTCTGGCATTCCTGTGACTGGACGCCTAATATAGAAGATACAAGGGAGGCGAGAATATGCAAGAAAATAGGCCACAGCTCGATGATAAAATATTTTTAAAAATAGTAAGTGATTAAGAAGTGCAATTAAGCAATTATTATGTACATGTTATATTCTCGAACTCCCTCTTGAGATAATCACCTCTCATCTAGTGTGCACGCCTAACGTACCTTCAAACCATACTAGTTACTATTCACATGCTAACTAGTTCTTTCCACTCTAACATCTAAACATATCCCAATATCGTTCCCACGTATTTCTCTCGCAATATATATAATACATATATATCCAATTTCTCTTTAACATGGATAAGCACTTTTTCAATTTAAAATAATTAAGTGTTCACTAACTTAATTAATTTCAGATGTCATTATCATTCATGTCTACTTAATTCATATACTATAGAATATCACAAGTATACATATACATTCACTCTAATATATGTATGTATGTATGTATGTATATATATATATATATATATATATCACTGCACCCCGAGACTCAGTTGCGGTGCATGCATACTCTGCTATCATATCCGGGTACATCTCGTCACTGTACAAAGGACTATCGGTTCGGTATATCCTTCAAACCATAAATAACAAACACAAATATTAGAGGCGAACATAATCCAAAGCCTTTGGGCTACGTACATACCTACGCACCCAAATAACCGTTCAATACTATTGTTTTCACACATAGCAATCCAACCTAAGTCCTATGTTCTGAGGCACAAGTTAAAAATTCCCCTTAAGGCTCATCAGGATATGACTGCCCTCAACGCGCAAACCTCCCGTCGATAGTAAGTAGGCTAGGTTTGTCATACACATAAATCATCATATATGTATACACTCAACCTATATCAACAATAGGACATAGATTACAAGTCTCATACAAGTATACTTATATCTCAAATATCATATGTATCATGGTATTTTAAAACCCAATTATATTATAGGTATTCGCTCCACCTATGTATATGTATTAACAAATATGTATACTATCATCCCACATACAAATCCCACACGTAGTATATTTCTAGTTTATCCCATAAATTAATAATTCACATTTTATTCATATTTTCCATTACTCCTCACATCTCTTGTTAACCGAAAGGATTTAAATAATTATTTTAGTAGCTACCTTCAACCCATACTTATTGGTCCAAAATCCAGACTCATTATAACAAGCCCAGATTATATTTTAATTCTCAATAATCATTTTTCTCGATAAAGTTACATTCTGCCTAGAAATATAAAATTACAATTTAAGGCTTTTTTTCTCCGATTTTGAAAAACTTAAAACTACAAAGTTATGCAAAACGTGATTTTATACAAGAACTCGCGTGCATACTACCAATTTCCACTTAAAACTGTCCTAAAATTATCATACAACGTTCGTCATTTTTCTACATATTTTTACCTACGGGTTGTAACATAATTTATCCTCAAAACCTCTAACAAATGATCCCAAACTCCTTATAATTCATCCCAATTGATATACCCAAGTATGTACATGATTTATAACATCAAATCATATCAAAATCATCATCGAATTTCGTTTAATCATGCTAATACCATTTTAATTCAGAAAATCTGCATTTTATCATTCTTACTCAAGAACATGAATAAACCCTAAACGTCTTCATTAAATAGACCCAAGTTTCGTGATGTTAATTCTAATATCAACAAGGGATTAATCCTACATGGTTTCCATTTCAAGGATTAAATCAAAATCATCAAAATTCATCTTTGATTTATAAAACTTAAAAAAAAAGTCTTTTTCCACCTACCATGGACAACATACATGTTATAGATTGCAAGAGTTAAAACAGTTGCCTTTGATTTCGTAGGTTTGAACCTTTTGAGAAGATGATTCTATGGTGTTCCTCTCTTTTTCGGCCACTCTCCTATGGCGACGGTAGTGGTGCAAGGTGCCTTTGTCCCTTTGTTTTCCTAGAACAACCCTTCCTCTCCAAGAGAAATCTTTCCCTTTCCTTAATTGATTTCTTTTAGAGTTTTGGTGAATAAACCTTTGGCTAACATATCTTTTAACGTATATAAAAATACCTAAATTTTGTAAGTACTATTCATCTCCCAAGTAAAATGACCAAAATACCTCTTTGGGGTGTCTATTCAGTTCCAAATTGACCAAAATATCTCCAAATTTTTCCATTTCCTTTGGGGACTAATGTATATTTTGATTTTTATAAGGAAAATTGGATAGAAACTTTATTTGATATGCATCGTATGAATCCATTAAAAAGTGTTGTACACTCCACCTGAGGCATTTAACGGTGATGGAGGACTCGGTGGTGGGGCTTCATGGATGGTAACATCGCTGGAGAAAAAATAATTGAACATAATTTGTGTGTGAGCATACACTCGCGTGTGGCTAAGAGAGAGAGAGAGAGAGAAAGAAAGATAAATAAATAGATTGATTAATAGATAGATCGATCGATATATATATATATATATATATATATATATATATATATATATATATATATATATATATATATATCACCACACCAAATCCTGTGAATGGTCACGCCCAGTTGGTCACGTCCTAAGTCCGCGACCAGCTGGTCATGGACTTGGGCCGTGACCATCTCAATTTTTGGCGTGACCATACTCATTACCACACTGAGTCATGGATGCTCTGGAAGTGGTCACGTCCCAAATCCCTGACCACTGGGTCACGGACTTGGGTCGTGACCATCTTGGCGCCAAACTCGCACCTAAATTCCCTCCAAGCTCGATTGCGGATGGGTCACGAACTTGGGCCATGACCATAGGCATGACAAAGCACAAAAAGTACACACTGAGGGTCACGGCTGGAGGTCGTGACCATTTCTCGACATGGGTCACGGCTATGGGCTCATCCCTCATTTGAACATCAGCAATTAATGTTTTTTACTCGATTAATTAATATTTTTATTTGTCATAACTAAAATATATTATAATAATTAAGTTATATAAAATAATCTCAATTTAATTAACATAAATAAAGATTGATATTCAAATCGTCTAATTTGTAAAATTTGAATACTAATCAAGGTTATGTATCAATAAATTAATGAAAGAGAAAAACTATAATATACAATGCACAATGAACAAATGAGCATAGTTAGGTATTATACAAGATTGATAACAATTTGGTTGGTCTATTGTTCCGTTAAAATGGACCTCAAAATCATAATATATAAAACTTTGGACTGTAACTCATTAATATGAATCTTTCTTTATATGAAAAATGTTATGTTCTTTTTAAATTAAAATTTTCAAAATAATTTTGACTTTTGAGAATCATATTACATTTACATGTTTTTTATATAATATCCTTTCAAGTTATATTTGAGAAAAATTTATCATCTTAGTTATTTTTTTAATACATTTTTAGAACCGAGAACCATTCAATCCAACTCAAGAACCGTTGGTTCAGTTTTAGATGAGAACGGTTCCAATTCCGATTCCACTTTCAAAAATGTGAAATTGGTCAAATACTATTCCGATTCTGAATTAATACTGGTACCGAATTAATCAAAACATCGTGCACCCCATAAATCTCACCTTCTTTAAGCTCAAAGTGAATAAAAAGATTGACTAAAATTATTTAAAATAGAAACACGGGGTGTTACAGATTGGTTCGAGGCTACTGTTGAACATTATTTTCTTAAAATAATTACACCCTCATTACAGTATTGACAAATCTCTGGACAATTGTGTCCCATGGTACAATGATCTTACAAACCAAGTTATTCTGTGTAGGACTTTCTTCGAAATGCAAACAGAGACTTAATTAAAATGGTGATAACAAACTTGATGCATGAGGATTTTTAAATGTCCAAAATGTAAGGAAGAACACAAAGTAAGTACAAGAGTTTGTCGAACAACATCGACGACAGCCATCCCCTAAGTACAAATATGAAAGGATAACGATACATGCCAAGACTGAATGTAAAAGTGCAAACTCAATAGTACATCTGAGAAAGTCCCTATCTAAAGATAGAATAAGAGAAACGTTTACACAAAAATCCCGCAGCAATCCACATAAGCTGTAGCTGCGCACCCTGTATAAAAGAACAAGACGGGCGCCCCTGTGGCAGGAAACCTAAAAGGTTTTTGAAAAAAAAATTATAGCAAGGGTTAGAACCCAAAACATTTGAAAATATTTAGCAAGTGTATTTAAATGCAAGAAATAAATATGTAAATGCTCTCCATATTTATATTAGTGTTGCGCACTCCCCTGAGTTTACCTCACCCCTTAACTAATGTGCACGCCTAACGAAACTATAAATGACCCATCTAACTAACCATCCCTTACCTAGTCTTGTCACATAAACCCTCGACTTCCCACTACTCTAACTCTGGTGGGTTTAGTATACTTTATAAGTTATCTCTCACATTAACTTGTTTAGATTATTTCCCATTTAATTCCATATAACATTCTCACGAATTATATTCCTTATACAAATTATCTCATGCATACGAGTTATAAGTTATATTTCACACTAACTTATTTATATTCATATCCAACTTGATACCATATAACCATTTCACAAGTTATATTATCTATACATTTCACCCCATGTGTATACGTGTGTGTGTGTGTGTGTATATATATATATATGTATATATATATATATAAATTCCCGTATATAATTCTACACTATATATACGTACCATATCTCAACATTCACACACATGTCGGATATTAATGCTATCACTGAACGTATAGGAGGTGACCATAGTTCATGCCGAAAGTGTCCGCTCCATACCATAATGGCTCCACCCCTAAGTCACAGACATTATGGCCTAGGGGAGTATAATCACCTTGCATTCGCTAGGGGTGGCCATGGGTCGGGCCTGGGCAGGCTCGGTCGGGCTCGGGCTGGGCTTATAAAATTATGAGCTATCCCAAGCCCGCTCGGGCCTAGATCGGGCCTTATTATGTAATCCCAAGCCCGCCCAGATTTGAAAGCTCTTTACCCAGGCCCGTTGTCCTAGTCTGGTTATTATTTTTTTAAATAAAAAAATATATTTTTTCTTAATCAAAGACCTATTTTTTTAATTAAAAACCTGTTTTAAACTTTATATATTACAAAGTCTATATATAAAGTTCCACACTCTATATAAAAAGACTTCGTATATGGTTTTATATTTACAAAAGTTAACCACTTTATATATTTATTTATAACTTTGTAGTCTTAAACTTTAATAAAAAATTAATGCACACACACACACACACATATATATATATATATGCCTCAGGCCGGGCCTCACCTCATCATGCTTAACAATTCATGCCCAAGCCCGTCCGCAAAAAAATCGGGCCTATCAAATTTTGTCATACCCGCTTTGCAGGCCTATTCACCTTACCCAAGCCCTATTTTTTTATTGGCCAGGTTTAGCGGGCGTCGGGCCTATGGCCACCCCTAGCATTCGCTACTCAGGGGGCTCACCCACATCACGCAACCTCCTATGATAGCATTAATATTGGTATGGCTTTACTATATATATATTATTCACACAAATATATATATATAAATCCAGGTAATCGGAGTATTATGCCCATACCCAAGCCTAAAACATTTACGTCTATGGTCCGACTTCATTTTTATTAATAACACACTAATTAATTCCCATTATTTTGGCGTAATCCCTTTTCAACTATACCTGGACTTTCTATCTCTCGGCCCGAAATTCAATTGTTTCAATCCACCCTTTAATTTCATGCAATTAAGTTTAGTCACTTAAACAACAAGATGACAATATGCCAAATAATGAACTCACATCTCTAATTTTATGCAATTTAGTCAAATAAATTTCAAGGTTAAGTTTTCCAAGTTAACCCTAATTCAATACTCAGTTTCATAATTCAGTTAGGGTAGAAACTGTAAATTTTTAACATAGCAGGTCTGAATCAGGGGAATTGCAGAAATCTGGCAAACATCAGAAATGGTTCGAACGAAGAGCCCTGTCGTTCCAACAACAGTGGATCTTATTCAAACGAAATACCATGTCGTTCGAATAACATTAGTATTTCTCCTTCTCTCTCTTCTGCTAAAAACCCACTCCACCATTAACAAGTTTTAAACCTCTGTTCTGAACAAATTTCTGCGCCCAAACGTCCCCAAAAACATCCTAAGTTCTTTCTTTCACTATAGCAATGCTGGCCTGAAAGAGTGCGCGTGCGTTCAAATTAAGAAATTATTTAATTAAACTCAGTTTTTCAATTTAAATCCTAAACATGCATCTAGGTGTGATTGAAGAAGATGAATTTATGCAAGAACATTCAAACACACACAGGTGAGGAAAAATCCCCCAAAGGGGCAAAACCTTTTTATTTTTCACAATAATTTTTTAAGATACGATTACACGGATTACAATGAAAAACAAGTGTGATACAGAAATACCCGCAGGTGTCGGTTCTGATATCGTCGGTTGGAATATCCCTCAGGAACTCCAGGTGAGCAGCAATGAAGAAGAGAAAACGACTTCTCCACAAATTCGTCGGCTGGAACTTTCCCTTTCCAGGAGGGCAGCAATGAAGAAGAAAGATAACTTCTCCACAAGTATGAACAAAACCAAAGTAGTGTTCTTGGGTTTCAAAAAGGATTCACAAAGGTATGGAAATGATGTATGAATCAAAACATGAGTTTTGGGACTCAAAAATATGGAGACTTGAGCTAATATAACTCTCAAAATCGTCTCTCCAAGTCTAGAAAATAACTCTCCCGAAGTTGGCTTTTATAGGAAACCAAAAGGAATTTTAAAATTTTGGAACTCTTACCAGCGTCAGGTACCCCAAACCGGTTCGGCTTATACCTCGAACCAGTTCACCCCCTGAACCGCTTCACCCTTCGTTTCTCAAAATTTCTCTAGTTTTGAGGCAAAAATCACACAACATTCTTCCAAGGATTTTCTCAAAATTTTCTTCATTTTCAAAGGATCATAACTTCTTCACCGTATCTCGGATTGAGGTGCCGTTTCTTCCAGTATATTCGTGGCATCGAGATCTTCAACTTTCCAGTTGACCGGACCTCCAAACGCTGGCTATAAAATTACCAAAATGCTCTTGAACTTTCATATCTTGCCTTCTTTCATTGTTTTGACTTCTCTTGCATACCACTTACATAAAGTCCCTAAAAACGTGGAGCGTGAAGTTGATGAGGTAGATGTGGGACACATGATGGAGATGTTGAATGCATGATTCTTGGAATCCGGATAGAGTCCGTCATGTGAGATCGTGAAGAGACGTACCTTTTGTAGCGGCGTACGACATATACAAATATAAGATATCGGACATGAGAAATATGTCCTTATAAATCTCCCCCTATGTCTATGCCGGTACAAAATAAAAAATCCGAATTATCAAGTACCAAATTGCCTATACAAATCTACCCTCCTATGAACCCAAAACTGGAAAGGTACAAATGAATAAGTCTTCATCATTTGTTCTTCAAATCTTCAAAAATCTCAAAGCTTTTCTCATCAGGGTGTATAATTTAGTGATCATCAATGTAGTACCTACACACATGAGATAAGGCAAATACCAAGTGATGTATCGAGATTGAAATGAGATAAACATAAATACCAGCTTAAAACAAATCTCAACATCTCAAACCTCCCCCATAATATGATAATTATTTCTCCCCTTTTTTATTATGTCCCCAAATAGATAGATATGAGAAGCAGAAATAAATGCAAATGGAGAATGTCACAAGGTAAAAAAAAACTTCTATTTTTGAATTTTTTCAAATTTTTCTCACAAAATATACAACAAAGAATGGCACCATGAAAGAACACAAAAATAACCAAGTCGATGATAGCGTAAATGTAGGTGCGTGATCAAATTCGATAGGAAAATCAATGCATACAAACATGACATATGTGCACGATGAATATCGGATACTCCTAACGAATAAACTCAGCATCTTCCTTAGGTGAAAAAGATGGAAATAAGAGACATTGACTCAATCAAATCAACAAATCAAAGATCAAAGTGATTTCCACACCAATAACGGCCAAAACGATTTAATGCTTTTTCAGAACTTTCAAGGAAGTACAAACCCATTTAAATTCTTCAACCAAACTCCCTCAGATATATATTTTGAATAGAGGTGATCTAAATTCTAAAACTTTGGAGAATTGATGGTGAAACCTAAATGGCCCATATTTGGCATGAATTTCTTTTTATTGCTTTTAAATTTTTTCAGGCTCTTTTAACCTCTTGGACCCCGGATAATAAAATTCGTCAATTTTTTAGGTTCGATTTAACGGTGGCTTAATCGTAAAGGCTAGATAAGAACCTTTCGTATCCCTACACCGTTTAAAAAATACAATCTCACCAAATGTTTTTTTACATGAATTCCAATCTTGTCAAGTTTCATCGCATAAGGTTCGTTATATAGACAGAATTGAGATGGAAACACTCAAGCCAATATGTGATCGACAAGTACAATAATCAAATAAAACCGTACATGTATGCAATAAAGGAGATAAGAGTCAAACATGTAGAAAGATATCACTAATCACATCTCAAAGACTCCAAACAATGTAAAGCACATGGATGCACTGATGTAGCGTCTCAAATCACTTTCAAATAGTCACATGGATAAATGGAACGAAATTTGTCACTCGGCTATCTTAAATGCTCATCCATAAAAGGTGCAAATAAAATACAAAAATCTTTTTGTGCTATTTCAAAAATTTTATAAAAAGAAACTCTTTTGGATTTTTCAAAAAATATAAAAATCAGAAAATAAAACAAACTAATGGTACATGCTAGCAATAGGCAAAAGAGACATCATGTAAAACACCCTATGCTAGCAAACATGTCAAGACCTCAACCAGGAAGAGCGGTGGAGTTTTCCAAATATGGTGACATCTTTTGAACCAACTCCATAAGATCATGTGTGGTCTTGATCAAAAACTTCACTTACTCGCGAATATGTGCAAACTCTCTATCATTATGTGCAAGTAAAGTATCATGAATGGATGAATGTGCGAGGACGTGTGAATTGGCATGAAATGGAACAAAACCCAACTTAGACAAAACTCCCTAAGATGTTGTCGCTTCTTGCAGTGGGAGCAAACATAAACCGGTCTAGGAATTAATTTATCAAGAATTTTGGGATGAGCTTTCCTAGACGGGCACCCATGAGACTTACTCACCAAAGTGGATATAAGCTCGGGAGCATTAAAAGTAGTGAATGCACCGTCATTAACTTTTTTAACATCATTCAAAAAGAGATAGGGAACATCTTATCAACCTTCTCAGATGCGTTCTCTAATGAGACTTGGACCTCCCGTGCTTGTTTGAGATCATCCTCGAGATGGGATACATGTGTCGTCAAACTAGACATCGTGTTGGTCAAGTCACATTTTTCCCCTTTTAGCTCATCATTCTCTTCCTTCAACTCACAAATCCGAAGACCTAGGATCCTATTTGACCTTTTTATTTCCATGGTCTCGATAAATAAGTTTCGAAAAGCTTTTTGGATCACACTTTCATCTCCATCCTCATCCTCACTATTGCTTAGGGTAGTGGGCATGGCAACTTTCTTTCCCTCTCTCCTAAGTCTAGTGGGACACTCAAATTTCTTGTGCCCTATCCCATCGCACTCAAAACATCTTATCTTCTCAAGTTTGTCTTTTCTCTCTTTTTCATTCTCACACCAACTCTCTCTCTCTCTCCAGACAGTCTCTCTCTCTCTCTCTAAACAAATTTTCTTTCTCAACACAGGCAAACTCTCTCTCTTTCAAGGTAGTGCAGGTGGAGGACTCTCTCTCTCTCGCTTCTTCTAAATCTTCCTCTAACGCGGTGATCCTAAGAACTAACGCTTTGTTACACTTTTTGGTTTTAAATGACTCATTATATAACTCAGCGTAGGCGCGTTGAAGATTACTCTCGCTCTCACTTGCATCATCCTCCCCCTCACTCACATCGCTCTCACTGTCGAGGTGTCCCTGTGAAATAGAATCCTCATCGTCGTGAGGAGTACTAGAAGTGCTCACATGACTAGCCATGAATGCGGTGAAGTTACACTCATGCGATGACTCGTCTCCAGAGTCCACCGACTCGACCTCACTGTCGTCACTAAGGGTAGCATTAATGACAGTTTTGCCCTTTTCTCTATTCATCCTAGTAACACACTCAAAAGCTCTATGACCCCTACCGTCTCACTCATAGCATCTCTCACTGTCTTTCTTAGGAGGGTCTTTAAAATCTTTTTCATTTTTCTTTTCAAATTTATTTTTCTCAAAATTATTTTTATCTTTAAAAGTACCATTTTTCTTGAATTTAAGAATTTTCTTGAATTTTTTTAGCAAATAAAGCCAAATCATCTAAATCAAGGTCACACTCACAATCAAACGTTTCTATCTCCTTTTTTCTAAATGACTCAACTCTCTTTCTTGCCGACCCTTCACTCTTTCTCTACTGGGCATTAAGTGCAATTCTCTTATCTTTAAGCTTGACAGATTTAGGAAACATATCAATTTTATACGTTTGTAAGTCTCTTACAAGTTCCTCCAATTTAAGCGTGTTTGAATTACTCATAGAATTTAGCACAGTGACTTTAGGGATAAAACACTTGGGCAGTGATCTAAGAATCTTTTCAACAGCTCTAGCATTAGGAATGTGTTCACCAAGATTAAAGTTAGTGTTAACAATATCAGACATTCTAGCATAAAATTCATCAAAACATTCAGTCTCAAGCATGGTGATGGTTTCAATTGAGTTGTCAAATTTTGCAGTTTAGACTCTCACAGTATTAGTTCCTTCATGGGTAAGTTGTAAAACATCCCATGCCTCTTTTGACGTGGTGCACGCCATTATGCGTCAGAACTCGTCAAGTATGACGGATTCGAAAATAGAACTTAAACCCTTTGAATTAAAAGATGACCATTTAAATTCTTATTCAGTCCAAGTATTGACAAATTTTAAACTAGTCATGTTCTCAACAGTGACGGAGGGAAGTGTCCACCCTCTTTCAACCAAAATCCAGGCTCTTTTATCAATGGCCTTTAAAGCAGATTTCATGCAGGCTTTCCAGTAAGCATAATTAGTCCCGTAAAAAACTGGCATTTTATTATATAACTTCTCCATTGAACACGCTATTTTTCAAAAATCAATTTTTTCAGAAAATTCATATCTTAGAAAAAATTTGCGAAAAATTACACGGTAAATTTGTGTAATTGGCTCTGATACCAATTTGAAAGAGTGCGCGTGCATTTAAATTAAGAAATTATTTAATTAAACTCAGTTTTTCAATTTAAATCCTAAACATGCATCTAGGTGTGATTGAAGAAGATGAATTCATGCAAGAACATTCAAACACACACATGTGAGGAAAAATCCCCAAAAGGGGAAAAACCTTTTTAATTATCTCTATAATTTTGTAAGATACAGTTACACGGATTACAATGAAAAACAAGTGTGATACAGAAATATCCGTAGGTGTTGGTTCTCATGTCGTCGACTGGAATCACCCTTAGGAACTACAAGTGAGCAGCAATGAAGAAGAGAAAACGACTTCTCCACAAATTCGTTGGCTAGAACTTTCCCTTTCCAGGAGGGCATCAATGAAGAAGAAAGACGGCTTCTCCACAAGTATGAACAAAACCAAAGTAGTGTTCTTCGATTTCAAAAAGGATTCACAAAGGTATGGGAATGATGTGTGAATCAAAACATGAGTTTTGGGACTAAAAAATATGAAGACTTGAGCTAATAGAACTCTCAAAATCGTCTCTCTAAGTCTTGAAAAATAACTCCCCCGAAGTTGGCTTTTATAGGAAACCAAAAGGAATTTTAAATTTTTGGAACTCTTGCCAGCGTCAGGTACCCTGAACCGGTTCGGCTTGTACCTCCAACCGGTTCGCCCCCCGAACCGGTTCACCCTTCAGTTTGCGAAACTTCACTGGTTTTGGGGCAAAAATCACACAGCATTCTTCCAAGGATTTTCTCGGAATTTTCTCCATTTTCAAAGGACCATAACATCTTCTCCGTAGCTCGGATTGAGGTGTCATTTCTTCCAGTGTCTTTGTGGAGTCGATATCTTTAACTTTCCAGTTGACCGAACCTCTGGATGATGACTATAAAATTACCAAAATGCCCTTAAACTTTCATATCTTGCCTTCTTTCATTGTTTTGACTTCTCTTGCGTACCACTTGCATAAAGTCCCTAAAAACGTGGAACGTGGAGTCGATGATGTAGATGTGGGACACATGATGGAGATGTTGAATGCTTTATTCTCGGAATTCGAATAGAGACCGTCATGTGAGATCGTGAAGGGACGTGTCTTTTGTAGCAGTGTACGACATATACAAATGTAAGATATCGGACATGAGAAATATGTCCTTACATAGACCTAACAAATTCCACTAATTCAATCATCAATTTCATCGTCGATCAAATCCTATAAAGATTTATAACTCTCATTAAAAGTAAACCCCCAATTTACTCAAGAATAAACCCTAGAATTCAATTAGATTCCACATCTTTTAATATGAAAAGATAGATGCAATTTAATAAACACAATTTAAACCACTTGCCTAAAAAATGAAGATCCAAAGCTTGAATGAAGGTGTTGAATTGTACTTGAATCAATCTCTCCAATCTCTCCAATATTCCCAAGTTCCTCTTCTCTTTGGCTCTCCCTTTAGCCCTTTCCCTTTTTTAGTCTTCAAATATGATTTAATGATGCCCAACCTTTACACATTTGGGGTTAAAACCCTATTCACGTTTTTGGGCCTATAGGCCTTATAAAAAGGGTTCATACTATCTATATGGAGATCACATGTGTCTAATTAGGTCCCGACACCCAATATATGCATATAACCACTCATTTCGGGCTATTTCGACCCTTCCAGACTCAACCGTGCGCTTAAAATCGCCATCCGAAATAAATTTCTAAAATAAACTCTCACCTGTTAACTTATTTAAATATATTCACTTTTAAATATTCCCATTAATTAATTCTCATTAATTTGCAACACAAGTGAATTTACTAATTGCCGAATTAATTAATTAAAAAATAATAACCCATAAATTACAAGGTGTTACATACTTTCCCTGTTACAAGGGAATCTCGTCCCCAAAATTTGGACGTACCTGCAGTAAATAGCTCTAGATACTGTTTCCTCATATCCTCCTCACGCTCCCAAGTGGAGTCGTCGGTACTATGATAACCCCACTGAACCCGGACAAGTGGTACTACTTTTGATCGTAACTTGCGCTCACTGCGATCTAAGATTGCTACTGGCCTCTCATAAGAAATATCGGGGTTGTAAATCTATTTCCTCAATTGGAACATGACAAAACTCCCTTAGACTACTCTTATATTTCTTTAACGATGCAACACGAGATACATCGTGGATACGCTGAAGATGATCGGGAAAACCCAAACGGTACGCTACCAGTTCAACTCTCTTAATGATAGGGAAAGGGCCCACATTCCTTGGCGCTAACTTCCCCTTTTTACCAAATTTCATCACCCCTTTCATAGGGGATACCCACACTAACACCTAATCCTCGATCTCTAACCCTACATGCTCCCAATTTTCATCCGAGTAGCTCTTATGTCTATCGTGGGCTATACGGATACGCCCCGAATTAACTCAATCTTAACGGACATATCCCGAATCATCTCTGGACACAAAAGTTAGTTGTCCCCCACCTCCAACCAATAATCTAGTCACTACACCAAAATGATAAAATTGTCACCTTTCAGCCGGCCACCTTTGTCAAGGTCATTGATCGTGACACAAATCTCGCGTTTTGTGTCACGGTCATTGACCTTGACAGGACCGTGACACGGTCGTGACAAATTTACTTGTCACGGTCGTGTCAAGGTCAATGACCGTGACACAAAACGCGAGATTTGTGTCACGGTCAATGATCTTGACACGAACGTGATAACTTTTGCAGTAAAAAAAGCCCTAGGCTTCTTTTTTCCCACCTTGTTTGGTTTCCCCCCTCTCTCTCTCTAAGCGATTTCTGCTCTCTCTCTCTCTAAGGTATATTTTTTTTCCTCTCTTTCTCTTTCATTTCTATATGTATGTGTATGTGTATGTGTATGTGTATGTGTATGTGTGTATATATATGTGTGTATATGTATGTGTGTATGTGTGTGGTGGTGTGTGGAGGGGGAGGGGGGAATGGTGGTGGGGTGGTGCAGGTGGGGTGGGGTGGGGGTGGGGTGTGGTGGGGGGAAGGGGTGGGGTATGTGTATATGTGTGTGTATGTGTGTGTATATATGTGTGTGGTGGTGTGTGGTGGGGGAGGGGGGAAGGGGGGTAGTGGGGGTGGGGGGGAGGGGGTGGGGTGGTGGGGGGAGGGGTGGAATTTTCTAACTAAAAATATGATAATATTTTGTTATAATTTGTTAAAACTATGTAAACCTTAGTATGAATGCAAGGTTAGTGATAGTTAGAATTGTGTAAATGTTAGAAAAGTTCTAGAATTCATATGTTAAATTTAATTATATAAATATTTAAATTTGATAATAATTTTATTCATGAAATTAATTCAATTAGGTAAAACCCTAGATAATTTTTTAACAGAATTTGATAATATTATATAAAGTTTAGTAAATTCACAAAATGTTGACAATTCTATGTTTTTAGGAATATCATTAGTTACTTTCATGCCCAACTATGTAGAATCCATACACATGCATGTTGTTAGAAAGTCTTAAATTTAATTCTCACTTTAATTTGTAGAATCTCTGTACTTGGTTGGATTTATCCCTTTATGATAATGAAATTTATGCTCCAATTATAATTATCTCATGTCATAACTTTATTGATAAACAATAAAGTAATAAAGTAATAAAAATATGAAAATACTCCAATTGATTTAGTAAGATTCGTTCTAGACTTCATTACAAATTATTCATGCCAAACCCAACTCTCTTATAAGATATGCATATTGTGATAAAATATAATGAGGATAAGAGACTTTTGAAATATAAAAGAATCTCAAAGAATAAATATAAAGATAAAGGATTAAAGAAGTAGATAATTCAATGCATATTGTGTGTGCGTGTGTGCGTGGCGGGGGGAGGGGGCAAGGGGTGTGGTGGGGGTGGGGGGTGGGGGTGTGTGTACGTAGGTGTATGCGTGTGTACGTGGCAGGGGGAGGGGGCAAGGGGTGTGGGGGGGGGGGGGTGTGGTGGGGCAATTTTAACAATTGTATAGCTTTAATTAAGAATAGCTTTAATTGTAATTTTAATTGTATAGTTTTAGATGAAAGTAAATTAATAATTAGTGCCAATTTCATATGAAAGTAAGATTGTCCCTCATTGTAAATTAGTAAATTAATAATTGTATACTTTAATTGTTAGTTTAATTGATGAAATGTTGGGTTGGTTAGTTCTAAAAGTGGCATGACGTGTGCGTGTGTGTGGTGGGGTAGGGGTAGGGGTGTGTGTATGTGTATTGTTAACATCTTTTTTATCTGTACTAATAACATTTTTTTACAGCAAATGTCTCCTTCAGATATTAAGGCGAAGATGATGATGTTGTTTATGATGATATCGTCTGGGCTCGGTGGTAGCGGAGGCGGCGAGGGCTCCTCCGCCCCTAGGCTCCCCAAATATAGAAAATTTGGGATTACCGTCGAGAACAAATCGTAGCTATTAGCGAGATCCCTCAAGCTGCTAAAGACGGTCATCGGCCCGGGGTTTATGAGTTGGAAGGAGGTGCCATATGAGCTCAAGTTAGCTGTTTGGGCGGCACTACAGGAAATATATTTATATTTATATGAATATTTCAATTTGAATTTGAATTTCAATTTCAATTTCAATTTCAATTTCAATTTCAATTTCAATTTCATTTTATATTTATATTTATATTTATATTTATATTTATATTTATATTTATATTTCTATTTATATTTATATTTATTCGCAACTAACATTGAATTTGTTGGACAGGAACAATTCAACTTGGATCCAAAGCTACGCGATTCCGTCTTGGAGCAGTTGAGGGAGCAACACAAGACGTGGAAGAAAAATATGCGGACACGGTACTTTGGAAAAACACGAGAGTCCATTATACAATAGTGTGGATCCGTCCCGCCCAAGGAGCCGATCTTATTGGCACAATGGTAAAAGTTCATTGACAATGAGATCGAGGATCGACAATTTGCATCTCGTCAATCGGGGAGGGAAAATCGGGCAAAAAAGACGGACGTGCACTACTCCGGCCGGATCTCTTACGCCGAGGTAGAGCATAGGATGAAGGTAAGATTTATTTTTTCTATAACTACATAAATATATTATTCTTCATTATTTTACTTTGCGGGGCCGATACTAATTTTAATTTATTTTATTTCAGGGGGTAGGGACTGGGCCAGGGGGTAAGCCACATAGGTTTGATACTTATGTGGCTCTTCGGACGAAGAAGGGGAAGGACAAGGAGGTGTCCCCGAGCGTGCGGTGACGATTGTAAGTAATCCGACAGTTTAATTTTTGTTAATTATGTTATAATTTTTAGTTTACTTATTTTACTAATCATGTGCTTTTTGTCGTTTCAGGCAAAGCTTAAGGAAGTGCATGAGTCGCAGTCTGATGCCGACAAGGCATCTTTGTCCACAGACGCACTCAGCCAAGTGCTTGGCTCTGATCGCAAGGGGAGGACAAGGGGAGTGAGCTTGCGGGTGGCCAAATCTAGGATCATCGGATTGGAGACGAGCGACACCGGGTTGGCTCGAACGGTGGATTCACACGACGCGAAGCTGTCCCGTTTGGAGGCGACGGTCCAAGATATGTACGCATTCATGAAGCGTACGTTGGGTGGAGACCATAAAGGGAAAGGGAAAGGGAAGGAGAAGGAGAAGGCGGTGGAGGAGGAGGTGCGGGAGGACGAGGCGCATGATGACGAGGATGTGGACCTCGCTGCTTCATCACCGACACGTTCGTACTTCGACGATCCACTTCCCTATTTAGCTCCCCTCCCCAGACCATTGTCGACACTTGGTTGGCCGAGCGTGTTCATATTGGATGTATTTGATGGCCAACGGATAGGGCGGGGGTTGAAGGATCCGAATATCGTCGAGGGTGGAATAGTTCATGGACGTGCGCTTCAAGGGATCGAGTCCAAAGTGCTCGTCATGCATGTGATACCCGGGAAGGAGAACTCCCTATTATTGTTACACGAACAATGCGACACGATGTATATTAGTGGGTGTGTCAATTCGTATATCGTGTGGCCAACTCACCTCCTCACATTTACCCAAGACATGTAGTAGCATTATTTTTAAGTTTGTACATTTTAATTATATTTGGATTATATTGTCATGTATATTGTTTCTATTTTGAATATTTGGATTATATCGTCATGAATATATATTTGCACTATCTTGGGTATATTTGGATATATGATGTTTGAATAGGTACAACCAACGTTGTTATAAGAGGTACAAATATACTGCTGGGAAGTGGCAGTGGCCATACTGCCCAACAAATTTTTTTTCAATTCTGCCCAGAATTGTCACGATCATTGACCGTGACAATTTTTTTAAATATTATCACGGGTTGGTCACGGTTGTTAACCGTGACTAAACTTGTCACGGTTCATGACCTTGACACTACCGTGACAATTCTAACGAACTTGTCAAGGTCAATGACCGTGACACGTCCGTGACAAAAAAAATTGTCTCGCCCAGAATTGTCACGGTCATTGACCTTGACAAGTCCAATTTGTCAAGGTCAATGACCGTGACAATAGTGAAGATTTGGTGTAGTGAGTGGGCGACAAGGCCTACCGTACAACCCCTCAAATGGGGCCATGCCTATAGTAAATTGGTATGAGTTGTTATACGCGGACTCCACCAAAGGAAGGTACTGCTCCCATCCTCCCCCACTTCTAATTGTGGATTATTGGTAACAATTGGATTAATTAACAAGGGCGCCCATACACCCTGTTCCCGTATTTAATCGCACGAAATGAAACCCGACTTTTACCAACACTTAAACCATAATATAACTTAAATTCCACAGTTATAACATTCCCAATACCCCTCTCTCGGCATAAGTTATACATATCACTCTTATGTACAAAAACAACACCTACTATCATGCCGCTACCATCACTAGTTTCCTTGCGCGAAAGTAAAACCCGAGCTATATTTTTCCTCTTGACAATAAGTCCAACCACTCGGAATCACATCAGAGGTGTCCCTACTCTTCGGGATTTCAATTTTAATAATATAAGTACATTAGCATGCAACACATTTTCATACATTACCGTATATATGCACTAGACCCTATCTCAGGCGAAACCTAGCAACGATATTTCATACCCTAGTACCGCTAACACCCAGTCTTACTATGGCTATTCACTATATCCCCAACTATAGTTACATAGTTGAAATTTGGAGAAACATCCAAACTACTCCATTAATCCTTAAAAGTTGAAATCTCTCGTATAATGCAGCCATCCTCTTCGTGTAACCCCCCACTCTCACGTGGTTAACTCCAAAGAACCCCGCTATCCCACGATACTTATATATTATGGCTATTACGGCCAACACATCCATTAATATCCGTCTCACTCATGAATCCTAGTGACAGCGCACCATAGGTTGTAACACACTCACTGTCACTTCAAAACACACCCATGCTTAATCATTCTATAATTCGGAGGACAACTTATTCCCATTCCTCTGGAATATATCGAACATCATTGCCATTGCATCTTCCCCCTCGAATTTGCTAAGTATCTGCACAGTAGAGGCTCTGGCTCCTCCCACGGTGTCCATACACCCTATATCTTGTGCATAATTGCACAAACCTACGATCATCACTTTCGTAACCATATTTGTCTCAATTTTGACCCCCTCATTTCTCGGCGTGGCTATATCCTCCAAATATTTCTGATGACTTTACTCATTACTATTCAATTCTCCCTGATATCCTCAAAATAATCCCTTAGTCCCATACCTAAGGGTCCTTGCGATGGAAAAAGCGGCGAAAATAAATCACACAAAACACATCTCAATATGCATAACATAACAACTTGTGGTGCCAAAACTTTACAGTGTTTCTTTCGCAACACCTTCAGGCTCCACTAGCCCTATCACTTAGTGGCTTTCCACTCAGCGTATTTTCTCCACACGTTTGCTAATTATCGTTAAATACAATGACGTCTCCACACTTTCTACATTATATCTAGGCTTATGCATATAACACTTCCTAGAAAAGCCCAAAAGAAAATTTTCCCCAATGCATAATTCCTAAGTATCGTTGGTCCTTGATTTCCACAGAACCTAAAGCATACCCCCGGGACTCTCAAATCTTGCCCCTATACTCACAAGTCTATCATGGACTCCCGCGTCTCTAAAGGAGCCATATACTACTGTGCTCGTACTATCACTAAGCCCTCAGCACTAAGTATTAATAACGAGCTACATCCCTCTACTCCACGACAACCCTGCATCCTTTGAATCTCATCAGTAAAAGTCTTACGCATCGGGATCCAACAAACTAGGCAACCGCACTCTATGAGTCCTACTTTACACAATATTTCCACTATGATATTTCTCAACCCTCTTCCTGGTGAGAAATCTCAAGGGAATATACATCCGGCACTGAAACAACGAGCACAATAGCCTTGTTATGACCGCCCAACATTTCGAACTCATTCGTATCCAAGATAAAACAATACCTCAATTATCACCTCTCAAAGGAGCTAGTCCTCAAGAAATACCTCGTCTCAATGTACCCCACCCATTCCTTTCAGGTTTAACCAAAGAGTACCCCGCTACTCCATGATAAAAATACACATACTAGTGATATTAACGATACTTCCACTAAATTCACTTCTCACGCGAATCTAGTACTAATATATTGTGACACGCTTGCATCACATAAAACATACCCCGATCATTTCGAAATAAACTTGCAATTTCAGTTGCCCACAACACTGCCGGCTCAATGGTCATTAGAAATAACACCCTCGTTCTAAATAAAATAAAAACATCTCCAACAGATGCCCTTACTAGGCATCTATCTCCCATCCCCTAGCTCGCTGTGGACAAAATCCACCCATGTTTTTCCACTCTTTTACAACTAAGACACCTCTCTGTGTCATACCCCCCCTCCCCATTTATCTGGCCCTAACGGCCTTGTCGGGGTTGTCCTTCTCACGGACTTGGTAATCTTGACCCTAATTGTTGACCCAAATGTCTCTTTGGATTCGCTCATCCAGTAGACTGGTTGCTGGCCTTGATGGACCAAAGTAAACCCACCGTCACTCGGTAGAGATTTCATTAATCTCGATCATTAATCTGGGTCCTCTATTGGGTATTCCTTCCCTTGGAACCTTACTATAACTAAGAATTTAATCTTACTCCTCTGATGGATTTTTCAACTCCCTTAGACCCCTCTCTCCAGAGCATTGATACAAATGTGAGTGTACAACTTGAGGGCAACGACACCAGTCATCCTAGTCAGATCTCCTATCCATGTTTGTATATCCTACCCATGGGTTTACTATCAACTTACAAACCTTACTCGTTCTTCATATCCCTCTCATTGGTTACGAAGTTTGTGAATCTTGTCATCTTCCCTTACCATCCAGCCACTGTCTGACCCTTATTGGAAATATTGTTGAACTCTCCCTCATCTCTCAATTTAACATTTAGTGAGAGTATTCATAGTAATCCACACCTACATGTTTCGTTATTCACAGTATCACCTCATGGGTGTGGTGACTAGCTCCCGTCACCCCATACTGCTCCTAAGAGCAAACTTCCTTGGCTAAAATTTTGACTTGAGTGACACTACACTCCCCCATATGTGATCCCAATTGGATGTTCTCTACCCACTGGTAAATTATTCCTCCTCACTTCCCTTGAATCCTAGCGGATTGATCTTCTGAAACAAAATTTTCTTCGACCCTCACCCCTTGTCGTCTACACTTGGGGTTTTAACTTTTCATCATCATCCTTTTCGACGGTCCTTAGGGCAATAACTGCACTGTAACAACCCGCGTAATTTTTGGGGTATTTTCAAAATAAAGAGGAAAAATAAAGTTTTTGATAAAATTATTTTTATTGCTCAAATATGTTGGGTATTATTTTTAAAGGCGAGAATTTCAAACGGTTTGGAAATAGGAGTTAAAACGGATTTTAAAATGATTTTTAACTCTCGGAGTTGTTTTGACTTCCAACTCTTCATTTCTTTGCCTTATTTAAAGGAGTCTTTCGGATTCCAACTCTTCATTTCTTTGCATTATAAAAGGGAGTCGTGGGCAAGCCTTTTAACCTACTTTTGGCACAAATTTTGGCAGCAAATATATTTTATATTCCTCGTCTTTTTATATACACATTGGCCCTTGAGATTTGTGATTTCCAACCTTAGATTAGAGGTGTTCTTGGGGCTATTTTGTTGGAGGTTCTTGGAGGATATTTTGAGTTGATCTTGAGGATGTGATCGTTGGTTTATCATCATGGTTTGAGGTATGGGGTTTTACACAATGTGCTTCTTAAATCTCGCGAGTGTCATTCTCTTTGAATTCTTGTTAATTGAACTCATATTTGAATTGATAAATTCATTGAAATCTGGAAAATAATTGTTGAAATTATTTTGATTCATGTGGTATCATTATATTGTTGATGAGCACGTTGTTATGAGATTTTAATATGGCACGGATGTTGGTCCCCCGCCAAAATTCCTGTTTCCCGGGCTATGGCTTGATAAAGCATATACGGATGTGGTGAGGCCTGGTGACCCAGTTAAAGTGTTGTTGAGAAATTATATTGATAAATGCTTTGAAATTTACATTTTGATTTGAATATTCGTACTCGTGTTGTTACGTTTTATTCGTTGCTAATCTGTATTTGTTGAGCATAAATCCTGTCGTATTGTGTACTTCCCCATATTTTCTTTTAGTGGAAGGTTAGTGCGGATTTTGGGGCGCTATGGAGATTGATTTTAGCGAGGATTGTTTTGGGAAGACTTGTATTTATTTTGATATATAGAGCATTGGAGATTTATTTCGAGTTAGATGTTGTATTTATTTCAAGAGAATTTTGGTTATATTTTATTTGAAGATGAGATTAGTGGATTTATATTATTGTGGGTTTATTTAGATGCTCTATACCTTGTTACTTGTGGATTTGGATTTATTTTATCTCATTAGCGCTCCGTTCGCTCTTCCCGGGGGGCGGGGTGTTACATGCACCCCAGCGGGTCCTCCAACCTCAATTGTTTTATGGTGAGTCCTATCGCGTCACTGATTCTAGAATACCCCATGACTTCTGATGAGTCCTCCCTCTTGAAATCCTTTTAATATCCCACATTGGTTGTTCTATAATGTTCGATCTACCACGTTCGACCGAAAGAATATATGAATCAGATGGACTATACCCTACAGCAGGAGAACGTAAACCGCATACGTGAAGGAATACACCAATCCTATAATAAGGCTCTATATCCAAGAATGCTACACTAAAACCTGAAAAGCCGCACAGATCCTAAGGACACTAGAACCTGATGCTCTGATACAATCTGTGACACCCCACCAAATAAAATACCGGGTGATCAGTCCTATATCAAATTAAACAGGAATCTCATTTAGTTCATTCTTAGCATCACAGTCGAAAAGTTTTTAAAACTTACTAACCACCTAGTATTCAAAAGACATGGTGTCAAATTTTATCTTTTATTAAACCAAACCAATTAACATACTAAGAATCCAAATTAACTACCACAAGAAAGAAACTAAACATGACACAAAGTAAGTACAAGAGTTTGTCAAACAACATCGACTACAGCCATCCACCAAGTATAAATATGAAAGGATACCGATACATGCCAAGACTGAATGTAAAAGTGCAAACTCAATAGTACATCTGAGAAAGTCCCTATCTAAAGATAGAATAAGAGAAGCGTCTACACAAAAATCCCGCAGCAATCCACATAAGCCGCAACTGCGCACCCTGTATGAAAGATCAAGACTGTCGCCCCTGTCGCAGGACACCTAAAAGATTTTTGAAAAAAAAATTATAGCAGGGGTTAGAACCCAAAACATTTGAAAATATTTAGCAAGTGTATTTAAATGCAAGAAATAAATATGCAAATGCTCTCCATATTTAAATTAGTGTCGTGCACTCCCCTGAGTTTACCTCACCTCTTAACTAATGTGCACGCCTAACGAAATTATAAATGACCCACCTAGCTAACCACCCCTTAACTAGTCTTGTCACATAAACCCCCGACTTCCCCCTACTCTAACTCTGGTGGCTTTAGTATACTTTATAAGTTATCTCTCACATTAACTTATTTAGATCATTTCCCATTTAATGCCATATAACATTCTCACGAATTATATTCCTTATACAAATTATCTCATGCATACGAGTTATAAGTTATATTTCACACTAAACTTATTTATATTCATATTCAACTTGATACCATATAACCATTTCGCAAATTATATTATCTATACATTTCACCCCATATATAAATTCCCGTATATAATTCTACACTATATATACGTATCATATCTCAACATTCACATATATGTCAGATATAAATGCTATCACCGAACGCAGAGGAGGCTGCCATAGTTCCCGCCGAAAGTGTCCGCTCCATACCATAACGGCCCTACCCTTAAGTCACAGACGCTATGGCCTGGGGGAGTATAATCACCCTGCATTCACTAATCAGGGGGATCACCCACATCGTGCAAACTCCTATGATAGCTTTAATATTGGTATGGCTTTACAATATATATTATTCACACACACACACACACACACACACACACACATATATATATATATATATAAATCATATATGTACTGCACATCGACATATATATAGAAATCCAGGCTATCGGAGTATTATGCCCATACCCAAGCCTAAAACATTTACGTGTATGGTCTGACTTCATTTTTATTAATTACACACTAATTAATTCTCATTATTTTTGCATAACCCCTTTTCAAGTATACCCGGACTTTCTATCTCTCGGCCCGAAATTCAATTGTTTCAATCCACCCTCTAATTTCATGCAATTAAGTTTAATCACTTAAACAACAAGATGACGATATGCTAAATCATGAACTTACATCTCTAATTTCATGTAATTTAGTCAAATAAATTTCAAGGTTAAGTTTTCCAAGTTAATCCTAATTCAATAATCAGTTTCATAATTCAGTTAGGGCAGGAACTGCAAATTTCCAACATAGCAGGTCTGAATCAGGGGAGTTGCAGAAATTTGGCAAACATTATAACTGGTTCGAACGAAGAGACCTGTTGTTTGAACGACAGTGGATCTCGTTCGAACGAAATACCATGTCATTCAAACGACATTGGTATTTCTCCTTCTCTCTCTTCTACTAAAAATTTCGTCCGCCATTAACAAGTCTTAAACCTCTGTTCTGAACAGATTTCTGCACCCAAACGTCCCCAAACTCATCCTAAGTTCCTTATTTAACTATAACAATTCTAGCCCTAACAAATTCCACCAATTAAATCAATAATTTCATCATCTATCAAATCCTCTACAAATTTATAACTCTCATTAAAAGTAATTCCCCAATTTACTCAAGAATAAACCCTATATTTTAATTGGATTCCACCTCTTTTAATATGAAAAGAAAGATGCAATTTAATAAACACAATTTAAGCCACTTGCCTCAAAAATGAAGATCCAAGGCTTGAATAAAGGTGTTGAATTGTACTTGAACCAATCTCTCCAAGATTCCCAAGTTACTCTTCTCTTTGGCCCTCCCTGCTTTTTTCCCTTTTTAGTCTTCAAATGTGATTTAATGATGCCCAACCTTTACACATTTGGGGTTAAAATCCTATTCACATTTTTGGGCCTATAGGCCATAAAATGGGTTCATAGTATTTATATGGAGCTCACATGTGTCTAATTAGGTCCCGACATCCAATATATGCATATAACCACTCATTTCTGACTATTTCGACCCTGCCGGACTCAACCGCGTGCTTAAAACCGTCATCCGGAATAATGTTCAAAAATTAACTCTCACCTATTAACTTATTTAAATATATTCATGTAATACCCCGTATTTTTTATGCTATATTAATTTGGGGATTTATAAAATTTAATGTGAGTTATTAATTTAATATAAATCCGGAAATTAATCACTTTATAATTATTAATGTGATGTGAGTTAGTAATTATGGGAAACTTGTTGTTGAATATTACTAATGAGTAAATTAATATAACAATTGGTTCTATTAAATGTCAAGAGTGAATAAAATTACAATTTTGGAAATTTGAATCAGGACGCGCCCGTGTCGCGTCGGGACTAAATATTGATTAATAAAAGTTAATATATTATAAGTTGCTCGTATGGTCATTTTGAGTGCACCAAAGTGTCCGGAAGGGTCGAGATAGTCAGAAAAGTGTACCCGGGGGTTTAGTTTGGGTCTCGGGGTGTTTTTAGGCTTAATTAGTACCCCCGGAGGGCATTTTGGATATTTCGTAATTTTGGGTAATTAAACCCACGAAATTTCAAGGGTTATATCAGATGTCTAAGGTCACCTTCTAGGGTTAGAACAACCAAAGACAAGTGACGGTCATAGGAGAGGGAAGGAGAGAGCTTTCAAAGCAAATTCTAGACCGAAAATTCATCCGGTTGCACCGCCACCACCACCAACGCCTAGATCGCGCGACGGGGAACACAACCACACCAAATTCGTCATCAAATCAGAACTTTGAAATTTCCAGGCAAGTGTTTATCTTGCTTATTTTCGTTAATGCATCACTCATGTTAGTCTAGGGATGATTAGGATGAGTTTCATGGAAGAAAACCCAAGTTGGAGATAGGAAATTATATGTAGTAATGATATAAATGTAAATCTAAAAATCCCCCTACATGTGTAGAGGTTAAACCACGAATTTATGATGTTTTAGAAGAAGAAAATTCTCGAAAAGATTGATTAGAACAAGGTTAAATAAATTATAGGGTTCTTGAGATTAATATGAGTTTTTGGCCTATTAATCCATGGTTGTTGATGAAAATTTGCATGCTTTACGTAGAAGATGTATAATATGGGTTTATACTGTTAGTAGTACAAATTTTTGGGCGATTGGGAATGAAAAATATGGATTTGGATGAGGTTGTGTGATAGAACCCGTAACTCGTTTCCTGCAGAATTTTCCATACCTACTTGATCGATCGATCGAGCCAAGAGCTTCGATCGATTGAAGGTTCGATCGATCGAGCCCCAGCCCTCGATCAATCGACCCCTTCTGGCAGACTCATATTTCCCCTTTTTAAATTTGTTGAATTCAATTTAATGAGAAATAATCCTTGGACACCCTTATTAAAATGTTTTGGGAGATAAAGAAGACCAGTAGGACTTATAAATAATTATGGGGCCTTTAATGTAAGGCGAGAGTTGTATTTTGGGGATATTTACATATAAGGGATGATGAAATTATGTATTAAGGGGAGAGACGCGTAAGATAGTTACGTTGGAAATTAGATGAGTACCTACTGAATTCTACACTTGGGAGGATAGAGTCCATGAGTGTTACGTAATAAGTTGGAATGATCCCTCAAATTAAAGTAAGAAATGAACGGTTATACGTGAGAACTAAATAATGAGAAATAAGGACAAATGTCATAATTATGGGATTACAGATGTACCTAATTTGATATGGTAATAGTAGTATAGTTATATGACTGTGTTTATGCATATACTATCTATGTGTGAAAATCGTGCCCGCGCTACTTGCTATCCCTGAGGTTACCGCGCTGGGACAGTCTTATCTCGATGGGACCTTTATGGGGGATATTGACTCGTACCCTAGAAGATAGAAATCCTTGGTACAGGCTATCGAATCAATAGTTCAGATGGTCCTAAGAGACGTAGGGGCATGTGCTATCCTCTTAGAGACTTGAAATCTATGCTTCGCCTCAATATTGTTTGTGTATGTGTTAATACAATTCGAGAGTGATTCCGAACTTGTATTTCCCTTAGTACGAGTGATACGGGGATTGGATAGCAGAGTATGTCCGCACCATAATTTTTATGTGGGGTGCTGTTAGAATATATATATTATACGAGTATTTAATATATATATTAGATTCTGAAATTTGGAACTGCCGATTGTGCTATGGTAAGTAAGAAATGAATAATGACTTCAAATTGAAAATACTTGTTTTGAAAAGTATAATATGACACTGGGAAACTTTATTAATAAATAAAGTTAAAATGAGAGCTTTGTTACTGAATGAAATTTTTCTCTTAAACAATTATATTGTTTAGTTTTAAATCTTACGAGTAACCTAAGATAAGTTAAACCATTGGGAAGTTTAGTGCGATATAAGATAAGATAATCCGTTGGGAAGATTAGTGCGATAGGCATGCACATTAGAAGAGAGGTGAGAATTTCTCAAGAGAGTGCCGCACTAATATGTTGTTGCATTGGCCTGTAAACATTTTAAATACTTGCTAAACAAATTTTAAATCATTTACACTATCGGGCTCTGACCCGTTTCTATTTTCCTTTCTCTCTTGTATATATATGTATATATTACAGGTGCCCAGCCACAGGGGCGTCTTGCGTAGGATCCTTTGGAAGGAACGCGCTGCAGCTTAGGTGGGAGTTGCAGGCCTCTTGCTTAGACGACATCATTTATTTGATTCCACACCTAGCTTATTTATTCAGTTGGGCATGTGTCGCCCGTTTCCATTATCCATTTGTTTTATTGGACATTGTGATTCATTTATTTCTAGCATTGTCACTTTGTGATTTATTACTGTCTGGATGTTTTACGTTAAGTTTTAAAGTTGGGATTTGTTGTTGAATGTTTAAATTATTTGGATTATATGTTCCAGTATAATTGTGGTGTGATTCTTAAATATTGAATTATGTAAAGATTTAAATCTTGGTTTATAAAATAAAATTTGGAAAGTTATGTTCTAAAAATGATTTTGACACTTAGCTTAAATTAATTAGGGTGTTTAAATTGGAAAAGTTATTTTTCGACAGTGATGCTAAGAATGAACCAACTGTTCACCTTGATTTAATTTAATAAAGGAGTGATCGCCCGGTATTTAATTAGGCGGGGTGTCACAGGTGGTATCAGAGCATCAGGTTCTAGTGTCCTAAGGATCTGTACAGCTTATTTCGCTTTCAGCTTAACATTTTTTTTGCTATAGTGCCCTAACATTAGGAATGTTGTATTCATCTTTATGCGTTGGAAATTCGTGCTTCTGCGACTTGTCGATACGAATGTTTAACTTGTTCTGATGTAGTTTTAAAACTTTCAGATGGCCCGTCAGGAAGAACAAGCTAATACCATTCACTACACCAAAAACAGCATTTTGGCACACCCTGATATTAAAAATCTGGCACAGTTTAAAACTGTGCCAGATTTTGGCACGGTTTTATAGAGATTTGGCACACTTTAAAACAGTGCCAAAATTTGGCACTGTTTTAATGTGTGCCAAAATTGAGTACACTTACTAAAATATATAATACCCAAAAAAAAAACATTACACTTCCCTTTCTCTTGTTCCCGCTCAGATTCCCGCCTCTCTCTAACCTCTGCGCTCTCTCTAGCCCCTGAGCTCTCTCTCTCTCGGCGGTCTCTCTCTCTCTCGGCAGCTGCTGCTGACACATGCCCTAGGTCAGCTCTCGGCGGTCTCTCTCTCTCTCGGCAGCTGCTGCTGACACATGCCCTAGGTCAGCTCTCGGCGGTCTCTCTCTCTCGGCAGCTGCTGCTGATACATGCCCTAGGTCAGCATCTCTACTGCCGACACTCTCTCTCCGGCCCATTCTCTCTTTCTCTGGTCACTGCCCTGTTCTCTCACTGCACTCATCCCAATCAGGTAATTGTTTAAAGCATTGTATTTTTTTAACCTAAGTTAGATTTCAGATTTGATCCTAGAGTTTATGATATGCTTGATTTGATTCGTATTTGATTTTTAGGGTTTTATATATACATATTTAAATATTTATTATTTTTTTTAATGTGTGAGTTTTTGGTGCAAATTGAATGTTGATAATGAAAAAAAAATAAATCATGAGTTTTTATGTTCTTACCCCTTTAACAAAAATGTATATTTGATCTGATTTGTAGATGTTACGTAGTTTTAAGAAAATTTAAGTGCTAAATATTAATTAATAATGTAAAAATAACAAATTGAAAAGTAGACACCCCACTAATTAAATGGATAAATGAGATTATGTATTGAAAATTTAATAAAAAACAAAAAAAACTATTTAAATAGTAAGTAGACATTAATACTAAACATTCAATAATGATGTTACACATGTAGAAAAACCTTAGACCCGTTCAAGAGGTCTCACTATGATTGTGGTGAGAACTCTTGAATTGTCCCAATTTTGGACAGTTTGGAAATGCAAAAGTTTGTATTGTACATAATGATTATGCATGTCCTATTTTGAAAAATTCGGTGACATCTCTTTATGTTCTTTGGGTGCATACTAGATTGATGTAGTGTTTTGTGTTTTCTTGGTTGAAAAACTTAAGTAACACATGAACACTCCCAATTTAAGTTGTGTACTTGAAGAACTGTAGGGAGATGCTGGCGAAATTTTCTAGATTAGGACATGGCATGAGACATTATGAACAATACAAAATATGCATTTTCGAATGGGATAGGACCCTTACCCTGTAGAGGAGATGGAGGAAATATAGGAGCTCAAATATATACATATTTACACTTAAATAAACTTAAATATATTTACAGTAAGCGTTTATATTATAATGTGTGCTCTTTAAACTTATCAGGATGTCGTCGGGAATCAACAAAGAATGGATAAATGAGAAAAATATCGAGACCGATACATATAGAGATGGGGTGTTATAGTTTCTTCATTATGTGCGTAGTAATAGTTCGAATGTTAAACATTCATGTCCCTGTAGACGTTGTCGAAATGGGAAAGGACATGTTGTTATAGATGACATATTCATTCATTTAATGACATATGGTATGGACATGAACTATACCTTATGGCATTTTCACGGTGAGACATTAGTTGTTGATCAAGTCCAACCACCACCGCAATCTGTGACACCGACAGAACACGCTGATGTGCACAATATTCCAATTTTGAATGATCTTGTGAATGATGCTTGTGAGATGTTTATGGGTGAATCGGAACCTAGTGAACCTAATTGTGTAGGCAGTGATGAAGCCCCCCCAACTTCTGAGGTTCCCAATGATTCGCACACACATAAATACAAAGGTAAGAAGTATGATCGTTTACATCAACTTGCACAGGAGCCATTGCACCTAGCTACCGGTTCTTCGCGTCATACCACAATGTATGCTCTTATAAAGTTGAATGATTTGAAAACACAATTCAATTTATCGGATGGTGCTACAGGTGGAATTCTTAGATTGTTAAATGAACTACTTCTTGAAGAGAACAACTTGACAACTAGTTATACAGAAATGAAAAACACCGTTAGAGATCTCGGTATGGATTATGTTAAGTATGACGTATGCATTAACAACTGTATGATATTTTGGAAAGAGCATGAAAAATCTACTAGATGTATAAAATGTGGTTCTTTACGCTACAAGTTTACTTGTCTAGACGAGGACGGGGTAGAAATTCAGAATACTAATGGAAAAAAAAAGTACTCTAGGGTTCCTAAGAAGGTAATGCGACATTTCCCTCAAATCCCTAGGCTAAAACGGTTGTATACCATAAAATGGATAGCAGAGAAAATGACTTGGCACGCTCGTGCAAGCTCTTGTATGGAATTCTCGCGTCATCCCCGAGATTCAGCAGAATGGGTAAATTCAAACATCATGTGGAGAGATTTTGCAAAAGATCCGCGGAATATTCGACTTGCAATAGCAACTGATGGTTTCAGCCCGAATAACATGTTTGGCCGTAAGTATAGTTGTTGGCCAGTGATAATTCAACCTCTCAACCCTCCCCCATCAATGTGTATGAAAAGTGAGTTTTCAATGTTGTCTGTATTGATTCCCGGACCAAAGTCACCATCAAGTAATATTGATGTCTTCCTCCAACCGTTGGTCGATGAGTTAAAGATCTTATGGTCTGGAGTTGAGGCTTGGGATGCGTACAAAAATGAGAAATTTCAGTTAAAAGCCATGTTGATGTGGGGTATACATGATTTTCCAGCTTATGGGATGTTAGCAGGTTGTTCAACTCAAGGTTACAATGGGTGCCCTGTTTGTTCTACAAATACACCTTCTGAATATCTTTCTAAGTCAACGAAATGTTGTTACCAACGATCTCGTATGTTCCTTCCTAAAGACCATCCTTATAGGTTTGACACATCAAAGCAAACATTTAATGGTAAAATAGAGGATGCTATGGCTCCAAGAAAGTTAACAAGTGCAGAAGTTGAGCAGATAGTGTCACTTATCGCTCGAGAAGGTGTTCAAAGAGAGGGAGAGGGAGACAGAAAGGGAAAGGGAAAGGGAAAGGGAAAGGGGAAGGGGAAGGGGAAGGAGAAGGAGGGGAAGGGGAAGGGGAAGGAGAAGGAGAAGGAGGATGTCGTAATGGAAGACGATGATTATCCAAGTGAGGGTGACGATGAGAATCTAGCAGGTACCGAGGGTTTTTCAAGGAGGTCAATTTTCTTTGACTTAGAGTATTGGAAGGATCATGATATTAGACATAATTTAGATGTTATGCATGTTGAAAAGAATGTCACAGAGACTCTTTTAGGTACAATACTCTCGGTGAAAGGTTCATCAAATAAAGATACGGTCAAAGCCCGTGAAGACTTGTAACTTCATTTGAAGCTTAAAAGGAAATTATGGATGAAAGATGTTGAAGGCAGTAAAAAAAGGCTTATGCCAAAGGCACCTTTCGCATTAGGAAAGGAAGAGAAAGAAGCCTTTTTTCGTACACTAAAAACATTAAAGGTACCGATTGGATTTTCATCAAATTTCAGCAACAATGTTAACCTCGATCCACCTGGATTTACCAATCTCAAGTCCCACGATTATCACGTCATTATGCAACGGTTGCTTCCTGCATTGCTTATGCATTCATTTCCGGATGATAAGCCTTTGTTTAAAGCTATACAGCGGATCAGCATATTCTTTAATGTGTTGTGTGCCAAAGTGATATTTAGAGAACATCTTTTGAAGGCTAAAAACGCATTAGTAGAGGCACTTTGTGTCTTTGAAATTTATTTTCCACCTGCCTTTTTTGTGGTGATGATCCACCTCATGCACCATTTAGCCGATGAAGCTTTGACAGCTGGGCCACCAAGATATCGGGCGATGTGGTTATTTGAGAGAGAAATGGGAAGATATAAAAAGTGGTCACGAAACAAGAGGTACATTGAAGGGAGCATTGCTAATGCATATTTGTTACATGAAGCTTCTTTGTATGCCATGGAGTACATATCGAAAAGAGGTGAAGGAACTCATAAGAGGAATCTTGAGGATTTTCTTGATGATGAGTTTGATGACTCGGAATGCCAACGACCATTGGGTAAAAGTAAAGAATTGATCTTAAATAATGTACAATATGAGCAAGTGCGAAGATGGGTTTTATCTCAATGCGACGGTGTTGATGAATGGAGAAGGTACACACTTAGTTCTATGTTAATTCATATTAATTGATTGTAATGTGATATTTCTTAATTTTGAAACTAATTTCTTGTAGAAAATTTGTGGTAACTGAGACTCAATCGACGCATAGAATTGATGATTTCATCCCTTGGCTAAGGAACGAGGCAAGTCTTTATTTATACATGTACTTTTTTATCAACTGTAATTAGTTTTAATGAAACTTTAAAAAATTATCAATTCCTTACAGGCCTCAAGATTTAATGATACGGGAATTTTGCCATATGCTGATGGTCCTCTCCATAGGGTTACCAGTTATGAGAAATTTCAATGCAATGGGTACACCTTTTGTACTTCTGGACATGAAGAAAATCATAACTTTCAGAGTAGTGGTGTATCCACTAAGGCCTTTAATAAGAAGGGGATTATGACAACCTTTTATGGAGTTATTAGACAAATATTCGACCTCAATTACATTGAGTTCGCACATACTGTCTTTTATTGTGATTGGGTGGATGTTGATGATAAGAATGCTTGCAAAGTTGAACCCACCTCAAAATTGGTGATGGTGAATCTTAGTAAGCTCGTGAGTAAAAATACCATTCACGATGATCCGTTCATCCTTGCATCTCAAGCCAGTCAAGTATTTTATTGTCAAGATGTAAAGCTGAATGGGTGGTCAGTTGTTTTACACTCTCCAAAGAGACTGACGAAAGAAATAGATGCGATTGATGTTGACCGTACGATGTATGACTCAATTCTCGAGGAAAATGATAAATTGCTGGAGCTTTTGGACACAGATTTATAGTGCAATGATTTAGTTCTGAACTTGTTTTTGAATATGCGATATTCTATTTATTCCGTTTGTTGTTGTTGTTGTAAACATTTAATAGTTTATTGCCTTTTGAACATTTAATACATGTATGGTTGTTTGAAATTATAATTCTATTTGAACATGCCATCTTCTTTATATTGCTATTTGAACAGGTAATATTCTTGTAAATGTTTATTTTGATTATTTTGGTGTCCAATAGTCACTTTTTTCCAGATAAATGTCTCATATGGGTGATACTTCGCAACCGTCAATAAATGGGGAGACACCTATATCAACCTCCCGTTCTAATGTTGCTTCGGGTGCTTCAAGAGTAGGTGGTGACTCTTCCACTAAGAAGTTAAAATTTAATGAGCACGGCCTTCCAGTTGGTGAAGACTCATATACACTCTCAACCAGGTTGGGAGACTTAGCAAGGACACATGTTCCCATATCTTATACGAGTTGGAAACAAGTGGATGTGCGATATAAGAACTCAGTTTGGTCATCATTAATGGTATACTATTCCTTTCTATTCCAAATAATGTAAATTCAATTATGTGATGTTTTAATTTTATTTCTTCATATATTGTAGAAAGAGTTCCCAGATGTGCGCGAAAGTCAGAAGCAAATTTTTATGAAAAAAGCGAACAATGCTTGGAAAAAGTTCAAGTCAAAGCTAAGGGTTAATTTGAAGGATGGTGATATTGGAAAGTGGAAGGAGAAAGTGCCACGAAATGTCAAATCTAAGGACTGGGAGGTGTTTTGCAATAATGAAGTTTTAGAGGTTCAAAAGGCTTTGCGAAGAAAGAACAAAGAGACTAAACTAAATTGTGTGAGAAAGACAACTCATAATACAGGTCGTCATGGTTATGCCCGAGCTTCAGAGAATTGGAGAAAGGAGCATGGGCGTGCACCCACTCGTGCTGAATTGTGGTTGGCAACTCATATAATCAAAGGAGGTGGTTATGCCCCTCATGATAAAATATTTGCAGTAATTTAAATTTTTTAATGTTCGTTTTGTTTAAAAAAAGTATCGTATCATCAAACCTAATGTTAATATATTTTTATACATGACCAAATTCAAATGCTTCTGGATGTATACAAAGCGAGTGGTCAGGAGGAGACCTTGGATGCCGGGCCTATTTTTGAGGTTTTCGAAAAAGATACACGAGGACGTGTTCGTTGTGGCATTTGCTAGAGAAATGCTTGAGGAGGTGAAAGAGGACACCGAAAATTGGAAGGATCATGTTGATCACCTTAGGAGTGACATACAGGGGATAAAATCCTCATTAGATGAATTCATTACCGACTTCAAAACCGGGAAATTTTCATGTGTTGGACACAACGTTCAGGAGTTACCTACTATAGGTACTGGAACTCCTTCGTGTTCTCATTCCGCTCCTGCATTCGAGGTTCCAAATTTCACCTCTCTAATTGAATGCAAAATACTATCCCACACACGTGAACTTGTTGGTTATGGGAGGAAAACGCAACCAGGAGCCGTCTCGATCGTTCACTTCCATAAGTTGAGAAAGAATGAAGTGCGAGTTTTACTCGATGACATCAAAGTGCCCGAGTATCCAGTTTGGGGTGGAAAACAAGCTCATTGCGAGAACTTGGAAGATGTTGGTAAAAATGGAATTATGTATTGGCTCGACGACCTTTGTCCTCCCATTGGTGACACCGACGAATGACCTTTGTCCTCCCATTGGTGACACCGGTGACCTACGCCACCTTGCTTCGAAGTACTTCCCTCTAAGGTACAAATCTGCAAAATCTCTACTTATATTCCTAAATCATGCTTCTATAATCCTGCTCCACCATTTACTAAATTGAGTTATGTTGTTTCTATAATCGTTATGCAATCAACTAGGAAAACCAGTTATTTATTTATCATTATTGAGCGGGAAGCGCGGGCAAGCTATTATATATAATAGTTGTTATATATAACAGCTCTGTTATATATAACACCTGTTATATATAACAGAGTTGTTATATATAACAACTGTTATATATAACAGCTTCTGTTATATATAATAACTCTGTTATATATAACAGCTGTTTCATGCAACAAAAATCTGACCGACATAGAGCCCTGCTACGAAAGTTTCAACGGTGAATTAGGAACCCAATGCTCAACAACTTGAATCCTGTCAGGGGTCCTCTTTAGGTTGATTTCAGTGTGAATATACATTAGTGTTTTCGCTCCATATATGCTGAATTGTGGTTACCTGCTCCATATATGCTGAACATACATTGGTCCCGTGGTTACCTGCTCCGTATATGCTGAATTGTGGTTATTGTTGACTTTAAAAATTGATCGTTTGCAATTACCTAGTAATGGATGGTTGAACTCAGATAGTACATGAAAGGGTTCCTATGTGGTGGTCTGCTGTAAGTTGATCAGGACATTACACAAACTTAAACGAAACTTAAACGTCCGAATAAATATGTCACTGAATAATACTCATATACAATATTGAGTTGCATAATTAAATAGACCAAGATCACAAAATGGTAAACAAAAAGATGGATCATTTGGTGAAGAAAATTGGAGATCAAGCTGTCCAAAAAATGACAGGGCCTGCCTTTTAGGTGCAACAGTTAGTCAAAGACCTCTCTTGTGCATAGTTAATATTTCTTTCAAATTCAACTGAGATTGATTGACTGACCAAAAAATGACAGGGCCTGCCGTTTAGGTGCAACTGAGTTAGTCAAAGACCTCTCTTGTGCTTCTTACACACAGTTTGTAACAATAAAAATCTTACAGCGGCATGTTGCTTGGTCATTCCCTTCTAATCCTCACCCGATTCAGCTTGTATACATGATGTATGTATATATATGTAAGAAAATAATGTGTAGAACACACGAGCTTTAAAATAATAAATATGATAATTTTTCATGAGCATTGGTGTCATGTCGAAACCTTGTAGATACTATTTTTAGTTTTTCAATAGTTTGTTTGGAAGTTTTATTATAAAGAGAAAAGAAAAAAAATAAAGGAAAATTATGCTTTCTTTTCGTTGTTTGAGAGTTTACATAGGAGAGAATATTATTTCGCCATTTTCCTTTGTTTAGGAGTTTAAAAAGAGAGAAAAGAAAGGAAAAAATTTTTCTCCAAAACTTTCCAGGAAGTGTGGTTATTATAAGGTGTACTTTGGTATTCGATTCCTAAATGGTTGGGATGAGTGGCTTTCGTTGCTGAATTTTTTTCACCCTTAAACCTCTTATGCTAGCCCAGAACCAAAGCCTTAATGAGGCCTACCTTATATCAAGTTTCTTGAGTGGATTGAAGGAGGAAATAAGGAGACCTGTGACCTGTCAAAATGTTTTTACCTAAAAATCTGAACCATACCAATTTTTTGGCCAAACAACAAGAATCATCCCTCAATTCCAAATTATCAACCCATAAAACCAATCACACCAACCCACGCTCATCTTTGTCTAGCCAAAACCAAAAAGCCACTCATCCCAACCATTTAGGAATCGAATACCAAAGTACTTAGATAAAAATAGGCTTACCATAAATATCTTCCACTCTTCATATATTTGCTTTAAAAATGTATGGACTTCCTTATCAAGTTTTCTAAATTAGTTTATGAAAGAGAGAAATAATTCAAAGTTCATCGCATCAAACTCACAAAAATCAAAATCAGTATAAACTTGCAAAAATCAACACTTAGTTAGAAATATGCCGTCAAAGGGTGAATACCCAAACCAACCCCCAAACGACCCCGTAGGAGGCACGAACACCTCGCACGGGACCAATGTAACTTGTAGGAACTGATCGCGTAGTCCCGGGACTCTCGGTTTGAGAGTATGACGATAATTTCCAAAAACCAACACTTAAACTTAAAAATAAGCCGTTAAAGGGTGAAAACCCAAACCACCCCCGAAACGATCCCGTAGGGGGCACGAACACCTCGCACGGGACCAATGTAACTTGTAAGAACTGACCGCGTAGTCCCGGGTCTCCCGATTTGTGAATAGGACGATAATTGGCAAAAATCACACTTAAACTTAAAAACATGCCGTTAAAGAGTGAAAACCCAAACCATCCCCCAAACGACCCCGTAGGAGGCACGAACACCTGGCACGGGACCAATGTAACTTGTAGGAACTGAACGCGTAGTCCCGGGTCTCCCGGTTTGTGAGTATGACGTAAGTTTGCAAAAAACAGTACTTAAACTTAAAAACAAGCCGTTAATGGGTGAAAACCCAAACCACCCCCAAACGACCCCGTAGGGGGCACGAACACCTCGCACGGGACCAATGTAACTTGTAGGAACTGACCGCGTAGTCCCGGATCTCCCGGTTTGTGAATAGGATGATAATTTGCAAAAATCAACACTTAGTTAAAAACATGCCGTCAAAGGGTGAATACCCAAACCAACCCCCAAACGATCCCGTAGGAGGCACGAACACCTCGCACGGGGCCAATGTAACTTGTAGGAACTGATCGCGTAGTCCCGGGTCTCTCAGTTTGAGAGTATGACGATAATTTGCAATAATCAACACTTAAACTTAAAAACAAGCCGTTAAAGGGTGAAAACCCAAACCACCGCCCAAACGACCCCGTAGGGGGCACGAACACCTCGCACGGGACCAATGTAACTTGTAAGAACTGACCACGTAGTCTCGAGTCTCCCGGTTTGTGAATATGATGATAATTTGCAAAAATCACACTTAGTTAAAAACATGCCATCAAAGGGTGAATACCCAAACCAACCCCCAAACGACCCCGTAGGGGGCACGAACACCTCGCACGGGACCAATGTAACTTGTAGGAACTGACCGCGTAGTCCCGAGTCTCCCGATTTGTGAGTATGACGTTAATTTGCAAAAATCAGCACTTAAACTTAAAAACAAGCCGTTAATGGGTGAAAACCCAAACGACCCCGTAGGGGGCACGGACACCTCGTACGGGACCAATGTAACTTGTAGGAACTGACCGCGTAGTCCCGGATCTCCCGGTTTGTGAGTATGACGTTAATTTGCAAAAATCAGCACTTAAACTTAAAAACAAGCCGTTAATGGGTGAAAACCCAAACCACCCCCCAAACGACCCCGTAGGGGGCACGAACACCTCGCACGGGACCAATGTAACTTGTAGGAACTGACCACATAGTCCCGCATCACCCGGTTTGTGAATAGGACGATAATTGGCAAAAATCACACTTAGTTAAAAACATGCCGTTAAAGGGTGAATACCCAAACCAACCCCCAAACGACCCCGTAGGAGGCACGAACACCTCGCACGGGTCCAATGTAACTTGTAGGAACTGACCGCGTAGTCCCGGATCTCCCGGTTTGTGAATAGGACGATAATTTGCAAAAATCACACTTAGTTAAAAACATGCCGTCAAAGGGTGAATACCCAAACCAACCCCCAAACGACCCCGTAGGAGGCACGAACACCTCGCACGGGATCAATGTAACTTGTAGGAACTGATCGCGTTGTCCCGGGTCTCTCGGTTTGAGAGTATGACGATAATTTGCAAAAATCAACACTTAAACTTAAAAACAAGCCGTTAATGGGTGAAAACCCAAACCACCCCCCAAACGACCCCGTAAGGGGGCACGAACACCTCGCACGGGACCAATGTAACTTGCAGGAACTGACCGCGTAGTCCCGGATCTCCCGGTTTGTGAATAGGACGATAATTGGCAAAAATCACACTTAGTAAAAAACATGCCGTTAAAGGGTGAATACCCAAACCAACCCCCAAACGACCCCGTAGGAGGCACGAACACCTCGCACGGGTCCAATGTAACTTGTAGGAACTGACCGCGTAGTCCCGGGTCTCCCGGTTTGTGAATATGACGATAATTTGCAAAAATCAGCACTTAAACTTAAAAACAAGCCGTTAATGGGTGAAAACCCAAACCACCCCCCAAACGACCCCGTAGGGGGCACGAACACCTCGCACGGGACCAATGTAACTTGTAGGAACTGACCGCGTAGTCCCGGATCTCCCGGTTTGTGAATAGGACGATAATTTGCAAAAATCAACACTTAGTTAAAAACATGCCGTCAAAGGGTGAATACCCAAACCAACCCCCAAACGATCCCGTAGGAGGCACGGACACCTCGCACGGGACCAATGTAACTTGTAGGAACTGATCGCGTAGCCCCGGGTCTCTCGGTTTGAGAGTATGACGATAATTTGCAAAAATCAACACTTAAACTTAAAAACAAGCCGTTAAAGGGTGAAAACCCAAACCACCCCCCAAACGACCCCGTAGGGGGCACGAACACCTCGCACGGGACCAATGTAACTTGTAAGAACTGACCGCGTAGTCCCGGGTCTCCCGGTTTGTGAATATGACGATAATTTGCAAAAATCACACTTAGTTAAAAACATGCCGTTAAAGGGTGAATACCCAAACCAACCCCCAAACGACCCCGTAGGAGGCACGAACACCTCGCACGGGTCCAATGTAACTTGTAGGAACTGACCGCGTAGTCCCGGATCTCCCGGTTTGTGAATAGGACGATAATTTGCAAAACTCACACTTAGTTAAAAACATGCCGTCAAAGGGTGAATACCCAAACCAACCCCCAAACGACCCCGTAGGAGGCACGAACACCTCGCACGGGTCCAATGTAACTTGTAGGAACTGACCGCGTAGTCCCGGATCTCCCGGTTTGTGAATAGGACGATAATTTGCAAAAAACACACTTAGTTAAAAACATGCCGTCAAAGGGTGAATACCCAAACCAACCCACAAACGACCCCGTAGGAGGCACGAACACCTCGCACGGGATCAATGTAACTTGTAGGAACTGATCGCGTTGTCCCGGGTCTCTCGGTTTGATAGTATGACGATAATTTGCAAAAATCAACACTTAAACTTAAAAACAAGCCGTTAATGGGTGAAAACCCAAACCACCCCCCAAACGACCCCGTAGGGGGCACGAACACCTCGCACGGGACCAATGTAACTTGTAGGAACTGACCGCGTAGTCCCGGATCTCCCGGTTTGTGAATAGGACGATAATTGGCAAAAATCACACTTAGTAAAAAACATGTCGTTAAAGGGTGAATACCCAAACCAACCCCCAAACGACCCCGTAGGAGGCACGAACACCTGGCACGGGACCAATGTAACTTGTAGGAACTGACCGCGTAGTCCCGGGTCTCCCGGTTTGTGAATATGACGATAATTTTAAAAAATCAGCACTTAAACTTAAAAACAAGCCGTTAATGGGTGAAAACCCAAACCACCCCCCAAACGACCCCGTAGGGGGCACGAACACCTCGCACGGGACCAATGTAACTTGTAGGAACTGACCGCGTAGTCCCGGATCTCCCGGTTTGTGAATAGGACGATAATTGGCAAAAATCACACTTAGTAAAAAACATGTCGTTAAAGGGTGAATACCCAAACCAACCCCCAAACGACCCCGTAGGAGGCACGAACACCTGGCACGGGACCAATGTAACTTGTAGGAACTGACCGCGTAGTCCCGGGTCTCCCGGTTTGTGAATATGACGATAATTTGAAAAAATCAGCACTTAAACTTAAAAACAAGCCGTTAATGGGTGAAAACCCAAACCACACCCCAAACGACCCCGTAGGGGGCACGAACACCTCGCACGGGACCAATGTAACTTGTAAGAACTGACCGCGTAGTCCCGAATCTCCCGGTTTGTGAATAGGACGATAATTTGCAAAAAACACACTTAGTTAAAAACATGCCGTCAAAGGGTGAATACCCAAACCAACCCCCAAACGAACCCGTAGGAGGCACGAACACCTCCCACGGGATCAATGTAACTTGTAGGAACTGATCGCGTTGTCCCGGGTCTATCGGTTTGAGAGTATGACGATAATTTGCAAAAATCAGCACTTAAACTTAAAAACAAGCCGTTAATGGGTGAAAACCCAAACCACCCCCCAAATGACCCCGTAGGGGGCACGAACACCTCGCACGGGACCAATGTAACTTGTAGGAACTGACCGCGTAGTCCCGGATCTCCCGGTTTGTGAATAGGACGATAATTGGCAAAAATCACACTTAGTAAAAAACATGTCGTTAAAGGGTGAATACCCAAACCAACCCCCAAACGACCCCGTAGGAGGCACGAACACCTGGTACGGGACCAATGTAACTTGTAGGAACTGACCGCGTAGTCCCGGGTCTCCCGGTTTGTGAGTATGACGTAAATTTGCAAAAATCAGCACTTAAACTTAAAAACAAGCCGTTAATGGGTGAAAACCCAAACCACCCCACAAAATGAACCCGTAGGGGGCACGAACACCTCGCACGGGACCAATGTAACTTGTAGGAACTGACCGCGTAGTCCCGGATCTCCCGGTTTGTGAATAGGACGATAATTTGCAAAAATCAACACTTAGTTAAAAACATGCCGTCAAAGGGTGAATACCCAAACCAACCCCCGAACGATCCCGTAGGAGGCACGGACACCTCGCACGGGACTAATGTAACTTGTAGGAACTGATCGCGTAGTCCCGGGTCTCTCGGTTTGAGAGTATGACGATAATTTGCAAAAATCAACACTTAAACTTAAAAACAAGCCGTTAAAGGGTGAAAACCAAAACCACCCCCCAAACGACCCCGTAGGGGGCACGAACACCTCGCACGGGACCAATGTAACTTGTAAGAACTGACCGCGAAGTCCCGGGTCTCCCGGTTTGTGAATATGACGATAATTTACAAAAATCACACTTAGTTAAAAACATGCCGTAAAAGGGTGAATACCCAAACCAACCCCCAAACGACCCCGTAGGGGGCACGAACACCTCGCACGGGACCAAATTTAACTTGTAGGAACTGACCGCGTAGTCCCGAGTCTCCCGATTTGTGAGTATGACGTTAATTTGCAAAAATCAGCACTTAAACTTAAAAACAAGCCGTTAATGGGTGAAAACCCAAACCACCCCCCAAACGACCCCGTAGGGGGCACGAACACCTCGCACGGGACCAATGTAACTTGTAGGAACTGACCGCGTAGTCCCGGATCTCCCGGTTTGTGAGTATGACGTTAATTTGCAAAAATCAGCACTTAAACTTAAAAACAAGCCGTTAATGGGTGAAAACCCAAACCACCCCCCAAACGACCCCGTAGGGGCCACGAACACCTCGCACGGGACCAATGTAACTTGTAGGAACTGACCACGTAGTCCCGGATCTCCCGGTTTATGAATAGGACGATAATTGGCAAAAATCACACTTAGTTAAAAACATGTCGTTAAAGGGTGAATACCCAAACCAACCCCCAAACGACCCCGTAGGAGGCACGAACACCTCGCACGGGTCCAATGTAACTTGTAGGAACTGACCGCGTAGTCCTGGATCTCCCGGTTTGTGAATAGGACGATAATTTGCAAAAATCACACTTAGTTAAAAACATGCCGTCAAAGGGTGAATACCCAAACCAACCCCCAAACGACCCCGTAGGAGGCACGAACACCTCGCACGGGATCAATGTAACTTGTAGGAACTGATCGCGTTGTCCCGGGTCTCTCGGTTTGAGAGTATGACGATAATTTGGAAAAATCAACACTTAAACTTAAAAACAAGCCGTTAATGGGTGAAAACCCAAACCACCTCCCAAACGACCCCGTAGGGGGGCACGAACACCTCGCACGGGACCAATGTAACTTGTAGGAACTGACCGCGTAGTCCCGGATCTCCCGGTTTGTGAATAGGACGATAATTGGCAAAAATCACACTTAGTTAAAAACATGCCGTTAAAGGGTGAATACCCAAACCAACCCCCAAACGACCCCCTAGGAGGCACGAACACCTCGCACGGGTCCAATGTAACTTGTAGGAACTGACCGCGTAGTCCCGGGTCTCCCGGTTTGTGAATATGACGATAATTTGAAAAAATCAGCACTTAAACTTAAAAACAAGCCGTTAATGGGTGAAAACCCAAACCACACCCCAAACGACCCCGTAGGGGGCACGAACACCTCGCACGGGACCAATGTAACTTGTAAGAACTGACCGCGTAGTCCCGGATCTCCCGGTTTGTGAATAGGACGATAATTTGCAAAAAACACACTTAGTTAAAAACATGCCGTCAAAGGGTGAATACCCAAACCAACCCCCAAACGACCCCGTAGGAGGCACGAACACCTCGCACGGGATCAATGTAACTTGTAGGAACTGATCGCGTTGTCCCGGGTCTCTCGGTTTGAGAGTATGACGATAATTTGCAAAAATCAGCACTTAAACTTAAAAACAAGCCGTTAATGGGTGAAAACCCAAACCACCCCCCAAATGACCCCGTAGGGGGCACGAACACCTCGCACGGGACCAATGTAACTTGTAGGAACTGACCGCGTAGTCCCGGATCTCCCGGTTTGTGAATAGGACGATAATTGGCAAAAATCACACTTAGTAAAAAACATGTCGTTAAAGGGTGAATACCCAAACCAACCCCCAAACGACCCCGTAGGAGGCACGAACACCTGGCACGGGACCAATGTAACTTGTAGGAACTGACCGCGTAGTCCCGGGTCTCCCGGTTTGTGAGTATGACGTAAATTTGCAAAAATCAGCACTTAAACTTAAAAACAAGCCGTTAATGGGTGAAAACCCAAACCACCCCCCAAACGACCCCGTAGGGGGCACGAACACCTCGCACGGGACCAATGTAACTTGTAGGAACTGACCGCGTAGTCCCGGATCTCCCGGTTTGTGAATAGGACGATAATTTGCAAAAATCAACACTTAGTTAAAAACATGCCGTCAAAGGGTGAATACCCAAACCAACCCCCAAACGATCCCGTAGGAGGCACGGACACCTCACACGGGACCAATGTAACTTGTAGGAACTGATCGCGTAGTCCCGGGTCTCTCGGTTTGAGAGTATGACGATAATTTGCAAAAATCAACACTTAAACTTAAAAACAAGCCGTTAAAGGGTGAAAACCCAAACCACCCCCCAAACGACCCCGTAGGGGGCACGAACACCTCGCACGGGACCAATGTAACTTGTAAGAACTGACCGCGAAGTCCCGGGTCTCCCGGTTTGTGAATATGACGATAATTTGCAAAAATCACACTTAGTTAAAAACATGCCGTCAAAGGGTGAATACCCAAACCAACCCCCAAACGACCCCGTAGGGGGCACGAACACCTCGTACGGGACCAAATTTAACTTGTAGGAACTGACCGCGTAGTCCCGAGTCTCCCGATTTGTGAGTATGACGTTAATTTGCAAAAATCAGCACTTAAACTTAAAAACAAGCCGTTAATGGGTGAAAACCCAAACCACCCCCCAAACGTCCCCGTAGGGGGCACGAACACCTCGCACGGGACCAATGTAACTTGTAGGAACTGACCGCGTAGTCCCGAATCTCCCGGTTTGTGAGTATGACGTTAATTTGCAAAAATCAGCACTTAAACTTAAAAACAAGCCGTTAATGGGTGAAAACCCAAACCACCCCCCAAACGACCCCGTAGGGGCCACGAACACCTCGCACGGGACCAATGTAACTTGTAGGAACTGACCGCGTAGTCCCGGATCTCCCGGTTTATGAATAGGACGATAATTGGCAAAAATCACACTTAGTTAAAAACATGCCGTTAAAGGGTGAATACCCAAACCAACCCCCAAACGACCCCGTAGGAGGCACGAACACCTCGCACGGGTCCAATGTAACTTGTAGGAACTGACCGCGTAGTCCTGGATCTCCCGGTTTGTGAATAGGACGATAATTTGCAAAAATCACACTTAGTTAAAAACATGCCGTCAAAGGGTGAATACCCAAACCAACCCCCAAACGACCCCGTAGGAGGCACGAACACCTCGCACGGGATCAATGTAACTTGTAGGAACTGATCGCGTTGTCCCGGGTCTCTCGGTTTGAGAGTATGACGATAATTTGGAAAAATCAACACTTAAACTTAAAAACAAGCCGTTAATGGGTGAAAACCCAAACCACCCCCCAAATGACCCCGTAGGGGGCACGAACACCTCGCACGGGACCAATGTAACTTGTAGGAACTGACCGCGTAGTGCCGGATCTCCCGGTTTGTGAATAGGACGATAATTGGCAAAAATCACACTTAGTAAAAAACATGTCGTTAAAGGGTGAATACCCAAACCAATCCCCAAACGACCCCGTAGGAGGCACGAACACCTGGCACGGGACCAATGTAACTTGTAGGAACTGACCGCGTAGTCCCGGGTCTCCCGGTTTGTGAGTATGACGTAAATTTGCAAAAATCAGCACTTAAACTTAAAAACAAGCCGTTAATGGGTGAAAACCCAAACCACCCCCCAAACGACCCCGTAGGGGGCACGAACACCTCGCACGGGACTAATGTAACTTGTAGGAACTGACCGCGTAGTCCCGGATCTCCCGGTTTGTGAATAGGACGATAATTTGCAAAAATCAACACTTAGTTAAAAACATGCCGTCAAAGGGTGAATACCCAAACCAACCCCCAAACGATCCCGTAGGAGGCACGGACACCTCACACGGGACCAATGTAACTTGTAGGAACTGATCGCGTAGTCCCGGGTCTCTCGGTTTGAGAGTATGACGATAATTTGCAAAAATCAACACTTAAACTTAAAAACAAGCCGTTAAAGGGTGAAAACCCAAACCACCTCCCAAACGACCCCGTAGGGGGCACGAACACCTCGCACGGGACCAATGTAACTTGTAAGAACTGACCGCGAAGTCCCGGGTCTCCCGGTTTGTGAATATGACGATAATTTGCAAAAATCACACTTAGTTAAAAACATGCCGTCAAAGGGTGAATACCCAAACCAACCCCCAAACGACCCCGTAGGGGGCACGAACACCTCGCACGGGACCAAATTTAACTTGTAGGAACTGACCGCGTAGTCCCGAGTCTCCCGATTTGTGAGTATGACGTTAATTTGCAAAAATCAGCACTTAAACTTAAAAACAAGCCGTTAATGGGTGAAAACCCAAACCACCCCCCAAACGACCCCGTAGGGGGCACGAACACCTCGCACGGGACCAATGTAACTTGTAGGAACTGACCGCGTAGTCCCGAATCTCCCGGTTTGTGAGTATGACGTTAATTTGCAAAAATCAGCACTTAAACTTAAAAACAAGCCGTTAATGGGTGAAAACCCAAACCACCCCCCAAACGACCCCGTAGGGGCCACGAACACCTCGCACGGGACCAATGTAACTTGTAGGAACTGACCGCGTAGTCCCGGATCTCCCGGTTTATGAATAGGACGATAATTGGCAAAAATCACACTTAGTTAAAAACATGCCGTTAAAGGGTGAATACCCAAACCAACCCCCAAACGACCCCGTAGGAGGCACGAACACCTCGCACGGGTCCAATGTAACTTGTAGGAACTGACCGCGTAGTCCTGGATCTCCCGGTTTGTGAATAGGACGATAATTTGCAAAAATCACACTTAGTTAAAAACATGCCGTCAAAGGGTGAATACCCAAACCAACCCCCAAACGATCACGTAGGAGGCACGAACACCTCGCACGGGATCAATGTAACTTGTAGGAACTGATCGCGTTGTCCCGGGTCTCTCGGTTTGAGAGTATGACGATAATTTGGAAAAATCAACACTTAAACTTAAAAACAAGCCGTTAATGGGTGAAAACCCAAACCACCTCCCAAACGACCCCGTAGGGGGGCACGAACACCTCGCACGGGACCAATGTAACTTGTAGGAACTGACCGCGTAGTCCCGGATCTCCCGGTTTGTGAATAGGACGATAATTGGCAAAAATCACACTTAGTTAAAAACATGCCGTTAAAGGGTGAATACCCAAACCAACCCCCAAACGACCCCGTAGGAGGCACGAACACCTCGCACGGGTCCAATGTAACTTGTAGGAACTGACCGCGTAGTCCCGGGTCTCCCGGTTTGTGAATATGACGATAATTTGAAAAAATCAGCACTTAAACTTAAAAACAAGCCGTTAATGGGTGAAAACCCAAACCACACCCCAAACGACCCCGTAGGGGGCACGAACACCTCGCACGGGACCAATGTAACTTGTAAGAACTGACCGCGTAGTCCCGGGTCTCCCAGTTTGTGAATATGACGATAATTTGCAAAAATCACACTTAGTTAAAAATATGCCGTCAAAGGGTGAATACCCAAACCAACCCCCAAACGACCCCGTAGGAGGCACAAACACCTCGCACGGGACCAATGTAACTTGTAGGAACTGATCGCGTAGTCCCGGGACTCTCGGTTTGAGAGTATGACGATAATTTGCAAAAATCAACACTTAAACTTAAAAACAAGCCGTTAAAGGGTGAAAACCCAAACCACCCCCGAAACGATCCCGTAGGGGGCACGAACACCTCGTACGGGACCAATGTAACTTGTAGGAACTGACCGCGTAGTCCCGGGTCTCCCGATTTGTGAGTATGACGTTAATTTCCATTCATATATGTAATTTTTTTGTTTTGAGTATTTTTTTTTTGTAAATTACTGGGTTACTAATATCGTATCTTTTTTGTATTCTATTTTTTTTGCAGGATAACAGTTTATCGTTGGCTTTTATTCGCTTGGAACACACAAAGAACTCAATGCTTTACAACAAGGGGTTTATTAATGAATCCATTTTTTTGTGTCATGACCGTACGGTCTCTTGTTGTTTTATTATTGACTTTTATGGCCATGAGGGCTTTTGTAAGTTAATTGTTATATTTTGTGGCCGTGCGGGCTTTATGTTAGGCAGGTTTTGTATTAACAGGTTTTGGAATGTCCAGAAAATAGAGGAAACTCTGCCCAATTTTTTTTTGGCATGCGAGCAGTTAAAGACTTGTAATATTTTGATGTTTGTATGTACATTAGTTTATTAATAACGTGCAATATTATTAATTTGTGAATTTTGTGCTTTCAAATATTTTTTTTTAAATTACAAAAAATTGGCACAGTTCAAAACCGTGGCGAAAGTGTATGATATTTTGGCACGGTTTTAAACTGTGCTAATTTTTTTTTAAATTATGCTGAATCTGGCACAGTTAAAAATCGTGCCAAAATTGTGCCAGAAATATCAAATTCTGGCACGGTTTAAAAGTGTGCCAGAAGTGTTCCTATTATGCTGAATCTGGCACAGTTAAAAACTGTGCCAAAAGTGTGCCAGAAATATCAAATTCTGGCACGGTTTAAAAGTGTGCCAGAAGTGTGCCTGTTTGACTGATTCTGGCACACTTTTAAACCGTGCCAAAAGTGTGCCAGAATTATCAAATTCTGGCACGGTTTAAAAGTGTGCCAGAAGTGTTCCTGTTTGACTGATTCTAGCACACTTTTAAACCGTGCCAGAAAAAAATTCTCATTTTGGAACACCTGATTCTGGCACAGTTCAAAACCGTGCCAGATTTGATTTGGCACGGTTTTGAACTGTGTCAGAATCCTGTTTTTGGTGTAGTGATTGGGGAAGTTAATGAGCAAGGACAACTCACGCCTCAGGTGTCTCCGAAAAGGGTACCAATCGCCGAATTTGCAGGCATTGTGGCACAAGCAGTTACCACTGCAGTTTTACAGTACCACGAACGCAGCATACAGCTGAGAGGAGGCAAAAGATCTAGAGAGGTTAACCAAATGCATGTGAATAAAGTTGAGAATTGTGCGAAGGCACCAAAATTGTGACAACAAACCACTCAAGACCGAGTCAGTTCCAGAAGTAACAAAATTTATGTAAAGGGCCAAAAGTGTCAGGGCCAACGAAGTCAGATTCAGAATGAAATCACAAGGAGGTGTTTCAGTTATGGAATGGACGGTCACAAACGTCAATCTTGTCCGAATCAGACTGGGGATAAACTACAATCCGACCAGCGAAGAATTTCGGAACTCTGCTATAAATGTGTACAGCCGGGTCACAAGTGGAGGGATTGTCCTCACCCTGACATAGTTTTTCCGCAAATTTCCTCTCAAGGCCAGCAAGTCCAAGGAAAAAGCGAGACTAGTCAACAACGTGGTGAAGTGAAGCAGTTTCGAGAGAGGTGTTTCCGATGTGGCAGGAAAGACCATAGGTGTCAGAATGCCCAGAGAGGAATAAAGCCCCAAGTCAGCAAGGCCAGCAAGGCCGACACCGACAGCAGCAAGGTCAGAGGGGGAGTAACTTCAGAGGCCGGTGTTTTGTGTGCGGCAAGCATGGCCATAAGCGCCAGGATTGCCCAGAGGGTGATAGGGCCCCACTGTAGCAGGGTGCCCGTAATGAGCCACAGAGGCCACTTTTTCCAGCCGCCCTCCCAGCACCAATTCAGGTACCAGCCCTACCAACTAGGGCTGTCAATGGACCAGGTCTGGACCCGGACCCGATCCGGACCCGACCTGAATTAACGGATCTGAGCAAATTTTATAGACCCGATTATCCGATTACCCGATTACCCGATTAGTTAATGGACCGGATCTGGATATAAATGACTCCGATCCGATAAGGACCCGACCCGAATGTGTATATATATAATATAATAAATATATATTTATATATAATATTATATATATATATAGTCTTACATATAATTACTAAATATATATATAACTAACTTATATATATATATATATATAACAGTTTTACATACATATATACATACATATATATAACAGTTATATATATATATATATATAAGTTATATATTAAAACAGTTTTACATACTTATTTACATACATATATATACATATATATATAATTTACATACATATATATACATATATATATATATATATATATAAGTTATATATAAAAATAACAGTGTATAAAAACAGTTTTACTATATATATATATAAGATAGTTTATATATATATATACAGTTATACAGTTTATATACATATATATATAATCGGGTCGGGTATTCGGGTCGGGTCTCCGGGTACTTAACGGATCCGGGTCTGGACCCATTTTCTGAGACCCGTCGGGTAATCGGGTAAGACCCGATCTGTTAAAAATATACCCGGATCGGATCTGGATATACCCAGACTCGATTCAAACCCGACCCGTTTACACCCCTACTACCAACCATTCCAGCAGCTCCAGTACATCAGGGGCATTTACTGTACGGACGTATCTATAACGTCCACCAGGCTGCAGCTCCACAGGCACCACCCGCAATTGAGGGTATGTTTCCTATCCATGGTACTATGGGTCGATTTTTATTTGATACTGGGGCGACGCACTGTTTTATAGCTACGCATTTTGCGAAGGCCTTAGGGTTGTTAGCCACAGCAGATAGCACTGTGACGTGTGTAGACTCACCACTGGGGAGTGGATCGCTCATTTTCTTTATATGCCGGGGTGTGGGGGTAGAGATTGGTAGCTTGATTTTACCAGCAGACATGTTAGTCTAAGATATGCATGAGCACGATGTTATTATCGGTATGGATTGGCTCGCAGCTTACAGATCCATGATTGATTGTTTCGGTGGGAGTATTGTCTTTGCCATTCCGGGGCAAGAGATGTTTGTAGTGGCGATGCCTCGCCCAGAGGGAGGCTCGACCGCTCATTTATATTATATAGAGGAGGATACCTCTAAGGAGGTTGTGATTCCCTTAGACTCGATCCCAGTTGTTTGTGAGTATTCCGATGTATTTTAGGAGATACCAGGCCTACCCCCCAGTCGTGAGATAGACTTTGTCATAGATTTATTACCGGATACTAGACCTATAGCGCGCGCTCCATACCGTATGGCTCCGACAGAGATGCGAGAGTTACGAGATCAGATAGAGCAGCTGTTGGGTCAGGGCTTCATTCGAAGGAGTACCTCACCTTGGGGCGCTCCAGTTTTGTTTGTGAAAAAGAGAGATGGTTCACTGAGGCTATGTGTGGACTACCAGGAGTTGAACAAGGTCACAATACGGAACAAGTATCCGTTAGCTCGAATCTATGATCTGTTCGACCAGCTGAGGAGAGCAACTTTCTTTTCGAAGAAAGATCTGAGGTCGAGGTACCATCAACTACGAGGAGGAACCGAGCTTAACATTTTTTTTGCATCAACTACGACAAGTCACAGGTGGTATCAGAGCATCAGGTTCTAGTGTCCTAAGGATCTGTACAGCTTATAGAGATTTTGGCACGGTTTTATAGAGATTTGGCACACTTTAAAACAGTGCCAAAATTTGGCACTATTTTAAAGTGTGCCAAAATTGAGTACACTTACTAAAATATATAATACCCCAAAAAAAAAAACATTACACTTCCCTTTCTCTTGTTCCCGCTCAGATTCCCGCCTCTCTCTAACCTCTGCGCTCTCTCTAGCCCCTGCGCTCTCTCTCTCGGCGATCTCTCTCTCTCTCGACAGCTGCTGCTGACACATGCCCTAGGTCAGCTCTCGGCGGTCTCTCTCTCTCTCGGCAGCTGCTGCTGATACATGCCCTAGGTCAGCATCTCTACTGCCGACACTCTCACTCCGGCCCATTCTCTCTTTCTCTGATCACTGCCCTGTTCTCTCACTGCACTCATCCCAATCAGGTAATTGTTTAAAGCATTGTATTTTTTTAACCTAAGTTAGATTTCAGATTTGATCCTAGAGTTTATGATATGCTTGATTTGATTCGTATTTGATTTTTAGGGTTTTATATATACATATTTAAATATTTATTATTTTTTTTAATGTGTGAGTTTTTGGTGCAAATTGAATGTTGATAATGAAAAAAAAATAAATCATGAGTTTTTATGTTCTTACCCCTTTAACAAAAATGTATATTTGATCTGATTTGTAGATGTTACGTAGTTTTAAGAAAATTTAAGTGCTAAATATTAATTAATAATGTAAAAATAACAAATTGAAAAGTAGACACCCCACTAATTAAATGGATAAATGAGATTATGTATTGAAAATTTAATAAAAAATAAAAAAAACTATTTAAATAGTAAGTAGACATTAATACTAAACATTCAATAATGATGTTACACATGTAGAAAAACCTTAGACCCGTTCAAGAGGTCTCACTATGACTGTGGTGAGAACTCTTGAATTGTCCCAATTTTGGACAGTTTGGAAATGCAAAAGTTTGTATTGTACATAATGATTATGCATGTCCTATTTTGAAAAATTCGGTGACATCTCTTTATGTTCTTTGGGTGCATACTAGATTGATGTAGTGTTTTGTGTTTTCTTGGTTGAAAAACTTAAGTAACACATGAACACTCCCAATTTAAGTTGTGTACTTGAAGAACTGTAGGGAGATGCTGGCGAAATTTTCTAGATTAGGACATGGCATGAGACATTATGAACAATACAAAATATGCATTTTCGAATGGGATAGGACCCTTACTCTGTAGAGGAGATGGAGGAAATATAGGAGCTCAAATATATACATATTTACACTTAAATAAACTTAAATATATTTACAGTAAGCGTTTATATTATAATGTGTGCTCTTTAAACTTATCAGGATGTCGTCGGGAATCAACAAAGAATGGATAAATGAGAAAAATATCGAGACCGATACATATAGAGATGGGGTGTTATAGTTTCTTCATTATGTGCGTAGTAATAGTTCGAATGTTAAACATTCATGTCCCTGTAGACGTTGTCGAAATGGGAAAGGACATGTTGTTATAGATGACATATTCATTCATTTAATGACATATGGTATGGGCATGAACTATACCTTATGGCATTTTCACGGTGAGACATTAGTTGTTGATCAAGTCCAACCACCACCGCAATCTGTGACACCGACAGAACACGCTGATGTGCACAATATTCCAATTTTGAATGATCTTGTGAATGATGCTTGTGAGATGTTTATGGGTGAATCGGAACCTAGTGAACCTAATTGTGTAGGCAGTGATGAAGCCCCCCCAACTTCTGAGGTTACCAATGATTCGCACACACATAAATACAAAGGTAAGAAGTATCATCGTTTACATCAACTTGCACAGGAGCCATTGCACCTAGCTACCGGTTCTTCGCGTCATACCACAATGTATGCTCTTATAAAGTTGAATGATTTGAAAACACAATTCAATTTATCGGATGGTGCTACAGGTGGAATTCTTAGATTGTTAAATGAACTACTTCTTGAAGAGAACAACTTGACAACTAGTTATACAGAAATGAAAAACACCGTTAGAGATCTCGGTATGGATTATGTTAAGTATGACGTATGCATTAACAACTGTATGATATTTTGGAAAGAGCATGAAAAATCTACTAGATGTATAAAATGTGGTTCTTTACGCTACAAGTTTACTTGTCTAGACGAGGACGGGGTAGAAATTCAGAATACTAATGGAAAAAAAAAGTACTCTAGGGTTCCTAAGAAGGTAATGCGACATTTCCCTCTAATCCCTAGGCTAAAACGGTTGTATACCATAAAATGGATCGCAGAGAAAATGACTTGGCACGCTCGTGCAAGCTCTTGTATGGAATTCTCGCGTCATCCCCGAGATTCAGCAGAATGGGTAAATTCAAACATCATGTGGAGAGATTTTGCAAAAGATCCGCGGAATATTCGACTTGCAATAGCAACTGATGGTTTCAGCCCGAATAACATGTTTGGCCGTAAGTATAGTTGTTGGCCAGTGATAATTCAACCTCTCAACCCTCCCCCATCAATGTGTATGAAAAGTGAGTTTTCAATGTTGTCTGTATTGATTCCCGGACCAAAGTCACCATCAAGTAATATTGATGTCTTCCTCCAACCGTTGGTCGATGAGTTAAAGATCTTATGGTCTGGAGTTGAGGCTTGGGATGCGTACAAAAATGAGAAATTTCAGTTAAAAGCCATGTTGATGTGGGGTATACATGATTTTCCAGCTTATGGGATGTTAGCAGGTTGTTCAACTCAAGGTTACAATGGGTGCCCTGTTTGTTCTACATATACACCTTCTGAATATCTTTCTAAGTCAACGAAATGTTGTTACCAACGATCTCGTATGTTCCTTCCTAAAGACCATCCTTATAGGTTTGACACATCAAAGCAAACATTTAATGGTAAAATAGAGGATGCTATGGCTCCAAGAAAGTTAACAAGTGCAGAAGTTGAGCAGATAGTGTCACTTATCGCTCGAGAAGGTGTTCAAAGAGAGGGAGAGGGAGATAGAAAGGGAAAGGGAAAGGGAAAGGGAAAGGGGAAGGGGAAGGGGAAGGAGAAGGAGGGGAAGGGGAAGAGGGAGGGGAAGGGGAAGGGGAAGGAGAAGGAGAAGGAGGATGTCGTAATGGAAGACGATGATTATCCAAGTGAGGGTGACGATGAGAATCTAGCAGGTACCGAGGGTTTTTCAAGGAGGTCAATTTTCTTTGACTTAGAGTATTGGAAGGATCATGATATTAGACATAATTTAGATGTTATGCATGTTGAAAAGAATGTCACAGAGACTCTTTTAGGTACAATACTCTCGGTGAAAGGTTCATCAAATAAAGATACGGTCAAAGCCCGTGAAGACTTGGAACTTCATTTGAAGCTTAAAAGGAAATTATGGATGAAAGATGTTGAAGGCAGTAAAAAAAGGCTTATGCCAAAGGCACCTTTCGCATTAGGAAAGGAAGAGAAAGAAGCCTTTTTTCGTACACTAAAAACATTAAAGGCACCGATTGGATTTTCATCAAATTTCAGCAACAATGTTAACCTCGATCCACCTAGATTTACCAATCTCAAGTCCCACGATTATCACGTCATTATGCAACGGTTGCTTCCTGCATTGCTTATGCATTCATTTCCGGATGATAAGCCTTTGTTTAAAGCTATACAGCGGATCAGCATATTCTTTAATGTGTTGTGTGCCAAAGTGATATTTAGAGAACATCTTTTGAATGCTAAAAACGCATTAGTAGAGGCACTTTGTGTCTTTGAAATTTATTTTCCACCTGCCTTTTTTGTGGTGATGATCCACCTCATGCACCATTTAGCCGATGAAGCTTTGACAGCTGGGCCACCAAGATATCGGGCGATGTGGTTATTTGAGAGAGAAATGGGAAGATATAAAAAGTGGTCACGAAACAAGAGGTACATTGAAGGGAGCATTGCTAATGCATATTTGTTACATGAAGCTTCTTTGTATGCCATGGAGTACATATCGAAAAGAGGTGAAGGAACTCATAAGAGGAATTTTGAGGATTTTCTTGATGATGAGTTTGATGACTCGGAATGCCAACGACCATTGGGTAAAAGTAAAGAATTGATCTTAAATAATGTACAATATGAGCAAGTGCGAAGATGGGTTTTATCTCAATGCGACGGTGTTGATGAATGGAGAAGGTACACACTTAGTTCTATGTTAATTCATATTAATTGATTGTAATGTGATATTTCTTAATTTTGAAACTAATTTCTTGTAGAAAATTTGTGGTAACTGAGACTCAATCGACGCATAGAATTGATGATTTCATCCCTTGGCTAAGGAACGAGGCAAGTCTTTATTTATACATGTACTTTTTTATCAACTGTAATTAGTTTTAATGAAACTTTAAAAAATTATCAATTCCTTACAGGCCTCAAGATTTAATGATACGGGAATTTTGCCATATGCTGATGGTCCTCTCCATAGGGTTACCAGTTATGAGAAATTTCAATGCAATGGGTACACCTTTTGTACTTCTGGACATGAAGAAAATCATAACTTTCAGAGTAGTGGTGTATCCACTAAGGCCTTTAATAAGAAGGGGATTATGACAACCTTTTATGGAGTTATTAGACAAATATTCGACCTCAATTACATTGAGTTCGCACATACTGTCTTTTATTGTGATTGGGTGGATGTTGATGATAAGAATGCTTGCAAAGTTGAACCCACCTCAAAATTGGTGATGGTGAATCTTAGTAAGCTCGTGAGTAAAAATACCATTCACGATGATCCGTTCATCCTTGCATCTCAAGCCAGTCAAGTATTTTATTGTCAAGATGTAAAGCTGAATGGGTGGTCAGTTGTTTTACACTCTCCAAAGAGACTGACGAAAGAAATAGATGCGATTGATGTTGACCGTACGATGTATGACTCAATTCTCGAGGAAAATGATAAATTGCTGGAGCTTTTGGACACAGATTTATAGTGCAATGATTTAGTTCTGAACTTGTTTTTGAATATGCGATATTCTATTTATTCCGTTTGTTGTTGTTGTTGTAAACATTTAATAGTTTATTGCCTTTTGAACATTTAATACATGTATGGTTGTTTGAAATTATAATTCTATTTGAACATGCCATCTTCTTTATATTGCTATTTGAACAGGTAATATTCTTGTAAATGTTTATTTTGATTATTTTGGTGTCCAATAGTCACTTTTTTCCAGATAAATGTCTCATATGGGTGATACTTCGCAACCGTCAATAAATGGGGAGACACCTATATCAACCTCCCGTTCTAATGTTGCTTCGGGTGCTTCAAGAGTAGGTGGTGACTCTTCCACTAAGAAGTTAAAATTTAATGAGCACGGCCTTCCAGTTGGTGAAGACTCATATACACTCTCAACCAGGTTGGGAGACTTAGTAAGGACACATGTTCCCATATCTTATACGAGTTGGAAACAAGTGGATGTGCGATATAAGAACTCAATTTGGTCATCATTAATGGTATACTATTCCTTTCTATTCCAAAGAATGTAAATTCAATTATGTGATGTTTTAATTTTATTTCTTCATATATTGTAGAAAGAGTTCCCAGATGTGCGCGAAAGTCAGAAGCAAATTTTTATGAAAAAAGCGAACGATGCTTGGAAAAAGTTCAAGTCAAAGCTAAGGGTTAATTTGAAGGATGGTGATATTGGAAAGTGGAAGGAGAAAGTGCCACGAAATGTCAAATCTGAGGACTGGGAGGTGTTTTGCAATAATGAAGTTTTAGAGGTTCAAAAGGCTTTGCGAAGAAAGAACAAAGAGACTAAACTAAATTGTGTGAGAAAGACAACTCATAATACAGGTCGTCATGGTTATGCCCGAGCTTCAGAGAATTGGAGAAAGGAGCATGGGCGTGCACCCACTCGTGCTGAATTGTGGTTGGCAACTCATATAATCAAAGGAGGTGGTTATGCCCCTCATGATAAAATATTTGCGGTAATTTAAATTTTTTAATGTTCGTTTTGTTTAAAAAAAGTATCGTATCATCAAACCTAATGTTAATATATTTTTATACATGACCAAATTCAAATGCTTCTGGATGTATACAAAGCGAGTGGTCAGGAGGAGACCTTGGATACCGGGCCTATTTTTGAGGTTTTCGAAAAAGATACGCGAGGACGTGTTCGTTGTGGCATTTGCTAGAGAAATGCTTGAGGAGGTGAAAGAGGACACCGGAAATTGGAAGGATCATGTTGATCACCTTAGGAGTGACATAGAGAGGATAAAATCCTCATTAGATGAATTCATTACCGACTTCAAAACCGGGAAATTTTCATGTGTTTGACACAACGTTCAGGAGTTACCTACTATAGGTACTGGAACTCCTTCGTGTTCTCATTCCGCCCCTGCATTCGAGGTTCCAAATTTCACCTCGCTAATTGAATGCAAAATACTATCCCACACACGTGAACTTGTTGGTTATGGGAGGAAAACGCAACCAGGAGCCGTCTCGATCGTTCACTTCCATAAGTTGAGAAAGAATGAAGTGCGAGTTTTACTCGATGACATCAAAGTGCCCGAGTATCCAGTTTGGGGTGGAAAACAAGCTCATTGCGAGAACTTGGAAGATGTTGGTAAAAATGGAATTATGTATTGGCTCGACGACCTTTGTCCTCCCATTGGTGACACCGACGAATGACCTTTGTCCTCCCATTGGTGACACCGGTGACCTACGCCACCTTGCTTCGAAGTACTTCCCTCTAAGGTACAAATCTGCAAAATCTCTACTTATATTCCTAAATCATGCTTTTATAATCCTGCTCCACCATCTACTGAATTGAGTTATGTTGTTTCTATAATCGTTATGCAATCAACTAGGAAAACCAGTTATTTATTTATCATTATTGAGCGGGAAGCGCGGGCAAGCTATTATATATAAGAGTTGTTATATATAACAGCTCTGTTATATATAACACCTGTTATATATAACAGAGTTGTTATATATAACAACTGTTATATATAACAGCTTCTGTTATATATAACACTGTTATATATAATAACTATGTTATATATAACAGCTGTTTCATGCAACAAAAATCTGACCGACACAGAGCCCTGCTACGAAAGTTTCAACCGTGAATTAGGAACCCAATGCTCAACAACTTGAATCCTGTCAGGGGGCCTCTTTAGGTTGATTTCAGTGTGAATATACATTAGTGTTTTCGCTCCATATATGCTGAATTGTGGTTACCTGCTCCATATATGCTGAATATACATTGGTCCCGTAGTTACCTACTCCGTATATGCTGAATTGTGGTTACTGTTGACTTTAAAAATTGATCGTTTGCAATTACCTAGTAATGGATGGTTGAACTCAGATAGTACATGAAAGGGTTCCTATGTGGTGGTCTGCTGTAAGTTGATCAGGACATTACACAAACTTAAACGAAACTTAAACGTCCGAATAAATATGTCACTGAATAATACTCATATACAATATTGAGTTGCATAATTAAATAGACCAAGATCACAAAATGGTAAACAAAAAGCTGGATCATTTGGTGAAGAAAATTGGAGATCAAGCTGTCCAAAAAATGACAGGGCCTGCCTTTTAGGTGCAACAGTTAGTCAAAGACCTCTCTTGTGCATAGTTAATATTTCTTTCAAATTCAACTGAGATTGATTGACTGACCAAAAAATGACAGGGCCTGCCGTTTAGGTGCAACTGAGTTAGTCAAAGACCTCTCTTGTGCTTCTTACACACAGTTTGTAACAATAAAAATCTTACAGCGGCATGTTGCTTGGTCATTCCCTTCTAATCCTCACCCGATTCAGCTTGTATACATGATGTATGTATATATATGTAAGAAAATAATGTGTAGAACACACGAGCTTTAAAATAATAAATATGATAATTTTTCATGAGCATTGGTGTCATGTCGAAACCTTGTAGATACTATTTTTAGTTTTTCAATAGTTTGTTTGGAAGTTTTATTATAAAGAGAAAAGAAAAAAAATAAAGGAAAATTATGCTTTCTTTTCGTTGTTTGAGAGTTTACATAGGAGACAATATTATTTCGCCATTTTCCTTTGTTTAGGAGTTTAAAAAGAGAGAAAAGAAAGGAAAAATTTTTTCTCCAAAACTTTCCAGGAAGTGTGGTTATTATAAGGTGTACTTTGGTATTCGATTCCTAAATGGTTGGGATGAGTGGCTTTCGTTGCTGAATTTTTTTCACCCTTAAACCTCTTATGCTAGCCCAGAACCAAAGCCTTAATGAGGCCTACCTTATATCAAGTTTCTTGAGTGGATTGAAGGAGGAAATAAGGAGACCTGTGACCTGTCAAAATGTTTTTACCTAAAAATCTGAACCATACCAATTTTTTGGCCAAACAACAAGAATCATCCCTCAATTCCAAATTATCAACCCATAAAACCAATCACACCAACCCACGCTCATCTTTGTCTAGCCAAAACCAAAAAGCCACTCATCCCAACCATTTAGGAATCGAATACCAAAGTACTTAGATAAAAATAGGCTTACCATAAATATCTTCCACTCTTCATATATTTGCTTTAAAAATGTATGGACTTCCTTATCAAGTTTTCTAAATTAGTTTATGAAAGAGAGAAATAATTCAAAGTTCATCGCATCAAACTCACAAAAATCAAAACCAGTATAAACTCGCAAAAATCAACACTTAGTTAGAAATATGCCGTCAAACGGTGAATACCCAAACCAACCCCCAAACGACCCCGTAGGAGGCACGAACACCTCGTACGGGACCAATGTAACTTGTAGGAACTGATCGCGTAGTCCCGGGACTCTCGGTTTGAGAGTATGACGATAATTTGCAAAAATCAACACTTAAACTTAAAAACAAGCCGTTAAAGGGTGAAAACCCAAACCACCCCCGAAACGATCCCGTAGGGGGCACGAACACCTCGCACGGGACCAATGTAACTTGTAAGAACTGACCGCGTAGTCCCGGGTCTCCCGATTTGTGAATAGGACGATAATTGGCAAAAATCACACTTAAACTTAAAAACATGCCGTTAAAGAGTGAAAACCCAAACCATCCCCCAAACGACCCCGTAGGAGGCACGAACACCTGGCACGGGACCAATGTAACTTGTAGGAACTGATCGCGTAGTCCCGGGTCTCCCGGTTTGTGAGTATGACGTAAATTTGCAAAAAACAGCACTTAAACTTAAAAACAAGCCGTTAATGGGTGAAAACCCAAACCACCCCCCAAACGACCCCGTAGGGGGCACGAACACCTCGCACGGGACCAATGTAACTTGTAGGAACTGACCGCGTAGTCCCAGATCTCCCGGTTTGTGAATAGGACGATAATTTGCAAAAATCAACACTTAGTTAAAAACATGCCGTCAAAGGGTGAATACCCAAACCAACCCCCAAACGACCCCGTAGGAGGCACGAACACCTCGCACGAACACCTCGTACGGGACCAATGTAACTTGTAGGAACTGATCGCGTAGTCCCGGGTCTCTCAGTTTGAGAGTATGATGATAATTTGCAAAAATCAACACTTAAACTTAAAAACAAGCCGTTAAAGGGTGAAAACCCAAACCACCCCCCAAACGACCCCGTAGGGGGCACGAACACCTCGCACGGGACCAATGTAACTTGTAAGAACTGACCGCGTAGTCCCGGGTCTCCCGGTTTGTGAATATGACGATAATTTGCAAAAATCACAGTTAGTTAAAAACATGCCGTCAAAGGGTGAATACCCAAACCAACCCCCAAACGACCCCGTAGGGGGCACGAACACCTCGCACGGGACCAATGTAACTTGTAGGAACTGACCACGTAGTCACGAGTCTCCCGATTTGTGAGTATGACGTTAATTTGCAAAAATCAGCACTTAAACTTAAAAACAAGCCGTTAATGGGTGAAAACCCAACCCACCCCCCAAACGACCCCGTAGGGGGCACGAACACCTCGCACGGGACCAATGTAACTTGTAGGAACTGACCGCGTAGTCCCGGATCTCCCGGTTTGTGAGTATGACGTTAATTTGCAAAAATCAGCACTTAAACTTAAAAACAAGCCGTTAATGGGTGAAAACCCAAACCACCCCCCAAACGACCCCGTAGGGGGCACGGACACCTCGCACGGGAACAATGTAACTTGTAGGAACTGACCGCGTAGTCCCGGATCTCCCGGTTTGTGAATAGGACGATAATTGGCAAAAATCACACTTAGTTAAAAACATGCCGTTAAAGGGTGAATACCCAAACCAACCCCCAAACGACCCCGTAGGAGGCACGAACACCTCGCACGGGTCCAATGTAACTTGTAGGAACTGACGGCGTAGTCCCAGATCTCCCGGTTTGTGAATAGGACGATAATTTGCAAAAATCACACTTAGTTAAAAACATGCCGTCAAAGGGTGAATACCTAAACCAACCCCCAAACGACCCCGTAGGAGGCACGAACACCTCGCACGGGATCAATGTAACTTGTAGGAACTGATCGCGTTGTCCCGGGTCTCTCGGTTTGAGAGTATGACGATAATTTGCAAAAATCAACACTTAAACTTAAAAAGAAGCCGTTAATGGGTGAAAACCCAAACCACCCCCCAAACGACCCCGTAGTGGGGCACGAACACCTCGCACGGGACCAATGTAACTTGTAGGAACTGAGCGCGTAGTCCCGGATCTCCCGGTTTGTGAATAGGACGATAATTGGCAAAAATCACACTTAGTAAAAAACATGCCTTTAAAGGGTGAATACCCAAACCAACCCCCAAACGACCCCGTAGGAGGCACGAACACCTCGCACGGGTCCAATGTAACTTGTAGGAACTGGCCGCGTAGTCCCGGGTCTCCCGGTTTGTGAATATGACAATAATTTGCAAAAATCAGCACTTAAACTTAAAAACAAGCCGTTAATGGGTGAAAACCCAAACCACCCCCCAAACGACCCCGTAGGGGGCACGAACACCTCGCACGGGACCAATGTAACTTGTAAGAACTGACCGCGTAGTCCCGGGTCTCCCGGTTTGTGAATATGACGATAATTTGCAAAAATCACACTTAGTTAAAAACATGCCGTCAAAGGGTGAATACCCAAACCAACCCCCAAACGACCCCGTAGGAGGCACAAACACCTCGCACGGGACCAATGTAACTTGTAGGAACTGATCGCGTAGTCCCGGGACTCTCGGTTTGAGAGTATGACGATAATTTGCAAAAATCAACACTTAAACTTCAAAACAAGCCGTTAAAGGGTGAAAACCCAAACCACCCCCGAAACGATCCCGTAGGGGGCACGAACACCTCGCACGGGACCAATGTAACTTGTAGGAACTGACAGCGTAGTCCTGGGTCTCCCGATTTGTGAGTATGACGTTAATTTCCATTCATATATGTAATTTTTTTATTTTGAGTATTTTTTTTTTTTGTAAATTACTGGGTTACTAATATCGTATCTTTTTTGTATTCTATTTTTTTTTTGCAGGATAACAGTTTATCGTTGGCTTTTATTCGCTTGGAACACACAAAGAACTCAATGGTTTACAACAAGGGGTTTATTAATGAATCCATTTTTTTGTGTCATGACCGTACGATCTCTTGTTGTTTTATTATTGACTTTTATGGCCATGAGGGCTTTTGTAAGTTAATTGTTATATTTTGTGGTCGTGCGGGCTTTATGTTAGGCAGGTTTTGTATTAACAGGTTTTGGAATGTCCAGAAAATAGAGGAAACTCTGCCCAATTTTTTTTTGGCATGCGAGCAGTTAAAGACTTGTAATATTTTGATGTTTGTAAGTACATTAGTTTATTAATAACGTGCAATATTATTAATTTGTGAATTTTGTGCTTTCAAATATTTTTTTTTAAATTACAAAAAATTGGCACAGTTCAAAACCGTGGCAAAAGTGTATGATATTTTGGCACGGTTTTAAACTGTGCTAATTTTTTTTTAAATTATGCTGAATCTGGCACAGTTAAAAATCGTGCCAAAAGTGTGCCAGAAATATCAAATTCTGGCACGGTTTAAAAGTGTGCCAGAAGTGTTCCTATTATGCTGAATCTGGCACAGTTAAAAACTGTGCCAAAAGTGTGCCAGAAATATCAAATTCTGGCACGGTTTAAAAGTGTGCCAGAAGTGTGCCTGTTTGACTGATTCTGGCACACTTTTAAACCGTGCCAAAAGTGTGCCAGAATTATCAAATTCTGGCACGGTTTAAAAGTGTGCCAGAAGTGTTCCTGTTTGACTGATTCTAGCACACTTTTAAACCGTGCCAGAAAAAAATTCTCATTTTGGAACACCTGATTCTGGCACAGTTCAAAACCGTGCCAGATTTGATCTGGCACGGTTTTGAACTGTGCCAGAATCCTGTTTTTGGTGTAGTGATTGGGGAAGTTAATGAGCAAGGACAACTCACGCCTCAGGTGTCTCCGAAAAGGGTACCAATCGCCGAATTTGCAGGCATTGTGGCACAAGCAGTTACCACTGCAGTTTTACAGTACCACGAACGCAGCATACAACTGAGAGGAGGCAAAAGATCTAGAGAGGTTAACCAAATGCATGTGAATAAAGTTGAGAATTGTGCGAAGGCACCGAAATTGCGACAACAAACCACTCAAGACCGAGTCAGTTCCAGAAGTAACAAAATTTATGTAAAGGGTCAAAAGTGTCAGGGCCAACGAAGTCAGATTCAGAATGAAATCACAAGGAGGTGTTTCAGTTGTGGAATGGATGGTCACAAACGTCAATCTTGTCCGAATCAGACTGGGGATAAACGACAATCCGACCAGCGAAGAATTTCGGAACTCTGCTATAAATGTGTACAGCCGGGTCACAAGTGGAGGGATTGTCCTCACCCTGACATAGTTTTTCCGCAAATTTCCTCTCAAGGCCAGCAAGTCCAAGGAAAAAGCGAGACTAGTCAACAACGTGGTGAAGTGAAGCAGTTTCGAGAGAGGTGTTTCCGATGTGGCAGGAAAGACCATAGGTGTCAGAATGCCCAGAGAGGAATAAAGCCCCAAGTCAGCAAGGCCAGCAAGGCCGACACCGACAGCAGCAAGGTCAGAGGGGGAGTAACTTCAGAGGCCGGTGTTTTGTGTGCGGCAAGCATGGCCATAAGCGCCAGGATTGCCCAGAGGGTGATAGGGCCCCACAGTAGCAGGGTGCCCGTAATGAGCCACAGAGGCCACTTTTTCCAGCCGCCCTCCCAGCACCAACTCAGGTACCAGCCCTACCAACTAGGGCTGTCAATGGACCAGGTCTGGACCCGGACCCGATCCGGACCCGACCTGAATTAACGGATCTGAGCAAATTTTATATACCCGATTATCCGATTACCCGATTAGTTAATGGACCGGATCTGGATATAAATGACTCCGATCCGATAAGGACCCGACCCGAATGTGTATATATATAATATAATAAATATATATTTATATATAATATTATATATATATATAGTCTTACATATAGTTACTAAATATATATATATAACTAACTTATATATATATATATATATATAACAGTTTTACATACATATATACATACATATATATAACAGTTATATATATATATATATATAAGAATAACAGTGTATAAAAACAGTTTTACTATATATATATATAAGATAGTTTATATATATATATATACAGTTATACAGTTTATATACATATATATATATAATCGGGTCGGGTATTCGGGTCGGGTCTCCGGGTACTTAACGGATCCGGGTCTGGACCCATTTTCTGAGACCCGTCGGGTAATCGGGTAAGACCCGATCCGTTAAAAATATACCCGGATCGGATCTGGATATACCCAGACTCGATTCAAACCCGACCCGTTTACACCCCTACTACCAACCATTCCAGCAGCTCCAGTACAGCATGGGCATTTACTGTACGGACGTATCTATAACGTCCACCAGGCTGCAGCTCCACAGGCACCACCCGCAATTGAGGGTATGTTTCCTATCCATGGTACTATGGGTCGATTTTTATTTGATACTGGGGCGACGCACTGTTTTATAGCTACGCATTTTGCGAATGCCTTAGGGTTGTTAGCCACAGCAGATAGCACTGTGACGTGTGTAGACTCACCACTGGGGAGTGGATCGCTCATTTTCTTTATATGCCGGGGTGTGGGGGTAGAGATTGGTAGCTTGATTTTACCAGCAGACATGTTAGTCTAAGATATGCATGAGCACGATGTTATTATCGGTATGGATTGGCTCGCAGCTTACAGATCCATGATTGATTGTTTCGGTGGGAGTATTGTCTTTGCCATTCCGGGGCAAGAGATGTTTGTAGTGGCGATGCCTCGCCCAGAGGGAGGCTCGACCGCTCATTTATATTATATAGAGGAGGATACCTCTAAGGAGGTTGTGATTCCCTTAGACTCGATCCCAGTTGTTTGTGAGTATTCCGATGTATTTTAGGAGATACCAGGCCTACCCCCCAGTCGTGAGATAGACTTTGTCATAGATTTATTACCGGATACTCGACCTATAGCGCGCGCTCCATACCGTATGGCTCCGACAGAGATGCGAGAGTTACGAGATCAGATAGAACAACTGTTGGGTCAGGGCTTCATTCGAAGGAGTACCTCACCTTGGGGCGCTCCAGTTTTGTTTGTGAAAAAGAGAGATGGTTCACTGAGGCTATGTGTGGACTACCGGGAGTTGAACAAGGTCACAATACGGAACAAGTATCCGTTACCTCGAATCTATGATCTGTTCGACCAGCTGAGGAGAGCAACTTTCTTTTCGAAGATAGATCTGAGGTCGAGGTACCATCCGCATTCATGGACTTGATGAACCAAGTGTTCAGAGTGATTCCATTTGGACTCACAAATGCTCCATCCGCATTCATGGACTTGATGAACCGAGTGTTTAGAGAGTTCTTGGATCAGTTTGTCATCGTCTTCGTAGATGACATTATGATATATTCACACTCCGAGGAGGAGCATACCGAGCACTTGAGGCAGGTTCTTCAGACTCTACGAGAGCATCAGTTGTATGCTAAATACGAGAAATGCGGGTTCTGGTTACGAGAAGTACAGTTCTTGGGACATGTTGTTTCTGAGTAGGGGATAGCAATCGACCCGAGTAAAGTGTCAGCGGTGAGGGAGTGGGGACAGCCCACGACACCGATGGAAGTGCATAGTTTCTTGGGGTTAGCCGGATACTATAGGAGATTTATTCGGGGATTCTCCAAAATAGCGGGCCCGTTGACGAACCTGACTCGCAAGGGGTACCATATGTTTGGGATGATGCTCGTCAATTGGCTTTCGACAAGCTGGAAGACAAGCTTACTTCAGCACCGGTCCTTGCTTTACCTAAGCCGGTAGTGGAGTACCTGGTTTACACCGATGCCTTTTTACGGGGACTTGGGGGAGTACTTCAGCAGGAGGAGAAGGCTATAACTTTTGCATCCCGCAAGCTTAAGTCGCATGAGAAGAATTACCCCACCCACGACCTGGAGTTAGCAGTGGTCATCTTTTCGTTGAGGATATGGAGGCACTATTTATTGGAGAGAAATTCCGCTTGTTCACAGACCACAAGTCACTACAGTAACTGTTCACTCAGCGAGAGCTGAATATGCGTTAGCGCAGATGGTTAGAGTTTGTGAAGGACTATTAGTTCGACATACAGTACCATCCGGGGAAGGCCAACCTAGTTGCTGATGCGTTGAGCCGTAGACCGGTAGACGATGTAGCGGACGCCTGGAAAGCAAAGTGGAAGGAGTTGGGTCACTAGGATGCAGTAGCCCGTTCCTTCATATCTGTTATGATAGTGACACCCGAGATTGTTATGAGGGTGATACAGGCACAGACCGCAGACCCGTTTTGCCAGGAACAGATCGTACGACTTTTAGCTGAGGGTGCTGAGTCCTATTCTGTTAGTTCTGATGGGGGTTTGAGGTTTAATGGGAGATTAGTGATTCCAGAAGGAGCAGAATTACGTCATGCAATGATGACCCAGTCTCACATGTCCCGATTTGCAGTACATCCTGGGGGAGATAAGATGTACCAGGATATGAGGCGGCAGTACTGGTGGAGTGGGATGAAGAAAGACATTGTTGAGTTCGTGTCCAAGTGTTCTACCTGCCAGCTGGTAAAGGTGGACCATCAGAAATCGTCAGGGTTTCTTCAACCATTGGAAGTACCCGTGTGGAAGTGGGAGAGTATTTCCATGGATTTTATTACAGGGTTGCCTACATCACAGCGGGCCCACGACTCTATCTGGGTGATTGTAGACCGTTTGACCAAGGTGGCTCATTTTCTGCCAATGTGGACAGACTATACCACGGGTCAGTATGCTCAGTTGTTCATTGCTGAGATTGTCAGATTACATGGGGTGCCCCTGAATATTGTGTCAGATAGAGACAAGATTTTCGTGTCGCGTTTCTGGGAGAGCTTTCAGGAGGCTATGGGTACTGAGTTAAGACTGAGTTCATCTTATCACCCACAGACAGATGGACAGACAGAGCGTACTAATCAGATGTTGGAGGATATGCTACGCATGTTTGTTCTTGATTTTGGAGGAGGTTGGGAGCCACATCTTCCACTGGTAGAGTTTGCTTATAATAACTCTTATCAGTTCACGATTGGCATGGCTCCATTCGAGGCTTTGTACGGCAGGCCTTGTCGTTACCCAACTTGTTGGCTAGAGGTTGGGGATAACAAGTTGCTCGGACCAGAGGTAATTCTAGGAAACCTCCGCGAGGATTGAGATGATCAGGAGTCGCATTCGGATAGCCCAGGACAGGCAGAAGAGCTACGCCGATGCGAAACGGTTCTTCCGGGAGTTTAATGTGGGGGACCAAGTGTTACTACGTGTATCTCCTATGAAAGGAGTGATGAGGTTCGGGAAGAAAGAGAAATTGGCCCCGAGGTACGTGGGACCATTTCCCATTATCGAGAGGATTGGGCCGGTAGCATACAGGTTGGGACTGCCAGAGCATTTACATCGCATCCACGATGTATTCCACATCTCGTCGTTGAGACGATATCTTCGGAATGATATGTCCCATACTCACATCGCGATAGATGAGATAGACTTACAGCCTGACAGCTCTTACGAGGAGAGACCGGTGGCTATCCTGGACCATAGCGAGAGGAGATTGAGGTCGAAGGTAGTCCCACTTGTACGGGTCCAGTGGGAGCATCATAATGTGGAGGAATCCACATGGGAGCGTGAGGCAGATATGCGCGAGAGATACCCAGATTTATTCTTACCAGGTATGCCTTATTTTTCGAATTTTGGGACGAAATTCCGTTATTAGAGGGGAAGTATGTAATACCCCGTATTTTTTATGCTATATTAATTTGGGGATTTATAAATTTTAATGTGAGTTATTAATTTAATATAAATCCGAAAATTAATCACTTTATAATTATTAACGTGTAGTGAGTTAGTAATTATGGGAAACTTGTTGTTGAATATTACTAATGAGTAAAGTAATATAATAATTGGTTCTATTAAATATCAAGAGTGAATAAAATGACAATTTTGGAAATTTGAGTCGGGACGCGCTCGTGTCGCGTCGGGACTAAATATTGATTAATAAAAGTGAATATATTATAAATTGCTCGTATGGTCGTTTTGAGTGCGCCAAAGTGTCCGGAAGGGTTGAGATAGTCAGAAAAGTGTATCCGGGGGTTTAGTTTGGGTCTCGGGGCGTTTTTAGGCTTAATTAGTACCCCAGGAGGACATTTTGGACATTTTGTAATTTTGGGTAATTAAACTCACGAAATTTCAAGGGTTATATCAGATGTCTAAGGTCACCTTCTAGGGTTAGAACAACCAAAGACAAGTGACGGTTATAGGAGAGGGAAGGAGAGAGCTTTCAAAGCAAATTCTAGACCGAAAATTCATCCGGTTGCACCGCCACCACCACCAACGCCTAGATCGCGCGACGGGGAACGCAACCACACCAAATTCGTCATCAAATTAGAACTTTGAAATTTCCAGGCAAGTGTTTATCTTGCTTATTTTCGTTAATGCATCACTCATGTTAGTCTGGGGATGATTAGGATGAGTTTCATGGAAGAAAACCCAAGTTGGAGATAGGAAATTGCATGTAATAATGATATAAATGTAAATCTGAAAATCCCCCTGCATGTGTAGAGGTTAAACCACGAATTTATGATGTTTTAGAAGAAGAAAATTCTCGAAAAGATTGATTAGAACAAGGTTAAAGAAATTCTAGGGTTCTTGAGATTAATATGAGTTTTTGGCCTATTAATCTATGGTTGTTGATGAAAATTTGCATGCTTTACGTAAAAGATGTATAATATGGGTTTATACTGTTAGTAGTACAAATTTTTGGGCGATTGGGAATGAAAAATATGGATTTTGATGAGGTTGTGTGATAGAACCCGTAACTGGTTTCCTGCAGAATTTGCCATACCTACTTGATCGATCGATCGAGCCAAGAGCTTCAATCGATTAAAGGTTCGATCGATCGAGCCCCAGCCCTCGATCGATCGACCCCTTCTGGAAGACTCATATTTCCCCTTTTTAAATTAGTTGAATTCAATTTAATGAGAAATAATCCTTGGACACCCTTATTAAAATGTTTTGGGCGATAAAGAAGACCAGTAGGACTTATAAATAATTATGGGGCCTTTAATGTAAGGCGAGAGTTGTATTTTGGGGATATTTACATATAAGGGACGATGAAATTATGTATTAAGGGGAGAGACGCGTAAGATAGTTACGTTGGAAATTAGATGAGTACCTACTGAATTCTACACTTGAGAGGATAGAGTCCATAAGTGTTACGTAATAAGTTGGAATGATCCCTCAAATTAAAGTAAGAAATGAACGGTTATACGTGAGAACTAAATAATGAGAAATAAGGACAAATGTCATAATTATGGGATTACAGATGTACCTAATTTGATATGGTAGTAGTAGTATAGTTATATGACTGTGTTTATGCACATACTATCTATGTGTGAAAATCGTGTCCGCGCTACTTGCTATCCCTGAGGTTACCGCGCTGGGACAGTCTTATCTCGATGGGACCTTTATGGGGGATATTGACTCGTACCCTAGAAGATAGAAATCCTTGGTACAGGCTATCGAATCGATAGTTCAGACGGTCCTAAGAGACGTAGGGGCATGTGCTATCCTCTTAGAGACTTGAAATCTATGCTTCGCCTCAATATTGTTTGTGTATGTGTTAATACAGTTCGAGAGTGATTCCGAACTTGTATTTCCCTTAGTACGAGTGATACGGAGATTGGATAGCAGAGTATGCCCGCACCATAATTTTTATGTGGGGTGCTGTTAGAATATATATTATACGAGTATTTAATATATATATTAGATTCTGAAATTTGGAACTGCCTATTGTGCTATGGTAAGTAAGAAATGAATAATGACTTCAAATTGAAAATACTTGTTTTGAAAAGTATAATATGACACTGGGAAACTTTATTAATAAATAAAGTTAAAATGAGAGCTTTGTTACTGAATGAAATTTTCCTCTTAAACAATTATATTGTTCAGTTTTAAATCTTACGAGTAACCTAAGATAAGTTAAACCATTGGGAAGTTTAGTGCGATATAAGATAAGATAATCCGTTGGGAAGATTAGTGCGATAGGCGTGCACATTAGAAGAGAGGTGAGAATTTCTTAAGAGAGTGCCGCACTAATATGTTGTTGCATTGGCCTGTAAACATTTTAAATACTTGCTAAATAAATTTTAAATCATTTACACTATCGGGCTCTGACCCGTTTCTATTTTCCTTTCTCTCTTGTATATATATGTATATATTACAGGTGCCCAGCCACAGGGGCGTCTTGCGTAGAATCCTTTGGAAGGAACGCGCTGCAGCTTAGGTGGGAGTTGCAGGCCTCGTGCTTAGACGACTTCATTTATTTGATTCCACTCCTAGCTTATTTATTTAGTTGGGCATGTGTCGCCCGTTTCCACTATCCATTTGTTTTATTGGACATTGTGATTCATTTATTTCTAGAATTGTCACTTTGGGATTTATTACTGTCTAGATGTTTTACATTAAGTTTTAATGTTGGGATTAGTTGTTGAATGTTTAAATTATTTGGATTATATGTTCCAGTATAATTGTGGTGTGATTCTTAAATATTGAATTATGTAAAGATTTAAATCTTGGTTTATAAAATAAAATTTGGAAAGTTAAGTCTAAAAATGGTTTTGACACTTAGCTTAAATTAATTAGGGTGTTTAAATTGAAAAAGTTATTTTTCGACAGTGATGCTAAGAATGAACCAACTGTTCACCTTTATTTAATTTAATAAAGGAGTGATCGCCCGGTATTTAATTAGGCGGGGTGTCACAATTCACTTTTAAATATTCCCATTAATTAATTCTCATTAATTTGCGACACAAGTGAATTTACTAATTACTGAATTAATTAATTAAAAAATAAAAACCCAGAAATTACGAGGTGTTACATTTTTTTTCGGGTGCTAGGGCTTGAACTCGGGAACTTTCACCTTCACTCGAATCAACCAACTTGGGGTCGAGCTCCCAACCACTCGGCCAACCCCATGGGTTAACTCATGAGTATATATACTACTCACTTTTATTTTATTTTTCTATAACGCACTTCACCCAATTAAATATTAATTCACCCACTTCAAATTGGATACTTTGTGGCCAATTTTTTATTCATCGCTTAATGATTTTCAATATTTAAATATACCACCCTCCTTGCGGAGAGGAATGCCTTGGTATGTGAATCTGCCCCAAATGGTGTGTGAGTCCAACTTTTATTTGGGCCTAAAATTGTCTCTTTTCATGTTTAAAAACCCATTATTTTGAAATCAAAGCACCCACTTTTTTTCACAAACAATTAATACGATATTTTAAAAAATTTACAGTTATCTGTATGCATTGTGTTAGTGAAAAAGTATATAAAAAAAAATTAAGTCTTATTCATGATTGCACAATGAGTAACATGTAGTTAAGAAAAGTATTTATCCCCATCAATTCCAGTCTCTTAACAAATGATTCTCAACAGAGAATTGGATCTCAAGACTTTTCAAAGTCAATATTGACTAGATAAATCAAAAGCAAGGCTTGCAAATTCCTAGATTATACAAGAGGGTACTACGACCTTTCAGTTGAACATCCATCTAATGAAAAACAGACCAAATGGCTTTGACAAATGAGGATAAGTTAATAGGAACATTGAACATGTCAAATTTGAGCATTAAGAAATGAGTTGACATTATGTGATTCAAACAATTTACATGAATTACTAGACTTTATATATAAAACCATGAATCGGGTATTCGCGGGAATCACTAAACTCGAACGAAACGAGCGCTAAAAGTTGAAGCGCGACATTAACGGGAACGATAACATTGTTGACGAATTAACGTTTTAGACAAACACGATTAATACAACAAATAACATTTCAGAGTAATTCTACACCGACTCACGAATTCGACTAATTTTGCGCGACTCACTGACGTGTCGTGTCTGCATTGGTTTGTGTTTGGGGTCAGAACACGAACTAATGCAGACATGACACGTCAGTGAGTCGCACAAAATGAGTCGGAATCCTGAGTCGGCCTAGAATTCCACTAGCAAAAATGAAAAGTTTTCAATTGTTTTTCTCGGAGAATGCCTTAAAATTCCATAAATAAATCACATGAGTAGTTTAAGGAATGTGTTGCAAGAAATTGAACAAAGTTTAATTAACAACCTTAAATGCCCAAAGAATACACAACTATTGTCCACATAAACAGCATTGGAATATTAATGCCTAAAATTGAAGGCAACAAAATATGAGAACAGAGAAGCTAAGAATTAGCATACAGAGAGGACTGATACCATCATTTTAATGGGGCATAATCAAGAAAAACAACATCCATATGCACAAAAAAAAACTGAAATAGCTATAACACAATTCATTTATTGAAACAAGAAGTTCAAATAAAAGTGTATATTTAACAGGAAAGACAGTCAAACTTATGAAGAGGATGAATACATTGTTTTTGTTGTTAAACAGATCAATAAAAATATGTATAAATGTTCACTTACCTGACCTATGTATGAATAGGAAAGGGAAAAAATCTAATTTCTGAATGTTTAAATTGAAAAATCTCCCTCCAACCCCAAAATGTGTACAATTTTCCTCCTACCTTCCACTCTAGACGTCAGCACAACTAGTTCGCGCAAACCCGAGCCTCGACTTGTTTGTGTCATACACAATATGGAAATTTTGTTGTTGGTAGTTCCCAATTATAGACATTGCAGAATGTGGAGTCCCCAAAAGGGCTAAACAAACAATCTCTTCCGGTTCAAGCGTGATGAAGTAATTCTCGACCGGAAAATCCCACACTGCCCCGTCCGCAAACACAATTGCGAACGCGGGCAAGTTAAGTTTCTCGACTCCGGTCACATTATAACAAGGATTCAGCATTGGGAACGCGTCCGCAACAAGAGGGTATTCGGTCACCTTCTTCACGAACGCGTCCTTTATATACTCATAAGCAGGATCCGCGAAATAACTCAAAGTAGTGCCAGAATCGACAATCGTCCCACCCCCACCTTCCGGGGACAAATTCCACGTCTCCTTAGGTATCTTCAACACCTCCCCTCCGACGACAATCGACTTTATTTGCACGTAGTAAAACGTGTCGTCAACCGACGCATTTTGGGAAACCAACGAGGTATAATTCAGCGCTAGGCTGCTCAACAAGTACTTATCCTCCCCGAAAATCAACTTGCTACTCACACTCGTGTTACTATTCCGATCCACAAGACAATACGAAAACGAGTGCCCGTACAACGACTGAAGCTGAGACGAGAACGACAACGGCCCCCTCCCGAGCCCCAACAACCCCCCTGCCCCATGAAACAATCCTCTATTCCAATGACCACACCCAAACATCACATTTTCAACCTCGACAAAATCCGAACTCCCATTAGGCCTAGTGAGATTCACCGTAAAAGTCTCGACCGCGAAATCCCCCGTCGTGTTCGAACTATCGCCGTACCAATAATAATACGGGCACGTCTGGCTCGCACTCTTGCACGGCACAGGAGGATCCGGGGACGAAACAAGGTGGCACCTAGGATCATCACAACTTATATTCCTAAAAGAACTAGAATCAGTAGGATTATAATGGGGACCATTTTGTTCAAAACAATCATAACATGGTACACACTGAATCCAATTCAAATCACTACCAGTATCTAGTATAAGAGAAAAATGTTTAGGAGGTGTACCAATAAACACATCCATAAAATATTCCCCTGACCCCAAACTGACCCCGGACCCCAACGTGGCAGTCAACTGTCCCAATAATGGTTTTGATTTTACTTTGCTAGATTTCAACCTGGACAAAGTGTTTTGATTCTTTTTCTCTACAATCCTAGTGTGAAGTGTTTGGATTCTATTCAAGTCCCTTGTTTTGGACTCAAATAGTGAACTTTTGGGGTCTAATATTTGGCCATGTGACCTATGTTTTAGCTGGAGTTTCACTGGCTGTTTAAAGGCTTCATGCAAGGTAACAATATTTTTTGGTTTTGAGAAGCTACAATCAGAATTTGAAGTGGAAACTGAATTGAAACTTGAATGTTCTGGTAATTCTATACCAGTGAAGATAGAAAAATTGGAACTTAAACTTGAACTTGAACTTGAACTTAAACTCAAAACTTGTAGCAAAGCAAAAGAGAGACAAATCAAGACTGGTAAAATATTGGACACCATTGGTGGGATTTTCTATATGCAAGAAATGAAATGAAACAAAAAGAGAGATTTTAGAGGAGAGGGAGAGAGGGGTGGGGATATGAAGAATGGGTTGGATGGGTGGGGGGGTGTTGTATAGAATATGATATGTTTGAAGAGACTTTGAATATATGTGGCTGGTCACATATGAACACTGTTTTACTACGCGGTTTCATTTAATATTATACTAGTGCTTCATTAAATAATGTTATGTATGGATTCTATCTTTAACTAAACATAATTTATTAATGAACCCACTTTCTTATCGTTTTATATATTTTTATAGTATGCTGATTATTCATCTTTTATGAAGGTGACGAGGTCAAGATTCTTGTTTTCAAGTTTTAATATGATATATTAAAACTTTTTTGATGAAAATAAATTTTATAGTGCAAACTTCGGTACATATTATTTTTTTTAATAGTAAAAGTAAATTTTTTGATGAAACTTTATGGATATGATTTCGACGGTAAGAAGATCATTTTCAATTTTTTTGGTCAAAAAATTCAATAAAAAAACCGTTGAGATGGGGTGATATGTAAAAAAATGCTATAAATATGCATTTTCAACCGTTGAAATATTGGATCGGCCCCAGACACTTTATTGATTGAATTTTTTGATGAAACTTCATGGATATGATCTTCTCACTATCGAGATCATATCCATGAAGTTTCATCACAAAATTCAATCAATAAGTGAGTGAGATGATCGTCAACATTTCAACGGTCAAAAACGCATATTTATACCAATTTTTTACATATCACTTCATCTTAACGGTTTTTTATTGATTTTTTTGATGAAAAAAATTGGAGATGATCTTCTCACCGTGGAGATCATATCCATGAAGTTTCATAAAAAAATTCATTTTTTTACTATTTTAAAAAAATGGTATGTACCGGGGTCTGCAACATAAGGAGTCCTTACAGGAGAGGGTCTCTCTCTCTCTCTCTCTCTCTCTCTCTATATATATATATATATATATATATATTCTTTAGTGAACCACTATTCACGGAGTAAATTAATGGAACTGAATTTGTTTTTATGGATACTAAACATTTCATGATAGACTTGTCATCACTTTCATATTTTTATTTTTTTTAGTTGTTGGTCCTATTATAAGAGCATCTCTATTGGTGGACGCTAACGAAAGGCAAATACACAAACTCAAAAGTGAGTTTTGCCTTTTTTCAACTTCAATGCCCAGAATGGTGAAGGGTAGATTATGTCTTCCTACGAACTTTTAAAGTTCGTAGGAACATAAAATGTATTTGTTACGAACTTTATTTGTTCGTAAGAATTGCTACGAACAAATAAAGTTCGTAGGAACTTTTACTGAATTTGTATCCGTTCAGTAAACTTAGCAATTCCTTACCTTTTTCTCTGCAAATTTTGCAAGGTTTCGTCCACCACTGCAAGAGATTCGATTTGTAAATTTACCTCTTTTGTTGTCAACTTCCTCCACCACTACGGATGCTCTAATAAATATGAGACAAGTCATTCTCTGCAAAAAGAAAGAAGAGTGGTTAGAAAGAAGTTATGGCTTGTTGCAATTTAAAAAAAATGAGAGTGGAGCATAACAAATATTTGGAGATGGGACTAAAATTCTAAAAAACTATAAATTATTATAAGATATATATATATATATATATAGAGAGAGAGAGAGAGAGAGAGAGAGAGAGAGAGAGAGAGAGAGAGAGAGAGAGAGAGAGACTCATACATACCAAGTATACATACTTGTTAGCGCAGACCTATTGTTATAAAATAATAAAAAAAATTATTTTTGAGTTGAATTTTTTTGTGAAAGTTTGGCTGATTTTTTTAAAATAAAAAAAATATTATTTTGAGCTGATTTTTTTTATATGGGTCTTTTGAAATGTTTACATATCACATAAAAAAAACTCAACTCAAAAATAATTTTTTACTATTTTGAAAAAATCATTATGTATACCTAATATGTACTGAAACACACACACACACACACACACACACATATATATATATATAGGTAAACTCTTCTCCTGTACACAATAATTTTGCACATCATTTTTTTAAAATAGTAAAAAAAAAATTGACCTGTTTTTTTTATGGTATTTAAACATTTCAAGTGATCTATATAAATAAAATCAGCTCAAAAAAACTTGTTTTGCTATTTTTAAAAAATCGGTCAAACTTTCGCTGTTTTTTAGCACTTTAAAAGCTGCGAAAGTTTGACCGATTTTTTAAAAATAGTAAAAAAAGTTTTTTTTAGCTGATTTTATTTAAATGAGTCCGCTGAAATGTTTAAATATCACATAAAAAAATTACTTCAAAAATATATTTTTTAATATTTTAAAAAATAGGTGTGCGCCAGCAAGTATACAAACTTTTTATATATATAATGTTCTTGCGCGGACTAGTCCACATTTTAACAGTGCGGACTGGACATGTGTCACATGACGGTGGACCTAGAAATTATGCTCTAAATTATAGGTCCTCTCTTTTTTTTTTTAAACTCATCGTCAGATGATATGTGTTCAGTCTGTATTGTTAAAATACGAACTGATCCGCAGAAGAATATGTATATATATGTATTTTTTTTTTTAAAGAGAGAGAGACTGAATCCCCATTTTGATTATTATTATGTTTAGATTTAATGTAAGGATAACATTTATAGTTTCATAATCTATGACTAAATTTATAAAATTCTTATACGTCTTCTTTTTTGGTATAAAATATATTGAGTGAGGACTTTAGCCCCGTATCCCATAAATATAAAACGTGTTAGGTGAAGCACATTTGTTTCATCCAAATAGATTTTCTTTTTTTGAAACAATTCATCCAACTACTTTGACTCATATTTTCATTCCTGGATGTTTCATAGTCAATATATGTGATTTGATGCTTTCACATGGTCCACAATCCTTATAAGTGGTAATTCTCCATCCTCATGAGTCTTTTTCATTATTAAATTCTGTGAGAGTATATAAATTCAACAGCATTCCAAACACCATAATGCTGTTTTGCCTTTTTTTTTTTTGACATAAAAATATAGCAATATAATATATAATAAAATAATTTAATGTATAAGGTCATTCATAGTTTGAATGCACCAAAATCTTGTTGGCTTAGTGGCAGCATCAACTACTTTAACATATTTTGGTTTGCCACTTGAAACCAAAATGTGTTTTGTGTTGGATGTGTTAGGTGTTAGTTATTTTTACTTTTTAAATTTGATTCTGAATAATTTAGATTTGAGAAGTATTAAATAGTTTTTGTTTTAAAACAAAAATTAAGAGTCTTATATCGTGTTTGCTTTGTAACTATAATTCTGTTTTATGTGTTTAAATATAATTCTGATAAAAATTTACATTTGACAATCTATTTTTAAACACTGAATTATAATATTTCTGTGTTATAATCAAGTTTTTCAGAAAACAGGTTGAAGGTGTTTTATAATTTCTGTTTTTTATTTTTCAACTCAGAATTATCCATTCTTAATATTTTAATGTATTTATACCTTAATACATAATACATTAATATATGTGTAATTCTTATAAATAAAATATATATATATGTACATGTACACAAAATTACGTATGGAATAATATAAAATTATCAATAGATAAATGATACTTATCTATTTTATTAATGCAATAATTCTGAGTTGCATTAATAAATATACACTCATGTATCATGTATGAAAGTTTTATATATCATATATATGTATACATTCATGTATCATGTATGTATGAAAGTTTTATATATGTGTTTATATACACACACACACACACATACACACATATGTATGATATAAATATACATATTTGCCAATTTTGTCAAATTTTCAAATATTTGCCAATTTTGTCAATTTTTTAAAAAATAATATTTTAAAATAAGTTTGCCAAACGCGAATCAATAATTATAAACACAAAAAAATGAATTTTAAAACTGTATTTAAAAACAGCGTTTAAATCGGGTTTGTTGAATACAGAACCAAACGGGCCCTTAACGATTATAATTGTTCTGAATAATTAAAATGTAAAATTATCTTTTAATTTGAACAATGAATCTAACTAAATACGTTTATTCAGAGTTTCATTTGTGGGCTCAAAAGCAGTTAGTCCTTTTTGAAACTTTTAATAGGAAGCAATCCCAACGATCTTTTTTGGTTAACAATCTCAATTTTAGTAAAAATGCCTCTAAGAACAAAGGCATTTCAGCCCACGTCTCCCCACAACCTAGCAGTTGTGCTTTACATAACTATTAAAAATTGGAGTTTTTATGTGTAATACCCCGTAAAATTTTAAAATATTTCCATTAAATGGATTTAAAGATTTTGAATTTTAATTTTGAGAATAAATTAAATTGCGAAGATTTGAAATTTAATCGAGTAAATTTTTTTATTTAAGTAAGCATTTATGATTTTATAAAAATAAAACTCAACTGGACGTAATGGGTTTGCGAGTAAAAATAATTAATTTATAAATAAATTATTGGGCGCGTGTCGTTGGAACTTATTAAAAATGTCTAAGTAAAATAAAAATATTTGAGATACGTTTTGGGGAGCGTTAGAGACTCGGTTTAGTGTTTTAAATATTTATATTTGGTTCCGGGTAATAGGTATACGAGTTGAAGAACTTTTGGATTAGTTGGGTTATGATTTCGGGGTTATTTGGAGGCCCAAAAGTTGGGTTTTAGGTCCAACTTGGGATTAACCACCTAATTAGTATTTAAGTGGGGGTAAGCCACTCCCCCACTATCATTAAGGGAAACCTAAAGTAGTAGCCAAGGGAGAGAGAACATAGAAACACCAAAGAAGAAAACAAAGGAAGAACAAAGAAGGATCCAAAGCTTTTAAGGGTTTCTCCTCTACGTAATTAAAGGCAATAATTTTCTTGCATAATCTATCTCTTCCAATTTATTTCTCAATGCATAATGTTTATCCCTTTAAATTTCCGGAATCTAGGTTTGATTATATGGGATTTGATGATGAATAATTCATGCAGAGGGTTATTTTATGTATAGAATCTATTCCAGAAATTAAGAATCGACAAATCTGAATTTGGGAGTTAGTTTTCCTTAAGTATTGATGATTGTTTAGGAAGAATTGATTAAACAATAGAGATATTGTTAAAGTAGCATTATGGACTGAGATCTGATTAGAGATCTGATAGACTGGGTCTTACAACGACGCGAGAGTCACCTACGCGCCGGTCGTTTTGAATTCGGCTCACCTGAACTATACAAAAACCTAAACTACAACTACACTCAACGGGTGAGTATAGCGGTAAGTCGGGTATCGAAAATTCACAGAGACGAGTTGCTAGAATTTATAAGGTTTAATATTCCTAAATAAAAGTGTAAAAGGTGGTTACAAACTAAAAGGAAAAGATGCAAAAAAAGGGAAATGATTAATCTAGGCAAGTGTATTGAAACTAGATTAACAAAGCGAGTAAAAACTATAGGTTGCGTCGAATATCCCTCACCCGAGTTAATTAGTATAAAATGGTTATATGGGTCGACGAGTTATTTAGAATGCGTCTCATTTTGACAGTTATTTGAACCAAGGGTTGTCACGCCCCTAAATCCGCATAAAAGCCTAATATGATTTTGGCGTTAACAAATATCCCAAAAATTACTCACGAAAGGTCGTAAGAATGGGACATACATGATATGGCCCGTCAAATCTCCTAGGCGCAATAACTAGGACAACGCACTCGAAATAGACCCGTAAAAATCATCACCAAAGCAAAGCAACGCGTCAACCCGAGTGAGTTCCATTCAAACACAATCTAATTTAAATTAGCTAGAAAGTATGATAAAAACGCGATAAATGAAAGCGTGTAAATAAGCGCGGTAAATCTATACTAGAACGCAAGTAAATCAAAGCAAGAAAACCTAATTATGAAAGCATGTAAATTACACTACAAAGCAAGAATTAATGAAATACACAATAGATTAAAGGAAGAGGATGATGAATAGTGCAACTTACAACCCAATTGGGTGTCAAACCAAGAAGAATCAAAGCCAAACTCTCCAAAACCCTCAAACCCTAAGCTAAAGCTCTCTACAATCTATCCTAAATTTGAATATATGATTATTACAACAAAAAAGGGTATATATAGTAAGCGGGAAAGAAATAAAGAAGAAAAGAAAAAAAAAGAAAATATCCTAAAAATATCTGCAATCACCGGTCGACCGCGTCCAGGGGACCGGTCGATCGGTCCCTTAAGCAAAAACCTATTGTCTCCTTCCCACGGCAATATGTGAAACCGCGGTCGACCGGTACTCTATTTTCTGCACTTGTTTGGTCCATGATGAGAGGGAAAAAGCCCAAAACGGAAACGGGCCTATCTTCTTCGTCCGAACTCCAAACGACGCACCGTTTGCGGCCACGCGATGCTAACTCAACGAACTACGCATCCGTGAAATTTCCATGAACCGTATAAGAATTGTGAATTGAATAAAATGCCCTTGAAGTCACTTCCGACGACGAAACTTCTTCAAAATGCAACGGATCCTCACTTTTAGCGTTCCAATACCTACAAAAGTACAATTAACCCCTGCAAAACATGTATATATCCAAATCCAAGGTTATCTAGTTAATGAGCATAAATATAGGCATTAGGACCATAAAAGTGCTAGAATGCATAAAGATAACGGGCAAAAATATGCAATATTTGATACGAATCACACCCTCTAATTTAAACATTGCTAGTCCCTAGTAATGAAACAAACAAAAACAGTCCACAGAAGGAGGTACAAAACGTATATATGCATCAAAATATAAATTCCACTTTCGTAGGGAGCACGATTGCATTTAGCATATGCAATAAGTCGTTAAACCCCTAGGTCACCCTAGTGGACGAGTGTCGTCTCGTGAGGATTTTCAAGGATGATACCCACAAAAATCATATGGTTTCCTCAAAATATGCCCAAACCAACATGCAACAAGCCCAACAAAAGCGAAAAAGATTTCATATGCATTATTAGCAAAGTGAATGAATTCACACAAAAGTCTGAATCATTAACATTATAGAATGCACCGCATAGAATTGAAACCTTAAAATGTGGGAGGGGAGTGAGTACATGCAAAGTATGATTTAGAAAAAACTTATATAAACCGGATAAACATTAAAGCAAGCATATATTTAATCCTCACGGGCATTACACTCATCAAATGAATTCACTTGAAACAGGGAGCTAACACACGGAACATGCGAGCATAAAGAGTAAATGTAAATGAAAACTAGGCCGCGCGCATGTCACAAAGGAAGAACGCTATAAATAAAATGAAAAAAGTAATCTCAATGAAAGGATACCGCTCATTAAAGGAGGTGAAATGCATTTTCACAGATTATCAAAAATATTTAAACCTTTGAATTAAAACTACTTAAGATCACATAGGACTTTAATAGGGTTGTAATGTAGGCTAGGCTATGGTACGAAATGAAACGAAAGGAATGTATGTACAGATTCAAAGTGTTCAGAAATGAAAACTTGGAATAATGGGCAAATGCGGGCAATAATCAAAAATTGAAAAACGATTTCCAAATAAGGCATTAGATATATCATCGGGGAGAGTAATCAAAGCTTACTGAACTATATACACAACATTTACAACTTACTTTTTCTTTCTTTTCTTCTTTTTCTCATGTTTTCTTTTACTTTTTGCTTTCTCTTTTTCATCTCTTTTTTCACTACTCTTTTTGTATACTTTTAAAACTCTCATATGCCCATATTGCAACCGCAACACAATAACATCATTCAATCCCAAGTAACAATCCAAACAAAGGTATGGAAGGTAATATGTTAGGTTAAAAACTCCAATATGGAGTTGATTATGGGATTTGGGGTTATGAAACGAAAGGCTAATATTTAGGCTCAAAGGGGTTAACGAGGGAAAACATTTAAAGGGTAAGGTCAAGGCTAATATGGGTGATATAACAAAGAGGGCCTATGATCATTTCCTAAAGTTTATGCAATTCTCGAGTCAAAACAATGTATGAAAATCATGCTCAAGTAATACATTTCAAGAATGAACTGAATTAATGAACGATCAAATGAAAGAATAGAGAGATTACCAATAAATTCAACGTTTTCAAAGAGGAAAGAATAGTGTATAACATTCACAAACGACGAAAGGTACAAAGCTTACTCGGTGTAAGTATATACAATGCAACAAAAGATTACCGAGTTGTAAAAATCTTAAACCAAATCAATAAAGCAAGAGAAGTGCATGTGCTCATGGGATTAAAGTTTAATTCATGAAGTTGTTCACAATATCAATGATATGAGGACTAAAGTCTAATAACTTTTAAAATCGAGAACATGCATCGTTGGGTTGTCAATTGGATCGGGCGATTATTGAAATTTATCATCGGAAACAAATGCAAAATGCCAAAAAAAGGAGAAAAAAGAAAGAAAATCTTTTTAAAATTTTCAATTTTTCTAAGAAAAGCTTACTAAGTAACTAACATGTGAGCAAAAACATGGACTAAATAAAGACATGGATAAAATATCCCACACCCCCTAACTTAAAACTTGACATTGTCCTCAATGTAAATTAAGAATCAAGTCAAAGAGAGGAAAAGAGCGATATTACCCAAAATTGGAACGATCCCCATAAAAACAAGTCCAAAGAATCTACAAAACACGTTAGTACCGAGCATAGCAAAAACAAATAACAAAAAGTTAACTAATTACTATAACACCCCGTGTTTTTATTAACTATTTTTTTTATTAATTAATTGGAATTTTCGAGAAAAATAAATTTTTGCATTTAAAAATTTTTATTGGCTAAATATGTTTGTTATGATTTTAGAAGAATAAAACTTCAAGCGTAATTAAAATCGGAGTTAAAACGGATTTTATATTGATTTTATAATATTTTGCCTTATATGCATTTTTTAGGCAAACTGTCAGTTTTTCGGGGTAATCGATCGATCGACCCCTGGGGTAGATCGATCGACCCTCCCAGAAAACGTGCGTTGTAAGCTGTTTTTAGAGTTTGTGTAGTATTAGGACTCCTAATCACTATATAACCTTGTTAATCCGTAGGGGGACCTCTCATAAGCACTTTTTTTCCAGTTTTTCACCAGAGAACACTTCCAAATATATTTCCTCTCACTCATAATCATCAACCTTCAACAAAATCAAGTTTTTGGCACAAGTTTTTGAAGGCTTAATTGGGGTTTAATCAAGATCGTTCAAGAACACTCTTTTGCTAATTTTTCAAGAGGAATCCAGATTTCTAATTAGATTTTCAACACGATCTTTACAGGCATGAATACTCTATTCTTTTCCTTTAGTATTATGCGTCTTAAGTGTCGCGCAAACACTTAATTACATATTTTCTTAAAATAAAGTAGTGACTTAATTAGGAAAAGTGGACATAATTATGGGGATATTTTTATTAAATCTTTTAATCTGAATAATATTTATAACCCTTGGGTACGTAGGATTGATGAGTGATTTTGGGTTTTATTGGTGTAGGTTGCATGTAGAAAAATCCTAGCTTTAAAATAAATAATTTTTAGGTGCGTATAACTCATGTAATACACGTAAAGATAATAAAATTTGGTTTTGATGAATATAAGATGAAAACTTGGTATATTTATTTAAAATAATTAAATGAGATTAATTGGGTATTGTTGACGAGGTGATTATTAAATTAAGATTTAATTGAATTGGACTATCATGCGTAGTTTTATATGTTGATTAATTATGCTTGTTTGTGTAACTTTTTGGTATTATTATATTGCCTTGTGACGCCGGGTTGTGGGGTAATTTTTCTCTCCCTATATTTTAGAATGCCTTCTAGGTATGGGACTAGTGGGTATGCCTTTTGATGATTTACGCCTTCTAGGTATGGGACTAGTGAGGGTAGATTATCGTGTTCTTATCATCTTGGGGGTGGGATGATTTTTTTTTTATACTTTATCGTCGTTACGCTAGCCTAAGCATGAGACTAGGTCGAAATTTAAGTTAGAAATTCATCCTATACATAGGTTAGGACGTATTGATAACTTGGGGACCCTTAGTTATGGGACTAAGGGGTATTTTGAGGATCTCACATCGATTAAAAGGGTGGGGTAATTTATAAATTGTGAAATTGAGAAATTGAGAACTAATGCCTAAGATAAAAACGGGTATTAAAATATATTGGCGACATAATGTGTCGGAACCGACAGTTTAAACGGGCCAGAGGGAGATTTATGTCGTGTCGTGTGTGGAACCTTGTCATGTGTCGGGGCCGACAGTTTAAACGGGTCAGAGGGCGATTGACAAGGGGAAGTGTATTTTGGTGGAGAAATCACCCGAGGTGGGAGGACCGCTATAATGAATTTTGGTGAATTATCACCCGAGGCGGGAGGACCGTCATACCTAATAATTATTGAAGTAAGAACATAAATAATTGAGAAATTTGATAATTTGGGTTAATGAATAAAAGATTAACTCCGCGGGACTTGGGAATTTAAAATCATATTGGTGTGCCTTTATAAATGGGGATTTCTGCGGGTAGTTAGTGATTTATATTTATCGCGTTTAATTATCCCGTTTAATTTAAAATATTCTATTGTGATATTTATTGCGTATAATGCTACTGTATGGATTCAAGGATCCTATTTGAGGGGAGTAGTGTGTATTCTTGCTCAGGGCTTTGGCTCTGACCCATGCGTTGACTAATCTTTTTCAGAATTTGAATTGGAGAAGCTACATAAGTTTATCAGAGTTATCATTTGGAGGAGCAGCTGGAGTTATTCAGTTTATGGCATAGTTTAGTTAGACTTTCCTTTTCAGTCGAGTTATTATGAGACTTCATTTGAGTTTTATTGAGTCATTCGGTTCCAAAGTTGTTTAGAGGATTTCTATTGGGATTATTCAGATTTTATTTTATCATTATTGGAGTATGGATTTCTTTTGGAGTTAGCATGTGATGGATCTTTTATCGCTTAGTTGTTTATGATCATTTGAGATTAATTCAATTATGTATCTTATGGACTGGTTTATTTATGTCTCATATCTGTCTCATGCTAAGAATGATATTTTATTTACTCATGCCCGGCTTGGTTTTGGTGGCGGCCGACGCCAGAATTAGACGGGGTGTGACAATTACACTAGACTAAATTAAAAAGGAAAGAAAAACTAAAGAAAGAAATAATAAAAAGCTAACTATATACAACCTACTATTTAGGCTTCACACTAACTATACACTATAAGTCTAAATAGCCGAGGTTCCACCATAAGAACGATTTGACTTTGGAGGATAACCGGTATACCCTCACATACAAGCATGCCTTCTGAAAAATATGGATTCCATTTGAACAACGGAAGGCATGTGTAAGGCGGAAGAAATGAACCATCGCCAATTAAAATTTTTGGAGGGACGATGGGGGGTTTGGATTGAACGGGTGACAAAAACATGTGGGGACCGAGAAAAATAGAATATCCTCCCAAGGATTTAGCAAGTGTAATGGGAGGCGGCGCACACAAAGGCAAAGATGCAATCGTGGAGGGAGGCTCGAGCAAGTACTCCTCATCGGCAAAAAGATTTAAAACATTAAAGTTTGAAATCGAAACATCGGGTACTTGTGACGGTGTGATAACAGAGAATGAAAATGGGGGGGAAAGGAATTCAATATCATGAGATGAATCATCATCACATGAAGATTGAGTTTCAAAGGAAATAATATCATTTTCAATGAAATGTTCTTCTTTGGGGGCCAAAGAAGAAATCATTTCATTGCAAATAGATATTACGTCATTTTCATCCTCACTTTCAATATCTATTATGCAATGGGCAAAGTCGACAATACTTTGTTCCAAAGTAGGCACAAAGTCCTCATTTGGTTCAAAACATTCCTCGACTTCGAAAGTCTCGAAAGAAAAATCGTCGTCGGACTCAAATAATAAATCCAACTCATGCTCCCTACAACGATTTTCTTCCCGATAACGATTTTCAACTTTCTCTTTCTCATACATACGCAAACCCTCACCAAAAGTCATAGGTCGAGGTGCGGATGCATGAAAATGGGAACTTTGAAAATTACCATCGGACTTAAACAAAAACTCATTATTATAGGAAGTTTGAAAACTATTCGAATTCATTTCAAAATTCCTATTATAAGGAGGTATAGGCCCAAAATCATTATCATCATCATCAAAATTCCAATAACCCAAATTTTTACTTTCGTTATACTCGCCCAAAGTCATATGTGAATTTGTAAATTTTTTGGATTCTAAGTATTCACCGAAAGTTACAGGCTTGTGAGAATTTTGAGGATTATAACAAGGATTACCGAAAGAATTGGAATAAGACATGCTTACCCCAAAAATGGCTCGAAATGGCGGATTCCACAAAGTAAGTGCACGCGGAAAAAATTCGAGCGTTTCTAAGTGCTCAAATGTGAAAGTCTTGTAAAATATTAGCAAATAATACAAATAGAAAGAAAATACTACATAATATTAAATCAAGTAAAGTCTAAAACAAAAAATTCCCCGGTAACGGCGCCATTTGATAGACTGGGTCTTGCCGCGACGCGAGAGTCACCTATGTGCCGATCGTTTTGAATTCGACTCACCTGAACTATACAAAAACCTAAACTACGACTACACTCAACGGGTGAGTATAGCGGTAAGTTGGGTATCGAAAATCCACAGAGACGAGTTGCTAGAATTTATAAGGTTTAATATTCCTAAATAAAAGTGTAAAAGGTGATTACAAACTAAAAAGAAAATATGCAAAAAAAAAGGAAATGATTAATCTAGGCGAGTGTATTGAAACTAGATTAACAAACCGAGTAAAAACTATAGGTTGCGTCGAGTATTCCTCACCCGAGTTAATTAGTATAAAATGGTTACATGGGTCGACGAGTTATTTATAATGCGTCTCGTTTTAACAGTTATTTGAACCGAGGGTTGTCACTCCCCTAAATCTGCATAAAAGCCCAATATGATTTTGGCGTCAACAAATATCCCAAAAATTACGCACGAAAGGTCGTAAGAATGGGACATACATGATATGGCCCATCAAATCTCCTAGGCGCAATAACTAGGACAACACACTCGAAATAAACCCGTGAAAACCATCACCAAAGCAAAGCAACGCATCAACCCGAGTGAGTTCCATTCAAACACAACCTAATTTAAATTAGCTAGAAAGCATGATAAAAACGCGGTAAATGAAAGCGTGTCAATAAACGCGGTAAATCTATGAAAGCAAGTAAATCAAAACAAGAAAACCTAATTATGAAAGCATGTAAATTACACTACAAAGCAAGAATTAATGAAATAAATAATATATTAAAGGAAGAGGATGATGAATAGTGCAACTTACGACCCAATTGGGTGTCAAACCAAGAAGAATCGAAGCCAAACTCTCCAAAACCCTCAAACCCTAAGCTAAAGCTCTCTACAATCTATCCTAAATATGAATAAATGATTATTACAACAAAAAGGGTATATATAGTAAGTGGGAAAGAAATAAAGAAGAAAAGAAAAGAAAATATCCTAAAAATATCTGCAATCACCGGTCGACCGTGTCCAGGGGACCGGTCGACCGGTCCCTTAAGCAAAAACCTACTGTCTCCTTCCCACGACAAAATGTGAAACCGTGATCGATCGGTCCCAGGGACGCGGTCGACCGGTACTCTGTTTTCTGCACTTGTTTGGTCCATGATGAGGGGGAAAAGGTCCAAAACGGAAACGAGCCTTTCTTCTTCGTCTGAACTCCAAACGACGCATCGTTTGCGACCACGCGATGCTAACTCAACGAACTACGCATCCGTGGAATTTCCATGAGCCGGATAAGAAATGTGAATTGAATAAAATTCCCTTGAAGTCACGTCCGGCGACGAAACTTCTCCAAAATGCAAAGGATCCTCACTTTTAGCGTTCCAATACCTAAAAAAGCATAATTAACCCCTGCAAAACATGTATATATCCAAATCCAAGGTTATCTGGTTAATGAGCATAAATATAGGCATTAGCACCATAAAAGTGCTAGAATGCATAAAGATAACGGGCAAAAATATGCTATATTTGATACGAATTAAGATCCCTAAATTTACTACCCTCTCTTAACGAAATTATCATGACTTAATAAAGGGGAACAACTCGAATGGTTTAAACCTTTAACAATTAACAAATGAGGATTTATGATGTTGTATTTAGGGTATAAGGATTCTGGGATATGAAGTAATTTCTGGGTTTAGGAAACTGCATTGGACGAATTATAAAAGAGAAGAGCGGAATGGGGAAGAAGCAGGGGTCGCTCAAACGACCATCCACATCGTTTGAACGATGGCTTATGTTGCACGAAGAGGGGGGCCCTGTCGTTCGAGTGACGTGGGGTTTTCTCTCTCCTTGTCCCTTCTTTTCTGTAGGCTAGGTTTTCTAAAATTTATTACTGAATCCTACCTGATGCAGGTACAGTAAAGGAAAAAAAGTTAAGGAAGGGAATTTGTGAATTTATGGGTTAAATAAATTAATGGAATAATATTATAACCCTTGTTATTTAATGGTAATTATAAATAGCGGGGAAGTTAAGTAATTATTTATTAGATGAAGTTAATAATTTATTAGGTGAATAAATTATTAATAAATGGAAAATATTGTGAATAGTGTAATTACCTTTACATATTATAGGGAAAAATAATATGTATTATTATATATTTGTGTGTAGACATACCAGTGGACCGTCCTATCAGTTTGGGGGTTCGTCGCGCGTCGGGCAGCGTACCACACGTCGGCACAGATGGGCTTGACGATGTGTAGGCCATATAGGCTCGAGCGGTAGGGTTGGCGCTGACCGTTTCTGTATCATCGCTTGGTATGGGACGTATACAGGTGTCCTGTATAGGGACCGCCCCCAACTTGTGTGTGTTTTGTGATGTCCGCTTAGGAATAAGAGAATTCCTTCGGACTTGCCAATAGAGCACGAATTTGACACCAATGGTAGATGTCCTTATGTGTCATATATATATGACACATATTATATAAATTAAATTGTCTAAGGATACAGTCACTAAATAATATTTTGATCCTATAACTCATATAGATGTTTATGCCTTATACTTGATATTGAGGAGGCTAGAATTAATGTAAGTTGGTAGTTGATCGTAGGTATTGCATTTGATTAAATTAATTAGGAGTGAATTTCCTTCGAGAAATTTTTTGATGTCATTAATCATTATTTGGGATGTATTGGGGTACGAATAATATCATGCTTAGATTAAAGGTGAGGTGTCATACGCATGTGAGTGACGAGGGGGGGTATTTATTCGTGCATTGACTGTAATATTGTATTTATAAATTATTCAAGTTAATTCTTGCACACCTCAGGCTCTGACCTAAATTGTAAATGTCCCTCGCCCCTAGGTGCTCATAGATATGGACAAAGGGATAATGCATAGCAGTCTTGTAGCCTCAATTGCTTTTTATTTTTAGCTCAGTTGACTCTAGCATCGGTGCTTCTTAGACCCAGTTATTTACTCATTTGGAACTTTGTAAGGGCATAAGACCGAATATTTTTTTTATTGGTGGAGATTTTTCTACTCTAGTTGGATGTTTATGTTATTGTTGGTGGTTTGATTGTTCGGGGATTGCGAGGCCACAAAAGAATATATGATCAAGTACTTAGCCAAAATAAAATGGTGGCTGGCAAAATTTTCAATAGTCAAAATGCTCCAAATCCCCATAATAAAAAAATGCCAGAGCGGATGCACTTGCCTGATTAGCGTCAACCACATGAATAAAACTACGAGGGACTATCTCTATGGAGATTCTCAGGCATCACAACACTGATGAAGAGATGCTCAATGTCATAGAGATAAACCTCAAACCATCCTGGATAAATTCGATACAAAACTATATAAAAATAGGCATTGTACCAATTGACCCCAAATAAGGAATGAAACTACATTATAAAGCAGCAAGCTAAGTCTTGGAAGAAGAAATTTTGTTCAGAAGAGGATATATCATCTCATTATTGCGACGTGTTCACCCGATCGAAGTGAATAATTTGATCAAGGAAGCACACGACGGATGTTGCGAAGCACATTCAACAGGAAGTTTGCTGGTATAGCGTGTAAATACACAACACTATTATTAGATGTTGATGCAAAAAACTAGAATAGATCTAATTATTTTATCACAGATAAAGAAGTAAGTAAAAGATAAAAATAAGATTTTTAAAGTGGTTCGGCTGAAAGGAAAAGCCTACGTCCACTGTCTTATATTGCTTGTTTTTCACTTAGATTGTATTCCGGTCCCTTTTGCTATAGGGACTACAATGTATTTATATACCATTAGGGGGATCAAAGGTCGGAATGTTAAAGTATGGAATGATTTTATAAATTAGGCATTTACATCATTACATATGGTTCATAATGCATATGACTGTTGGTGCTTTACTGACCATGTTGGTCTGTCTTCCTGCTGTTGGTCAGCATTCAGATTGTTGATCGACGATAACTCCTTGCTGACTACGATTATTACCACTACGGATGACACATGTCTATTTATGATTGGCCCATGTAAGAGGGTAAATTTTTGCATCAATAGAAGTCCCCTATGTTCCATGCTTGATGCTTGCTTGAAAGTATGGAGCATTTAGTTCTAATAGTTGCTTGGGCAATCTTTCTGATACTTGGTCGACTGCCGACTTCCCACACTTGTAAAATTATTATTTTGGATGATAACTTATAACACGAATGGATTTTTTATACTTATAACGAATCATTTTGGGGGTAAATACGTCTTTTTGAGCTTAGCCACCAAAATTTCAATCATCATTACCCCTTTAATCATTACTTTCATCGATTTTCGAGGCAATCTATAAAGCCGGTAAAAATCCCGATTGTCTTCTATCACAAACTTTTTAGTTTTTACTATTACCTCTTGTTCTTTTGAGCGATCGTTCTTTTTTTCCTTTAGTTCTTGTTAAATCCTTAAGTCTTTGTAAGAATCAATTCTCTTTCTCCTTTTATTCAACTTCAATCATGGTTTATTCAGTAGTTTCTCTAGACGAATTTAGGAACGAATGGAATATTCCTTCGTGGGTTGATTTGAAACTCCCTAATCCACCTATAGATATTTTTTCTTTATCTGAGGGCCATTGGTTCCCTTCTCTTTTCATTGCTGAATGTGGGTTTACTTTTCCACCAAACCCCTTTTGTCTTGAGTTTTATCAATATTTTAACGGTGTAACTGCTATGCTACATCCTAACACTTGGAAAGTTGTAAATGGGGTTCATAGATTGAATCAGCTCCATTGGACCCATATAGGCATCCCAGAGATTATTGGAGAGGAACACAATAGGTTGGCATTATATCTGTTGGAGTATAAAAACTCCATTACTTACTTTGTTGCTCGTCCAACTTATGTTGCTCCCTTATTGGTGATTGAGATTGACCAAAACCTAATCTCCTCTTCTTCTGCCACTGTATCTGGCAGTGGTGAAGCTGTTACATGCCCCTCATTTATAATTAACTCAGATTTACCTCTTGCCACTGCCATGGTGAAGAGAAAGTTTCCTAACATTATGGGAGATATTACCACAGTTGGCTCCACAAAATCTGTTATTGGTGGGGTCAGCAATAAGGATGAGACAACGAAGAATCCCCCAGCCAAGAAGAATGATGAAGTACGGCTCAAGCATTTGAGGAAGGGTCTTCCTTCTAGGCTGGCTGAAGGAACTACTTCTGGTGTCGTCCAACGAGACTTTGCCGATTTATCTTATATTGTCTCTCCAGTATCTATTGGCCCTGGTTTGGCCAGACAATTAATAAAGTCTGGTACTCTTCCAGAGTATAGGGGTGCTGCTTCTGTAATGCCTCGCTCTAAAATATCTTAAAGGGATGCTCAAAGCCTTGCTTTAGTAAGAGTTGTGATTTTTTTCCTATTCACCTGTTTGACAACTCTCTTGTACTCACTTGCTCTGATTTCTTTTTGCAGTTTCTGGTTGATTTCAACCAGATGTTGGAGAAGGATGACATCCTTCGTTCTTCTTCAAACGAGGTGGATGATGCATTTTAATGCCTGAAGAAGTCCTTCCTTGAGTCCCAATAGGCATTGATAAAATAAACAAAATAAATGGGAAACCAAAATAAAAGTTGTAGAAGATGCTGCTATAGTTACTCGAGGGCAGGTTATCGAGCTACACAAAAATTTAACCGCTTAGAGGGCCAAGGAATCTACATTCAACAGAGGCTGGAAGAACGCTATCAATACTTCCTCTACTCAGATTGAATTTGTGAAGAAAAAATGCTTCAAGGATAGCTGGTTGGAAGCACTCACAGAGGTTGGCACACCCCAGGATTCTGACTTGTTCCTCAGGTATGATCCTGGTTCTCCTCACAGCTTGGATGAGGAGATTGAGGATAATGGAGGATTAAAGGATTATACCCTTATCTTGGACTCTGCCGATCAATAATAAGCAGACGCAGTTGATCTACCCATATATACCCTCGACCAGGCCGAGGGCGCCCTGCACCTGGAGGGGGCTAGGATGATCTCTCAACCAATATCGGACGACCCTCTGAGGGGTCGACCCCTCATCAGTCCCAGACGACCCTCCAAGGGGCCGACCCCCTCATCAAGCCCAGACGACCCTCTGAGGGTATGACAGTACGAGGCCCAAATTAGGCCAGACTCACTGCAAGAAGGAACTTTGCCCTCGGCCTCATATCATAGGCCAAGGGTGACATCATCACAGCACGTGGTTTGGGAGACGCGTGGAACAGTGCGCATGAGGCTCACATGGCATGTGGAAGACCGTTATAACAATATCACCCCCTCACGTGTGGGAATATATGTCATAATTAATCACAGGTGGCATCTACAGGTCTTAGCAGGGGATTGGCTAGATCATCATTCACATGCACCATGCATGCTTGGGGGGCACACTACACCCCCCAAGACCTATATATACTTGTCACCTACAATCCTGCAAAGGGATCGAGGATTGTAACCCTAGCTAAAACTCTGCTTGTACACACAGTAGAGAGATAAAGTGAGCTTATGTGCATTGTATCCAAGGCCATTAGTGCCCATACTTAGTGGATCACACACTCATAGTGGATGTAGGCCTAATTGGTTGAACCACTATATATCCTTGTCTCATTCCTCTTTTACTCACCTCCTTCTATATACTTATACATACTTATCTCTATGGATGCCATGGTTATCACTGTTTGAGCTCATCATCACTTATCTGGTGGTGATGAATCTAATAATCATCAGTTTGGTGCCGTTTGTGGGAATGAGAAGATATCTCTTCCCTTGTACAGCTTGACCTCACCGGGCAATCTGGTGGTGAGCTAGTTCTCCCCCTTTGTGGAGCTATTTCACCATTGAAAGAGACCCATTAAGGTTCTCAAGCCCTTCAGCTTTTTGGTCATTCAGCTCTCTACAGCTCAAAGACATGGCACCGGAGATGCCACCACCACCACTTCCTCCGTGGGATAGTGAGATAGGACCCAGTTCCAGTCAACCACCACCTCAGTCTGAGATGGCTGATGTGGCGGTCGCCTTGAAGTCTCTGGCAGCAAGACAGCGGATCATGCAGGAGCAATTTACAGTTCTTAGTCAAAGCATACTAAGACCATCAGGGGTCTCACCGGAGATGATTACTTCGACAGCAGCTCCAGCGCATCATGAGGCCAGGGGACCACCCCAGGTGCCACGCAAAGACTTGCCACCTCCACAGCGGCGGAGGGATGCTGCTGAGCCCCGACGTCTACGCCTAGGGAGGCAAGGAAACCCTTACCTTGAGGATAGGTATGATGATCTGGAGGGAGAGAAGACCCCCATAGAATGATTAGAACCGTATGAGGTCTCCAATAATACTGTGCGACCTCTCCAGGAGAGCAAAGGGAAGTGTGGAAGGCAAAATCATGATGATCGCCCGAGAGGCTCTACTTTTGATTGCTTAAGTAGGGGGTCGACCTTTGAGAGGATGGGCCCAGTAAATGACCTACGAGAAAAATTGTCCAGATCAAGGAGTGCTGCGAGGTCCAGAAGGGAGGCAGCAGATGGCCGACCCCACAGGGGCCGACCCCAAAGACGGGACGACGATTAAGGGGAGGTAAATAGCCGACATAGGCCTACCACAGCAGAACCCTCCGTCCACCTCAGAGAGGCGGCAGGGGATAACATCTGCCAAGCTGACCCTACGAGGCCCTGAAATGACTCGATCCAGCAATTGGAGGATAATATTGGTGATATTCTGAAGAGGCGGGATCTTCTTCAGAGAGGATACTCCATAGGATCACCCTTTGTGGCGAAGATAGTCAACTTCCCAACTCCATCCAAGTTTAAGCCGCCTGTGGTTACCCTAAGGTATGACGGGAGTACCAACCCTGTCCACCATATTGAGATGTACCAATCAGCGGCAGACATATACTCTATCTCGGATGAAATGAGATGTCGTGCCTTTTCTGGCACTCTAATTGGGGCTGCACATGTCTGGTATATATCTCTTCCAAAGAACTCCATTAAAAACTTTAAGCAGTTAGCAGATCGGTTTATTATAACTTTTTCTTTGGAGTGAGGCCACAAAAGAAGACCACACACCTGCTCTATGTTAAGCAGGGGAAGAACGAGAGTCTAAGAGACTACATAGCCAGATTCAACAAAGAAAAGTTAGAGGTTGAAGACTATAAGGAGAGCATAGCCATGACCTCCCTCATTAGAGGACTACAAAAGGGGAAGCTACTATGGAAGCTTGCTGAAAACCCTCCTAGGACGATGGCTGAATTGCTGTCAACAGCTAGGAAAGGTCATAAACGCCGAAGAGGCGATGGCAGCAAAATACGAAGATTAAAAATGAGGCACTAGTGGGTGTAATTACCATAAGAAGAATAAAAAGGGGAGGAAGAGGTCTACAGATGACAAGTTCGCTGATTACACCCCTTTGACGGTTAGCTGCGAGCATATTCTCAATGAGATAAAGAGTAACCGGACCCTGAAGTGGACTGAGAAGTTAAGGGCAACACCCCACAAGAGGAATAAAAACCTATAGTGTGAATTTCACCAAGACCATGGACATGTGACATACAAATGCTTTTCTCTGAAAGATGAGATTGAAAAAATTCTAAAAGAAGGGAAGCTCAAGAAGTACGTCGATAAATGTGCCTTCAAGAGGGGCTGAGGGGACGACCCCAAAAAGAAGAGAGGTGATGCATGTAGAGAAGGTCCTCCAAAAAGAGGGGACGACCCTTCTGATGATGAGGATGACCCTGATCTCCCTCCAAGAGACGACCACGACCTTATCAAGAGACTTAATATGATTCTCTTGGTGTCGGGATGATCTCCGGGGGACTACCAGGAGGAGGGTTAGAGGTCGCAGATAGGAAGGCCCATGTAGCTGAAGCCAAGGCAGTGATAAAATCTGTACACTCAACCTCCCTGGAAGCAAAGTCAGAAAAGAGGAAGAAGGTCGATATCGATACTCTGATAGTGGGGTTCTCAAGAATGGACTTCAAATATCTATTAGCCCCACATGATGACCCTCTCGTCATCACTACTAGGGTGCATGGATGTGAGGTGCCGAGGATCTTGGTAGATGGAGGTAGTTCTGCAGCTGTGATGTTCTGGCCATGCTTCAAAGCCTTTGGCCTCAGCCGTGCTAGGCTCATCCCATATCATCACCTATTGATTGGGTTTAGTGGGGAAAAGGTTCATCACCTTGGAGTGTATGAGGTCGATGTCATGATGGGGGATAAGTGTCAGCGATGGCTTACCAAGAAGGTCAGCTTTTTTGTGATGGATGAACATGTCTTATCGGCCTACAACATTATACTGGGCGAGTAGCCATCAAGGGGTTTGAAGTTGTGTCATCTACGGTCCATCAGATGATTAAATTTCCAACCCCTTACGGGGTAGGGAAAATTCAGGGAGACCAGACGACAGCGCGGCAATGTTATTTCAACTCCCCAGAAGAAAGAGAGGCACACAGGAAGGCAACAACCAATTATAATATGGATACCCTCGACCCCAGGGATGAAACAAAGTTGAAGAAAGGAGAATCCGCCTAAGAGATAGAATCCATCATCCTCAATGAGGATGACCCGGAAAAAACCTTCCAAATAGGAGAGTCCCTAAAGGCAGATATCAAAGAAGACCTCATCAAGCTGTTGAGGAGAAGACAGAATGTCTTTGCATGGAGTCATGCAAATATGCCAAGAATCGACCATGAAATCATGTGCCACAAGCTCAATGTGGTAGAGGGTGCAAATCCAGTAAAGCAGAAGAGGAGAATTTATTCTCGAAAAAAATATGAGGTCATAAGGGACGAGGTCAAGAAGCTAGAAGAGGCTGAGTTTATCAGAGAGGTCATCTATCCTGAATGGCTGTCCAACGCAGTCATTGTCCCAAAAGCCAACGGGAACTGGAGAATGTGTGTGGACTTCATTGACCTCAACAAGCATTATCCCAAAGACAACTTCCCTCTCCCTCGCATTGATCAGATGGTAGACGCTACTGCAGACCATGAACTAATGAGTTTTATGGATGCCTACTCAGGTTACAACTAGATCTTTATGAGCCCTGGGGACTCGGAGAAAATGGCTTTTATTATCGATAAGGGGACATACTATTATAGGGTCATGCCCTTTGGCCTGAAGAATGCAGGGGCAACGTATCAGCGCCTTATAAATAAAATGTTTAAAGACCAAATTGGGAAGTCTATGGAGGTCTATGTGGATGACATGCTAACTAAGAGTTTAAAGGCAGAGGATTATGTGGCTGACCTCGAGAGGACTTTTAATACGATGGACAAGTACCGAATGAAGCTCAACCCGACCAAATGTGTCTTCAGGTTTGGAGCAGAGAAATTCTTGGGGTTCATAGTAAATCAAAGAGGCATTGAGGCCAATCTTGAGAAAATAAAGGCCCTCCTAGAAATGAAGACCCCCAAGACCATTAAATACGTTCATAAGCTCACGGGGCGAGTGGTTGCTTTGAATAGGTTCGTGTCCAGAGCCACAAACAAGTGTTTACCATTCTTCAAAATTCTCAGAAAGGCCTTCGAATGGATTGAGGAGTGTGATGAGGCTTTCAATGAGTTAAAGTCATATTTAGGGTCTCCCTTGTTGTTATCACGACCAGTACAAGGCGAACAGCTACATGTATACTTAGTTATCTCAGAATCATCCATCAGCGCAGCCAGTGTATTTCAACAGTAAGGCACTCCAAGGGGCAGAGCAAAGATACCCACGAATGGAAAAGCTAGCCTATGCCTTGATCCATGCATCAAGAAAGATAAAACCATACTACCAGTCCCATACAATGGTCATCCTCACTGACTCTCCTCTTAGGCAGGTTTTACACAAGCCACAAAAGTCAGGTAGGTTAATGGCCTGGTCTATAGAGTTGGGGGAGTTTGACATTGTGTATCAACCTAGGATGGACATTAAGGGGTAAGCATTGGCAGATTTTATGGCTAAATTTACTTGGGAAGATAATGGAGCTGAAGATGAGAGCCTCGGGAAGACAGATACCCTACAAGGAAGACTCACCGACACACTCGCAGATAAGGCTGAGACAAGCACCGCTAGAGGAAAAGTGGCCAAAAATGAAGAAGGAAGATATCTCTTTAGACAGGGGACCCTCACCGAGGGAAATTTCTCAGAAGAGACTATGTGGAGCCTCTTCATTGACGGGTCCTCCTGCGACAGTGGAAGTGGAGTTGGACTGATAGTATCAGCACCCGATGGAACAGACATTGAGTATGCCCTGAGGTTCCACTTCAAAGCCTCCAATAACGAGTCTGAATATGAGGCCTTGATAGCAGGCCTCTCCTTGGCCAAGTCTCTTAGTGTCAGCCAGATTTTGGTCCATAGTGACTCAAGGCTAGTAGTGAATCAGATACTAAGAGCCCACGAGGCCAAGGATGAGCGGATGGCAAAATACCTTGAGAAAGTGAAGTCACTATTGAAGAGCTTCAAAGAAGTGAAATTGAAGAGGATACCTAGGCTCGATAATGGCCGAGCTGATGCACTTTCTAGGTTGGCCTCGGTAACTAGGACAGATATCAGGAGGACAGTCCCAGTGGAAATTTTGCTTCGACCAACTATTGAAGAGGTTGAGGGAACACTTGGCACTTGCTTAAATATTTCTAAGGAAGATTCATGGATGGACCCTCTGATCAGATACATTAAAGAGGGGGAGATGCCAGAAGCAAGGCAAGAAAGGAAGAAATTGAGATACAGAGCTGCGAAATTCACTGTTATCGGAGACACCTTGTACAAAAAGGGGTTTTTGCTCCCCCTACTTAGGTGTGTGCACCCATCTGAAGTCCCACACATTTTGCAAAACGTGCACGAGGGATCATGTTCAAGCCACATTGGGGGGAGTTATTTAGCGAAAAGGGTGTCTACCCAGAGGTACTGGTGGCCGACCTTGGGGAAAGATGCCACAGCATATATAAAAAAGTTTGATAAATGTCAAAGATTTTTCACTATCCCTCACCAACCCCATTAGCCTCTTACCTCCATTACGTCCCCATGGCCATTTGCAGTGTGGGGGATCGACCTAATAGGCCCTTTTCCTAGGGCCGTCAATAACTATCGATTCCTCATCGTGGCAATTGACTATTTTTTAAAATGGGTGGAGGCGGAGCCGATGGTCACGATTATTGAGCAGAAGACCTTCCAGTTTATCTGGAAAAATATTATATGTAGATATGGTCTCCCCAACACCCTCATCTCAGATAACGGGACTCAATTCAAGAATGCATCCCTAGAGAAGTACTGTGAAAGGGTGAGTATCAAACAATTCTTCTCTACCCCAGGTCGACCTCGGGCTAATGGGAAAACAGAAGTTATAAATAGGACAATCCTAGACGGGATTAAGAAGAGACTCGAGGAGGCAAAAGGAAGATGGGCTGAGGAGCTATATGCTGTACTGTGGGCTTACAGGACAAAGGCAAAGAACTCTATCGGAGAAACCCCGTTCATGCTGTCTTATGGCTCAGAAGTCGTCATCCCCACCGAGATTGGGTTTTCTACTCACAGGGTCCAAATATATGACCCCCGGAGAAATATGAAAGAGAGGAGACTTGACTTGGACCTGATTGAGGAAAGGAGGGAAGACGCTGAGATAAGGCAAGCTGCTTACCAGCAGAGGACTGCAAGGTTTTACAACCAGAGGGTGAAGCGGAGGCCAATTGCAGTGGGGGACTTAGTACTCAAAAAGACTTGGCAGAAGCCCAACAAGCTCCACCCAAATTGGCATGTCCCATATAGAGTCATCGATGAAGTTGTACCTGGGACCTATAGACTAGAAAACCTAGAAGGGGAACCCTTTTCCAACCCCTGGAATGCAGATTATTTGAAGAAATACCCTCAATAGTTTTGTAAAGTCCTATCGGACCACAGTTGTAATGAATGTGTTGCTCCAACAGAACACTTGGAATGTTAATGAGAATGTCACATTGGTCCCTCATTTTGTGCTTGATTAATTCTAGTATGATTGGGGTGATACTCGTTAAAATCACCCTCGGCTATGATGAGGGCAATTGGTGGGGATGACCCCTCATTTACCCTCAAGAAATACGAGGGGGGACTTTAAAATTTACATCATCATTGAGTTGGTGGGAGACCACCCTCGGCTATGATGAGGGCAAATGGTGGGGACGACCCCTCATTTACCCTCAAGAAAGAAGTGGGGGACTTAAAAATTAAAAGCATCATTAAGTTGGTGGAAAACCACCCTCGGCTGTGATGAGGGCAAATGGTGGGGACGACCCCTCATTTACCCTCAAGAAAGACGAGGGGGGACTTGAAATTTAAAACGTCATTGAGTTGGTGGAAACCACCCTCGGCTATGATGAGGGAAAATGGTGGGAATGACCCCTCATTTACCCTCAAGAAAGACAAGGGGGGACTTGAAATTTAAAACACCATTAAGTTGGTGGAAAACCACCCTCGACTATGATGAGGGTAAATGGTGGGGACGACCCCTCATTCACCCTCAAGAAAGACGAGGGGGGACTTTAAAATTTACATCATCATTGAGTTGGTGGGAGACCACCCTCGGCTATGATGAGGACAGATGGTGGGGATGACCCCTCATTCACCCTCAAGAAAGACGAGGGAGGAGTTAGACAGAGTGTTCATTTAGAAACATCACAAGATAAATCGTACAAGAGACAAATATAGAAGATAGAAAGAGGCATTATGTTACAAAATGTTATAGATGTTTGTCCAACAAAAGTAAAGTATAAGAAAGGGTTACATCAGAGGGTATTGGCTACAAACATCCACCCTATTGAGCAGCATCAGAGGGCAAGGCCTCAACATCAATACGAGTTTCCTCTATAACCAAGACAGGCCGAGCCTCAGACGTGCCGGTACCTTCGACATGCAGTTGAGATTCGACATGAGCTAAGGCCTCGACAATAAGAGGATCATCCAACTGAACTGCCTCAAGAGAGGGGCGGACAGACGATACTGCATCAGTGAACTTAAGGACGACCCACCGACAGGCCGTCCTGATCCCCCTCTCTAAGTATTCAAGACGAAAGTCTTAAAACTTGTCCGAGAGTTTGTAGGCCTCTACTGCATCGGCCTCTGCCTTCTTCACTGCCTCAGCTAGATCACTCTTGAAATGGGCGTTCAGGGTTTCTTCCTTCATCTTGAAGAGGTCATCCCTAGCCTTCAGATATGCATCATGTTGCTTCGTGAGCTCGTCCAGGACCCTTGCATGTTCGGTCGTCGCACTCTCCAACTCGGCCTTGGTAGTATAGAGTTTGGTCTGCAAGTAAGCCTCATACTGAATGGCCCTCTCGGCTTCATGAAATTTCTATTGGTTCTCGATCATCCACTTGGTAGCTAACGTGAAGGCACAGAAAGACTGCACAGAAAAATACACATGTTAAGGGGCCGAGGGAACAGTTAGTAAAAAATTCAACTAAGGAAATGAAGTAAAAACAAAAACCTGGGCCAGAGTGTGCAGACCATAGTCATACACCTTTACCGGGGGCATCTTTAACAATAAGTCATAGTCAGCGGCCAAGGGGGCAGAGAACAAGGAAGCCTTGGTTGCCCTCAGATTGGCTATAAGGGAAGACAACTCAGCCTTCAAGAATGTTAAGTTCTGGGACCAAAAGGCCCCCATGATGGAAGAGGAGCCAGTCCCTCAGATGCCTCCACCCTCGCCCTCGTCCTAGAATCCGATCGAGGGTCAGTTAGAACTTTGGGGCCCTTTCGTTTGTGGTCGTCGATAGATGGTTCAACAAGTGTCGGCCCCACGGCCTTTTTCTTCCTCGGAGCCTGCTGAGGCTCTTTGCCTTTCTTCTTGCCCAGACCAAACAGTAAGCTTGGGGCAGTCATTTCCTAAAGTTGGTCAGAGATACCTGCAGGACGACCTGGAAAGGAGACGACACATCAGAAAGATACAGAGGCAAAGATGAAACACTTGGAAAAAATCAAAGATTGAGCCAAAAAATAACTCACATAGCTCTGTCAAGGGGACAACCCTCATACCAGCTTCTTTGAGGAAGAGAGGGGTCATCTAATCTTCAAACTTTGCAAGTTCGCCCTCTTTCCCTCATTCTCTCAGATACTCGACTATGTCTTTTTAATCCAAACTAAGTCCAGGGTCTGACCTACCCTTCATAGAAGGGTTAGACCATCTCCTTGGGACTCTCGAATCGTCATCTAAAGGCTGAACCCCGTCGGTGAATTCCTAATCCCCAGAAATGAAGAAAAATCTCTTCTTCCAATCATGGTTAGAGGTTTGTGCCATGTGGAGAAGTTTTTTATCAGACTTCCTCGCCCCCAGATAATAGTACCCAGGCTGTTTGAACGGGGAAGTGATATTGTAACAAGCTAAGAACACAGGTCGAAGGCTCGTCAGTGAAGGTATTTTTCCATAAGGAGACATAAATCAGGATAGTCCTCCAGGAGTTGGGAGGAAGTTGAGAGGGGGCAACGCCGAGGGCTGACAATATATTAACTATGGGAGGGTGCAGAGGGAACTTAACACCGACCTTTAACATCTGCTCATAGACAGTAATCTCTCCCTCGTCACCCCCCAAAACTTTCTCAGATTCAGTGGGAACCCTCATACTTATGTTGGTTCGTATGCCAAAGAGATGCCTCCATACTAAGAGATCACGGTCTTTGACCGTCGATACATAAGTGAAAGCAGTTGATGTGTCAACTTGACTATCATCATCATCCGAAGAACCCCTACTGTCATCCTCATCCCTCTCGTCCCCTGATTCTCCAACCTCTAGAGAACCATCTGGAAAGGAAACTTGAAATTCAAAGGGGGATAGCGCTATTACAGGGACAGCCTCAGAAGGTGTTGTGCCCTCGGCCTGTCGTCCTGGGATGAAAGCGAATGTTTCCCCCCTCCCGGAAGGGCCAACACCTGTCGGCGATAATGCTCTCTGATCCATTTCTCCCTCGTATGATTGACTCTCGGCTGGACGACCAGACGACCCGCAGGACTCAGGGGGTACAATAGTGGCTAATGGAATGGGAAAAATGGGTCGTACCCAATTAGGGTCTTCCCCTCATCTTTTCTCCTCCTCCTCCCCTATTCGTCTAATCTCTACGAATAACTTCTCTCTTAGGGATGGGAACTCCTTGTCTAAGTTGTAAAGCCTCCTAAGCATTAAGAGGAAGACCCAACACTTAAAAGAATTTGGCTAGCCTAATTACAAATAAGTTTACAGTTGACCAAGATCAACTTTTAGATCAAAACCAAAAAAGGAAAGGGTTTTGATCAAGAACACTCAAGAATAACTCGTCGGAGAAGGACGCCGAAAGGATGTAAAACAGCCAAAGAAAAATTATCATACAAGCCTAAAGAAAGAAATAAAATAGCAATGGAAGATAAAGAGGGCACTAAGGCGGAGGGATTACCTGAGAAATAACAGCGAGGCTTGATGCGGAAGAAATCGCAGAAATGGCTATAGAGCTGTGGAGAATCTAGAGAGAGAGCTTGGGCGCGAAGAAGAAGAAGAAAGGAAATGACTTCAAAAATTGTTTAAATATCTTAAAAATGAGTGGGCCCATTAACCAAGGCAGAACACAACCCATGAGGTGGACATCATTGGGGCACAAAGTCCCAAGAAAAGTGTGCAGCCGCCATGCTTGGGAAACTGGAACCACAGTAGATATCTGCCTAGGTATCACATCAGCTTAACAGGTGTCACTCACCAAACTGATCACACTTATCTCAAAAGCAACATTATCCCTCATCCATATCAATATCATCTATGGCTAAGGGCTGGGGGTGATTGATATACCCATATATACCCTCGGCCAGACTGAGGGTGCCCTGCACCTGGAGGGGGCCAGGATGATCTCTAAACTAATATCGGACAACCCTCTGAGGGAACGACCCATCATCATGGCTCAGACGACCCTTCAAGGGGCCTACCCCTCATCAGTCCCAGACGACCCTCTGAGGGGCCGACCCCTCATCAGGCCCAGACGGCCCTTCAAGGGGTCGATCCCTCATTAGGCCCAAACGACCCTCCAAGGGGCCGACCCCTTATCAGGCCCAGACGACCCTTCGAGGGACTGACCCCCTCATTAGGCCTAGATAACCCTCCGTGGGTACGATAGTACAAGGCCTAAATTAGGCCAGACTCACTGCAAGAAGGAACTTTGCCCTCGGCCTCATATCATAAGCCGAGGGTGACATCATCACAGCGCGTGGTTTGGAAGACCTGTGGAACAGTGCGCGTGAGGCTCACATGGCTCGTGGAAGACCTTTATAATAATATCACCCCTTCATGTGAGGGAATATTATGTCATCATTAATCATAGGTGGCATCTACAAGTGTCATCAGGGGATTGGCTAGATCATCATTCATATGCACTATGCATGCTTGGGGGGTACACTACACCCCCAAGACCTGTATATACTTGTCACCTACAACCCTGCAAAGGGATCGAGGATTGTAACCCTAGATAAAAATCTGTTTGTACACACAGTAGAGAGAGAAAGTGAGCTTATGTGCATTATATCCAAGGCCATTAGTGCCCATACTTAGTGGATCACACACTCACAGTGGATGTAGGCCTAACTGGATGAACCACTATACATCATTGTCTCATTCCTCTTTTACTCACCTCCTTCTATATACTTATACATACTTATCTCTATGGCTACCATGGTTATCACTGTTTGAGATCATCATCACTTATCTAGTGGTGCTGAATCTAAGCATCATCAGCAGTTGGGTCATCACTCCCCCTTCTTCTGAGAAAGTCTTTCCACCTATCTCTGACTCTTCTCAAGCTGGGGCCACTTCTGGCAAAAAGAAGGTGTAGATTTTCTTGGCAAGAAACTTTTGTTTTTATCTTTATTTTTACTTTCTGCTTCACAGCAATGTACTTGTAAATTGATTTACATTAATGAAAATGAATATTAATTTGCACTTCTCTTTCTTTATTTTAAATTCTATATTCTGATATTGATTGGAAATTTTTCTTAATCTTTATAGTTCATAACTAAATTAGATCAATTTTCCTCCACTGACTCTGAGCTACTCAAAAGATGTAATGATCTCTTCAAGGTTGGTCATATGACTTCATCCTAAGAAGACCTATCCAACTTGATCGGGTCTGATGTCTCAGATTAGGCTAAAGAAGCATACTTATACTTTAAGTGTCTTCTTGATCGGGCGATAGCCAATAATGTAGCCTACTTTGAAATGATAAAAGAGATTCAATAATTCATAAGGAGGCTAAAGATCTTTTACATGTCGACTATGAACAAAAGTACAAAACTCATAGTGAAGGTTGGGGTTTTGAGAAGAAATTAAAAAAGCGTGCGTCTTTCTTCATGAGGCAGGAATTTCTTCTTAATCGTGAATTACAAGAGGCTGGGCCCATGGCTAAGTTGTTGGAAGAAGAGAATAACAGTTTGAGTGATGAATTGAACTCGTTGAAGGAGTCTTCTACTACTACTGTTGCTACTAATAATGGGGTTTCCTTATTAGAGAATGAAAATGCCAGACTAAGGGAAAAAGTAGAAGCACTGAAGAAAACTAAACCTGCCTCTTTATCCTGAGTAAAAGTTAAACCTGGCCTAGCTACTACAGATGAGGCTAGTACCCAGCAAACACTTGCTAACTAGGATCCACAATTGAAAGCAAAGAATTTGGCCATTGCTGATATGTCCAAGAAACTCCAGACTCAAGCTGGATAAATTTTTACTCAGTCTGCCCAATTGCAAGCTAAAGATGGAGCACTGAAGGAATTGCATCATCGGGTTGAAAGATTGACTTTCTAATTTCATAAACAACCTAGGGAGGTATGTATGAAGGGATATAATGAGGCTCTTGGTAATTTTAATGAATGATTTAAGTAAGCCCGACGTAAAGGTTATAAGTAGGGATGGACCAACTGTTTGATAGTTATGAAGGTAGATCATAACAGTAGACGTTGACACTGGTATGATCCTGGTTTGCTTGATTATCAAGATCCTCCTTTAAAATTAGACGTTAGTTGAATCCCTGTCAACACTATTCCCCAATGCTTCATTTTAAAATATTTAGGGGATTATGTCCTTTGTGACGAGTTAGAGATCGTTCATCCTCCTCATCTACAAGATAACCCGTGCAACAGGAATAGAAGGATGTTTCAAGACTTCAATTTTATCAATTCCCCTTACAGATTAGATGAACCTCCAGCTGGCAGGGAACCAACGTCGAGCTCCTCTAAAGCAGAGGGGAAACATCCCTTAAAGTAGTTTTATTCCTGTAATTCAGTTATAAGTGATATCATTTAATGATCAATTATATGAATGAAATGTTTGATTAACTTATCTTATCAATCGCTGCATGTTAATGGCTTTTTGCTTCATTAGTTTTATTGATACACTTAGGCTTTTACCCAAGTTTAGTACCAATTACTAATGAAATTATCATAGGTTCTACCGGTATTCTTAGATTAAAATCCAAGTTTAATAGTAGTTACCCGTGTATTTCCATAGGTTCTACTAATGCACATAAATTGTTAGGTTTTCCATTAGTTACCGGTGATGACCAGGCATATGTGGAATGTGTGTCTAAATTACTTTTTAGGAATCTTCACAACGTTCTTCCTTCATGTTGCCCAGTTGGATAAAATCTATCGTTTTACCCTTAACTGTATTGACTAGGTTTCTTGAGGATTTGATATCCTATCTTACTTGGGTTTTTATTTAATGTCGATCACCTCCTGCTTATGCTGACTAACTTTTGAACAGTACCAATCAATCAACTATGTGGGTATTGTTCTGAACTCCGACCAGCTATGTCGTTGTTATTTCGAAGGATCGGTATTTCCGAACAACTTTTGAAAGGTCTTCTGAGCAAGGATAACAACTTTTGAAGGAAGTGCATCAAGTATGTAGTGCATGGCACAAGTATTCCCAAAAAAATAGAGGACTTAATCATTTTATTGATATGGAAATATCATGATTATAATTTGTTTCATTACATTACTGGTAGTACTTTATAAGATGTTCATCATGCCAAGGATTTTTTAACTCTTCCCCTTCTAAATTCTCAATTCTTTAGGTACCTAGTTAGACAACTGCTAAAATACGATATGGCACATGCTAATTAGATTCAAGTTTGCTATTCTTCTGGATTACCTTCTTGAGCATATAATTTACTTTATTCAAGTTGGCCGACTTCATTCTTTTGTTATAAAATGTGTTGTCCTCTGATGGTAAGCAACATTTTGCAAGGTTGCATCTTCGTGTACTTCCTCCAGCATATCCAAGTCTAATCTTCGGATCGAATCAATAACAGGAGAATTAAAGTTTAACACTCTATGAGTGGGAAACCAAATTTAGCCGGTATCACTGCTTTAGTTCCAAATGCCAGCACGTAAGGGGATTCTCCTATAGCAGTCCTCCAAGTTGTTCGGTATGCCTACAGAACAGAGTGTAGTTCATTGATCCAGTTCCCCTTGGCATCGTCAAGTTTTTTTTCAGTCCATTGAGTAGAGTCCTATTAGTGATTTCAGTTTGCCCTTTGCTTTGAGGATGGCCTAGAGCAGAATGAATTTTTTGAATGTTTTACTAGGCACAATAAGCAATAAACTCCTCGTTATCGAACTGTGTGCTATGGTATGTAATTAAAGTATAAGTCATACCATATCTACAAATAATATTTTTCCATATGAAATGATAAACTTTCTCATAAGGCATGTTAATCAATGGTTCTGCTTCGACCCATTTGGTGAAGTAGTCCACAGCTACGACCAAGTATTTAAATCTTCCCCAGGTGGTCAACAGTGGCCGAACCAAGCCTATCCACCACATAGCAAATGGCCAAAGTGAAGTAATTGGAGTCAGAGAAGCGTGTGGAGCTTTACGAATGCTGGAGTACCTTCGTCACTTATCACATTTCCTAGTAAAGGTCGTGCAATCTGCTGTCATAGTTGGCCAGTAATATCCCTGTGTATTAATTCTCAGCAATAATGATTTGCTCACTATATGAGCTCCATAAGACCCTTAATGGACTTCCTTCATTAGGTCTTGAACCTATCTGGGTGAACACAGCGCTGCAAGCTAGCTGTCAATCCTCTCCTGTATAAGATCCCTTTATCCAGCACATATCTTGTTGCTTTATACTTAAACCTTTTGGCCTCGATTGGATTTACTGGCAAGACTCTTTATTCAATATAAGCTCTGATAGGATCCATCCAAGATGGCCCCATGTCCACTGTGATGAAATTAATCATCAGGTCTTCATCAATACTCCTATTAACTAGAATTTCAATTTGGAAATTGTTCTTAGGAATTCAATTATAGTTGTTGTTGCAAGCCAAGCAAGTGTGTCAGCTCGGGCATTCTCTAATCTTGGAATTCTTCTCATCCGAACAGTTATAAACTTTTCTATAACTTCCAATGCTATAGACAAGTATCCTGTCATTAGTTCTCCCTTGGCTCCATACAAACTTAGTATTTGATTCACCACCAATTGAGAGTCACCGTGCGCTACAACTTGTTCGACGTTCAGCGATTGAGCCAAACTTAGGCCCATAATAAGAGCTTCATACTCTGCTTCATTATTTGAGGCCTGAAACTGGAATCATATAGTATATTCAATATTTATCCCATTAGGAGTGTTGAGTATTATACTTGGTCCACTTTCAGTTATGCAAGAGGATCCATCAACATATAAGTTCCATATGGGGAGATTGTTATCAAACGCTTAGTTTGTCAAAATCCAATGATGGAATGTTTTTCTTCTTGCTTCCTCATACTTCCTGGATATCTCATGTTCACTGGTGGAAGATTCTGGTAGGTTTGCAATGATAGACTTAGTTGGACTATACCTTCCTAGGTTTTGCTCTGCCTGAATTCCCTATTGCTCGGGAACCTTTGGATAAGTGAATTTGGCAATGAAATCTTCCATAACTTGGCCTTTTAAGGAAGACCTTGGTTCATACACAATATCACACTCCCCTAACTCTACTGCCTAATACATCAATATCCCAGACTTCTCTAGTTTGTACAGGGCTTGCCTAAGGGGCATATTAATGTACACCATAATTGTATGGGCTTGAAAAAAGGGCTTCATCCGTCTGGATGCCTCAATCAATGCCAACGTTAACTTCTCCAGGCGTGGATATCTGATTTATTATCCCCTAAAGGCCTTGCTCATGTAATAAACTGGATTTTGAACTCCATTTTCTTCTCGAATCAAGGAAGAACTTACATCTGATTAAGAGACGGCTAAGTATAAATATAATCTTTCTCCCAAAATTAGTTAGGAGAGAAACGGGGTGATCCCAAATACCTTTTCAATTTAAGAAAAGATTTCTCACATTCATCTTTCCACTCAAAATTCTTCATCAACACTTTAAAGAATGGCAGACACTTGTCAGTTGCTCGGGACACAAATCTATTCAAGGTTATAACTCGTCCAGTGAGTCTTTGCATATCTTTTTATAGGTCGAAGACTGCATTTCAATCAATACCTTGATCTTGTCTGGGTTTGCTTCAATTTCTCTTTGGTTGACTATGTACCCGAGAAACATTCCTTCCTGAACACCAAATACACACTTGGTCGGATTCAAATTTATTTGGTGCATCTTCACTTGGTCAAAGGTTTGGCTGAGTTCGGTAATGTGATCGAATGCTTTTTTGCTTTTTATTAGCATGTCATCTACGTATACTTCCATATTCTTGCCTATTTTCTCCTCAAAGACTTTATTTACCAATCTCCGGTAAGTAGCACCTACATTTTTCAAACCAAATAGCATAACAATATAATAATAAGTTCCTCCAGGAGTAATGAAAGAAATAATTTCTTTATCTTCAGGCTTCATCTTAATCTGGTTATAACCACAATATGCATCCATGAATCTTAGCAGCTCATGCTCCGATGTAACATTTATGAGTTGATCGATCTGTGGCAAAGGAAAATGATCCTTTGGTCATGCCTTATTCAAATCTGTGAAGTCCACACACATTCTTCACTTGTTGTTTTTATTTTTGTCCATAACCACGTTAGCCAACCAATCTAGATATTTCACATCTTCAATAAATGAGACTTTCTGAAGCTTTTCCACTTCTTCTTGAATATCTTGGTTCTTCTCGGGACTAAATACTCTACGCCTTTACTTTATATTTTTGACATCTTTGTTAATATTGAGCTCATGGCAAAGAAAGTTAGGGCCAATCCTAGGCAACACCTGCTTTCTTTGTCCTAGGAAAGTCACTCTCTCTTGTTCAAGAACAGGATCCAGTGTTGTTCCTATTTGAGTAGTCCTCTCTGTCTTATCATCATTTAACACAATGCTCTCTATTACCTCCACTATTTGGCCTTTCACTAATTATGTTTCATCTCTTGGAACTAAGGTTCAACCTCATATTCACTATTAGGTTCAGAGATGTCCACTTGATAAGTGGTTGTTTTTCTCTTTATCTTTGTCAGATCTTTTGGCTCGACAGATGAGTAGTAGCATTCCCGAGCTACTTTGTGGTCACCTTTTACCACGCCTACCCCAAAGTTGGTTGGGAGCTTCAAACACTGATTCACTGTAGACGACACAACTTTGAATTTCTTCAATCCTACTATTCCCATGATCATATTATAGGCAAAATTAATATTTTTATCCATTATAAAAAATATATCTTCTTTGTCCGATTGTTGGCCATGTAACGATCAACACCTCCAATTTAATTGTCCCTAAAGGAAATACCTTTTCGCCAGAAAAACCTATTAGAGGCATGTGATAAGGTTCCAATTGGTTGAGCTTCAAGCCAAAACTGTCAAAGCATGGGTAAAGCATGATATCTGTCGAGCTGTCGTTATCAATCAACACTCTGGAAATAATTATATCCTTTCTTCTAACTTCGATTACTAAAGGATCATCATGAGGGTATAGCACCCCTAAAAGGTCATTTTTAGACATAAACCAAATACTAGATTGTCTTTGTTAACCTTCCTTGGTCGATCTTCTTCGGCTAGGTTAATCCTCTGAATATAAGAACAAGCTTGAGGCTAATTGAGGTAAGCTTTCCTTTCAGCAGTATGATACCCTCCTCCTGCATCTCCACCTGTAATCATTTGATAATCAAAAGATCCAAAACTGAGTGTGAATACCTCGTGTTCTGGTTATATAGGATTCTTAGGTAGGTCGGGATCATCCTCTTGATCATCTTCACGAGTTCTCTTTTTCTCGTCTCTGGGCTTGCATGGAGATTTTGACCTTTGCCGAGCTCCACCATTATTCCGCCGATCAATAAACTTGTTTAGCTTTCCTCTTTAGATGAGTGCTTTAATTTCACTCTGAAGAGCAACGCAGTGATCTGTCGTATGTTCATGATCTTTATGAAATTCACAGTGTTTGAAATTGTCCCTCTTAACAAAAGGTGTTCTCAGCTTTTCATGCCAACGTACATCCTTGATGTGCTTTATCTCTTCCAAAACATGGTGGATACCTATTGTTAAGGGAGTATAATTATTGTACCTTTTGAGTAAATCCATATTCCCTTTTTGCTTTGATTCCCTATGGTCCTTAGGATCTTTGTGCTCCTTTTTATCAGTTTTAACTTCAGCATTTACTTCTGAGTTTTTCTTGGTTGTCATGGCTTCCTTAGCGTTCATGATTTTGGCTGCCTTTGCCATCAACTCTATTATTATCTTTAGAGGGTCTTTGGAAAGTGTGTAGTAGAGCTTCTCAGGGAGCAATCCACTCATGAGGGTTGTAATAGATATTTTTTCCTCGTAATCAATGACTTCCAGCTTCTCGTTATTAAAGCAAGTAATATAATCTCTAGTAATTTCTCCCACCTTTTGTCTTATACTGAGAAAATGAGCTACTCATTTTATTAGTATAACTACAAAACAAAATTTAACAATAACTAGCTCGGCAAGCTGGTTGCAACTAGATAATTGTCCCGAAGGAAGTCTATTATACTAAATTTATAGAAAACCTGTAATTATTCCTGAGAATGCCCCGCATCTCATTTCGTTGGGGACGATATAAATGTTAGCTGCTGCCTGATATTATTCTATATGAAGAACATAATTAGTCATCCCATCATATTTGGGGTTAACTACAGGAGCTTTAAACTGTGAAGGTGTCGAAAAATCCATAATAGCTTGTATGAAAGGAGATCCATTCACAAAGCTTCTCTATAAAGGGTTCTTGGCCTTAGACATTGCTCCTAATCTATCTTTCAATCGTTGGATGGAACCCTTTAATGCATTGTTACCAGCGTCAGATCTGTGTGTTGCAGCTCTTTCATTCCAACCAACTGTTTGTGCAGAAATTTCTTCCTGTACATGCTTCTTTATACAAGAAGTTCGTAGGGCGTCTGATCTAGATTGGGATGAGCCCTTTACATTAATCGGTTGGTCATTGAGTACTTCTCAACAATGCCCTGGGAACATTTTTATTCCCCCGGGTCCCAAACGATTAAAGGGAGATGCCCGACTTAGCCTTTTTAAGGAACTTAATCTTTCAGGAGTGAAAGAATGTTCGTCATAAGGATCCGATGTTCTGAGCGAAGAACTTAATCCTGGGCGATAAAAAGTATCTCTGGAAGTCCTGAATTGGCTATGTCTACTGCTTTTTAAAGGCGGTGGTGGCATATTTCCACGAGCAGATAAGGAAGGTGACCTGGCTTATAAGGTATGCACTTACTGCCTTATGGTATCTTGCATAGCCTTTTATCCTATGGCGATACTAGTTAGTATTCAAGTCAAATCATTATTAGTTGGTGGAGCAGAAGAAACATGAGGGATGCCATCACTCTTGGTAATTGACTCGAGAATATCAGTATTGTTTAGTAAATAGATAAGTGAAAACGTTTAACAACACGTTCCCACAGATGACGGCAATCTGTTGATGCAAAACACTAAAATAGATCTAATTTTTCAATCACGGATAAAGAAGTAAATAAAAGAAATAAATATTACAAGGAAAAATTTCCAATCGTGTCATTTGTTAATTGGCTATATTCCGTTGGACAAAACATTTTTGGGTCATACTGCATCAAGCTACATTCAACGCAATGATTCAAGCATCGCATCCAAAGTTCATGCGTTATCAATATTCATGCCATGCTATCTATCCCACAAAGGTATATGACCAAAATACAATTTAATGTGTTGGAGTATTTTGACTAATCAAGAATTTTTCATATTAGAAAATGTTCGTAAATAAGCAAAAATAATATTGAAAAATCTTTGAAATAAATTTGAACAATTTTGGGCAAAATTTATAATCTCGTTCGAAGTTTAATCCAGGTCGTTCGAACGACCTGGATCTAACGACTTTAGCCAGCCTATACTGGTTCCTCGTTAGAAGTTCGTTAGAAAGGTCGTTCGAACGACCTCGTTCGAACGAGGTTTCTAACAACCTCTATCATTCTATATTGGCACGCCGTTGGATATCTCGTTCGAATGAGAAGTCGTTCGAACGAACTCGTTCGAACGAGTTTTTGCCAGGTCTAATATTTTAAACTTATTTTTGAGAAGTTTTTCCTATAACTGTTTTTGCCCACTACTTTTTCAGTTATTTTCATATGGACGAAAATTAGTTTTATATCTCAAGGAAGTTCATTACTCAATTGATAACCTTTTCCACAACTTCCCTCTTTTTGATAAAAATCAACTCCAACATTTTTATCATCTTTTCAAACAAAACCCCTTCATTCAAATTCACATTCAACAAGCAAGTTTGCGGTGGATTTCTGCATTCAAGCTTTGAGGAGATGGTGGTTTTGGGCTTCGGTGGATACCGCAACACGAGGAGTGTTGATCAACGCGTTGGAGCTTCGCGGACTACAACTTCAGAGGTCGAGGACGACATAAGCGAGTCATGAGTGAGTCAATGTCTGTAAGTCTTTTGAGTCTCTTGTAAAACCTATTGTTGTAGTGGATTTTGTCTAGGCCCAGCCGTCCGAGGTTTTTCCCATTTGAGTTTTCCTCGTACATCGACGTGTTCTGGTTGGGATTTTCGCATTTCATTTTATTAAATCACCTAGATGCATGCTTAGGATAAAATGAATATAATTGGAATTTGTTCTTGCAAACTTGTGAAACTGCATTTAAATTGAGATTGGAAAAATACCTCTTCATATCTAAAATTAAAATTGGATTGCGTGTGTGTGTATTCTACGAATCAAACTAAGATCATATAACCTTGCAACTTCAAATTGGTATCAGAGCTTGTTTCTAAAAGTTATTTAGATGAATCTGGAGGTTATATGGATAGTTTTTCATCGAATAGACTACCGTTGTTTGATGGAACAAATTATACCTATTGGAAAGCACGTATGAAATCTGCTCTTAAATCTATTGATGAACGTGTTTGGGTCATTGTTGAAAGAGGATGGTCCCCTCCTACTATGGTTGTTAATGATGAACGTATTTTGACTCCTGTTGAACAATGGAGTGAGGCAGATTTAAAATGGTGTAACTTTAACTCTAAAGGATTAAATGCCTTATTTGGTGTCGTGTCTCCAGATGAATTTCGTCGGATAATGACGTGTGAAACGTCAAAGGAAGCTTGGAACATTCTCCAAGTTACTCATGAGGGAACTAGTGTTGTTAAAGCATCAAAACTTCAAAATTTAACTACACAATTTGAAACTATCACCATGAAAGAAACTGAAACCTTTGATGAGTTTTATGCTCGTTTATCTGACATAGTTAACTCTTGCTTTAACTTAGGTGAAAAAATACCTGAAAATCAAGTTGTTAAGAAAATACTTAGATGTCTTCCTAAGCGATTCATTCCTAAAGTCACTGTTCTTAATTCTTTAGGAAACCTAAATACTTTTAAACTTGAAGAACTTGTTGGTGATTTGCAAACATATGAACTTGATAAGTTTCCTAAAGATAACAAAGGGAAAGATAAAGGAGTTGCTTTAAAAATTAAGAAAGTCGATGTGTCTGATTCTGATGAGTCTGACTTTGATTCTGATGATATAGCCTTATTCGCTAAAAAATTTAAAAAATTTCTCAAGTTTAAAAAACAAAACTCTAAATTTGAAAAACCTAAATTTGAGAATAAAAACAAAGGAGGAAATAAAAAATTCACTAATCAAGATTCAAAGAAGTTCAATAAAGACAACTTTAAGAAGGATGATTCGGAGAGATGCTTTGAATGTGAGGGACGTGGTCATAGAGCTTTCGAGTGCCCCACAAAACTTAAAAGACAAGGCAAAGAAAAGGCAGTTTACAATGCTACTCCAAGTGACAGTGGTAATGAGTCTGAAGACTCTGATGACTCTAACCCGTCTAGAAATAACTTCACTGCCTTTATGGCGAGCCTTGCTAGTAATTCGTGTGAGTCCTACCTTAATGTTGACAATTCTAAATAAAATCTAGAGGTTGTTTCTACTCATTCTACGAGTAGTGATGAAAAAGAGAGTGATAGTGATATAGATGAGAGTGAACTACAATCTGCTTATTCCAAACTCTACAATGAATCTCTTCGGATTCAAAAAGTCAACAAAAGATTAACCTTGAAAGTCATAACTTTAGAAAAAAAAGTTGAAAGGCCTGAAGGAGAAGGAGGCTTTAGTTAGTCAACTCGAGGCTATTAAAATATCTCTTTCTGAAAAGCTTATCGTGATTGGTAAAGAAAAATGTGACTTGATTATCTCCTTAGAAAGTGTTAACAAAGATCTTAATGAGTCTCTAGAAATTAGAACATCACTAGAAGCTAAAATAGCCCAACTTGAAAAAGATCTCGAGTCCTCTCGTGAAATTAAAGTCACACTCGAGGACAATTCAGGAAGAATGGGAAAATTATTTCTAGGTCCTATTTTAGGATATAGGGAGAAAGGTTATCAAGAGAGAAAGGGTATAGGATATGAAGAAGGAAATTCTTCAAAAGTCAAAACTGAACCTGTTGCTAAGTTTGTTACAAAATCTGAAGTTCCTAAAGTTAATCCCTCTAAGCAACCTTTAAAATCCGGCCCAAAGCAACCCTATGTATGCTCATATTGTCACAAACAGGGTCATCTTAAAGACTTTTTCTACAAACTTGGAAAGAACCCTCAATTCACAAACTCAAAACAACCCTATAGCTCCTTTGCTAATCTTAAGAGTCAAGTCGAGTATCTCGTCAATACTTCTAAAAGTATAATGGAAGAGTTTCTTAGGTTTTCTAAAGTCCAAGGAAATAACTCTAATTGTAAGACTAGTGCCAATCTAGGGAAGAAAACTACTCAAACTTGGGTTAAGAAAAATCAAACCAAGAAAGCTTTTGTCGCTCACGTTGCACTAAAGGCACAAAATACCTCTCAATGGTATTTTGATAGTGGTTGTTCTAGACATATGACTGGCGATAAATCTCTATTTACCACTCTCGAAAACCATAAAGATGGTAAAGTAACTTTTGGGGATGGTAGCAAGTCTCAAATCATTGGTAGAGGTTCTATTGAAATCTCAGGATTCCCTAAACTTGAAAATGTTCTTTATGTTGATGGTCTAAAGGCTAATTTGATAAGTATTAGCCAACTATGTGATGATAATATTGATGTGAAATTTAGCCAATCGGAGTGCATCGTTTATGATCAGTCAGGTGAATCGATTTTACATGGTGTTAGAACTAGTGACAATTGCTATGGAATCATTCCAAAATCTTCTTTAGTCTGCAATAATGTAAAAACCTCTTCTACCGATCTTTGGCATCAAAGATTAGGTCATGTTAACTTTATAGATCTTGACAAACTTGTGAGAAAAGAGCTTGTTCGAGGCTTACCGCCACTAGGAAAGGCAACGTCCACCATTTGCGGACCGTGTCAATTTGGAAAACAAATTAAAAGTCCTCATAAAAAGTTAAACTCGATAAAAACATGTCGTGTCTTAGAATTGATACACATGGACCTTATGGGTCCGACTCGTAGTGAGAGCATAGGTGGAAAAAGATACATCTTGGTTATGGTGGATGATTTCTCTAGATACTCTATTGTAGGTTTTTTAAGAGAAAAATCTGAAACAGTTGACTTTCTCACTGTTAAATGTAGAGCTCTTCAAAATCTTCACGGTGTTACTATAAACCGCTTTAGGAGTGATAATGGAACCAAATTCAAGGAATTCGGTGTGAATGCCTTCTGTGATGAAATAGGAATAAAACATGAATTCTCGGTCGTTCGAACCCCTCAACAAAATGGTATAGTTGAACGTAAAAATAGAACGATCCAAGAAATGGCAAGATCTATGCTCCTTGGAAGAAATGTGGTTCGTAGGTTTCGGGCCAAAGCGGTTAACACTGCATGTCACACAGTAAATAGAGTTTATTTGCGTCCTAACACTAATAAAACTCCTTATGAATTGTGGACGGGTAAGAAACCCAATTTGTCCTATTTTAGAGTGTTTGGAAGTCCATGCTATATTCTTAGAGATAGAGAACTTCTAGGGAAATTTGACTCAAGGAGTGATGAAGGTATTTTCCTTGGATATTCTCAAAATAGTAGAGCATTTAGAGTTTTCAACTTAAGTAACTCTAAAGTAATGGAATCCATTAATGTTGTCATAAAAGATGATGCTCCAGCCACACAAATTAATAATGAGGAAGATTTATCATGTGAGTGTGATGTTGTGTCAAATGTTGAAAGTATTGACGCTCTAAATGATTTGGGTGTTCCATCTACCGAGAAAAAGGAAGTTACTCCTTGGGTGCGTAAAAATCATGACACTTCACAAATTATAGGAGATCCCGAGGTAGGTGTCAAGACTAGGGCGCAATTAGAAAATGAAGTTACCTATCTATGCTATACTTCTACAATTGAACCCAAAAACTATAAAGAAGCATTAAAAGATGAACATTGGATTAATGCTATGCAAGAGGAACTGTTCCAATTTAAGAAAAATGATGTTTGGGAATTAGTCCCTAGGCCTTCTAATACCAATGTCATTGGCACTAAATGGATTTTTAAAAATAAAATGGATGAAAATGGTGTCATTGTTCGAAATAAAGCTAGATTAGTTGCTCAAGGATATACCCAAATAGAAGGTGTTGACTTTGAAGAAACTTTTGCTCCTGTTGCTAGGTTAGATTCGGTTCGTCTTTTACTCGCCATAGCATGTCACCTTCAATTTAAATTATATTAAATGGATGTCAAAAGTGCCTTTTTAAATGGTATTATTCAAGAGGAAGTATACGTTGAACAACCAAAAGGGTTTGAGGACCCAAAACATCCTACTCATGTCTTCTTTCTAAAGAAAGCTTTATACGGCTTAAAACAAGCTCCCCGTGCTTGGTATGAAAGACTCACCTCTTATCTCCTTTCTCGTGGTTTTTTGAGAGGGGGAGTAGATATGACACTTTTCGTTCGGCGTGATGAAAAAGGTATCCTTGTTGCTCAAGTTTATGTCGACGACATAGTGTTTGGGTCTACGTGTGATAAACATACTCAATTTTTTTCAAAAGAAATGCACAATGAATTTGAGATGAGTATGGTAGGTGAACTTACTTTCTTTCTAGGTCTTCAAGTTCCTCAACTCAAAAGTGGGATATTTTTGTCCCAAACTAAGTATGCTAAAGACCTCGTTAAGAAATTTAAACTTAAATCCGCTAAACATGCTCGTACTCCTATGAGCTCCTCTATTAAACTTAGTAAAGATACCGACAGAAAGGATGTAGAGCATACTCTTTTTAGAAGTATGATAGGTAGTTTACTTTACCTAACTGCGAGTCATCCAGATATTTCATTTAGCGTAGGAGTTTGTGCTCGTTATCAAGCCGCACCAAAAGAGTCTCATTTACTTGCTATTAAATGTATCATCAAATATGTTAGTGGGACCCTGTCTTTTGGCATTTGGTACTCTTTTGACACCAATGATTGTATATTGGCATATTCAAACGCCGATTGGGCAGGAGATGTTGATGGATGTAAAAGTACATCTAGCGGTTGTTTCTATTTTGGAAGTGCACTTGTCTCATGGATGAGCAAGAAACAAAATTCTATTTCCTTGTCCACGACGGAGGCCGAATACATTATCCCCGGGAGTTGTTGCACTCAACTCATTTGGATGAAACAAATGTTGGAAGATTACGGTATTTCCCAAGGCACTATGACCATATATTGTGATAATACTAGTGCAATTCATATTTCCCGTAATCCCGTTCAACATTCTAGAACCAAGCATATTAAGATCCGAGAACATTTCATTCGTGACTTGGTTGAAGTGAAAATTATTTCTCTAAGCTTCGTTCCTACCGATCAACAATTGGCCGATATCTTTACTAAACCTCTAGATGCCCTTAGGTTTGAAAACCTTAGGAAATTAATTGGGGTTTGCTCCATTGATTGAGATCGAAGTCGTTTATCGAGTTTAGGTTGCTACTCTTGTATATTTTTATGCCTATGAACTAGATTTCCTTTGTATATATTTTATTCAAAATCTCAAAAATATTTTTTAGGAAAACGGGAATGGTTAGAAAAGCTATCAAAATTTTTGTCCACATGGCTTTGTGGTCAATGTATTCAAATCCCTATCTTTTTCCATGTTCACGTGGCTTTCGATGAATAGTTAATCCATACATTGTTTATCTTGTTCACAATAATGCTCTTTTATGATATATAATTTTGTGATTTCCTCACATCTTTACCTTTTGCACACACCGTTCACGAAATATTACGAATATCTTGTTCACATTGTTCTTGCAAAGTGAAATTTGGTGTTGTCTTCTCAATCCTGACACATCCCTTATAAGCAATCGAAATTGTGCATGATCATCCGTTGCCCGAATTGAAACAAAATGATTATATTCTTCCGGTTGGTTTCCGTTTCAAGCAACGGCATCGGGCTGCGAAAAACATCAAAGTTTTTGCGTGAAAAGCCACCATTTGCATTCTCAGTTGTGTGGCTAAAATAGAAGCATTGAAAATGATATATATGCTGCCAAGGCCAAAATAATAGGCTTGATTGATTCTCCAAAAAGATACATCTCAATCTATTGTTACTCATGGGAGATATAAGTTGAAGATCAACGGGCATGCACATTTCATTAATTTATTGCTTTCTCCTTGTGACTTTATTGGCGAGAGAATCATCTATTTTGTATGTTTGTTTCATTCATGATTAAGTGTTCAAAAATATTTCATTTTTGACACAAGGCTAATCTGAGTGAATATTGCACGTATATATTGTTTGGCATTACGCCCTTGTACAATGTTGTGGCTAAAAACTTTCACACGTATTGTTCACACCCCTACATTCCCGCTCCCACTATTTGGATATGTTGCCTTGAGCTAGGATTAATAAAATCACATTTTGGCATTGTTCTGGCCATCCCAATTCCTGATATTATGATATTTTTCACTATATTTTATGATATTTTTATTTAAAAATTTTTACTTTTCGTTAGAAATTCTCATTCGAACGAGATTTCTAACGACATCCATAAGCCCCAATCTGTCTCGTCGTTCGAAATATCGTTCGAACGAGAAAGTTCGTTCGAACCAACTTCTAACGAGTTATCTCTCAGTCGAATCTGTCTCGTCGTTCGAAATATCGTTCGAACGACAAAGTTCGTTCAAACCAACTTCTAACGAGATATCTCACGAGTCGAAACTGTCTCGTCGTTCGAACGACGTAAATCGTTCGAACGACCTGGAGTTAAAACGGCCAGATTCTCTTCCCAACACCTGCCACTTCTCCCATTTTTCAACCCACAATTCCCCATACCCCCATTTCCCCTCTTTCCCAGTTTCTCTTACCCCTCTCTCCCATTTTCCCCTCTCCTTTTATCTCTCTCTCCCATGATTTTTCCCTCTTCCCCCTCTCTTTCCCCTATTTCATTCTTCCTACAACCTTCATCCATTCCCTCATCTCCGATTTGTGCTGCTACTTCATCTTCCATTCCAGGTAAAAATTTTTTCCTTTTACTCGCTTTCGATATATATATATATATATATATATATATATATATATATATATATATATATATATATATATATATATATATATATCTACATATATATATGTATATATTTGTTTATATATATCTGCTGTTGGGAATATTTTCAAAAATCAATTTTCAACCTTTTTTTCCCAACATTTCTATATATGCATGTGTGTATATCCCTCATAATTTTTTTTGGGGCTATCTTCTTTTGTGTATTTGTATATGTTGCCCCTGATTAAAATATATCCCATGAATATTTTATTTTTTTTCCAAATGAAAATTCAGTTACTATTCATGGCATTTATTTTAATCACATTTTTTTACTTTTCCTTTATTTTTTATTTCTAACGGAGAATGGGCATTATGCTGATTGGTTGTTGGTTTCTTGGTGTAATCGGTGGTTTGGTTGGATGTTGTTCCGGTAGGTTATAGTTTCTATCCTTTTTCATGGCCCGTAACCGTCGCCAACGGCGCATAAGCGATTCCCCCGAGGAACGCACCTCGTCCTCTGATGAGGAATCCCGTACCATTCCCGACCTTAAACTGCGTTGGCGGTCCCTTGCCAAACATACCCTATATCACACTCAAGGGTTCGCTACCCGTTCCGTTGTTCGGGAGAAAGTTATTAATCTCCACTCTCTCCACGGCACAACTATGCATTCGTGGATTTCAGATTTAGGGTGGGACCCTCTCTTCTCCCTCACGGATGTCGTTTTTCCCGACCTTGTTCGGGAATTTTATTTTGGCCTGACCAACAGGGATACTCACCTTTACTCTAGGGTGCTTGGTCGAGGGATTATAGTCTCTCCCGACTCGATCGCTCAACTCCTTCCCCTCCCTCGGGTCACTAATCCCTCATTCCCTTAGACATCTGATACATGTCCCGATCCCACTCTTGTCTTTAACACTATTTTCCTCCTGTCCGGCACTGTTACTATTTTCCATAAACACTTACATCCCGACTTTATGGTCCTTAATTGGATCGTCTGTGCTTGTCTTCTCCCTCGTGCCAACACCACTCAAATCACTAAACAGCACGTGGACCTTATGTTTGCTATAAGCATTCGGGCTCACATTGACCTCCCTTCCTATCTTTTTAGTGTGATTCGGTCTGTTAGGATCCTTCCCTCCAGCCCCACTCGACAAGCCCTCCCGTTTGCGGCCATTATCACTCGTTTTTGTCTTACCGCCGGTTGCCCCCGTGTCTCAACTGATATCCCCACCACTAAATACCAAACCGTAGACATGACCTCCATTAGCCGCTCTCGTGGTCATTTGCCACCCGATACTCCACCCCCTCCACCTCTTCCCACTCCGCCGCTTCTTCTCACCCCTCCCCTAGTCGTCCCGCCCCCTCCCGCTCTATCCATCGCCCATCACCTTCCCATATTTCCGCACTCATCGCGTCGGAGGATTTTCAGTTTGTCCGTTCACAGGTTGAACAATTTCGACTGATTAATTAATTATAAATGTGTTCACGACTTTTCTAACTTGGGCCTTTAATTATAAACTATTTATATTACGTTGTGCTGATAATGGTATTAATTGATCGACAAACCCCATCTTCGGCGTATCGTGCCTGGCCAGCCTTTACGTGAGAAATGGGGGTTGTTATAGTTGGTATCAAATCACGGTTCTAGTGTCCTTGGGATATGTGCTTGAGCTCGTTACATTCGACGTTGTGTTCTTTGATGTAGAGCCATATGTTTAGGAATCCTTGTAATCTTTGTGATCGGTTACTAATTCGAACCTTGTTTGCTTTCAGATGGCAAAAGGATGTAGGGGAAGTTCTAGGAGAGTAGTCCCACGCATTGGGGTGGAGGAGGCCCACCTTGAGGCACCCCAGGCTCCACAGACCCCACAGGTCCCACAGTTGATTACCCCTGATGAGATAGTCACTATTGTGTCTCAGGCGGTATCTATGGCGATGGCAGCCATGCTTCAGTATTTTCCACATCCATAAGCACCCTAACTGGTGGATATTCCAGCACAGGCACCGGGCTACTCATGGGACCTAGTGAGGGAGGCCTTTGTTAAGGGCTAGCCTCCAGAGTTTATCGAAGGATCAGATATATTGGTTGCTAGTCGATGGAAGAAGGACATCGAAAGACATTTATGGATGGTTGAGTGTACGCCAATTAAAAAATAAATTCTTGCTTCATTCAAATTGGTAGGGGCCGCTCTTCAGTGGTGGGAGACGGTTATGCCTGCCGAGGAGAGGGACAACGTCACGATTGGCTAGTTCTGGGAGTGATTTGAGGGGAAATATTTTTCCCCTAGCTATGCAGTCCGAGATGAGAACTAGATTTCTGGAGATTAAACAAGAGGAATGTATTGTTGCTGAGTACGAGGAGGAATTCATGACCCAATCGTATTTTGTAAAGGGAGATGTTCGTACCGAACAGATGAAGATGGATTATTTCATTTATTGGGGAATCCGTCTTTCACTACATATAACAAAGTTGTTAATGTTTCTTTACTGCATTGCCAAGACTATAGGTTATTTCAGAAGGAAAAGGGGGAGAAGAGATACCGCTTCGAGACGTCTAATCAGGAAAGTAGGGCGAATAGGAGTAGTAGTCACGAGACCTAGCAACCTTGGGGTCCTCAATCTTTCGAACAAAATAAGAGATATAGGGGTCCCGATAATAGGAATCGCCAGGGCTAGGTTCAGCAATAGGGGGGCACCAGGGCCAAGGAAACCAAAATCAAGACTAACAAGGGGTACAGCCAAATAAGTACTAGTTCCAAGGCAATTGCTTTGTTTATGGTGAGAAGGGCCACCTTTCCAGGAGGTTCCCTTAGGGAAATCGAGTGGCACAGAAGTTAAAGGGACAAGGGGGACACCAGGCACACCAAGAGGAGCGCAAACCATTACAAGTACATCCTGTGGCGGTAGTTCCAGCCGCATCAGTGCTACCCGCTCCACCTCAGGGATAGCAGCCGCAGTTGCAGTACGGGCGCGTGTATCATCTCGCATCAAGAGAGGGACCAATGCGAGCATAAACAATGATGGTATGATCACTAATTCTGTTATTTTATAGAACATGCTTACTTTAGTACTAATTCACGATACTACTTAGTACACAATAATTCAATTGCACATTGGGGAAGGTAGACTCTGTTTTACTTTGTTTCGCTCGTGAGTTGAGGGACAGACACCTATGATGCCTCGTGTGTTAGGGTATGGGAATTTACCTCAGGAGAACGTAAACCGTAGTGTTTGTATTGATATTTACGGAAATAATTAAATTTAATAGTCAAATGTGGTATGATTAGTCAGTATTAATGTTTATTTTCATAGTGAAAAATAATAAAGAAAGTTGTGACACTTTGAGTTCAAATATGGTTGAATGGATGACTATAGGGCCGGGAGAGCCTTATAAAAATTTATGGAGTATGTTATAAACATGGGTCCTGGACTGACGGATCTCAGCGATCGACAATGCTATATAGTAGTGTATCGAGAGGGTTCCTTGTTTAGATTTCGCTTGCAAGACATCCCACGCATGAAAGTAGTAAAGGTCGGGAGTTGAGAGATGTTAGACCCTCGTACATTTTGGATTGTTGATTTGAGTACAATAAAATGGGTATATTTATTGGGATTTAGTGTATCCCATTGGTAATATGAGACTTTAGTTGGTAATAGGCAAAAAGGTTAAAATTTATATTATTATTGAACACATTCATGTTTATATCCCTTTCTTTTAATCTTGGGTCGATGGACCTCAATAACTGACTAAGACATACAATAGTATATTATAAGGGTTCCTTGTTTGGATTTTACTTGCGAGACATTCCAACCACGGAATTGGCAAAAATCGGGAGTTGAGGGAAGTCGGATACTGGGATCTTTATTTGTCTTGCATGTGCATATATGGTGGTATATTTGGTGTATGGTTCTACTTGGTATGAATGGTAATAATTAAATGTATATGTGCCATCCATCTTTGTTAATGTTATGAGTGTGTACATATAATGTGAAATATATGAACACCTCAATGATGCTATGATAGGTATATACGAGCCTTACTTTTATCTCATGGGATATGGCTATAGACTAATTGGGTGTAAAACTTGGCTAAATTACGCGGTTTAAAAATATAAGGTTGGGCTTTAGCAAATTCCGAGAATGGAATTCTTTTATAAGGGGAGGATAATGTAATACCCTGTAAAATTTTAGAATAAAATATTTTGATTAAATGGAACTAATGATTTCAAATTTTAATTTCGAGAATAAACTAAATTTTAAAGAATTGAAATTTATGCAAGTCGTTTTTCTATTTAAGTAAGCATTTATGATTTTATAAAAATAAAACTCAATTGGACGTAATGGGTTTGCGAGTGAAAAATAATAAATTTATAAATAAATTATTGAGCGCGCGTCGTTGGAACATATTAAAAATATCTAAGCAAAATAAAAATATTTGGGACGCGTTTTGGGGAGCGTTAGAGACTCGATTTAGTGTTTTAAATATTTAAAATTAGTCCCGAGTCGTAGGTATACGAGTTGGGGAACTTTTGGGCTAGTTGGGTTGTGGTTTCAGGCTTATTTAGAGGTCCAAAGGTTAGATTTTAGTTCCAACTCGGGATTAACCACCTAATTAGTATAGGGGTAAGCCACTCCCCCACTATCATTAAGAGAAACCTAAGGTAGCAATGAAGGAAGAAACACCAAAAAAGGGGAAAGAGGAAGAATAAATAGGGATCTAAAGCTTTCAAGGGTTTCCCCTCTACATAATTAAAGACAAGAATTTTCTTGCATAATTTATGTCTTCCAATTTGTTTCTCAATGCATAATGTTTATTCCTTTAAATTTCTGGAATCTAGGTTTGATTATATCGGATTTAATGATGAATAATTCATGTAGAGGGGTATTTTATGTATAGAATCTATTCCAGAAATTAAGTATCGACAAATCTGAATTTGGGTGTTAGTTTTCCTTAACTATTGATGACTGTTTAGGAAGAATTGATTAAACAATGGAGATATTGTTAGAGTAACATTATGGACTGAGATCTGATTAGAGATCCCTAAATTTACTACCCTTTCTTAACGAAATTATCACGACTTAACGATTGGGAACAACTCGAATGGTTTAAAACTTTAACAATTAACAAATGAGGATTTATGATGTTGAGGGTATAAGGATTCTGGGCTGCGAAGTAAGTTCTGGGTTTAAGAAACTGCATTGGACAAACTGTAAAAGAGAAGAGTGAAGTGGGGAAGAAGTAGGGGTCGCTCAAATGACCACCCACGCCATTTGAGCGACGGCTTATGTCGCGCGAAGAGGGGGGCCCTGTTATTCGAGTGACGTGGGGTTTCCTCTCTCCTCGTCCCTTTTTTTTTATAGACTTAGTTTTCTGAAATTTATTATTAAATCCTATGTGATGCATGTAGAGTAAAGGAAGAAAAGTTAAGGAAGGGAATTTTTGAATTTATGGGTTAAATAAATTAATGGAATCAAATTATGACCCTTGTTATTTAATGATAATTATAAATAACTGGGCAGTTAAGTAATTATTTATTAAATGAAGTTAATAATTTATTAGGAGAATAAATTATTAATAAATGGGAAATATTGTGAATATTAAATTGTACTTTTAAGGTAATTATAGAGTATTTACCTTTATATATTATAGGAAAAATAATATGTACTATTATATATTTGTGTGTGGACGTACCAGTGGACCGTCCTATCGGCTCAGGGCTTCGCGCATTGGGTCGCGTACCACATCTCGGCACATGTGCGCTTGACGATGTGTAGGCCATATAGGTACTACGTGGAGGCTCCACCCTCGAGGGGTAGGGTTGACGCTGACCGTTCCTATATCACCGTTGGGTATGGGTCGTATACATGTGTCCTACATAGGGACCGTCCCCAACTTGTATGTGTTTTGTGGTGTCCACTTAGAAATAAGAGAATTCATCCGGACTTGCCGATAGAGCACGAATTTTACACCAATGGTAGATGCTCTTGTGTGTCATATATATGGAAGGACGTATATTATTAATTATCCGAATATCGTGGATATAAATTAAATTGTCTAAGGATACAGCCACTAAATAATATGTTGATCCTATAACGCATAATATATGCTTATCCCTTACACTTGATATTGAGGACGCTAGAAATAATGCAAGTTGATAGTTTGATTGTAGGTATTGCGTTTGATTAAATTAATTAGGAGTGAATTTCCTTCGAGAATTGAGATAATGTCATAAATCGTTATTTGGAATGTATTGGGGTACGAATAATATCACGCTTAGATGAGAGGTGAGGTGTCAAACGCATGCGAGTGATGAAGGGGGGTATTTATTCGCGCATTCACTGTAATATTGCATTCATAAATTATTCAAGTTAATTCTTGCACACCTAGGGCTCTGATCCAAATTTTAAATGCCCCCCAGGTGCTCATAGACAGGGATAGCGGGATTGTGCAAAGCAGTCTTGCAGCCTCAACTGCTTTCTATTTTCAGCTTAATTGACTCTAGCATAGGTGCTTCTCAACCCTAGTTATTTATTCATTTGGAACTTTGTAAGGGCATTAGACCGAATATATATTTTTGTGCTGGTGGTGATTTTGCTACCCTAGTTGGATGTTTATGTTATTGTTGGTGGCTTAGACTTATTTATTAATTATAAATGTGTTCATGACATTTCCAACTTGGGCCTTTAATTATAAACTATTATATTACGTTGTGCTGAAAATGGTATTAATTGATTGACAAATATCATTTTCGACGTATCGTGCCTGGCCAACCTTTATGTGAGAAAATAAAAATTGTTACATTATATAACAAAAAGAACATAGGATGGGAGTCAAAAAATAATTATGAAAAAGGACTTATGTCCCAAAACTATATATTTTTCATATTCAAATTTCAGATTCAGATTTCAGATTCAAATTTGGGACAAAAGCAACCGTAGCCTTACTCAAGGTGACATTTTGAAATAAAACGTTGACATGTTAGCACGACAAGGATATAATGAAAGAATAGTTTTTTGGGTGGTCTCATTTTCAAATTTTTGTTAGGCTTCTTGCCCATATATTTTATAAATTATATTAAGTCCAATAATCATCTTAAAATTGAGTCAACATCAAGTTACCTTGCTACAATAGAGTCTGAACCCAACATATCAACTCCAAAATTTTAACAAGCGTGCCCTAATTTTTTTTTATACATAGATTTGATTTGAAGAGTTTTCCTCGTGATATTTGAACAAGAAATATGTTTTACATGCATGTTGCTTAGTCCTTCATTCAACTTTTCATTTTCGTGAATATGAGGACTAGAATAATTTGAGATGTGTAATAATGTAACGATCGTCATTTTTATCACATTGATAATATTTTTATTTTGTTAAAACTGTATTTTTTTAGAAACTATTTTTTTTTTGTTAAAATAATTTTTCTTTTTTATTAAAAGTATTTTCTTTTTGTTACACACTGTTTTTTATTAAAACTGTTTTTATTTTGTTAAAACTATTTTTTTTGTTAGAACTGCTTTTTTTTGTGTGTTAAAGACTGTTTTTTAGATTAAAAAAACTTTTTTTTTTCTATTAAGATCTGTTTTAGTTTTGTTAAAAACTTTTCTTTTGTATATCAATTTTTTTTCACATTTGCCACTTTTGTGATTAATGCTATCAAATAATCCACTTTTATCACCTGAAAAATTAACGCTATCAAACAACACTATCTAAAAAATTATAAGATTTTTTGTCATGGAAAAATTTGTCGCTCAAACTATTTTCCCACTTTTGTATAAGACAGATAGATTTTTACGTTGGAAACTATATTTTTAGCGTGTACATTTATTTTGTATAGCACTAATATGCGTGCTCGGTTGTGCAATACTTTATTATATATTTCATTATCTACTGATTTTATTATAATGAGTGCTTTGTACATTTTATAGTTGATGAATCACCAAATCTAAATTGTGTGGGTTAATTTTTTCTAGGAAATACGTTGGAAAGTTCCCACAATTTTAATTTAACATTAAAATATCAATTGGGTTCATAGGCAGTGGTGGAGCCAGGAACTTATATTGGGTGGGCACAAACTGTTGACGGAGGTTTGAGGGTGGTAGCCCCCGAAAAAAAATTAGGGTTATTTTTACTTTTTACAATATTTAACTGATAAATTGTATTTTTAGACAATTATAACACAAATAAAATATTTTCTCTTTGAGTGGGAGAACCATTTTCTCTTTGACCGATACATCACGAGTTTCATCAATTAATATTGCAAATGCTTCTCCCACTCACCAAACATTAAATCATAAAAAATATACAAATGGCAAGTTTAAATAAAATGTAAGACTTAATAAAAATGCCTCAATGGCTTCAATTCAATCAAAAAAAATGTGAAGGTAGAAATCCTCCCCCACGAGTGGGGTTTTTAGATCCTACAGTCCACACATATGAGGATACATTACAAGGTGGCCCTAAGAAGATTTGCACTCGTGGCGTATAGATTTTGAGGTAAGTGTATACTAATAGTAATAAATATTTAAAAACTATATACCTTCATTTGTTTCTTAAATGTTAACATTTAACGTGTCTGTTGATGTAAAAAATTAGATCATTCTAATTATTCAATCACAGATAAATAAATGAGACAAAGAATTTTAAAGTGGTTCAGCCTTATAAGAATGGCCTACGTCCACTGTTTTGGTATTGCTGTTTGTATGGGAATTCTCGATTACAAGTTATCTCAAGAAATTCCGGTCTGGGCCTCCTCTTACAATGAGGATTGTACAATGTCTTTATAGCCCGAGGCTGTAATGTGAAAGGGTACTACATTAAATGATATACATATGAAAGGGTAATACATTTAATGCCTTCTTTGCGTGCACGTCCAAATGATAAGCATTTAATGAGCATTTAAACTGTTGGTATCCTGTTTCAAGGTGCAGCTCAGACCGCCATGAGTTGCTCGGACCGCCTAAGCTTCTCGGTATTTAAGAGTTCCTCGGAGAGGTTTGTTCCTCGGAGTATATGAGTTCCTCGGAGTAAGTAGTGTTCCTCGGGGAATTAATCTTCCTCGTTGTAATCTTGTTCCTCGGAGCGAGTGGGTTCTTCGGAAGTGTTTGTAGATGCCATGTAGATAGCCACGTATCTTTATAGGATTGGTCCACGTCAGTAGATTAAATTTGGTATCAATTGAAGCCCCCAATATTTTCATAGTTCGAAATTTAAGGAGTATGGAACATTCTTTCTCGGAATATAGTAACTTTAAATAGTCTTCTTGATTTTTAGGAGCGTTTCCCTTGTATTTATTTCTCCTTCCAAATTCGTAGAATCATGCTTTTTTGGACTTTTCTGCGTGCTTCGATTCCCGCGTTACTTTTCGTCTGTTGTTGGCCGCGCCAATATTTAATGCCCTTTTAGCCGCCGGTAACGTAATCATCCTTTTTTGTAATCATTACTTCACCATTTCCCAAGGCAATGTATTTTAACTTCACAGACGCTCCCATCGTCTTCTACCTTTCCAAATTTTCGTCTTTTGAGTTTTTCATTGTCTTCTACTCTCTTGTGCGTTCATCTCTTTCGTCGCTCGTTGTCAACAGCTTCAGTCTTTTTTCTGTAAGATCTTCTTCCTTCTTCTTCATTTCTTTATTCACCATGGTTTACCTTGTTGAGTCTCTTGAGAAACTTCGTTCTGATTTCTCCATCCCCTCTTGGGTTGTCTTGGAAAAACTTTCTGAGCCTTCTAATTATTTCAATTTGGCTGAGGGACATTGGTTCCCCAGTCTCTTTTTTACTGAGTGTGGATTTTCTTTTCCACCAAATCCTCTGTGTCTGGAATTCTGTCAGTACTTTGATGTTGTTCCTGCACGAATAGCCCCCAACACATGGAGAATAGTTAATGGGGTACATAAATTAAATCAAGTGCATGGAACTCGTATAGGAATTCCAGAAATCATGTACTGCTATAGATGGGCAGTTAATGATAATATTTATTATTTAAAAACTAGGTTTATAAATAGAGCCTTAGTAGTCAATCTCCCTGATGCCAATAGGGATTATTTTGAACACGGGGTTGTCGTAAAAAATTGGCAACACCCTCCATTAACCGAAGATGAGGTTTACCAGGGTCCCAAATGCCCTCCTTATGGCAATGGGATAGGTTATTTTTATTTTATTTTATTTATTTTGAAATCATGTTTGTTTTGTGTTTGATAAAATGTGTCACTGATAACAATGTTTGTTTATTTGCAGTTGATAGCAAGAGAAAGTGCCCAAAAGAAACAGATGTCAATATAAGGCATTTGGGACTTATCTGGGGTCTGCATCAAAGGGTTGCCGACGAGCACATCAGGTCAGCTTCATATCTGCTCCAGTACAAGAGCTACACAACCTCCTTCACTGCTCGTCCAGTGATCAGTGAAGCAGAGCCAATACTAGCCTCTACAAGTTCTTCGCCTGAATCTCATATTCCTTTGAGCGAAAGGATGAAGAAAAGAAGAACTCCTGCTCTGTTTGAGAAAACTGCCTCCGGTTCTGGGGAGGTAAAAAGGATTAAGATTGATGTCCTAAAGGAGGGGACAAAGAAGACTGATGCAGCTCCTCCAGCTGCTCCTGCTAAAGTCACTGAGAAGCCCGCAGTGGCTCCGAGCAGCTCTACTGCTCTTGGAAAGGTGATTGTGATATCACCGACCAAGGATTCATCCTTGGTTGAATCTGTAACTGTTCCTCCGAGGAGGCTGAAGAAAAGCTCCTCGGTCAATTTGGCTGTCCCCACTACTCAGCCCCCAGCTGCTGGGACTGGAGTTCCCAATTTTGTTCCTCCGAGCTCTGACATAAGCTCGGTAAAGTCCTTGACCATTCCCGAGGTTCAAGGTACCGAAGAAAACCTTACTCGGATATGGTTACCTCACTAGCTGCTCGTCACCTTACTTCTGTAAGTATATTTACTTATAATTTTTTCATATTCCCTTTGTCATTTCTGTTTCTAACTTTCTTTTTCTGTTCACAGTTGACGAGCCGCTTCAACATAATCCTGAAGAAGGATGAAGCGATTAAGGCTTCTTGCTCCTCGTCCAGTGTGGAGAGAGCTCTGAAAGAATCTACCAAGTCCCTGGCAGATTCTCGCCAGAAATATGCTGATGATAAAGCTATCTGGGAGAAAAAGCTTGCCTCCTCCGAGGAGGAAAAAGCTCGAGTTGCTGATGCCTCTAAGGAGTTAGAGAAGAAAAAGACTGCCTTGGATAAGGTAAATAAAGAGCTTGAAGAGAAGCTCAGAGCTGAAGGGGAGCTTGAGAATAAGCTCAAAGTTGATGAGGAGAGGTTGGACCAGCTCCAGGAAGTAGGTCGACAGAAGGAGGAGGTTGAGATCAAACTGAAGAATGCTGAGAACCTTCTGTTCGAGATGCTTTCCTCGGAGAAGCTGAAGAGGAAAGCTGCTGTGAAAAAGTCCTTTAGCTCTGGCTGGGACAAGGGGTGGAACAAGTGGTGTGCTGCCATGGCATCTCAAGTGGACTATGGCAGTTTAAAGTACTTTAGGGATGGATGGGTCGCTGCCCTTCAGGAAATGAAGGTCGACGAGTCATCCGAGCTCTTCCAGAGACACATCCCTGGTCCCCCTCCTACTCGAGAAGAATTAGAAGAGGACGAAGATACCTCTAAGGAGTCTTCAATGGTGATGGGAGATCACCCCCCAGCCATCCAGTCTGTTACCGAGCAAGTTATTTCTTTTTCCGAGCAACAGCTGGTGCTCTCCGAACAGCCCACAGTTCCCTCCGAGCAACCTGCCTCCTCTTCCCAACCTCCCGAGAAGGTTTTGGGAGATAAGGAAAAGGTGTAGTGTTGTTCGGGCTTACTTTTATATTTCTCTTTATTTGTCAAATTTAATCCAACACTTGTAATTCTGAATTTTATGATCTAATAAAACTTGAATTTTCTTGCATACTGTTGTTCATCTTTCATTCATACTCTGCTTGTTCTTCTTATTGATGATTGCTTTTCTTTCTCTGCTAGTTTCTGGCCAGGATGGATCTGCTATCTTCCCATGATACAAAGTTACTGCAACAGTGCAATGAGTACTTTAAGGCTGGTCACATAGACTTGAGTGCTGCACAAGTTGCCGACATCCTTGGCCAGGATGCTTCAGAACAGGCAGTGGAAGCATATCAGTACCTGAAGTGTCTGATTGATCGAGCGGTAAACAATAATGTGGCTTACTAAGAAATGATCGAGGATCTCCAAGGCACCCTTGAAGACCTTCAGCTTTAATATAAAAAATCCACTGCCTTGTTGCATGAGAGTTATGAGAAAAAGTACAAGCTGATCATTGCTGACAAGGGCTACGAGAAGCTTTTTGCTGGTTATGATGTAAGGGAGAGAACCCTGAGGGGCGAGGTCGAGGAATGCAGACAGATTGCCGAGCTGCTGGAAAAGGAAAACAACAACTTGCAGAAAGAGCTATCACAGTTGAAGTCTGCAGCCTCTTCTTCAACAGCCCTAATCCCAGTGACTGATGAGGGATTTTCATTCCTAGAAGTGGAGAATGTCAAGTTGAGGGACGAATTGGATACCTTGAGGAGGTCGGGCCCTTCCACGTCTCCTCGGGGACAAGGAAGAGCTCCTCGGGGACGAGCAAGAGAAGCTCGGGTTCTTATCGAGGAACAGAGGACAACATCTGCCTTAGAGAACCAAGCCTTCCAACTAATGGCGAAGAACCAAGCTTTGTCTGACATGTCAAAGAAGATTAGGGACTTGGAAAAACAGCTCTCTGCGCAGAAGTCCGTCTTGGAGAATAAGGAGATTTTCATCAATAGTCTCCACGAGCAGCTAGAGAAGCTAACATATCAATTCCACAAACAGCCCAGGGAGTTCTGGCTGGCTGGATACAACGAAGCACTATTCCACCTGGACGATCGTATCCAGAATGCCAATAATGAGGGCTACAAATGAGGCTGGCTGAATGCCTTAGGTGTGCTGAAGCTCGAACAAGGACAGTATCTGTGGGACTACCATAATCCCAGGTTGCTCGACTTGCCGGTGCCACCGTACAATTTGGACATGGAATGGATCCCAGCTCGTGCCATTCCTCGGAGCTTAATTTCAAAATACCTCGGTGACTGTAATTTACATTCTCAAATTGAGGTACCTCATCCCGAGCATCTTCAAGATCGACCTTCTGTGATGAACATCAGGATGCTGAAGGATTTGAACTTCATTAATTCTCCTCAGTCTTTAAATGATCCGCCTGCTTGCGAAGAACCTGTATCGAAAGCTGAGGGGAAAAGACCAATAGAATAGGAATTTTTAATGTAACAGTTAGTATACATATCAATGTAATTTTCATTTTATTATCAATGTAACTTGTAATTTATTTAGAATTTAATGAAAGACTTTCATTATTGCTTGCAAATCTTAATTGCTATTGTCTTGTAAATATCAAACACTTTACATTTATGCATATCTGTTAAAAAAAATAATAATAGTGTTCTTCATCGACCAACTTAGTAAAAAAGTTACAAGTATCAGTAATGTTGCTCGATCACTTAATAATAAAGTAATGAGTATAAAAATGTTTAAAATTTTTCCAACCAACCAAGGTTGTTAAATTGTGCTCGTCGACCAATTATAGTTAGTGAGAGTTTATCCCCGACTAACCATACTTGGTAAATTTTTGTCTTTTTCATAAAATGTGTCTGACCAACCAAGGTCAATAAATTCTCCTCGTCGACCAACTGTAGTTAGTGGGTTTTTATCCCCGACCAACCATACTTGGTACAGTTTGGAATATTTTCTCCTCGTCGACCAACTACGTTGGTACAGTTTGGAATATTTTCTCCTCGTCGACCAACTACGTTGGTACAGTTTGGAATATTTTCTCCTCGTCGACCAACTACGTTGGTGGGTTTTTATCCCCGACCAACCATACTTGGTACAGTTTGGAATATTTTCTTGAGTAGTCTGTCGAGCTGTGCCGAGTAGTGCGTAGCACTAGTATTCCCCGAAAATTTTTCAATAAACAGAGAGACTTGCATAATATTTTTATTTTATTCATACTGATGGAACTGCGTTACATATACATCACTGATAATACTTGCGCAGGTGCTCTGCATTCCATGCATTCTTAAACTCCTCGCCTTCTAGAGTTGCTATTCGGTAAGTTCCTGGTCGAACAACTTCTGTAACTCGGTATGGTCCATGCCAGTTTGCCTCCAGTTTGTTATGCTTTTGAATTACTTTCTTCAGCATATAGCATCCTTCTTTCAGGTCGCACTTCTTCACCCTCTTGTTGTAAAACAAAGTTGTTCGCTGCTGGTAAGCAGCATTTCTAATGGCTGCTTCTTCTCTAACCTCCTTGAGCATGTCTAAATCCAGTCTTCTCATTAAGTCGCTGACAGGGGAATTAAAATTCAGTACCCTGTGTGTTGGGAGGCCCAACTCGGCAGGTATGATAGCTTCACTTCCAAACGCCAGCATGTATGGTGATTCTCCAGTTGCTACTCGGGGAGTAGTTCGGTAAGCCCAGAGTACTGATTGTAACTCGTTGATCCAGTTAGCTTTCGCATCATCCAATCTTTTCTTCAAACCGTTCAGTAGTGTTCTGTTTGTCACTTTAGTTTGTCCATTGCTTTGAGGATGGCCTGGTGCTGAATGAACCTTCAAAATGTTTGACTGATGACAATAGGCGACAAACTCCTCGTTATCAAATTGTGTTCCATGGTCTGTGATGAAGGCATGAGGGAGACCATATCGGCAAATGATGTTCTTCCAAACAAATTGGTACACCTTCTCGTACATCATATCAATGAGTGGCTCAGCTTCTACCCACTTAGTAAAATAATCCACCGCGACGACGAGGTACTTGAACCTTCCTCGGGTCGTTGGCAGTGGTCCAACCAAATAAATTCCCCACATGGAAAAATGGGCAAGGGGAAGTTATGGGTGTCAACAATTCTTGTGGAGTTCTTCGGATGGAGGAAAAACGCTGGCACTTGTCACATTTCTTGGCATAAGCTATACAATCAGCCCTCATCGTCGGCCAGTAGTATCCCTGCGTCATCACCCTTTGCAAAAGCGTCCGACCTGCTACATGTGCTCCACAAGACCCTTTATGGATTTCTTCACAATTCTTTTACCTCGGAGGGATGTATGCATCTCTGCAAACCTGCCATAATTCCTCGTCTTTAAACTTCAATTTCTTGGCTGCGAGCTTGTCAATTGGCAATTCTCCCTTCTCGATATACGCCCTGATGGGATCCATCCAAGATGGACCTAAATCAAGGGTGATAAAGTTCATCGACAGATCTTCATCTATACTCCGACCAACCAACACTTCAATTGGGATTGTTCGTCGTAGCTCGGTGCGAGTTGCTGATGCTAGTAGAGCTAGGGCGTCTGCTCTCGCATTCTCCATTCTTGGTATTCTGACCAGCTGAATAGCGGTAAATTCTGATACCTGCTCCTTTACCTTTGCATGATATCTGATCATTAATTCTCCTCTAACTGCATATACTCCCATCATCTGGTTTACAATCAGCTGAGAGTCACTGAAGATCATAACTTGTTGCGCCTTCATAACTTTTGCCAAATTAAGCCCTACAATCATGGCCTCATATTCAGCCTCATTGTTGGAAGCTTTGAATTGGAAACGCAAGGCGTATTCCATATCGACCTCGTCCGGAGTGCTCAAAACTATCCCCGCGCCACATCCTGTATTGCAAGATGAGCCATCTACATATAGCCTCCATATAGGTAATTCGTCTTCAAATTTCGAATCAGTCAGAGTTCCTCGGTGAAATATTTACTGCTTCTTTTCATCCTCCCCGGATTCTTCTCGCTTCTCGTCGATCATTTTTTCTTGCCCTTTTACCAACCGGAGTTGGCCTGGGCTTGAATTTAATGATTTTGTAACATCCACTTGCCCTTTTACTAACCGGAGTTGGTCTGAGCTAGTGTTTGTCGATCCTGTAACATCCACAGGTTGATCAGCGAGCAACTCTTGTTCCTCGTCCGGAGTTCTCAAAACTATCTCTGCATCACATCCTGTAACATCCACACGCCCTTTTACCAATCGAAATTGGTCTGAGCTTGTGTTTGTTGATCCTGTAACAGCCACAGGTTGATCAGCGAGCAACTTTTGCTCCTCGAGGGTATCAGGATAGGTGAACTCCACTATGAAATCTGCTACAGCCTGCCCTTTTAGTGATGATCTGGGTTCATAAATTATATCGTATTCACCGAGATCTATTGCCCAGCACATCAATCTTCCTGATTTTTCTGGCTTATGAAGGGCTTGCCTCAGTGGCATATCAGTATATACTACTATAGTATGAGCCTGGAAATATGGCCTCATTCTCTTACTTGCCTCAATCAGCGCTAGTGCCAATTTCTCCAGCCTTGGATATCTGATCTATGCTCCTAGGAAGGCCTTACTTGTGTAGTAAATTGGCTTTTCTACTCCATTCTCCACTCTGATCAACGCCGAGCTAACTGCATTCTCGAACACTGCAAGGTACAAGTATAATTTTTCTCCCATCACTGGCCTGGACAACAATGGGGGTGCTCCCAAGTATCTCTTCAAGTCTTGAAAAGCCTTCTCGCATTCATCATTCCATTCAAAAGTCTTTCTGAGTGTCTTAAAGAATGGGAGACATCTATCAGTTGCTCGGGACACAAATCGGTTGAGTGCCGCTACTCGTCCAGTGAGACTCTGTACTTCCTTCTTCGTCGTTGGAGATCGCAGCCCTAATAGAGCTTTGATCTTTTCAGGATTTGCTTCAATGCCTCGTTGATTGATAATGTACCCGAGAAACATGCCTTCTAGTACTCCAAAGATGCACTTCGTCGGGTTCAGCTTCATTTGATATTTATCTAGTTGATCAAAAGTCTGGCTTAAGTCAACTAGATGATCGGCAGCTTTCTTACTTTTTGTCAGCATATCATCAACATAGAATTCCATATTGTCACTGATTTGTTCAGCAAAGACCTTGTTCATCAGCCTCTGATATGTAGCACCTGCATTTTTCAAACCAAAAGGCATAACATTATAACAATAAGTTCCCCTAGGGGTAATGAAAGAAGTATTTTCCCTGTCTTCAGGTTTCATTTTAATCTGATTGTAACCAGAGTAAGCATCCATGAAGCTCAGCAACTCGTGTCCCGAGGTAGCATCCACTAGTTGATCAATTCGGGGCAATGGAAAATGATCCTTTGGGCATGCTTTGTTGAGGTCGGTGAAGTCCACACACATCCTCCACTTGTTTTTTTTCTTCTTTACCATCACCACATTGGCTAACTAATCTGGATATTTAACATCTTCAATGAAACAAGCTTTCTGGAGCTTCTCGACTTCCTCCTGTATAGCTTGATTCTTCTTGGGACTGAATACTCTTCTTCTCTACTTCACAGGCTGGATCTCCTTATTCACATTGAGTTCGTGACATAAGAAGGTTGGGTCTATCCCGGTCATATCTTCATGTCTCCAAGCAAAAGTTTGTCTTCTGCTTCTAAGGAAAGTTATTAATTCTTGTTTTAATGAGGCTTCCAACGATGAACCTATTTGAGTAGTTCGCTCAGGGTGCTCGTCGTCCAGAATGATGTTTTCAGCAGCTTTCACCACTTGGCCCTTCACGAGTTGCGACTCATCTCGAGGATCCAATGTTTTAATTTCTGCACCTTCATCCACTTGATAGGTAGTGGTCTTTTTCTTTGATTCTTCCAGTTCTTCTTGCTCGGAGGATGAATAATAGCATTCCCGAGCTACTTTCTGATCACTTTTCACAACTCCTACTCCAAAGTTTGTTGGAAATTTTAGGCATTGATGCACTGTAGACGGTACAGCCTCGAACTTCTTCAATCCTACTCTTCCCATGATGATATTGTATGATGATTGGACATTCTTATCCATCACGAAGAAACGTACTCTTTCTGTTCGACAAGCAGGCCACGTACTAATGAATATATCCAACTTGATCGTCCCAAGTGGAAATACTTTCTCGCTAGTAAAACCGATGAGGGGTCTGTGGTAAGGCTCTAGTTGAGATAGCTTTAGATTTAAACTATCGAAATATGAGTAGAACATGATGTCTGCCGAGCTACCATTGTCGACTAGGACTCTTGAAATCATAACCTCCTTCATCCTCATTTTGATCACCAGCGGGTCATCATGAGGATATAGAACACCTGTAAGGTCGTTCTTTGAGAACCCAATGACCAACTTCTCCTTGTTCACCTTTCTCGGACGATCTTCCTCAGCTAGATTTATTCGCTTAATGTACGAGCAAGCTTGTGCCTCACCGAGGTAAGCTTTTCTTTCTGCAGTAAGGTCTCCTCCTCTTGCATCTCCTCCTGTAATAACATTACAATCAAATGAGCCAAAGCGTATTAAAAATACCTCTCGTTCTGGCTGCCTTGGTTTCTTGGGTAGATCGGGATTATCCTCTAGATCAACTTCATGGTTTCTCCTTTTGCTCTCCTCTGCTCGACGAGGTGATTTAGACCTCTCTCTAGTTCGGTCGTTGTTTCTTCTTTCACCTCCATGATCAACATACTTTGCTAGCTTTCCTCGTCGGATGAGTGTTTCAATCTCATTCTTAAGAGCTATGCAATTTTTAGTCATATGGCCATGATCCTTGTGGAACTCGCAATATTTTTCCCTATTCCTCATGTCAGGGTCTGCCTTCATTTTCTTTGGCCAGTTTAACTCTTCGGTGTTCTTTATTTCTTCCAAGACGTGGTTGATATTTACCTTCAAAGGTGTGTAATTATCAAATTTCCTCAAGACCTCCCATGGCGACCTATTTTTGGATTGTTTGTCACCACCATTGTTCTTATGTTCTTTCTTCTTAGCTTTATCACCTTCCACCTTGGTTTCTTTGGCGTCCATATTCTTCTTTGCAGACATAGCCTCCTCGGCATTCATAATATTGGACACTTTTCCCATTAGGTCTAACATGGTTCGAGGCGGATCTTTGGCCAAAGTATAGTACAACTTGTTTGGCAGCAGTCCACTCATCAAAGCGGTAATCGCTGTCTTCTCCTCATAATCAATGACTTCGAGTTTCTTGTTATTAAAACGAGTTATATAATCTCTGATACTCTTCCCATATTTTTGTCTAACACTTAACAAATGTGCTAATCGCTTAACTGGCTTTGCTCCAAAGAAGAAATTCCCAATGAATAACTCGGCCAGTTGAAGAAAAGTTGAAATCTTACCTCGAGGAAGATTATTATACCATATCTGAGCAGATCCGGTAAGAGTTCCCGATAATGCCCTGCATCTCATCTCGTCTGGGACAACATAGATGTTAGCAGCAGCTTGATATTGTTCTATATGAAGGACGGGGTCAGTCTTCCCATCATACTTGGGAGTCACAACAGGTGCTTTGAACTTTGATGGTGTAGGAAAATAAAAAATGTCCTGGACAAAAGGTGTTCCTCGAACAAAGGTTCGTTGTAGAGGGTTCTTGGCCTTAGCTATTTCCCCTAATCTATCCTCCAGCCTCTGAATAGATCCTTTCCATGCATCATTTCCTTCCTCGGGCCTATTGGTTAGAGCAACTGATCGCGTTGAAGTGGCTTCTTGGGATTTATCTCGACGAGCAACTGGTCGGTCATAAGATCCATCTTGACGAGCAGCTGGTCGCGACTGGGCAGATCCTTCCCTTAAATCTGATGATCGCCGAAAGCTCCTCGATGCTGCATTAAGAGGACTTTTGTTCCTCCTAGGGCCTAAACGGTCGAAAGGAGAGGCCCTACTTAATCTTTCCAATGCGCTGGCCCTTTCTGGGGAGAGGGTGACACATTGTTCAGTATCTGTGGCTCGCACTGACGAAGTTCGTCCAGGTTGATAAGAAAAATCTTCAGATTCATCATTGCGATATGAATTAGTACGTCTAGTACGCGAAGAAGGCGCACGAGTATTTTTTTGAATGCTTTGTGGTCCGGAATGGACTGATGCACCGCCATTGAGGGTTTGGATGAGCTGTCGCATTGTTTCTTGCATGAAGGTCTGGCCTTGAGCCATATGTGCCATTATTCCAGTCAGATCTGGAACAATTGGTGGAGCAGACGGATTTGGAGGGGTTCCAACGTTTCGATTGCTGGATTCAGGAATATCCGCCATTGGTAATGGATTATTTTTTATGAGAAAACGATTTTACCAGTCGTTCCCACAGACGGCGCCAATCTGTTGATGTAAAAAATTAGATCATTCTAATTATTCAATCACAGATAAATAAATGAGACAAAGAATTTTAAAGTGGTTCAGCCTTATAAGAATGGCCTACGTCCACTGTTTTGGTATTGCTGTTTGTATGGGAATTCTCGATTACAAGTTATCTCAAGAAATTCCGATCTGGGCCTCCTCTTACAATGAGGATTGTACAATGTATTTATATCCCTGAGGCTGTAATGTGAAAGGGTACTACATTAAATGATATACATATGAAAGGGTAATACATTTAATGCCCTCTTTGCGTGCGTGTCCAAATGATAAGCATTAATGACCATTTAAACTATTGGTATCCTGTTTCGAGGTGCATCTCGGACCGCCATGAGTTGCTCGGACCGCCTAAGCTTCTCGGTATTTAAGAGTTCCTCGGAGTATATGAGTTCCTCGGAGTAAGCAGTGTTCCTCGAGGAATTAATCTTCCTCGTTGTAATCTTGTTCCTCGGAGCGAGTGGGTTCTTCGGAAGTGTTTGCAGATGCCATGTAGATAGCCACGTGTCTTTATAGGATTGGTCCACGTCAGTAGATTAAATTTGGTATCAACAGTGTCAACCATAAATTGTTTCTTAAATGTATGTTGAGAGTGACTAATAAATTCTCCACAAAATCCAGAAGAACTATAGTCGATTATTGAAAATTTATTTTCGCACTCTACTAACATTTTAAAATATTTAGCGGTAAAAGTTTAATTTTCAAAATTTTGGATGGGGCACTTGCCCACCTCATCCTCCATATAGCTCCGTCCCTGCTCATAGGTATTCAATCTTATATTGTGAGATTTGTTAGTGGACACTCGTAGGCTTTTTCATTTTGGATGTTAGTCCCATTCCTACAAATGTGTTGATTCTTAAAAAAACGTCAACCCAGGAATAAATGAGCAGTTAACTCTACAAAATCTGCAAAACGAACATAATCGCTCGGAGTCTGGGACTGCCTACTAAATAAAATTGTGGAATCGGTGCCATCTAAAACATAAGGTCATAGGACTAATCACAAAATATTTATTATCAATTTAGGTCATTTCGTGAGAAAAGTAAACAAAAATGTCAAATGATTAAATAAGTTATATAATTTAAAATAGTGGAAGAAAAATCTAAAGGACACAGCTAAAGACACTCCTCAAAGTCTTAAAACACTCAAATTCTTTGTCAATTTGACAACATTACCCTTATGCACATAAATAAAATCTATTATTACAAATAAACACTCCAAATCCTTCTCTCACTTATACACATAAATAAAAAATAAAATCTATTTTTAACTTGAGAAACAACCAAAACAATGTTTATTATTAACTGTTTTTTTTTAAAAATAGTTTTGTTAAAAAAATGTTTTTTTATTAAAAACGAAAATAAAAAAAACGTTTTTAAATTCCTCCCCACGTAATCATTTTTGGCATCAAAACATTATTAAAAACGTTTTTTATTTTATTTTCATTAAAACTATTTTTTAAAAAATATTTTGTTTATTTTTCGTTAAAAATGTTATTTTTGGCTAAAAACTGTTTTTTTTAATGAAAAACTAGTTTTTAAAAAGGGCATATACCAAATAGTCCCTCGAACTTTTTTTAATACACATTTAGTCCAAGCGTTTTTATTTTGCACCAAAGCGTCCTTCACCATGCCAAAAAGGCTTTATCATGCCGTTGACGCGTAGCTTTAAAGATAAGAGAATAAGAGACTTTTTGGTACAAAATAAAAGGCTTGGACTAAAAAACTATTTTCGTTGGTGGCAATTCGTGTATTTGGGTCGTGTTTTGGGTCGACACGACACGACACGTCAAGGGTTTTTCGAACACGACACGACACGAATTCGTATTTTTGTTAATTGACACGGACACGATCCAAATTAAAAACGACAAAACATGACACAAATAACACGATTTCTTAAATTTCACACCTAAAAAATACGATTAACACGATAACACAACTCATAATTTTGATACGAACACGACACGATTTCGTGTAAAAAAAACCCGACACGAACACGACATATCACGTTAATTACGGATCATTCCATGTCGTTTCTAAAATTGTCACCCCTAGCCATTGGCTCGGGCAATTTTTTAATATCAAACATCCTCACTAATTTTTTAATTATAAAAACATTTTTATTGCAAAGTTAAATAAAAGTAGATGTTTTTTTTATTAAATAAAATTGGACATTTTTTTTAAAAAAAAATAGTAAAACAGTTTTTTTTAAATCATTATTTTTTTAAATGGACATATTTAAAAAAAATAGTTGGATATAACTTATTTAAAAAATGATAGTTATATATATTAACAAGTGTTGTATGTTCAACAATTAATAAGGGTTACAATTCTTTTTCAAATTATACTTTTAAAAATTATTTTTTAATAACTAATTTGTGGTAAGATTTATTTTGGCTATTTTTTTTATATATTAGATTAATGATTGGTTAGTACTGCTAGCGCGAATCCACATCCTTTAATGGACGCGGGTCCGCACCGGCGGCACTAACCAATCGGTATTAAAAAATTATAATAAAATATAATTTTTTAATACCGATTGATTAGTGTAGCTGACATGGACCTACATCCATTAAATTATGTGAGTCAGCACCAGCAGCACTAACCAATCATTAATCTAAGATATATAAAAAATATTTCTTAATCATAAAAAATCTTCCCACAAATTAGTTTTAAAAAAAATAATTTTTAAAAATGTAATTTGAGAAAGAATTGTAACCATGGTTAATTGTTAAACATACAACACTTGTAAATAGATATAACTATCATTTTTTTAAATAACGAAAATATTTTTTTTAAATATGTTATACCCAACTATTTTTTTAAATAGATTGTGTACTTTTACGACTTAAAATAATATTGATTATGGATGTAGGACAACAAACATTTCATTTTGATTGTTAGTCCTATTTTTTAAATTAAAGGGATACGTGGCATACTGTGATTGGTTGACATTTTATGGATATGGTTCCGCGCGAGCAGCTTTATTAAAAAATAGGAACTAAAACTATAAATAAAATGTTTGTTGTCCTATTTTCAAAATACATATTACAATATGTCCTAAATTTACAAAACCCCTTTTTTAAAATATGTCCATTTAAAAAAAAATAATGATTTTAAAAAAAAGTTGTTTTACAATTTATTTTTATAAAAATTTCCAATTTATCTAATTAAAAAACGTTTATTTTTTAACTTTATAATAAAACAGTTTTTATAGTTATTTAGTTAAAAAAATATTGAAAATGTTTGGAATTTGGTTGATATTAAGGAGAAGTCTGAGTTGCTTAGTTTATTAATGAATTATGCTAATATAACATAGCTGTTATGAAACATAATAGGTTATTGGTTAATTAATTATGCTACATGAGCCGAATATACCCTATACATGAGGCAGGACCAAGTTTACACATGTGCTGACGCACACCATTTTCTTTTAAATATTAAAAAAATATTTTTGAGTTGATTTTTTATGTGATATTTAAACATTTCAAGTGACTCATATAAAAGAATTAGCTAAAAAAAAATTTCTTGCTATTTTAAAAAAATCGGTCAAATTTTCGATGCTTTTAAAGCACTTTAAAAACTGTGAAAGTTTGACAGACTTAGTTAAACTAGCAAAAATAGTTTTTTTAGCTAGATCCCTTGAAATATTTAAATATCACAAAAAAAATTAGTTCAAAAATATATTTTTTACTATTTAAAAAAAAATAATATACAAATTTAGTTTGCAAATTTTGGTGTGCACAAAAGCCTATCTACCCTATACATAATCTTCGTTATATTATTTATTCTTTCAAGTTAGAATTCGATTTACGTTTATTGAAAATTGCTTTGCATGAATTTGACCATATTCAGCCAATACACCTTATATACAATTCAAATATAAGATCCAAAAGTAAACAAGGGTCATGGTAACTTAAGTTGGATTTTCTGACGTTGATGACTAAGAATTTATACCATTTGAATACCATATAGGGTCCAATCACTACCCAACTTGCGTCTTCGAATTTAGTTGAATAACTCATTCGTGGAAGATTATTTTCCATTGTAAATCTCATTTCTTGGAAGATCATTTTCGGTTGGAAAATGGTGGACTCCTCGAAACTAGAGCTGACAATTTTTTACCTGATAATTCGTTTACGGTAATAACTCGAAATGATTCGAACATGACCCGATTAGTTTGTATAGATTTAAGAGTACCCAAAACTTATACTAAAAAAAAAATCAACTCGACCCGAAAATGACACGACTAACCCGAATTGCAACCCCTACTTGAAACTCCACCCCAAAATTACCGAATTCAGGAATTCGGTACATTCGGGGATGAGTGTAGGTAAGAGTACCAGTGGTGGATCCAGGATTAGAGTCCAAACGGGGCGAAATCGGTTCAAAATTACATATGCAAAAGTTTCGAGTGTTGTCGGGGGCGGGAGCTTCGGAGGCGATTTTTTTTTGGTTTATTTCTAATTTTAAACAAATTATAGCTTTATAATACTCAAACAATTACTCTCAATCATTATTAACAATATCTAATTAATTTCTCCAAGACTTCCTATTTAAAAAATACCACATATTTCAGACTACATATACCAACACATATTTAAATGGATCAAATACCAAAAAGTCCCCCATACAATTTTTAATACATATTTAGTTCAAGCGTTTTATTTTGTAACAAAAAGTTCCTTAACATGGTTAAGCCTTTTTGGCATGGTGAAGGACTTTTTAGTGCAAAATAAAAAGGTTTGGACTAAACGTGTAATAAAAAAAATTCGAGGGACTATTTGGTATATGCCCCTATTTAAATTAAACATTGAACAACTTCAAATTAAACTACACATACGTACAAAAAATTAAATCGAACAACTCCATATACAAAAAACTAAACTACACAACTCCACATACATAAAATTTCTATCACATACAAAAAATATATAAATACATAAAAAGAATACCTGAAAAACCCTATATTTTTTTTTTGAAAAATTCAACGGGGGCACCGCCCCCCTTGGGCCACATGTGGCTCCGCCACTGAAGAAGAGTACCACGATTCTTTGCGGTTAAAGATACTTGTTGATGTAAAAAACTAGATTATATCTAATTAATCAATCACAGATAAAAATGAAATAAATGAGACGAAGGATTTTTAAAGTGGTTCAGCCTTGTGAAACTGGCCTACGTCCACTGTTTTGTATTGCTGACTATTTGCCTTGAATCTTGACAATAGGGTTTACCAAGAATTCCGAGTCCCCCTCTTATGAGGAGGTTACAATGCATTTATAGCCTTTAGGCTGTACATATGAATGGATAATGCACTATTATCTAGCAGACATATACATCTGTACGATAATAATGCACATTTAATGCGTAGTTGCCTTTTGGTTTTCTTGATGTGTACGCTATGTGTGCTTAAGTTGCTCGGCACGCTTTAGTTGCTCGCACCGCTTAAGTTGCTCGACACACTTTAGTTGTTCGCACCGCTTAAGTTGCTCGGCAGCGCGGAGTGTTTCAATTATACTGCTCGTCCAAAGTCTTCATATTTGCCATGAAAGTTGACACTTGTCTTTGTGCGATTGGTCTACGTCAGCAGATTAAATTTGGTATCAACAGAAGCCCACAATGTTTCAGAGTTCGATGTTGAGGAGGAGTGTGAAACATTTTTCTAGAAAACTGATCGGATTACTGGCTTTCATAAATTTTTGGAGAATACTTTTAATTTTTATTTGGCGCATAATATCAAACTTCATAAATATTTTGAATTTCCACGATCACTTCGATATTTGTGCCCTTTTTCTCTTTCAGCCGCCAGAGACGCAAACATCTTTCCTGGTAATCATTATTTTTCTCCATTCCCGAGGTAAAGTATTTAAACGCGACAGAAATCCAGTCGTCTTCTACTTTTCAAATCTGTATTTCTGAACTCTTGTGTTTTCTCTCTCTCTTGTGCCTTCGTTCCTTCCATCCTTAATTATCAACCGATTTCTCTCTCTTCGATAAGATTTTCTTCCCTCTTTTTTATTTTTTTATTCACCATGGTTTATCTTTTTGGATCATTGGATAAATTTCGGTCTGAGTTTTCAATCCCCTCGTGGGTTACTTTGGAAGAACTTTCTGGTCCTTCCGATTTACTTTTTTTGGCGGAGGGACATTGGTTCCCAAGTCTTTTTGTAGCTGAGTGTGGCTTTTCTTTCCCGCCAAATCCCCTGTGTTTGGAGTTTTGCTAATATTTCGATATTGTACCTGAAAGAGTAGCTCCAAATACATGGGGGGTAGTTAATGGCGTACATAGGTTGAATCAACTTCATGAAACTCGTTTGGGGATTCCAGAAATTATGTATTGCTATAGATGGGTTACCAGTGACGCTACTTTCTATTTAAAAACTAGATTTTTGAATAGGGATTTTTTTTTAGTTGTCAATCTTTCCGATGCCAATAAAGACTATTTTGATCATGGGGTAGTGATGAAAAATTGGCAACACCCCCCATTAGAGGGAAATGATGTGTACCAAGGTCCCAAGTGTCCACCTTATGGCAATGGGATAGGTTGTTTTTATTTTTTGAAATCTTGTTTTCTTTTTGTTCGATGAAATGTATCACTGACATTAAATTTGTTTATTACAGTTGACAATAAAAGGAACCCCCCAAAAGAGATTGACGTTAACATAAAAGATTTAAAATTTATCTGGGGTTTGCATCAATCAGTTGCTGGGGAGCACATTAGATCTGCTTCTTACTTGCTGCGATACAGAACTTCCACCTCATCTTTCATTGCTCGTCCTGTGGTGGTTGATCTCGATCAAATTCCAATTTCTGAAACTTGTGTGGAAGGATCTTCTCCTGACTTAAGTGCTCCTATTACCGATCTAATGAAGAAGAGGAAAGCTCCTGCATTTTTTGATAAGTCTGCCCTTGCTGCTGAAGAGGCAAAGAAAAGTAAGCAGGATGCCTCAGATAAGGGAACAAAGAATATAGATGTACCCCCAACTACTACTTTTGTCAAGAAGTCCCCTGTGCCTGCCAAAGAGGTATCTCCTTCGAAGGAAACTGTTGTTATCTCATCAGGAGAGACAACATCCTTAATTGAAAATGCTCCTCTGAGGAGATTGAAAAGATGTCCTCCTGAGAGACATGTTGAACTGTTCCTCAACCTTCAAATGCTGAGGGTAATGTTTCTGCTCTTGTTGCTCCGAGCTCTGTTATGGGCTTGATAAATTCGTGGACTATTCTAGAATCCCAAGGTGATGAAGACACCTTCTCTCGTGAGAGACTTACTACATTGGCTGCTCAACACCTTAGTTCGGTAAGTATCGTTAGTCTGATTCCTTTATTTTCTAGTACTGTATTCATATATTGACTCAAAATTCTTTCTTTTTTCAGCTCGTGACTTGCTTTAATGGTATTTTAAAGAAAGATGAAGCCACAGGGCTTCCAGCTCCTTTGATGGAGTAGAAGAATATTTTATTGGATTAACCCGATCCTTGAAGGAATCTCGTTAGAAGTACGAGGAAGATAAAAGTGTTTGGGAGAAACAGTTCAAGTCTGTTGAACTAAACAGAGATCAAGTTGTGACTGCCTCCAAAGAGTTGGAGAAGAAATTAAAGGAAGCTGAACAGAGTAACAAGGAACTTGAGGTCAAGCTTAAATCTACTGTGGAGAATGTTGCCAAGCTTCAAGATGTTGAGCAATAGAAGACAGAGGTAGAAGAAAAGCTGAAGTCTGCCGAAGAGCTCCTCAAGGAAAAGACTTCTTCTGAGAGAGCAAAGAGGAAAATTGCGGTTAAAAAATCATTTAGTGCTGGTTGGGACAAGGGTTGGAATAAAGTCCTAGATGTTATGACTTGTCAAATGGAATATGCAAGTGTTAAATATTTTAGGGATGGATGGGTAGCAACCTTAAAGAAATTGAAGGTCGCTGAAGATTTTCAGTTGTTCAAAGAGCATACTCATGGCCCTCCTCCCTCTCCTAGAGAAGAAGAAGAAGAAGAAGAAGACGAGGCTGCATCAGATGAGTGCTCTATGATATGAGAGCAAGTACCTATTGTTGCTGTAATTCAACCAGCCGAGCAAGTGGAACGAGCAAGTGCACCTGTCGAGCAACTGCCATCTCTGTCCGAGCAACCATCCTCCTCCTCCAAACTGTTCGAAGAAGTCGTAGGAAATAAGGAGAAGGTTTAAAGTTGTTTGGGTCTTTTATTTTGTTATTTTCTTGGATGTAAATCTGAACAGTGTTTTCCTTTATCGTGATGAATTAAAAATAAACTTTTGTGGTTTGTCTGGAATTTTTCTCCTACTTACTTTGTTCGCATGATTGTTGATTTTTCTTTTCATCTTCTCTTTGCTAGTTTGTATCCAGGATGGAACTCTTATCAGCCAATAATACAAAGTTGATAAAGAAGTGTAATGACTATTTCAAAGCTGGTTATGCCAACCTGACTGAAGCCTAAATAATTGACATCCTCGGATCAGATGCTTCTGAACGAGCAACTGATGCTTATCAATACTTGAAGTGCTTACTTGATCGTGTTGTAGCTAATAACGTAGCTTATTACGAAATGATCGAAGAGCTTCAAGGAACGATCGAAGAGATTCAGCAGTAGTATAAAGAATCCACCACACTCTTGCATCAAGGTTATGAGAAAAAGTATCAACAAATGAGTGCTAATAAGGGATATGACAAGTACATTTCAGCTCACGAGAAAAAGGAAAGTGTGTTAAAGCTTGAGGTCGAAGAGCACAGACATATTGCGAAGCTGTTAGAGCAAGAGAACATTAATTTGCAGGAGGAAATAAAACAACTCAAATCTGCTACCTCATCGTCTTCGAGAGCCTTGGTCCCGATTAATGATGATGATTTTTCCTTTCTAGAAGTAGAAAATGCTAACTTACGGGATGATTTAGAAACTTTGAAACGAATTGGGCCTTCTAAACCTGCTCATGGCAGAGCAAGATCTTCTTCCTGTGGATGAGAAAGGGCTGCTCGGGTTACTATTGATGAGACAAGAACCCAATTGGCCGTAGAAAATCAAGCAGTTCAGTTGACGACGAAGAATCAAGCTTTAGCAGAAATGTTTAAAAAAATTCAGGGTCTCACCGACCAACTCTCTAATCAGAGTTTGCACTAGAAAGTAAAGAAATTCTGGTGAAGAAACTCCACGAGCAACTTGAAAGATTAACTTATCAATTCCACAAGCAGCCCAGGGAATTTCGGATGGCTGGGTATAATGAATCACTGTATCATCTTGATGCTCGTTTGGAACAGTCGAACAACGAAGGATATAAGCAGGGGTGGTTGAATGCTTTATGTGTTCTCAAACTGGAGCAAGGTCATTTTTTATTGGATTATTATGAACCTGGAGTTCTTGATTTACCTGTACCTCCTTTCAGACTTGACCTTAATTGGATTCCAGCCCGTGCCATTCCTCGTGTTTTAATCTCTAAGTATCTTGGTGACTATAGTCTTCATTCAAACTTTGAGATATCTCGCCCAGAGCACCTGCTTGATCGACCATCCATAATTAATGCCAGAATGTTGCGAGATCTAAACTTCATCAACTCTCCTTATTCATTAGATGATCCTCCAGCTGGGGTGGAACCTGTGTCAAAAGCAGAGGGGAAGAAACCCATTAAATAGGACATTTATATGTAATGAATCTAATCGTATGTAATCTTCTTGGTTTTAATAAAGAAAGATGATTTAGTTTCTTTTACAATTTCATTTTCTTGTAAATTCTCTGTAAAATATATTTGTTATTCACTGGTGAATATATATATATATATATATATATATATATGTAGGAGGACGAAATGTCCTTCTTGGTTATTGAATTGCCGACCAACCGGAGTTGGTGGTTATTAAATTGCCGACCAACCGGAGTTGGTGGTTATTAAATTTCTAACCAACCGGAGTTGGTGGTTATAGTGACTTGTCACTCTTTGGGCCTAAGCAATGGAATGATTTTCATCCCACGTTCCTGCTTAGTTATAGTAATCCCGTTAAGATTACCTTGTTGCCTAGATATTGGATGCCCCGGGAGGTCATCCATCTTCTTGCCTAGTTTGATACCCACCAACCGGAGTTAGTGGTTATTGGATTGCCGACCAACCGGAGTTGGTGGTTGCTGAATTGCCGACCAATCGAAGTTGGTGGTAATTGTTGCCGACCAATCGGAGTTGGTGGTTATTGAATTTATTTCTGTGTAGTGTGTAGCACTAATATTCCAAAAAAAAAAATTCAACAAGGAAGATGTATGGGAAAAATATCCTTTTATTCATATTGAAAGAACTGTGTTACATATGGATTTGAATTACTTATAGTACTTGCGTAGATGCTCTGCATTCCATGCGTTCTTGAATTCTTCTCCCTCCAAAGTTTCGATTCTGTATGTCCCAGGACGAACAACTTCAGTTACTCTGTAAGGTCCGTGCCCATTGGCCTCCAGTTTGTTATGATTTTGAATCACTTTGTTTAGCACATAATCCCCTTCTTTTAAATCGCTCTTCTTCGTGATTTTGTTATAAAACAAAGCTGTTCGTTGCTGGTATGCAACATTCCTGATTACTGCTTCTTCCCTAACTTCTTCAAGCATATACAGGTCTAAACGCCTCATCAAGTCGCTTAGGGGAGAGTTGAAATTAAGTACTCTATGTGTAGGTAGACCCAATTCAGCAGGTATGACAGCTTCACTCCCGAATGTCAACATGTATAGAGACTCCCCAGTTGCTATTCGCAGTGTAGTGCGATAAGCCCACAACACAAAGTGTAGCTCGTTAATCCAGTTTCCCTTTGCCTCATCCAATCGTTTTTTCAAATCATTCAGTAAGGTTCTGTTTGTCACTTCAGTTTGCCCATTGCTCTGGGGGTGGCCTGGCGCAGAATGGATCTTTTGTACATTTGATTGGTGACAATACGCATCAAATTCTTCGTTGTCAAATTGGGTTCCATGATCAGTAATGAATGCATGTGGGAGACCATATCTGTAAATAATACTCTTTCAGATAAACTGATAGACCTTGTTATGCGTCATAATAATGAGAGGTTCAGCTTCCACCTATTTAGTAAAATAATCCACAGCAACCACGAGATATTTGAATCTTCCTTTGGTCGTTGGTAGTGGTCCTACCAAGTCTATTCCCCACATGACGAATGGCCAAGGGGATGTAATGGGTGTTAACAGTGCTTGGGGAGTTCTTCGGATGGAAGAAAAACGTTGGCATTTATCGCATTTCTTAGCATAAGTTGCGCAGTCAGCTCTCATCGTTGTCCAGTAATACCCTTGTATTGTTATTCTCTACAAAAGCGTCCGACCTGCTACATGTGCTCCACAAAACCCTTTATGAACCTCTTCAATCAAATTTTTAACTTCAGAGGGATGGACACATCTTTGTAATGCTGCTACGATGCCTCTTCTATACAAAACGCCATTGGTCAATACGTAACGAGTAACTTTAAACTTCAGTTTTTTGGCTGCGAGCTTGTCAGATGGCACAATCCCTTCTTCGATATATGCCATGATGGGATCCATCCAGGATGGTCCCAAGTCGAGAGCGATGAAATTTATCATCAGGTCTTCGTCCACACTCCGATCTATAAGAATTTCTAATGGGATTGTTCTTCGTATCTCGGTGCGCGTTGCTGATGCTAGCCGAGCTAGGGCGTCGGCTCTTGCATTCTCTAATCTTGGTATTCTGATCAATCATACTGCGATAAAAGTCGATACCACCTCCATAGCTTTTGCATGATACTTGACCATTAATTCTCCTTTCGCTGCGTACACTCCAAGAATTTAATTTACGATTAATTGCGAATCATTGAATAGGACGACCTGCTCTGCTTTCATGGTTTTGGCTAGATTTAGACCTACTATCATAGCTTCATATTCAGCCTCATTATTGGAAGCCTTAAATTGAAAGCGTAGAGCATACTCCATATCAATTTCATCAGGACTGTTTAAAACTATTCCTGCTCCACTGCCCGTTGCGCACGAAGAACCATCCACATATAGGTTCCACACAGGTACCTCATTATCAAATTCTTGGTTTGACAGAGTTCCTCGATGGAATATTTGATACTTCCTTTTATCTTCCTCCGGCACTTCTCATTACCCGTTGATCATTTTTTCTTGTTCGTCCCCTGATGGAAGTTGGTCGGGTCTTATCTTCGATGATCCCGTAACGTTCACAGGTTAGTCTGTATTAAACTCCTGCTCTTCGGATGTATCAGAGTGAGTAAACTCTGCTATAAAATCCGCTACTTCCTGCCCTTTCAGTGACGACCTAGGCTCATAAACTATATCATATTCACCAAGCTCTACTGCCCAGTACATTAATCTTCTCGATTTCTCCGGTTTATGCAGAGCCCGTCTTAATGGCATATCAGTATACACCACTATAGTATGGGCTTGGAAGTATGGCCTCATCATTCTGCTCGATTCGATTAGTGCCAGTGCTAACTTCTCCAGTCTTGGATATTTAATCTCTGCTCCTCGGAAGGCCTTACTGGTGTAATAGACTGGTTTCTGCACTCTATTCTCCATTCTTATCAACGTCGAACTAACTTCATTCTCTGAAACTGCCACATACAAGTATAATCTTTTTCCCATCACTGGTCTAGTTAACAACGGAGGTGTCCCCAGATATTTCTTCAATTCTTGAAAGGCCTTCTCGCATTCATCATTCCACTCAAAAGTTTTTCGAAGTGTTTTGAAGAAAGAAAGGCATCTATCCGTTGCTTGTGACACAAATCTGTTAAGTGCTGCAACTCGCCCTGTGAGACTTTGCACCTTTTTCTTAGTAGTTGGAGATCTTAGCTCTAATAAGGCCTTGATCTTTTCAGGATTCGCCTCTATACCTCGTTGATTAACAATATATTCGAGAAACATACCTTCTCGTACACCAAATATGCATTTGGTGGGATTCAACTTCATTTGATATTTTTCCAGTTGATTAAAAGTCTGACCCAGGTCAACTAAATAATCCGCAACTTTCTTGCTTTTCATTAGCATATCGTCAACATAAACCTCCATGTTATGACCGATTTGCTCTGCAAACACCTTATTCATCAGCCGCTGATAAGTTGCACCTGCATTTTTAAGTCCGAAAGGCATAACATTATAGTAATAAGTTCCTCTTAGGGTGATAAAAGAGTACCTTCCCTGTCCTCCAGCTTCATTTTGATCTGGTTGTAACCAGAGTAAGCATCCATGAAACTCAACAACTCATGCCTCGAGGTAGCATCCACCAGTTGATCGATTCAAGGCAAAGGAAAATGATCATTTGGGCAGGCTTTATTAAGATCAGTGAAGTCCACACACATCCTCCACTTGTTGTTCTTCTTTTTTACCATCACCACATTTGCTAGCCAGTCTGGATATTTAACGTCCTCAATAAAAAAGGCTTTTTGTAGTTTATCTACCTCTTCCTATATAGCTTGGTTCTTTTCAGGACTGAACACTCTTCTTCGCTGCTTCACTGGCTTGATTTCCTTGTTCACGTTGAGCTCGTGACATAGGAAATTTGGGTCTATCCCTGGCATGTCTTCGTGACTCCATGCAAAAGTTTGTTTTCTGCTTCTTAGGAATGCTATCAATTCCTGTTTTAATGAGGCATCCAATGACGCACCAATTTGAGTTGTTCGTTCTGGGCGTTCGTCGTCCAGAATGATATTTTCGATAGCTTCCACGACCTGGCCTTTCACGAGTTGAGACTCGTCTCTAAGGTCCAATGTTTCAATCTCTGCATATTCTTTTTCATCCACTTGGTATGTAATAGTCTTCTTCCTGGATTCTTCTTGTTCTTCATGTTCAATAGATGAATAGTAGCATTCCAGAGCTACTTTCTGGTTGCCTTTCACAACTCCCACTCCAAAATTAGTTGGGAATTTTAAGCATTGATGTACAATCGATGGTACAGCTTCAAACTTCTTCAAACCTAGCCTTCCCATGATGATGTTGTAAGCTGATTGAACGTTTTTGTCCATTACGAAAAAACATACTCTTTCTGTTCGGCAAGAAGACCATGTACCAATAAGCATATCTAACTTGATCGTCCCAAGTGGAAAAACTTTTTCCCCAGTAAAGCCGAGGAGGGGCCTATGATATGTCTCCAACTGTGCTAGCTTCAAATTCAAACTGTCAAAGCATGGGTAGAACATGATATCTGTTGAGCTACCATTATCCACCAGTACTCGTGAAATCACCACTTCTTTCATTCTCATCTTGATCACTAAGGGGTCATCATGAGGATATAATACACCTGCCAGGTCATTTTTGGAAAAACCGATGACCAGTTTGTCTTTATTTACCTTCCTCGGGCGATCATCTTTCGCCAAGTTTATTTTTTGTATGTAAGAACAAGCTTGGGCCTCATTGAGGTAAGCTTTTCTCTCCGCAGTTAGATCTCTACCTCCTGCATCTCCACCTGTAATGACATTACATTCAAATGACCCAAAATGGATTGAAAATACCTCACGCTCTGGCTGTCTTGGTCTTTTGGGGGAGATCGGGGTCCTCTTCTGGATCACCTTCGTGATCTCTCTTCTTATATTCTTTTGCTCAGCGAGGAGACTAAGATCTTTGCCTTCCTCGGTCGCTGGTCTTTCCGCCATTTTGGCAATCAACATACTTAGTCAATTTTCCTCGCCTGATGAGTGCTTCAATTTCATTCTGGAGAGATATGCAGCATTTGGTTGTGTGACCATGATCTTTGTGGAATTCATAATATTTGGACTTGTCCCTTTTATCAGAATCTACCTTCATTTTCCCTGGCCAGGATAACTCCTCGATGTTCTTGATCTCCTCTAGAATATGATTTATATCTACCTTCAAGGGAGTATAATTTCCATATTTCTTCATCTGCTCCGGTGCTTGCTTACCCTTCGACTGCCTATCACCACCATTGTTCCTCTGTTCCTTCTTCTCAGTTTTACCAGCCTCAACCTTAGTCTCCTTAGTGTCTGTATTCTTCTTCGCAGCCATGGCTTCCTCAGCATTCATGATTTTGGCTGCTTTTGCCATCAGTTCTGCCATAGTTCTAGGTGCGTCTTTGGCTAAAGTATAATACAACTTGTCTGGTAACAGTCCACTCATCAGAGTAGTAATTGATGTCTTCTCTTCGTAATCAATTACTTCAAGCTTCTCGTTATTGAAACGAGTAATATAGTCTTTGGTACTTTCGCCTGTCTTCTATCTAACACTCAGTAAATGTGTTACTCGTTTAACCGGTTTTGCTCCAAAACAGAAATTCCCTATGAAGAGCTCAGCCAGCTGAAGGAAAGTCGCAGTCTTCCCTCTAGGAAGGTTATTGTACCATATCTGAGCTGACCCAGTGAAAGTTCCTGAAAATGCCCTGCATCTCATCTCGTTTGGAACCACATAGATATCGGTAGCAGCTTGGTATTATTCTATATGGAGGATATGATCAATTTTTCCATCATATTTGGGTGTCACCATAGGAGCTTTGAATTTTGATTGTATGGGAAAGTCCACAATTGCTTGTACGAACGGTGTTCTTTGGAAAAAAGTTCGTTGTAGAGGATTCTTGGCCTTAGCTATTTCCCCTAATCGGTCCTCCAACCTTTGAATCGATCCTGTCCATGCTTCATTTCCCACCTCGGATCTATTTATTCAAGCGACTGATCGTATTGAGTTTTCCTCTTGGGATCTTTCATTATGGGCTATTGGTCGTGATTGGGCAGAGCCTTCCCTTAGGTCAGATGGTTGTCGAGAGTTCCTCAACGCAGCCTTGGGAGGATTTTTATTCCTTCTAGGGCCCAAACGATTAAAAGGAGAAGCTCTACTCAACTTTTCCAGAGCACTAGTCCTTTCTGGAGTTAGAGTGACGTTCCTTTGAGAATTTGTAGTTCGTACTGATGAGGTCCGGCTTGGCTGATATGAAGGATCATTAGATCCTTCAGTACGATATGAGTCAGTACATCTGGATTGAGAGACTTTCGGGAATAACATTCGTCTAGTTCTTGAAGATGGCAGATGGGTATTCCTTTGAGTATTTCGTTGTCCTGATTGAGTCGATACTCCTCCTTGAACAGTTTGTAAAAGTTGACGCATGGTTTCTTACATGGCCGTTTGCCCTTGGGCTAAATTAGCCATTATACCGGCCAGATCTTGAATATTTGGTGGAGTAGAGGGGTTTAAAGGGACCCTTGTGTTTCGATTACTGGATTCCGGATCAGCCATAGATGATGAGAATTATTGGTGAAAAACGCTAATTGTAATCGTTTCCCACAAACGGCGCCAATCTGTTGATGTAAAAAACTAAATTATATCTAATTAATAAATCACAGATAAAAATGAAATAAATAAGACGAAGGATTTTTAAAGTGCTTCAGCCTTGTGAAACTGGCCTTCATCCACTGTTTTGTATTACTGACTGTTTGCCTTGAATCTTGACAATAGGGTTTATAAAGAAATTTTGAGTCCCCCTCTTATGAGGAGGTTACAATGTATTTATAGCCTTTAGGCTGTACATATGAATGGATAATGCGTTGTTATCTAGCGAACATATACATCTGTACGATAATAATGCACATGTAATGCGTAGTTGCCTTTTGGTTTTCTTGATGTGTACGCTATGCGTGCTTAAGTTCCTCGACACGCTTTAGTTGCTCGTACCGCTTAAGTTGCTCAGCACACTTTAGTTGCTCACACCGCTTAAGTTGTTCGGCACACTTTAGTTGCTCGCACCGCTTAAGTTGCTCGGTAGCTTGGAGCGTTTCAATTATACTGCTCGTCGAAATTCTTGATATTTGCTATGAACGTTGACACTTGTCTTTGTGCGATTGGTCTACGTCAGCAAATTAAATTTGGTATCAACAATACTAAATGAGATTTGATAGATAATTGCAAATACGAATATTTTTGTGGTTCACTCTAAGATTGCGTTTTTTTGTTTGTTTGAAATTTTAAATATGAAGTCGTAATTTTGAAAAGTATGTTTGTTTTTATGTCTGAGTGAATCTCTTAATAAATGTATTTAGTCAGATTCGGATTTTGTGTTTAGTTAACTCTTAACCATTCAAAATTAATTATAGTCATTAGCCTCTTATTTTTTTTAAATAAATATTATGCAGTACCTCTTAAGTTTTAATGGTTCTGATTCAGATTTAAAAGGTAAAAATAAACAACCTATAACTTATACCTACATCTATATAGGGCAATACTCCTTAATTAAAGACGATTTTTAGATATTTTTAATTCTCTCTCTCTCTCTCTCTCTCTCTCTCTCTATATATATATATATATATATATATATATATATATATATATATATATATAGAGAGAGAGAGAGAGAGAGAAGCTCTCCTACATCATACGTTATTCTATGCCCTAAAAAACTTTTTTTTCTAAATTTTTTATTTTTCTATTGAAATTAAACTTTCAATCAACACATGTTCAAAAATTTAGGCCAAAATGCATCTTCTAGCTATTTTTTAAAAAAATCACAAAATTCTATTGGCGCAGACCCATATAAATAATGTATTTTCAGCAGTTTTTGTTGGATTTTTAAAAAATAGCTAGAAATTTTATTTTGACCTATTTTTTTGAACATGTGTTGATTGGAAGTTAGCTCCCTGGAAAAAATAAAAAAATTGAAAAAAAAATCATGTAGGGAATAGAATTAGGTATGATGTATGGGTAATATAGAAAGAATGATGTATAGGGGCCTCTCTCTCTCTCTCTCTCTATATATATATATATATATATATATGTGTGTGTGTGTGTGTGTGTGTGTGTGTGTGTGTGTGTGTGCACGCGGGACCATAAGTTATTTGGATTAACAAATAACTAATTGGGATTAAACGTATATGTATAGGGGGGTTTTCCTATTAGGATTATTCGTTTGAAATATTATATTCTACCATGGTTAGAAGTTAATATCAGTGGTCTACGATTTTCTCGACTTGTTTTCCCTATTGTAAAGGCATGTTATGTAATGTTGATTTATATTTAGAATTGAGTTTTGGGTGTTTGGGCACACGAGTGAAACTAGGGGTTTAAAATTGGTTTTTACGCTAAACTTAAATGACCTAGCCTGGGACACTTTTTTTTTAATTAGTGGTTTAGTCTTAGGATGATTGGACTAGTTAAGGATGACTTGGGAATGAAAATAGCACTACATCAAAATAGGTCATTTGTCACGGTCAAAGATGGTGACGAAAACGGAGGTGACAACGGATTTGTCACGGACATATCGCGGTCAATGTCCGTGATAAGTTTTTCTTTGTTACGGACTTCTCACAGTCTAAAACGTTGACAATTAAAGCTTGTCACGATCTTTGACCGTGACAAGTCCATGGCAAAAGGAACTTGTCCTGAAATTTAACCATGACATGTCCTTGACAACTATCAAGGGCATGTCACGATCAAAGACCGTGATAAGTTCTCTTTATCACGGACTTATCATGGTCAAAGTCCGAGACGATTCTGGACAACAGTATAAAAGAACTGTTGGGCAGTATGTCCAGTGCCACTACCCAGCAGTATATTATCACCTGTAGCAGCAATATATGATATATTTTATCAATAATTAACAACAACTAACATTCAATATTCATAATAACCAAACACTAAACAAATATAAATAAGAAATGCAATATATAAACCTAAATTTGAATGTTTAAAACAAATTATAACATAATGTTAATTGAAAATCAATTTAGAGGAGAAAGCTTAGCAATACAATATAAGAACTAACACAACCCTGTATATTTCGTACGTCATCCTCTTCATTCAACCACACGGGTTCATTCTTTTTTCCCACCAATACTTTAGTGATGTGGACCCGAGCCTTGTGATTTTGCAACGAACAGTTATGCACCAAGGAACCTGGGCATATATCCAGGTCCCTCACCCTTGGATATTCTATCGCCTCCCCGTAAGTCTACTAAATAGACTCTATCCCAACCAATTGTAAATGGAGTAGTTAGGATCGGGGAGGGGTGGCGAATAAGTCATATGGAGATGAGGGGGTATCGGTGAGGGTGAGGGTGAGAAAGACGGAACAGTGGTCCCCACATCCACTACTTTCTATTTGCCCTTCCCTAAGCTGGATTCAGATCGACCTTGAAGAGAATGCTTGACAAACAAAAACATTTTATCCAATATTTTTTTCAGGTTCTCAAACTTTTCAGCGTTATTGGTGTGTAATTCGTCGACCTTGCGTGACAGTACAGTGTTTCTCGATGCAATCTCGGTGAGCCTCGACTTCCCTATTTGAGAGCTAACACCTTGAGTACGGACTTAATGATCCCGCCCGGGCATTTGGCTAAGGGAATCCATACTCAGAGATAATTTTTCATCATCACTATGTGAACGACGGACTTCTTTCAATTTTTCCTGAAACAACAAAAAAATACACGAGTAGATGAATTTATAAAAAAATATGTGATTATAAAATTTTATTTTAATAACGTAATTAAAATTATAACTAGTGGCGGCCACAGTTAAATTCACCTTCTTATCCTTCATTTTCTTCATTTGAATTTCCACATAGGCATCAATCCTATGTGGCTCCCAGGACCACTCCCCGTCTCCTGAAATAAAATAATGCAAAATTAGTGAATTACTATATAATGATCACTAAATAGAATAGAATAAAACTAAAATGAAATAACATTCAAAACATACCATTTTATGCTCCACCTCGGCGTATGACGTATGCTGGGAGTAGTTCACGTCGAGCTTCTTGGCCCGGTTTTCCCTCCATGATTCATGAGAGGATAATTGCCTATCCAACGTCTCATTATCGACAAATTGTTACCAATTTGTCAATGAGATTGAATCCTTCTATGGTATTGTGTCCCTATATCGTAAGATAGAATCTTAGTCCCGATCAAAATGTCGTGCATGCATATTTTTCTTCCACGTTTTTCATTGATCTCTTAGTTGTTCCAAGGTGGAGTTGGTTACTTGTGGGGGAAAGTCAAATTGTTCCTGTCAAACAAATACAAAACAAAAAGAGAGTGAGTTAGCAATATCAAAATTATAAAATAAAATATAAATATTATTCAGTCACGCAAGTACCTATAATGGCCCCCAAATGGTTATCTTAAGCTCATAGGGCACCTTCCTCCAATATGTGCACCCGGGACCAATAATCATTTTGAGCAATTCCAAAGCCCTAGCTTGGAAGGTCATCTTGTTCTCCACTAAGATTCCTAACTTGCCCCCATTTAGGGGCCTAGTTCTAAATGAGCCTTCCCCGCCCCCACTTCCTTGACGCCTTAATAAAGACGTATCCTTCAAAAATTATAATTAGTAGAAACATATATATAAGAAGATGATTTAGAAATATAAATAATGAATCAGTTTTGACATATTTACTAAACTAAAATTAATGACATTAGAAGAATACAAATCCATATCATAAACCAAACTAAGAATTGGTGCAAATAATTGGAATACTTATAATCTAAGAATTATTTTATATCCGGTTTATGTCACGGACTTTGAAATAATGCTTAAACTGATGAAAAGTTAAATTAACATATTCACTAATAAACCAACAAAATTGATTCAAATCCCCAAAAACTGATTAAATCCAAATGAATAAAGCATTAAATTTATATCCAATAATAATAAAGCACTAGAATACAAATTAATGATAGTAAAAGAACAAAAAAAATTCGTATCATAAACTAAACTAAGAATTGTTTCCAGTAATTGGAATACTTATTACAAATCTAAGAATTATTTCATATTCGGGTTATGATGCGGACTATGATATAATGCTTAAATTGATTAAAATCCAAATTAATATATTCATTAACTAACCAATTGTAGAGGGGGTTTGAAGGTAATATTGAGTTTAGAGATGATTTCCCCATTAACAACAACATTTGGGATTAAGGCAGTGTTACGGCTCAAAGCGAGGGAGCTCAGTGAGACAACTCAATACGAGGTAGTTCAGTAAGGCAGCGTTTCAGCTCAAAGTGATGCAGCTCAGAAGGCAGCGTTGCAACACAAAGTGAGGTAGGCCAGCGTGGCAGCCCAGAGGGATCTCCAACGAAGAAGTTGGCTGAGAGAACTGATCCTTTAGTTCTATTTGTTTTACTTAGCCTTGTTGTATATCTTTATTTATATTGACGACGAGTCGTAACGATTATAATGATTTTTTAGTATGAGGTCGAACAGTACTCACAGGAGACCAGGCTTGGTAGGGCCTGGGAGAGCTTTCATGCTCTATCGAACGACCTCACCGTGGGAACTTCAGAGGGACTTGGTTTGGAGGATTGATAAGTGAGGCACCGTTGGGGCTTGTCCTGACCATCTTAGATACACCTGGTAAAACACCAAAAGACCCTGACCGTGGAATCTCGGGCGGAGCAGCCTTGAGTTCCATTGGGTGTTGAGTTATGAACCAAATAACCCTTTACTTAATGTCACATCTACTGTAGGTGATGTCACTAGCCATCTAGACATATGTCAAATTTGCACTTGAGTAAACCACCGTGGTATTTGGGGCTGTCAAACAGTTGGTGAGCCACCTCTATGATGACAGCCACCTGAAACACAGCGGTTAGGCAAAAGACATGTCTTGGCATTTAATATTTATGACATGGAGCTAACTAGGGCATCAGGCATTTAATGTTTGTGACATAAAGTATGAGGGATGTCTTTAACAGTTATTAATGATTGAGTTACCTCATGAGTGGTGTGGGGGCTATTTAAGAGCCCTAACCACCTCTGAGGAGGAGAGGTTCTTTTAAGTTCAGAAGTTATTACTAGAGAGAATATACATCAGAGAGAGATTTTATTACGAACCAGAGAATTTACTTACCCATTATTGTCATTTATTATGAAGCTTTAATACCTGATAGAGATCTTAGAGGGTTGTTGGGGTGTTTGGCTATCTACCAAGGTGTATCTAGGGTGATTATTTCTCTCTCCCTCAAAATGAATTACTTCTGAGTTCGTTATTATCTCCTGAGTTATACACAAGTGATTTGTGAGTTTAAACTAAGTTTATCTTCACTAAGTTGTGAGTGCGGTCTTTATGATTTAATTAAGAGTGTCTCTGGTTAACTTATCATTAATATACTCAAAAGAGATTACGCCTCCATCTAATATAAAGTACCATCTTACATTTGGCGACTCTGCTGGGGAGGCATTCTTCTAAGCAAGGAGTACGACGCAGGATAACGTTAACCAAGACTTGACTTTGATGACGTTCAACACAATAAAGAATAGGTAGAGAGAGAGATGGAAGTCTCAAGGGATGGAGCCCCTCGACTGGAGGTACCTTCAGTTCAAACGGTGACAGGCATTCCAGGGGTGACACAAGCTTCCACGAGCACTGGGTCGGGACCAGCCCAAGTGGCACTCCTCATGAACAAATTTTACAAGTTTTTGTAAACCCCCGTCGCTACAACGGTGTTGGGGGATTTGAGGCCAACTCCTTCGTGACACCAGGGGCAGCTCCAAACGCCTTACCAAGTGTAATTTTAATAAAAACGGTCCCAGCAAGTATACCCCCTGTTGTGAATCTAACAGTGGGAACTCCAGGAGTACCAACCGTTCCAACTGCGGTGATTTCTCCAGGTGCAACGGGCGCCTTGCCTATGGTCCCTCGGGCCGTTCATTCAGTGGTATCTGATATGGAAGAGATGAGAAAATAAATGCAGAAGGATATGCTGAAGTTCATGAAAGCTTCCTCGTAATCTGCTGGGAGGTATCTTCAGTTTATGATGACTTTCGGACGCCATACCCTCAGGAGTATAACGATGAACCTTATCCAAAATATTATATTCCTCCTATCTTTGAAAAGTATACATGAAAGGGTGGGAATTCGAAGGAGCACATTAAACGCTTCATTGAACATTTGAGGGCTCAATGCAACAACAAAAACCTCAGGTTAAGGGAGTTTTCCAAATCCTTAACCGATAAAGCGTATACTTGGTATTCTCACTTAGAACATTAGAGTGTTTACACGTGGGAGGAGATTCACATTTTGTTCATCCAAAAGTTCTTTCTAGCAGAAGATGAGTTCACCTTGACCCAACTAGGTAGAGAGAAACAACGACCAGGGGAAGATGTGTTGGCATAAGTGCATAGGTTCATGGAAAGGTCCCTCGATGTGAGGGGGGAGGAAAAAGAATCCAAACTACTACAGATCTGTGTGGAAGGACTGCTTCCTGAGTACATCTGCCATCTTATTAATGAGAAGCACGAGGGGACTTTTGCGGCATTCCTCAAGGCAGTGAGGAACATATCGTTGGTGGTACGACCGAACCCTATGGTGGTGCCCATGATGTTTAGAAAGGTGATGCAACCTGTAGGAGGAAGATCCTAGCTCCCACAGGTGGGATATGCCGAAGGAACATGCGAGGGAAAATAAGTGAAGAAGGAAAATAAGAGGAAGTTCAGACCAGACCGAGAAGACCCACCGCTACTGCCTTGCAGGGTCGAAGAAGTTGTGAGTTACTATAATGAAATGTTGTTGAGGGGAACGGTGTATGAACCTAAAGGCGTCCCCACCGAGGAACCAGATGCGACAATAAGGGCGGATCCCAAGTATTGTCAGATCCATCGGAAGATCTAACATCCAACTGGAAGTTGCTTCATTCTCAGAAAGATCATTGACAAATATGTGAAAGCTAGGACTTTACAAATCCCATCACAGAATATCAATAAAAACCCGCTTCCAGCACACATAACCAATATGGCGGTGGATTATGATGAGGAAGTAGAGGAAGGAACAAGAAGACGGGTGAGGATAAAGGAAGGGTTTGAGGAAGCATTGGAAGGTTGTACCAAAGGGCTGGCAAACTTGGTATTAGCCTACGACGAGGCAAGTGCTAGGGAAGTCGAGGAAGCCTACAACGTTGAAGGTGAAGAGGTTGATCCATCCTTGGAGTATTATGATGTTTCAAGATCCCCAAAGTTTATCTGGTTCTTCGACCAGGTGGGGATGCCCAAAGAAAGAAGATTGGAAATAACTTAAGTGATTCTTGATATCGGTAGGAAGAACGATGTCCCCTCGCTAAAATGGAGGGGACCAATGGCAAGGATGGTGAGAAAGTTTTTGTCTGAAATCACATTTAGTGATGTAGACATGTCTGTGAGGTTTCCCCATAATAGATCGTTATACGTAATATTCAGCATTAATGGAGTCAGCTTTGCAAGGGCGCTCATGGATGGGGGTGCCTCGATAAACATCATGCCAATCAGCTTCTTCCACGCCGACAATATTCCCAAGGAGAGGTTGGTGCCAATGCCTTTAGTGATCTCTAATTATGATAACCAGTCTACCAAATCCGTCGGATATGTGAACATGGGTATTGTAATGGGAAATTTGAGTTCTCATATTAAATTCCATGTAATAGAAAGTGCAACTTCCTACCACTTGTTAATAGGAAGGGCGTGAATGCATAACCAGGGTCTAGTTCCTTCGACGTATCATCAATGTGCCAAGGCTAATGTCAAGGGAACTGAGATCACTATTAGGGTGACGAATAGGCCCTTCGCTATTGAGGAGGCTCACTTAGTGGACGCAACATTCTACACAGAGTTGAAGGAGGACGTCAAAGTCCTAACTAGGCGAATGGAGGGAGCGTAGGTTCCCTCAATCAGGAAAAGAATGGGACCTGTGAATGGTCAAGAGGGAGAGATGATGGGCAATAAAGGAGCAACATAAGAGGCCCACCACGCGGTTCCTCGACCTCAGAAGATCTTAAAGCATCAAAAAGACATGACGAGGCCCATAATGGATCCAATGGAGCGTGAGGTGCAACGATAAAGTGTGCTGAGTCGATTTACAGGAGAAAGAGTTGCTGAAGCTTCCAGGGAAAAGAAGAGGAAGGCAGTCGCAACTGCCAGTAGGCAGTGCAAGAAGGTTGTTATCGAAGAGATAAAGGTGGTGTATTGATTATAATGGTGTGAACGGGCAGCTGAAGAAGACGAAAAAGAGGCTAACCCGATATATGAGTGCTTTATGGTGGATCAACGAGGGTAATGCATGGTGATAGACAACTCCAACATATAAGAGTTCATGGAAGATGTCGTCGAAGAACCTGATTACATGGAAGATCAACCAAAGCCATTGGTATAGGAATTGGAGTAGCTGAACCTAGCGAAGGAAGGAGAGGACCCAAGGCCTATTTTCATCTTGAAGGATCTTAGTGAAGAGAAATGAAAGGCCTTGGTTGAGTTGATTCGGGAGTTTATGGACGTCTTTGCATGGAAGTACATAAAGATAGAAGGGTTAGACGAAGAAGTAAGTTGTCACAAATTGAACGTGATGCCTTCAGCCATTCCAATCAAATAAGCAATGAGAACATACAAAGCCGAGTTAGATTTGAAAATTAAGGAGGAGGTCCAATGTTTGTTGACAGCAGGGTTCATCGAACCAATACAACACCCTCTTTGTCTATCTAGCATCGTTCCAGTTTGGAAGAAAGATAAGAATTAAATTAGGATCTGCGTGGACTTTAGGGACTTAAATAGGGAAGATGAGTTCCCTTTACCTTCCATTTATAGCTTGATAGATGTAATGGTTGGGCATGAGATGTACAACTTCATGTATGGGTATGTAGGGTACAACCAAATCAAGATGGATACCATAGATGCAGAGAAAATAGCCTTCAGAACTTCGTTCAGAAATTTCATATATAAAGTAATGTCATTTGGCCTGAAGAATGCAGGGGCAACGGACAAAAGAACGTTGATGGCCATTTTCCATGATTTCTTCCACAGGTTCGTGGAGTTTTATGTGGATGATTTGGTCATCAAGTCGAGGAAGGAGGAGTCCCATCTAGATGATCTAAAGAAAGTATTCGTCAGGTGCAGGAAGTATAAGCTGAAGATAAACCCACTGAAATGCATCTTCGGGGTAACTAGTGGGAAATTCTAGGGTTTTGTGGTGGATCAACAAGGGGTGCAGATGGACTAGGACAAGCAACAAATGATCATAGAGATGCCAAGTCCAAGAACGATGAAGGAACTGAAGAGTTTCCTCGGTAAAGTTTCCTACCTTACGAGATTTGTGGCGGGGTTAGATGAGACAACACACCCGTTGATGCAACTGCTGTGAAAGAACACGAAGTTCAAATAGGAGGTAGATCACCAGGAGTCTCTTACCAGGTTAAAGAAGTTACTCATTTCACCACAAACTATGATTCCTCCAAAAGCAGGAATACCGTTGCAGCTATACCTCACATCCACTACGAGGTCCGTTGGAGCTCTCATGGCTCAAGAAGTGGATGGGTAAGAACGACTAGTCTACTATCTGAGTAGGATCATACATGGGCCAGAGGTCAGGTATAGTAGCCTGGAAAGACATTGTTTAGCCCTAGTCTTTGTAGCACAAAAACTTAGACATTATATGCTGTCTTTTACAATTCATATTGTAACGAGATGTGATACCATAAAGTTTTTGTTGGCAAGAACTATATTAATTGGTAGGGCCGCTAGGTGGTTCCTCATCCTCTCAGAGTATGATTTGATGTGTGTGGTCCCTCGCGCAATCAAGAGCTAAGCATACACAAACCTCTTGGCAATCTTCCCCTCTGGGACATTTGAGCCACCTAAAGAAAGCATTTCAGGGGATGATTTACAGGCCAACCACTTAGATGCGAATGAGGAAGAATGAATGATACAGTTTGATGGATCTTCGGCAGAAAAGAAAGGAGGATCAGGGGTTATTCTTTAAAAAGGAGTTGAAGAAATTTGTCTCTCCTACAAGCTAGATTTCCCTTGCTCCAATAATGAAGAGAGTATGAATCATTGGTACTAGGTTTGCTGGAGGCCCTTCAAAGGGTAATTCATTCACTCTACATCAAGGGTTATTCAAACTTGGTAATCCAGCAGGTGAATGTGGAATATGCATTAAAGCACCTCAGTTTGGCCCCTTATAGGACGATCATTCAAAAGATTCTCAACTAGTTCCATCAGACAAAGATCAAGAGGCATCCCAGAACGATGAATTACCATCCAGATGCCTATGCCACTATTGCCCAGAAGATGATTATAAAGGAAGATTCAACTACGGTGATGATCTAATGGAGAACAACTCCCTCTATGATACAATCAATCATGTCGATGGAAGATGATTCTGACTGGAGTGGAGTGATTAGGAAGCAATTGGAGTCTGTAGAAGGAAAGATGGATCTGGGGGAGGTGGCCCAATATTTTACAAATTAGGGAAACCTCTACTATAAGAATGCAAGAGGATGGTTATCAAGATACATCGATTAAGAAGAAGCAGAACGAAGATTAAATAAGACACACAAAGAGCACTGCCGCATTTACAAAAGAATTCAAATAGAGGGATACTTCTGGCCCAGGATGAAGCAGGATGCAGTAGAGTTACACGAAAATATGACAAGTGTCAACTTTTCTTCGAGGTAGCTGAGTGCCATTTAGTTGAAGCTCAACCAGATTGGAGGCATCCCTATATTGATTTTATAAATGATGGAGTTATCCCAAAAAAAATATTAACGCAATGGGACTCAAGAGAAGGGCCCCAAGGTTTTACGTTCAAAGGGGACAACTGTATCGAAAAGGGTAATTCAATAGGCCATTGCGCTGCATCACGAAGGAAGAGGCATGCAAAGTACTAAAACAAGCTCATGACCCAGCTCACATAGGAGGGGCAAAGTTGTATGATCAGTTGATGACGTTTGGTTACTATCGGCTAACGATGGAAAAAGACTCCGCAGAGTTTGTTCGAAAGTGTAAAGCTTGCCAGATGAATGGAAATATGATCCATGCCCCATCGGTGGACCTCCATTCCCTAGCAACTTCGTATTCTTTCCACACTTGGTAGGGGAAATACACCATTCTTCAAGAGGGAATATTTGGATACTAGTGGCAATAGAGTGCTTTATAAAGTGGGCTGAAGCGATACCATTGAGAAGAGCAACTGCGGGAGTAGTAGCCAACTTTATCAGGGAGTATGTCATTTATCATTTCGGGATTCCAAAAGTTATTCTATCTGATAAAGGAACTCCATTTGTTAACTCAGAAGTAACAATACAGACGAAAAAATACTCTATCATTCATCACACCTCAATGGTGGCATACTCGAAGGGTAACGGACAAGCCGAGGAAACCAATAAGATGTTGGTTAACATTCTGGAAAAAATGATGGAGGATTTTCCAGGATCATGGGATGAAAAGAACCCAGCAGTGTTATGGGCCTATCGCACGACGAAGAGGAAGCCTACGGGGTACACCCCGTTCTCCCTTATTTATGGGACTGAGACAATCCTTCTAGTAGAGTTGGAAGTTCCCTCAGCCCGATACGCCTTGCGAAGTAGTATGCTCCCTCAGAACAGACATGTGCAATTAGAAGCGTTGGACGAGCACAGAGACAATGCAATGAAACACTTCCAAATGTACACGAAGCAGCTTTCAAGAGCGTATGACAACTTGGTGAGACCAAGGAAGTTCGTGGAGGGAGATCTTGTTTTAAAGGTGATAAGTGCAATATTTTGTATATTTTATACCCAAATTTATACTTTGTTAGTCCCATTTTAGTGTATTTAATAAGTTCTTAGGACTATTTTATTAAAAAGAGAAAAAAAATGCGAGAATGATTAAATTCATATTGAAAATGGCAATTTTAAGTAAAAAAATGGGCATTTCGATAATTTTATAACATTCTTGTGATAATTTGTGAAAAAAGTTGCCTAGTGAAATTTTTGCAGATATTGATGGAATTTGGTGCAAATTGATGATCAATTCAAAAAAGGCGCGAAAAAGTTGATTTTTACGGTCGTTCGAAAAAAAGCTGTTTTTACACTTGTGAAATCGTAAAAAAGTCAGAATTTTTATTCTTCGATTTGGACAAAACTCGGCATGCGTGTTCAGCAAGAAAAGATAAGAGTTTTCGAGTGGGAGGAAATTCCGTCCCTTATCACGATCCAAAGATTAAAGAGGTGGAGAGGTAGCTACCGACACCATTCGGCCAATCAGAAAGAGTCCCACCACAACTCAAATACCTCACCACTTGTCCTATAAAAATGACCCTTGGGCTCATCATTTCGGAGACAATTAGAGAGGAATTTCGTGGAGGATTTTAGGGAGCAACTTTGAATGATTGTAATCAATTTGAGGGCTAAGTTTTTATCATTTTTTTAGAGGATTGAAGATTGTTATGAGAGAACTATTTGTAAGTTTGATTTATTAATGAAGATCTCTACTCATTCTTGCAATTTCTCTTTCATTATGGTAGCGTGATTATTATATTAGGAGTAGGGTGAAGTTTATCATAGTTAGCTAATATTGTCACGTTAATTTTATCGTTGTTTATTCCCTACTTGTTTTAATTGTTATTAAAGATTCGGTATTCATTTTAAAGCGACACGAGAGTGTGTTTTAAAACCTTCAAAATTGTTTTGTCAATCAAGTTTTGAAATTTAAAGATAGCAATTTTTGATGGATTATACTTGCACTTTGATTGTTTTGATAGTCCATGCTTAAATACATTTGTGAATTTTAAAACTTGTATTTTCTAAGGGAATAGGGATTTTAACCGTCTATTAGCGACGTTAAAAATATTTTGATCATAACTGTCATATTTTCCGAATTAAATGCGGTGAGAGTCGGTTTAATTTGAGTTATAAAAAGGGAATGACAACATTAAATTAGTGTGCAATATTAGTTACGTGATAAATGGACCCCGAATCCTAATTACTTCCTAATTATTTACAAATATCTTGTGTTACTCTCATTTATCGTAGTCGCTTTTATTTAGTGTAGTTAAAAATTATTCTTTATCCCATTTCGTCTAGTTGGACAGTTGCAATTCTTTTAAAAGTTAAAATTGACAAATCTCTGTGGGTTCGACCCGTACTTATACTCGCTATTCTATAATAGCCCGTGCACTTGCGGTATTTTATAAATTGACAACAAAAGGTAGCAGTAAATCACATCAGGGGGCTTCCTCTGCCTAAGTTTGCAGCAGATTGGGAGGAACCTTTGTAAACAAATAAATGTAGTGTGTGATACCGATTTAAATTAATTCGCAAGTTTCCAAGTAAACCTTATTTAATTAGAGTCTATTTTTAAACCAAATCAATTCAGCCCCTAACATGCAACTATGTGTGTGCGTGTGTCAACCCATAAATAAGTAAAGCATGTGACACAAATATTCCGAAAAAATTTCCGAAAGGTAAAACCTTTTATTTCTAGAACTTTGAAGAATTCACAAGACCATTGACTTACATACAACCTAATAATCTCCCACAAGTGTAATTCATGGTGTCTTCGTCAAACCTTCAAAGCAACAGCTATAAATATCGTCAGCTGGAATCTCCCGCAAGAACTCCTAATGGTCAGCAATAAATAAGAAAACGGCTTCTCCATAAGTGTGAACTTTATAAGGACTCCCTCCACAATAACACGTAGCTCTCCGGTTATAGAGTTCTCCCTATAAAGGTAGACAAAAGAAAAAGTGTGTTCTTCAACACCAAAACAATTCACCAAAGCATATGGAATTTTTTGTGAATTGTAAACAAAAAGGGATTAAACCCTAAAAGAAGAAGTCAAAAGGATTCTGCTATTTTGTAGTTTTCTGTCTTTAAAAATGCTGGGACTTCTTAATGAAAACGAAATTATTTAATGAGTATTTATACAAAAATGGGTCGCCTCGGTATTTGAGCTCGTTCAAATGAACTAGCAATCTCGCGCGAACGACGTCGCGCGACATTCATATGTCGCTCGAACGAGATAGCTATCTCGCTTGAACGATCTGGGCATGAAAATTGAGGTGCGCTTCAAGACTTAGAAAAAATCATCATACTCAAATTTTGACGAAAAAGTCCGCTCCAACACTTAGAAAGTATTTTGTAAAAATATCCCAAAGTCTCTAATTGGAAAGTTTAGGTATTTAAAACAAAACCTTACCAAAGTAAACTTCGCAGAGTATTTTTGATGAAGAACTTGATTAATTCGGATCCATCTTGATGTAGATTGCTCTTGAATTCTCTTCGACGGTGTAGCGGTATATGGCATAATTAATTGATAACTGACTTATAAAAATATGTCCTTACAAATCTCCCCATATGTCTATGCCGGTACATACATAAAAAATCCAAATTATCAAATACAAAATTGCCTATACAAATCTACCCTCCCATGAATAAATTTGCAAGACCTCAAACTGTTCTTCAAAAAAGTCTTCATCAAATATCAATGCTTTTCTCATTAGGGTGTGCAACATAAAAATCTTCAATCCTTGTACCTACACACATGAGATAAAGAAAAATACCTTCGTGATGAGTTTGAAATGATATAAGAATAAAGCATTAATAAATCAAATCTCCCCCATAATGCAAAAACTCCCTAGAACATGATAATTCTTTCTTCCCCTTTTTATGATGTCCCCAAATAGAAAAATAAGAAGAAAAAATCAAAACATGGAGTGTCACGATAAAAATGCAAAGGTATATCTCGAAAACTTTCACAAACTATTTTTGGATTTTTTCAATTTTTTTCATACAAAAATAAGATACTAAAAATCACACCATGGATTTAAACTAAAACAACCAAGTCATGGAAATGAAATGTATGGCTGTGAACACATTCGATAGGTAAATAAACTCAATCAATCATATGTGCACGATGCATACATGTACCCCTAACGAATATGCATAAAAAGTATCCTTAGGTGTAAAAATTTGTTCAATTTAGATGACATTGTCTTATACAAATCAACAAATCAATGTCAAAGTGATTTCCACCCCAATAACGTCCAAAGCTATGTAGCGTTTTTTCAAGACTTTCAAGGACGTGCAAACCCGTTTTAATTCTCCATCCAAACTCCCTCATATATATTTTCTTTTAGAGGTGTATAAACTAAATTCTCAAACTTTGGAGAATTGATGCAAAACCTAATTGGCGAGCTCTTTTAAACCTCTTTGGATCCCGGATAATAAAATTCCTCAATTTTTTAGGTCCAATTTAAACGATGGCTTAATCGCAAAGGATAAATGATAACCTTTCGTAGCCCTTCATTATTTTCAAACAAAGCACACAAACCCTCACAAACATGGTTCAAAGGTGTACACTTTTTTTATCAAGATCGTTTTAAGGACAGAATTGAAGTGAAAACACCCAACCAACATGTGATAAGACAAGCACAATAATCAAACAAATTTGTGCATGTGTGCAATAAAGGAAATCATGAGTCAAACATGTAGGAAGTAACACTTAATTACATCTCAATGACTCTAAACATTATAAAGCACATGGATGAATTGACCTATTGTCTCAAAACACTATCAAATAGTCACATGAAAAAAATGGAATGAATTTGTGACTTGGTCATCCTAAGTGTTCATCCATAAACGGTGTAAACAAAATACAAAACTCTTTTTGGATTTTTCAAAAAATTTATCAAAATAAAATCTTTTTGTATTTTTCAAACGTAAAAATTTATACAAAAAGTACATGTCACAATGCTAGCAAACATAAATATCGTGAAATAAAAAACTAGCATATGACAAACATGCGAACACAATCATCTATATGATATGGCAAGAGAAGAATCATGTGCAAGCAAACGGAAATCAACTTGTCTAAAATCTAGTCCCTCTAAAAGTGATTTCCTAACCCAAATAGATGTGAAACATCGTGTGGGGGATTTAGGAACCAAGGGAATACTAGACATCGACTTCCTAGGACTCTTCCAAGATCAAAATAGAATCTCCTAAGGTGACCTTTCCTACTACAATGAGAACATGTGTAAACGGGTGGAATGTTACCTAGAGTGTGATCTTTTCTAACGTCCTTGGGATTAATTGACCCTCTAAAACAAATTATGATTTTGGCTTTAACACTCGAAGAATGAGAACAAAATGAGCCATTACCATCACTATCAAACTTACTCGAGTCTGTCAAATCATTTTTTAACTTTAAAATTTTTGACTCAAGCAAAGAATTAGACTCTTTCAATTTAAGGGACACCTTTTTCAAATTGTCAACAATTCCTAAAAGGTTATCTCTCTCCCCCTCAATTAAAGCAAACTTTTCCCTAAGAGTCTCTTCACGTGCCACAAACTCATTGATTAAAATATTTTTGTCATCTTTGGCACAACACAAACCATCGAATTTTTAAGGTCCTCTAATTCTTTTTCTAAAAATAGGACCCTATCATCACTTTCCTTCTTGGACAATTTTAAAGCAACAAAGTCATGTCCAAGGAAACAAAATTTTCTTGATAAAAATCTCTTTGATTTTGAACCGTTTGCAGAAGATCAATCGCGGATTTAAAATGAGAATTTTCTTTTTCCAAACCTTTAATTCTTTTGCAAAGATTCAAATTCAAAAGTTTTAAATTTTCAGCACTGTCTTAAATTTTTCAAAAATAGGCACCTCATTAAATTGGGGTTCCATTGGAAAAAAATGCGATTTTTCACGAGACTCATTTTTTCAAAAAAAATCAATATCATACGATTTTTCGGAAAATAGGAATATGTGATAAATTAGCGCAACCTGCTCTGATACCAATTTGTAAACAAATAAATGCGGTATGTGATACCGATTTAAATTAATTCTCAAGTTTCCATGTAAACTTTATTTAATTAGAGTCTATTTTTAAACCAAATCAATTCAGCCCCTAAACATGCAACTATGTGTGTACATGTGTCAACCCATAAATAAGTAAAGCACGTGACACAAATATTCAGGAAAAATCCCCGAAGGTCAAAACCTTTTATTTCTAGAACTTTGAAGAATTCACAAGACCATTGACTTACATACAACCTAATAATCGCCCATAAGTGTAACGCACGGTGTCTTCGTCGAACCTTCAAAGGAACGACTAGAAATGTCATCGGCTGGAATCTCCCACAAGAACTCTAGATGGTCAGCAATGAAGAAGAAAACGACTTCTCTACAAGTGTGCAATTTATAAGGACTCCCTCCACAATACCACGTAGCTCTCCAGTTGTAGAGTTCTCCCCACAAAGGTAAATAAAAGAAAAAGTATGTTCTTCAACACTAAAACAATTCACCAAAGCATATGGAATTTTTTGTGAATTGTAAACAAAAAGGGATTAAACCCTAAAAGAAGAAGTCAAAAGGATTATGCTATTTCGCAGTTTACTATCTTTCAAAATGCTGGGACTTCTTAATGAAAATGAAACCGTGCAATGTGTATTTATACAAAAATGCGCAGCCTCGGTATTCGAGCTCGTTCGAACGAAATATCAATCTCGCGCGAATGAAGTTCAGATGTCGTTCAAACGACATCGCGCGACATCCATATGTCGTTCAAATGAGATAGCTATCTCGTTTGAACGACCTGGACGTCAAAATCGAGGTACGCTTCAGGACTTAAAAAAAATACTCGTACTCAAATTTTGAAGAAAAAGTCCGCTCTAACACTTAGAAAATATTTTGTAAAAATATCCCAAAGGCTTTAAGTGGAAAGTTAAGGTATTTAAAACAAAACCTTCCCAAAGTAAACTTCGCGGATTTTTTTTGATGAAGAACTTGATTAATTCGGATCCGCCTTGATGTAGATTGCTCTTGAATGATCTTCGACGGTATAGCGGTATATGACGTAATTAATTGATATTGGACTTATAAAAATATGGCCTTACAACCTTTCATTGTAAAAGAGGATCATGATTCAGGTTATTGCCTAATTTCTAAGATAGAAGAAGGTAAACCGTTTAAGATTAACAATAAATGGTTGAAGGTATATCATATATGAGTAATCGACTTAGGATCACCGTTGTATCTAGTAATGTTGTAATGAATATACAAGCGATTGTTCCTAAAAAAGTTGTATTTTATTGCAATCTGAATGAAGATGAGAAATGGCAGAGTTTTGTAACTTGTTTAAAGCAATCACAGCACAACAGAAAGGCATAGAAAAATATACAACACTTTTTTCTTCTCATTCATAAAACGTTGGGACATTACAAAATTGGTAGCTATTACCCAAGAATTACATAAGGGAAAACCTATGCAAATGGAAAAATTATTTTCACTGGCCCAAGAGAAACCACAAGTTTGGAGGAGCAAAAAAGTCTCCAGGCAACCCCAAAGAAGCTGCCAGGCATGACCGTTCGGCCTTAATAAAATATCCAGCCTAGTTTGAACTTGTGCCCGCTCGATAAGGAGCTCCTCCCGTTCTATCTTTGCCACACAAAGAGTTTCTTCGAGGTCCTCTATATTTTTATTATCAACCTCTAGTAGGGATGCTAGCTCGGCCAGCCTAGCTCCCTCAGTTCGTTGGGCCTCTCGATGCTGCAGCAACAGCTCCCTCTGGCCTTCCAACTGTTGGCTCTTTAGAGTTTTTAAATGTCCAATCATCCATTTGAATTGGAAGCCATCTCTACCCAACTCCTTTAAATAGCCCAGAAATTGATTGAGCAAGGGCCTAGTGATATTGGAGGTTGGGGTGCTAACCAAATCCATGACAACCATGGCCATTCCTTGAAGTCTGAGGCTCATCACTAGAATGTTTGAACGAAGAAAGTCAATAATTAAAGTCTCAGGATGATGGATGGAAATTTATTCGATAACTAAATGGTGGCTGACAGACATCTAAGGAGAATGTTGAAGGACCATAAGGAAGAACTCATGGGGAGATAAGGTAGGTAGAGGAAGCTCACAACCAGACTCGCTATCATCCGCAATACCCATCATGGAACCCAAGTCGTTAAGAATCGAATCTTATGGAATAGATGGTTCCCGATGGGGTGAAGCAGTAGGCGAAGGGACTGGGGGAGACCTCTCTCCCACTTGAAGAGACTCGCTAGCAACCTGAGAACGGTTAAAATAGGTAATGAATACAGAAAAATCTTAACAAGTGTTTATCATTGTTAAGTCACCGTTATTAGTGGAGTTTGACGAAATCTTAACAAGTGGTTGTCATTGTTAAGTCACCATTACGAGTGACACCGTTAGAGGTGGATGTTGCGAAAAAATATTAACAAATGTTTATCATTGTTAAGTCACCATTATTGGTGGAGTTTTGATGAAAATCTTAACAAGTGTTTATCGTTGTTAAGTCACCGTTATTGGTGGAGTTTTGGCAAAAATCTTAACAAGTGTTTATTATTGTTAAGTTATCGTTATTGATGGAGTTTGATGAAAATCTTAACAAGTGGTTGTCATTGTTAAGTCACCGTTACAGGTGTCACCGTTAGAGGTGGATGTTATGAAAAAATATTAACAAGTGTTTATCATTGTTAAGTCACCGTTATTAGTAGAGTTTTGATGAAAATCTTAACAAGTGTTTATCATTGTTAAGTCACCGTTATTGATGGAGTTTTGAGGAAAATCTTAACAAGTGGTTGTCATTGTTAAGTCAGTGTTAGAGGTCGATGTTACAAAACAAATCTTAACAGGTGTTTTTCATTGTTAAGTTACCGTTATCGGTGGAGTTTGAATGTTTGAAATAGAGAGCCTTCTAGATTGAACAGTGCCAAGTAAAGGACAAACAGCGAGAAAGGAAGAAAAAGTAGAGAAATACCTCAGTAATAGCTGGAGACATAACAGAAGCCCCCATAGAACCCCTAACAGTGGGAAGCTCAACGTGCACTGAAGCTTCAACGCCAATAAAAGTACCAAGGCCAATATGGGAGTAGTCTCACTTGGAGAAGGTGTTTGACCTCCAAGGGATGCCCCAATGGTAGTGGATGCAGAAAAACTACCACACTGGGCAGAAAATTCAATGCTGGCCTTGGGAATAGTTAAACCACCAAGAGAAGTTGGTGGGACAAGATCTGAAGAAAACTATGAAAATGAAGCTAAGTGTTAGAAATGGGGAATAAGTACAGAAGAAAGGATAAATATCTCAAAGTTTACTTACCTTAGTTATGGTACTAAAGAGGGGAGCTGCAATTATGGGTATCGTCAACACAGCAAGAAGAAGAATGTTAGCTAGTAAAGACGCCATTTCGACCGAAGGCATCCCAACAGATGAAAGTTCAGCGTGATAAACAGAAAAAAGGGGTGCAATAGAGAAACGACGTCAGACCTAACAGTGATTGAGAATGTGTTACCTTGGGGGAATTTTTTTCATCTGAAAAAATGGGCAGAGGAGCCTCCGGATGGGGTGTTAATTCAGAAGAAGCTGGGGGAGTTGTCTCCGATTGAGAAGAGATTCCCACAGATTCAACGATATCACCCCCCTCAGCAGCATCTTTAGCCCGTTGGGAGGATAAATGGAGAGAGTAGTTAAGACCTATCATGGGAAAATGGGGAGGAGATGATTCGGTTATAGATCCTACAAAGCTTCCTCCCACGAAAGGACTGGCCGGAGGAGAAGACCTTTCTTCACCAGCCTCCTGATGAAAACAAGAAAGAAAGAACAAGTGTCATAAAAGAGAAGAAAATTCACTAAGTCATAAATAACTAAGTGTGGAAACACAAACCTCATGATCAGAAGAAGAGTATGATGGTACGACAACGGGCAAAGCTAGGGGAGATGAGTGAGGATATGCCCTCTCGGTGAAATCAACCACAGTCTTAGGGCTATTATCAATTATTATAACTACATCAGGAGAAGAGAAGTAGAACGCATAGGAGTAGAGGCAACTATAGTTTATTGAACTGTGAAGTCTTTTCTTTTACTTATCTTAGTTCCCAAAGTCTTCTTCCTTTTACCAGAGGCGTCAACACCTAAAGGCCCCATTTTTCTTCGCGAAGTCCTTTCAGTGGGATCCACTACGATAGTGGGAAATGACTCAGCAGGAGGAACTGAGGGAGCAGTCTGGCAAAATATCCATTGAAGCTGTTTAACCTCCTATCTAACTACTTCCCGTACTTCCTCAGACACATCAATATTGGGAGGAACGGAGACAATGGGAAAAACATCTGTAGGGGCTTGGGATTTACATGGGGACTTGGGCTTCGAAGAGGCCCCACTTCTGGTCTTCTTTGTTTTTTATGAGAGGAGTTGCGAGGGGCCTTCACCAGAATCTGCAGCGAAAAAAATACCTATAGATGGGGGTTTATGCATTGGAACCTTTTTTTGGCTGTGGGGTAAAAATGGGAAGCATAGAGCAGTGTGGAGGAAGCTCAGTGGGAGGTTCCTTAGGAGTTTTGCTCAAGGGGAACTCTATTCCCAGAACAAAATTGCCTTTTAAACCCAATTCCTGCAAAGAAAACGAAAGCACTGGGGAGTATACAGGAGTCCCCTCAATAAATTCAAAGATTCTGGCCAGTTGCTTCGGACAATACTTGGTGGCAAATAAAGACATCACGTCACCTTGCCTGAACAAACTGGGGATGGAGACTCTGTCATACATTGTGGAGCTCACTCCCCACACAGTAGTATAAATAAAGAGAGAACAAGCCTCGCTGAATGTGACCTTGGGGTGGTTTAGCTAAAAGACGGGGCGAGGAGCCCCTTGGTCAAAACCATATTGACAGGCACACCAATGGGGGTTGTAATATTTTCACGAGTACCCCCACTCGGTGTAGGATGGTAGCTAACTGGGAGAGAACAGAAGGACCATGACAATCGAAGGGTTTTCTTCCATAAGGTCCACATAGTCGTTGGTTGGACCACCCTTGAGGAAATCATAAGTGTGGAGGAACACTTTCGCTCCATAAGGCCGCATCACAAAACTATCATGTTTTTCAATAACGGAGGTTAACTCTTTTCGATCTTGCCTCTTATGATAAATATAAGAACATGGTGGCAGAATCACTTCCCCCGAAAGAGGACGGTTGGTCTTAGCTGCTACATTAGGGAAACGAACATAAAGGAAGCCCGTCATAAGTATGCAGTTGGCCAGGTTATAATGGCCAAGAGACCGTTCCATGTCAAGATGGGTTCTATTAAACCATGTGTAGAGTGATCCTAGGGAAATTATAGTCAGAGAAAGCTTGATACCCCGGGCCAAACGAAGGGATATATTGATGAGGTCCCTTCGGGGTTGGTCGTTAGGTTTCATCGTTAAAATAAAGTGAGAGAGAATGATAAAGATGTAACCAAGTGGTTCTAATGATGTACCTTGACCAGGGGCAGCCTCAGAAGAGCTATCCTCAAAAGGATGCTTGAAGAAATAGTTGATGAGAGGGGTAAAGGTGGCTTTGTTTGAAGAACACCTTCGGCATATTTGATCAAGCTCTGAACGATCATCAGCTTCTTGAGCGCCTAAGGCTTCATCAGAATAAGGCTCATAGCCTATTGCCTTAAGGCCTAGAAGCTCAAAAATGTATTCCAACGTTATTATAAACTCACCCCATGCAGCAATGAAAGTGTGAGTAGTAACGTTCCAGCGAGACACCAGTACGAGAAGAGCTACATTGTTCTTGGACAGAGTAAACTCACCGAACCACTTAACCCGATGAAGCCCAATTTTAGAGAGGGTATTAGCGTGGGAACTCTGCATGTGGGATTTCCAAGTAGCGAAGTGAGAAGGAGAGCCTCCAAGCCATTTGAAGTCAATATGGGACCACAGGAAGTCCCCTCGCTCAAGATGAAATCGAAGAGTCCCTTTTGGGGGGAGAAAGCCACAGTTAGTTGCATCTTCGTCTTCATCACCAAGCAGCATGGCGTCACACTTGGCGTTAAAATTGCAAGTTTTGCAAAAACTAGAAAAATCATCACCCTTGCCAATATAGGGGACCGATGGTAGAAATACAGTTGTTCCTGGCGGGGGACAGTCAAAGAGTGGCAGCAGAGGTGGTGGTAGCAGGGGTGGCAGGTGGGGTATTAGGGGAGACGTAGTAGGATTACTTGAGGAGGCCATTGAAGATGACAGTAAAGTACAAGAAAAGCTTAGAAAAAGCACCAAATAAGTAACAATGGAGTGGCTAGAAAGCGAGAATTATTACAGAGGAAAGGAATGAGGAGAATAGCTGGCAATAATGGAGTTTTGATATAGTTTCTCTTTATAAAGTTGACGAAAGTTTGAAAGAGATGAAGAAAAGAGAGTGTTTTGAAAAATAGACGTTTGAATTCTTTTAATCCGTCTTTTGAGTTTCCCACCAACATGCGTGCGGAGCTGCCTATAATCATTTCAAGTGGACACATGGCGTTTTGGGGAGCATCCTAGCAGTTAAAAAGATAGCATTACGTCATTAATGAAGTGATGCACGGGGAATGGAAAGGGATTTTCTTCCTAGGTAAGTTTGAGTTTTGGCGCCAGAACTTTTGTCAGACATATCCAATGATTCCCAACGAAGCAGCTATCCCAATAATTCAAAAATCTAAGATGTCCCCTCACTACAAGTCCAAACGTTGTTTAAGTATGACTCAGCTACATCGGGGAGAAGTTTTTTACTTTTTCGAACATGATAAAACGATGGCACAGCAGAGCCCAAATGAAGTAGTACCTTCAAATAGGGAGATTTTCCTAGCAAGAAGTTTACAAAGGAGAATTTCAGAAGTCTCAACGATAGGGGCAGTCTTAACGAAAAAAACTCACTCCGTAACAGCATAAACGGGAGAATTTCACTTCCCCATTATTAAAATGGGTGTTTAGGAAAGTCAGCAGGTCTATCGGGAAAATTTCAAATAGTCAAGCTAGGATGGTTGAAGCTCAGTAAAAGGAAAAAGTTGTGATGTCCCTTCGCCAAAGCACCAATAAGCCACAACGCTTCGACCCAGGTACATCAGGGATAATTTTACGTTTCCTTGAAGGCATTAACCGCAGTGGTTGTAACGAAGGAAAAGATGACAGAATTTTTTCACACAGAGAAGGTTCATCGGATTGAGAAGTTTTAGTATCGACATTTCTTGTTCCCACAACAAATCTCTACACGAAGGGGCAAATGTAGAGGGGGTTTGAAGGTAATCTTGAGTTTAGAGATAATTTCCCCATTAACAACAGCATTTGGGATTAAGGCAGCGTTATGGCTCAAAATGAGGGAGCTCAGTGAGACGGATCAATACGAGGTGGCTCAGTAAGGCAGCGTTGTAGCTCAAAGTGATGCAGCTTAGTAAGGCAGTGTTGCAGTTCAAAGTGAGGTAGGTCAGCGTGGCATCCCAGAGGGATCTCCAACGAAGAAGTTGGCCGAGAGAACTGATCCTTTAGTTCTATTTGTTTTACTTAGTCTTTTTGTATCTCTTTATATATATTGACCACAAGTCGTAACGATTATAATTATTTTTTTTAGTGTGAGGTCGAATGGTACTCACGAGAGACCAGGCTTGGCAGGGCCTGGGAGAGCTTTCATGCTCTATCGAACGACCTCACCATGGGAGCTTCAGAGAGACTTGGTTTGGAGGATTGATAAGTGAGGCACCGTTGGGGCTTGTCCTGGCCATCTTAGATACACCTGGTAAAACACCAAAAGACCCTGATCATGGGACCTCAGGCAGAGCAGCCTTGAGTTCCATCCGGCATTGAGTTGTGAACCAAACAACCCTCTAAATAATGTCATATCTATTGTAGGTGATGTTACTAGCCATCTAGACTAATGTTAAATCTTCATTTGAGTAAACCATTGTGGTATTTGGGGCTGTCAAATAGTTGGTGAGCCACCTCTGTGACGACAGTCACCTGAAACACAGTGGTTAGGCAAAAGGCATGTCTTGGTATTTAATGTTTATGACGTGAAGCTAACTAGGGCATCAGACATTTAATGTTTGTGACATAAAGTATGAGGGATATCTTTCACAGTTATTAATGCCTGAGTTACCTCGGGAGTAGTGTGGGGGAAATTTAAGAGCCCCAACCACCTCTGAGGAGGAGAGGTTCTTTTTGAGAAGTTAAGAAGTTATTACTAGAGAGAAATCAGAGAGAGATTTTATTACGAACCAGAGAATTTACTCACCGACCATTGTCATTTATTACGAAGCTTTAATACCTAATAGAGATCTTAGAGGGTGGTTGGGGTGTTTGGCTGTCTGCCAAGGTGTATCTAGGGTGCTTAATTCTCTCTCCCTCCAAATGAATTACTTCTGAGTTCGTTATTATCTCCTGAGTTATACACGAGTGATTTGTGAGTTCAAACTGAGTTTATCTTCACTGAGTTGTGAGCGCGGTCTTTGTGATTTAATTTAGATATCTCCGATTAAGTTATCATTAATATACTCAAATGGGGTTATGCCTCCATCTAATCTAAAGTACCCTCTTACACTAATAAAGATTGATTCAAATACCCAAAAACTAATCAAATTCAAATGAATAAAGCATTAAATTATGACCCGATTATAACAAAGCACTAAAAGAATACAAATTCACCACATTACAAGAATACAAATCCATATCATAAACCAAACTATTAATTATTTCAAACAATTGGAATACGTATTACAAATCTAAAATTTATTTCAAATTCGGGTTTTCATCCAAAATGGATTGATATTCGGTAGGAGCAAGAAAGTCATCCATGCTATTGGTTTGACGCTTTGGCGCGTGTAGTATGATTGACCACAACTCGTTGTTGATATTCTCTGAGTAAAACACTTGCTTGACCTTTTAAAAAGCACAAATAAACGGCTCATCGCTCATACGCTTGTTGCTCTTCAACTTGGACAAGTCAACCATGATCAAGTTGGTACCAGGACCAACTATACAAGCATTTTTATCCTTAACGCTTACCCTATCACAATAAAACACAACCTCTTTGGAGATTATATAGTCCAATTCAAATATATTTTGAATGACACCATAGTAAGTCAATTCAGCTTTAACTAGGTTTTAATCTTTCCCACTTGTTCAAAAATAAGTAAGAGCCTTATATAAAATGCTTGAGTTTTGTACATTTGTATTTTCCTCGTACACCATTACAGCGAATACATACCGTTCAATCAATTCCTTTTATATTCCTATGCCATAAACAAAGGTCCATTGGCTAGACGAGTAATCACTACACCAAAAACAGGAATCTGGCATGGTTTAAAACTGTGCCAGATCAAATCTGGCACGGTTTTGTACTGTACTATAATCAGGTGTTCCAAAATGGCCATTTTTTTCTGGCACGGTTTAAAAGTGTGCCAGATTTGACCAAACAAGAACACTTCTGACAAACTTTTAAACCGTGCCAGAATTTTATATTTCCGGCACACCTTGGCACAGTTTTGAACTGTGCCAGATTGAGCACATTTTGATAAATTTTGGCACAGTTCAAAAGAGTGCCAAAATTTGATACACTTTTGGCACGGTTTTGAACTGTGCCAAATTTTTGGATAAAAGAAAAAAATTAATTAGTTCAAAACTAGAAAATTCACAAATTGGAAATCTTGCACGTTGTTGATAAACTAATGTACATACAAACTTCAAAATATTACAAGTCTTTAGTAGTTCACAGACCAAAAAAAATTGGGCAGAGTTTCCTCTATTTTCTGGACATTCTAAAACAAGCTAATATAAAACCTGGATAACATAAAGCCCGCACAGCCTTAAAATATAAAAAATAAACTTACAAAATCTCGCATGGCTATAAAAGTTTACAATAAAACTACAAAAGCCCGCACGGCCATAACACAAAAAAATAGAATCATGAATAAACCCCTTGTAGTAAACCATTGAGTTCTCCGTGTCTTCCCCGTGAATAAATGCTAACAATAAAATGTTATCCTGCAAAAAAATAGGATATAAAAAAGATACGATATTAGTAACCGAGTAATTTATAAAAAAAGATTACTCAAACTAAAAAATTACATATAAGAGTGGTAATTATTATTATATTCTAAAATTGAAAATCTTATGCAAGTTATGACTACCTGATAGGCTCGTGACCGTGCTGTCAGTTCGTACAAGTTACATTAGTCCCATGCGAGGTGTTCGTGCCTCTTACGAGGCCGTTTGGGGGCTGGTTTGGGTTTTCACCCTTTAAGGGCTTGTTTTTAAGCTTAATTAATATATTTTCAAATTATCATCATATTCTCAAATCGAGAGGCCCGTGACTACGCTGTCAGTTCGTACAACTTACATTGGTCCCGTGCGAGGTGTTTGTGCCTCTTAATGGGCCGTTAGGAGGCTGGTTGGGGTTTTCACCCTCAAACAGGTTATTTTCAAGCATAATCTACGTATTTTGAAATTATCGTCGTATTCTCAAATCGGGAGACCCGGGACTGCACGGTCAGTTCGTACAAGTTACATTGGTCCCGTACGAGGTGTTCGTGCCTCTTATGGGGACGTTTGGGGGATGGTTTGGGTTTTCACCCTTTAAGGGCTTGTTTTCAAGCCTAATCTAGAATGTAATGTCTTCTCTGCAACCTTGAGCCAGGATCCAACTATTATAACAATTACCAATCAAAGACTCAATCGATTATTGGTTTCGATCGCAATAATTTATCAATAAAGCCACTCTCTCATTCGATCCGTTGTTCCAAATTGAAGCCATAACTCAGACCTTAAACTCTGTACATCAATTAGTATGAACACGTGGAGCGAACATTACTCTAATACCAATTTGATGTAAGCACATGGAAATATTTACAAACTCTATAAGAGTAAATAATCAAATATAATTCTCGCCCATTCTCATTCATTCAAAATAATATGTTAATACCCAAATAAGAGGTTTACATGAGTCTTTATAAGCCACCAACACTTGTTGGGAAAGCTATGTATGATGCCATGGGTGATTTCATAGGCCTAGCGGTTCAAAGCTATGACATCACCATTCATAACTCATCTAGCCGACTTTAGAATGTTCTAAATAAATGTTCATTTATTTACTAATAAGAAAGCAATACAAAATACAATTAATAAGATGTCGTCCACCCACATACATGAGAGAGAGAGAGAGAGAGAGAGAGAGAGAGAGAGAGAGAGAGAGAGGGAGTGAGGTACGGGGGCTCCCCCTTGGAGGCTGTTCAACCAGGAGAGGAGAGAAGAGACCGACTTCTATTCATTTTGTTAATATTTTATTATCTATTAGTTTTCCATAGGTAATTAGTTTTATTTTGAACTCTTAATTGGATTCATTAGTAATAGATTTATCTATTAGTTATTTGTAAGATTTAGGTCTCTAGCTAGTTTTTATTACAAATAAGGACATTGACCAGCCATTGTATTCAATTTAATTTTAATGAGAGTATAGAGATAATTGTATATTCACATCATAGAGAGAGAGAGATGGAGGAGGTAATACTATAACTAGACGTAAAACACTTCTCCAAATGTCAAACAGCAAACCAAGAGATTTTAAACATACAGTCAAATTCATAATTTCTTTTCTGTTTGTTGATCGCTAAGATCAATAATATTACAATTCAAAATATAGAATTAGGATTCAATATAGAAGGTCCATCCAATTACGATGACGTAAGTTACAGATTCCAAAAATTAAAATTTTGAGGATATAAGTTTTGTCAGAATGACTGACTAGTCTTGGAAGCAATCAGTATAGAAAATAACTGAGCAGAAGTTTTGAAAAAACACAAAAATAAACATTGAAAACAAAATCTCTTTTTCAACCAACTGACCTGCTTCTTCTTAGAATCTTCTCTCTTCAGATATTCAGAGAAGAACTCCTTCATCATTGGACACCACACTTCAGCACATTGTACATTTTCAATGAATCCCCCTTTCACTAAATCCAACCAATTTGCCTCGTATAATTTGGGACCAATGAGAAAGTTCAAATCTATAATCCTTTCATCCTCTCTTACAAGTGTAGTTGCAGTTTAAACACATTCACACTTGAGCACAAAAGGATGAAGTCTAACCGTGGGGACGCGCGCATGCACACACACATATATAAGGGTGAATAGAAATTTGGCCCCATTTAACCTCAGCACATTGCTTTGTGAATTTTTTTTGCAATGCAATATGAGTAGTAAAGACTGCTTTGGGGTCCAAGAACTGGAAATTATGGGGTCCAAACTGAATGTGGAAAAACAAATGGAGTCAAAGGCCAAAAAAATAATAACCGTTTACATTATCAACAGCATACCAGTTAACCCAAGTTTGCAATGAGACTTGGTAATGCTGATGACCTTTCAAAACATGTGAGCAGGAACGACATGCACCTGAATAGATATCAATACATAAGAAGAAAAAATTATGCATGCAAATATAATTCCATTTTCATATTATTTAGAATATGAAAAATTAAATTTGATACAACTAGATATATACATCGTCCATGAGAAGTAATCCTCACTCCCTGTTTCGAATTTCTTCGATAATATTTTCAGATTCCTCAAACCGTTTAATGCCAAAAGGAACCATGTTGTAAGTTGTGACAACCACCCCAGCATTGCCACGACATCTCTCTTTGCTATCAGATTAAAACGACAGATTTGGTCATCTCGAATGCTTGACCATAACTTGAACTGAAAAGCCCATTGATCTACGGAAACAACATTTGTCGCTAAACAAAGGCAGCTCTTTCGTATTTGGCAGGCTATAGAGACACCCACTAAAGACTTTCCTGCACTACATGGTAGAATAATAATATGAGATCTTGCTCTTCCTGCAATATCAAGAAAAAAAACTAAGAATAGATAAGCATCAATACTCCTAAGAATTAGAAAATAGCATGATAAATTACATGAATAATAATATTTTCGCACTTGTGTGTGCCTTCATGATTTGGTACATAGTATGGCCAAAATGAAGGCAACAGAATAATTTAAAAGCATATATATGTGAATAATGTATATCTAGTGCAATAAAGGTAGCAAATACCTCGAGCAATTAACAGTGCCCAACAACCCAATGCATAAATCTTTGTCCCAATTACTTGAGGTCGGCGATATGTATTATGCTTTGTCATTCAGTTCTACGTGGGATTCATACATAAAAAACTAGTATGTCTTTCTCTAAGGTATACATCTACGTAAAATTTGAGACCTTATCCAAACATTATTGTCTATATTAATTGTAACATTCTTCCTTACTAGTGCACTTACCGGTTTAGTTATGTCCAAACAATCTAAAGTGTTTATGTAGAAGAGGCTTAAGTCCACTCGCTATCCTCTGCATAAACAAAGTACTACTTTCTCAACAGTTACAGGCAAGTCACATGCGCTAAATTCCACCTAGCTCAGGCGGAGGCAGTGCTCGATGAATCAAGCATTTCGCGAGTGCTCCATGGGACACCTAAGGGTTTTGGATTGGAGGCTGGAAATGAAACAAGTTAGATAAAATAACCTATGCGAGTAATCAAGAGCAACAACATTAGGATCACTCGAATCTTACTTGATCACACAAATTCACGAGGAACTGGTCTCGACCGAACAACGGTGTTTCTCGCACAAGGGATCTTTGATGGGACAAGTCATTCTTATCACACACATGCACCCACCCGACATATCACACGATTATCATAGCTTAGCCCTATGCTTGGCGGTTCACTTTCAACATAGGCTCTGCTATCCTTGCTCAATTGTCGGTGCCGATCAAGTCCCTATCCTCATTAATGCAAGCTCATAATTAATTAAATGCTAGGGTAGAGAATATAAGCACACTCCACTACTAACTAATGTTTCAGACAACCTTAACACACACTTCATTCTTTACAAGAGAACATTTTCTGCAAAATTCCTCTCTATACATAACTCGAACATTTACCATAAATGACTGGATAATAACTCACTTATTCTTCATTTGTTACACATATTTATTGGGAATCCACTATTACTTTATCTTTACCTATTTTTTTGAGAAAATAGAGAATTCACCCCATCCCCCCGCACCCCCCGCGTGTAGGGGGTGGGGGTGGGGAGGGAGGCATCTGCAGAATAAGTGTCATCGCTGATGTTACAGTTGCTTGAATTTGTTGGGTTTAAAGAGACGCGCCTATATCAAATCTTCATTTCAAAGAACCGTGATTGATCAATTTAAATGTAATGGTTAGAATCTGGACGTTCAGAAAAGCACGTGCACGTGCATATGCACAAGAAATCAACCATCTAGACATAAGTAACCTTACCATTTCCAAACATCTTACTAAGACTCTTTTCTTGATAAAGTCGTGGTTGTGCTTGAGGCTTCAACTCCATGTCAAGGTCAGGACTGACCTGCAAAAGAAGAAAATATTATAGAAACTCTAATATACTATTGCATCAGGTGAAAAAAAAGCGTTATTTAACAGAAACAACTCACAGTGTCATTCTTGAAGTCATATTCCTACAGCATGGGATAGTTTAATGCATTTGGCAAGCAGCGCTGCTTCACATTTTCAACCTGAGATGTAAAATTAATTTACTACAATATCCCTAATCTGCTTTGATATCTCTACCTCTACCTTCGGTCTCACTTTTCATCTGAACAATTATCGCAATGCCTTTCATACTACAGCCAACTTTATATAAGAAATATCGAACAAATTTTTACACGATTTTATGTAAATGTGAAATACAATAATTCCAAATGGGGTGACAACATTGAACTGGGATAAAACCACCAAGAACCTAAAGAAATTTCAATTGACTACCCCACCCCACCCCACAAGCATTACATGCCCATGACGGGATTCGTTCCTAACACGTGCCACTGGATTTGTCTTATGGTAACATAAGTTTTAATATATTTAATGCATCTTTAGTTTAGATTCATCTACAAAAAGTCTCCTATGTTCGCTTCTATCCCGTTAACCCAAAAAACCTAGTTCCATTAAATTTCCAAGTTTTGTATTAAGTTACCTGAGCAGGGTCAACTTCAAATGAATGAGATTCTTTCTCTTCGGCTACAACTTCCAATTGTGCTTCATTCAGCAACTCACCGTGTGCACCTTCGATTTCACCCATTGATTTTCTAACTATGAATCCGTCAGTCACCCCCCTACACCAGAGAGAATGAGAGGGGTAGGTCTTGGGTTTTTGGTCGAGAGAGGGGGGGGGGGGGGGAGAAGATGAGGGAGGAGAGAGAAGAGGGAAACTAAAGTGTGCCAAAATTTCAAGGTATTTTATACCGTAGAACAGTGCCAAAATTTGGCACTGTTTTAAAGTGTGCCAAGTTATCATTAAACCGTGCCAGAATTTTGCACAGTTTAAAACAGTGTCAAATTTTTAATATCAGGGTGTACCAAATTGCTGTTTTGGGTATAGTGAATCCTTAATGTTGCATCATCCATACTAGGATAGCTATTTGGAAGCGTATTTTGCTTGGGTAGCAAGCCATTCACCCAATTCAGAATTCCTATCTCACTATTTCCAGACAAACCATATTGGGTCTTCAAACTATGTAAACCAACCATGGCATGCAAAGTTTTTTTGTCTTTGTCACAGCTAAGGTACAACGGTTGAGTCGTTTTAAATTTTAAACTTTATAGTCATCGTCAAGGTTTATCCCAACATCTTCACGAGCACTTGTACCTTATACATCATTAGAGAACTCATTTTTTCCACTTCATGAATCTCCATAAGCATCATCAACTAAATCCTCTAACATATTATGATTTACATTGTCCTCCTGGCCTGGTACATCTATCCTACTTGATGATTGTTGTGAAGGTTGCTCGAGAATAAGGGAACATGCGATTTCCTATGAAAAACTCACGACCAATAACTATTTTTTATACCCTATCTTAACAGATGTAGATTAGATGTTTTTCACTCAAACACCTTACCATTCCTACACTTATCACACAAACACGGGAACTCTTCATCATTACGACATCTCTTTGCGTATTTCACAAATTCATTAGCATCTCTACGAAACACATTCTCTAGTCTATTAATCTCACCCATCCACTCTTTATACAGAGGATATCCCAGCACAACTACTACAAACAATCACCTATTATGGGTAAAAATCATATATTCATGGGTTAGTATAAAAAAGTATGAAAAATTCAAGAACCCTATTATGGGTAACAAATATACCATTGAAATTAAAACAACATATTAGTGAACTTTTCTCTTTTTCAAAAGGTGGCTCTTTTTACATAGATACACGTGAATATTTCACATATTACGAATATCTGCGTTTAGTTACACTCATATTTATCTTTTTAGTACATGAATATATTAAATGTTATATTTTTATATTAGTAAACGCCAATGGTTAATGCAGTTCATGTAGTTCATGCATATAATTATAGTTTGTGTTCTTTTCTCGTGATTTCCATCCGTATAAGACATGCACACAATAAATTTAACTCCTCTTGCACATGGCAACGAATTAATGAAATGCCACACATGTAAGATGAGTAATCACATTAATTATTGTATAAACTACTCGATAAATCAAGAAATCTTGGAGGAAATGAGGCACATATAAAATTAAGATTTTTTTCAAAGTTATAAAGGTATTCGGTCGATAATACAAATTATTTCTGGGGATCATAAGTATTTAGTTCTATTTTTCAATATTAGCCAATATAATGTTTTTATTGTTTTAGTTGTCCTTGTTGTATCAACAATGAGACAAGTGTCATTTTTTGCATAAAAAAAGTAGAGCAGTTAGGGGAGCTTTTGGGTGGTGATGGGATACTATAATTTAAAAAATAAATGGGATGAAGTATAAGTATTTATACTTTTTGAAAGGAGAGAGAACCGTGAAACGCGACAGAGAGAGGCTGTGAAACGCAGCTAAGAGAGAGGCAGCGGCCTAAACTGTAGAATCCTTCACACAATAAATAAATAGGATTCAATAGACATGTCAAATGAATAATTAGAGCATTCTCCTAATCTTATAAACCTAAACAATTCATATCCATTAACATTTTAATAAATGAACTCACATAATTTCCACTTCTAATTAGAGAAAGACAAATATCTACAAAATTGGACTAGATGCATAGCAGAACATAAAATAACCAAAAACATTATAATTAACAAACTGAACATACATTCCTGAGAAATAACACTAATTTTACTAATGATACTCTCTCGAAAAATTTAAATCACCAAACCAAACAAGAAAATCTAGTTGCCATTTCATATCAAATATAAAATAGTAAAATCTAAAATCACCAAACCAAACACTAATTGCCAGTTCATTTGAAACATAAAATAGTAAAAGCTACAATGTAAGGAATCATTAATCTTGATAGAATATATGAGAGTTATGGAAGTTTATAATAGTATTGGAATTATGAAAGTTGTGGAAGAAACAATATCAAACTATATTGACAATCGAAATATCATGACAGCATGTTGTGGATTAAGATATCTAAATGAATCTAAAATAGAAAAAAGGAAAGAGCAAATATAAGTTATATTTTAGTAAATTCCCAAAATCATATTTTGATAAATCAAGTCAATGAACAAAATATAGATCCACCATTAGTAATTAAAAACGAGTACCAAAGTGCATAAAAGGAAAACAGAGAAATTATCAATACACAACACAAATTAATACAAAAAGTAATTGGGCAATACATAGAGATCAAACGATAATCAATAAATCCATAATCGACAAACTATCGTGTGCTATTTTATTCCACCAATCAGAAAACATATAGATTTGAATGTCAGATAATGGGCCTTGGGGAACATATAAAATATATTTAGGGATTGTTCAATAATCACTTCTCTAATGATTCATACACTAGAAATAAGACATCCAATACAAAAACAGGCATTAATTTATGGGTTCATTTATATAAAATATAAAGTGAGGGATTTATTTGGATACATACCCTTTGGTTAAAATGAGGCTCGATCTGACTTCACAAGCCCTGATCATTTTTTAGAACCAGTTTTTGCAATTTTTATTTTTATTTCTACATAATCAGGCCAAAATAACAGTTAAATATCAAAACAATTAACAACAGTAGTCAAATATTAAAATGCAAACAACAATCATCTATCAAAACGCAAAAACATGCCAAAATAATTCAAGTTCTTATAATACTGTTTGCAATCATTACTAATTTCACAAAAACATCTTTAATAAACCTTAGATACTCTGTAATAGAATCCAATAGGTGTTAATCAAAAAATGATTTTTGGGTTTCGGTTTGGTATCAAAGATTTTTATCAAATATACTATTTGCAATAGAACTCTAAAAACGATATTTGTGTCAAATATACTATTTGAAATGAAATAATGATTAATAATTTCACTTTAAATTGAGGAGAGAGGAGTAGGGAAATTATTTTAAGAGAGAGAGAGAGATAGAGAGAAAGAGAGTTGTGAAACAGCAACTGAGGAATTAGGGTGTTTTAATTTTGATAAGTTATCACGAGCGTGCCAGGGTCAAAGACCGTGACAACAAACAAATATTGTCACGGTCTTTGATCGGGCCAACATCCTTATCAAGGTCTTTGACCGTGATATGAACGTGATAACATGTTGTCACGGTCTTGTCAGGGTGAAAGACCGTGCCAAGGCCTTCGAATTTTTTTATCAAGGTTTTTGAAAGTGACAACTTTATGCGGGGTGCTTTTTTGGTGTAGTGTAGGTGTTTGAAATGGTTTTTATACTAAACTTAAATGAACAAAAGGTAGGTAGAATAGCCCCGATAGAAGGCCATGGCTTATTCATGAGTAGATAAAAGACCAATGGATCGACAATATATGTCACACCCTAAACCCAATATCCATACTAATCATTTGTTATTAAAATAATTGGATCATAATCTCGAGCCCATTGGAAAATATACTTCATTTAAAATCTTCAATGTGACAACGATAAAATCCCCATTTTTAAACCCCAGCTCTTCTAACGGTGCAACTCTCAAAGTTAGCAGTCATATATTATCCTAGCTGGCAGCGTACAAACCTGAAATTGTTAAAATATAAACCATAAGCATTAAGCTTAGTGAGGTACTCCTTCCCTGCAATAAAATAACAATTCTATATCGAATATGTGAATATAAAATCTGAACAATCCTGCCCATTGGCAATAACAAATCATGGATCATAAGATCCAAATAATTCTACCCGTTGGCAATAACAAATCCTGGATCATAAGATCCAAATAATTCTGCCCATTGGCAATAACAAATCCTGGATATTTGAATATCCAAACAAATCCTGAATACCGAAGTATTCAAACCAATCCTGGATCATGAGACCCAAACAAATCCTGGATATTTTAATATCCTAACAAATCCCGAATACCGAAGTATTCAAACAAATCCGCTCTTAGAGCTATATTCATATTTATATATGAAACAAATCATAAGTACACTCACCTTGACAGTTTAACTGGATTTTCCCTTGCCTTTATCCGGTACTTGTTCAATCAGATCTTTTTCCCTTACTATCATTCTTACAATATTAGTATCATCATAAAAATATTAATAGTCCAAAGAATAACTTCAATCATAACTCAATTCATAAGCATCATATTATTCAATTCAAGTCATTCATTATAAATGAAGTCCCATCTAGACTCAGGTTCTGATATCTAACATATTCAAATTACAACCCAAATCTTCTTTAATTATTCTTGGTAATCCAATCCTTATCATATCATGTTCCCAACACAAAAGATGGAACATAATTCTGAGTTTTGTAGAGCAAGATATGCCTATTTCTTTTCCACATAACAAATCTGCCCTATAGGCTCTTTTATCGTTCATTCAATTTCCAGGAATTTTCATAATTTTTCTACATCATAAATTTCTATGATATTTTACCCAACATCAGTAAACATATTGAACAATACAGAATTAAAGTTTCATAATTTTTAAGGTTCGTTTGCTATGTCAAGCAAAATATCGAACACATGGCGGGCATACTTTCACCCTTAGGGCAGATTTCATACCCGAACTTCAAACTCTCACCAAAGACTCATTTATTTGTATTTTAACATGATTTCGGATATCTAATACTCATATGAGTCCGGGTTAATCTACAATTGGAATCAATCAATTCCAGTAAGTATAGAGAAATATATGGAAGTTTGAATAAATAAGGTTCCTAAACAAAATAATCTCAAGGGTTTACACATTCAAGTTTACTTAAACTTGCATCTATCCATAAGTACATATCAAGACATGGAATTTCAGTGAACAAATGATTATTTAAATCATTTAAATAAGTAATACAAAGAAATAAACAAGATTTATGGATGGAAATACCTTATGGGTTTTTAGGTAATTTCTACGGATTTTTCTCCAATTTTCTCCTCACTTTTTCTTCCTAACTTCCTAATTCTCTTTCTTTAAGCTTAAAATCTCTCATGGCTGAATTTGGATGAATAAGGAGATAGTTATAAGGGTTTGAAGTCGGCCAAAGCCAACCTCCACCTCCAACCAATCAATTTAAGACACTTATTGGGCATAAAGGACAAATTTCCACTTAAATGAATGGACAGATTTACCCTTTGTTAGTAATTTCGGTATAACTTCTTACTCAGACCTCCGTTTCACACACCGTTTGTCGTGTAACAACCCTAACTCACCTGTATACAAATATCTAGCTTTCACCCCAAGTCAATTATTATTTTATAAAGTTCAAACTAGCCTTAAAACATGAGCATTCCTACCGAAAACTTCAAAATCTCACATTCGTAACTAATTCATTTTTCATGCTTTATGAAGCTAATATTAGACTAAATATAATGACTTAGCATTATATATACTAATAACATATTATCCATATCACATAGTCTAATCATGATTTAAACATAATTTATCGTAATTATATTTGGGTTGTCACAATTCTCCCCCTGTTAGGAAATTTCATCCCCGAAATTTACATACCTTGGTTGTCTGAATCAAACAAATACGGATAATTAATCTTCATGGTATCCTCGCTCTCCCGTGTAGCCTCTTCCATGGAATGCCTTCGCCACACAACTTTCACAAGTGGGATCACTTTTGATCTCAATATTTGTTCCTTCCTATCCACGATAGCAAGTGGTTCTTCCACATAACTCAAGTCTTCCTTTAACTCAATAGGCTGTTTCACCAACACATGTGAAGGATCCGCTACTTACTTTCTTAACATAGAAACATGGAAAACATCATGTAACCGAGCTAACTCTGGTGGTAATGCTAACTTGTAGGCAACCATCCCAACTTTTTCAAGGATTTCATAAGGTCCAATGTAGCATGGACTTAATTTCCCTTTCTTTCTAAACCTCATAACTCCTTTCCATGGAGATATCCGAAGAAACACATAATCCCCTTTTTGGAATTCCAAATTTTTTCGTCGTTTATCCGCATAACTTTTCTGTCTGCTTTGAGCTATTCTCATTCTATCTTGAATAATCTTCACTTTTTCAGTGGTGACTTCAATCAATTCTGGACCCTCTATCTTCCTTTCACCAACTTCACCCCAACATATCGGTGTACGACATCGTCTACCGTACAATGCTTCATATGGAGCCATACCAATAGTAGACTGAAAACTATTGTTATATGAAAATTCTATCAAAGGTAAATATTCATCCCAATTACCTTTGAAATAAAGCACACAAGCTCTAAGCATATCTTTCAAAATCTGTATTGTCCTTTCAGACTGCCCATCTGTCTGAGGATGAAAAGCCGTATTAAACTTCAAGTTAGTACCCAGAGCACACTGCAAGCTATCCCAAAATCTAGATGTAAAAGTAGGGTCTCTATCTGAAACAATAGATACCAGTGCTCTATGCAATCGAATAATTTCATTAACATACAATCTAGCATACCTATCAACTGTATACGTAGTCTTGACTGCTAGAAAATGAGCGGACTTCGTCAATCTATCCACCACTACCCAAATCGAACCTGACCCCTTCTGAGATCGAGTAAGCCCAACCACAAAATCCATCGTTACATGAACCCATTTCCATTCCGGTATTGGCAATGGCTGAAGCAGACCAGTAGGCTTCTGATGCTCCACTTTCACTTGCTGACATATAAGGCACCTAGCAATAAAATCAGCTATTTCCTTTTTCATATTATTCCACCAATAATGCTCCTTTAAATCCCTATACATATTAGTACTACTAGGATGCATGGTATAAATGGAATTATGAGCCTAATCTAAAATTTCCTCTTTCAATCCACACACATTAGGCACGCAAAATCGCTGCTTATACAATAAAGTGCCATCATTCGCAATACAAAAATCTTCAGACTTACTATCTCGTACATCTTGTCATTTCTTCTCAAGAAAAGGATCTTGACTTTGCAAATCACGAATACGGGTAGCTAACAAAGGCCTCACTCTTACATGATCAAAGAACCTATCTCCATCGTCTAGCTTCAATTCTACTCCGATCAATCTCAACTCCATGATGTGGGAAACTCTAGCACATTGAATACAAGATAACCTTCCCGAAGCCTTTCTACTCAGAGCATCTACAACTACATTTGCCTTCCCTGGGTGGTAGTGAATTGTACAATCATAATCTTTAATTAACTCCATCCACCGCCTCTGCCTTAAATTCAACTCCTTCTGAGTAAATAAATACTTAAGGCTTTGATGGTCAGTAAAAATTTCACATACCTCACCATATAGATAATGACGCCACAATTTCAAAGCAAACACAATACCAGCAAGTTCCAAATCATGTGTAGGATAATTACATTCATGTGTACACAACTGCCAAGAAGCATAAGCAATAACTTTACCATGCTGCATAAAAACACAACCCAACCCCTGGTGTGAAGCATCAGTATAAATAACAAAACCATCTCCACCATGTGGAATAGTAAGAACAGGTGCAGTTACCAACCTCTTTTTTAATTCATCAAAACTATTTTCATAATCAGAATTCCATTCAAACTTAACATCTTTTCGGGTTAATTTAGTCATCGGCAAGGCTATTAAAGAAAATCCCTTAATAAACCTTCAATAATACCCAGCTAAACCCAAAAAACTCCTCACCTCAGTCACATTATTGGGCCTCTCCCAATTTACAATAGCTTCCACCTTCTTGAGATCAACACATATACCATCTCCAGAAATAACATGGCCTAAAAATATAACTTTTGATAGCCAAAATTCACATTTGCTAAACTTATCATACAATTGCTTATCTTTCAACACATTCAAAATAGTTCGGAGATGCTTTTCATGTTCAACCATATCATGTGAATAAATCAGAATGTCATCAATAAAAACTATAACAAATGAATCAACAAAAGGATGCAGTACCCGGTTCATAAGATCCATAAATACAGCTGGAGCATTAATTACCCCAAAAGGCATCACCAGAAATTCAAAATGACCATACCGAGTACGAAAAGCAGTTTTAGAAATATCACTCTCCTTGACCCTCAACTGATGATAACCCGATCTTAAGTCTATTTTTGAAAACACTTTAGCACCCTGTAACTAATCAAACAAATCATCTATACGAGGTAAAGGGTATTTATTCTTAATTGTAGCTTTATTCAGTTGCCTATAGTCAATACACAAACGCATGGTACCATCTTTCTTCTTCACAAATAAAACTGGTGCACCCCATGGAGATACACTAGGCTGTATGAACCCCCTATCAAGTAAATCCTGTAACTGAATCTTGAGTTCTTTCAACTCAGCAGGTGCCATTCTATACGGTGCCATAGAAATAGGTGTTGTCCCTGGTGCTAATTCAATACTAAATTCAACTTCTCTTTCTGTAGGTAACCCTGGAAACTCACTAGGAAACACTTCAGGAAAATCCCGTACAATAGGAACATCGACTAATTGTAAAGACCCCTTCCTAGTGTCAAGAACATATGCAATAAAACCCTCACAACCCTTACTCAATAATTTCCTCGCCTGAATAGCAGAAATGATGCAACTAGGAACACTTTTCCTTTCCCCCACAAATTTAAATTCAGGCTCACCAGGCATATTAAAAATAACTTCCTTACAGAAACAATCCATAGATGCATGATATTTAGATAACCAATCTATTCCCAGAATTATATCAAAATCAGAAATATCTAATGGAAGTAAATCTATAACTGTATCTCTAGACCCCACAGTCAAAACAAAATCACGAAAAGCATATTCAGCTACAACCATATCCCCCATAAGCATACAAATACCCAACTGCACATCTAAACGAGTACATGGTCTATTCAGGTATACATCAAAAGCATAGGACACAAAAGAATGTGTGGAACCAGGATCAATCAAAACATAAGCACTTCTATCAGTAACAGAAAGTGTACCTGTCACCACATCTGGAGTAATCTGAGCTTCTTTCATCGTAAAGACTCGTCCACCTGGACTGGAACCACTAGCTTGTCCTCTACCAACACTTTTTGCTCCACTACCTGGAGGTAACACTCTGCTTGCTGCTTTACTAGGTGCTGCTGGGGTCTTTGCCAACTGCGAACAATTCTTCTTAACATGCCCCACTTGATGACAATGGTAGCATTCCACTCCTTTAAGTTTAGGACACTCGGATTTATAATTCCCTTCCTCTTTACAAAAGAAACATGTAACAACTCTTGTCGGTGCCTCACCCTTTCCTGACCTCCTAACCAGACTAGAAGATTCTCCACCCCTAATATCTCTGCCAAATCTCCCCAAACCTCTACCACTATCTCTACCACCTCTCTGAAATTTATGAGGTTCCATCTTAACACTTCCACCCTCACCTCCCTTAGAGTGAGATGCGTCGAATCTACTCTTCTTAAAACTCTCTCTACTCGCCGCCCCTTGGTTCATTTGCCTTTCTACTATCGTGGCTTTTTTTTACCAGAGAAGCATAATATTCTAACTCATAAGTGGCCACTCTATTTTGAATAGGCCAAATCAGTCCATCTTGAAACTTACTACATTTATCTTCTTCCTCCGGCACATACTTAGTAGCAAATCTAGACAAAGCAGTAAATTTAGCATCATACTCCCTCACAGACATGTTCCCTTGGGTTAAATTTATAAACTCCCTCAGCTTCTCCCTCCTATAGACCTTAGGGAAATACTTAACATACAAAGCTTTAATAAATTCAGCCCAAGTAATAACATCAATACCTTCCATCCTAGGCACCAAATGGTTGTTGGCTTCCCACCAATATTTTGCCTCTCCTTTGAGCTTAAACACAACTAGATTCACTTTCTGGTTATCTGGAACCTTCATAACTGCAAAGATAGTTTCTAGATCCCTGACCCACATCTCATCTTCTGTAGGTTCAACTGACCCTGAATATTCAGGAGGATTCAACTTCAAAAACTTCTCATGCATGTAATCTTTCATTTCCTTCCTTGCCTCTTTCTCAATCCTGACCACAGTCTTTGATTCTAGATATCTAGCCTGTTGTTCTGCCATTTGCGCCATATTTCTTTCTTATTGCTCTTCCATCCTCATCATTGCCTGTGCCATTATTTTCATCTCTGTAGGCTGCTCTTGTTCTCTAGCCCTTCCAGCAATACTTTGCTCTACTTCAGTATTCTCTGTACGAGAAGCGACCCCTCTTCTCTAGGTTGTCCATTCCCAGGTTCCATCTGGAATAATCTGTAATACAACAAAGTTCTAAAAACCAATATAAACAGTTTATGATACTAAACTATTGGTTAGTACATAAACAATTCATAAATATCAAATCAACTCAATACTGCCATCTAATCGTCACACACGTCCAGAATTAATAACCACGCTCTGATACCACTAATTGTCACACCCCAAACCCAATATCCATACTAATCATTTGTTATTAAAATAATTGGATCATAATCTCGAGCCCATTGGAAAATATACTTCATTTATCAATATTTTTCTGCACAGTGTGCATAATGAACATAATATTATTCTTATACCATAAAATTCAATATCAGAGTAATAATTAAGCTGACATACAATAATGTGATTAACTATGATCAACTCAATCCATAATAAATCAATATATACAATGTGTGAGTATATTAAAATCTTCAGTGTGACAAGGATAAAATCCCCATTTTTAAACCCCAGCTCTTCTAACGGTGCAACTCTCAAAGTTACCGGCCATATATTATCCTAGCTGGCAGCCTACAAACCTGAAATTGTTAAAATATAAACCATAAGCATTAAGCTTAGTGAGGTACTCCTTCCCTACAATAGAATAACAATTCTATATCGAATATGTGAATATAAAATCTGAACAATCCTTCCCATTGGCAATAAAAAAATCATGGATCATAAGGTCCAAATAATTCTGCCCGTTGGCAATAACAAATCCTGGATCATAAGATCCAAATAATTCTGCCCATTGGCAATAACAAATCCTGGATATTTGAATATACAAACAAATCCTGAATACCGAAGTATTCAAACCAATCCTGGATCATGAGACCCAAACAAATCCTGGATATTTTAATACCCAAACAAATCCTGAATACCGAAGTATTCAAACAAATCCGCTCTTAGAGCTATATTCATATTTATATATGAAATAAATCATAAGTACACTCACCTTGACAGTTTAACTGGATTTTCCCTTGCCTTTATCTGGTACTTGTTCAATCAGCTCTTCTTCCCTTCCTATCATTATTACAATATTAGTATCATCATAAGAATATTAATAGTCCAAAGAATAACTTCAATCATAACTCAATTCATAAGCATCATATTATTCAATTCAAATCATTCATTATAAATGAAGTCCCATCTAGACTCAGGTTCTGATATCTAACATATTCAAATTACAGCCCAAATCTTCTTTAATTCTTCTTGTTAATCCAATCCTTATTATATCATGTTCCCAACACAAAAGACGGAACATAATTCTGAGTTTTCTAGAGCAAGATATGCCTATTTCTTTTCCACATAGCAAATCTGCCCTATAGGCTCTTTTATCGTTCATTCAATTTTCAGGAATTTTCATAATTGTTCTACATCATAAATTTCTATGATATTTTACCCAACATCATTAAACATATTTAAAAATAAATAATTAAAGTTTCATAATTTTTAAGGTTCGTTTGCTATGTCAAGCAAAACATCGAACACATGGCGGGCATACTTTCACCCTTAGGGCAGATTTCATACCCGAACTTCAAACTCTCACCAAAGACACATTTATTGGTATTTTAACATGATTTTCGGATATGTAATACACATATGAGTCCAGGTTAATCTACAATTAGAATCAATCAATTCCAGTAAGTATAGAGAAATATATGGAAGTTTGAATAAACAAGGTTCCTAAATAAAACAATCTCAAGGGTTTACACATTCAAGTTTACTTAAACTTGCATCTATCCATAAGTACATATCAAGACATGGAATTTCAGTAACAAATGATTATTTAAATCATTTAAATAAGTAATACAAAGAAATAAACAAGATTTGTGGATGGAAATACCTTAGGGGCTTTTACGTAATTTCTACGAATTTTTCTCCAATTTTCTCCTCATTTTTTCTTCCTAACTTCCTAATTCTCTTTCTTTAAGCTTAAAATCTCTCATGGATGAATTTGGATGAATAAGGAGATAGTTCTAATGGTTTGAAGTCGGCCAAAGCCAACCTCCACCTCCAACCAACCAATTTAAGACACTTATTGGGCATAAAGGACAAATTTCCACTTAAATGAATGGATAGATTTACCCTTCGTTAGTAATTTCAGTGTAACTTCTTACTGGGACCTCCATTTCACACACCGTTTGTTGTGTCACAACCCTAAGTCACCTGTCTACAAATATCTATCTTTCACCCCAAGTCAATTATTATTTTATAAAGTTCAAACTAGCCTTAAAACATGAGCATTCCTACCGAAAACTTCAAAATCTCACATTCGTAACTAATTCATTTTTCATGCTTTATGAAGCTAGGATTAGACTAAATATAACGACTTAAAATTATATATACTGATAACATATTATCCATATCACATAGTCTAATCATGATTTAAACATAATTTATCGTAATTATATTCGGGTTGTCACAATATAGGTCATGGCTTATTCACAAATCAATAGAATACTAGTGGATTGACAATAGAGGTTGATAGACTAGTTATAGAGCTAATAGATGAGGACTTTCCGTATTGGATGCTTCTTAAAATTATATACAATGATATGCATCACTCATTCTCATCTCTAAACACCAAATAACCCTAGAAACACCCTCCCCAACCCCCAATCAAAGAAGGAAAAAAAACTCCACTAACCACTGGCGACCTTTGGAGCTTTTGGAAGCAATTTAACATAAGATTTTGATTATGAGAAAAGGGAGATGAAGGACTAGATAAGTGATCGTCCTAATTTCATACAAAGATGAGTTAATCTTCTACTCTACTTATTTGGTGTGATAATTACATGTGTTGCCTAATCAAATATCTAATTAGAGTTTGTTCTTAATAATTGAATTTCACGATCAAATCTAATATAATACACAAAGGCTATGATAACAACCTTTGTAACTGGTTTTAATAAATGTGTAGGTTATTCTTTGGTTATGTTGGAAAAATCATATATATATATATATATATATATATATATATATATATATATATATATATATATAGTATTTTATCATAATGACTTATGTGGGACCCAACAAGCATAACCCCTATGCCCTTTAGCTTATAAGTACACTCGTTTGGATATAAAGATATGTGTTATCAATTGATAAGTGATATGGGAGATTTCCATTCGAGGGGGACTCATAACAAAGTATATAAGTATCAGACGTCTCCCTCTAGGTAAGTCATATAAAAAATAAAGCAAAAACCTCTATCAAATTATACTCTCAATCGTATTATCCCCCCCCCCCCCCCCAACATGTGGCGGTAGGTAATTTTTCAATCTAAGTACATTATGTATTTCGTTTGTATGTTTGGTTGTATTACTTTCATCCTTAGTTGCATTTTGTTTTGTGTGATTGATTATTTTTAATTTATAAGTTTGTGCATGAACCTTTGTAAAGGATGCATACTTATGAATTAATTGAGTTTAATTCTCTTAAAATATTGCGGATCTAAACGGGTAACTTGAGGAACTATATTAAAAGTTTTTTAATATATTGGCATGAAATCGTAGTTTGATGATCTTGAGAATATGATTAGGTAACATCTTATATCACTTGGATAAATCTGGTTAATTATCAACATTGTGATAAAATTCACACGTAACTTGGGTTGTAAATGGTAAATACACTTTGTATGATTTGTGAATATAAATGAAAGTTGATTTTGAATAGTGAGACTATGTTTAGAATTATAGAGAATTTTTTACTTTAACAAATGTTGGAATGTTTATGGTTATTGTAGAATCTGGATGCCTAGAGTTTATATGGTTGGACTAAGGGGTTCAATGTTGTGATATAAGATCATTGGTCTTAATTGATTGTTATTGTGTAGTGATTATCTATGTGTGTGTTTTAGATATAGTTATGTGCTGATGGGTCGATCATACCATGCGTGCATGAGCGTGGCTCGGGGCTACTAGTATTATCTCGTCTCGACATTACCTTATTAGGCCATGTCCAAACTATCCCCTAACACACACACACACACACACACACACACACACACACACACACACAATTAGTCAAATTCTTATGTAATTATTAAGGCAATTCTTAGTCTGATCGTGGCCTCTCAAAGACTTCAGCTTAGATCAATCATTATCATATAAACATCCACTAAACTCCTTTATACGAAATTAACCACAAATGATTTAAACAACTAATTTCATCCACTAACTCAATGATAATAACATAATTGAAATCCATAATCTTAAAAGTCAGTACATAAACAAAGCATCCAATAATTGTTATTTTGAATGAAACATAACTAAAATAAAAAAGTTTATGGCCTAACAATTGACCTTTAAATACATTTAGAAAAAATAAACGAAACAACTAATGAGGTCTAGTCCTCCAGGTATCCAAAGGTGTCCACGACTTATGTGGACTCCGCAACTCCAAACTTAAGGAATCAAGTGTAATACCTAGGATATTTTGGAAAATTATTTGAAAATTAGTTGTTAATGGAATTAATTGGAAATTAGTTTTTGGGTTTAAATGATTTTTTGTGGATTGATTTGAGGTGGTAAACTATATTAATGGATATTCGGTCCTTATTAGTAATTGCACTAATGGGTGTATATTTGACTAAAGTTTGATTTTTATATATGGTGTTGTATTGGACTTGTGAGTTTATTAGAGTGCTCAAATAGTGTCAGAATTACGTGTAATTGGACCTATGGGTTAGGTGAGCAATTGGTTTAATATTGGAATTGGAAGCTAATGAAGAATTTTTAATCTATACCAAACAAGGCAATAAACTATTTTTACCTTTCACGTATTGTATAATACAATTGTAGTGAATTTCATGTTATGAAAACCCTAATTTAAGATTTTAATCTTAATTAGATATTAAGGATAATTGTGAGAATCTATAAATGAGTTAGATGACATTTCATATGTCGATTTTGGGTGAATAAACTAGGGTTTGTGTTAAATTTGGATGTTGTTTTAATTGGTATGATACCTCTTATAGAAAGCTGACATTTAAGGTTGACGAGGATGTGTGTTTATACCACAAGTGTTAAACCTAAAACTAACCTAAAGGGGGTGAATAGGTTTAATCACATAACATGTCCAATTTGTTTTATTTAAATCGAGTTTGCTTGCTATTTCAATTATCCTAGAAGATGAGTTAACTAGGTGATGTGATGTGTGTCTTGAATTAACCACACAATAAGATTAATTAGGCAAATTTTGAGATAATAACTAGAATTAAATACCTAATCTCAATTTTATCCAATTACACTAGATCTAGATGTGATCTACGTGTAGTTTGTGATCAAAATGTGTAATTTAATAAATAACGATCACAAACTTTCATAATAAAAAACCTCGACGCATTGCAATTTCTATTGATACTTGAAAAGAGTCTTATAAAAAGCAAGGTGGTACCTCTCACTCGTGCCCTCACGAGTATTTACCTGTGGACTTTGAACTTCCTCCATAAAAGAAAAAATCCACTTTCATTTCCATGAAGAGAATGAGAAACTCCAATTTTCTCCTTGGAATCACGTCATGCTCCAATTCCTTAAAAGAATCAAATAACCTCTAATTTTAGATCTAGGAGTGTTGGATCTCCAAATTATGCGAATATATGATTTGAAATAAACAAGGCTGTGTGGATCTGAACCAAAATACTCTCAATTCTCTCTCACAATAATATATGATGTATAGATCTAAGTTTTCTCAATTTTGATATGTTCTCATAAATGTGTTTGAGTTATGAGGTTTTCAGATATAATGAAATAGGAGGGAAAGTGACCTATTTATTAGAATTTTTTAAAATACAGCTCCACCGTATGCATGGTTGAATTTTACCATGTGCACGATTTCAGGCAATGCTGAAACCTTGGTGCAACCTTGTGAACTGGTCAATATGGGACCGTGCGAACAATTTAAGGGGCTAAAATTCATAAAATGTCTTAAACTTTGCAAAAAAAAAAAAACTAGGCCATATCCCAAAATGGTTTACATAACACTCTAAGAAAAAAATATCACTTGTTCATCCAATTTGAAATACACATTTTAAAAATCGTGCACAGTCTTTGTGACCTTTAATAAATTCAAAAAACAACTAGAAAGGATTTGTTTTTCAAAGTATGTGGAAATGGAAGTTTTGTGTTGTTGAGCGCCTTGCATAATCTTTAAATTAAAAAGTATGAATGTGCCTCACTCAATGCATGAAGCCTATATGGCTCGAATGACTCAACGACTCAAATGTATTGCCACGAAATGTAGTCAACTTTAATATACAACTATTACATTACAAAAATGATGCGTTTTCATTTGATTCATGTATTAATATCAAAATCTCCATCAATTAGGATAATTCATTAAAATTGAGGAAAAAAATATTATTTATTGAACTACGGTTTATATAATGTTAAACGATGTTATTTTGATGGTATTTATACCCCTAAACATATAGAATTCATAGGGTACTAATATGATATTCATTGGGTTGAATTGGCAGGAGTATGACATTTCTAAATAGACTCTAGGAAGATTTTTTTGCAATCGGCAAACCAATCGATCCAAGGTAGGGTTGGATTAACTAGTCCTAGTGTTTTTTTACAGTGCGGGTTATGGGTTGTTTAATTGTATTTTTAGCTATGGATTATTATGGATTATCTTAGGATCATTTTAATTCGTAGTTTGGATTAATATGTGGGGTTTATAAGGATATGGAATACATAATACCCCTAAGTTAAATTGGGATACTCTAGCGAGTTAATTAATAGTTAAGAACTGAATCACACGAGTTAGATGGTGTAGGACTGTCGAAGTTATGTTTACATATTTATGTCATAGTTTTCTATGTTGGTATGCTTATCCTGAGGTGGGTTATTCAATGATATGGGTTACGGCTCCCTGAGTTAATGTAAGGGCTTGGTTAAAGTGATGGTTTAGTTCTCTATCATATATCAGAACGATTAAAGAGTTTGTTCATGACTCTATATTATAATAAATAATTAAAGAGTTAGTTGATTACTCTATATTACAATAGTATGATTAAATAATATATTTATTACTCTATATTACAAAAGGACAATTAAAGAATTAGTTGATTACTCTATACTACAATCGTAAGGTTAAAGAGTTAGTTGATTACTCAATTCATAATAATACAATTAAACCTATGAACATGTCCTCACAAATCTTCAAAAGTATAATTTGTTCTTTTAGTTTTCCCATTTGTTTGTGGATGAAATGATATGCCAAAGTCAATTTATACCCCATTTGTTTCGAAATTTGGAGTCACGGTCCTAAATAATGGATATTGGTGCGTTGTGGAGTCTAACAATTGCTTCAATATAGAAATTATCTAACTACTCAACAATATATGAGTCTTTGTGGAAAAAAGTATGCAGACTTGGTTAAACAATCCACTGTAACCTATTGGAATCAATTCATTTCCAAGTCTATAACCACCCACCTATTAAGTCCATAAAAATGTTCTCACAGTTACACACTATAATAGGTAGGGAATGCAGTAATCTTATTAATTTATGATGTTATATCTTCACTTATTGACAAACTAAGCACGTTTCCACATAATGTGTATCCTTATTTAGATCACCACAAATTTCCTCTCAGATCTTGGTAAATTTTGGTGCTCCGAGAGTGGATTGCCAATTATCGTGAGTGATCTCTTTTAAATACCTCATCCTTTAAACTGTATGTCCATTGTACACAAATCCTGGACCCAAAAGTTCATTTGTCGTAGATTATGAAGGTTGTTTTCTCATCACTTTATCTTCCCTTAGACTTTCTGTAATTATGAGTCATTGTCTTAAGCTACCCTAATTCTTTCAATCAGAGTTGGCTCCATACTAAGTCCATTGTAAGTGGCCGCAAATACCAAGGACCTCAATTATTAAATCTCTAAGTCTTTTAAAACATGCCTTTGTCTTGTCAACCTCAAAGCATTAACAAAAATGTTCCTACTATTTGCATTAACAACCACACTATCTTTCCCATTGTGATATTTAATGTGGATGACATAGTCTATAATAAATTCAAGACACCTCATTTGTCTCATGATTATATCCTTTTGAGTAAACAATTTATCAAGATCTTATAATCACGTAAGATCTCACAGGTTTCTCCATACAAGTAATATATCGAAATACATAATGAAAATACCATGGTTGCTAACTCTAAATTATGTGTGGTGTTATTTTTCTCATGAGATCTAGTTGGTCTGGAAGCATAGTCTTTCACATCTCCATACCATGCCATAGGTGACATATTTGATTCATATGATTGTAATCTTTATGTTGTCTTTTTTGTCCCCGAATAAACAAATTGGGAGGTTATTGAAGTATATATATACTCATTTGCTCCAATTTCGTTAGGTTTTCTTATTCCATTGACAAAAACCATTGATAGCGCGCGAGAGGTGCGACGCGTGTCAGATGCCGATCATTGTTTTCTGTCTTGCCACGACTATACAAACAAACCTAAATTACGACTACACTTGCGAGGCAAGCACAGCGGTAAGTCGGGTATCGAAAATCCACAGAGACGAGTTGCTAGAATTTAAGTGATTTAGTGCTCCGAAATAAAAGTGTAAAAGGTGATTACAAACTAAAAGGAAAAAGATGTATAAAAGGGAAATGATTAATTTAGGCGAGGGAAAATAAAACTAGATTAACAAAGCGAGTAAAACTATAGGTTGCGTCGAATATCCCTCACCCGAGTTAATTTGTATAAAATGGATACATGGGTCGACGAGTTATTTAGGATGCGTCTCGTTTCGACAGTTAATTAAATCAAGGGTTGTCATGCCCCTAAATCCGCATAAAAGCCTAATAAGATTTTGGTGTCAACAAATATCTTGAAAATTGCGCACGCAAGGTCGTAAGAACGAGACATACATGATATGCCCCATCAAATCTCCTAGGCACAATAACTAGGACAACGCACCTGAAATAGACTCGTAAATGCCATCACTAAAGAAAAGCAACGCGTCAACTCGAGTGAGTTCAATTCAAACACAACCTAATTTAAATTAGCTAGAAAGCATATTAAAAACGCGGTAAATAAATCCCGTAAATAAACGTGGTAAAACTATACTCGAAAGCAAGGAAATCAAAGCATGTAAACCTAAATTAGAAAGCTTGTAAATTATCTAGAAAGCAAGAATTAAGTAAATACACACTATATTAATGGAGAGGGTAATGAATAGTCAACTTACAAACCGATTAGGGTGTTAATCCAAAGATAAATGAAGAAGAACTCTCCAAAAACCCTCAAACCCTAAGCTAAAGCTCTCAAAAATGAAATATCTCCTTGATATATGATATTTAAAACAAAATTGCTTTATATAGTAAGTGGAATAAAAGAAAAGAAGAAAGAAAATAAAAGCAAAATATCTCTTGAAAACAGGGGGTCGATCGATCGACCCAAACGTTCGATCGATCGATGGTGAACAAATCAACACACTGTTGAGAAGGATCGATCGATCGACTCAAACCGTCGATCGATCGATCAAGAAGGTAGCAGCCCCCTGCATGCCGTTTTGCATGTTTGCATTTCCCGTCCGCTAGAATCGCCGTAACTTCCTCGTTCTACATCGAAATCGCGCACCGTTCATGGCCACGCGAAGCTTGCGAGGAGGGATACAACTTTCGTGTAGATGTTGGGTTAGGTGCCCAAGCTGTGAAAAGACTAAAATGCCCTTGAACGTGCGATTGAGTACGAAAATCGAGCGGAATGCGTCCGAACTTCACACTTAGCATCCAGATACCTATAAAAGCTCAATTAACCCCTGCAAAACATGTTAACGTAGAAATCCAAGGTTGTCTGATTAACGAGCATAAATATAGGGAATAAGATACCCGAGGGGGCTAAAATGCGTCGGTTCGAGGGATGAAATACGCAATATTTGTGTATCATCACACCACCTAACTTACACATTGCTAGTCCCTAGCAATGAAATAGGATGCAACAAGAACTACAAGAAAACCAAAAAAGGAGATAGTATAAAAGTATGGTATAAACGCCTAAGGCCACTTTCATGGGCGATTCGATCGCATTTAGCATATGCAATAAGCCGTTAAACCCCTAGATCACCCTAGTGAATGAGTGTCGTATCGTGAGAGTTTTCAGAGATAGTACCCACAAACATCACACGGTTTCCTCAAAATAAGCCCAACAAAAGCAAAAAATATTTCATATGCATTATTAGCATATTAAACGAATTCAAACAAAAGTCCGAATCATTTGCATTATAGAATGCACCTCATAGAATTAAAACCTTAAAATGTGGGAGGGGGAGCGAGTACAAGCAAAGTGTGATTTGGAAAAAATTTATATAAACTGGATAAACATAAAGGCAAGCATATATTCAATCCTCACAAGCATTACACTCATCAAGTGAATTCACTCGAAACAGGAAGGTAACACACGAAACATGCGGGCATAAAGAGTAAATGTAAATGGAAACTAGGCCGCACACATGTCACAAATGAAGAACGCTATATATAAACTGAAAAACTATAATCTCAATGAAAGATACCGCACATTAAAAGAGGCGAAATGCATTTTCATAGATTATCAAAACTATTTCAACTTTTAAATTAAATGCACCCTAGGATCATATAGGACTTGTATAGGGTCAAAATGTAGGCCAGGCTAGGGTACGAAATGAAGGATATGTATGTACGGGTTCAAAGTGTTCGGGATAAAACTCAGGATAATGGGAAAATGCGGGCAACATCAAAATTGGAAAACGATTTCCAAAAGTCATTAGATATATCATCGGAGAGTAATCAAAGCTTATTGAACTATATACACAACATTTACAACTTTCTCTTTTCTTTCTTTTCTTCTTTTCTCATGTTTTCCTTTGTTTTCTTCTTTCTCTTTTTCATCTCTTTTTTCACATCTCTTTCTTTACTTTTCAAACTCTCATATGCCTAAATTGCAACTGACATCATAACATCAACATTCAATCCCAAGTAACATTCCAAACAAAGGTATGGAAAGTGTATGTATGGGCTAATACTCCAATTTAGAGTGTGTTATGGGAATTTTAGGTTATGAAACAAAAGGGTATATTTAGGCTCAAAGGGGTTGACGAGGGGAAACATATAAGGTGAGGTCAAGGCTAATATGGGTGATATAACAAAGAGGGCCTATGATCATTTCCAAAAGTTTACGCAATTTTTGAGTCAAAACAACATATGAAAATCATGCTCAAGTAACACATTTCAAGTTTGAACTCAATTAATGAACGGTCAAAGAAAAGAATAGAGATATTACCAACGAATTCAACGTTTTCAAAGAGGAAAGAATGGTGTATAACACTCACAAACGACGAAAGGTACAAATCTTACTCGGTGTAAGTATATACAATGCAACAAAAGATTACTGAGTTATAAAAATCTTAAACCAAATCAATATAGTAAGAAAAGGGCATGTGCTCATGGGATTAAAGTTTGATTCATGAAGTTATTCATAATATCAATAAATCAGGACTAAAGACTAACAACTTCTAAAATCGAGAACATGCATCGTTGGGTTGTCAATTGGATCGGACAATTATTAAAATTTATCATCGAAAATAAAGGCAAAATGCCCAAAAAAGTGAGAAAAGAAAGAAAATCTTTTTGAAATTTTTGAATTTTTCTAAGAAAAGCATACTAAGTAGCTAACATGTGAGAAGAAACATGGACTAAAATATGAAATGGATAGAAGATCCCACACCCCCTAACTTAAAACTTGAGATTGTCCTCACTGTAAATTAAGAACCAAGTCAAACAGAGGAAAATAGCGATATTACCTAAAATTGGAGCGATCCCCATAAGAACAAGTCCAAAGAATCTAAAAAACAAATTAGTACCGAGCATAGCAAAAACAAATAAAGAAAAGTTAACTAATTACACTAGACTAAATCAAAAGAAAGAAAAAAATAAAAAGAAATAAAGAATAAAAAGCTAACTATATACAACCTACTATTTAGGCTTCACACTAATTGTACACTAGAAGTCTAAATAGGCGAGGTTCCACCATAAGAATGATTTGACTTTGGAGGATAACCTGTGTACCCTCACTCTCAAGCATGCCTTCCGAAAAATATGAATTTCGTTTGAACAACGGAAGGCATGAGTAAGGTAGAAGAAATGAACCATTGCCAATTAAAATTTTTGGAGGGACGATGGGGTATTTGGATTGAACGGATGATAAAAACATGTAGGGACCGAAAAAAGCCAAATATCCCCCCAAGGATTTAGCAAGTGTAATGGGAGGTGGCACACACAAAGGCAAAGATGCGACCGTGGAGGGTGACTCGAATAAGTAATCCTCATCGGTGAAAAGTTTTAAAACATTAAAGTTTGAAACCGAATCATCGGGTACTTGTGACGGTGTGATAACAGAGAATGAAAATGGGGATGAAATAAATTCAAACTCATGAGATGAATCATCATCGCATGAAGTTTGAGTTTCGAAGGAAATAGTATCATTTTCAATGAAATGTTCTACTTTGGGGGCCAAAGAAGAAATCATTTCATTGCAAATAGATATTACGTCATTTTCATCCTCACTTTCAATATCTATTATGCAATGGACAAAGTCTAGAATGGTTTGTTCCAAAGTAGGCACAAAGTCCTCATTTGGTTCAAAACATTCCTCGACTTCGAAAGTCTCTGAAGCAAAATCGTCGTCGGATTCAGATAATAAATCCAAGTCTTGCTCCCAACAAAGATTTTATTCCCAATAACGATTTTCAATTTTCTCATTCTCATACATACGTAAACCCTCACCGAATGTCATAGGTCGAGGTGCGGATCCATGAAAATGGGAACTTTGAAAATGACCATCGGACTTAAACTAAAACTCATTATTATAGGAATTTTGAAAACTATTTCAATTCGTTTCAAAATTCCTATTATAGGGGGTAAAGGCCCAAAATCATTATCATCATCATCGAAATTCCAATAACCCAAATTTTGACTTTCGTTATACTCGCCCAAAGTCATATTTGAATTTGTAATACTTTGGGATTCTAATTATTCACTGAAAGTCATAGGTTTGCGGAAATTTTGAGAATTATCACAAGGATTACCGAAAGAATTGGAATAAGACATGCTTACCCCAAAAATGGCTCGAAGTGGCGAATTCCACAAAGTAGGTGCGCGCGCGATGAAATTCGAGCGTTTCTAAGTGCTCAAATGTGGAAGGCCTGTAAAAATATTAGCAAATAATACATATAGAAAGAAAATAATATGAAATACTAAATCAAATAAAGTCTAAAACAAACTCATCCCCGACAACAGCGCCATTTTGATAGCGCGCGAGAGGTGCAGCGCGTGTCAGACGCCGGTCGTTGTTTTCTGTCTCGCCGCAACTATAAAAATAAACCTAAATTACGACTACACTTGCGAGGCAAGCACAACGGTAAGTCGGGTATCTAAAATCCACAGAGACGAGTCGCTAGAATTTAAGTGATTTAGTGCTCCGAAATAAAAGTGTAAAAGGTGATTACAAACTAAAAGGAAAAAGATGCATAAAAGGGAAATGATTAATCTAGGCGAGGGAAAATGAAACTAGATTAACAAAGCGAGTAAAACTATAGGTTGCGTCGAATATCCCTCATTCGAGTTAATTTGTATAAAATGAATACATGGGTCGACGAGTTATTTAGGGTGCATCTCATTTCGATAGTTAATTAAATCAAGGGGTGTCACGCCCCTAAATCTGCATAAAAGCCTAATAAGATTTTGGTGTCCAGAAATTGCGCACATAAGGTCGTAAGAACAAGACATACATGATATGCCCCGTCAAATCTCCTAGGCACAATAACTAGGACAACGCACCTGAAATAGACTCGTAAATGCCATCACTAAAGAAAAGCAACGCGTCAACTCGAGTGAGTTCAATTCAAACACAACCTAATTTAAATTAGCTAGAAAGCATATTAAAAACGCGGTAAATAAATACCGTAAATAAACGTGGTAAAACTATACTCGAAAGCAAGGAAATCAAAGCATGTAAACCTAAATTAGAAAGCTTGTAAATTATCTAGAAAGAAAGAATTAAGTAAATACACACTATATTAATGGAGAGGGTAATGAATAATCAACTTACAAACCGATTAGGGTGTCAATCCAAAGAGAAATGAAGAAGAAATCTCCAAAAACCCTCAAACCCTCAGCTAAAGCTCTCAAAAATGAAATATCTACTTGATATTTGATATTTACAACAAAATTTCTTTATATAGTAAGTGGAATAAAAGAAAAGAACAAAGAAAATAAAAATAAAATATCTCCTGAAAACAGGGGGTCGATCGATCGACCCAAACGGTCGATCGATCGATGGTGAACAAATCAACACACTGTCGAGAAGGATCGATCGATCGACCCAAATCGTCGATCGATACATGAAGCGGGTAGCAGCCCCCTGCATGCCGTTTTGCATGTTTACATTTCCCGTCAACTAGAATCGCCGTAACTTCTTCGTTTGAATCGGAATCGAGCACTGTTTGCGGTCACGCGAACTTGCGAGGAGGGCTACAACTTCCGTGTAGATGTTGGGTCAGGTGCCCAAGATGTGAAAAAACTAAAATGCACTTGAACATGCGATTGTGTACAGAAATCGAGCGAACCGCGTCCGAACTTCACACTTAGCATCCAAATACCTATAAAAGCTCAATTAACCCCTAAAAACATGTTAACGTAGAAATCTAAGGTTGTCTGGTTAACGAGCATAAATATAGCTAATAAGATACCCGAGGAGGTCAAAATGCGTCGGTTCGAGGGATGAAATACGCAATATTTGCGTATCATCAACCACTTTGAGTCTTAGTCTAAGAAGTCTCTAAAAAGTTTCAAGACTGAACTTCACCAAAACTTCATCACAATATAGTTTTAGATTAATTCATTTTTTTAGACTTTTAGGGTGATGGTAAAAGGATTAGAGACTTATGTTCTACCCATGGTTAAAAAAAATTAAATTGAAAAATGTTTTTACTCATATTTAAGGATTGTTAATTATTTTCAAAATATACAATGCAATATACTTTTCTTATAATAACACTATTTTTTTAAAATGCATCCTTATGTAATTATAAGACTTAGTTAATGGGTTGGAATAAGTGCCCTGGAAAATATTTCCAACTCCTTTCACAACCATCATCCCTGATTTTTTGTCAAAACAAATGGTGTCTTCGCTTTAACGAAGTCTAGCTTCGCTGCTTGTGACATCTTCATTGGTTGTATCCAAATTTCTTTGGATTACTAATCAATCTCTGTCGCTAGATGTTTTCTCCAGTGAAGATTGCCATGCTTTTCTATAATGAGATACCCATGAACTTGTCAGCGAAGGCTATAAAATTCAGAATTTGGTGATCCTTAGTGGTTGGATTGCATTGTAAACATTTAGATTCAACTTTTTTTCATATATTTAATGTGTAATGGTTGGTAGCTTGTTTGTATGGACAATAATCACCTAAGATCCAATGAAAGGTTGTTCCACGAGCTTGAGGTTTATATTTATGCGATTCGTATCTTTATAACCAAGTTGAAGTTTTTGAATTTTTTTTGCCTATCAAGCTAAAAAGGAAACATAATTCTAATATAGATAGGTCTTATTTATATGTGAAAACTCTTTGCATTCAAGAGTTTATTTTTCTTCAAACTCAAATATTTTTTTTGTTCTTGAGTGCTTTCCTCTTTTATGTTTTATGCTGTTTGTGAGATAATGACTGAGACCTAATATTCTATGTGTTGGGACCCTTTATGTGGAACAAAGTTTATCCTAATTTTAAATAATATTTATGAGGTGGTTTGAATGAGACATTATCAACCTGGTTGATACGTTCAAACATTTTGACGTGGCGAGTGGTTGGATGCCATCCGTGCTTGATCTAGCTACTATAAGATGAAAAATTTGATTGTGGAAGTTGTTAATTATTATTTCGAACTAGAGGATGAAGTTTATAAGTCATTTTCCCTATAGTGTAAATCTTTATCAATGAAGTGCAAGGTGTCAGATGAGGTTTTCTCCAATAATAGTTTCCTCGTATAAATTCTCGTCTCAAGTGCATGATTTACTTTTCTTTATATTTATGCTTGTATATTCTTAATGAACATATGTTATTAAGATAATAATTTCTTAAATTAGAATTTGTCACTTAGACATATGGACAATATTTCGCCCAAATTTGGATTAACGTAATATATTTTTAATTAGAAATAAGTTTAATTTAGGTAGCTAGTGTGAAGAGGTTAAACACTCTCATTATTTCATTTTTATTGAGTCATCTTGTATGGTGTCGTAGATATGGTTGTAGCCTCAAGTATAAGATAAATTTCGAACTATATTTATGTGGATGGGACAGTCTAGGTTAACTCTTTGGGGAACACATCTACAAAATCTACAGCCAGTGAAGCATCCTAAAAAATGGTCGTATCTTTCTCTACATCCTTCACGTAAGCTAAATAACCTCGAAATCAACTCTTCAAAATATATTGGCTCTCAAGGAAGAAATCAAAACAGACTTCTTATATGTTTTGGTGTCTTTTAAGCATACCTCAACCTTTGTAGGTTTAAGAAAGTGTACCTCCCTCATAACATAATCAATATGGGGAAAATATGTTATTCACAAGTCCAATACTAGGATGATTAAATCTTTAAAGAAATATAATTTGTCTTTATTACTATTTCCTAAACTTTCGAAACACATTCAAGGTGGATGGCCATGACCTCCACAATACTCCCAGTGGGGTGTCTACTAATAACATAGATTTTAGTGTTTGAGACACCATCCTTAACTTATGTGGAAATGGCATGGATACTAAGGAGTATGCGTCACCATAATCAAATTAACCATATATTTTTTTATTAAATAAGTACGACACCATTTATCACATCCCTGTCCTATTATCATCCTTGGTGTTTATGGAAAATATTCTTGCTTGAGTCCACAGTTGGGAAACATTCTTATTCTTAGGAGGCTTTCAACCTCTTTCTATGTATCTAAGCTTAGAATAATTATAACAACTCATTCCGTTGGGGAAGCTCATGTATTTGTGATCATTTTTCCACAGTTTCAATATGTGGTGTCATGGTTTTTTTGTTTAATAAGTTATTGAGTGCCAATTAGCTTGTACTTAATATGCATCCTTTGAACATGTTGTCATGGCATGTAATCTCTATTGGCTCCCCATTGCTTCATATTCACATACTTAACCTTTTAAATTCTCTATTAGTCCTGATCCATTATTTGGTCCACTTTCACCACATATGAGTATGACTGTAGTCTCAAACCTACTAACCTAATACACAAACTAGGTTCTCGGCCTCGTTCAAAGTTCGTAGTCTTACTAGATCAATTCCCATCAAATGGGGGAAAAAAATGAGATCTTGAAACTTATCCCTATACTTCTTTATAAATAAGCTTTCTTTCTCAATGAATCATAACTCCTTCTTATCTTTGGCCATGAGTGGGTAACAATTATCTTACAATAGTTCATTTAATATTTTCCATTCAACGGTCACAACTTTATTTTTAATTGGTTTCTCGTAACCATCTTCTTCCACCAATGGTTATCCTCTTCTCCAAACATGAATGTGTAAAAGGAAACCTTTTTATCTTCCTCAATTACCTCAAAAACTCCAAAAATATTCTCAATCATGTTTAAGGCCTCAACCTCCAAAGGGTTTAGGCTCCCCTTAAAGGGTTGTGGCCAAAAATTTCTAAATTGCCCAATGGTACATCCCATTTATGTTTCATTGGTTGGTAATATAGACATTTATCTATTAAGGAACTTAAGGAACCATATTATCATTGTTGGAACTTATTCTCTCTCAATTCAAACTCCTACATAGGATTTTGCAACCTCATCTGATGTAGGTATTTTCATAGATGCTCCACCTCTCTTCTTTAAAACTTTTTTAGGTCCCAAAATTGCTAACGTGGTAGGGATGACACGTGTATAAGCCTAAATTAAAACTCATATTTCTAAGTAGCGATCTACCTAACTAAAGTCTATAATATCTAACAACCTAATGCTTTGACCAAACACTTTGACACGCCCCAATCTTGCCCTACTAGTCCATGTCTTAACTATCATACAACGTACATACATTATCCAAATTCTTAGCCCAGTTACAATTTCTCAGAGGCCTCCACCTAAAATAAACATTTGTTATATGAACATCCACCAAACTCATATATAAAAAATTAACTACAAATGATTCAAACCACTAAATACATCCATCCGGAAGTTAATGATAATAACATAATTGTTTTCCATAATCTCAAAACTAAGTAAATATATAAATCTTTTAATTACTTTTATTTTGAATAAAGCATAACTACAACAATAAGAGACAAGACATAAAGTTGATCAGAAAGAAAAGAAAAACAAGTCTCTAACTTTTATTATTTGAAATTCTCTTCTATTAGGCAATATTTATTCTACTTTTCCAATTTAGGAGTGTTTGATTATAGTATCCCTTAAATGATCCTTGTAATTTTAACGTCCACTAGTATACAATAATATTTTTCTCAAATGGTTTTTTAAAAACTAAGGATATGAAAGGAAGTGTTAATTGTAGGTAGTTTCACATGTTTTCCAATAATTATTCATTATAAATCAAGATGAATAAAGTGTCAATCAATTTTACAACAATACAAAAATGAATCTAGTAATTAGTGATGATTACAACTATGTTAAATTATAATTTAAATTCAAGAATAGTGGTAGAAACATGAAAGTCCATAGTTTACTATTTATCATCATAGTTTAATTTGTTAATGGATTATGAATCGAGCTATCCACTTGGCATCCCATTTGGAATTTAAAGAATCCCATGTCATTGTGGTTCCTATTTGTTCGCCAATTACAAAAGACTGTATAAATGATACTAAAGGTAACACGGTACAGTCCTATTGAAACTCAATAACCTAAAAGTTAAGGTTGAAGAGGGAGGTCGACATTATGAGGAATGATTAGGGCAATGACTTATGTTGGTAGGCGTCTTGTACCTATTAATAGATCCCATTTGTTATGAGGAAAATTTGTATATAACAATATTATATACGAATTAGTTTATCAACTAGCATTCTCTATCACTTCAAGTCATCTTCATCATTGTTTAATAAAATCATCCTTATATTATTCCCCATGGACAAAGGCAGGACTGACCTTCTGAACTATGTATATACGTGTCTTTCCTCTTTCTGCATTCATATTTATAGGTAAATTTAGTAATTATCGTCATTGTATATTTTACCCCTATATTTTAGCATGACTACAAGAAGGTTCTTAATCCCACTACATAAAAATAGTAATACTTTACCATCATGAGTGCAAACTAGTTCTATGGTTCCCATGCTAGAAACCGAGTGCGTCCTGAAATACAGATTTTGAGTAAGGGACAAACTCCTTCAATATATCCTCTATCTCCCACTGATGTCAGATCACATGGATGTACTCCTCAAATGTATGACCTAAGTCTCCGTCGTAATACTTCTGTAAAGTCATATGTGGTGAATCCCATATCACGTCTCATTAACCTTTATGAGGAATGCATGAACGAACATGATGAGGAAATAGCCAGGTTGAAGAATAATTTAACCGAACAAGTAGATGAATATGGGTGTATTTCTCATGTCATTGAACGAAGAAAAATGGGGATAATTTGATTACCCATAACTCCTCTTTTCATCCACAACATCAGATCATCCAGATCCCAATTCCCATATATCACACACTCTGATCGACTTCAACCAAAGAATTCAGCCATTAATACATCTTCTAGTAGAGGTAGTCGATCGATTCGTCTAGTTGAATCCAATAACAAAAACTGTTTGGTCAGGTTAACCTAGTCTATTAAGAAGGGCATAGGTCAAAACGACTTGCGTAAGTTCATAAAGAAAGAATTGGAGGCGAGTTTAATCATTAACCCATCACCAACCCCAACATCTTGCTAGAAACGGGATTAGCCAAGAAGTTATATATTCCAAAAATTATGACATATGATGGCAATAATGACCCTAACCATCACACTTTCAATACATGCGTTTTATGTCCCTATAGAACCACCACGATGCCTTGATGTGTTATGTTTTCCCATAAACCTTGGGTGAGATTGGGATTAGGTGGTTTGAAAAGCTAACCCTTAGGTCTATCTCTTATTTCAAAGAGTTGTTTAAATAGTTCATTGCATGCTTCATCACTAATAATAAAATAACCAAGGAAGTAGATTTCATAACTACCCTCAAGCTAAAGATGGGGGAATCACTCAAGAATTATGCTCAAAGGTATTAGGAGTTTTTTGACAAAATTGATATCTGTAGTGAGAAGTTTGGAATCTCTTAATTTTATTTTAGACTTGTACCAAATCGGCACTAAGAATCCATCTTCATCCAAGGATGATTTTATGGCTCGTATCGAGAAATATGCCTATGTAGTGGAAAAGATCCGCAATGTAGATACTCATGTTGATCATCCTTTTAAGTCAACCAAGAATATGAGACAAAGAAATTAGGGAGGGAAGATCACAACTAACCTTTGCCAAAAAAGAGGGAAAGGCATCGAATTCTAAAGGGAGAATGAAGATGCCTCCAATAAGGATGCTTATTGAGCCATAAACTCATTTTTAAGGAGTCAATCTACAAGATCCTTCCTTGGATAAATGACAAACCTTATTATAAGAAACCTCCTAATATGTAAAGTGATCCTATAGAGAGGGATACCAATCTACGATGCACCTACTATTAAGATCACAACTATTAAACATAAAATTATAAGATGTTCAGGCCTCATCTAAAAGATCCCATCCAGGTCATCCACCTTAATGAGTAAATTAACTATGAGAAGACAAGGTCTTAAGGTTGGGTTAATAGTGCTTAATAGAAATATGATGATGATGTCCCTCCCTTCAGTATGATCATATACATTCATGGTTGTCCTGATCCATCACAACTTATAGGAAAGAAACTATGATAAAGAGTTAGAATTTCCACTAGTGTGCAGGGAGCATTCCATATGGAAATCTCTAAGATAGTTCCCAATGACAAAAATAATAGGATAAACTACGTACTGTTATTGTAGACTCATTACAACCGAAGAACATTTTACTAATTGCATCTGAGATACTTGAAATCAAAGTAGAATAACTCATTCGCTTCCAAAGATTGAGCATCGATATTTTCTTTTGGGAAACCATACAATTTGCAGGATCCCAGACATTATTTGTCATCGGTTGCACATGGATCCTGAGATGTTGGCATGTCAAGTAAAAGCCCAATAAGCCAGTTCCTAAGAAGGTTAAGGAAATTGAAGATGAAGATGACAATCTATTTTGTTCCAAATTCATTAAGGAATTTTAGTTCCCGAATTGGATCTACAATACAAGCATGGTAATAAAAGAAGGGAAAAAAGTGGAGGGTCGAAGTTGACTTTAATGAAAACAGAAGGACCTACCCGAAAGATAACTTCCCTCTCCTTAGAATAGATAATCGGTCAATTCGTTATAGGCCATCAATGCATGAGTTTCACGGATGCCTACTCAAAACATCACCATGTTTACACTATATAATTACCATCAAATGATAGTTTGCCACATATTATTACCAAACAAAAATTATAACCAAGTTAAATTCATGAGTTTAATGTTAAAGGAGTATAAACACTTGATGCATTTCTAGGGTTTGGACGTAGGGTTAAGCACTAAGCAACGATTATATCTACACTAATACACCTAGGCGATAAAACCTAATTGTGTAACCATGCAACAGTTACTTGATAGTTTCATGGAAATAAACTATATAAATAAAAAACTAAAAGACAAAGGAAGAAAGGACTCCCTCACCAAAAAACTACATTTACTCATTTTTATCTTTTCATTTATTTATTGTTTTTCTTTCATTCGAAGTAGATTGTAACTTTCTTTACAGTTTATTAAAAGTTTCTTGCATTTACATTTGACTTATTTTACTTTCTTGCTTTATATTTCGTAGTGTGATCATTTACTTCACGGCATTTATCTTTCTTTCATTTAAAAGCTTTACTTTCATTTATGTCCATGAAATTTATAGTTTATTCTTGTGTTCAACTTAGTTATATTAATTTAGCAATCACATCAAAGTATTCCCTAAGGGAATCACACGTCTTATTAATTGAAGAATCGAATGGTACATAATCATCTCATTATCATAAGTCTAAGATATATTTGTTGGCAATACCACAACCTTTCCCGATACACTCGCAATTAACTTAAATCCATTAACCAAACCAAGTGAAAACCATAAACATATTTTTGGCACCAGTGGGACTCATGTGTTGAATTGTTGTTTATAATGGTTTGGACATGCATAAGCGACAATGTTACAAAAAGTGTTAGTGAAATTATCTCTACCAGCCAACACATTTCCACTACTTAGAAAAAATGGTTGGAACTACTCATGAGATACGACTAATTTCTCACAGTCAATAATTAAATGTGATAATGTCTTTAAGAGACTACAGTATTCACACACCACAAATTTTTGATGTATCTACAAATGCCAAAGACCAATTGATTAACCAGCTAAACTCGATTCTTGATTATATTACGAACATAATGAAAAATATTATCACTATGACCACCACATTAACTAGTAGGTTGTATACACCTACTCTTACAGTCTCTAATGGTTAGGGATATGCACCACAGCTTAGTGGTAACCTCACCACTCAACCCAATCCTTACCATACTATCTATTATAGGCCTAACACATGTGAAACCAACTTTGGAATAACCTGAAGATAGGAAGTTACTCTAATACCACTTGTATAGATATTAATAAACCCACTAGAGGGTGTAGGAGCATCTAACATTTAACAATAGTTGGGTTGCAACAAGCCAATATGGAGAACATTTCCCCTCGCGGTTGGAAGAAGTAGACTATACCAATATGAAACCAATTTAGGCTTCTCAGGTTAAAGAATTACAAAGGTTTTTGGGACAAGTCAATTTCCTTCGTATATTTATATCTAATGCAATAGGAAAAACTAAAGTATTTTCTCATTTAAATCCAAAAGACCAAGAGGATCTAGATTGGAATGAAGAGCATGATCTAGCTTTCCAAGAACTCAAGTGATACCTGGTCATGCCAATTATTTTGGCACCTTGAAAGGAATATAGGCCACCGAATTTCAACTTCTAATTCCTCAATTGGAGTTTTATTAGAACAATATTATGGCAACCACAAAGAATAAGTTTTGTATTACCTCAAAAAGGTTTTGAATGAATGTGAATGTAGATATTCTATAATTGAAAAGCTATGTTTGACATTGTAATTTATTTCTATGAAATTAAGATATTACTTATTTCTTAGTGAAGTATTTGTCATTTCAAATTTTGATTTAATCAAATATATGATGACAAGACCTATCCTAAGAAATAATATTGGCAAATAGGTGTTGTCTTTATCTAAATTTTGCCTACATTATTCTTTTCCGACATAATTCTTGCCCGGCATAATGAGACTAAGGATCACATATCAAGATAAAAATAAAAAAGAGTCCAACCAGTAAGGATCTTGGAGCAAGAACAGTACGATCAAACGACAACTACATTAATAAGCTCCAGAGCCCTGCACTACATAAACTCTTCTTCTTCTATAAATGTAACCCTTACCCAGGGGAAAAGGGCTATGTAATTCTTGTTATTAGAATCAAAGTAATAAGAAAGTAGAAACACCCTTTGGATGTAGGCCTTTGCTGAACCATGTAAATACTTGTGTTATGTGACTTGTTTTATTATGTTTGGTTTTAATTATTTGGGATCATTCATTATGGGATTTTTGCACCTGCATATGGCATCGTCTGTGGGAAATGATTTTTCTTTTCCTTAATAAGTTAGAACCAACAAATAACCACGTATCACCCGTACAATGCACCTCTGTCGTTTAATAGGAACCACCAAAATGGGCTTCCAGTGTCGAGGGTAAGATCAAAAATCCACCACAACAGGAGTCGCGATGCTCCTCATGTACGTTATCTCCCATAAGAGAGACAATCCAAGAAAAGTAATGAGAAAACTAGATCCACTCAGATCTCATGATCGGTAAATGCATATGAACAGTGGCTCGACCAGCAAGAGGAGACCACACGCCTCCAAGAGGAGGAAAACACACATCTGCAACAACTTCTAGAAAGGGTGGAGAGAGTGCTCTACAGAGAAAAATGCAAGCACCATGGACAAATCCCTCAGGCGAGTAAAACTCGCAGGTGATGAAGGAGTTCATGTCGTGATTAAGAGTACTCGAAGCATGAGAGTCGCTTAATGAGATGAGATCAAGAGATTGGACATTATAGGTACGATAATCATAATCTCATCAGGAAATAAATGAATCAACACCCCTTAATCGTGGGGCTAGATCCACCAAAGAACTGTCCAGGAAGAACCTCATCAGCCAGATGAAGTCCCCTTTTTTAAGAGCAATTATAGAGATAGAACCCCCTTAAAATATTTTAACTCCCATGTTCAAAATATGTGATGCAAAGATCGACCCCATTGACCACGTACGTTAATACAGGCAGACCATGACCTTGTGGAATCACAAGTATGCTCTTATGTGCTGCATATTCCCTTCTAACCTGGGGGATATCGCACAAAAATGGTTTAAAAATTGCCATACGGTTCGATCAACAACTGTAAACATCTCGCTAAAGCCTTCACTGCTCGGTTCATCACCAGCAATGCCCATCCGGAGAGAGTGGATTCTCTCCTCACTACAAGCAAAAAAGCCTAGGGAACCATGCAAGAATATGCTAGGAGGTACTAAGAAATTTACAACTCGATTGAGGACTGCATCGAACAGATCGTTGTTACCTCATTTAAGATAGGTTTTCCCTATAACTCTATATTACATTAGTCTCTCGCTAAGAAGGAGGCGGACACTGTTGATGACCTTATGTCTCGCATAGAAAATACGCAAAGGTGGAAGATATGGCCACCAGCGCCCAGAATGACAACGGGAACTCGAAGAGGACCAAAATTGGTGACAGAGAGAATGCCCCCAAGAGAGAGAAAAAAGCAGAGCAGAGGATTAAAGAATGAAGACAAGGAAGATCCTTCGAAGGATATCTAGAAAATTAACACCGTGTTCAAGGATCTAATTTATAAGATCTCGAGTCAAATCAAGGATTAACAATTTCTCAAGTGGCCAAAGAAAATGGGGGGACCCAACAAAGAGAAATAACGCACTCAGGTGAGCATACCACAAAGAACATGGGCATAAAATGGAGAACTGTAAGTCCCTAAAGTCCCATATGGAAGAATTGGCTCAGCCCGTCCATTTGAGTGATTACATGGATAAAAAGGGGGCCATAGCCGTCGTTGACGTAGATGAGAAGCCATATAATGTCCTAGACGATAATTCAAGGCATGAGTTTATCGTCATCTATCCTCATCCACAGTGCCTCAAGTCCGAAGCAGATTTAAGGCAATACTATTCGGATGGAACTGACAAAAGCCATCGCAGTGATGGAAACTTTCTAGATCGACCCTGCCAAAAGCTCGACGGGAAAGCATCGGCATTCAGAAGACATAAATTACAATAATCACATAGCCTTGACGGAGGACAACCTAATTGGATTAAGTATTGCTCTTCATGATGCACCAGTAATCACACCTAGAATTATAAACTAGGATGTGGAAAAGCTACTAGTGGATCAAGACAGCTCCTCGAAAGTTATGTACCTAAATATGTTCAACCAACTTAATCTAAAAATATAGCATTTGAAAGCTACGATCATTCCTTTGGTCGGCTTTGCTGGAAAAATGACTATGCCACTAAGAAGGTGTTTTTTCCTGTTTGAAACGGGAATATCTCAAAGTTGATTAACTCCGTAGTTGTGGACATTGACTCACCCTAAAACGTTGTCATTGGAAGAGGATGGCCACACACTATGCAAGTTGTTCCCTTTAATTATCACCAGAAGCTCAAATGCATCACCGATCAAGGAATAATGGATATTAGGGGAAATTAAGTTATTGCTCCGTAATACTTTATCATCACCATTATACCTAATAAAGAGAAGAAAAAAGAAAAAAAGGTCACTGATGAGCCGACCAAAGATGGAGCCATACCTTCCAAGTAACAACTAAAGTATGGCAGAATGGGGCTATAAGAGATAAGGGTGGCCTCCGCGGATAGGATCACGGAACCATTACAGGAGGTGGTTTTAAATGACTCACACCCAGGGAAGAAATTCATAATTGACAGCTCACTAACCGGCCGATAAAGAGAAGAACTAATTTCTATTTTAAAGGAAAATCAAGGAATGTTTTCTTGGAAACCTTATGATTTTCCTGGGATTGATCCCGAAGTCATATTCCATCAACTTCATGTGGACCCAACGTATCTGCCAATCATGTGAAAGGCTCACCGAATAACCCCAAAAAAGGCAAAGGCAGTGGAAAAAGAAGTAGAAAAACTTCTGAAGGTAAGGACCATTAAAGAAGTTTAATTCCCCAAAATCCTATAAAGCCCGGTAATAGTGAAGAAATGTAATGGAAAATGGAGAGTCTCTATAGAATTCACTGAACTCAATAATTGTTGTCCCAAAGACAGTTTTCCTCTGCCAAAAAATCGACAAATTGGTTGACTCAATAGCTAGCCACGAACGAATGAGTTTTATGGATAAGTACTCTGGGTACCATCAAATACCTTTGTTCGGCCTCAATTAAGACAAAACCTCATGCATTACCACTCTCAGCATGTCTTGTTATAAAGTCATGCTATTTCCTCTTAAAAATGCAATAGTTATCTACTAGCGGCTGGTCACCAAAATGTTCAAAGAACAACTAGGTAACACCATGGAAGTTTACATAGAAGATATTATTGTCAAAAGCGAGCATAAAGCCAATCACATATAGGACTTAGAAAAGACATTTAAAGTCCTCATATACTACAGAATGAAGCTCAACGTAGCCAAGTGCGCTTTTGAATTTTAATATGGGAAATTCCTTGGATACTTGGTCAGCCAAAGGGGGGATGAAGTGAAACCCAACCAAATCATGGAAATCAATAATGTTCGACCAACAAATACGCTTCATTATGTCCAAAAGTTAATAGGAATGTTAAAAGCTCCCAACTATTTTATTTCTAAATCTTTCGAGAAGTGCCAACCATTATTTCATCTACAGAAGAAAGAGAAGGGTTTAACTTGGAATGAGGAATGCTCAAAGGCATTGGGAGAAATTAAAACTTATCCAAGATGACCACATCTACTCTCAATCCCAAACTTGGGGGGCCTAGTCTACCTATACCTCGCGGAATCTGATCATGCAGTTAACTCGACCTTAATGTGCAAAAATAAGGGGTAACAAGCTCATATTTCCTATATAAGTAAGGTGCTCCACAGTGTTGAGAAACACTACCTTCCGCTTGAAAAGTTAGCATATTATCTAGTTATTGATTCACGAAAAATTGAATCATTACTTTAAATCCTGCTCATCACCTCTTTCCCGCTAAATAAAGTCCTCAAAAAAGATGACCTGTCTCGAAAGATGTCCAAATGATTGGTAGAACTTGGAAGGTTCAATATCCACTATCAGCTAAGAACTATAATAAATGGATAAGTACTTGCCGACTTCATTACCAAATTCACAAGAGGAGAAAATCCCAACAACAAGGACTTTATCGACCAAAAGACCACCCAAGAGCTTGACCAACTCAAGAAGTGGACTTTCTTTTTAGACAAAAAGCCTAATTCAAGAGGGGTGGGAGTGAGAATTATCATTATTTCTACCGAGAAAACCATGATTAAATAAGGTATTAGACTTGGCTTCGAGGTGTTCAACAACAAAGCCAAATACAAAGCTCTCATCATCGGGTTGCAAAAAGCCAAATCCCTAGGCGCAAGTCACCTTAATGTATTTTGTGACTCAAGGTTAGTATCCAATAAAGTGCCAGGGGACTACAATGCTAAAGATGAGAGAATGTGATCATATTTATAGGTCGTTTATGACCTAATTAATAGGTTTAAAAAGTTTCACATTCAATAATTCCCTGGGGGAACAACAGTCATGTCGATGCCTTAGCACTATGGGATCAGTTATGGACTCAGATCTTAAAAGAACAATTGAGGTAGAGTTCCCTTCCCATCCTAGTATCACTGGACCAAAGGTTACCTGAGGCAACTCCTCGGTGTTAAGAAATCTCTTAATTGGATAGATCCGATCATACCTTATTTGCGAGAGGATAACTTATCGATCGATAAGAAATAATCCCATCAGGTCAATGTAAAGCTGCTAATTTTTACTAATCAGCTTAAGTCAAGATTTATATGAGGTCTTTTATAGGTCCCTAAATTCAATGTGTACATACAAATGGCGTCGACCAAGTCTTATATGGACTTTATGATGATATCTGTGGAAGCCACATAGGGGGGGAGATATTTGTCTTTTAAAGCAATTAAAGAAGGTTATTGGTAGCCATACATGCATAAAGATGTAGTCTCATACGTCAAAATATGCGAGAAGTGTCAAAAGTTCTCCTCATGATCCATCAGTCGACAAATGACTTAAAGTTATTAACTAGTCCATTTTTATTTTTAAGTGGGGCTTGGACATCGTGCACCCATTACCCATGACACCGAGAAATCATAATTATCATCTAGTCGACACTGACTATTTTAAAAAATGGATTGAAGCCTAACCACTGGAAAACATCAGAGATATTTATATAATCAGATTTATTTGATGGAATATTGTAATCCATTTTGGATTGCCAAGAACAATCATCATGAGATGTAATTTGAAAGTGGGTCGTTCTAAAAATTCTGCAACAACCATAGCATCAAGCACTACTTCAACTTGATGGCCAGCCTCTAGAGCAATGGTGGGTTGAGGCTTCCAACAAGACACTACTCTATGGCATGAAAAAAAAGGTTAGATAAGGCAAAAGGTTATTGGGTGGACAAGCTTCCCCACGTCTTTTGGGAATACCGCACTATGCCCAGAAGGTCGACTGGGAAACACCATTCACTTTAGATTCCCCACGTCCTTTGTTCTCTGCATTCGTTGGCTTGACAACTATGAAGACTATAGTTGTCGACTATGATTTGAATGAGAAATCATAATGACCGATCTTTACCTAGCCAACGAATGCAGAGAACAATCCTTGATGAAGTTAGCTTCCTACCAATAACAGTTGTCTAAGCAATACAACAAATGCGTTAACCCAAGAAGGTTCCTGGTCGAGGACTACGTCCTCAGGATAGTGCTCGGCAGCGCAAAGAATCCTTCATATGGAAAGTTAGGTCCTAACTGGGAATTACCGTTCAAAATTATTAGAGACGATCTCCAGGGAGATTACCATTTGGAAATAATTAGGAGCAGGGAGATCCCAAGGTCTGTAATGCGACAAATCTTTGGAAGTTTTATTTTTAACAATATTATCTTTTCATAAATTTCATTTCTAATGCATATTAAGTTTTGAAGTTTTGTTCTTCGGAAGACTCTAAGTTCAATTTAATACAATTTGCTTCATTATTGTTCCAAATGAAAGACCAACTCTTTTAATCAACAAATGATTATTATGACCGATAAGAAGTCATTTGTCAAATATGAATGCCTGGGCGTAACTACACTTATCAAAACTTTAAGGTTACATATTTTCATCATAAAAAACATGAAAACAACAAGAATTTCCTAGGCAAGCAAAAGAACTAAGGGCGATCCCTACTCTCTAAGTGATCCGACTTTGGTCGGTAGAACATCCTGAACCGGGGGGGGGGGGGGGGGGCATACGACGAGGTGCATATTTTCCATTGTTTGACCTACGTATAAGATTATGTGATGATATGTTCTAAAAGGTAAGTCAAATAATAAAAATATGCTCGACATAAAGATGAAAAAATGCAAAATATGTAATTAACTAATAATTTCATAAAACAATCACTTTATAAAAGTCCTATACCGATAGAATTACAAAATAAACATATACAATCCTGGCATACAGTAGTCATCTCTGATGAGTTATCAGTTAAAAAATTGAAATTATTCATTTATCATCAGGGTTAGGCCTAAACTCATCGTCACTATCATGTGCCGATAAGTAATCTTTCGCCAACTGAAAGGGTATATCGTCGATAGGAATCCAGTTTTTTATCACTTCTAAATGGAGGGTGACTGTAAGGTGGGCACTTTACTTCGTACCAGTACTAAAGATTGGATTCTTTAGGGACCTTCATAACAACTAGGTCATTCAACTAACCAAGCTTATATGACACTTGATTAGCCTCGTCCTGCTTAAGAGGGCATCGACCCAACCATCATTATAACCAGTAACCTAAACTGCATGAGGACGCCTTCTAAAAAGATATTTTAACTTCATTATGTCGCAACCCAAGCGCATCTTGATTGTGACATCTCTCTTGGAGTTTTCCTTAGCTTAATCGAGATTCTCCTTTAGAGAATTATTTTTATTCGTTAACATCTTTGCAATAAAACTGACATTCACAACTTCGCTTTTTAGACCATCGATCAAACGAGATTGATCATCAAAAGCACCTTTCGTCTTTTGAAGAGCTTAACTAATACTCAAATCAACTCAACAAAGCATTTTCCCAATTATTTTGGGTCAGCTACATGAATCCTATTTTTCCATTCCATTTTGTCCAGTGCAATATCTTCGGTAACCACATGATATCATGTCCTTTTTTATAATATCCCACCAAGTTAATTTAGGCCTACCTCTACCCCTTGGGTTACCATCAATACTAACTAAATCACTCTTCCTTACAGGAGCATCCATTGGTCTACGCTTGACGTGTCCAAACCATCTAAGTCGATTTTCTCTCAATTTATCTTCTATAGGAGCTACTTTTACCGTTTCACGAATTTGTTCATTTTTAATTTTATCCTTTCGAGTTTTACCACAAATCCATCTTAGCATTCACATCTCCGCCACACTCATTTTCTGCACATTTTGTTTCTTGGTTGCCCAACACTCTGTCCCATATAACATGGTGGGTCTAATTGTCGTCCTATAAAATTTTCCTTTTAACTTCAAAGGTATACGCTATCACAAAGAACGCCGGTAGCACTTCTCCACTTAAGCCAGCCTGCTCTAATCATATGCGTAACATCATCACTAATATCTCCATCTTTTTGTATAATCGATCCTAAATAATGAAAATGGTCATTTCTAGGTATTTCTTGAACCTCAAATTTCACCACATCTGCATTTGTCCTCCTCCTACTACTAAAATTACACTCCACATATTCTGTTTTAGTTCTGCTTTTTTTAAATCCTCTTGTTTCTAAAGTTTCTCTCCACAATTCCAACCTAGCATTTATCCCCATCTCAGTCTCATCCACTAAAACAATATCGTCTGCAAATAGCATACACCATGGCACCTCATCTTGTATTTGTCCAGTCAACTCATCCATAACAAGAGCAAAGAGATAAGGACTTAATGCAGAACCTTGGTGTAGCCCTAACGTAATTGAAAATTCACTACTTTCTCCGGGTGATGTTCTTACTGTAGTCATCGCACCATCATACATATCCTTGATCACATCAATATATCTGTGAGTCACTCCTCTTTTATGTAGAACCCACCATATTATTTCTCTGGGTATACTATCCTTCTTTTTCTCTCTATACCTCTCCATTAATCTCCTCAATAAATAGATTGCTTCCATTGTTGACCTCCCAGGAATAAACTCAAATTGATTCTCAGATACTGTTGTCTTCAATCTCAATCTATATTCAATCACTCTCTCCCAAAGTTTCATTGTATGACTCATTAACTTAATACCACGATAATTTGAACAACTTTGTATGTCCCATTTATTTTTATAAATAGGTACTAAAATACTTTTTCTCCATTCATCGGGCATCCTATTAGTCATTAAAATTCTATTAAATAATTTTTTAATCCATGATACTCTATCCTCCCCTAAGCACTTCCAAACCTCAATAGGGATACCATCTGGTCCTAAAGCCTTCCCCGTTTTTATCTTTTTAGAGCAATCCTGACCTCTGTTGTCCTAGTTCTACGAAAAAATATATCTTCTCGAGCCTCCCTAAGTTCCTCAATATCTAATCTACTCCCATTATCTCCATTTAATAACCTCTCATAGTAGTTTTTCCATCTTTCTATAATTTCATCATCTTTGACCATGACTCTCGAATCATCACTTTTGATGCACTTAACGTTATTAAAATCTTTTGTTTTCCTATACCTAAGTTTAGCAAGTTTATAAATACTTTTTTCCCCTTATTATGTTCCTAATTTTGTATAAAGATCATCATACGCTTTTAACTTAGCATCTCTTACCACTTTCTTAACTTCCTTTTTAGCCCATTTATATTTCTCAAAATTCTCTTCATTTTTATTTGTTTGCCATGTTTTAAAGCACTCCCTTTTAATTTTTACTATATTCTGTACTTCTTCATTCCATCACCAAGTTTCTTTAGACTGTGTCCCTTTGCCTTTTGATTCTCCAAGAATTTCTTTTGATATTCTCCTAATGCATGTGGCCATCTTATTCCACATTATGTTAGTTTCTGCTTCACTATTCCATGTTGCTTCATTTAATACTTTATCTTTAAATAGTTCTAATTTCTCTCCTTTTAAATTCCACCACCTAGTTCGTGGGTTAATCTTCACTTTTCGCACTCGTGATTGATTTTTAATATTTATATCCAACACAATTATCCTATGTTGTGAGGTTAAGCTCTCTCCCGGGATAACCTTACAATCTTTACACGTTAATCGGTCTCCTTTCCTAGTAATGAAAAAATCTATTTGTCTCTTATGTGTTCCACTTTTATAAGTTATTAAATGTTCAAGCCGCTTTTTAAAACATGTATTTACTAGTACAAAATCATAAGCCATCGCAAAATCTAAGATAGACTCTCCCCCGTTCTTCCTATCTCCAAAACCATGTCCTCCATGCACTATCTCATATCCTACACGATCTTCTCCTACATGGCCATTAAAATATCCACCTATATAAATTTTCTCACCTAGGCGTATTTCTTGAATTAGTTCATCCATTTGTTCCCAAAATTGTACTTTAGCGTGCTCATCTAATCGTACTTGAGGTGCATAAGCACTAACAATATTAATTATGTTTTCACCTAATACCAATTTTACAAGTATAAGTCTATCACCTTTCCTAATAACGGTTATGATATCTTCCTTAAAGTTTTTATCTACTATTATTCCAACTCCGTTCTTATTTCTATGTTTTCCTGTATAATATAATTTAAATCCTGTATTTTCTATTTCTCTAGCTTTCTCACCGACCCATTTAGTTTCTTGTAAACAAGCTATGTTAACTTTTCTCCTTATCATGGTATCTACTAACTCCATCCCTTTTCCTGTCACAGTCCCTATGTTCCAAGTCGCTAACCTAAGTCTAGTATCCTGAACTTGCTTCTTTACCCGCACACGTCCAGCTTGTTGCAGGAACCCTTGCGTATTTATCATCGCATCCGGGCACCGATGCGACTCCCATTGCCTATTTTTCGAGACACCCGGTGGAAGGCGCAATGCCCCTTGCCTATTTTTTGAGACACCCGGTGGCAGGCGCAATGCATCGCTTAAGGCGCAACGCCCCTTGCCTATTTCTGATTTAATAAATCATCTTGAAATTTTGAAATGCATTTAACAACAGAAAAGATTTCTTTCTTTATGGTGGAGTAATTTTTTGAAGCATCTTTCCAAGATCCCGAAGTAAAACGAACAAGTTCTTCCTTTTTAGTTAAAGAATTTATTTGTTTTAAAATACCACCAAAACCTAAATCGGAGGCGTCGGTCTCGACAATTTTGAAAAAAGAAGGATTTGCTAAAGCTAGACAAGGCAATTGCTTGACTTTCAGTTTAATTTTCTGAACAGCTTTAGTATGCTCATCAGTCCAGGGAGCAGGATTCTTTTTTAATCTTGAGTAAAGAATAGCACTGTCTTGTGCAAGATTTTTGTAATAGTCACCAATATAATTGAGACTACCCAGAAATCGTTGAAGTTGCGTCTTTTCCTTGAGTTCGTCAAGGAATTTAGAGGCAAATTCAATACTTCTGTCAAAGGGGAGTATCTTCCCTTCTCCAATATTATGCCCTAAAAATCTTACATTTGTTTGAAAAATTTTCATTTTAGGAGCGGAGACAACTAAACCATTAGTTTTAACAACATCTTTAAAAATCTTTAAATGTTTAAAGTGTTGGTCAATTGAGTTAGAGAAGATAAGGATATCATCAATATACACAATTGAAAAGTCAGAAAAAGGATTAAAAATATCATTCATGATATTTTGAAACTCAGAAGGGGCGTTCTTAAGCCCGAAAGGCAAAACATTCCAATGGTAATGGCCAAAAGGAACCACAAAAGCAGTTTTATACCGATCTTGGGGCGCAATTTGGATCTGCCAGTATCCAGATTTTAAATCAAATTTGGAGAAAATGGTGGCAGAATGGAGCCTATCTAATAAATCCTTTTTATTAGGAATTGGATATCTTATCCATTGCAAAACTTTGTTAAGGGGCTTATAATTAATTACAAGCCTAGGAACACCGCGTTCTTGTTCAGCAGCCTTGTTAACATAAAAAGCTGTACAACTCCAAGGAGAATAACTCTTGGATATAAGCTTTTTATTTAACAAGCTCTGGATCTCATTCTTACAAAGATCGAGGAGCTCAGTCTTCATTTGACTGGGTCTAGCTTTGGTCGGAATGGATCTTTCATGAAAATCTTTTTCATAAGGAAGAGAAACAATATGTTTCTTCCTGTCCCAAAAAGCATTAGGGATATCACTGCAAATCTCTGATGTTAATTGATTTTTAACAACCTGAATTTTGCTCATGATATTTGGGGACATTAAATTCTTTTTAATGTTGAGATTAGAGATTTCTTTCTGAAGAAAATTAAGATGGTTTTCTTTGAAAATAATGTTATTAGTCAAAGAGTTAATTTTCTTAATCTCAGGTCGAGTAATGAATTCAAAAACAATTTTTTGATTTTGAATAGTGGTGTATATACCACTGGAATCGATTTTATCTATAGGCATAAGCATAGATAAAAAAGGAGTACCTAAAATTATCTGTTGAGATAAGTCGCCAATAAGCAAGAAGGTATTGTCTAAACAAATTCCATTGTTACAGATGGAAACATTAGTTAATTTGAACCTGATGCCCATGCTATCTCCGCTAGCATTAAACAAAGATTGAGTAGTCTTCTCAAAGTATTCAATAGGAATAATTCCTTCCTGAATGCAGTTCATATCAGCACCGCTATCAACAAGGGCAATGATGTTACAAAGAGAAAATTCTTTGTTAATCACAAGGTTGATAGTAGTATACCACTTTTGGCTTGGTACACGGCTGATAACACCTAAATAATCCACATAATCTTCAGCACTAGGAGTAGTGTTGGAAGTTTCTGGATCAGAATGCTTCTGAGCATTATTGAGACTATCGATCTCAGTTTGCATCTTGTCATGCTGTAACTTAAGTTGTCTTAACTTAGTTTTAAGTGTATTAACTTCATGTCTTAGATCTTTAAGACTAGCAGGCTTGTCATTAGTTCCAGATTTCATCAAACGATTGAGTACTTCCTTAAGGCTGTACTCCTAAGAGGAATCAGGAATAGAATCCTCTTCCTGGGCATAACAAGACTTAATGAGTTTTAGCTTAATGTCAGGGTCAGTAACCTGATTAATAACATCAATCATATTCTGTTGCTGACTGGTAAGAACATTAAGACTTAATCCATTCAATTGAATTATGGATTGGAGATGATCGCATCTCTTAGTTAGTCCATTACACTGACAGTCCCCTTTCGTGGAGACTTCTGAGTCACTAGAACTTTGTAGGTAACAAAGTTCATCATCGCTCTCAGAGGAGGAGTCCTCTTGTGATTCAGAGGAACTGGAATTAAGCAAAAGTTTACTTAATTGGGACTTCAGATGCTCATCAATCTGAAGATTGCTAATCTTAGCTTCCATTTTACACTTATTAGCGTAGTGGCCAAATTTACCACATTTAAAGCATTTAGGGCCTGATTTGTTAGTTTTCTTTTTAACAAATTTCTTTTTATGTTTATATTCTTTTTCTTTAGGAATATAAGCCCTTTTCTTCTTACGTTTATAGGTGGGTTTTTTAGGAACCTTTTTAGTCTTTTTGGAGACTTTATGGGTAGAAGTTCCTGTGTCAAACGCAAATTGCTCACAAAACTCACCAAGCTCTTTCTTTCCAGAAAGATTCTGTTTCTTAAGTTGTCTCTACAACTTAAGGTCATTACAAAGGGAAAGACCCTCCTGGATGACAACACTTATGAGCTGACCATAAGTGTAGTTAGAGTAAGGGATGGAGATACCACCATTAGAGTCTCTCATCTTCTTACGAACTTTCTCAGCAAAGAAAGTGGGAAGGCCATCAATGAATTTGTCTTTCCAGTGCTCAGAGTTGCCATCGCCTCTCTGAGTAACCCTAGCAAGGAACACGTCCTTGTACCACCTAAACTGGCTAAGAGTAGGACACCTAAGGTTTTGTAATAGCTCTCTATTACGTTCATCATGTGACTCAGTACTCCTAATAAAGTGATGAACAATGGTGAGCATAAGGGTATAAACCGCATCCGGTACACCTATGTCTTGTTGTTGTTCGTTCTTTACAATTTTTACGGAAGTAAGAATCTCATTTCTCTGATATTCAGTCAGAATATTACCCCACCATCCTCTGATGGTACCAGTAAATCCAACAGTTATCATCTGCGTGATACCATGATTCGTAGAATTATTCTGCGTACATATGGTGGCATACATAGTCATCTGATGAATCATCTCATAAATATGGGATTCGGTTTTACCATCCAGATTCCAATCATAGATAGATTTTCTGTGAAAAGTATTTTGCATCACAATGCCCTCCTCAAAGAGAAGATCTTGGGGGGTAGGCCTATGATAGTAGTTTTTAGCTGGGCCAACCTGATTACTATAAGTAATTCTGTTAACCTCAGGAGGTCTACCAAAAGAAACTTCAAATCTTTGAACATCTTTTAAAGAGATGTCTGATTCAGAATCAGAATCATCATGGGATAAAGTGTTAAGCTTTAACCCTTTGAGATCTTTCTCGATCTCTTTAATATGGGACATGAATTCCGTTTTAGTTCCCATTTTAAAACCTTTAACTTCAATAGGGGGTTGAATTAGAGGTTTAACAAGACTTTTAGTAGAGTCTGGAGGGATCCTAACAGAGTTATGTACCTGAGCAATCTCAATTCTATTGAGTTGTTTACCTATCGTGTTAAGGATAAGGTTGGTGTAATTACCTTGTTTCATCAAGGGATTTAGATCCTTAGTGTGCCCAAGGATTCTGGTATCAGTTTCTATCCTAAGAAAGGCACTAGCTGCTATGGTAGGAGCTGCGCTATTTTGGCTGGTGCTGCCAATTTCTATGGATAGGGGTTCAGTCGGAGGGTGAACAACAGATATAATCTGTTTATTCACAGTGGTCCATTTAGTTTCATGTTTAACATCAGTTTTAGGCTGATTTTCTGTTTCAAGAACAAAATCTTGCCTATCTTTGGTAAACATGAGGAACCAAACAGCAAAAGAAGTAACCAACTGGTTTTCTCCCACCCATTTATAAAATTCATTTTTATAAAATTCTAACATGGTTTTATCATACTTTTTAAAGTACCAAGCTCTAAAACTATCCCATTCTGGTAAGTTAAACTCAGCACTTATCTCTTTCCGATTAATTGTAAAAACCATTAAAAGAAAGAGAAGCTAAAGTCTGATATTCATTTCAGACGGCATAGGGGAATCCCTGCGCTGAGAAGAATTCTTCTTCTCATAAATACCATGTGGTATTTGGTCATGGATGAACGTACCATGGACATTCATATCCTCTTGATATGAAGGGTTTCTAGGATTTTCTTCACAGACAGAGTGTCTTGAAGAGGATGGAGGACAGGTAACAAAAGGGGTTCTAGAAGAGTAACTCCTAGAGGATTGACACCTATTATATTTTCTAAGATTTAGAAAAACATCTCCATCTTTTTCCTCAATGATGTCTTCAACATCCTGGTTCTGACGTGGTTGAGGAGGTACAGCATTTTTTATAGCCCAAGTCTCTGGGAAGTCAATTTCGTCCCAACTTATAGTTCTAGGTGTGTGAACATTAGAATCTATAAGATGTGTGTCAATTAACACAGTTTTACCAAAAGGACTTAATTGCTTAATATTGGGAGCCATAGTATTCATTACTTTGTAATAAATTCTATAACTAATCCCAATAGTTTTCGATCCCGGAAGAAAATTATAACCTTTGGTTTGGACCCTAAGACTCAAACACTTACAAAGGTGCATATCTGTTAAAGACAAAGTTATATTTGGAAACACATCAAAATAAACTGGTCCATTACATAAACTAGTTTCAATTGCTCCCATAAAAGATTGTCTAATATTAGTACATCTTCCATCACGAAGTGTAGCTTGGAGACAGGCGTTCATGCCAGAAAGAGTCAAAGGTTTAATAGCAATTTGAATTAAACCAACATGTATAAAGTGATAATTTTTATCCTTTATATGACTTAAAAGATCTTCTTTTTTAAAGAGCTCGATACTCTTATCTTGCTCGTCCAGACTAAGGGTTTGTTCCATAGTCTTAATAGCATATTTGCTACGAAAGTTATACCAGTTAGTGTTGTATATAACTTTAGGATGGACCTTGGGAATAGTCCATTTGTTCAGATCCTTCTGAACATCAAATTCAATTAAAGAAGAGTTCTTCGTGAACTCTTGTGTTGTGTGTGTATCAATGGTTTGTTCTTCCATTACACAGATGTTAATGTTTAGAATAGTAATACACATATGGTCTGGAATAGGGAAGTAGTATACAAATCAAAATATTTATTTAAATAAAACAATATGCAAATCAAAATTCTAAATCTAAATGAAATTATTATTTAAATCGAAATTCGCCAGTTAAATGAATATAATAAGCCGAATTAGAAATCACTTTTGATACCCAGTGGTCAACGATTTACTGTGGGAATAAGCCTAACGTCTACCCGACTAAACGGCAACCCGGTTACGCGACAAGTTACCAGTATATCACAACCAGACTTCTATTTCTCCTTATTATTATCATTTAAATTAGGTTTTCAATATGAATAGTAATCATTTAAATCAGGATTTTAATGTGAATAGTGATCATTTCAATAGTATTCTGATGTGAATAGTAAAATACTATTCACGCCGGTGAACAGTGATTTACTGTTCAAACGTGTATTATACCGGACAATAGTAATAGCCATTACTTCCGTACATCAAAAACATCATATCTTTTACTGTTCCGATGCCTGGAAGATCATAGAGTTACTGTTCCGTGATAATACTCAGACCAAAATATTACATTCTAAACACTAACACACTGGGTATCAAAAGTGATTTCTAATTCGGCTTATTATATCAAAAGTGATTTCTTACTGCCGTTAAAATCCTAAAGAATGAACAACAGCAAGACATTGGTGTACCGGATGCGATTTATACCCTTATGCTCGCCATTGTTCACCACTTTATTGGTAGTACTGAATCCCACGATGAGCGTAATAGAGAATTATTACAAAACCTTAGGTGTCCTACTCTTAGCCAGTTTAGGTGGTAGAAGGACGTGTTCCTTGCTAGGGTTACTCAGAGAGGAGACGGCAACTCTGAGCACTGGAAAGACAAATTCATTGATGGCCTTCCTACTTTCTTTACTGAGAAAGTCCGTAAGAAGATGAGAGACGCCAATGGTGGTATCTCCATCCCCTACTCTAACTACACTTATGGCCAGCTCATAAGTGTTGTCATTCAGGAGGGTCTCTCCCTCTGCAATGACCTTAAGTTGCAGAGGCAACTTAAGAAACAGAATCTTTCAGGAAAGAAAGAGCTTGGTGAGTTTTGTGAGCAGTTCGCTTTTGACACAGGAACTTCTAACCATAAAGTCTCCAAAAAGACTAAAAAGGTTCCTAAAAACCCGACCTATAAACGTAAGAAGAAAAGGGCTTATATTCCTAAAGATAAAGAATATAAACATAAAATGAAATTTGTTAAAAGGAAATCTAACAAATCTGGCCCTAAATGTTTTAAATGTGGTAAATTTGGCCACTATGCTAATAAATGTAAAATGGAAGCTAAGATTAGCAATCTTAAGATTGATGAACATCTGAAATCCCAATTAAGCAAACTTTTTCTTAATTCCAGTTCCTCTAAAGAACAAGAGGACTCCTCTTCTGAGAGCGATGATGAGCTTTGTTATATCCAAAGCTCTAGTGACTCAGATGTCTCCAAGAATGGAGACTGTCAGTGTAATGAATTAACTAAGAGATGCGATCATCTCCAATCCATAATTCAATTAAATGGATTAAGTCTTAATGTCCTTACCAGTCAGCAACAAAATATGATTGACGTCATAAACCAGGTTACTGACCCTGACATTAAGCTAAAACTTATTAAGTCTTGTTATGCCCAGGAAGAAGCCTCTATTCCTGATTCATCTAAAGAGTACAGCCTTAAGGAAGTACTTAATCGTTTAGAAAAATCTGGAACTAATAACAAGCCTGCCAGTCTTAATGATCTAAGACATGAAGTTAATACACTTAAAACTGAGTTAAGACAACTTAAGTTACAGCATGACAAGATGCAAACTGAGATCGATAGTCTCAAGAATGCTCAGAAGCATTCTTATCTAGGAACTTCAGACACTACTCCAAGTACTGAAGATTCCGTGGATTATTTAGGTGTTATCAGTCGTGTACCAAGCCAAAAATGGTATACTACTATCAACATTGTGATTAACAAAGAGTTTTCTCTTTGTAACATCATTTCCCTTGTTGATAGCGGTGCTGATATAAACTGCATTCAGGAAGGAATTGTTCCTACTGAATACTTTGAGAAGACTACTCAATCTTTGTTCAATGCTAGCGGAGATAGCATGGGCATCAGGTTTAAATTAACTAATGTTGCCATCTGTAACAATGGAATTTGTTTAGACAGTATCTTCTTGCTTATTGGCGACTTATCTCAACAGATAATTTTAGGTACTCCCTTTTTATCTATGCTTATGCCTATAGATAAAATTGATTCCAGTGGTATACACACCACTATTCAAAATCAAAATTTTTTTTTGAATTTATTACCAGACCTGAGGTTAAGAAAATTAACTCTTTGACTAATAACATTATTTTCAAAGTAAACCATCTTAATTTTCTCCAGAGAGAAATCTCTAATCTCAACATTAAAAAGAACTTAATGTCCCCGAATATCATAAGCAAAATTCAGGTTGTTAAGAATCTTTTAACATCAGAAATTTGCAGTAATATCCCTAATGCTTTTTGGGACAGGAAGAAACATATTGTTTCTCTTCCTTATGAAAAAGATTTTCATGAAAGATCCATTCCGACCAAAGCTAGACCCAGTCAGATGAAGACTGAGCTCCTCGATCTTTGCAAGGATGAGATCCAGAACTTGTTAGACAAAAAGCTTATAACCAAGAGTTATTCTCCTTGGAGTTGTACAACTTTTTATGTTAACAAGGCTGCTGAAAAGGAACGAGGTGTTCCCAGGCTTGTAATAAATTATAACCCCCTTAACACTGTTCTGCAATGGATAAGATATCCAATTCCTAATAAAAAGGATTTACTTGACAGGCTTCATTCTGCCACCATTTTTTCCAAATTTGATTTAAAATCTGGATACTGGCAGATCCAAATTGCACCCCAAGATCGGTATAAAACTTCTTTTATGGTCGCTTTTGGCCATTACCAATGGAATGTTTTGCCTTTTGGGCTAGAGAATGCCCCTTCTGAATTTCAAAATATCATGAACGATATTTTCAATCCTTTTTCTGATTTTTCAATTGTGTATATTGATGATATCCTTATCTTCTCTAACTCAATTGACCAACACTTTAAACATTTAAAAAATTTTAAAGATGTTGTTAAAACTAATGGTTTAGTTGTCTCCGCTCCTAAAATGAAAATTTTTCAAACAAATGTTCAATTTTTAGGGCATAATATTGGAGAAGGGAAGATACTCCCCATTGACAGAAGTATTGAATTTGCCTCTAAATTCCCTGACGATCTCAAGGAAAAGACGCAACTTCAACGATTTCTGGGTAGTCTCAATTATATTGGTGATTATTACAAAAATCTTGCACAAGACAGTGCCATTCTTTATTCAAGATTGAAAAAGAACCCTGCTCCCTGGACTGATGAGCATACTAAAGCTGTTCAGAAAATTAAGCTGAAAGTCAAGCAATTACCTTGTCTAGCTTTAACGAACCCTTCGTTTTTTAAAATCGTCGAGCTCGACGCCTCAGATTTAGGTTTTGGTGGTATTTTAAAACAAATAAAATTTTCAACTAAAAAGGAAGAACTTGTTCGTTTTACTTCAGGATCTTGGAAAGATGCCTCAAAAAATTACTCCACCATTAAGAAAGAAATCTTTTCTGTTGTTAAATGCATTTCAAAATTTCAAGATGAGTTGTTAAATCAGAAATTTTTACTACGCATTGATTGTAGTGCTGTTAAACAGGTTTTGCAAAAAGATGTTGAAAACATTGTTTCAAAACAGATTTTTGCCAGATGGCAAGAAAACTTATCGGCTTTTGATTTTGATATAGAACATATCAAAGGGGAAAATAGCTCTCTTCCCGATTTTTTAACTAGAGAGTTTTTGCAGGACCGATGAGTGGCCCCTCTCGTGGGCATGGTAGAGGCAACAGCAGCGGGTATTCTCGCCGGCCTGGTAAAGAAAAGATCATCGTGAATGATGATCAATATCCTCTGATACAGGATTATGTTGAGTTCCTCTGCCAGAGTGCGAAGAACAAGGAGAAGAATGCTCCCCCTCTTAACCCTTTCAGCAAGAAGAAATCTGCTAAAGAGGTTTTGGAAACTATTAAGTACAATTTCATTCCTAATCAAAGGACTTCGGAATTGGTACTGATCCTCAATGATGAGGATGAGAAGCAGATGACTTCTCCGTGGGAAATAAAGTCCCTGTATCTTGATACTCATAATTATGAGGTTCCAGAAGGAAAATACCGGACGGTATACGAGGCGATTCTCGTGGAAACTGATTCAGTGGTGTTTAGTCATACTAATAAACACTAGGGAAATTCTCATTCCCCCATTGCTTATAGCAAGGATGTTTTGAAAAAATTCATTTCTCCCCGAGAATGGGGAATCCATCCTTTAAAAGCGCGAAAATTAAGTTCGCATGCTGGTGGATCCTATAATTATTGGGATTATGTCCAGGCTTGGACAAAAGCTTTTTATTACCAAAATGCTGAGCACAAACATACTTGGTTTTTCGTTTTGTGCCCAAACTCTTTGAAAAAATCTTACCCAGGATGGGTATTCAATTGGTGGGACAAATTTGGCCCAGGAATTGATTTTTTCCCTGATGAAATTACCCAGGCTAAAATTTTTCTTCCCTGGTGTCAATTTCATCCTCTTTTAAAAAGGAAAACCAAAGCTCCGGTAGGATTAAACAACCTACTCTTTTTCTCTGAAATGAGCATTCCTTGGATCTCCAGATGGGATCTGCGTTGTAGAGTTAATAACCTCAATGTTCCTCTACTTGAACGCGTCTTCTTCTATCGATGGTGGAGTGGTGTTGATATTGTTTCTACCATCAATCAGATTAGTGGAAGCTTGAGAAACAACATGGATTTGGTGGAAGAATCTCCTCCTCCTGCAGAAAAGATGACTCCTGCAGTTAACCCCATAGAAAGGTTGAAGACTGCCATAATGAAGCAGTATCCTAACGCTACAGAGATTGAGCTTCTCCAGAAAGTTATGGATTACACTCATAGCCAGTTCAAAGCGTCTTTTGGTGCTTGTGTAACCCCTGACGTTCCGACAATGCCCAGTCATAGCCCCAGGAATCTCATTCCTCTTCCTTCAGATGATGATGATGACACATCAATGCATTTTGCCACAAAAGATAATCCTTTCTTTTGTCTGGCTGGTGAATCGCAGAACCCCGAGGACGATCCCTACATTGGTAACATGTTTGACACCAATATTCCTACTGAGCCAACGATGGAAGCATTCTTCAACTCTCTGAGCTCAGCCTTTCCGGCACGACAGCCGACTAGCCCTTTTCCCAGTTCCGGCGCAGATGGCCTAGATGATTTGAGAAAATCAATCAATCTGGGTTAGTTGGCCCACCTGGCCCCTGTCGGCCCTAGAAAGATTCCAACCGACGCATATGGACAAGGCTCACTACTTTCGGTGAAAGTGGTAGGACCCCCTGGTGTCTCACAGACCCACTGACAGATGCCCGTGACCTTTGTGGCCCCACTTGGCCGCTCAGCCGACGTTAGAAGACAAGAGACTTTGTCAAGCCTTTCATCATGGAGGGCCCCTTTTTAGGAATTATGATTCCTTTATTTTGTATAAATAGAGGGCTTCCCCTCTTCATTTCCTTACGCTTTACTTTCAGCACTTCTCTCCCTCTCTCTCTATATTTGTAATAAGAACTTCCCGGCTACATTCCGGTGGACTTCTCTTCTTTTGTAAGTTTTAATTTCTGTCTTTAATTCCAGTCTGTAATAATAAGTTTATAATATTTCCAGTATTAATTCCGCATATTGATCCTTTACTTGTTGGTTTAGGATGGACCTTGGGAATAGTCCATTTGTTCAGATCCTTCTGAACATCAAATTCAATTAAAGAAGAGTTCTTCGTGAACTCTTGTGTTGTGTGTGTATCAATGGTTTGTTCTTCCATTACACAGATGTTAATGTTTAGAATAGTAATACACATATGGTCCGGAATAGGGAAGTAGTATACAAATCAAAATATTTATTTAAATAAAACAATATGAAAATCAAAATTCTAAATCTAAATGAAATTATTATTTAAATCGAAATTCGCCAGTTTAATGAATATAATAAGCCGAATTAGAAATCACTTTTGATACCCAGTGGTCAACGATTTACTGTGGGAATAAGCCTAACGTCTCCCCGACTAAACGGCAACCCGGTTACGCAACAAGTTACCAGTATATCACAACCAGACTTCTATTTCTCCTTATTATTATCATTTAAATTAGGTTTTTAATATGAATAGTAATCATTTAAATCAGGATTTTAATGTGAATAGTGATCATTTAAAATTGTATTCTGATGTGAATAGTAAAATACTATTCACGCCGGTGAACAGTGATTTACTGTTCAAACGTGTATTATACCGGACAATAGTAACAGCCATTACTTCCGTACATCAGAAACATCATATCTTTTACTGTTCCGATGCCTGGAAGATCATAGAGTTACTGTTCCGTGATAATACTCAGACCAAAATATTACATTCTAAACACTAACACACAAATTAGCCAATCATGGCTCTGATACCAACAAGTAGTCAGAATATTACCCCACCATCCTCTGATGGTACCAGTAAATCCAGCAGTTATAACTTTCATAGCAAATATGCTATTAAGACTATGGAACAAACCCTTAGTCTGGACGAGCAAGATAAGAGTATCGAGCTCTTTAAAAAAGAAGATCTTTAAAGTCATATAAAGGATAAAAATTATCACTTTATACATGTTGGTTTAATTCAAATTGCTTTTAAACCTTTGACTCTTTCTGGCATGAACGCCTGTCTCCAAGCTACACTTCGTGATGGAAGATGTACTAATTTTATACAATCTTTGATGGGAGCAATTGAAACTAGTTTATGTAATGGACCAGTTTATTTTGACGTGTTTCCATTTATAACTTTGTCTTTAACAGATATGCACCTTTGTAAGTGTTTGAGTCTTAGGGTCCAAACCAAAGGTTATAATTTTCTTCCGGGATCAGAAACTGTTGGGATTATTTATAGAATTTATTACAAAGTAATGAATACTATGGTCCCAATATTAAGCAATTAAGTCCTTTTGGTAAAACTGTGTTAATTGACACACATCTTATAGATTCTAATGTTCACACACCTAGAACTATAAGTTGGGACGAAATTGACTTCCCAGAGACTTGGGCTATAAAATATGTTGTACCTCCTCAACCGCGTCAGAACCATGATGTTGAATACATCATTGAGGAAAAACATGGAGATGTTTTTCTAAATTTTAGAAAATATAATAGGTGTCAATCCTCTAGGAGTTACTCTTCTAGAACCCCTTTTGTTACCTGTCCTCCATCCTCTTCAAGACACTCTGTCTGTGAAGAAAATCCTAGAAACCCTTCATATCAAGAGGATATGAATGTCCATGGTACGTTCATCCATGACCAAATACCACATGGTATTTATGAGAAGAATGATTCTTCTCAGCGCAGGGATTCCCCTACGCCGTCTGAAATGAATGTCAGACTTTAGCTTCTCTTTCTTTTAATTGTTTTTACAATTAATCAAAAAGAGATAAGTGCTGAGTTTAACTTACCAGAATGGGATAGTTTTAGAGCTTGGTACTTAAAAAAGTATGATAAAACCATGTTAGAATTTTATAAAAATGAATTTTATAAATGGGTGGGAGAAAACCAGTTGGTTACTTCTTTTGCTGTTTGGTTCCTCATGTTTACCAAAGATAGGCAACTTTTTGTTCTTAAAACAGAAAATCAGCCTAAAACTGATGTTAAACATGAAACTAAATGGACCACTGTGAATAAATAGATTATATCTGTTGTTCACCCTCCGACTGAACCCCTATCCATAGAAATTGGCAGCACGAGCCAAAATAGCATAGCTCCTACCATAACAGCTAGTGCCTTTCTTAGGATATAAACTGATACCAGAATCCTTGGGCACACTAAGGATCTAAATCCCTTGATGAAACAAGGTAATTATACCAACCTTATCCTTAACACGATAGGTAAACAACTCAATAGAATTGAGAATGCTCAGGCACATAACCCTGTTAGGATCCCTTCTGACTCTACCAAGAGCCTTGCCAAACCTCTAATTCAACCTCCAATTGACGTTAAAGGTTTTAATTTGGGAACCAAAATAGAATTTATGTCCCATCTGAAAGAGATCGAGAAAGATCTCAAAGGGTTAAAGCTTAATACTTTATCCCATGATGATTCTGATTCCGAATGAGACATCTCTTTAAAAGATGTTCAAGGATTTGAACTTTCTTTTGGTCGTCCTCCTGAGGTTAATAGAATTACTTATAGTAATAATATTGGCCCAGCTAGAAATTACTACCATAGGCCAACCCCTCAAGATTTGCTCTTCGAAGAGAGCACCGTGATGCAGAATACTTTCCACGGTAAATCAATCTATGATTGGAATCTGGATGGTAAAACGGAATTCCAGATTTATGAGATGATCCATCAGATGACTATGTACGCCACCATATGTACACAGAATAATTCTACGGCTCATAGCATTGCGCAGATGATTTCTGCTGGATTTACTGGTACCATCAGAGGATGGTGGGGTAATATTCTGACTGAATATCAGAGAAATGAGATTCTTACTTCCGTAAAAATTGTAAAGAACGAATAACAGCAAGACATAGGTGTACCGGATGCGGTTTATACCCTTATGCTCGCCATTGTTCATCACTTTATTGGGAGTACTGAGTCACATGATGAACGTAATAGAGAGCTATTACAAAACCTTAGGCGTCCTACTCTTAGCTAGTTTAGGTGGTACAAGGACGTGTTCCTTGCTAGGGTTACTCAGAGAGGCGATGGCAACTCTGAGCACTGGAAAGACAAATTCATTGATGGCCTTCCCACTTTCTTTGCTGAGAAAGTTCGTAAGAAGATGAGAGACGCTAATGGTGGTATCTCCATCCCTTATTCTAACTACACTTATGGTCAGCTCACAAGTGTTGTCATCCAGGAGGGTCTTTCCCTCTGTAATGACCTTAAGTTGCAGAGACAACTTAAGAAACAGAATCTTTCTGGAAAGAAAGAGCTTGGTGAGTTTTGTGAGCAATTTGTGTTTGACACAGGAACTTCTACCCATAAAGTCTCCAAAAAGACTAAAAAGGTTCCTAAAAAACCCACCTATAAACGTAAGAAGAAAAGGGCTTATATTCCTAAAGAAAATGAATATAAACATAAAAAGAAATTTGTTAAAAAGAAAACTAACAAATCAGGCCCTAAATGCTTTAAATGTGGTAAATTTGGCCACTACGCTAATAAGTGTAAAATGGAAGCTGAGATTAGCAATCTTCAGATTGATGAGCATCTGAAGTCCCAATTAAGCAAACTTTTGCTTAATTCCAGTTCCTCTGAAGCACAAGAGGACTCCTCCTCTGACAGTGATGATGAACTTTGTTACCTTCAAAGTTCTAGTGACTCAGAATTCCCCACGAAAGGGGACTGTCAGTGTAATGAACTAACTAAGAGATGCGATCATCTCCAATCCATAATTCAATTGAATGGATTAAGTCTTAATGTTCTTACCAGTCAGCAACAGAATATGATTGATGTTATTAATCAGGTTACTGACCCAGACATTAAGCTAAAACTCATTAAGTCTTGTTATGCCCAGGAAGAGGGTTCTATTCCTGATTCCTCTAAAGAGTACAGCCTTAAGGAAGTACTCAATCGTTTGATGAAATCTGGAACTAATGACAAGCCTGCTAGTCTTAAAGATCTAAGACATGAAGTTAATACACTTAAAACTGAGGTAAGACAACTTAAGTTACAACATGACAAGATGCAAACTGAGATCGATAGTCTCAAGAATGCTCAAAAGCATTCTGATCTAGAAACTTCCAACACTACTCCTAGTGCTGAAGATTATGTGGATTATTTAGGTGTTATCAGCCGTATACCAAGACAAAAGTGGTATACTACTATCAACCTTGCGATTAACAAAGAATTTTCTCTTTGTAACATCATTGCCCTTGTTGATAGCGGTGCTGATATGAACTGCATTCAGGAAGGAATTGTTCCTACTGAATACTTTGAGAAGACTACTCAATCTTTGTTTAATGCTAGCGGAGATAGCATGGGCATCAGATTCAAATTAACTAATGTTGCCATATGTAACAATGGAATTTGTTTAGACAGTACCTTCTTGCTTATTGGCGACTTATCTCAACAGATAATTTTAGGTACTCCTTTTTTATCTATGCTTATGCCTATAGATAAAATCGATTCCAGTGGTATATACACCACTATTCAAAATCAAAAAATTGTTTTTGAATTCATTACTCAACCTGAGATTAAGAAAATTAACTCTTTGACTAATAACATTATTTTCAAAGAAAACCATCTTAATTTTATTCAGAAAGAAATCTCTAATCTCAACATTAAAAAGAATTTAATGTCCCCAAATATCATGAGCAAAATTCAGGTTGTTAAAAATCAATTAACATCAGCGATTTGCAGTGATATCCCTAATGCTTTTTGGGACAGGAAGAAACATATTGTTTCTCTTCCTTATGAAAAAGATTTTCATGAAAGATCCATTCCGACCAAAGCTAGAACCAGTCAAATGAAGACTGAGCTCCTTGATCTTTGTAAGAATGAGATCCAGAGCTTGTTAAATAAAAAGCTTATATCCAAGAGTTATTCTCCTTGGAGTTGTACAGCTTTTTATGTTAACAAGGCTGCTGAACAAGAACGCGGTGTTCCTAGGCTTGTAATTAATTATAAGCCCCTTAACAAAGTTTTGCAATGGATAAGATATCCAATTCCTAATAAAAAGGATTTATTAGATAGGCTCCATTCTGCCACCATTTTCTCCAAATTTGATTTAAAATCTGGATACTGGCAGATCCAAATTGCGCCCCAAGATCGGTATAAAACTACTTTTGTGGTTCCTTTTGTACATTACCAATGGAATGTTTTGCCTTTCGGGCTTAAGAACGCCCCTTCTGAGTTTCAAAATATCATGAATGATATTTTTAATTCTTTTTCTGACTTTTCAATTGTGTATATTTATGATATCCTTATCTTCTCTAACTCAATTGACCAACACTTTAAACATTTAAAGATTTTTAATGATGTTGTTAAAACTAATGGTTTAGTTGTCTCCGCTCCTAAAATGAAAATTTTTCAAACAAATGTAAGATTTTTAGGGCATAATATTGGAGAAGGGAAGATACTCCCCATTGACAGAAGTATTGAATTTGCCTCTAAATTCCCTGACGAACTCAAGGAAAAGACGCAACTTCAACGATTTCTGGGTAGTCTCAATTATATTGGTGACTATTACAAAAATCTTGCACAAGACAATGCTATTCTTTACTCAAGATTAAAAAAGAATCCTGCTCCCTGGACTGATGAGCATACTAAAGCTGTTCAGAAAATTAAACTGAAAGTCAAGCAATTGCCTTGTTTAGCTTTAGCAAATCCTTCTTTTTTCAAAATTGTCGAGACCGACGCCTCCGATTTAGGTTTTGGTGGTATTTTAAAACAAATAAATTCTTTAACTAAAAAGGAAGAACTTGTTCGTTTTACTTCGGGATCTTGGAAAGATGCCTCAAAAAATTACTCCACCATAAAGAAAGAAATCTTTTCTGTTGTTAAATGAATTTCAAAATTTCAAGATGATTTATTAAATCAGAAATTTTTGCTGCAAATTGATTGCAGTGCTGTTAAACAGGTTTTGCAAAAAGATGTTGAAAACATTGTTTCAAAACAGATTTTTGCCAGATGGCAAGCAAACTTATCGGCTTTTGATTTTTATATAGAACATATGAAAGGGGAAAATAACTCTCTTCCCGATTTTCTAACTAGAGAGTTTCTGCAGGACCGATGAGTAGCCCCTCTCTTGGGCATAGTAAAGGCAACAGCAGCGGGTATTCTCGCCGGCCTGGTAAAGAAGAAATCATCGAGAATGATGATCAATATCCTTCGATACAGGATTATGGCCCCTCTCTTGGGCATGATAGCGGGCGTGGGTATTCTCACCGACCTGAAAAGATTGTCACGGATGTTGACCAAAATCTTTTCCTTAGTAGAAAGAACTCTACTAATTTAGCGGACATTTCTGATTTTATCCTTAATTAAAGGACTCCAGAACTTGTTCTTGCTATTAATAAGAATGATAAGAAGCAGATGACTTCTCCTTGGGAAATTAAGTCCCTTTATCTTGGTCAACATAACTTTGCTGTACAAGCAGGTAAAACCCAAAAAATTTACGAGGCGATACTCGAGGTCACTGAATCTGTGGTATTTGATCATATCCACAAAAGTGATAATAATTCCCCCCTTGCTTATAGTAAGGCTATCTTGAAAAGATTCATTTCTCCCCGAGAATGGGGACTTCCACCTATGGAGCCGCGAAAATTAAGTTCGCACATATCCTACAATTATTGGGATTATGTCTAGGCTTGGACAAAAGCTTTTTACTACCAAAATCCTGAGCACAATCACTTTTGGATCTTCTTTTTGTGCCCCGGTTCCTTTTTAAAAAATTACCTCGGATGGGTCATCAATTGGTGGGACAAATTTGGTCCTAGAATTGATATTTTTCCTGATGAAATTAGAGAGAAGGATCTTTTTCGTCCTTGGACTCAATTCCATCCTAAACTTAAGGATAATTTTTATGCAGGACCTTTTGGTCTTCATACCCTTTTGTTTTTTACCGAGACTGGTACCCCTTGGTTAATCCGTTGGGATTTTCGTTGTAGAGTTAATCAATATAATTTTCCTCTACTCGAAAGAATTTTTTATTATAGATGGTATTGTAATATTAAAACTTTTAATATTCAATACTCCATCTCTTTAATAAACAATAGCTTAATTAGCTATTTGGATATGGTCAGAAGATATCCTCTACCTCCACATATGACCTTAGATCCTAGAATGGATTTCATTATTGATCTATGGAGATATCTCTCAGCTACATTTCCTGATGCTAACCTTCCAGAGATTATTAGTAAGATATTCTTACATTCATTTGATCAAATTCATGAAGCCCTTACTGTTGCCAAGATAGACAACTTCTCCTTCAGCCCAAACAATAAAGCTCTTGTTCCTGAAGTAACTAGCAGAAGACTAGCCGTTGTTCCTTCCATTTCTACTCTTGGAGCCGCCTTCAAGACTTTGGATTCAGCTTTCCCAACACGACGGTTGGATGACTCATCCCCAATCACTGGTGCAGATGGCTTAGATGATTTGAGGTGACTGGCCCACCTGGCCCTAGTCGGTCCCAGAGAAGATGCTCGCCGACGCAAAGCGACAAGGGTTGGTCCCATTTCTGTGACTTTTCAACCTACAAGCAGACGCCCGTGACTTGTCTGGCCCACCTGGCCCACCAGCCGACACAAGACGACAAGAGACTTTGTCGAGCCTTTCAACATGGAGGGCCCCTTCTGAGGAATTAATTATTCCTATCTCCATGTATATATAGAGGGTTTCCCCTCATTTGTAACTACGCTTTACTTTCAACACTTCTCTCCCTCTCTCTCTATATTTGTAATAAGAACTTCCCGGCTACATTCCGGTGGACTTCTCTTCTTTTGTAACTTTTAATTTCTGTCTTTAATTCCAGTCTGTAATAATAAGTTTATAATATTTTCAGTATTAATTCCGCATATTGATCCTTTACTTGTTGATTATCACGGAACAGTAACTCTATGATCTTCCAGGCATCGGAACAGTAAAAGATATAATGTTTCTGATGTACGAAAGTAATGGCTATTACTATTGTCCGGTATAATACACGTTTGAACAGTAAATCACTGTTCACCGGTGTGAATAGTATTTTACTATTCACATCAGAATACTATTTTAAATGATCACTATTCACATTAAAATCCTGATTTAAATGATTACTATTCATATTGAAAACCTAATTTAAATGATAATAATAAGGAGAAATAGAAGTCCGGTTGTGATATACTGGTAACTTGTCGCGTAACCGGGTTACCGTTTAGTCGGGGAGACGTTAGGCTTATTCCCATAGTAAATCGTTGACCACTGGGTATCAAAAGTGATTTCTAATTCGGCTTATTATATTCATTTAACTGGAGAATTTCGATTTAAATAATAATTTCATTTAGATTTAGAATTTTGATTTGCATATTGTTTTATTTAAATAAATAATTTGATTTATATACTACTTCCCTATTCCAGACCATATGTGTATTACTATTCTAAACATTAACATCTGTGTAATGGAAGAACAAACCATTGATACACACACAACACAAGAGTTCACGAAGAACTCTTCTTTAATTGAATTTGATGTTCAGAAGGATCTGAACAAATGGACTATTCCCAAGGTCCATCCTAAAGTTATATACAACACTAACTGGTATAACTTTCGCAGCAAATATGCTATTAAGACTATGGAACAAACCCTTAGTCTGGACGAGCAAGATAAGAGTATCGAGCTCTTTAAAAAAAAAGATCTTTTAAGTCACATGAAGGATAAAAATTATCACTTTATTCATGTAGGTTTAATTCAAATTGCTTTTAAACCTTTGACTCTTTCTGGCATGAACGCCTGTCTCCAGGCTACACTTCGTGATGGAAGATGTACTAATTTTAGACAATCTTTGATGGGAGCAATTGAAACTAGTTTATGTAATGGACCAGTTTATTTTGATGTGTTTCCAAATATAACTTTGTCTTTAACTGATATGCACCTTTGTAACTATTTGAGTCTTAAGGTCCAAACCAAAGGTTACAATTTTCTTCCGGGATCGGAAACTGTTGGGATTATGTATAGAATTTATTACAAGGTAATGAATACTATGGCTCCCAATATTAAGCAATTAAGTCCTTTTGGTAAAACTGTGTTAATTGACACACATCTTATAGATTCTAATGTTCACACACCTAGAACTATAAGTCGGGACGAAATTGACTTCCCAGAGACTTGGGCTATAAAAAATGTTGTTCCTCCTCAACCGCGTCAGAACCATGATGTCGAAGACATCATTGAGGAGAAAGATGGAGATGTTTTCTTAAACTTTAGAAAATATAATTGGTATCAATCCTCTAGGAGTTACTCTTCTAGAACCCCTTTTGTTACCTATCCTCCATCCACCTCACGACACTCTGTCTGTGAAGAAAACCCTAGAAACCCTTCATATCAAGATGATATGAATGTCCATGGTACGTTCATCCATGACCAAATACCTTATGGTATTTATGAGAAGAAGGATTCTTCTCAGCGCAGGGAACCTTCCCCTACGCCGTCTGAAATGAATGTCAGACTTTAATCTTTCTTTCTTTTAATGGTTTTTACAATTAATAGGAAAGAAATAAGTGATGAGTTTAACTTACCAGAATGGGATAGTTTTAGGACTTGGACATTTAAAAAATATGATAAAACCATGTTAGAATTTTATAAAAATGAATTTTATAAATGGGTGGAAGAAAACTAGTTGGTTACTTCTTTTGCTATTTGGTTTCTCATGTTTACCAAAGATAGGCAACTTTTTGTTCTTGAAATAGAAAATCAGCCTAAAACTGATGTTAAACATGAAACTAAATGGACCACTGTGAATAAATAGATTATATCTGCTGTTCACCCTCCGACTGAACCCCTATCCATAGAAACTGGCAGTACCAGCTAAAGTAGCGCCGCTCCTATCATAGCAGCTAGTGCCTTTCTTAGGATAGAAACTGATACCAGAATCCTTGGGCACACTAAGGATCTGAATCCTTTGATGAAACAAGGGAACTATACCAACCTTATCCTTAACACGATAGGTAAACAACTCAATAGAATTGAGAATGCTCAGGCACATAACCCTGTTAGGATCCCTTCTGACTCTACCAAGAGCCTTGCCAAACCTCTAATTCAACCTCCTATTGACGTTAAAGGTTTTAATTTGGGATCCAAAACAGAATTTATGTCCCATCTGAAAGAGATCGAGAAAGATCTCAAAGAGTTAAAGCTTAATACTTTATCCCATGATGATTCTGATTCCGAATCAGACATCTCTTTAAAAGATGTTCAAGGATTTGAACTTTCTTTTGGTCGTCCTCCTGAGGTTAATAAAATTACTTATAGTAATAATATTGGCCCAGCTAGAAATTACTACCATAGGCCAACCCCTCAGGATTTGCTCTTCGAAGAGAGCACCGTGATGCAGAATACTTTCCACGGTAAATCAATCTATGATTGGAATCTGGATGGTAAAACTGAATCCCAGATTTATGAGATGATCCATTAGATGACTATGTACGCCGCCATATGTACACAGAATAATTCTACGGATCATAGCATTGCGCAGATGATTTCTGCTGGATTTACTGGTACCATCAGAGGATGGTGGGGTAATATTCTAACTGAACCCCAGAGAAATGAGATTCTTACTGCCGTTAAAATCGTAAAGAACGAACAACAACAAGACATTGGTGTACCGGATGCGGTTTATACCCTTATACTCGCCATTGTTCACCACTTTATTGGTAGTACTGAATCCCACGATGAGCGTAATAGAGAATTATTACAAAACCTTAGGTGTCCTACTCTTAGCCAGTTTAGGTGGTACAAGGACGTGTTCCTTGCTAGGGTTACTCAGAGAGGAGACGACAACTCTAAGCACTGGAAAGCCAAATTCATTGATGGCCTTCCTACTTTCTTTGCTGAGAAAGTCCGGTGGGATAGAGATACCACCATTGGCGTCTCTCATCTTCTTACGAACTTTCTCAGCAAAGAAAGTGGGAAGGCCATCAATGAATTTGGCTTTCCAGTGCTCAGAGTTGCCATCGCCTCTCTGAGTAACCCTAGCGAGGAACACGTCCTTGTACCACCTAAACTGGCTAAGAGTAGGACACCAAAGGTTTTGTAATAGCTCTCTATTACGTTCATCATGTGACTCAGTACTCCCAATAAAGTGATGACCAATGGCGAGCATAAGGGTATAAACCGCATCCGGTACACCTATGTCTTGCTGTTGTTCGTTCTTTACAATTTTTACGGAAGTAAGAATCTCATTTCTCTGATATTCAGTCAGAATATTACCCCACAATCCTCTGATGGTACCAGTAAATCCAGCAGTTATCATCTGCGCGATGCCATGATCCGTAGAATTATTTTGCGTACATATGGTGGCATACATAGTCATCTGATGAATTATCTCATAAATCTGGGATTCGGTTTTACCATCCAGATTCCAATCATAGATAGATTTTCTGTGAAAATTATTTTGCATCACGGCGCCCTCCTCAAAGAGCAGATCTTGGGGGTAGGCCTATGATAGTAGTTTTTAGCTGGGCCAACCTGATTACTATAAGTAATTCTGTTAACCTCAGGAGGTCTACCAAAAGAAAGTTCAAATCTTTGAACATCTTTTAAAGAGATGTCTGATTCGAAATCAGAATCATCATGGGATAAAGTATTAAGCTTTAACCCTTTGAGATCTTTCTCGATCTCTTTCAGATGGGACATAAATTCTGTTTTGGTTCCCAAATTAAAACCTTTAACGTCAATAGGAGGTTGAATTAGAGGTTTGGCAAGGCTCTTGGTAGAGTCAGAAGGGATCCTAACAGGGTTATGTGCCTGAGCATTCTCAATTCTATTGAGTTGTTTACCTATCGTGTTAAGGATAAGGTTGGTATAATTACCTTGTTTCATCAAGGGATTTAGATCCTTGGTGTGCCCAAGGATTCTGGTATCAGTTTCTATCCTAAGAAAGGCACTAGCTACTATGGTAGGAGCTGCGCTATTTTGGCTGGTGCTGCCAATTTCTATGGATAGGGGTTCAGTCGGAGGGTTAACAGCAGATATAATCTGTTTATTCACAGTGGTCCATTTAGTTTCATGTTTAACATCAGTTTTATGCTGATTTTCTGTTTCAAGAACAAAAAGTTGCCTATCTTTGGTAAACATGAGGAACCAAACAGCAAAAGAAGTAACCAACTGGTTTTCTCCCACCCATTTATAAAATTCATTTTTATAAAATTCTAACATGGTTTTATCATACTTTTTAAAGTACCAAGCTCTAAAACTATCCCATTCTTGTAAGTTAAACTCAGCACTTATCTCTTTTCGATTAATTGTAAAAACCATTAAAATAAAGAGAAGCTAAAGTCTGACATTCATTCCAGACGGCGTAGGGGAATCCCTGCGCTGAGAAGAATCCTTCTTCTCATAAATACCACGTGGTATTTGTTCATGGATGAACGTACCATGGACATTCATATCCTCTTGATATGAAGGGTTTCTAGGATTTTCTTCACAGACAGAGTGTCTTGAAGAGGATGGAGGACAGGTAACAAAAGGGGTTCTAGAAGAGTAACTCCTAGAGGATTGACACCTATTATATTTTCTAAAATTTAGAGAAACATCTCCATCTTTTTCCTCAATGATGTCTTCAACATCATGGTTCTGACGCGGTTGAGGAGGTACAACATTTTTTATAGCCCAAGTCTCTGGGAAGTCAATTTCGTCCCAACTTATAGTTCTAGGTGTGTGAACATTAGAATCTATAAGATGTGTGTCAATTACCACAGTTTTACCAAAAGGACTTAATTGCTTAATATTGGGAGCCATAGTATTCATTACTTTGTAATAAATTCTATAAATAATCCCAACAGTTTCCGATCCCGGAAGAAAATTATAACCTTTGGTTTGGACCCTAAGACTCAAACACTTACAAAGGTGCATATCTGTTAAAGACAAAGTTATATTTGGAAACACATCAAAATAAACTGGTCCATTACATAAACTAGTTTCAATTGCTCCCATCAAAGATTGTCTAAAATTAGTACATCTTCCATCACGAAGTGTATCTTGGAGACAGGTGTTAATGCCAGAAAGAGTAAAAGGTTTAAAAGCAATTTGAATTAAACCAACATGTATAAAGTGATAATTTTTATCCTTTATATGACTTAAAAGATCTTCTTTTTTAAAGAGCTCGATACTCTTATCTTGCTCGTCCAGACTAAGGGTTTGTTCCATAGTCTTAATAGCATATTTGCTACGAAAGTTATACCAGTTAGTGTTGTATATAACTTTAGGATGGACCTTGGGAATAGTCCATTTGTTCAGATCCTTCTGAACATCAAATTCAATTAAAGAAGAGTTCTTCGTGAACTCTTGTGTTGTGTGTGTATCAATGGTTTGTTCTTCCATTACACAGATGTTAATGTTTAGAATAGTAATACACATATGGTCTGGAATAGGGAAGTAGTATACAAATCAAAATATTTATTTAAATAAAACAATATGCAAATCAAAATTCTAAATCTAAATGAAATTATTATTTAAATCGAAATTCGCCAGTTAAATGAATATAATAAGCCGAATTAGAAATCACTTTTGATACCCAGTGGTCAACGATTTACTGTGGGAATAAGCCTAACGTCTCCCCGACTAAACGGCAACCCGGTTACGCGACAAGTTACCAGTATATCACAACCAGACTTCTATTTCTCCTTATTATTATCATTTAAATTAGGTTTTCAATATGAATAGTAATCATTTAAATCAGGATTTTAATGTGAATAGTGATCATTTAAAATAGTATTCTGATGTGAATAGTAAAATACTATTCACGCCGGTGAACAGTGATTTACTGTTCAAACGTGTATTATACCGGACAATAGTAACAGCCATTACTTCCGTACATCAGAAACATCATATCTTTTACTGTTCCGATGCCTGGAAGATCATAGAGTTACTGTTCCGTGATAATACTCAGACCAAAATATTACATTCTAAACACTAACACACAAATTAGCCAATCATGGCTCTGATACCAACAAGTAAAGGATCAATATGCGGAATTAATACTGGAAATCAATATACAAAAAGCTTTTGTTTTTTATGTAAAATGTTCACAAAATACAAACAAATTTTTGATTTTAAATATTTTTGAGAAAAATACAAAAAGATTTTATTTTTGGGTCAAAAATATTTTTTAGAAATACACAAAAATATTTTTAGTTTATTTTTGTGTCATGAGTGTTTATGTTTAATGTGACATATTGGTATGCTTGGACCCCCTTCATATCATTATCCATGTGGCTATGACATTTGGTGATAAGTATTGATACACCGAATGATCTTAACCATTGTATTATGGGGTTGTTTCGAAGTTGATATGCATATGAATTCGACTTTTTATATATGTCATCTTTTCACACATGCACGAGTTTATATAAATGTTTGACATCTCCGGAATATCTGAGTTTGGTGAGACATTCTTATCTCAATTTTATCATCTATGCATAAATAGACTTAGGAGGGGGTGTGCATTTAAGAACCGTTTACCGTGAGGAATATAATTGCATAAATTGAAAAAAATGATGAATGTTCATGGGAAAGGGCTAGGAGAGTATAAAATCAACTCGTTGTGAAAGCCTCCATTTAAAAGAGCCCAAAAGAAAAAAATAAAGGCAATAAAAAGAATCATATGCCAAAAATTCGGGCCAATAGGACTTCTCTAAGTTAAGAAAATTAGAAACCTCATAAGATCTTGAAAAAAAAAAATGTAGAGGGAGTTTGGTTGGAAAAATTAAACGGGTTTGCACCACGAATCCAAGTGTTTGTTGACATATTGCTATCAATTAGAGCTTCTTGAACGTTTTAATGTGTTGAAATTATGATTTATTTATTGTAGTTCACAACCATTCACTCCATATCCATGTTTGAGCACATTGATTCTATGTTGGCATGATACTCACATTATTTTTACATGGTTTAAGTTTTTTTGTTTGAGTCTGTTTTACTGTTTTGAGATCTTTCCAATTAGTTCTTTCAGGAAAAAAATTTCATTGGGTGAAACCTCGTGTTTTTCAACACTAGAATTGAGATTTTTGCATCTTGTTCAAACGATATACATGCTTCGTTCGAGAGACAAGTTGATGTCGCGCGAAGCACTGTTCACGTGTGGTTCACGCAACATGATTTTTGAGGCATCATTTTTCAGATTTGGTCACTTGAAGGTCTCGTGAAGGTCATTTGATGTGGTTTATTGAGTAAGAAGCTACTGGAATACATCTTTTTAGCTCGTTCGATGCCTGGTTTGAGCGACTTGCTTAAGTCGTTTGAGTGACTTGAGGATATTTCTTTTTCTTGTGTTTCAGAACATGGTACATATTGTTATATTATTTTTGGTACTTCTAGTTGATCTCGATCAGTTTATGCAGTTCACATTGATAGATTTGATTATTATGTTGTATTGTGTTTTTTGTTTAATCACATCTTTGCTGATTTTGAGGAATTTTCACATGTTATTATTGTTTTCTAGCTAGGAATTTGATAGTTTTTATCATTATAAGTTGGTTGTTCATGTTTATCTAGAGATGCATTATTGTTTATCACGTTCTAGATATGTTCATAAATTGTTTATCTTTTCACTTATTGTCTATTCGAGACAAAAAGGGGGAGAGATGTATGTGATGTAGGGGGAGAGTATGTTTGTTGAGCATATATGTTTATTACATTAAAAATTGGTATCATTCTTGTGATCACTATGCTTTCATGATTATATTGTGTTGTTTACACATATTGGTATCTTTGATTACAAATTGGTATCTTGTTATTTTGCTCACACGTTTAACAAATGATTTGAGTTTAATTTTACACATTGGTATTGATATTTGATATTGGTATCATAATGTTTTATATCATTTGTACCTCCATACTTCACTAGGTATTTGTATGTTTCGTGTATGTAGGTATACTTAAGATATTCGAGATTTCAAGTCTACATCACATTCAGACAACTCATGCTTGTCGGACCATCATTTACTAATCATGTCCTATAATTTTTTATTTCGGGTTTATGGGATGGTATTTAGGTGTTATACGGCTTGACGGCCCGACTTAGACATTTCACTATTTGGGTTTTGTCCCGAAATAGTCAAAGGGGGATATGTGTAAGGACAAAATTTCAAATTGAGTCCATTGTAGTATTTGACTTATTCCCAGAACAAAATATTATCTTTGAGTCATAGATAGATTTTTATTGTCACGATACCACACAGTATATGACATAATGTTTATTAAATATGTTGGCTTCAAAGATAAATTATGTATTTTGTTAGTTCACGTTTCACGTCTTCATTGCATTCTGAGATCACTTAGGTATGAATGCGTAATGTTAATGAGACTCGAAAAATATTTTAAAATGTTTAAGGATGTTATTTTATTAAAATAATGTTTTTAAAGTGTTTAAAAGGATTAAAGTTCATTTATTCTTAGAGAAAGATGGTTTAGAGTCGTGTAAAACACAAACTCACATTGACTGTGGTTCAAACGACGTTGACAGTTGTTTAAATAAGATTCCATTGTTGTTCGAGCGACATGGATATCTCGTTCGAGCAACAGATCAATCTGGTTCGAACGAGCCATCGCCTCAAATTTTTATATAAGGCGTGTTTCTATCAAAATTTCGTAGGTGTGCAGTCCAGAAAAGCAGTCTACAAACAGTACATTTTCTACACAAGTATTTTTTAATGTTTTTCAAAGTCTAAAACATCCTTAGAAGTTTCAATGATCCTAACTTTCATTCACAACTTTGTTTGCACCATTGGAGTAGTTCTACATTTTGAACATCGTTCGGCTTGAGGTGAAGAAGTGAAGGATTTCGCGTTCAACATTGTAGACATTTCCAATCTACATCAGTGGACACTGAGGCATTCATGGACGCGAGTGTTGTGGACATGTATCACAGAAGGATTCGCGTGGGCACTGTGGAGCAGTGATTGAAGATTTATAGAAGCGTCAAGAATTGTGGGGATCGAGTCATTGAGTAAGACTATCTTTGTACTTTGTAATATGACATCATAGTTATTGTGTGGCTTGGGTCGTCCGAAATTTTTTCCCTTTATGGTTTCCTCGTACATCAGGCGTCAACTTTCATGAGCTTATTTTATTTTACTTGCATTAATCACTAGACGCATGTTTAGGATTAATCATGATAAAATTTGGTTAAGTTAAAATTAGTTCACAACTTAGTGAGGTTTATAATTTGGAAAAGGTTTTTCAAAAAGAAAGTTCATTTTGACATCCGTAAAGCACATTCGAAAGAAAAAGGGGCTTACAAGGATTAATCTCAGTCTGAGGAGAAACCTTCCTTAATGGTAAAGTGCTTGGCCTTGGGATATCTTTAGGATCTAGGGCAATGGCAAGTGACTTTAGAGTACTTCCAGTAGGATTAGAACCTTGTTTGGATTATTTATTTATGTGAACTGAGGCCACAACAGCCTTACTCTTAGACATGGGAGCGGAGGTAGTAGAATCAAGAATCATTGAGGACATCTCTTCCTCGCGAAATGGGTATACGAGGGGATAGGTATTGGAGTTAGGGGATGATCTAGAATTTTAATAGGGATTCTAGAGGAGGTGTCATAGGATTTCTGGCTATCTCAGTCTCCTCCATATTAGTTGAGGTGTTATCTAGGCCTGTTATAAAAGAAAAATAGTTTGAAGTCAAGTTTATTAATGCATTATTGCTAAAGTATAAAACATTGATTCCAAAAGAAAAGACATTTGCATACCTTATATCTTAATTTTATGCATGTTAGAGAAAGTTTTATAATTTCTCATATTTTATTTTTATTTTGGCATATCCCGTTACACAAGCATTGCCTCTACATGACTTCTCGGGACTCAAAGATAAAGTTGAAGACATTTGAAAGTTAGAATAATCGTTCATCTCAACATACTTGGAAGAAGTTATGGTTTTAACTGGTAAAATAGTTTAGTTATTATTTTTGGGGTTATAGAATTTTTTTAGGTTATTTTTACTAAAAAAGTGTTTAAATTTTTTATAATTTTTTTTTCAAAATTACGTCGCGTCATTTGAACGAGAATGGTCCAGTCGTTCGAATTCTCGTTCGAACGAGACACGTTTCACTTCGAACAAAACATATTTGTCCGTCCTCTAGAATGTCGATCGAAGTTATCGTGGTTCATTCGAACGACCGAGAAAGAATTTGTTTTTTCATGAAATCTAATCCGTATCCTTCATGCTTATCCTATTTTAACTAACCTTCTTATCAATAGGCCGAGCGGGATTAGACTTCTTAAGAACTCTTTTTCATAATCAAAAACACCTCTTTTAAGTTCTCTTTTGTGATCAGACATCTCCATAAACATTATAAACCCCTTGGAATAACTTAGATCACTTTATCAAGTCACGAAGAAGGCTTCTTGATTATAAACCTTTGTAGAGAGAAATCTCTACAGCTAAATTATGAAATTGAATTTTCTCTGTAGAAAAATATAAAGTTGATCGGTGGATACCGAGGGTAGACCGTTACCTGTGGATGGCTCTGGATCGAGTCGTATTCTATTGAAGGTTCTGAAAGCTCTGGACGTCTCACTTAGATTGTCAAAGTTTTGCAAGTCCATTGTTGTTCAAAACATTTAATAGTGTTGAATATATGGTTTTGCCCCTTTTTTAGGGATTTTCCTCATAATCCGTGTTGATCTCGTGCTTAGTTGATACTTGAAAATTTGAAACATCTTGTTTAAACACCAAATTTATTCAAAGATAAAATTTGGTAAAATTGGATTTGTATATGGTACTTTTTTTATACAAATCGATCCATTGAATCACTAGCTTTCTCAAATTGGCATCAGAGCATGTTACATTAAAATATCGTGCGAGCCTTATTTTTTTAAGAATTTTCTTTTGAGATACCAATTTTCTCAAATTGGTATCAGAGTTGGTAGTGCTAATTTACCGTGTGATCTTTTTTTCACAAAAAAAAAATTATCAATTTTTTTCTAAAAAGTGTTGATCTTTAAAAACTTGGATTAAATAAATAATTTGTATAATAGGTTTCTTGTGTTTGATGGGTCAAATTATACCTATTGGAAAGCAAGGATGAGGTATGGTTTAAAAGCTATTAAGTGAAAGGGTTTGGTTAGTTTGTGAAAGAAGGTGGACACCACCCACCCATTGTTACTATCAACAATGTCGAAATTCTTAAACTCGTCACTTCCTGGATGGAGGATGAATTTAAGTTGAGAACTTACGACTCTCGTGGCTTAAGTGTTATTTTGGATCCATTACTCCTAATGAGTTCCATCGAATTATGATGTGCACCACGTCTAAAGAAACTTGGGATACCCTCTAGCTCACTCACGAGGGTACCAATGCTGTGAAAGCCTATAAGTTACAGAACCTCACCACATAGTTTGAAACTATTACCATGCTAGAGTCCGAGTCTTTTGATGAGTTTTATACACATCTATCAGACATAATTAATTCTAATTTTAATTCGGGTGAGAAGATTTTTGATATGAGAGTTGTTAAGAAATTTTTTAGATCGCTCCCTGCCCGTTTTCTCCCTAAAGTCACTGTCCTAAATTCGTTGGGAATATTAGATACGCTTAGCTTAGAAAAACTTGTAGGAGACGTTGAGACTTATGAGATCGATATGTATCCCAAAATTATTAAACCTAAGGAAATAAGGATTCTTTTAAAACTCAAACTAAGAAAAAGAAGAAAGAAAAAGGTTGTGATTTTGAGTCTGAATTTAAATTTGAGATGGATGATTTAGAAATTTCAAAAAAATTCTCAAATTTTCTAAAGAAAAGACTTTCGAAAAAATAAAATTAAGAATGAGGGCGAGAAGGTTTGTGAGAAAGATGAGATAAGATGCTATCAATGTGAGGGAAAAGGGCACAAGGAACATGAGTGTCCCACTAGTCTTAAGAGACGGGGCAAGAAAGTTGCACATAAGGCCACTCTTAGCAAACGTGACGTTGAGTCGCTGGATTTCGGGAATGAATCACCACTGGAACCTAACTTCACTGCGTTCATGGCTAGTCACGTGAGTACTTGTAGTTTATCCCATGCAGATGAGGACATTTCTAAATGTATAATCCTCGACGATGTTTCGAACCATTATAGAGAGAGTGAGAGTGAGGATGAGAATTTGAGTCAGGAAGAAGGTGGTCCCCAAAAAGCTTTTAGTGACCTTTACATCGAGACTTTAAAAATGAAAAATCTTAATAAATATATGTCTCCTAGTGTGTTAGTATTGGACAAAGAGGTGAAAGTTTTGAGAAAGTGTGAGGCGTCGGTGAAAGTTTTGAGAGAGAGTGTGAGGCGTCGGTGAATACTACATTTTTTTACTCCTTATCGCCTTTATTTCACATGTGCACGAAATTTAAAAATATTGTGCTTAATTGTCATGTGTCATATATGATATTCTCATCTCAATTTTTCTTAATAACGAACCAAATATAAAAAGAGATAAGTTATGCATGTAAGAGCCATTGCCCGAATTTCATTTATATTTCGAAAATTATTGTTATATAATTAAGCAATGGAAAGGGTCTACAAAAGATCAAAATGTTCTTTGCGTTAAAAGCCACCATTTACATAAAAGGGCCTAAAAATATTAACGGCATAAAAAAACAGAAGTGTCGAGACAATTTCCTTTTAGATTCATTGATGCTTCACTTGAGAACACGTGTAATATCGATTTAAATTAAATTCGCAAGTTTCCAAGAACCCTTATTTAATTAGCGTCTACTTTTAAACCAAATAAAATCAACCCTTAAACATGCATCTAAATCAACCCATCAAATATAAAGCATGCGACACAAAGTTAAGGAAAAATGCCCGAAGGGCAAAACCTTTTATTTCTAGAACTTTAAAGAATTTACAAGATCATTGACTTACATACAACCTGATAATCGCCCACAAGTGTAACGCACGGTGTCTTCGGTAAACCTTCAAAGCAACGGCTAGAAACAGTGTGACACAGAAATACTCGCAGGTGTCGGTTCCTATGTCGGCGGCTGGAAGTTTCCTTTTCCAGGAGGGCAGCAATGAAGAAGAGAACGGCTTCTCCACAAGGGTTGAACAAACCAAAGTTGTGTTCTTGGGTTATCAAAAAGATTCACAAAGGTTTATCAATTGTGTGAATCAAAACATGAGTCTTGGGACTCAAAAAATATGAAGACTAGAGTAAATTGGACTCTCAAAAACGTCTTCTAAAGTCTTGCAAAACAATTCCCTCGAAGTTGGTATTTATAGGAAAACAGATGAAGAGATCCACGTTCATAAAACTCTAAAATTTTATCCAGCGTACAGGTACCCCGAACCGGTTTGGGGTACCTTATGCGGTTTGGGGTACCTTTCTGGTTTGGGGTTAAAAAAAACAGCATTCTTCAAGGAATTTTCTCCAACTTCAAAAGGTCATAACTCCTTCACCGTAGCTCGGATTGAGGTTCCGTTTCTTCCAGTATCTTCGTTGCGGCGATCTCTTCAACTTTCCAGTTGACCAGACCTCCGGAATATGGATGTAAAATTACGAAAATGCCCTTGAACTCTCCTATCGTGCCTTTTTTCACTGTTTTGACTTCCCTTGCGTACCACTTGCATTAAGTCCCTAAAATCGTGGAACGTGAAGTCGTTGAGGCAGATGTGGGACACATTAATGGAGATGTTAAATTCTTGATTCCCGGAATTCGGATAGAGGCCGTCATGTGAGATCGTGAGGTGACGTGCCAAATGTAGCGGCGTACGACATACATAAATGTAACATGTTGGACATGAGAAAAATGTCCTTACAAATCTCCCCCTATGTCTATGCCGGTACATACATAAAAAATCCGAATTATCAAATAACAAAATTGCCTATACAAATCTACCCTTCCATGAACCCAAAACTGGAAAGATACAAATGAATAAGTCTTCATCGTTTGTTCTTCAAATCTTCAGGAATCTCAAATCTTTTCTCATCAGGGTGTGCAATTCAGAGATCATCAATGAAGTCCCTACACACATGAAATCAAGAAAAAATACCAAGTGACGTATCGAGTTTGAAAAGAGATAAACATAGATACCAATAAATGATAAGCATAAGTCAAATCTCAAAACACTCCCAAAATTCAAACTCTCCCAAAATAAGATAATTCTTTCTCCCCCTTTTTATGATGTCCCCAAATAGACAAATAAGAAGAATGAATCAATCAAGCAAAATCGGGGTGTCACGGTATACAAAAAACACACAAACTATTTTTGATTTTTTCAATTTTTTGAACAAAAATAATAGATACCATTTGAAAAAAAATATGATACAAAAATCACACCATGGATTTAGACTCAAACAACCAAGTCATGGAAACGGAATGAATGGGTGTGAACACATTCGATAGGTAAATCAACTCAATCAATCATATGTGCACGATGCATACGTGTACTCCTAACGAATGAACATCAAAGGTATCCTTAGGTGTAAAAATTTGTTGAATTTAGATGACATCGTCATATGCAAATCAACAAATCAAAGTCAAAGTGATTTTCACACCAATAACGTCCAAAACTATGTAGCGCATATTCAAGAATTTCAAGGACGTGCAAACCCGTTTTAAATTCTCCAACCAAACTCCCACATATATATTTTCTTTTAGAGGTGAATAAACTAAATTCTCAAACTTTGGAGAATTGGTGCAAAAACCTAAATGACCCGTAATTGGCATGAATTTCTTTTTATTGCCTTTAAATTTTTCGGGCTCTTTTAAACCTCTTTGGACCCCGGATAATAAAATTCCTCCATTTTTTAGGTCCAATTTAATGGTGGCTTTTGCGCAAAGGATAGATAATTACCTTTCGCAACCCCTCCCCGTTTTTAAATAAAGCACACAAACTCACAAAACGGTTCTTGTATGCACAATTTCCTTAGTAAAAATTTATCGCGCTTGGTTCGTTTTAAAGGACAGGATTGGAGTGAAAACACCCAACCAACATGTGATAAGACAAGCACAATAATCAAACAAATCCGTGCATGTGTGCAATAAAGGAATAATGAGTCAAACATGTAGGAAGTAACACTTAAATATATCTTAATGATTCCAAACATTATAAAGCACATGGATGAATTGAACTATTATCTCAAAACACTATCAAATAGTCACATGAAAAAAATGAAATGATGTTGTGTATCGATCATCCAAAGTGTTCATCCATAAACGGTGCAAACAAAAAACAAAAATCTATTTGTATTTTTCAAAATTTTTCAAAAAAAAAATAATGCATACAAAAATTACATGTCAACACACTAGTAAATATATAACATGAAACCTCAACTAGTGTATGACAAACATGCAAACACAATCATCTATATGATATGGCAAGAGAAGAAATATGTGCAAGCAAACGGGAATCAACTTGTCTAAAATCTAGTGCCTCTAAAAGTGATTTCCTAACCCAAATAGGTGTGAAACGTCGTGTGGGGGCTTCGAGAACCACGGGAACACTAGGCTTCGGGAACCACGGGAACACTAGACATAAACTTCCTAGGACATCTTCCAAGATCAAAACAAAATCTCCTAAGGTGACCTTTCCTACCACAATGTGAAAATGTGTAAACGGGAGGAATGTTACCTAAAGTGTGATCTTTTCTAATGTCCTTGGGATTAATTGACCCTCTAAAACAAATAATGGTTTTGACTTTAGCACTAGAAGCATGAGAACAAGATGAGCCATTACCATCACAATCAAATCTACTTGAAACGTTCAAATGATTTTTCAACTTTAAAATATTTGATTTAAGCAACAAATTAGACTCTTCCCAAGACAGGGATTGCTTTTTCAAATTTTCAACAATTTCTAAAAGGGTATCCCTCTCCCCCTCAATTAAAGCAAACTTTTCCCTAAGAGTCTCTTCACGTGCCACAAACTCATTGATTAAAATATTTCTTTCATCTTTGGCAAAAACACAAACCATTGAATTTTTAAGGTCCTCTAAATCTTTTTCTAAAACAAGGACCCTATCATCACTCTCCTTTTTGGACAATTTTAAGGCATTAAATTCATGGTCCAAAGGAACAAATTTTTCACGATAAAAATCTCTTTGATTTTGAACCGTTTGCAAAAGATCCATCGCGAATTTAAAACGAGAATTTTCTTTTTCCAAAACTTTAATTCTTTTGCAAAGTTTCAAATTCAAACTTTTTAAATTTTCAGCGCGGTCGTGAACTTTATCAAAAATAGGCTCCTCATTAAACGGGGGTTCCATTGAAAAATTGCGATTTTTCAAAAAATTGATTTTTCAAAAAAAATAATCAATATCACACGATTTTGCGGAAATCAGGAAGTAAATCCTTGAAAAATCAGGATCACGCAATAAATTTGCGTAACCCGCTCTGATACCAATTTGAGAACGCGTGTAATATCGATTTAAATTAAATTCGCAAGTTTCCAAGAACCCTTATTTAATTAGCGTCTACTTTTAAACCAAATAAAATCAACCCTTAAACATGCATCTAAATCAACCCATCAAATATAAAGCATGCGACACAAAGTTAAGGAAAAATCCCCGAAGGGCAAAACCTTTTATTTCTAGAACTTTAAAGAATTTACAAGACCATTGACTTAAATACAAAATGATAATCGCCCACAAGTGTAATGCACGATGTCTTCGGTAAACCTTCAAAGCAACGGCTAGAAACAGTGTGACACAGAAATACTCGCAGGTGTCGGTTCCTATGTCGGCGGCTGGAAGTTTCCCTTTCCAGGAGGGCAGCAATGAAAAAGCGAACGGCTTCTCCACAAGGGTTGAACAAACCAAAGTTGTGTTCTTGGGTTATCAAAAAGATTCACAAAGGTTTAGAAATTGTGTGAATCAAAACATGAGTCTTGGGACTCAAAAAATATGAAGACTAGAGTAAATTGGACTCTCAAAAACGTCTTCTAAAGTCTTGCAAAACAACTCCCCCGAAGTTGGTATTTATAGGAAAACAGATGAAGAGATCCACGTTCTTAAAACTCTAAAATTTTATCCAGCGTACAGGTACCCCGAACCGGTTTGGGGTACATCGGTTTGGGGTACCTTTCTGGTTTGGAGTTAAAAAAAACAGCATTCTTCAAGGAATTTTCTCCAACTTCAAAAGGAAATAACTCCTTCACCGTAGCTCGGATTGAGGTGCCGTTTCTTCCAGTATCTTCGTTGCGGCGAGCTCTTCAACTTTCTAGTTGACCAGACCTCCGGACTATGGATGTGAAATTACGAAAATGCCCTTGAACTCTCCTATCGTGCCTTTTTTTCATTATTTTGACTTCCCTTGCGTACCACTTGCATTAAGTCCCTAAAATCGTGGAACGTGAAGTCGTTGAGGCAGATGTGGGACACATTAATGAAGATGTTGAATGCTTGATTCCCGGAATTCGGATAGAGGCCGTCATGTGAGATCGTGAGGTGACGTGCCAAATGTAGCGGCGTACGACATACATAAATGTAACATGTTGGACATGAGAAAAATGTCCTTACATCACTACACATAAGCATTAATTTCTTTAAAATTTGAGAGTAAATTCCTATTATATCAGACTTTTGAGGGAGTTAAAGTTCAAGATCAATGGATTTGCACAATGGACTTTCTTCAAAAACATTAAATAGTTTGGCGTTATTGGTGTGAGAATCATTTATGTTCATAACATGTTGATTAAGTCGAGTCGATTTCACGAGTTCACTATTTTTACACCCAAGGTAGAATTAAAAGTTCTTTCTTTAGAAGTGTCTCACGACTTCGTGTACACTTGTTGTGAATGTTAATGTTGACTTGCCTATGTAAAATGTTCACACAATTATATTTCGCGTTCACAATTCAGATATTTTAGTGTTAATCCATGGTATATTGTATTTATACATTTTGCTTAAAAAATTGAAAATTTTCAAAAATATTTGGTTACAATATTGCCTTTTGAGATTATCATTACTTGTTAATTATTGATTATTCTTGTGACGATACCTTATTTCTTCATGTGATGCTTAAATTTCATGAGTAGTTTCTACTCCTTCATCTATTACGAACAAAAAGGGGGAGAACGGATTGAGGGGGAGGTTTATTTTCTATTAAAACTCGTATGTATCACGGTATTTTGTTTGTTCCATATGTGTAAAACATTTCACCTCAATAATGACCACTTGGACCCACAAAAGATGAAGACAAAACTATCCAAAGGGAAGATTGCACAAATATTACTTTTCGTATTCTTGATTTGGGAGGGTAGTTATTGTTTTAAATCTTTAGGATAAAATTTGGCTTAGGATTGTGTTTTGTACCAAAATAGCCAAAGGGGGAGATTTATTAGATAAATTTTAGAATTGCTCATATTTTATTTTTATTTTTATTTTGGCGTATCCCACTACACAAACACTGTCCCTACATTACTTCTCGGGACTCGAAGACAAAGTTGAAGACATTTGAAAGTTGGAAGAATCATTTGTGTCAACATCCTTGGAAGAAGTTATGGTTTTAACCGGTAAAATGGTTTAGTTATTATTTCTGGGATTTTAGAATTTTTTTGAGGTTATTTTTAAAAAGGTGTTTAAATTTTTTGAAATTACGACGCCTCGTTTGAACAAGATTGGTTATCGTTCGAATGAGAACGGTCCAGTCAATTGAACGAGACACGTTTTACTTCGAACGAAGCATTTTTTATCGTCCTCTAAAATATCGTTCGAAGCTTTCATTCGATTCTCGTTCTAAAGAAAACATGGGTGTTGTTCGAATAAGGTACAAGTTCGTTCGAACGACCAGGAAAAAAATGTTTTGTAATGAAATCTAATCCTAATCCTCCATGCTTATCCTATTTTAACCAATCTTTTTATAAATAGGCTGAATGGGTTTGGACTTCTAAGAACTCTTTTTTATAATCAAAAACACCTATTTTAAGTTCTCCTTTGTGATCAAACATCTCCATAAACATTTCAATCCTCTTTGAATAATTTAGATCATGTTATCAAGTCATGACGAAGGTTTCTTGCTTATAAACCTTTGTAGAGAGAAATATCTACTGCTGAATTATGAAATCGATTTTTCACTGCTGAAGAAGACAAGACTGATCGGTGGATACCGAGGGTAAATCGCTACCTGTGGACGGCTCTGAATTAAGTCGTATTCTATTGAAGGTTTTGAAGGCTTTGCGCATCTCACTTTAATTGTCTACGTTTTGTAAGTCGATTGTCGTTCAAAACATTAAATCTTCTGAATATATGGTTTTTCCCTTTTTTGGGGATTTTTCTTCATCTTTTGTGTTGATTGCATGCTTAGTTGATAAATGGAAATCGGAACACATCTTGTATGCACACCTAATTTAATCAAAGATAAAAATTGGATTTCTGTGTGGAAATTTATTATACTAATCAACCCATTGAATAACTAGATTTCTCAATTTTTTGACATTATTCTCATGCATTTTCTTTTGAAAATGTGGAACATAGCAGATATGGGAGGTTCAACATGATCAAGAACAATCGGGAATGTAGTGATTGGATTGTCAAAAGAATGCTTTGACTTGGATGGTCGAGCAAAAGGAGCTTGTTTTCACTCTCTTCCCCCTCAAAGATTCTTCCTTAATAACATATAATCCTCGAGAGTTAATTTACTTTTTCGTGAACAAACATAATCTTCAGTTGGCAGAGATTTTTTAATAACACAAAATGGTTGAGCTAAGGCCAGAGCAGATAAGGATAAGAGTATAAGAAGAAATAAAAGACTTAGTAAAAGAAGAATGCTTTGAAGGCAGTGGGGGTGCATGTAATGGCTTCAAGAAAATAATATAATAGTTTGACCACCAATCTGTAAAAACTTGGGTCATTCTTGGATTAAACGCAAACCCAACTATGCTAAAAGTGTTTTGAACTTTTTGATAGTTAGCTATTCCTTTTAGAACGATTGTCTTTCAGATTTGACAAGATATAGCATATACTTGAGAGTCATCATGACTCCTCGTGAGAACTGTAATGGATTGGTAAAAGGAAAATTTCCTAAAAATTGGACAGACGAGTAAACCTTCCTAAAAGACTTGGAATTAGGGGAAGCAAGAGGTGATGTCGCACAATAAAATCCTTGAAAAAACCCTTCCCCAAAAGGGCTCTAACTATTCTGAAGGAGTGGATTTCTTCAAAATTGAGCCAAGATAAAGTGGTGCTTCGGTGCCTACCGATAAGGGTTGCAAATAAATCCTTAGTCCGTGAGTTCTTAGAACTCTAAACATATTAATGAGATCTTCGAGGCTCTTATTCCCAGAATTAAAGCCATAATAAGCATAACAGTGGCTAAATTCAAAATTGTTTTTGGTATTTCCAGTCTCTTAAAAATATGCATATAGCCACATTTGAAGAACCCACGATGGCCCACCCTGTTTGGGATTAAAAGAGTCCTCAATAAGATAAGATAAAATCTTGTAAAGAGAGCTCAAAAGGTAAGGATCTAGGGAAACTTCCTTACCCTTAGTGAGGATGGAAGTTAAAAAAGAGCATTACACCATTATTCTCTAAGACTTAACACAAAATACGTGTCTTGAGAGCCGAAGAAAAAGAAATAAAAAAACTCCTTATCCTTCACACTCTGAGTGGTCTTCATATTTGTATGCACAAATATGGAGTATGTCAGGTGGATGTTTCCACTTTTTAACCTCCGTGGAATGTTAACTGATGGAATATTTACGAGAACACAATTTAATTATACCGAGGATGGTCACACAAAACAAAATTCTATTTTCTGTGTTTTTATCAATCTAATATCCAAGCATACAAAACCACTTTTGTAACAAATTTATCTTTTTTCCCTAAACATGCATCTATGTGATAAAATAAATAAATCAAACCAAGCATTCAACAAAGTCATAGTTTTAGGAAAAAAACCCTTTAGGGTAAAACTTTTATTCACTTTAGAAATCTACAAGACAATCGACTTACAAACTACTTGATATCCGCCACAAGTATAATGCAATAATCTTCGCAAATCTCTAAAGAGTAACTATAATCCTCTTAAGAATCACAAGACCATAGTAATCCTTTAGCCTCAGCCTTCATCTTCAGCAGTGAGTCCCCTCAAGTATCACAAGTCAGCCATGGAGATGCCTCTCCACAAAGGTATATGCAAGGATACAAAACTTTTTAGGGTTTAAATCAATTCACAAAACTAAATATTCAAGATGTTTGTTTGTGAATTAAACAGTATTTTTCCAACATAACAAATGAAGAACTTTGATAAAAGATATGCATAATCGAATTTGTCATAAGTCTTAAACGTTCTGAATACGAAACATGTATTTATAGGATAACATAAATTTTTGAGGCATCGGCTCATTCGAACGAAGATGAATCTCATTTAAATGAGAATGGATACTCGTTCTAACGAGATCTGCATCTCATTTGAACAAGAAGTAAATCTCGTTTGAACGAGGTTCAAAGGTCCTAAAATAGTACGCCCTCGTTCAATACACGTTCAATGTAAACTACTAACGAGCTTCGAATGACTAGAAAACTCGTTTTAAAGAGATCGATCTCATTTGAATGAAACAGGCGAACATAAAAAAATAATTTTTAAAATAAAAAAAACTGCCTCGAGTTTTAAATAAAAAATTATGTTAGTTTTTAATAAAATTAAACATCCCAAAATAAAGTCTTTGAATTAATTTAAACTCTAAATCACTTTATACCTTTATGGGATGTCAGGAAGTCTTCAAATTTGGAGATGCTTGATTTCGGTTCGTCTTGACAGTTCATGATGATTTGTAACAGAATACGCCAAACTAGCTTTAACTGTAAAAAGGCATATACTATGAACAATGTTAGAATAATTGTTCTTACAAATCTCCCCCTTTGGCTATTTCGGTACAAACAAATAAACATAACCGAACACCAAATTAAAATAAAAAATTTCCTATAAGAAATATCCTAGAACGGAATGGCATAAGTATCTTTGTCTTCAAACAGCTTCTTCTTCCCTTTTGTAAAATTTGTCTTCATCCGTGTGTCTTGAATTTCGCTTTAAGTATTTACACACATGAGACAAAAAATATATACCTCGTTACGCATCAAGTTCAAAATAAAATAAAAACTCATAAATGAATTATCCCCTATAAATCAAACTCATTAAAACTCCTTTTAACTTTCTCTCCCTCTTTGTTTTATCCAAAATAGACTAAGAAGTAGAAATATAATCATGAAATACGAAGCATCACATAGAAGAAAAGATATCATTAGAGAAAGATATGTTCAAAAGCACGTGTAATGATAATCTCAAAGGCCATCAAAACCAATATTTTTTTACTTTTTCATTTTTTTCAATACAATTACAAAATGTGCATAGTATGTAGTACAACAAACAACATGTCCCTCTAATCAGAAATAATCCAATAGATTCAAGCATTGTTAAACATGGATTAAGTGTAACCAAAACTCAAAATACCATATATAATATATGCAAAATATACCAAAGAAAATACGGCACACATATATAGGTATAAACGATCACAAAACATGACACAAAATACGTAATCTTTACACACTAGCATAGTATCGATATGTCTAAACATGTGGGATGGAATGCATGGGTGTGAACTAGATACAAAATAATTATGACCCAAATACTCAAATAAGTTCAAGAAGTTCTAATTGACCGCAAAACTTTATCCAACTAAGATTTAGTCTTAAGTGACAAGATAAAGTGAACTTAATGAACAAACAAGCACAATGCACACAAGCCTAGAATATTGACAATTCTACAAATCAATGCGCCATGAAAAAATAAGCATAACTAGGATTAATTGTGCAAACACATGGATCTTCAACTAAACACCCTTAAAAATAAACATATAATCATATTTTCTTTTCTTTTCTTTTGAAGTAAAATTATTTTCATGATCAAACAAACAAAACAAAGTTGGCCCCCTTTTGCCATATTTTTATTTTTATTGTCTTTAATCTTTTTATTGGTCTCTTTCCAAAGACAGCTTTCTCGCAAAAACAACCTATCTTTTCTATCCCTTTCACGTGCTCACTCATATTTTTCAATATTAATAAAATAAACTCTCACGGGCAACGGTTCTTACATGAATAATTCCCCTATAGTCACAAACACATAGATGACAAGATTGATGGGAGAACATATCACAAATATCAAATATACATTTGAAGTTAAAATTCAAGAAGCTCGTGGATGTGTGTGCGGAGGCATATGCAAAGTCGAATACATTAAGCAAATTAAGTTCGAAATAACTCCATGCAAACATAACTAAGAAAAATCTAAGTATCTAAAGTCATAATCAAATGTCCTAGCCACATGAAAGTACGGAGTGAATTGGATTCAAACACACCAGTATGCCACACAAAATGTGTAAAACTAAAATACACAAAAATAAAAATCCTTTTTTAATTTTCAAAAATTTTATCAAAATAAATTCTTTTTGTATTTTTTAATATGACTCAATAAAAGAAAAATATAGTACAAAAAGGTACACTTGTCATACAGTAACAAACATATATCAAGAAGCATAAGCTAGAGTACGAAAAACATGTTAACACAATCATCCATATGATATAGAAAGAGAAGAATCATGTGCAGGCAAAGAATTAGACTCTTCCAATTTTAGTGACTCCTTATTCATATATTCAATCATACCTAGAAGTTTATCTCGCTCCCGCTCAATGTGAGAAAACTTATCCCTGAGATCCTTCTCTCTTGCCTTAAAATCATTAATCAAAACATTATCCTCATTAGCAAAAATACAAAACCTAGAAATTTTAGAGTCTTCTAATTGTTTCTCTAAAAGTTGGACTCTATCATCACTCTCTTTCTAGACAATTCTAAAGGTATAAAGTCATGGTCCAAGGCAACAAGATTCTCGCGAAAAAAATCTCTTTGATTTTTAATCGTTTGCAAAAGATCCATAGCATATTTAAAATGAGAATTTTCATTTTCAAGAATTTTAATTCTTTTAGCAAACTTCAAATTCAAATGATTTAAGTCGTCAAAACTCTGTGATTCCATCGAGAGAAAAACAATTAAAGCAATAAGAGAGGTAAACAAATACCCACCCAAAAATAACACTAAACAGGCTCTACATAATAAATTAGTGCAACATGCTCTGATACCAATTTGTAAAAATTGGATGCTGTGATACCAATTTGAGAACATGAAATAATTATGCCAAGGATGTTCACACAAAAAAATTCTATTTTTTGCGTTTTTATCAATTTAATGTCCAAGCATACAAACCACTTTTTAAACAAATTTATGTGATAAAATAGATAAATAAAACCAAGTATTCAACAAAGTCTAAGTTTCAGGAAAAAAATTTGGGTAAAATCTTTATTCACTTTAGAAATCTACAAGATAGTCGACTTACAAACTACTTGTTATTTGCCACAAGAATAATGCACTAATCTTTGCAAATCTCTAAAAAGTAACTATGCTCCTCGAAAGATTGACAAGATCGCAGTCCTTCGTTAGCTTCAACCTTCGTCTTCAATAGTGAGTCCCCTCGTGTATCACAAGTCAACCATGGAGATGTCTTCTCGACAAAGGTGTATGCAAGGATACAAAACTTTTTAGGGATTAAATAAATTCACAAATCTAAATATTCAAGATGTTTGTTTGTGAATTAAATAGTATTTTTCCAACACAAAAAGTGAAGAACTTTTGTAAAATATATGCAGAATCAGAGTTGTCAAAAGTCTCAAGTGTTCTTAATACGAAACAAGTATTTATAGGATAAAATAAATTTTTGAGGCGGCACCACGTTCGAGCGAAGATGAATCTCATTCTAATGAGAATGGCTACTCGTTCTAACAAGATTTGCATCTCGTTTGAATGAGAAGGTGATCTCGTTTGAACGAGGTTCAAACGACCTTCAAACTTCATAAAACAGTACGCCCTCGTTCGATACACGTTTGATGTAAACTACTAACGAGCTACGAACGATTAGAAAACTACCTCAAGTTTTAAACGAAACAGGCAAAACTACCTCGAGTTTTAAAAAAAATCTATTCGTTTTAAATAAATATAAACATCCCAATATAAAGTTTATGAATTAATTTAAACTCTAAATCGCTTTATGCCTTTATGGGATGTCGGGAAGTCTTCAAACTTGACGATGCTTGAGTTAGGTTCATCTTAACGGTGAGTGACGATTTGTAACGAGATAAGCCAAACGAACCTATACTGTAAAAAGGCACATACTATGATCGATGTTTGAAAAATTATTCTTACAATGTGAGTGAACATCCTCTTCTAGAGGTTTAAGCACAGTTAGTTAACAAACGTCTAAAACAGTGGGACCTACCATCCCAAAGTTAAACTCGAAGCAATTTAATATTGAGTTACAAAAGAAAATGGCACTAGGGATAACGAATAGGATAGGTTCAATATCGTCAAAGATGCCATATTTGTCCATGTATTCAGCTCTGTTTGCAAGCATCTGATGCACCCATTTAGGCCATTTGTTGTTGTCCAACTTTTTGGGCTAAACCTTAAATATGAATGAATATGGTACTTAAAGGTTGGCGGAGAATTTTATTAATATATTGTGGTCCCTAAATCTAGGATAAAAAATATAGACAAATACTGGGAGTTCTTCCTTGAAATAGGGACCAACATTAGAGAAAGATTCCCGACATAAAGATTTAAGGGAACAAACAATGATTCCAATAATAACGGAAGGGTTAACTGAGATCCTATTGACTCTTTCATAAAAAAAAAGGGAATCGTCAGTGTTCGAAGAGATGGACGCCATTTATAGTGGATAGTTTTAAGAGAAAGAAAGTAGTTTTGAGAGTTTAAAGTTTTATTGGATAAAGAGAATGAACGGTAAAAAGGAGAAGTATAAAAAAATGAGATTAAATATCTTAGTGCAACCATTTGAATCATAAAATAAATTCAAGAATATATTGATGCGTATCTCAGATAACGTCCTTTCTAAAAAGAGGAATAATGAGGTTATGGAGAGATAAAAAAGTGCCTTTAATGGCCCCATCAATCAAAACATTCTCATAATTACATTTATGGGTTATTGATCCCCTAAGGAATCAAAATTAAATATTGAGAGTTCTAAGGCAGCCAAATATTTTGGCCGAAGAGAAATGAAAATTTTTCTTATTTTTTAAGAATTAATTATTCCAATTGGCACAAAAAATGTTATCATTTGGACACGTCCACATCTGTATGGTGTTATGGGCCCCAGACAGGAGGGAGAGAGGGGTGTTGTGGACTGTACTTTGTTAGTTTGTTATGATCCTTATTGTTTGAAAATTTTATAAAATACCGCAAGTGCACGACTATTATAGAATAACATCGATAAATATAGGTCAAACCCATAGAGATTTGTAAATTTCAAAGTTTAAAATAATTAAAACTATTCAACTAGACAAAATAATTTAGAGAATAAATATTAAAATAAAGAACTTGACTAAATCAAATCAAATATGTAAATACGAGATAAATACACAAAAGTTGTAAACAATATGAAAATCATTAGGATTTGGGATTGATTTTTCACATAACTAATATTTCACACTAAGTTAATATTGTCATTCTCTTTTTATAACTCAAATTAAATTTACTCTCATTGTATTTAATTCAAAAAATATAATGGTCAAGTTCAAAGCATTTCTAATGTCTCTAATAGACAGTTAAAATCCCTATTCCCTTATAAAATACAAGTTTTAAAGTTTGTATATGTATTACGCATAGCGTGTGAAAACAATCAAAGTGAAAGCATAATCCATCAAAAAATACTATTTTTAAATCTAAAAACTTGATTTGACAAAACAATTGTGAATGTTTTAAAATGCACTCTCGTGTCATTTTAAAATGAATACCTAATCTTTGATAATAAGTCAACTGAGTAAAGAATAAACAATAATTAAATTAACGTGTCAATATTAGCTCACTATGATAAGCTTCACCCTAATCATAATAGAATAATTAAGCTACCATAATAAAAGACAAAAATAAATTGCAAGATTAGAAGTTTTTATTAATAAATCAAATTTACAAAGAATTGTCTCACAATAATTGAGAAAATACTCAAAAAAATTACAAAGCTTTGACCTCCCAAAAAGGGCTCCCCAAAAATTGTGATTGACAATGTGAACCGAGTGGTCCTTTTTATAGGTTAAGAGGTGAGGTATTTTTTTAGGGGTGAAAATCTCTTTAATTGGCCAAAAAGTATTCTGCAGTCACCCAAATAACAGTGTTAAAATCGAACAATCCACCTTTTTCGTCTTTGGATCGGAATAAGGTACTTAATTTCCACCCCACCCGTGACTCTTATTTTTCTCAACATTTTTTCAAACGATCGTAAAAATCATATTTTTCGTATTTTTCTCTAGTTGGTCGTCAATTTGTACCAACTTCATCATTACATATAAACATTTTCATTAGGAAACCTTTTTCACAAACTAGCATAAGAATATTATATAATTGTTGAAATGACCCCTTTTGCCTGAAAATAATCGTTTTGAATCCGAATTCAACTTTTCTTGCATTTTTGCTTTATTTAACAAAATGGTCCATAAAACTTATTAAATAAAATAAAATGGGTCAAACAAAGTAAAATTTTGGGTATAAAATATACAAAATAATACACTCGTAAAGTACCCCCAAACCTAAACTTTACTAGTACTTGAGCAAAACTAAAAATAAAATTTAATTCAATTTCATAGAAATCACGAATGCACTTAGCATGTGCAATAGGTTACCCTAGTGGACGAGTTTTTTTTCATGAGGGCTTGTAGTGAATATTTCCACAAAATTTAAAATTTTAACTCAATACAAAAGACTCGAAAGGTAATACAATCAACTTTCAAATGCAAACTTTATAAATATAGTAGAAATTCACTTCAAAATCTCAACTTACCGTATGTGTATTTTTTATCTAATATAACCGATCATTTCAAAAGATTTGATCTTATCTTTTCTTATCCAAAATTTTGTTTTGATTCCAAATCTTAGGGAATTCACTTACAATTGAACACTCAGAAATCAGTTAATTTCTCTCGATATATGTGAATAAAAGAGTAAATTTAAATTAACAAATTTCACATATACAAAATTAAAGATGAACTTTTTATAATGGATGAATATGATCTCATGAACGAAAAATCGATTACTTTTTGAAAATATTGAATCGTACCATAGATCTTATTCATCTTCTCTCCACAATTTAACTAACTTTGCTTGAGATTGATTTTGACTTTCTTTCATTGTCATTTAGGCTCGATTTTTGGTTAGAAAAAATGGTCTTGGAAGTTCAAATTTTGTAAAATATGGAGGTTTTTTGGTATTTTGACTTTTATGCCCTTCTTCTAACCTCCAATTTTATTTTCTCTTTTTTATTTCTTTTCAAACTCACATAATCTTTTTTTTTCATTTCATTTTCTCATTCTTTCTTCATTTTTTCCTTCTTTTTCTTTGAATCATTATTCTTGCAAAGTTCTTTTCTTTTTGGCCTTTTTCCTACCATAATTTTACTCTAGTATTCTCCAAAAATGGGTGTGGCTTGTTTTAATTGGATTTTAACTCCGAGTTGGAGTTAAGTAGGATTTTAAGGTATCAATAAAAGGCTTATTTTTCTCTTTGGCACAGATGAGATTACAACGAAATAATGTAAAAAGACCGCCTTAGGCTTAATTCGAGTTTCAAACGATAGCCTAATATCACTTCTCAAGTTTCATTAATTTGATTTATGTCTCAAGGAAATTTACTAAGACTTCTAGTGTTTAAGATTCACATTTTAACTTTATTATTTCTAGTAATTGAACAAAACAAAGAATTTGATATCATCAACGAATTATCACTGAAGGAAATTTTGAGTTATTTTAACTCGAATTGATTTAAATCTCTCATAAATGATGAATGGCAAAATATCTTACCGGTCAAAATCTCCATAGTTATTCGTTAAGTTAACTTTTGCCTCAACATCTATTTTCGATCATATTATTTGGATCAAGTGTAAAATGATTCATAAGTTGAGAGATTCGTGAATTAATTTTGTATTCAGAAATCGTTTCAAAAGTCAATTATATTGAAATTATTTTGGGATTTTTGGAAAATTTTCTATTTTTTTTTTAAATATCATCCTTACCCCCAAACCTAAATTTTATTTTGTCCTCAATGTATGCTCAAAATAAAATTATGGGGAAAAAAATAAAGTAGCAATGTAACAGGACAATATTACCCCTGAATTTCCACTTGTTACTAAGTTCTAATCGATCTCATATTCCTTTCATCATAAAGAAAAAGTCGAAATAATTGGGAATCAACCCAATGAATAATATAATCACATGAAGGTAGATAATGAATTCAGTGAATGAAATTATAGTGATGTGAAGTTACATTATAGCATAGATGGTCAGACCCGAACATAACCTCATAGTAAAATCTTGGATATTACTTTATGCCTATGTCTCCCTCAAAATCGAGAATGAATAAATCAGGATCTAAGTCAGATGAAACTCTTGTCACATCCTTAACCTCATATCAATACTCAATACGGGTGACGAACATTGTGGAAAATAAGAGTGCAGAGTGATAAAACATGCATTACCCGGTGGAGATGCTCGAATGATTTTCTCTACCTCCCTATCACTAATAGATAAACTCTCATGTGTTAGCATACTCTCAAAAGGCCCATAGAGTTTTGGTTCACATGTGAGGAATTGATCTATCTTATTGTCCTGCTCACTCTCCTCTAAGTGATCAAATGAGTCCAATAATGATTGGACTTTAACAGTGAGGTCTTTGTCAACGAGATGAAACTCTTCCTCAAAATCTTCAAGACTTCTATCTAGTTATACACTTTCTGAATCTACTTGACTTCATTTTCTCCCTCATTAAATGATGTCTTCTCTAAATTGAACACATTCAAATACATGGTTGTGTTTCCAAATAAGAGGTTCAGTTGCCCACTACGACATAGAATGACATCGTGAGATGTGGCCAATAAATGTCGACCGAGGATGATTGGGATTTGCGTGGGTTGGTTTAGTACATTCTGCATGCCTAAGACCACAAAGTCTATATGAAAGACAACTCACACACTTTAATCAAAACATCATTTACAACACCTCTTGGAAGCTTAATGGATCGGTCGGCTAAGGACAAAGTCATCTTAATGGGATTTAACCCCGCCCCCCTAGGAAAAAAACCTCATTTCTCGTAAACGGTGTATGGCAGAAGGTTCATGCTTGCTCCTAAGTCTAAGAGCGATTTCTCGAAGTGATGTTCCCCTATCTTGATAGAGATCATTGGCGTCCCAGGATCCTCAAACTTGATGGGGTTTTATATGAAACAATAGAGCTAGCTTGCTCGGCGAGAAAAGTTTTCTTGGTAACGTTAGTGTTTGTTTTGAAGGTAAAAAGGTCCTTTAGAAATTTAGTGTAGGACAGGACTTGGTTATAGCATCAAGTAAAGAGATATTAATTTGTAATTGCTTCAATAATTCCAACATCTTATCCAATTGTGGCTTATTATTTTGTGGCACCAAATGTTAGGGAAATGTAGCTTTGGGAACGTAGGTCACTATAGATGGCTCAGAAGACATAGGTGGATGAGTGATTACCTCGACCATTTTCATGTTTCAATGGGGGGTCTTATTTCACCTCTACTTTTTCATTAATCATTTAGGTCGACTCTTGGACCGTAGTCTCTATTTCTTTATCAAACCTAAGCTTGATTATGGCTTTGACATCCTTTTGGGTTTGTGATGATCTCGAGTTGTCTTAAGCAAAATATTGACCTTTAGGCATGTTCCCTTTTTCATTGGGCTTAGGTCGACCCGGGAATGTTGCTTTATTTATCTCACTCAACTCATTTGCTATCTGGATCACTTGAACCTCGAGTTTGTCTATAGATTGAGTGTTCACGTGCAAGATTTGTTGGGTGGATTGGAGGACCTTCGAGTCGGATGTTAGAATTGGAGGGTACTTTGAGCGAGAAAATTCACCGTATCCTTTAAAGCTTAGATTTTTTTGGATGAAGAATACGATGGTGTGGGTAGAGTCTATCGAAAACCCGATGGTTGGTTAAATAAATCTTGTCCTCCTTGGTACTCACCCCTGGACCATAAAATATTGGGGGTGTCTTTGAATTCCAGATTATTGGAGTTCGAATATGGGCCATACCTTAGCCTATTTTCATATCGGGCATTCACTTTCTCATCCAAAACCTTATTATCCGATAGGTAGGGTTAATTTTTCATTAAATGATCGAACACATCACAACGAAGACTCATGGGGGTGGCTACGTGTTAGATGGTCACCGATGCAGCATGGGTTCCCACTTTACTCATTTCAAGTGCTTCTAAACAGTGGATGAATATAGCCATTTTAGTGCTCACGTCAAAGTTATAGTCTACTTGGTACGTGGTACTAACATTGGTCGAGCTTGGTCTAAATTCTCGATGGAGTTCCCAATGCTGGGAATTTTTCGCTACATCCTCCAAAAAATTTCGAGCATCGATTATAGTCTTTTTTGTAAAGTCACCATTGCATATTGATTCCAACATCGTTCAAGTGTTAAAGTCAAACCCTTCATGTAAAACTTGGGCTAAACATCCTAACTCGATCCCATGATGTGGACAATGCTGTAGAAAGTCCTTGAACTGTTCTGAGTACATAAAAAGTGATTCACCCTCTCGTGGGATAAATGTATTTAAGGCTTGATGTATCGACACCGTCTTTTGTTTCATGAATAGTTTTTGGAGGAACTCTATACTCATTTGGTTCCAGATAGTGATGGAGTGGGGTTCGAGAGATAGGAACCAGCTTTTCACCGTCTCTTTCAACGAGAATGGAAAAAATTCAAGTATAACAGTATCATCAGGGAGTCATTGGTATTTCATCATCCCCCAAATCTCATTGAATTCAGGTATGTGCAAATAGGGGTCCTCTTTCTCCGTACCCTTAAACACGGGTAACATTTGGATAGCCCCTTATTTAAATTCAAAGTTCTTGGCACTATGTGAGGGAAGATGGGAACACAATAGTTGACTCGACCTATTAGGGTATAAGTAGTCCTTAAGTGTTCGGGTGCTACTTTGTCTCCCATTTCAGAAAAAATCTAAACTCTTCCGATAAAAGTGATTAGGAAATCAGTGGATTCTTTCCTTGCTAATCAATCGAAATATACAAATTTTTGGTTAATTAATGATGGCTCGGGATATACAAATTCGTGGTTAAATGTTGATTTGCCTACGGAAAATTTTCACATAATTACATTATGTTTTCACGATTCAAATATTTTACGGTTATTCCATGTTGACTATGTGTTTTGTACCTATATGTACTCTTTATACCTTATACTTGAAAATTTTGAAAAACTTCAAAAATAGTTGGTGGAGAAAATATAACTTTTGAGATTATCATTACATGTGCATTAATCGATTATTTTTGTAATGATATCTTGCTTCTTCATGTGATGCATATTTTTCATGATTAGATTCCACTTCTTTGTCTATTTCGAACAAAAAGGGGGAGAACAAATTGAGGGGGAGTTTTGTTTATCTTTTAAAAATTGGCATGTGTCATGGTATATTATTTGTCTCATGTGTGTAGGACATTCTGCCTAAATGATGATTATTAGGCCCACACTAAATGAAGGCAGATCTAGCCAAAGGGAAGAACAATTTTAGTTGAAGACTTATACAAGAATGCATTTTCCTTTCTTGAATTGGGAGGGTACTTATTGCATTAGTCTTTAGGATTCAGTTTGGCTTCGATTTTTGTTTTGTACTGAAATAGCCAAAGGGGAAGAGTTATAAGAGAATGTTTTATAATTACTCAGTTTATTTTTATTTTGTCTTATCCAGTTACACATATACTGCACCTTCATGACTACTTCTACAAATTTGAAGACTAAGTTGAAGACTTTTGTAAGATTGAAGAATCGTATGCCTCGACAAAATTAAAAAGAAGTCATGGGTGCATTTGGTAAAGCTTTATTTTTCTAGGGGTTTTAGAATTTTTAAGAGTTTGCATTTTAAAATGTTTTTAAAAACTCGTTATCTTGTTAGAACGAGAATGGCTCTTCGTTCGATTGAGCTATGCAATGACCTTAGAAACGAGTTCTCTTGGTTCAAAGGAAATTTGGAATGTCGCCTTTAGTCAAATTATGGAATCTCGTTTGAAGCCTCGTTAAATTTGTTCCAACGAGAATGGATAGGTAGTTAGAATGAGACTTCCAATGATCGAACGAGGTGCTTTTTCATCAAGATTTGGATTCTCATTTGATATGTCATTAGAAGCTTGATCGAATGAAAATTGATGTGTCGTTCGAATGAATGTAAGAGATTTTATTTTTTAAATGAATTTTGATTCAAATCTCTAGTATTTATCCTATTGTAACTAGTTTCCTTATAAATAGAGATGTGGGATTAGAGTCTCCAATAGCTCTTTTTGAAAGATTTTCACAACCTTTTTTGGGTTCAATATGTGATAAAAACTCTTCCAATATTATTCCAAACCCCTTAGAAACTTAAAGATCACTTCACAAATCAAGAAAAACCTTTTTAGTTCAAACACTCTTGTAAAGATTAATCTCTACTGCTGATTTGTGGAGCTGAGGGTCTACTGCTGATGAAGAAGGTTGATCGGTGGATATCGAGGGAAGATTGCCTCATATGGGTAGTGCAGGACTGTGCCGTTGTTGTAGAAGATTTAAATAACCACGCATCATACTTACTTGTTCTAAGTAGTTTGTAATTTGATTGTGTCTATCATATCTTGTATAGTGCTGAATAAAGGTTTTGCCCTTTAAGGGATGTTTCCTTACTTCTTCGAGTTTTTGCATGCTTAGTTTGTTAGATTAAATTTGGAACATATCTGTGTATGCAAACTAAATTAAATCAAAGATAAAATTTGGTAAAATTAAATTTGTGTGTGGTTGACTGATATACAAATCATTGCATAGAATCCACGCATTCTCATCCAATTTGAACCAAATTTCATCATTAACTGCAAAATTTTCACTAGATAACTTTTTCACAAATTAGGTCAAAAAAATTATAAAATTATTAAAATGCCCCTTTTAGCTAGAAAATAACCGTTTTTAATTCTAATTCAATGTTTCTTGCATTTTTCCTTTATTTAACAAATGTTCCTAAGAACTTATTGAATAAAATAAAATGGCCTAACAAAGTATAAATTTGGTTATCAAATATACAAAATAATGCACTCATCACCTATGGGGGTGCAGGAGTTCTTGTCTCTTGGTTCGACGTGGCTCCCTGAGGTCAGATTATAGAATCAATGATTGATAACTTACCCATAAAATCTGTTAAACACCATATCCAATTCTCTTTACATGTCCTTGTTTAGGCCTAAGCCTAATTTATATCCACCCGAGGGGTTATCGATTGTTCATAGTTGTCAATTTATTTTATATAAAAATAAACAAAATGTTTGAGTTAGACCTTTAGAGCTAATCCTAAGGCATGTTTATGTCTGTGATTGATTAAGAGATTCTTTATGTGGGGTTCGGGATCCAGGTTAAAAGTGGGGAAGGTATTAGGTACCCCAATTGTTCTTTTTGTTTCCTCAATTATATGCTTATTATCACTCTTTACATTATGTGATTACTTTTTATTTTATTTTACAACATGAATAGAGATCTTAGTTTAAAAATCCCTTAAAACAAAGATAGGTAATATGTATAAAAATAGCATTAGTGAAAGGTCTATAAATGTCACTAAAACTGATACGGGTATACAAGAGTGCTTATGTGTTAATGTGTATTCGGATAACGGGTGTCCATTAGTATATATGCATACAGTTTCGAGAGAGTTTAGCTTATGTAACAAAAGACCGTTTACGTGTGAGTGTGTATGCAGGAGAAGTCACAGCTTGAGATAGTTTGATATCTTTTTCGGGGTGTAAGAGAGTTTTTTAAAAGGTAATATAAGAGATGGGTGCATATCTATGGTGATAACATATCGAGAAATATATTTTTGAGGATTGTGATCACGCGAAGGACTAGTGTAAGAGAAAATTTTCTGGAATTGCTCATAGCTTAGGCTTACATATATATTTGGCGTATCCCATTATAACTCGTCACGCGCCATCACGATGAACCGAATCACCAACATCTCCAAGTTCAATATTTTTCCCAAGTTATAAAGGTATAAATATTTAAGAGTTGGAATTTATTTACATTTATATTGGGAGATGTCTTTTTATACAAAATCTAGGCGATTTTTTTTAAAATTAAAAATATTATTTTGACCTCGTTCAAACTAGATGACAATATTGTTCGAACGAGATGTCAAACACATTTGAAGTCTCATTTCATAGAATGAACATACAATGAGGGTGTTCTGTTAGAATTCATTTGAAGCTCGTTAGAAGCTTGTTCAAATAAGATAGCAATCTCGTTCGAACGAACGTGACTTTATTTCTAACGAGATGTTGTTCTCGTTCGAATGCTTCCTTTTTCGTTCGAACGAGATTTTCCGCCTCAAAATTTAAGATCGACCCATAATTACTAGTTTTGAAAAGAAGTTTAAAAAGACTTTTGTTAAAACGCAACATGCTTATCTGTTGCAAAAGTCCTTTTACTTTTTCGATCTAAACACTTTTTGATTCACAAATATTCATCTATAATATACTTGTAAATTCATTTAAAACCCTAAAAAGTTTCATATTTGAATTAATCTTGTGGAGAGATCATCTTCACTGTTAACCTTGTGCACCTAGAGGGATCAGTGCTGAAGAAGAAGAAGGTTGAAGGTTGATTGGTGGATACCTAGGGTGGACTACCGCCTGTGGACTGCTCTAGATATAAGTACTACTCTTTAGGAGTTTTATAAGTAAATTGTCTTGTAAAACTCTTTAAAGTGCTGAAATAAAAGGTGTTACCCTATTGAGGGATTTTTCCTTACTTGTCATGTGATTGCTTGTTTATTTATCTATTTTATCAGCAAGATGCATGTCTTAGAAAAAAAGGACAAAAATTTGAATTGTGGTTGGACATTTAATCAAATAAATTATTCCATTACGATCGTGCGCACTCTCAACTAGGTATTGACCCTATGTTCCTATATATCCACGAGATCAAAGCCTATGTAGTTAGGTTGTTACGATTATACGCATGGAATATTTCCAAAGTGATGTGTGTGCAAGTGTGAGGACTTGGATTGAGAGGCAAATAAGCTATTTGTAGGATATAGGTTGGCTTCGATGGAGGTTAAGAATGGGAATCGTTTCGATGTCGACGATAGGGACATATGTCCTTATGATTGTCGAGCGATCACCAACTAGAAGGTGTTGTCGAACATTTAGACTAGTTTGGAGGGGTAGATTAGCAGTAAATGTATCATGGTTTGGAGTGGACCAGATGTTACCGAAAGAGATCTATGCATACCTTATCGACATAACTAAAATCCCGGAGGTGTCGTAGGCTAGGGCTGATCCGAAGTGATAAAGACGATCGCTTCATTTATAGAAGGGGGTTTGGACTAGAGATGGAGACATCCCTAATAGATAATACACCGAGAGATGTATTATAAGGCTTGGACTCACAAATTTGTCTCGGTTTTGCGCCAACGTACCAAAGTGGATCTGTGAACAAAGAAAACATAGTTCTAAGAAACAGGACATATTTAGGGGAGTAGGTGATGGGATATGGGGTGTACAATATACAATGTTATGATATTTATTGAGCCCAGTTCTTAGTATGGAAATTTTGTTATGAATTGGAATGATATATTAATATGTTAAAAATACGTTAATCAAAGACCGATGTTTAACAAGTACTCAAGAAAACACATATTCATGGGTGTCTCTGTTGAAATGATCTTTGTTTTCTCGAAGAAGTGGTGAGACTAGTACAATTTTAGGATTTCGTTTTAGCAAAGTTTTGGAATAACTTGTCCCACTGACACTTTGCTGAGAACAGTTTTTGAAAAGTATGTTTTCATGTTATTTTTAGTCGTAGCATTTGATTAGCATTGCATTTATTTAACATATAAGTATGTCATTTCAGTTCCACAAATCGAGGTGCTAGGTTAAAGACCTAGATTTAAAATATTAATATTGTAAAGTGCATACTCGGTCCCCTAACTGGGGCCAGGCTAACTGATTTAAACGTATATGGACAGTTTATATCACTATATATATTTTGGGTTCTTAACCCAAATTTTTTGCAAAGTTTCTTTACCCTTGAAGGGTAAGCCATTTTTCTGGGGGAGTGCCCCCTGTGAGGTGGCACCATTTAGTCAGATGAAGCTTCGTTTAGAAATGCTGACTTTTGCAGAGTGCACGTAGAGGTTTGCCTCTATTTCTTTGAGGAAGTGACTTTTCAGTATGACAAACTTCAGTTTGGATTTTTCTAACTGAGATCAAGTTTCATGGATGCTTGGGATTGAATAAAGTTAGAAAATCGAATCAATGTTGGGTTTTTGGCTATTTAAGGTTGGTGGGGACCCCTTTTTATAGGTCCTGACTCAGGGGCTTTAACCTAACAGTTTAAGGGGGCCTTTAACTGAATGGTTAAAGTCCGGTACACGTGTAAAGTGAATGCAAGGGGGTAAGGACAAGTGTATGGCTGAATTTTTTTGGTTGGGTCAAAAGTCCTTGTTTCACTGTTTGGTTAAAGGTGTAATTGCGATAATGATTAACTAAGATTTTTAACCATTCGATTAAAGACATTTAACCATTCATTAAACATACGATTAATTGGCCATTTTGAGTGATTTTTTAGGGAGAATTGAAAAAATCCTTTAACGTAACGATTAAACGAATAACCATATGGTGAAAAGGGCCATTAACCTAACTGGCCTCAGTTCGCTTTCATCGCGGTGTCGTATATTTGCCATAACCTTTGACTCTAACTCCAATTAGCGCATGGTTTTCATCGTTGGAAATATCATTTGAATTTATACCTATTTATGGTTCCCATTTTACCTAATCATGAAATTTGGTAGGTTTAAAATACTCCGAAAGTGGTATGTAATGTGAATTGCTTTAGTCCACGGAGCCTAAGGTTTTGATGCAAGCTCCGATTGTCGAATGGACTTCACAATTGGAAAGATATTTCAAATATAAACAACTTTATGTTTACCACTTTCCCTAGTTACGAAGTTTTGTAGGTCGAAAATGTCCATGAAGTGATATTTAATGTAAATTGTCTCAATCGGTACTACCCTTGGCTTCGACCTTTGAAGTGAGGCATAAACGTGTATAAGGGGGATTTGATAAAACGTGTTTGGATATATAGGGTAAATTAAAAAGTTGGTTATGTCTATAGTGGACCGACTTTAGAAGATGACTTTGTATATTTACAGTAGTGCCGTTATAATCTCGAGAAGTTTTAGGTTTTCCTATCACCGAAATTGGAGTTTACAAAAATTGACTTGTCTGATTATGGGAGGACGGTGGGTTATGAAGGTGGTGTTTCACTAAGGATAGGGGTACATATGCATACGACTAAGAGTTTATGCGTGTGGTGATCATACCAATCTTTAATGGTGGAAGGATTCGGTTGCTTTCCCAAATGGGATAGATGCATGATCAAGACCAAAAAAGTTTTTACTAAGGTTGTGTGGGAAGATGAATGAGAAGTGCGGACTGGCGATGGGTGCTCAACATTGCACCAAGGATTAGAATATCTTTATAAAGGTCGTGTGGGGACTTTAGATGAGTGAGAACGTAGAGGTACGGTGCAGGATCGACGATGGGTGCTCGATGTTGCATTAAGACTTGGAACATATTTATAAAGGTTTCATGGGGACCTTAGATGAGAAAGTACCCATAGGTGCAGTGCAGGATCGATGATGGGTTATCGACATCATGTGTGTATCCTTTAGATGATAACAATATTATGGGAAAAAACTATGAGGGGTCTAGGAGTACCTCGCGATTGATTAACCGTCCTAGTAAGCAGTAACCGAAGATAGGCGGCTTAAGAATGAACGTACGATAATTAAAACATCGAGAGGGAGAAATATCTGGGGGTTACGAACACCTCATGACTGATTAACCTTCTTAGTAGTGAGAACCGAAGATAGGTATCATAAATGTGAACGTATGGTGACTAAAACACCAAAAAAAAGAGAGCTCTAGGGGGTTTAGGATTACCTCACGACTGTTTAACCTTCTTAGTTAGCAGGAACTGAAGATTTGTAGCTTAAGTGTGAATGTATGGTAATTAAAACACCAAGAGGGATAAAGATCTGGCGATTGTAGAGTAAACCAATTTTTGACTTTGGTTTTAGTAAAGATTCGGCTTATTCCAACTCCTTCCTATTTTAGGTCTCATAGGAGACCAGACGTAGAAATGTGGGGTTTCGATGGCGTTTACTGGGATGCAGGGTATCCTTATTTTTAACTTTGGTCTTATAAAAAATTCATAATATTGCATCCCCTTCCTATTTTAGGTCGCATAGAGAACCAGACATAAAAAATATGGGGTTTTTATGGTGTTTATTGGGCACAAGGTATCTTGATTTTTAACTTTGGTATTAGCAAAGAATCAGAATATTCCAACACTTTCCTATTTTACGTCGCATAGGGGACTAGACATAGAAACATGGGTTTCGATAACATCCGTTAAAATACGGGGTTTCCTATTTTAGTTCGCATAGTGAACCATATTTATTTGAAGCGCAGGGCTTCCTATTTTAGGTCGCATATGGGACCGAATTAGATTAAAGTGCAGGCCTCTATTTTAAGTCGTGTAGGGGACCAAATTTTATTTTAAGCACATGTCTTCCTATTCTAGGTCGCTCAGGGGAACAAATTTCTTTGAAGAGCGAGGCTTCATATTTTAGGTCACATAGGGGACCTAATTGGTTTGAAGCACGGGGCTTCCTATTTTAGGTTGCATAGGAGATCGAAGTTGGTTTAAAGCATGGGGCTTCACATTTTAGGTTGCGTAGGGGACCAAATTATATTAAAGAATAGGGATTCCTATTGAGGTTGTGTAGGGGATCAAATTGGTTTGAAGCACAAAGCTTCCTATTTTAGGTCATTTAGGAGACCAAATTGGTTTGAATCACAAGGCTTCCTAATTTAGGTTGCGTAGGGGACCGAATTGATTTTAAGCGCGGGTTATTTTAGGTTACGCATGGGATCGAATTTGTTTGAAGCGCAGGGCTTCCAATTTTAGGTCGTGTAGGGTGTTGGAGTTGGTTTGAAACAGAGGGCTTCCTTGTTTGGGTCCCTTAGAGGACCGAATTATTTAAAGGTGGAGGGCTTCCGCATAGGGGACCGAATTGATTTCAAGCGTAAATCTTCCTATTTTATGTCGCGTAGGGGTCCGAATTGGTTTGAAGTGCAGGGCTTCCTATTTTAGGTCATGTAGGTGATCCAATTAGTTTGAAATGCAGGGCATCCTATTTTAGGTCGCGTAAGGGACAATATTGGTTTGAAGCATGGATATACCTATTTTAGGCATTGTTCTAAAAAACCCGCCTAGGCTTAAGGCTTGGGAGAAACGCCTCGCCTTACACTTTTCACGCCTTATTCTTGGTAAAACCCTTAAGACGCACTTTTTTCTAAAAACAACAATGATTTAGTGAAACGATGTCGCCTTTTAAAGAATTTGTTTACAAACCGGACCATTATCTCATCCAAAATAATCAAATAGTATTTTAATTTGCATATATTCTGATATATTTTTATGATATGTGCAATTTTTGTATTTTAATAACCTTGTTATGGTTAAAAAATATTAAAATATATTAAGAAGGACTAAACGCCTTTTCACGCCTAGGCTTCTAAGGCTTGGCCTCCACGCCTCAATCACGCCCCGCATTTTTTAGAACCTTGATTTTAGGTCGTGTAGGGGACTGAATGGGTTTGAAGCACATGGCTTTCTATTTTAGGCTGCATGGAAACCGAATGGTTTTGAAGCGCATGGCATACTATTTTAGGTCATGTAGGGGACCGAATGGGAGGAGATGATTGATTTGGTTTTGTTCGAGCAAGGCTTTAGTATTGTTCTCTTGGGTGGAGCCCTAGACTAATATGGTATGCTCAAAGGATTAGGAGGCTTTATTTTGATTATCCCAACTAGAGTGTTCCATAAGGGGAAATGATTGGGGAGGTTTAGAGGATTCTAAGGTTTTGGTGAGAGATTTTCTTATGTGAAGTTTGATTATTTTTGTGAAATTATTCCGGGAAGTCTGAGGCTTTGGTTTGGTTTTCTCATAGGGTTCTAACTCTTTAGTTTAAAAAGTTTGCTCAATTGGTGTTTGAGGCTTTAGTAAAGTAGGCAGGGTTGTGTGAGCCATTTTTTTCTCGATTGGAGTCTGAAGCTTTAAGGAGGTGTGCTTAAAGTAGTCTGAGGATTTATAGGAATTTTCTCAGGTGGTGTTTGAAGCTTAAAAGAGCTATTCAGGGTGGTGTGAGGCATTTGTTTTCCCTAATGGAGTCTGAGGCTTTAGAGAGGTATACTCAGAAGAATCTGAGGCTTTATATGGTTTTGATCAGGGGTTCCTAAGGCTTAAGTAAGCTCTCAGGGAAGAGTGAGGCTTTAGTATTCTTAGATGGAGTTTGAGGCTTTAGAGAAGTATGCTCGGAGGAGTATGAGGCTTTGCAGGGGTTTTCTCAAGAGGTGTGTGAGGCTTAAGTGAGGTGTTAAGGGTAGTGTGAAGATTTTATTTGCTCTGGTGAAGTCCGACTCTTTAGAGAGGTTTTCTCAGAGGAGTCTGAGGATTTGCAGGGATTTGTTAAAGTAGTTTTCCAGGATTAAGTGAGATGCTCAGGGTAGTGTAAGGCTTTTGTTTTCTCAGGTGGAGTCCAAGGATTTAGAAAGGTTTGCTCAGATGAGTCTGAGGATTTGTAGGGGTTTGCTTAGAGGCTTGTGTGAGTTCCTCAAAGTATTGTGAGGATGTTGTTTTCTTGAGGTTTTCTCAGAGGAGTCTGAGTCTTTGTAGGGGCTTGTTTAGATGGTGTTAGAGACTTATGTGCGGTGCTTAAGGAAGAGCGAGGCTTTTATTTGATGAGGTATAGTCCAACTCTTTAAAGAGGTTTTCTCAGAGGAATATGAGGCTTCTCAGGGGTTTGATCAAGTGGTGTCTGACGCTTAAGTGAGATGCTCAGGGATGAGTGAAGCTTTTGTTTTCTCAGGTGGATTCTGACGCTTTAGATAGGTTTGATTAGAGAAGTTTGAGACTTGTAGAGGTTTTATCAGGCGGTGTCCAAGAATTATGCGAGGTTCTCAGGGATGAGTGAGGTTTTTGTTTGATCGGGTGGAGTTTGAGGCTTTATAGAGGATTTCCTAGAGGAGTTTGAGGCTTTATAGGGGTTTTCTCAGGCGATGTCCGAGGCTTAAGTGAGGTTCTTGTAACAACCCCCATTTTTCACGTAAGGGTTGTCCAGACACAATATGTCGAAGATAGGGTTCGTTTAATAATTCATACCATTCTTAGCATCAATCGTAAAAATATAATTTTAATTTAAATCATCCACGCACAATAAATTAACATGAAATAATGACTGGCAATAAATAAGTCCTTAAAACGTCTATCCCAAAATTAATTGGAAATAGTTGATTAAAATAAATAATTCTTGGCTTATACCGATACAATCTATCGAATATAAAAACTGAAATAATATAAATAGTAGCAACCTATGCTAGAATCAAGGAGATGAATTCGCTACTAAGCAAGTGAAATTGCAACTCTGCTCCTCTGTCAGCCATCCCATTCTTGTCTAGGGTAACCCGAAAAATAATTTTGATGATATGGGTCAACACCCTAAAGTTATAAGAATTAACTTACAAAACCAGTAGATAATAATTCAGTGAATTCACATTATATACCACCCATCAGCTCTCACATCCAATAAGTATCTCTCCCCTCATCTAAGTGTAATACTATACACATTTCCAATCAAAGCCAAAATATGTAATTTGGTTTGTATGCTAACATGAAAATAATAAGGGTAACTAGCCCGCATATAATCAGGAGGTAAATATTTACAAGTGTGATAACAATCCCAAAGACTAACCCAACAATACTACCCTACGAAAATATACTCTCATCACATTATGTATTTTATGTAGCATTGTGTCCATTAACAGTTGTCTACATCATTTGACTACATTAATTTCATTCTTAATCAATTAATATTAACATGTGTGTATGTGTGTGTGCGCGTATTTCTAAGACACATGAAGGCAACTACCTTCGGTGTTTAGGTCTTGCTCTATTGGTAAGTTTTACCAAACGGACATAGATGAAACACACGTAACTGAGGCAATCACTACGTAATACACAATCTCATGCCCATTCCCCCGACTATGTAGATGGATGCGGCCATCCAACTTCTCTCATAACGAAGCGGTGCCCTGATCGTATGATCTAAAATAATTACCTACACTACATGTAATGCTCGTACTTCATATTTGTACTCCATTCCCTATAATTTTGATGCCTTTGGCCCATGAAACGAATATAATGGCTGGATCTTGAATTTGATTTGATCGATTAAAGTTGATATGCAGAAGTATGGTTGTCATTCAAATGAGTGGCCAAGTCGTTCGAACGGGGATGGGCCTATCGTTTGAAAAGGAATATAAAGATTTCCAGCGTTCTTCGGAATCTCATTGGAATGCCCTCGTTTGAATTAGGTGCTTTGTCGTTCGAACGAGGAGTAGTTTCCTATTTGAATGAGTTTTTGTTTGACTCATTTATAGCCTACATTTGATCCTTGTTAGAACTTTCGTTTGAACGAGAACGGATCTCGTTCGGTCAAGGTCTAAGTCGTTCGAATGACTGGATGAAAATCAGAGATTTTTGCACATTTTAATGTGCTGTCGTGACATGGATTATTGGATTAGATGAGTTGTCAAGCTCTCAGTGGCTCAAATAAAAAAATGGGTCAATAGGGGGATAGACCATTGATTAATGGGTTAATTATTTGTGGGTTTAATTATAGGTGAGAGGGGATGAAGAGGCCATTCCTATTAGATTTTTGAGCTCTATCTCCCTCTTTCTCTAAGCTTCATTCTTCCATTTCCATCCCATTTCCACCATCCATAAGGTTCCCCTTCCATCCCAAGCCTTTTTCTAGCTATTTCAAGGCTAAATACACCCATTTCAAGCCTAGTTATAGGAAGAAGTTGAGTATAATAATACATTGTTGAAGATCTCTTGAAGAAGTTGAGTATAACCTGGTACTCTCCCCAGGCATTTAAAGATGCTAAGAAGGATGAGTTCCTCTATCTAATTCGGGGGAAGATGTCAGTGAATGAGTACCAGGTTAGGTTTGAGAATTTATGCAAGTATATGGATATAGTGCAGAAGGATGAGGCTGAAAAGACAAAGTTGTTTGAAAAGGGTCTTAACCACAGTATTCGGCAGATCATGGTTTGTTTGGATATGCCAAAATTCATAACTACGATGAATAAGATCATCAGTCCAGAGCTAGAGGCAAAGGACGTCAATGCCATCAGGGAGAAGAAGAGGGGACTTAGCGGGTCCCAGGGCAGTGGTCAAAAAAGTTTAAGATCAAGGCTCGAGACTTATTTTCAAAGCTTAAGGCCGCTATGGGGTTGGCTCATCATCCACCCAATGTACCAGCGACCAGAGTCCCATAGACACTACTGAGAGGACTTACTTTGCGTTTGGGTCCCCTGGTCACTTCAAGAGGGATTACTTGCAGAGAGCTTTAGGTAACCAGTAGGGCAGTCAATTATGTATCGGATAGGAGTTCTAGATACATGGGCCTCACAAAGCAGTAGCAGTTTGCCTCTGGGTACCATCAGTCAGCAAGGCATAACGTGGACAGTTCACGTACTAGTCAGCGCCAGAGCAGTCGTGGGTCAGGTCAGGTGCCCGACGGTCAAAGCAGCAGGTTTAACGTGGAATGAGCCTATGCCATGTCCCAGTTTGCAGCCCCTTTGGGTGATCCATCATAATGGAATGTATGCTTCTATTATTCAGCATATGGGTAAAAGCACCATTTTCTTCAGGCACATCACATTTATTTATCTCGAGATCTTTAGCTATCGCACCCTATCCCCACTAGCATAAAAATAACTAAATATTTCACAAAACACATCTATAATTTTTTTTTTGTAATACAAATAAAAACAACTTCAAGGTTTAAGTGCGGGATACTAAAAATCCAATCGTTTAAACAAAACTCCAAAACAATCTAAGTTAATTATAACTTTTACATTATTCAAAAATTGACGAGAGCCTGCTAATATTCACCCAATGCCCTAGACCTGGCAATGGCAGCTTCAAAACCTAAAAATGTAAACATATAAAACCATGAGTTTAAAAACTCAGTGAATGTACTACATCTCTATATAGTAAAAGTACTATATTAACATCTCAAATATATCAACATATCCATCTCTATTCCAGTTTAGGCCATACATATATCCGGAGTTTAATAAACCTCACATCTCCTGCCCTTAGGCAATAACCACATCCATAGGTTTCAATAACCCAACATCTCTTGAATGGCATAGCAACCCAACACATCTTGACTTTTATAAAGCCATAACATCCCAACATCTCTTGACTTTTAATAAGCTATACGTAAGGACACAAATTTCTAATTGAGTCTTACGTAGTGTTGGCTCAATTCCGGGCTAAACAATTTGAGTCATAGGATAGAGTGTAAAGTGTATCCATCCAATCCTATAACGATTTTGTTGAAGACGTAGCGGCCCAGATCTTAAAGCTTCATCATTGTCGAGTTTCTAGTGCCTCGTTTTTACGTCATCAAGTTAAGGATTCCATTATCTCCAAAAGGTATGAATGCATTTAATATATATAGGAGACTTGAAATATTTTTTATGGGTGTTATTTTAGTCTAAAATGACTTTAAGTTTTCATAAAATATTTTATAACTTTGTTTAAAAGTTTTTGGGCTTAATATTGAAAAATGAGATTTTATTTTTTTCGTTCGAACGAGATTGTCGTTCGAATGAGAATTAAAACGAGTTTACCAACGAGATTACCATTTGTTCTCTATTTTTTCGTTCGAAGTTTCATTCTAACGAACTCGTTCGAACGAGTTTTTTCAACGAGATTTTAGCCTATTTTCTCTTTGGAATTTCGTTCTAACGACCTTGCGCGAGAAAACTAATTTTTTGGCAGTTTTCATTCTTAACCACCCATGTTTCCCACTTGTCCCACTAAGTTTTTCAAGTCATATTATGTGCGGGAACAATATTTTTCTAAGGAACTTTTTGAGACTTTCCCTTCTCTAGAGAGAAAAATGTTTACCCAAAAAGTTCATGTTTGAGTGTTTGATTTCTATGGCTTAATATCTTTCAAAAACACATACACCCATTGAGTTTTGTTTAAATTCCAAGTTCCCATATATATATCTTGCTTAGAGTTTGTGTTTGGCATCATAGGTTCATCTCTACCACAAAAAGGAGAAGTTTGGGTTTTATTCTCTACCCATAAAGGAGAGTAATTGTTTGTTGCGGTGTACTCATTCGAAAAAAGGCTTCGCGTGAGGGTGACGGAGACCAAAAGCCTCATCGATGGATTCGGAGACCATGGAGGAGTTCATGGTTATCGACTAGGCGGAGGTAGTTACAAGAAGACGCGTCAAGGCTTGGACGAAATTGAGTCGAGGAAGTAAGTCATTTGTCTTGTAGTAATAAATCCATACTTAGTGGACATAAGGCTAGGGCCGTCTGAGGTTTTTCCCATTTATTTTTCCTCGTACATCGGCGTATAGTGTGATTGGTTTATCTTTATCTTGCAAAATCACTTAGAACACATGCTTAGGATAATTCAAGATAAAATTGGTTTAATTATTACACTAATATAATTTGGTGCTTAAAATTAGTTTGGGTGAAGTTTAACTTAATTTAATTCAAGTCAAGATAATTTTAATTTGATAAAATTTGGTTTGGCTTAAATAGTAAAATGAATTAATCGTATTAGGCAAATGTTAGGACTTGGGTTATAATAAATTTTTTTAAGTGAATATTTATGTTGGATTAATTTTATTTCACTTTTAGTTTATTTAATTTTAATTTGAAAGAAATTAAACTTTGAAGGTTATGTGTAGTTTTGTGTTGAACCATCCTATTCCGCACTTAAAGGAAACTAATATTTAATTTTAAAAGAAAATTTAAATTTGGGGGCTTCTGAGCTTACACCCTAACGTATCCATATAATGCATACATATCATATCCATTACAACTCATTAAGTACACTCACCTTGGGTTCTCAACTATATATTTGTGTTTCCCTTGGGTGGAGCTGAACCTGGTGGATTAGACCTTAAACCTTGGGAACACTTTTAGGATTTTCTTGGAATTTTTACTAGCTTCTCTTACGACCATTTCCTCCTTAAGCTCCTCCTTTCTCTATGATCAGGCCAAATATTCTTCAAAATGAAAGAAGGGTTGAATTTCATGAAGAATGAGATGATTTTAAGAGTTTAAAGTTGGCCAAATATGCCTCCATCTCCATCCAATCAAATTCAAATATTTGGTTTACTAAAGACAAAATACCACTTAAAAGATGGACAAATTTGCCCTTGGTTCGTAAATTCGATATAACTTCTTACTCAGAGATCATTTGATACGTCGTTTATTGTGTTACAAACCTAACTCATATATCTACAACTGTATAGTTTTACCTTGACCAAATTGTCACGTTATAAGGGTTAAAACTAGTCTTAAACATGAACGTTCCTACCCAAAATCTTAAAATTCCGTTGTTTATAACCAATTAGATATTTCATGATTTCAAAATGTACAAGTAGATAAAAATATAATAACCTAACATTATATATGTATATATATAAATAAACATTATATATATCACACAAGTTAAGAATTATTCAATATAATTTATCATAGCTTTATTCGGGTTGTCACAACTCTTCGCCCTTAGAAAATTTAATCCCCGAAATTAATTATTCATGTTTACTTACTAAAAAGATGAGGATATTTCTTCTTCAAATTATCTTCTCCTTCCCAAGTATTTTACTCAATTTTGTGACTTTTACATAACACCTTAATAAAAGGAATAACTTTATTTCTCAACAATTGTTCCTTGTTATCTATAATTTAAAGAGGCTCTTCAACATATGACAAGTCATCCTTCAATTCAATAGGTTAGGCTATCAAAACGTGAGACGGGTCTGAAATGTATTTTTAAAGCATAGATATATGGAATACATCGTGTAATCGAGATAATTCTGGAGGTAACACTAATCTGTAGGCTACTGCTCCCACTCTTTCCTTATCACGTAAGGTTCGATATACCTAGGACATAATTTTCCTTTCTTTCCAAACCTCATAATCCTCTCCAAGGCGAGACACACAAGAATACAAAATCTCCAAATTGGAATTTCAAGTCGTTCTTACCCTTATCTGCATAACTTTTTCTGTCTACTTTGGCAGTTTTCATACGTTACTGAATTACTTTTATGTTTTTATCAGTCATCTCCACTTATTCTGGACCTAATAATTTCCTTCCTCCACCTTCCTCTAACACAGTGAAAATCTACGATTTCTACCACAATGCTTTATACGGAGCCATACCAATAGAAGACTGGAAACTGTTAATATAAGAAAATTCTATCAATGCAAAGTAATCATCTCAACTGCCTTTAAAGTCGAGTACACACGCTTTTCAAGTATTTGGGTAGTTCTCTCTGATTGCCCATCTGTTTATGGATCAAATGGAGTGTTAAATTTCATACTAGTTCCCATAGCATGTTGCAAGCTTAGCCAAAATCTTGAAGTAAATGAACTATATCTATCAGACACTGGTGCTCCATGTAAGTATATAATCTTATCGACAAAAATATGTGCATACCTATCAACTGTGTAAGTAGTTTGGCAAAAAATATGTTGACTTCATTAATCTGTCAACTACCACCCAAATAGAATCATGTCCCTTCTGAGAGAGAGAAAGTCCCTTCACAAAATCCATGGTAATATGCTCCCATTTACACTCTGGAATAGGCAATGGCTATAGCAACCCTGTCGATTTTTGATGTTCCGCCTTAACCTATTAGCATGGCAAACACTTGGTAACAAAATCTTCAATCTCACGTTTCATATTATTCCACCAGTAAAATTCTTTCAAATCTGTATATATTTTAGTGCTCCCTGGGTACATAAAATAAACAGAACTATGTGCCTCATCAAGAATATCTCTTTTTAATGTTGTATCATTAGGAACATAAATTCTACTTTTATAGTAAAGAATCCCACCATTAACAACAACAAATCAGTTGGCTCACCTCCTTGAGCTTCCAGTCATTTCTTCTCTAAAAACATATCTTGGTCTTGCAATTCTCGTATGTGTTTTGCCAATAAAGGTCTCACTATAATATTAATGTGTGCAATTAATGCCCCTATTTAGTGAAATTCAACTTTACTCCCATCATGCTTAATTCCATAATATTTCCAACTCGTGCACATTGAATACAAGATAATCTCCCTGATGATCTACGAATTAGAGCATCTACAACAACATTGGCCTTCTCAATATGATGGTCAATGGTACAGTCATAGTCATTAATTAACTCCATCCAACATCTTTGTCTCAAAGTCAAGTCTCTTTGTGTACATAAATATTTCAAACTTTGATGGTCCGTAAAAAGTTCACACGTCTCTCCATATAAATGAAATATCTATCTTTTCAAAGCAAAAACAATAGTCGCAAGTTCTAAATCTTGTGTAGGATAATTACGTTCATGCATCTTTAAATGTCTTGATGCATAAGAAATTACCTTTCCATGTTGCATGAAAACACAACCCAGTCCCTGATGTAAAGAGTCAGTATAAATCACAAAACCTTCACCACTTGATGGACCAGTGAGAACTGGAGCTGATACTAACCTGCCTTTCAACTCTTCAAAGTTGTGATGGCATTCCTCATTCCACACAAATTTCACCTCCTTTCGGGTCAATTTAGTCAACGGTAAGACTATAGATGAAAACCCCTTTATGAATCTTCCATAATATCCAGCCAACCCTAGGAAACTTTTTATCTCTGTTACATTACTTATTCTTTCCCTTTGCACAATTACGTCTACCTTCTCAGGGTCAACATAAATTCCATCTCCCGAAATAACATGCCCCAGAAATACTACCTAATTTAACCAAAACTCATAGTTGCTAAACTTAGCAAACAATTGACTATCTCGCAAGACTTGCCATATAACTCTTAGATGCTTCTCATGTTCCTCTTATCTATGTGAGTATATCAAAATATCCTCGATAAAGACAATCACAAATGAATCTATAAAATGGTGGAATACTCGATTCATCAAATCCATAAACACCGCAGGAGCATTTGTTAACCCAAATGGCATCACCTAATGACCATAACAGGAAGGAAAAGTTGTCTTAGAAACATCACAATCTCTCACCCTCAATTGATGATAACCCGATCTTAAATAAATTTTAAAAACACTTTGGCACCCTGTAATTGGTTAAATAAATCATCAATATGATGTAACGGATATTTATTTCAAATGGTTACCTTGTGCAACTGTCGATAATCAATGCAAAGTCGCATGGTTTCGTCTTTCTTCTTCATAAATAATACTGGAGCACCCCATGGTGATATACTGAGTCGAATGAAACCTCTATCTAGCAAATCTTACAATTGAATCTTTAACTCCTTCAGTTCCACATGTGCCACTCTATATGGAGAAATCAAAATAAGAGTTGTACCAGGCACTAAATCAATAGTAAACTCTACCTCTCTGCTAGATGGCAACCCAGGTAATTTTTTTGGGAACACATCTGTAAAATCATTACCTACTGGGATATTTTCTAAGTTTTGCAATTCTCTGTTTGTATCCATAATATATGCTAAAAATCCCTAACAACCCTTATTCAATAATTTCTTAGCCCAAAGGGCAGAAATAAGGCAATTTGGAACCACATTCCTCTACCCAATAAATTTGAATTCTGCCTTCCCCGGCATATTAAATGTAACTTCGTTGTGAAAACAGTCAATAGATGCATGGTATGAATATAACCAATCCATACCTAAGATAATATCAAAATCTTGAATATCTAGTGGAATTAAATCTATGGTCAACTCCCTTTCCCCCACATATAATACATAATTTTATACACAAACTCCACAAACATCACATCCCCCATAGGTGTAGAAATATATAAACCATGATCTAAATAAGAACATGTTCAACTAAAATGCATGGTAACTGATAGTGCTACGAATGAATGAGTAAAACATGGGATCAATAATCACATAAGCAGGTTTATCCATGATAGAAAATGTACTTGTCACCACCTCTAGAGTAGCCTGAGCATCTTGTAGAGTCATAGGAAATATTCTTCCCGGAGCCCTAAAACTACTAGCTTGTCCTCTACCTCCTCCCCTCCCTATGCCTTCGGGTGATGACCCTATACTAATAATAGTTGTTTGAGTCATTCCTATTAGCATGGTACAACTCTTTTTGGTATGACCAATTTAGTGACACTGATAACACTCTATCCCCTTTAACTTGGGACAATCTGGACTGATGTGACCCTCGGCTTTGCAAAAATAGCATATAATTGGCTTAGATTGTCCACTCGCACTCTTCTGCTGCTTATTCTATTTTTCCATCAATCCTGAACCCCTAAAACTTCCTGAAGTTCTTCTCTGAACATAATTCCCAATCCCTTTATCGTGTTGAAACCTTTGATTATCTTGTTTTAAGTATTCTACATTACCTTCCTTTTGCTGAGATGGATCAAATCGACTCCTCTTTCCCCTTTGTTCCCTATTATTTATTACATCATTAACATCTCCTTCAACCATCATAGCTTTGCTGACTAAAGAAGTATAATCTACCATTTCAAGTGCAGTGAGTCTAGACTTGATAATCAAATTCAATCCATCCTGAAATCTGGTGCATTTTTCCTCTTCATCATGTAAGAAACGCAATGAAAATTGAGATAAAGATATAAATTTGGTTTCATACACCATGATCGACATATTCCCCTAACTCAATGATAAAAAATTCCTCTTTTTCTGCTTTCGATACATGAGAGGAAAATACTTTTCATATAATACTTTAATAAAGGAATCCCAAGTGATTACCTATCCTCCACCCGGAGTAATCAATAAATGTTTGGAAGACTCCCATCAATATTTAGCTTCGCTTTTTGACCTGAAAGTGGCCAAAATTACCTTCTGAGCACCAGGTGCATTCATCACCCCGAAGATAGTTTATGTTCTCTAACTCAAGCCTCAATTTCTAAAGGATTTACCGAACCTAAGAATGTTGGTTGGTTCAATTTAATAAACTTCTCATACAGTGTATTCTTCTCCTCTCGTTGTCTTGCCCATTTATGTTCTGGCCAAAGTCTTCTCCTCCAAGTACTTGGCTTGTTATTCAGCTATTTGCATCATAAACCTATTTTGTTGTTCTTCCATTAACATCATGGCACGATCCATTCTCTATATATTTGTAAGTTGTTCGGGCTTCCCCTCTATATTACATTGATTTTGTGGGTTTACCTCAGTTGCAATTGGAGTATTTGAAGCCTCCTCCTCAAACCTCTTATGAACATTTGCTCCTTCCATATCTTACTATCTGTAATAAACCACAACTATAAAAACAAGTATACAATATTTATTTCTAACCATTAGGTTAGTGTTTTTCACAAGTCAATATAAATGACTTACGAGACGTTATTTCTGCCACTGCCACATTTAGACTCTCTAACTCCAGAATGTATAAACCTAAAGCTCTGATACCAAGTTGTCTCACCTATCCCCACTAGCATAAAAATAAGTAAATAGTTCACAAAACACCTCTATCATTTATTAATATCTTTTTATAATACAAATTAAAACAACTTCAAGGTTTAAGTGCGAAATGCTAAAAAACCAATGGTTTTGAGGAGACTTAATTTAAACGAAACTCCAACACAATCAAACTTAATTATAACAATTACATTATTTAAAAGCTAATGATAGCCTGCTACTACTCACCCAACGCCCTAGACCTGGCACTGGAAGCTTCAAAACCTGAAAATATAAATATATAAAACCATGAGTTTAAAAACTTAGTGAATGTACTACATCTCTATATAGTAAAATTAATATATTAACATATCAAATATATCAACATAGCCATCTCTATGCCAGTTTAGGCCATACACATATCCAGAGTTTAATAAACCCCACATCTCTTGCCCGTAGGCAATAGCCACATCCATAGGTTTCAATAACCCAACATATCTTAAATTGCATAGCAACCCAACATATCTTGACTATTATAAAGCCATAACATCCCAACATCTCATAACTTTTAATAAGCCATAACATATCCATATAATTCATACATATCATATACATTATCAACTCAGGAAGTACATCACCTTAGGTTCTCAACTATACATTTACGTTTCCCTCAAGTGGAGCTAAACTTGGTGGATTAGACCTTAAACCTTGTGAACACTTTTAGGATTTTCTTGAAATTTTTCCTAGCTTATCGTTTAACCATTTCCTCCTTAAGCTCTTCCATTCTCTCTCATCCGGCCACATAATCTTCAAACTGAAACAAGGGTTAAATTTGATGAAAAAGGAGGTTATTTTAAGAGTTTAAAGTCGACCAAAGCTGCCTCCATCTCCATCCAATCAAATTCAAACATTTGGTTTACTAAAAATGAAATACCACTTAAAAGGATGGACATATTTGCCCTTGGTTTATAAATTTGGTATAACTTCTTACACGGAGATCCGTTTGATACGTCGTTTGTTGTGTTAAAAACCTAATTCATATATCTACAACTGTATAGTTTTACCTTGACCAAATTGTCACATTATAAGGGTCAAAACTAGTCTTAAACATGAACGTTCCTACCAAAAATCTTAAAATTCCGTTGTTTATAACCAATTAGATATTTCATGATTTCAAAAGGTACAAGTAGATAAAAATATAATAACCTAACATTATATATGTATATATATAAATCAACATTATACATAACACATAAGTTAAGAATTATTCAATATAATTTATCATAGCTTTATTCGGGTTGTCACATTAGCATTCAGTTTGGAATTAGAGGTAGATCGGTTTCACCCTCTTATCTTCATTGGACTTCCAGTCAGCGAGAGTATAGTTTTTGATAGGGTCTATGATAGTTGCGTGGTTATTGATAGAGATTATGTTCTGGAGTATATCCTGATTCTCATGGACATGGATGGGTTCGAGGTGATTGATTGACTGTGAAAAGTAGCGCGTGTAAAGACGCTAGTCGTTGTTTTCGTTTCGCCAACGCAATACAAAAACCTAAGTTACGACTACACTCAACTAGCGAGTATAGCCGTAAGTCGGGTATCACAAATCCACAGAGACGAGTTTCTAGAATTTATACGATTTAATACTCCGAAATAAAAGTGGAAAAGGTGATTACAAACTAAAAGGAAAAAGATGCATATAGGGGAAATATTAATCTAGGCGAGTGAAATGAATCTAGACTAATCAAAGCGAGTAAAACTATAGGTTGCGTTGAATATCCCTCAACCGAGTTAATTTGTATAAAATGGTTACATGGGTCGACGAGTTATTAAGAACGCGTCTCGTTTCGACAGTTAATTGAACCAAGGGTTGTTACGCCCCTAAATCCGCATAAAAGCCTAATAAGATTTTGACGTCAACAAATATTTCGAAAATTGCGCACAAAAGGTTGTCAGAACGGGACATACATGATATGCCCCGTCAAATCTCCTAGGCGTAATAACTAGGATAGCGCACCCGAAATAGACCCGTAAACACCATCACCAAAACAAAGCAACGCGTCAACTCGAGTGAGTTCAATTCAAACATAACCTGATTTAAATTAGCTAGAAAGCATGTTAAAAACGCGATAAATGAAAGCGTGTAAATAAATGCGGTAAATCTACCTAGAAAGCGATTGAATCAAAGCATGTAAACTAATTAAGAAAGCTTGTAAATTACACTAGAAAGCAAGAAATGAAGAAATACAACTATATTCAATGGTAGGGGAGATGAATAGTCAACTTACAATCCAAATGGAGTGTCAAACCAAAGAGAAATGAAGAAGAACCAAGCAAAAACCCCAAAATCCTAAGCTAAACTAACCTAAAATCGTGTATATACTGAATATGTATAGTAAGTTGGAATAAAAGAAAAGAAGAAAGAAAACAAATGCAAAATATCTGCAGAAAACAGGGGATCGATCGATCGATGATTCTGGTCGATCGATCGATCAAGGCTAAATTTCGGAAACTCATAATGGTTAATCGATCGACCATAATTGTCGATCGATCGATCAAGCAGGGGTGAGCCAAGCAGCAACTTCTGCATCTTTTCTTCCCTTTTCTTCTCCTCTTTTGATTTCCTTATTTTTCCCTCCGCTAAAACCGCTGTAACTTCATCATACGTACATGGAATCGCGCACCGTTCACGGCCACGCGAAGCTAGCGAGGAGGGATAAAACTTTCGTGAAATGTCGGGCCAGGTACCCAAGCTGTGAAAAGACTAAAATTCCCTTGAACGTGCGATTGCGTACGGAACTTCATCGAAATGCGTCCGAACTCCATACTTAGTACCTAAATACCTACAAAAGCCCAATTATACCTCATATAGCATGTTATCAATATAAACCGAGATTGTCTGGTTAACGAGCTTAAATATAGAGATTAAGGCACCCGAGGGGGATAAAAATGTGTAGGTTCGAGAGATGAAATACGTAATATTTGCGTATTATCACACCCCCTAACTTACACATTGCTAGTCCCTAGCAATAAAATAGGATGCAACAAGAACTACTAGCAAACCAAAAGCAGGAGATAGTACAAAAGTATGATATAAAAGAAAAAGGACACTTTTGCAGGCGATTCGATTGCATTTAGCATATGAAATAAGCCGTTAAACCCCTAGGTCACCCTAGTGGACGAGTGTCGTCTCGTGAGGGTTTTCAGGGATGGTACCCACAAACATCACATGGTTTCCTCAAAATATGCCCAACCTAACATGCGACAAGCCCAACAATAGCAAAAAGGATTTCATACGCATTATTAGCACATTGAATGAATTCAAACAAAAGTCCAAATCATTGACATTATAGAATGCACCTCATAGAATTGAAACCTTAAAATGTGGGAGGGGGGCGAGCACATGCAAAGTGTGATTTGGCGAAAAACTTAAATAAATCGGATACACATTAAAGCAAGCATACATTCAATCCTCACGGGCATTACACTCATCAGGAAAATTCACTCGAAACAGGGAGGTAACACACAAAACACGCGGGCATAAAGAGTAATTGTAAATGGAAACTAGGCCGCACACATGTCACAAATGAAGAACGCTATATATAAACTGAAAAACTGTAATCTCAATGAAAGGATACCGCACACTAAAAGAGGCAAAATGCATTTTCACAGATTATCAAAACTATTTCAACTTTTAAATTGCATAAACCTAAGATCACATAGGACTTTAATAGGGTTTTGATGTAGGCTAGGATAGGGTACGAAACGAAGGAATTTATGTACGGATTCATCGTGTTCGGGATGAAAACTCGGGATAATGGGAAAATGCGGGCAATATCAAAATTGGAAAACAAGTTCCAAAAGGCATCGAATATATCATCGGGGAGAGTAATTAAAGATTATTGAACTATATAAACAACATTTATAACTTTATCTTTCTTTTGTTTTCTTCTTTTTCTCATGTTTCTTTTTTTTTTGTTTTCTTTTGCTTTTTGCTTTATCTTTTTCATCACTTTTTTCACTACATTCTTTTCTTTACTTATCAAACTCTCATATGCCTAAATTGCAACCGACATCATAACAACATCATTCAATCCCAAGTAATAATCCAAAAAAAGGTATGTAAGGTGTATGTATGGGCTAAAACTCCAATTTAGAGTTGGTTATGGGAATGGGGTTATGAAACGAAACGCTATATTTAGGCTCAACGGGATTAACGAGGGTAAACATATAAGGGTGAGGTCAAGGCTAATATGGGTGATATAATAAAGAAAGCCTATGATCATTTCACAAAGTTTACGCAATTCTAGAGTCAAAACAATATATGAAAATCATGGTCATGTAACACATTTCAAGTTTGAACTCAATTAACGAACGATCAATGAAAGAATAGTGAGATTACCAACGAATTCAACGTTTTCAAAGAGGAAAGAATAGTGTATAACACTCACAAACGACGAAAGGTACAAAGCTTACTCGGTGTAAGTATATACAATGCAACAAAAGATTACCGAGTTATAAAAATCTTAAACCAAATCAATAGAACAATAAAAGTGCATGTGCTCATGGGATTAAAGTTTAATTCATGAAGTTATTCATAATATCAATAAGTGAGAGTAGAGTCTAATAACTTATAAAATCGAGAACATGCATCATTGGGTTGTCTATTGGATCGGGCAATTATTGAAATTTATCATCGGAAACAAAGGCAAAAAACCCAAAAAAGGATAAAAAATAAAGAAAATCTTTTTGAAATTTTTGAATTTTTCTAAGAAAAGCATACTAAGTAACTAACATGTGAGCAAAAACACGGACTAAATACAGAAATGGATAGAATATCCCACACACCCTAACTTAAAACTTGACATTGTCCTCAATGTAAATCAAGAACCAAGTCAAAGAGAGGAAAAGAGCGATATTACCCAAAAGTGGAGCGATCCCCATGAGAACAAGTCCAAAGAATCTACCAAGAAAGTTAGTACCGAGCATAGCAAAAATAAATAACAAAAAGTTAACTAATTACACTAGACTAAATTAAAAAGGAAAGAAAAAATAAAAAGAAAGAATAAAAAGCTAACTATATACAACCTACTATTTAGGCTTCACACTAACTGTACACTAGAAGTCTAAATAGCTGAGGGTCCATCGCGAAAACGATTTGACTTTGAAGGATAACCGGTGTACCCTCACATACAAGCATGCCCTCCAAAAAATATGAATTCCATTAGAAAAACGGAAGGCATGTGTAAGGCGTAAGAAAGGAACCATCGCCAATTAAAAATTTTGGAGGGATGATGGGGGGTTTGGATTGAACAGTTGACAAAAATAAGTGGGGACCAAGAAAAGTTGAATATCCTCCCAAAGATTTAGCAAGTGTATTGGGAGATGGCGCACATGAGGGCAAAGATGCCTTCATGGAAAGCAAATCGAGAAAGTACTCCTCGTCGGTGAAAGGGTTGAACGTTTTAAAGTTCGGTGCCAATTCATCGGGTACTTGTGACGGTGTGATAACGGAGAATGAAAATGGGGAGGAAAGAAATTCAAACTCAAGAGATGAATTACATCGCTCAAAGTTGGAATTTCAAAGGAGATATGATCATTTTCAATGAAACTTTCTTCTTTGGGATCCCAAGAAGAAATCACATCATTGCAAATAGATACTACATCCATTTCATCCTCGCTTTCATTCTCAATTACAAGATGGGCCAAGTGACGAATGGTTTGTTCCAAAGTAGGCACAAAGTCCTCATTTGGTTCAAAACATTCCTCGACTTCAAAAGTCTCGGAAGAGAAATCATTGTCGGATTCGAATAATAAATCCAAATCTTGCTCCCAACAACGATGTTCTTCTAGATAAAATTCTTCATACCTCTCATTCTCAAGTATAAGCAAACCATCGCCGAAAGTCATAGACCGAGGTGCGGATGCTTGAAAATGAGGGGTTTGAAAATCATTATCGGCACTAAAGTGAAACTCATTATTATAGGAGTTTTGAAAACTATTGAAATTCATTTCAAAACTCCAATTATAAGGAGGTAAAGGCCCAAAATCATTATCATCATCATCAAAATGCATGCACTCCAAAGTTTGACTTTTATAATACTCGCCCAAAGTCATTTTAGGTGTTTTAATTTTTTGGGATTCTAAGTATTGACAAATAGTCAAAGGTTTGCAAGGATTTTAAGAATTATCATAATGATTACCGAAAGAATTGGAATAAGACATGCTTACCCCAAAAATGGCTCGAAGTGGCGAATTCCACAAAGTAGATGCGCGCGCGAGAAATTCGAGCGTTTCTTGGTGCTCAAATGTAAAAGTCCTACAAAAATGTTAGGAAAAAAATACAAATTAAAAGAAAATACTACGAAATACTAAATAAAATAAAGTCTAAAACAAACTAGTCCCCGACAACGCTGCCATTTTGATTGACTGCAAAAAGTAGCGCGTGTAAAGACGCTAGTTGTTGTTTTCGTTTCACCAACTCAATACAAAAACCTAAGTTATGACTACACTCAACTGGTGAGTATAGCAGTAAGTCGGGTATCGAAAATCCACAGAGACGAGTTGCTAGAATTTATACGATTTAATACTCCGAAATAAAAGTGGAAAAGGTGATTACAAACTAAAAGGAAAAAGATGCATAAAAGGGAAATATTAATCTAGGCGTGTGAAATGAATCTAGACCAATCAAAGCGAGTAAAACTATAGGTTGCGTCGAATATCTCTCACCCGAGTTAATTTGTATAAAATGGTTACATGGGTCGACGAGTTATTAAGAACGTGTCTCGTTTCGACAGTTAATTGAACCAAGGGTTGTTACGCCCCTAAATCCGCATAAAAGCCTAATAAGATTTTGGCGTCAACAAGTATCCCAGAAATTACGCACGAAAGGTCATAAGCACGGGACATACATGATAAGCCCCATCAAATCTCCTAGGAGTAATAACTAGGACAATGTGCCCAAAATAGACCCGTAAACACCATCACTAAAGCAAAGCAACAAGTCAACTCGAGTGAGTTCAATTCAAACACAACCTAATTTAAATTAGCTAGAAATCATGTTAAAAACGCGATAAATGAAAGCGTGTAAATAAACGCGGTAAATCTACCTAGAAAGCGATTGAATCAAAGCATGTAAACTAATTAAGAAAGCTTGTAAATTACACTAGAAAGCAAGAAATGAAGAAATACAACTATATTCAATGGTAGGGGAGATGAATAGTCAACTTACAATCCAAATGGAGTGTCAAACCAAAGAGAAATGAAGAAGAACCAAGCAAAAACCCCAAAATCCTAAGCTAAACTAACCTAAAATCGTGTATATACTGAATATGTATAGTAAGTTGGAATAAAAGAAAAGAAGAAAGAAAACAAATGCAAAATATCTGCAGAAAACAGGGGATCGATCGATCGATGATTTTGGTCGATCGATCAATGATTTTGGTCGATCGATCGATCAAGGCTAAATTTCAGAAATTCAGAATGGTCGATCGATCGACTATAATTGTCGATCGATAGATCAAGCAGGGGTGAGCCAAGCAGCAACTTCTCCATCTTTTCTTCCCTTTTCTTCTCCTCTTTTGATTTCCTTGTTTTTTCCTCCGCTGAAATTGCCGTAACTTCATCATACGTACATGGAATCGCGCACCGTTTATGGACACGCGAAGATAGCGAGGAGGGATAAAAATTTCATGAAATGTCGGGCCAGGTACCCAAGCTGTGAAAAGACTAAAATTCCCTTGAACGTGCGATTACGTACGGAACTTCATCGGAATGTATCCGAACTCCATACTTAGTACCTAAATATCTACAAAAGCCCAATTATACCTCATATAGCATGTTATCAATATAAACCGAGGTTTTCTGGTTAACGGGCTTAAATATAGATATTAAGGCACCCGAGGGGGCTAAAAATGTGTAGGTTCGAGAGATGAAATACGTAATATTTGCGTATTATCAGTGATCCTCGGTATGGATTGACTGTCGTGTTTTGATGTAACCATCGAATGCCATCAGCATAGTGTCTCGGTATCTCTTCCAGACAGGTCTCACCACCATTTTAGTAGGTAGTAGGTCGTTGGTTATCCTTGCAAGTTTTCCACCGTGCGTGAGAAAAAATGGTACTTCGGTTGGTTTAGCAGAATGATGGCTCAAGATGAGTCGAACGGTATGTTATTTTACTACTAGTTGTGCGAGAGTTTCCTTATGTATTCTCAGGTGATCTTCTTGGTTTACCCTCATACCCGTAGGGATGGCAATTTAACCCTACCCGTAGGAGCCCCGTCCCACCTCGGCCCTAATGGGATGGGTTTAAAACCCAATTAATGAATTAGGAGCGGGTATGGGTATAATAAAAAAATTATTTTATTAAATGGGGCGAGTTAGGAGTTAACTTAAATAAAACCGCCCCGCTCATCCACGCCTCGTTTAACTTATGCTTACATAAATACCCTTTTATATATATTTTAATTATAATTAAACCATATATACACACACACACACACTAAAAACCTTTATATGTATGTTAATTTTGTAAAAGATCTATGTGGAAATATGGATTGACAATTGGGGGACTGTTTCACATATTGGAATATGAGCCATTATAAACCCCTACGACTATAATGTAATATTTTTAATTTTATAATTTTTAAAATTAACTTGACCTGTAGGATCCCCGCCCCACTCCGTTTATTAAATAAGGAGGGTTAGGGTTTTTGAAAACCCGCCCCAAACCCTCCCCGTTGCCATCCCTACACATTGGGAGGTGGACTTTGCTATAGAGGTGCATCAGGGCATCTCGCCTATCTCTTTACCACCTCATAGGATGGCTCGAGCGAAATTGCAAGAGTTAAGGGTTCAGTTGGAAGAATTAACCAGCAAGGTCTTCATTCGCACTAGTGTGTCCCCTTGGGGATCTCTAGTCCACTTTGTCAATAAGAAGGATAACTCCCTGTGGCTTTGCATCGATTACAGGAAGTTGAACAGGGTAACAGTGAAGAATAAGTACCTTATGCCTCAAATCAACGATTTTCTCAACCAGTTGCATGGGGAGGGTAGGTTTTCAAAGATTGACCTCCTGTCTGGGAATCATCAGTTGCGTGTCAGAGAGGAGTACATTCCTAAGACAGCGTTTTGGACTCGTTATAGGCAACTACGAGTTTATAGTGATGCCCTTCAGTTTGACGAATGCCCCAACGAAATTCATGGATTTGATTAACCATATTTATCACCCCTACTTAAACCGATTTGTAGTGGTCTCTATGGATGATACTCTGGTCTACTCATTTTCGGATGTGGATCATGAGGATCACCTTCTCATGACGTTGTAAGTGCTCGCAGATAACAAGTTGTACACCAAATTTACAAGTGTGAATTTTGGATGGATGAGGTCAAGTTCCTTGGTTATGTAATTTCTAATGAGGGAATTTCTTACCCTTATAAGGTCGATATCGTTCTGAGTTGGAATAGGCCAAAGACAGTCACGGAGGTGCGTAATTTTCTGGGCTTGGCATGTTCCTACTGTAGGTTCGTGCAAGACTTATTGAGAGTTGCATTGCCTCTCACCCTGTGAAAAGATGTGCACTTTGAGTGGTCTGAGGATTGTGAGTCGGCCTTTCAAGAGTTGAAAGGTTAGGTTGATTTCAGTGTCTGTCCTTATCCATTCAGAGCATGGCAAGGGTATTAGATATATTGTGTATTGTGATGCTTCTAGATTAGGACTTAGTGCAGTATCGATGTAGAATGGTCAAGTGGTCACTTATACATCCCGCCAGTTAAAGGTCAATGAGAGGAACTACCCCACCCATGACTTGGAGTTAGTAGTTATGGTGTTCGCACTTATGAGATGGAGGTACTGCCTATACGAGGAATGGTTTGAGGTATTTTCTGATCATAAGAGCCTTCGGTATATTTTCAAGCAGCGTGACCCCAATCTTTGTCAGAGAAGATGGATGGAGTTAATGGAAAACTATGACTTTTCCTTAGAGTTTCATCCCATAGTATCATCCCATCAAGACCAATGTGGTGGTTGATGCTCTTATTCGAAAGTCTAGGCTAACTCTGACAGCAATGAAGTGTTGTCGAGCAAAGATGTTCGACGAACTGTAGAAATTAAACCTGCATGTCCAGTGGTGTTACAATAGGGTGTAACTTTGGGGAGTGTTGGCCAGGACACTCATCCAGTAAAAAGTTCTAGACGCTCAGTCGTGTAACCTTGAGTTAGCATATTACCAAGTGATGAGATGTTTGACACTCTTACCATATACAAGGATGGTGTTGTGCGGCACAAGGGCAAATTGATTATTCCGATTATTGATGAGCTTCAATATGAGGTGATGGTGAAGGCCCATCACTCGCTCATCAACATATATCCCAGTACTACAAAGATGTATAAGGACATATGCACTTACTTCTGGTGGTCCAGTATGAAAAGGGATGTGGCAACGTATGTAGCCAAGTGCTACACTTACCAGCAGGTGAAGGCAGGGCACAGATGGTTGGTAGGACTATTGCAACCACTAACTATAGCAGAATGGAAGTGGGAGAAAATTATCATGGTTTTACCATGATCTGAGTGTGGTCACGATGTAGTATGGTTTATAGTGGATTGGATAACGAAATCCTCACACTTATTACCAATTAAGGTCATGGACAACGAGGCTAAGTTGGCGAGGTTGTATGTCCTAGAGATATTTTGACTTAATGGTGTTCTGTTCTTGATTATCTCGAATAGGGATCTCAGATTCGTGTCCCCATTTTGGAAGAAGTTTCAATAGTAATTGGGCACCTAGTTGATCATAAGTACAACATATCACCCCGAGACAGATGGGCAATCGGAATGAACCATCCAAATCCTGAAGGACATGTTGAGAGCTTACGCGCTTGATTTTCAAAGTAGTTGGGTGGAGAATCTGTATCTGGCAGAGTTTTCCTACAATAATAGTCATCAAGCAAGCATTGAAATGGCTCCCTATGAATGTCTTTATGGCAGGCCGTGTCACTCTCTAGTTTGCTGGGCAGAGGTGGGTGAGAAGCATCTCACCAATTCGTATTTTATTAGAGACATGATTGATAAAGTTTGGGTAATTCGATAGAGGATCATGATGGATCAAAGTTGATAGAAAAATTACAGTGATAATTGGTGGATACCTCTAGAGTTTAAGGTGGGTGACCATGTGTTATTGAAGGTTAGAGCTAGAACCGACAGTCAGTGATTCGACCAAAAGGAGGAAATTTTCCCCTCAATATATTAACCCCTTTGAGATATTGGAACAAATTTGGGATATATCATATCGCTTGGCGCTACCTCCATAGTTTTCCCAACTTCATAGTTTGCTCCACGTTTTTATGTTGAAGAAGTATCTTTCGAATCCCTGGCACATCATCAACTGGAACCACATTGAGTTTGAGTAAGACGTCACATTTTTAACGTAACATGTGTCCATCTTGGACCATGAGGATAGAGTCTTACGCAATAAGGTCATTCCATTAGTGAAGGTTCTTTGGGAGTTCCAAGGTGTTGAAAGTGCAACTTGGGAGCGCGAGTCGGAGATGCGATGGAAGCATCCGTAACTCTTTGCTTAGCATGGATGTTCTAATTTCAGGAATAAAATCTCCTAAGGATTGGAGAATGCAATGCTCGTGCTAGATATTTGTACCCCATTCCCTATCATGTGTATGTCTTTGGTCCATGAACTGAATATAATGGATGGATGTTAAATTTTAACTATCCTTATGGACTTTGTGCAATTTGAATTGAGATTTTATGGCTTAAAGTTGATATGAGAAATTATGGTTGTTGTTCGAATAAGGAAGGGCCTGTCATTCGAACGAGGCTTGAACGACCATCTAACGACAAGGACCTGAACGATTTCCATAGTTCTATAGAATCTCGTTGGAATGCCCTGGTTCGAATGAGGTACATCGTCGTTTGAATGAGGATTAGTTTCCTGTTCGAATGAGTTGGTGTTTGACCCATACATAACCTATGCTTTACCCTCGTTAAACCTCTCATTCGAATAAGAGAGTATCTTATTTGATGGAGGTCCAAGTCGTTCGAACGATCGAACGAAAATTAGAAATTTTTACAAATTTTAATGTGTTGTCACGACATGGATCATTGGAATAGATGAGTTGTCAAATTCTCATTAGCTCGGATCAAAATGTGGGTCAATAGGGGGTTGAACCAGGGGTTAATAGGTTAAGTGTTTGTGGGTTTAAATAGAGGTGAAAGGGGATAGAGAGGCCATTACCTTCAGACTTTTGATCTCTCTCTCTCTCTCTCTAAGCTTCACTCTTCCATTTTTCCCATACTTAAGATTCCCCCTTCCATCCCAAGCCATTTCCTAGCTATTACAAGGCTAAATACACCCATTTCAAGCCTATTTAGAGGAAGAAGTGGGGTAGAAAAAACCATTGTTGGAGCTATCTTGAAGAAGTTGGAGATTTCATGGAGCTTTGGAGTTTTTAGGTACTTTCCATTCATTCCCTTTATATTTTCTTCTTCAATCTGAGGTAGGGTTTTCCTCCAAATGTCTTCGAGATTTAGAAGTTACTAGGATGCATGCTAGAAAGGTTTATTTTGAAATAACATTTTCTAGTGTGTTCATTTAAAGTTTTCTTGCAAAAAAATGGAATTTTTGAGAAAACTAAGTGTAAATGGATTTTTGAAGAACAAATGTATTTTAATCTTGAAATACGGGGAAATAAGTACGAAAATTAGAGTTTCCTAGTGGTTGGACTTCCTCATTTGACCTTGTCGGTTGGTTTTATGAAAAAGAGGATAAATGAATGAAATGGCATGAAAACAGTGAAAGTAAAGGAATAATATGGACATTGGTAAAATTGTTAAAACACACTAATATGGACTCGGATGAAATCGGGAAAGAATTAAGAAGGGCCTGGAGCCCTTAGATGAAAGACCCAAAATCACTGGCCAGAGCATATGGTACCATAGCCGGCGGTTGGAGATCATTAAAGTATGCGATTATTTAGAGAATTTTAAGAAAATATAATGGAATGAAAATTAATTTGATTGTGCTTAAGGAATGTAAATAAGACAACCTAATAAAAAAAGGGATAAAAAGGAGACTAAGGAATAAAATAAGATTAAATAGTCTCTAGACCCGTCAAAGGGTGGCATAAAATGGTTAAGTGTGAGTATGAGCACATCGCTCAGGTTCATTGCATAGTAGTTGCATTAATAGTGGATAAGTTGAGAAAAGTTTTCAGAATTGTTTAAAGTACATGTTATATTCATAGTATTTTCATAGAAAATGTATAGCTTAGTATTTCCCACCCTACTGAGCGTTCGCTCACCCCTATTTTTTTATGTTTAAACCCTAACCCCCCAGGCACATTGGGTAGAGACGTTGGCAAGGACGTCTATAAGACCCTTGAGGGCAATAGTCATCTTTAGAAGCTCTACCGTCATTTGAAAATATTGGATTTGGGATATTTTTCTATTCGGTCCTTGGGCCAAGCATTGTAATAATAGAGGGACAATCATTATTTATTTCTTATTTGTTAATTCTTGTTGGATATAACGAATTTTCATAAATAAACCTTGTTAATCAACCTAACTACATAAAGTGATCACTATTTATCAAAATAAAATCGATAATTTAATCCCTATAAAATGGTGCAACTAAAGGATTTTTCTTGAATAACAAAATTAGACTTACCCCTCCCCTTTTAACTTCTTGACTCGGTGCGAGTTAACCCGATGGTGACCCAAACCCAGGTCGGGGACTTACACTATGCCTAGCACATCTCAGCCGACGTGTGGTACACGGTCCGACATCGAACGCAACCCCAACCGATAGGCCTTCCACGAACACGGGTATGTCCACATAAGAAATAAATACATACATATAGCACACAATATGTATAGGTGATTATCCTCATAATTATCGCAACTTGTTCTCATGATTCTCAAAATATAAATCCTTGTCTTGAATATTAACACTCTAGTTAATTATTAAATTCACCATTTATTGGATAACGACACAAATCCATTTTTAATTAAATATCCCTTCATTTGGACAACCTCTCAAATACTCACTTGGACTCATAAAAATCCCCCTAATATTTTCACGATCTAACCGTGATTCAAGCCCCAGGATTTGAATTAATTAGCCCTTAGAGCCGAATCGATTCGCCTTAGGAGCCAAATCGATTCGCTTCTTGAAGTGAGCCCGGATTTGTTAATTTTCAATATGGGTTTCATCCCCGAAAATCCATAATCGTTTTTAAGGTTTTATACAATTCAATTTTGATAATCATGATTATATCATAATGAATAAAGAGCATCTACATCGTTCTATAACCCATCTATATATGATAACCCCCACTAATTCAAGTAATTGGATCATGAACATCACAAGTTGTCTAAACACAAAAAGTACATTTTCTCCTCTTAAGATTTCTAGAATATTACGATCAATACATGATTCAAATTCATCAATATAATTCAATCCTATCACATGGATTCTAACAGAAATTTCTCTAGTCATACGATATCAATTCCGAGTTTGTCACCAAGATCTTAATTCTCAAGACATAATTAACATCAAGTAATTCTGAACAGCCCAAGATCCAAATCCATTTATAATTCAATCTTCACTCAATTTTATAACCCGGAATTGGTCTAAGAGACACGCATATGAATCAAGAAACATATTATTAAAAGTCTTGCAAGAAAATTCTTACCTTCAGAGATAATAGAAGCCTCCTCCCTTGAGCCTTTATTCCTCTCTTCTTCTCCATGTTTTGTAACTTCCCCCCATAATGTGTAAGGTTGTTAGGTTAACTTAGAAGTGGATGGGATACCTAATTAAGGTGGTTTATAATCTCATTAAAACCCTCAATTCCGTATCTCTTCTTAATATCCAATTTCGGCCCCCCAAATAAGCCCAGAATGACACTCAAATTGGTCCAAAATCTCCCCTAAGGTATCCCTTGGTCCCAACTTAGGATGTTTAAATGCCAAAATGAGTTTCTAAATCACTCCAGAGCGTACTCAAACCAAGTCTACAATAAATCACACATTTTAGTTATACTAATCATATAATAATAATAATAATAATAATAATAATAATAATAATAATAATAATAATAATAATTAACGTAACATGCAAATTAATTATTCTACGAATTCACACATTCGGTATAATCTCATCACTAAATCATGCACAGTCATATTCAAGCAACTCATTCATGCAATTTATTTATTCTAATTCTATCAATTTAAATGATATAAAATTACAAGTTTTTACAATTATCAGGGATGAGTGAGGCTTTTGTTTGCTTAGGTGGAGTTCGAGGCTTTAGATAGGTTTGCTCAGAGGAATTAGAGGTTTATAGTGGTTTTGTCAGGCGGTGTCCAAGGCTTAAGTGAGGTGCTCAGAGTAGTGTGATGGTTTTATTTTCTTGAGTGGAGTCCGAGGTTTTCAGGGAGGTTTACATGGATGAGTCTTAAGGTCTTCAAGGGTTTTCTCTAGTGGTGTCCGAGGATTAAATGAGGTTCTCAGGGATGAGTGTGTCTTTGGTTTGCTCGGGTGGAATTTGTGACTTCAAAAAGGTTTGCTCAAAGGAGTCTGAGGATTTTCAAGGGGTTGCTTAGGCGGTGTCCGATCCTTTAAGTGAAGTGCTTAGGGATGAGTGATTCTTTTCAAGGGTTGGCTTAGAGGAGTCCGGGGATTTTGATTAGGAGTTTTCTCGGGTGGAGTTCGAGGCTTTGGATAAGGTTTTCTCAGAAGATTTCAAGGCATTTTTTTTGTTAAAGGCAATGGATGCCTTTTATGGGGATGTAGGAAATCAATGATTGATGTCTATCTGATATCATTGTGAGGGGAGGCTTTTTATTTTTTTCTAAAAGGTATGTAGAAAGTGGTTTCTCTTTACGAGTCAAATGGCCTTCTAGGGTAAAGGGCTCTTTTGGGCGGGCCACGAGATGATTAATTTTTTATAATTTTTATATTTTTTTAATTTTGGCATTAGGAGTCATCGATCACTTTTTTAACATAGAGTACCCGTGTGATGTAGAATCGATGCGGAGTTTTTATTTTTGGGTTGAAATCGTGGATGAAGAGGATGAATGGTTACATCAAAATGGAAGGTAACTTGAAGAACATTCTAGTTTCTTACATTAAAGCTAGATTTTTGAAAGATTTTCTTATGCTCATTTTTCGACGTAAAATTATTCCATGGGATTTGAAGATTCCCAGGATGGTGTATTTTATCACAGGGTTTGCCTTTTGTTCAAAGGGCTTTAAATAAATGGGGTTATATTCTGAGTGGATTGCCTATATATACCTTAAGGGGAATCGGGTCAAAATTAGCTCTTTAGGGTGTGGTGGAATCTATTGCACCTTGACTGAATAGTGGTAGTGTATGATGTTTTTGGGGCTTCTCTTGAGGATAAGACTTTTTATAATGGAAATTTGAGGGGAGGGAACATGATTTCCTGCTATGTCATGTTTTAAATAATGAAAACCCTGCAGAGTTCTAGAACTTAAGAGTGCCTTTTTATTACTTGTCGTTGTTTATTAGACCATGTACAATCTTTATCAAGTAAGACATAGTAGTCATGTTCCTTAGGAAACTGATTTATGGTTTATGTTTTGTGTTTGATCGGGCCCGAAGTGACATCTTGGGTTGCCTATGAATCTTCGATTCAACGATAATGACATGTTTATATGTGAACGTTTACAATAATAATATAATGAATAATTAGGTCCGTTTAGTTTTGATGAATGAAAAAGTTAGGGGCTTAAAGCTATTAGTTAACTTCAAGATAAAGGTTGGTGGCTCAAGTTAGGCACTTTTTGATAGGTTGGAATGTGTTTAGTTATAACATTTTCTTATCTCATCTCGTTGTTATTTTATTCTTGAGTCCCGGCTAGAGGTATTTATAGAATTGGAAGGTTCAGTCAAGTTTCTCTTTGTCCTTTTGTCTCGCTTTCCTTTTGTGTTGGATTTGGGATTTTATTTCTCTTTTGATTTTTTTCTTATAAAGGATTCCTTTTTTTCACGCCGACTTCTACTCCTATTTAGGACATGGATAGGAACAACGAATGTTTTGAACAATCAATTTTAAAGGTTTGAGAGAATGTGATCCCATCGGGATAAGCCGAGGAAGTTGCCCCGTCGATGATTATTTGGATGAGGGGGTTGATATCTCCTTATTAGGTATGAACTTTTCTATGAGATTAAAATAGGGCTTTAGGTTATCCTTTAGGACTAGGTTGTTCTCTTAGATGCCTCGTTGATTTTTCATCATAAGTTATGGCAAATGCCATTGGCTAGGGGAGGGTCGCATACAGATATATTCTTGGGTACTCAATGTTTCCCAAGTTACTAGTCATTGCATCTATCTCGATAGGAGTTGTAAAGTCACTTTGATTTTTGTTAAACTTTTTGAGGTACTTTAAGTGTCTTTGGTCCACAAAGTCTCATTATTAGGTGTGTCATTTGATTCATTTAGAATGTCCAATTAAACACACGCGGTACAAAATGTTAAGATCATCTCATTAAGAAATAAATTATTGACCATATGTGTGTTATTATTATAATGTCCATATTTAATTGCCTATTTCAGTAACTATTAATTATAGTTCATAAATGTTTTGGCCCTTGCTTATAATACATAGTCAATTATGTTAATTATGTTTTATAGTATGAATTTTTCACATTATGATTTTGAGTTACTTTGTAAAGTCAAAATGACTACCAACTTAGAGATGTTTTATCACAAATAAAACCCAATATTGTACTTTAGATCAACCATTCTCCAAAATCCCCTCCCCCGACCACCAAGAGTAATCCATATTAAGCATGTTGATTACTGGTAGGTGCGTGTACAAAATAATTTTTTAAGCATGGTTGGTGAAATTTTCCATTCTTTTGGTAAGGAAAAAAATATACTTTCACATATAATTGTATTCATAGCTTCTTCTAAAGTTGGGAATTATTGATGATCCAAACCTAGTCATTGTTTAAAAGAATAAAGATAAAGTATAAGATTATAGAGAAATAAACTAAGTGAGATCTGAAAGTTGTTGAGAAATAAAGGGAAGCTACAAAAAATTACAAGTGAAAGCATCCCAAATTACAAAATCCAAACCTGGAAGAATCTCAGAACGAATCCCCATTTTATCTCAGTGACAACTACGAAAATCCTAATGCCAATCGCATGACACCAGAATATCCCATTAAATATTTGTAGTACGCTATATCAAAACAATTAATATGTATATGTATATATATATATATATATATATATATATATAGAGAGAGAGAGAGAGAGAGAGAGAAAGAGAGAGAGAGAGAGAGAGAGAGGTGCATATTTTCAATTTATAACCCACCGATCCCCTCCTTCCACTTTTATTACTACTGGAATTTCCTAAAACTTGGTTGAGTACAAACGTGGCTTATAAGGTGTTGAATAATAATAGGTGCATATCTTCAATTGAAGATAAAACTTGAAATTGAGAACAAAAATGAAGTTTCAAGAACTATTTATATACAAAGGTAGTTGGAAGTTGTTTTACCATTTGAATAACGGTCGCTCATAAAGATTTAGATTTGAACAATTTCATAAAGGAACCATTTTTTAACAGAAAAAATATATCACAAACTTAGAGGTGGGCAGGGATGAAAGTATTGAGCAAGATTTAATAACTCTCATGAACTGTTTGAAATTGAAGGGTTATACTCACTCATCTGTTTACATTCCTATGAAAGAAAAAATCAATTACATGCATGGTTCAAAGACACAATTTTGGGCGATAGGAAATAATATATTGTTTATAAAAATAATTTTTATTTTCACCGAAATAGTTAAATCATGACTTGGCTCGATGGATAGGCAAATCATCTTGGGATTTTCCGAGAATACGGCCATTTTGGTAAAAAAAAAAAAAACTCGGAATGTCTAGCAGTTTGTTTTGTCTGTTTATAGGTATACATAACAATATTGGATAGTTGAGTATCGACACATAGTCAACTCGACAATATCATGTTGATTTCGGCCTTTACTTTGCACCATGATTACATGTATTCAAATATGATCAATGAAAATAAAACACATAACTTCATACAGTTTTTCCAATATCTTAAGGTTTGTTTTATTAAAACCAACTATTGGACAAAAAATAATAAAATTATTTTCTTGAAAAATGGCACGTGAAGGAGTATATGAACATGTACCTTGGGTAGAATATTATGCCAGTTGATTAGTTCTTATATAAATGTGTAGTTTCAAATGGTAATAAATACAGAAGTTGCCTAATTTCTAGGTTCTGTAGTTGAAAATTTCCCATCCTGCATGGTATACAGCGCATCAACAATTGCTGTATCAACTGTCGCACATTTTGGATTTTGAGTCATGACCTGCATATTTAATTTACAGTATTATCCAACAAAATCACTTATAATCCATTTTATCAAAAAATAATACGATATATGAATTATTGCTCTTATTTCCTATAAAGGTAAATAACTGTGTCAAATTTATCATAACTTCTGCAAGATACTTCTTTGATCATAAAAAATAGATATGAACTATATGAAAATGTTTCCCACGTTTATAAGTCTCTCAACAAACTAATGTTTCCCACATTTATAAATCAGGTCAAATAACATAACAATTTTACCACTTCCTAATAAGCAAGCCCTAAAAAACAAATTGAAATTCAACTCCATATTATGAAAATGTAAAAAAATAGAAAACCCACCAACAAATCTACAAGTTTAGAACTATATCCAAGATTTAAGATTTAGAACAAACCCAACAAACCCCTTTAAAGATATGCCCCTCTAACCTTTTATTCAGGTTCTCGGCTTATTCATTAGTGATCTGATGTCCAAACAACACATTTTTTATTCCTTTTGCTAGATGAAAACAATATAATGTTAAGATAAAAATATAAATAATAAAACCCATATGGTAATTATAATAAACAAGTGGGTGAAAATGAAAAAATTTGGTGAGAAGGGGAGCCGGATTGAAAGGCATAGTCGGAAATGGCCACCGGAGAATCGGAGTTGCTTTGACAATTGTTTCTTCACAAAATAGGACAACAAATTTCTCCTCAAAATAGTAAATATACATGGACAAATTAGTATGTCTATTACAAAAAAAATATATATATATATTTAAATGGAAAAAAGTTTGATGTCTCAGAGACATCAAACTTTTTCTCATATATATACACACACATATAATTTTAGAGGCTTACCTCAAAATCCCGAAATCGTGACACCCGGGGTGATGCGACTCTAGGATAGCGATGGAAAAGAGGTTGCTAGTCTGATGAGAAGGCAAGGTTGTCGATTGTCAAATCGTAAAGTCTGAGAAGAAGGCAATGCTAAAAGTTTTGAGAAGAAGGCAATGTTGGGTGTGTGAGAGTCAGGGACAGTTTCTTTAAGTTGGGAGGGAAAACTTCTTTTTGTTTTTTTATTTTCCTTTTAAAATATTGAATTTGAATTAGTAATGGTTATATTATATTACTAACAGTATTAAATATTAAGAAATAATAATTGTATAATATTGTTAGTAATCATAAATTAGTTCATTAATAAAAGTACATTTTAGTGTAGTGATTAATAGGCTCCATCCTGGACAATTATATTGGGCACTATCAAAACACCCTCCTACCACAATGAATGAAATTATGACACAGTTCGGGAAAGTCATGGTATGCGAATAAGCGATGACAACCAAGAAAGTATAGCTAAAGGAAGATGGGTTAGAAAATTCCTATAAGAATAAAGACAAAGAAAAAGGAGGAAAGAAGTCTCATGAGAAGTTCACTAGTTATACACCCCTTCCTCTGGAGGTTCATCACATCATCAATGCTATTAAAGATGAGGAAGATCTCAAATGTACAGGACAACTGAAGTCTCCATCTACCAAGAGAAATAAAAACAAATACTATGAATGCCATAAGGACCATGGCCAAGATACCTGTGACACCCCGCCTATTCAAATATACGGGTGACCAGCCCTATACAAAAATACAACAGGAATCTCAAATGTATCATTCTCAGTACCAACTAACAAGTATAAATATATCGGAAACCACCCTATATAAATAAATAAACAGGTGCCAAAAACTTTCTTTTTAAAAGCGTAGATACAAAAATCAAACACATACATCGGAACATGAACAACAATAGACAATAATGGACTAGATCATTACCAGGATAAGAGTATACATACAAAAAAATATTCCCGAATATGCTGTCGGGAAACAGACCATACAACAATGAAAGCACAATTACAAAAGAGATCAACGTAAGACCTTTGGGTACACACACCCGCTTTATAACTGTGAGTTCTTAACTAGATTACAAAAATAGAAGCGTCTATAACAAAAATCATGTAACATCCCGTACATGCTACAGCTCTCAAAAACTATGGAATAGATAACCATCATGGGCATCCTTGTGGAGGAACATTTAAAATAGACACAATATATGCATAGCAAGGAAAAGATATCAACGGGTCAGAGCCCTGGTTTTGAAAATAATTGTAGCAAGTGAATTAAATGCATAGTAATTAGATATGCAAGATTTCATAATTGATGTGGAGTCGCACTCCATTGAGACTCAACCTCCCCTCTTAGCTACAGTGCGCACCTAAGCGTATATAAGTATATAGTTAAGTTACACCCCCCCCCCCCCCACTAAATCTATGAACCATACCCCCCATAAGCCTAAGCATAACTCCCAAATGTGTAACTACAACCTATTAACGGTTAAATGACATTTCTCTATAATTAAGTAAATTAAATATACCCAATGAACTAATAACCAAACATTTCTCTACTTCCAACAGAGTGCTAGCTTTCGTGCGTGGGACATCTTGCAAGATAAATCCAAACAAGGAACCCCCTCGATACACTATTACTTAACATAGTTAGTCATGGGAATCCGTTCGGTCCTCAGCCCATAAAACATACTCCTAAATTCCAGTCTATAATCATCCAAGCATACATATACAATCATGTGCTAAAAAGGAGTAATGCATATCTCACATAACATACCATTAGGGCAAAACATAATACGCATCATACAAATATACTAACAGTCTCTACAATGATATCATCTTTGAGGGAATTATTCACTTATCATCCTGGGTTACCAGCGGTCGGACTCTCACACTGACTTGGTATAAAACCTATTCACAAGCATATGGGAAACATCCATAGTTCCTCACCTAGAGGTAAGAATAATCGTACCCAGGACGTCTTAACCCTGCCTCACACGCGGTAGAATACTGGATGCTATGACTCGAGGATCGTGCTCTCTCTCTCTGCTCCTCGAGCCAAAGGAGTTGCCCACATCGTGCAACTTCCCATGATAGCACTAGAGGGGTATGCACCACATAGAATATATTACACATCCAATATACGTCCACATTATATATACAAGCTGACACACCTTAGAATGTATATACATATATTACTAATCCTAGCTATATGTAAATATTGCACCTTACACTAGCTAATTATCTATAGAAACATATCAAGTTCATATTATAATTTACTCACTTAATTTTTCATTATTAACTCATCACACTTATGATTCTGTCACCAATTTACCCTTGTAATGACCCACGAAATCTCACTAAGTAGCCTGTAACTATTCTCGAAAGAATTCCTATTACATAGAGGATTTACACAAAGGAAACGATATAATACCATCATAAATATAACTCGATAATAGCCCCAAGGTAACCCCTCCATCGAGCCATATCATACCCACATTCATCCCCTTAAATATGTTTACACACTAACCTAGAGGAGTTTCCTAAGTATTTAAATCATCTGGAAAAGAATAGCATCAAAATTCTTAATTACTATAACCGGACCGGAGTTCCCCAAAAATGGACCGGTATGGTTCCTTAAATTTTCCAGCAATCCTTAGCATCCGGACCGATCCGATATTCTTGGAAAATGAATTGGTCCGGACTGCACAGTCCTATGTCCTACAAAATCTTCATACTTTTACAACATACTCTTCTTCTATAATATTACAACCTTAATATCCACCCAAAATATGCATTTCACCATTTCTATGCCTTCAAACCATATACACACAACAAGGATTAACCTTCTATACTAGATTCTAGTGGATGATTCTTCCTTAAATTCAAGGATTCTACAAGATGTTGAAGATTATTAAGCTTCCTCTTCTTTCTCTTCTTCTCACGTTCTCTCTCTCTAAATGGGTTTTCTCTTAATTGAGATTATTTACCCACTTAATCCTAATAACCCTTTATCATTAGAAATCCTATCTTTAAATAAAATACACACATAAAAATAACTAGTATACCCCAATTGAAGTCAAACTAGTCAAAAAAATTTGGAACCCAAATAAAACCCCAGGGCAGTCATTATGACTTTCACGACCCTTCTGGAATCAACCGTGCCCTCCAAATTTTCATTCGAAACTCGGAATATAGAAAAAAACATCTCTCGACCTAAGACAATTCATTAAAAAAAGCCACGGTTGAGAAATAAATAAATCTCGTCGCTCATACACGTATATACGACGAAATCGCATAAAACAAGATTATATTTACCCCATCTCTCAAATAAATACGTAACTCCCATAAATTTTAACTATTTGAACCCAATCAATATTTATTTTAAATCCTTATTTAAATTTTCAATTCTAATAAATCACCTACACTCGATAATTTAATATAAAAATAAATACACAAAAGTAAGGAGTATTACATACTTCCCCTCTTAAAGAAATTTCGTCCTCAAAATTTAGACATACCTTATAGAAAAAGGTAAGGGTACATGGACCTCATATCATCCTCTCGTTCCCACGTTGACTCATCTGCGTTACAGTGACCTTATTGAACTTGGGCTAAAGGTACTACTTTCGATCGTAGCTTACGCTCACTGCGATCTAAAATGGCAACTGGTTATTCCTCGTACGAGATATCCTGTTGCAACTCAATTTCTTCTGATGGATCATGCCAATGATCCCCCTCACATCGTTTATACTTCTTCAGGGATGAAACATGGAACACATCATGAGTTCTTTGTAAATTTTCAGGCAAATCAAGTCTATAAGCCACACCACCAATCCTTTCAATAATTAGGAAAGGCCCTACATATCTCGGCGAAAGTTTTCCTTTCTTGTCAAACCTCATAATACCTTTCATCAAAGACACTTTTAATAACACTTGGTATCCTACTTCAAACTTCACGTGCCTACGATATACATCGGCGTATCTTTTCTAGCGGTCCTGAGAAACATGTATGCAGTTACGAATCATTTCAATCTTTACCGAAGTATCCTGGATCAAATTTGGGCCAAGGAGTTCATTATCACCAACTTCCAACCAACACGCAGATCAATGACACGGGTGACCATACAATGCCTCGTAAGGCTCCATACCTATAGTAAATTGGTAAGAATTATTATAGGCAAATTCCACCATGGTAGGTATTTCTCCCAACTTCCTCTGAAATCTAGCATACACATCCGCAGCATGTCTTCCAACATCTGATTTACTCGTTCCATTTTCCCATCGGTCTGGAGATGGTATGTTGTAATCAACCTCAATTATGCCCCCATGTTTTCTTGAAAGCTCTTCCAAAAATGGGAGACAAAGATTTTATCTCAATCAGACACAATGTTGATCGGCACTCCATGTAATCTCACAATTTTGACAATGAAGAGATGAGCATAGTGTGCTATCGTAAAATCTGTCCTCACTAGCAAAAAGTGAGCTCACTTTGTCAACCGATCCACGATAACCCAATTAGAATCATGGCTTCACTGCGTCATTAGTAACCCCGTGATAAAATCCATGGAAATGCTTCCCATTTCCATACAGGAATTTCCAGCAGCTGCAACATTCCTAAGGGTCGTTGGTGGTCCACTTTTACTAATTGATAAGTGACGCATTTTGAGACAAATTCATCTATGTCCCTCTTCATACCTGCCCACCAGTATTGTCGTCGCATATCTTGATACGTTTTCTCTCCGCCTGGGTGAACAGTAAATTTTAACCTGTGAGATTCTGACATAACGGCTTACACAAATCGGGATCATTCCTCACCTAGAGGTAAGAAGAATCATAACCAAGATGTCTTACCCTTGCCTCACATGCGGTAGAATACTGGATATTATGACCCGAGAATCGTACTCTCTCTCTTTTCTCCTTGAGCTAGAGGAGTTTCCCACATCGCTCAATTTCCCATGATAGCACTAGAGGGGTATGCACCACATAGCATATATTACACATCCAATATACGTCCACATTATATATACAAGCTGACACACCTTAGAATGTATTTACCTATATTACTAATCCTACCTATATGTAAATATTGCACCTTACACTAGCTAATGATCCATACAAACATATCAAGTTCATATTATAATTTACTCACTTAGTTGTTCATTGTTAACTCATCACACTTATGATTATGTCACTAATTTACCCTTGTAATGACCCACGAACTCTCACTAAGTAGCCCGTAACTCTTCTTGAAAGAATTCCCATTCCATGGAGGATTTACACAAAGGAAGCGATATAATACCCTCATAAATATGCCTCGATAATATCCCCAAGGTAACCCCTCCATCGAGCCATATCATACCCATATTCTTCCCCATAAATATGTCTTCACACTAACCTAGAGGAGTTTCCTAAGTATTTAAATCATATGGAAAAAGAATTGCATCAAAATTCTTAATTAGAGTAACCGCACCGGAGGTCCCCAAAAAGGAATCGGTCCGGTTCCTAAAAATTGACAGAAACTTTCCATTTCCGGACCGATCCGGTACCCCTTAAAAATGGATTGGTCCGGTTCCTTAAATTTTCTAGAAATCCTTAGCTTCCGGACCGATTCGATATTCTTAGAAAACGAATTGGTCCAGACTTCACAATCCTATATCCTACAAAATCTCCATACTTTTACAACATACTCTTTTTCTACAATGTTACAACCTCAATATCCACCCAAAATATGCATTTCACCATTTATATGCCTTCAAACCCATATACACACAACAAGGATTAACCTTCTTTACTAGATTCTAGGGTTGCCACATATATCCCTAATGTTACCAAATTTATACCACAAATTATGAAATAGGTTACACAATTAAACATTTAGCAAGTTAACCACTTGCCTCAATGATTGTAGGGGCTTATTCTTCCTCAAAGTCAAGGATTCTACAAGATGTTGAAGATTCTTAAGCTTCCTCTTCTTTCTCTTCTTCAAACATTCTCTCTCAAAATGGCTTTCTCTTAATTGAGATTATTTACCCACTTAAGTATAATAACCCTTTATCATTAGAAATCCTATCTTTAAATAAAATACACACATAAAAATAACTAGTATACCCAATTCGAGTCAAACTAGTCAAAAATTACGGGAACCCAAATAAAACCCCAGGGGGAAGTCATTTTGACTTTCACGACCCTTCCGGAATCAACCGTGTCCTCCAAATTTTCATTTGAAACTCAGAATAAAGAGAAAAAATCTCTCGACCTCAGACAATTCATTAAAATAAGCCATGGTTGAGAAATAAATTAATCTCGCTACCCATACATGTGTATACAATGAGATCGCATAAAACAAGATTATATTTACCCTATCTATCAAATAAATGCATAATTCCCATGAATGTTAACTATTTTAACCCAATCAATATTTATTTTAAATCCTTATTTCAATTCTCAATTATAATAAATCACACACACCTGATAATTTAATAAAAATAAATACACAAAAGTAAGGGGTATTACAATACCGATGATTGTTATGCTCTTGAGGACCAGATTGAAAAGATTATCAATATGGGTCGGCTGAACAAACTCATTAATCAATACGGTCGTGTTTAGGATAAAAAGAAGCGCCAATGGTCTATGACAAAAGACAAATCCAATAACAAAGAAGGTAAAAAGCCTAAAGATGGGGAATGAGATAGCGAATCCACCGAGGAAGAAGTCGATTTGTTTGGAAAAAAATAATGCTCCAAAGGCAAACCTATGCATGATCTCTTTTGGCACATACATGATTTTTGGTGGAGTAGCTAGTGGAGGAACTAAATCGACTGACAGAAAGGCATATGTGGGTTAAGCAAAAGCAGGCATTAGATGAATGGATATAAATTGTACAATGAAAAAAATTGGAAGAAATTCGTCATATGAAAATAAACATCGATCGACAGATCATTATCTTTTCTAGGTTTGATTTCAAGAACATCCTTTACCCGCATGATTACCCATTATTTGTGAGCCACATGGTTCATCAATATAATATTTCTCGAATCCTCATTAATGGATAAATCTCAAAAGGTGTAATTTTTGGGGATTATTTCAAAGGTGTGAAGCTAAACGTGAAACAGTTAAAGCCCTATCATCAACCTCTCATCGATTTCAGCGAGGATAAAGTGTTCTTGATCTGTATGGTGGAGTTGGATGTCTGCATGAGTAAGTGGATAGCCTGTTTGGTGAAAAAAGTAACCTTCTTTATCATGGATCATCATGTGATATTCTCCTACAATATTATTCTAAGATGAGTTTATCTAAAGAAATTTGAAGTTATTCCTTCTATTATGCATCAAATGATGAGGTTTCCTACTCATTTTGGGGTGGAAGAAGTATGCTGAGATCAAGTCGAAGAAAGAGAATGCTACTTCATATCTGCTAAATAGAGAGAATCTTTCAAATGAAAGACTACTTCCTACAACATTGACATCATTGACCCAAAGGACGAGAAGAAATTTACAAAAGGTAAGGAAGTCAAAAAGGTAGAATCGGTGGTCCCCGATGAAGAGGACGGTGAAAAAAAATACAAATTAGCTCAATCTTGAAACCTAATGTCAAAGTTAAGTTGGCTAATATCTTGATAGATAAAAAGGACATCGTCGTATGGTTGCATTAAGATATGCCAAGGATAGACCCCGAAACTATCTGCCACCACCTAGGCGTGGATCCCACAACCAAGGAGGTTAAGCAAAATAGGAGACAGTTTACCCTAAATCAATACCAAATTATCCAAGAAGAAGTGGATAAGCTCATAGATGCTCGACTCATAGAGGAAGTCAAGTATCCATCATATTTTTCCAATGTGGTGCTCGTGCTAAAGCAAAATGGCAAGTGGCATATGTGTGTCGACTTCATCAACGTGAATAAGGCATACCCGAGTGACTATTACTCTTTACCTCAAATAGATCAAATGATTGATGCCACTAGTGCCTATGAACTCATGAGTTTCATGGATGCTTACAACAATTACAACAAAATATCTATGAATGAGGATAGTGCTGAGGAAACTTTATTCATAACAGATAAGGGCACTTATTATTACAAAGTAATGCCTTTCAATTTGAAGAATGATGGAGCCACATATTAACGATTGGTGAACAAAATTCTTAAAGACCAGATTGGACAGGCTATAGAAATTTATATTGATGATATGATAATAAAGAGTCTTAAAGTCGAAGATCATGCTTATATTGTAAATATACAATTACGAATAATCCAGCCAAAGTAATAGGAATTAGACCTGACACCACGATGGAGAAGCCTCAAATAAAGATAAACCCAACTAAATGTATTTTTAGTGTTTTATCCAAAAAAAATCCTCGACTTCATCGTAAATCAAAGAGTAATTGAAGTTAACCCAACAAAAATCAAGGCATTGATAAAGTTCAGAGACTTACAAGGTGCATAGCAACCTTAACTAGAATTGTCTTCAGAGCCATTGATAAACTCATACCGTTCTTCAAAGTACTATGGAAACCTTCCTCCTTCATCATTGAGTGGAATGTATAATGCGGGAAAGCATTTCAAGAATTAAAGGTTTATTAGGTTACGCTCATTTGTGTTCACGACCCCTATCTAGTGAAAATATGTACTTATACTTAGCAGTTTTAGAGTCCGTAGCTAGTTAGGAAATGGTTCTGATAGATTAAGGGGTTCAGAAGCTAATGTATTATATAAGTAAAGTTTTTCAAAGGCATGAAGCCGATATCCTAGAATGGAAAAATTATCTTTTACACTTATTCACATAACAAAGAAGATGCAGCCATACTTCTATGTGCATAAAATTATGGTGTTTGCAGAACAACCTCTTAAGCAAATCATGCATAGACTAGAGAAATATGGCCCTCTCAAGACATGGTCCATTGAACTAGGAGCATATGATATAAATTATCAACCTCGTACTTCAATCAAAGGCCAAGAACTTGCAGAATTTATTGCATAATTCACGTGGGAGGATATAAATTTTTCAAAGGAAGGTTCAAACTCTAAGCTAGTCCTTTCATCACAAGCCTCAGCTCCAGTAATTAAGGCCCCCTTTCAAGCCTTAGCCTCGACTGAAACAGGTTCAACTCCAGTCATTGAGTAATTACTATGACTGGGGTGTAACATACACGGGACATGCGAGCATAAAGAGTAATTAAAAATGGAAAGTAGGTCGTGCACATGTCATTAATTACGAATGTTATATATAAATTAAAAAATTGCAATATCAATGAAAGATATTGCCTATTAAATGAGGAGAAATTCATTTTCACAGATTATCGCAATTATTATGACATTTGAATCGCACTTACCCTAGGATCACATAGAACTTGTTTGGGTTATAATATAGGGTTGGGGTTAAAGTGGTGAAATGAAAGGATATTAATGGATTTAAAGGTGTTTGGGGATAAAGCAATTGGGATAATGGAAAATTGTGGAAAATACCAAAATTGAAATATGATTTTCCCAACATGCACTGGATATAACATTGGAAAGTGACAAAGATTATTGGACACTATATACATAAAGGAAATACTTTCTCTTCTTTTCTTTTCTTTTTTTTCTCATCTTTTTCTTTTGTTTTCCACTTTTTCTTTCTTTCTTTTCTTTTTTCTTTTTCGCCTTTTCTTTTCTTTTCACTCTCACATGCTCAATTGCTAATGAGACATCATTCCATCCCAAGTATCATTCAAAATAAAGGTATGAAAGGTGATATGTATGGATTATAACTTCAATTTGGAGTTAGTTATGGGATTCTGGGTTTTTAAATGAAAGGCTATATTTAGGCTCAAAGGGGTTACTAGGGAAATATATAGGGTGAGGTCAAGGTCATTATTGCCATAATAACAAAGAGGGACTATGATCCTTTGCTAGAGTTTACATAATTCTTGAGTCAAAACAGATTTGAAAATCATAGTCAAGTAACACATTTCAAAATATGAACGATAAATGAAATAATAGTAATATTAATAATGAATTTAATATTTTCAAGGAGGAAAGAGTAATGCATATTAAAACTCACAAATGAAGAAAATCCCAACGTTCACTTGGCGTAAATATATACAATGCAACAAAAGAATACCGAGTTATAAAGGCCTTAAACCAAATCAATTAAACAAAAAAAGTGCATGTGTTCATGGGTTTAAAGTTTAATTCATAAATTTTCATAATATCAATTATTCGAGGACTAAAGTCTAATAACTTATAAAATTGAGAACATGCATCATTGAATTATCTATTGGATCGGGCAATTATCAAAAATTACCATCGAAAAGAAGGGAAAAATTCCCAATAAAGGAGAAAAAATAAAAAAAAATTAAATTTTCAATTTTTAACAAAAAAACATACTTGGTAAGAACATGTGATCAAATCATGGAACTCAAAAAGTAATGGAAAGAATATACCACGCCCTCAAATTAAATGTTGCATTGTCCTCAATATGAATCAAGAACACAACACAAAGAGAGGAAAAAAAGATATTACCCAAAATGGAATGATTCCTGATAAGTATAAGTCTATTGATATTACAAATCATGTTAACACCAATCATAACAAAAAAAAAAAGAATAACAAAAAATTTAACTAATTACACTGACAATAAGTGAAAAGAAAAAATAACCTAATATGTACAACCTATAATTTTAACTTATAACTAATTATCTACTAGACATTACAAAAATTTAAGGTCCAACCAAAATATTATTTGACTTTAAGGAATCAAAGGTGGTCCCTCATTTGGGTGCATGCCTCACAATAAAAAGGGTATCGTTTATGTAATGGCGGCATGTACAAGGAGGAATAAATGAACAATCACCCATTTAAAAAAATTAGAGGATGATGGGGGGTTGGATTCAAAAGGGGACAAGACCAAATCGATCCCAAGAAAATAAAATTACCTTCTAATGATTTTTCAATTGGAATGGGAGGTGGGGTAAGTGTGAATGAATAGCCCTTCAAATGAAGTATCTCAAAATAACATTCTCATACAAAAATCATGTTAAAGTCCTTAATACTTTCATCTGTTTCTTATGATAGTTCCAATAGTTCGATAGTGGTAGGAAACAAAGGAAATGAAGGACCTTCAACCTCAAAAAAAATGAATCATTAAACATAGGTTGAAATTCGAAAGTGCTTGGATCACTCTCAATGATTTATTCTTCAAAAAATGTTAGAGGTAAATGCAAGTTTCAAACTCAACTAAACTTTTTTACAAAAGAATTCATTTATTTAAGTTGGACATTTTTTTTATCTGTCCAAGCTTCATAAGTATCGAATTGGTTGTTCAATTCCTTTTTTCCACTTTACAAAGTTTTCTAAGTGCTTTATTGAACCCTCTCATTTTCAAGAATTTTCATCTAATCACCCATCGTCATGGGTAATGGAGAATTTTTTTCAAGCTCACTATTTTTATTTTCATGAATTTGAAAGCATTAATGCATAATCTTGGGAGTGTAACTTTGAAAAGTACTATCATGACAATTACCAATATCTAAGGAGTTAGAATGAGACATTTTAAAGTGGGAAATTCAAATACCTTACGAGCACCCAAATATCAAATTTCTTGAAACAACTTATTACAAGACACAAGGCAAGTAAAAAATAATATACAATATATACACAAAGTGCTAAATCATTAAAATCCTAGAATGAACCATCCCCGATAATGGTGCCATTTGTTATGGGGGGTAAATGCAAAATATGTCATTGGGTGTTTGCACCCTATACAAAACAAATACCACAACTTGGCACGCTATATATGGAAGTATAGCGGCAAGTAGATTTAGGATGAAATTGATTTAGTAGTTAGAAAATAGGGAAAAGAAAAGATGATGAGGTGAGAATATAATTAACTGTAGGCAATAAGTATACTAAATTAAATTAAAAAATGAGATTAGGATCACTTCTCGACCATAGGCTCACAATACGTACAGATCTAAACGCACTTCACCAAACATATTCAATTGATCATAAACATCAAACATGAAGAAATTTAATTCAACAATGAAAGATTAAACTTTCACTCCAATATGGTCACGAATGGATTAAAGTCGCAATATCGCTATAAATACTACCATTGCGTGACAAAGGAAGTTAAATGCCTAATATTCCAACTTTAATACACAAGGTTTCGATTAAAAGTATTTCAACCCAAAATCTAGATTTTAAAGCTCAAAACCCATAATGGTGGTTTAATGATCCCAACCTTAAAATTAGCAGCTAAACATGGTATGAACAATTAATACAACTAATTTCCAATAAAAACAACTAATTTCCAATAAAAACAACTAATTAACCAATAAAAACTAACTATCAAAGCAAGAAAATAGTTAACAAAGCTAGAAACAAGGAAATACAACTTATATATATGAAGAAGATGTTGAATATTTACCTATAATCGAAAATTTGGGAGAGAGAAAGGAGAAAAAGCTCCCAAAAAATAGTTAAACCCTAACATAATCTTATACATAATGAAAGATTCGTCAAACAAATGAAGGTAAAAACTATATATACAAAACCAAGAAAGGAAAACTTGTAAAATAAAGGTGCCAAATATAATAGGGCGAATCGATTCGGCCCAAATTTGAATCGATTTGGTACAGGGAGTCCTCAACTGTTGGGGGAAAATCAATTCGGACCCTTCAGCTCCAAATTCTTGTGCTTGGATTAACTTATAAAAAATGTCGTAACTTCTACATTATCGATCGGAATGATGCGGAGTCGGAGGACATGCAAAGATAGATCAGATGGGTACACTTTTATAAAGACTTTGGGCCAGAAACCCATACAATAAAATGATAAAAATGCCCTTAAATGTGCACTTTATGGCAGAACTTTCTCGGAATGCGATAAAACTTCACGCTTAGCACCTTAATACCCATAAAAGCTCAATTATACCACGTAAAGCATAAACATACATAAAAGAGATTGTCTAGTTAACGAGCATAATAATAGGACTTAAGGTAACCGAGGGGGTTAAAATGCATAAGTATCAAGGGTAAATAAAAGTAATATTCGAGACAAATCAGAAAGAAATTTTTTGAAGGTAAAGGCATAGAGACAACCTCAAATTGCTATCAGGAGGAAGACCATGAACCGTTCTCTTCAGAGATACTTGTCTGGAAATTATACATTATTGGCTCTTCATGTATAATAAGAAGTGGTGTAAGATTTATACTTTCAACCCCAAATGAAATTGCTATCTAATATTAACTATATTTTAACTTCTTTATCTCTAACAATGAGGAGGAGTATGAGGCATTGATAACTGGATTCAACCTCGCATTCTCAATAGAAGTAAAGAAAATTCAAGCCTATAGTGATTCATAACTTGTGGTAAGACAGATATCATGGGAATATAAGACCAACGATGAGAAAATGGCCAAGTACCTAGCCAAGGTGAAGGCTTTCATAACACGACTTATGAAACTCAAGATGCAAAGTGTACCCATGGTAGAAAATGCAAGAGCGAATGTTTTAGCAGGACTTGATTTGGCCACAATAATGAAACTCAGAAGAGTAGTGTTAATAGAGGTACTGAATGAACCTAGAATCAAACGAGAATATCGAGAAATAAAATATTCAATCTCAACCTCGTCCCCTCATGGATGGATCTAATCATTAACTTTCTGAGATATGGTCAGCTCCCAGCTAATAGGGAAGCCAGAAAAATCAGATTCAGAGCTGCTAAATTTTTTGTCTTGGAAGACATGTTATATAAAAGAGGATTCCTCTTTTTTCTACTGAGATGTGTGCATCCTTCAGATGTGGAGTACATTTTAAAAGAGGCACATGAGGGTTCTTATAGAATTCATATTACAAGACGTTCACTTGCCAAGGGAATTATTGCACAGGGGTATTATTGGCCAACCTTAGCCAAGGATGCTCAATCCTACGCCGAGAAATGTGTAATACCCCGTAATTTTGAGTAATTTATTTTTAGCATTTAAATTACATGTGTGACGTAATTTAATTAAAATGGGAAAATAATATGAAATTAATAAATATTAATTAGTGAGAACATGATTAATATTTATACATAAATCTACTAGCATGATTAAGTAAATTTAATTAAGTCAATTGTAAGTGCATCGTATGTGAGTAGAAAGCACGGGAATTGACGGTATCTCAACTGGGGCATTTGTGTGGGATATTTTTGAGTTGAGATAGGATGTTTATGTTTAGTGACTCAGATGGTGTTTTCGAGTGCACGGTTGATCCGAGAGTGGTGAAAATAGTCAAAATGAAGTACCCGATGTAGAGATTGGTTATCGAGAGCATTTTAGACTAGTCCGGACCCGAGTAAAGGCATGAGGGTCATTTTACACCTAAGACTTTAATTAATTTTGGAATTTAGGTTAATTAAAGGGAGGATAGGGTTAGGGAGATAACCATAACACACAAAAAACTCAAGAGATGCAATTTGTGAGAAGAGAGGGAGAAAGAACACCCAAGATATCCAAAGGCTTGATGTGGTGAAGGACGTGGAGGAGAATTCTTGTCTTTAACCCGATGCGTAGAGATTCAGAATCACACCAATGATTTAAGGAAAGTGAATAAACTTGTTATCTTGAATATGTGTAGTGTAATATTCATAACAAAATTGGTAATTGACGATTTGATTTTGGGATGAGTTTGATTATATGGAAAAAGGGGGATTTGATAAAGTTGAATAATATGGAAGTTATCAATCATGTTCAAGGAAAATTAAGCATTAGAATTTGTTATTGAATAGAGAAAAACATGAATAAATGTTGTATATATTTATCTTAAATGAAAAGACACTATCTTGAATTGAAAAGATGAAACGTCAATGTTGTTGTTGATGTCTAAAAATGGACTTAATCTAGATTTATAATCACTGATAAAATATACTAGGTTACTCGAATCACACACACACAAGATAGAAGAGTTTTAGAGTGGTTCGGCTTTAAAATAACCTGCATCAACTATTGATATTATTTAGTAAGGTTATAATAGCTCAGTATGGTATGCATATGAGTGATTTGAGTTGTCCCTCCAGCGGACGAAGTATTACGTATTTATAATGGTGTAAAACCCTAGAGATGGAATGCATTTATATTGCCAAGCATTTACATATGTGTATAATAAATGAAACTCTTAAAATTCAATGTTATATGGAATCCCGTCCGAATAACTTTTAGTTTTCCGTTGGTTGGCATCCGTGGAGTTGGTCGGCCATCCAACCGACTATGTATCTCTGAAGCCTATCAAGGTGGCGAGTCGATCAAAGAAGGGGACAAATGTATATTTATCATTGGTCTATGTTGGAGAGTAATATTTACATACTACAAAAGCCCTCAATGCTCTATGCTTGATCATTGATCGAAAGTATGGAGTATTTGGTTCTTGAAATTACTCGGCGTACTATTTTGAGTATTTGGTCGGCGGCCGACTTCCCACACTATCGGGAGGCTTGAATCCCGCGGTAGTTATTTAAGTTAATCATTTAATTCCTATTTATCGAGGCAACCTATAAATAGGTATAATTTTCTGCTCATTTCTTTTCACCTCAAACCTTCTGTAGTTAAGAATTTTCCTTCATCTTCAAGCTTTCTTTGTACAATCGTTCGATGTCATTATTTTTTTTGTAGTTCTTACAGTCACTCTAGATCCCATGTAAGCCTTATTTCCCTATTTCTATGTTTTTATCATCTTTTTATCTTTTTCTGCCATGTTTTACATCGTAGACGAGGGTTCATTAGATGAATTTAGAGAAAAAAGAAAATTTTCGTCTTGTGTAGGTTTAGAGATAGACCAGGGTCCCATAAATGTGTATTCTCTTCCTGAGGGTCATTGGATCCCCACCCTATTCATAGTTGGCATCACTTTTCCACCAAAACATTTTTTTCTTCAATTTTGTCAATATATTGACGTTGTTCCTACTAAGGTGGCACTAAACACTTAGAGGGTTGTAAACGGTGTCCATGGGTTGAATGAAATTTATGGGACCCATATTGGAGTCCACGAGTTGATGTTTTGCTATAAATGGGGTACTATAGGAGAAAGTACATATTATCTAAAGACAAGGCATACCAATAGGGCCTTAGTAGTGAATTTACCAGATTCCAATAAGGATTATTAGGATTATAGTGTAGTTGTTAAAAACTAGAAACGAGTTCCTGTTCCTCAGGGAATGTCTTATAATGGGCCCAGATGTCCTCAATCAGGGCATGGCATAGGTTACAATTTCGTTATGTATTTGTTTTTCTTTTGTTATTGGTTTCTAAATTCTACCGACTAACTTTATTATTTCCTTTTTGATGCAGAGGAAAGTAAGAAGAGGTGTCCCAAATAAGGAAAAATTCATATTGAAAAACTCAAGTTTCTATGGGGATTGAATCAGAGGGTTGAAAAGGAGCATCCCTAAGTTCCATCACTTCTTTTATTACCCGACCAATATTTGTGTTGCCCAAAATTATTATCAACTTAGAAGAGGATCCTATGCCTACTTCTTCAGCTACAAAATCTTTTGGTGCTGAGTTAGGAGGAAATTCTTCCTCATTTGAATCTTTTGACATGTGACTAAGAGGAAAATGCCTAATTTGATGGGTGGACCACTATATCCTCCTCCAAAGAAAAATACTAATGCTGGTAAGAATCCAGTTAAGAAGAAGTCTCAGGCCAGTGACAAGAGGCCTCTAACTGAAGGGACTCATAATTATAAATCTCAACTGAAGATATTAAAGAGATGTTTGCCTGAACCTCTAAAATAGTCTTAAAAAACACAAGCCGACCAGCAAGCATTGGTTGTAAAGAAGACTACCGACCAATAAGAGTTTGTTAAAAAAATCCAGGCCGGACTTAACATTGGGTCAGCTTCTGTGGCTGTTAACCCTGGTTTGGCCAAGGGTTTGATCAAATCTGGTACTCTCCTTGTTGATCGAGCTGCAGCAGCCCCCATGCCCAGTTCAGACTTACTAAGAGGGCTTGCCATAATTTGTTATTGGTAAATATCCTATCTTCTACTTTTTCTTTATGTCGTTGAAATTATTATAATCATATTATGTTTACTCCTTTTGTAGTTTTTGGTTGACTTCAACCAAATAATCGATAAAGATGACCAACTGAGGACTTCTCCTAATGAAATGGAAGAGGCCTTTGAGGGCCTGGGGAAACCTTTGGTCGCTTATCGAGAAGCTTTGGAAATAAAGCAGTAGTCCTGGGAAGAAGAACTAAATAAGGCCAGTAACAGGGCAACTACAGCTGAAGGCTAAATAAATATCGCTGATGAAAAGGTCAAACTACCGAGAAGAAACTGGTTGATGTTGAAAGTGGGGATAAAACTACTGAACACAAACTTTTAAAATCCACCACTCATGCCCAAATTACTGAAGACAAAGTGGTTGGTCTGACTTCTGAGGTTATTTCCTTAAAGGCTAAAGGCAAAGTTACCTTTGATAAAGGTTAGGATAAGGCCCTTTTTACTACTTCTACTCAAATTTAGTATGTCGAGAAACTGTACTTAAAGGAAGGGTAGCCTAAAGCCCTGAAGGTTGTCGGCACTGAAAATAATTCTGAACTCTTCCAAAGGCATGACCCTAGTACTCCTCCTAACCTGGATGAGGAGTTTAATGATGAAGAGGGGTCTGGATAATATTCAATAATGCCCACGGAGTCTTGAATAGTGCCAAATGCTAGTGTCGACTAGCCCGCTACTAGCCAAAATTAAGCCAAGTACAAGGAGAAGGTTTAACTCCTTTTTAGCCAGTTTTATTTTTTGCCTTTGCTCATATGTATTTTTTATTTCTTAATGATGTAATCACCTCTGTACTTTAATATTAATCAATGAAAGAACGTTTTTTTTGTCTCAATTGTTGTTATCTTTGAATGACTTTGATTTCTTGTTAATTTTTTTTTATTGTTTGTTTCTCTAGACTTGCACCATAAACTCATATACTTGTGACTTTCCTGTTTGATGCTAAAAATAAGGAAATTATTCTTGTTGAATTTGACTTACTTAGATGATGTAAAAATCTCTTTGGAGTTGGCCATGTTCCTTTTTGAGGAAGATTTATCAGGGTTGCTTGGTCCGGATGATTCTAATCGAGTGACAGAGTCTTACATTCATCTTCATTGCCCCTTGGACAGAGTTGTAGCCAATCATGTCGGTTATTATGAGATGATTGAGCGATACAGGAGGATCACAAACATTCCAAAACACTTCTTCATTCTGACTATAAGGCCAAATATAAAGCATTAAGTGAAGGCTGGGGCTTTGATAAGAAGTTAAAAGATATTACGTCTGCTTTGAACAAGAAAGAATTGGCTTTAAACCTAGAACTAAAGAATGATCGATCAATTGCTACCATGCTGGAAAAGGGAAATAATGTACATTAGGAATGGACCTGATAGTCTGAAGAAATCAACCACCATTGATCCAGATGAAGGAGTTTTATTCTTAGAGACTGAGAATGACAGGCTGTTAGAAAAACTAGAAGCTTTGCATAAGAAAAAGGCTAAACCTGGGAATGCCTTTAAGTAAATTTTGGTTGTTCGGCCAACTATTAAGGAAGAGAGAACCAAGAATACTCTTGCCAACCAAGCCACCGTGCTAAAATCCAAAGATATAGTCCTCAAGAAACTCCAAGATCAGGTTGGCAGGCTGACATTCAACTTTCAAAAGATGTCAAAGGAAGTTTGGATGGATGGCTATAATGAGTCCTTAACTCAGTTGGATGGTCATCTTGCCCAAAGCAATCGTGAAAGCTATAATAGGGGTGGATTAACTTGTTGATCTTTCTAAAGTATGACCAAAATAGTGATATGTGGCACTAGAATGACCCAAGTTTCTTGGATTATACCAAACCTCCCTTCAAAATAGACATAAGCTGGATTCCACCTGATGTTATCCCTTAATGCATGATAAGTAAATATTTGGGTGATTATGGCCTCCATAATGAATGTGAAATGGTTCGTCCTCCTCACTTACTTGATAGGCCAAGCAACAATAATAGGCAAATGTTAAGAGATTTCAACACAATAAATTCACCATATACCCTCGATGATCTTCCCACTGGGATGGATAAGGCACAAGAAAGCGTCCAACGAAATAGATTTATACTTATTTTTCTATTGTAATGCATTTCTTATCAATGAAAGAAGGCTAATTTTTATTAAGATTTCTTTATTTAAGTTTGTGGTTTATATTAATCTTTTTGTCGACTAGGTAATCTTGGATACTGATTAGTTAATCGGCTTATGAACTAATGACATGCTTAAATGTTTAATATTTGATTCATATTTGAATCAATTATACGGACTTAGATTTAACTAATGCACTTATATAAAATTGTAAGTTACTTTATTACACTAATTTGTAGCATTAGTTATCAGTGGAGACCAACTATATTAGGAATGTATAATTATTCTTATGTTTTAACCTGGTCGAGTAAAATCTCTAGTGAAGAAATTTTACTGAATTCTTATTCTTGACTTACCTAAGACAAATCATAAAGGAAGTTTAACTTTTGTGAAGTTGGAAAAGTTAAAACCATGCACTTTTCTGAAGTTGGAAAAGTTTGGCGAGGAAATTTTCTAGACGAATATAAAAACTTTCTTGAAGTTGGAAAAGTTTGAACCATGCCCTTTTCTGAATTTGGAAAAGTTTGGCGAGGAACTTTTCAGAACGAATATAAATAACTTTTTTAAAGTTGGAAAATTTTGAACTATCCCTTTTCTGAAGTTGGAAAAGTTTGGAGAGGAACTATTCAGAATGAATATAAATAACTTTTCTGAAGTTGGAAATTTGGAAATGTTTTAACCATGCCCTTCTCTGAAGTTAGAATAGTTTGGATCAAAATCAAAATTATTGCTTATTAATTTGCGATTAAGGTGCAGCCACCATACTCTGAAAAAAAAACAAAAAAAAAAAGAAATATAATGGATAAAACATGATATTTCATTAACTTGAATAACCGATTACATGGAACATGAATTTTTTAAAAACTGAAGATAAACTTGTGCAGATGGTCTACGTTCCAAGGATTATTGAATTCTTTCCCTTCCAGACTTTCTAAACGATAAGTTCCTAGTCATATGATCGTCGAGATACGATATGGACCTTGCCAATTAGGTTCCAGCTTATTATTCTTCTGGATTACTTTCTTGAGCACCAGATCTCCCTGCTTCAGACTGCTCGGCTTAACCCTTTGATTATAAAACCTTGTAGCCCTTTGTTGATAAGCGACCATTCGAATAGCAACATTTTCTCAGACATCCTCTATGATGTCCAGATCTAGTTACATGATGAGGCCACTCTTAGGTGAATTAAAGTTCAATACTCTGTGAGTTGGCATACCTATTTCGACTGGTACCACTGCTTCCGTGCCAAAAGCAAGCATGTATAGGGTTTATCTCGTTGTTATTCTGGAAGTGGTCCTATATGACCAAAGGACACTCTGGAGTTCTTTAATCCAGTTGCCTTTAGCTTCATTCAACCTTTTTTTAACCCATCTAATAAGGTTTTATTGGTGATTTCTATTTGTCCATCACACTGTGGGTGCCCAAGTGATGAATGAAGCTTATGGATATTAGACCTGATGCAGTACTCTTTAAATTCCTCATTATCAAATTGAGTGCCATAGTTGATGATGAAGGCATAAGTCATGCCCTACTTTCAAATGATCTTCCTCCATATGAACTGGAAAACCCTCTGATAAGGCATATCAATCAAGGGCTCAGCCTCCACCCATTTGGTGAAGTAATTAACTTCTACAACTAAATATTTAAAGCTTCCATTGGTGGCCAGCAGTAGTCTGACTAAATCAATTACCCAAATAGCGAAAGGCCATTGAGAATTGATGGGTGTTGAAGTTTCTCCTGGTCTTCTATGGATGGTGGCAAATTTTTAGCACTTATCAAACTTCTTGGTGAAAGAAACATAGTTTGCTTCCAGCATCAGCCAGTAGTAACCTTGCATTTATATCCATTATCTTAAATATCTCCCGAATATGTGAGATCCACATGATCCTTCATGCACTTCTTTATCTTAAAGATCTCTCGACTATGTGAGATCCACATGAGCCTTCATGCACTTCTTGATGAAAGAATCATAGTCTGCTTCCAGCATCAGCTAGTAGTAACCTTGCATTTATATCCATTATCTTAAAGATCTCCCGACTATGTGAGATCCACATGAGCCTTCATGCACTTCTTTGATCAGATCATCCACTTTGTTTGGATGAACACAACGAAGTAAGTAAATAGCGTATCCTCGCCTATATAAAACACTTTTTCCAGCATGTAACTAGTTGCTTTGTACCTTATCTTCCTTGCCTCTTCGAGTCAGCTGGTAATGTTCCTTTTTTAATATACTTTCTAATTGAATACATCTATGAGGAACCTCACTCCATAGAGATAAAGATGACTTCCATTCCATCAATACTCCTAGGGGTAAAAATTTCCATAGGGATTGTTCGCCTGAGTTCTATTTGAGTTGTTGAAGCAAGCCTAATAAGAGCGCCTGCTAGGGCATTCTCAATCCTAGGAATTCTCACCACCTTGACTGAAAAAAAATGAAAAGATAACCCTTATATATTTTTTATGATATTTCATCATCGTTTCCCCTTTGACGCCATAAATTTACTGCATTTGATTGACGGTGAGCTGGGAATCACTATACACTAACACCTAGTCGGCGCCCAATGATGAAGTTAGTTCCAATACTATGATCAATGCTTCGTATTCAGCCTCATTATTGGAAGATTTAAATGGAATCTCATAGCATATTCCACATCTAAATTATTTATCATGCTAATGATGAGGCCTTCTCCACTTCTAGTAGCGCATGAGGATCCATTTATAAATAATTATCAGATTGGAGAATCATCGGAGAATTTTTCTTCTGCCAGCACTCCATGTTTGAACGTCGTCTTGCTCTGTTGAATTCTTTCTTGAACGTCTGAAGATTCTAGTTGATCGGATATAATCTCTATTTTCTTTTGAGCGAAGCTCTTTTCTGAATAAGTCTTCTTGGCAAGCAAATGTGGATAGGCTACGAAATTTGTCATTGCTTGGCCTTTTATAGCAACTCTGGGTTTATAAATAATTTTATAATCCCCCAATTCAACTTCCCAAGACATTAAACTTACAGACTTCTCAGGTTTATGCAATGTCTTCAGCAAAGGCAAATCCGTATAGACGACAATGCTGTGAGCTTGAAAATATGGTCTCATCCTCCTGAATGCCTCAATAAGAGCTAATGATAACTTTTCCAATCATGGATATCTAATTTCAGCTCCTCAAAATGCCTTGCTTGTGTAATATACTGGCCTTTGAACTCCTTCATCTAGTCGGATCAAAGCTAAATCGATAACTGACTCTGAAACAGCCAAATTTAGATATAATTTTTACAATAAAACTGGTCGAAAAAGGAGTGGGGGAGAACCTAAGTACTTTTTTAACTCCTATAAGGGATTCTCACATTCATCATTCTACTCAAAGGTCTTTCTAAGCAGCTTAAAGAATATAATACATATATCAGTTTCTCAGGAGATAAAATGATTCAATTCAGCTACTCTTCTTGTCAGTATTTGAATATCTTTCTTGCTGGTCGGGGACTGCATTTCTAGCAAGGCTTTAATTTTAGTATGGTATGCTTCTATTCCCTTTTGATTGACGATATATCCTAATAACATTCCTTCCTTTAATGCAAAGATATATTTGGTTGGGTTGAGATTCATTTGTTTTTCTAGTTTATCAAAGGTTTGATCCAAGTCGGCAATGTGGTCGGTAGTGAATTTGCTCTTGGTAAGCATATCATCTACGTACACTTCCATATTTTTGCCAATTTGGTCTTTAAAAACCTTGTTCACTAGCCTCTGTTAGGTTTCTCCAACATTCTTCTGCCCAAAGGGCATGACATTGTAGCAATAAGTTCCTCGATTAGTAATAGAGGAAGTATTTCCTCGTCTTCAGGTTTCATCTAAATCTGATTATAAGCATAACAAGCATCCATGAAGCTGAGCAATTTATAACCTGATGTTGCATCGACTAATTGATCAATCCTTAGAAAAATGAAAATGATCTTTTGGGCATGCCTTATTGAGGTCTATTAAATCCACTCATATGTGTCATTTGTTATTCTTCTTCTTGACCATTACTACAATGGCCAACCAGCTGGGGTACTTGACATTTTCAATAAAACGTGCTCGCTGCAATTTATCCACTTCCTCCTAGATTGCCATATTCTTCTCGAGGTTGAAAACTCTTCGCTTTTGCTTGATCGAATTAAAATCTGGGTAGATATTAAGCTCATGGAAAATGAAGTTTGGATCAATCCCTGGCATATCTTCATGGTTCTAAGCGAACATGTTTTTCCTTTCTCTGAAGAATGTAATTAATTCATGTTTAAGAGAGGGAAACAATCTTGAACCAATTTGAATAATTCTTTCTGGCTTCTTGTCATCCATTACAATAGCTTATGTTTCTTCCATAACTTTCCCCTTCACCAGCTCCTCCTCTTCCCTAGGATCCAGAGTGTAAATTTGGAAAGTTATGCCCTTAATTTGTATTTCCCATTGGTCGGCTGGAGTATAATAGCATTCCCTGGCTTCTTTCTTATTGCCATTCAATATGCCTACTTCATAATTTATTGGAAATTTCAGGTATTGGTTAACTATAGATGGCACATCCTCTAACTGCTTTATTCCCACTCTTCATAGGATGATATGGTAGGTTGATGGGATATTCTTGTTTAACATAAATAAATGAATCCTTTCTCTCCCACTTATCGATCAGGAGCCGACTAAAACTTCTAGCTTGATTATCCCCAAAGGGTATACTTTCTCACCTGCAAATCCTATGAGAGGTCTATGGTATGGTTCCATCTTACTATATTTTAGCCCTAAACTTTGGAAAGAGTTGTAAATTACATTAGCTAAACTTCTATTATCAACTACTATCCTTGTAACTTTGTCGTGATGAACTCAGCATAAGATAACTAACGAAACATCGTGAGGATAAAGCACCCCACTAAGGTAATTTTTGGAGAATCCGATTAATAGCTTATCTTTATTAACCTTCCTCGGTCGACTATCGCTGGATTTGGCCATGTCAATCCATTTGATAGTTGGGAAGGTCTTGGCTTCTTTTAAGTAAGCTTTTTTTTTTTTGCAATCGTGTTTCCTCCTCCAGCATCTCCTCCTGCGATGAAGTGGCATCCAAAGGATATCATGCCGACCTCCACTTCTGGTTCATCGGGCTTCTTAGATAAGTTTGGATCATCCTTAAAATCATTATTTGTTGTTCTTTAATTATCTTCCTTTGCTCGAGATGGAGATTCAAACCTTCTACGATCATTTCGATTACCAATCCAATCAATAAACTTGCTTAGTTTTCCACGCCGAATAAGATTTTCAATCTCATTTTTCAGTGCAATACATATGTCGGTGTTGTGCCTGTGGTCCCTGTGAAATTCACAATACTTGGACTTATCCATGTTGCTGGGGATGTTTTCAACTTTCCAGGCCAATTTAGTTATCGTTCCCATTTGATTTCCTCCGGGATATGGTGCGCACCTTTGTTCAGCGGGGTATATTCATAATATTTCTTTATTTGATCAAGCTTTTCGTCTTTTTGGTCCTTCTTGAATGGGTTAGAATTATTTCTCTGACATTCACTCTCGATCTCAAGAGTTTCCTTAGCTTCCATAGCCTCCTCGACATTCATTATTTTTCCAGTCTAAGCCATTAATTCTGTCATGGTTTTGGGTAGATTCTTCGCCAAAGCATAGTAAATATCTTTAGTGAGCAACCCACTCATAATTGGTGCAATAGCTATCTTCTCCTCATAGTACACCACCTCTAGTTCATCATTGTTAAAATGTATGATGTTGTCTCTAGTACTTTCTCTCGACTTTTATCGCACGGTCAATAGATGAGTGACACTCTTGATCGTCTTATCCCCAAAGTAAAAGTTATCTATGAATAATTTAGATAACTTATAAAAACTATAGATTTTACCTCTTGGGAGATATTATACCAGATCAGGGTTGGTCCTATGATAGAACTGGGGAAAGCACTACATCTCATTTCGTTAGGCACTGAATAGATGTCGACAGCAGCTTAATATTGCTCTAGGTGTAAGACTGGATTGGTTTTCCCATCATATTTAGGAGTGAACACCGGTGGCTTGAACTTTGAGGGTGTGGGGTATTCAACAATAGCCTAGATGAAAGGTGAGCCTTTAACAAAACTCCTTTGTAATGGATTATTAGTCTTGGTTATTTCACCTAGCCGATCTTCTAACCTCTGCATGGATCCTTTCCAGGAATGTTCTTCTGGCTTAGATTTGGTCAGATTAGCTTTGTGGATTTGTTGTCCATATGTGCTAAACTCTTTTCTTGAGAGGTCTGCTCGGCACACATAAAGCCCATCATGCCTACCCTTGATCTTGTGGACCCTTCTCTATGTTCGCGATGATGCTCCTGCCCCCTATGATGCCTTCTAGTTACTCGAGGACCTAGACGGTCAAAAGAAGATTCCCTACTTATCCTTCCCAATATACTTGGCTTTTCTTTGGAAAAAGATCTATTATCATAGAAATCTGTTGATTGGAATGAATAAGTTGCGCCATGATGATATGATCGATCATGAGAAGAACAAGAATGCTAACTCCTTTCATTTATATCTGTTGGAGGTGGCATATCTCTTATGGAATTGTATGACTTATCTTGTATTTTGCGAGCCAACTATCTGACGGATTCTTTCCTAGCCTCCTGTCCTTTAGCTAAATTGAACAAAACCCTTTGGAGATCTGCTTCACCAGGGGGAGCAAATATTTCTCAATTATTGCCTGCAACCATCATGCTACTTTTTATGAGCAGTAGTCATTCTTTAAACTAATGAATAAAATATATGAAGTAGAGAATGATGACTGACAGTTGTTCCCACAGATGGCATTAATCTGTTGATGTTTAAAAATGGACTTAATCCATATTTATAATCACAGATAAAATATACTAGGTTACTCAAATCACACACACAAGAGGGGAGATTTTAAGAGTGGTTCAGCTTTAAAATATCCTACATCCACCGTTGGTATTATTTAGTAGGGTTACAATAGCTAAATATGGTATGCATATGAGTGATTTGAGTTGTCCCTCCAGCTAAGAATTATTTCGTATTTATAATGGTGTAAAATCCTAGAGATGGAATGCCTTTATATTGCTAGGCATTTACATCCGTGTATAATAAATAAAACTCTTGGAATTCAGTGTTGGTTGGCATCCCATCCAAATATCTTTTGGTATTTCTATTGGTTGGCATCCATGGAGTTGGTCGGTCGTCGAGCCGAATAAGTATCTCTGAAGCCTATCAAGGTGGTTAGTCGGCCACGTAATAGGACAAGTGTATATTTATCATTGGTCCACATAGGAGAGTAATTTTTACATACAACACTTGATTTGGAAATTTAAGATTTTCATTAGAAATTATGATATAATTGATGTTGGAAAAAGAATGGTGAAAATCCCATGATTTAATTTAGTTTGAATTTTATCTTAGGCATAATTATGTTTTGGAGGATAAAAAAACCTTATGGATACATCCCTTAGTTAATATGAATTCATAGTTGATGAAATTGATGTTAAGTTAATGATTTTAATACTTTTGGAGAGTATGTTCGGTATGGAAAATTTTGGGTAGACGAGGGTTGACTAAAATTATTTACGTAGGGTATTTAGGAGATAAAATACTCGGGTTGTAAGATGTGTAACGGGATAGAGTAGTTTTTGTTATGAATTTTAGGGCTAGTTGGGAAAGTCCGGTAGAATTCGGTGATGAGAAGCAAGGTTAATTATTTAATTAAGAGAAGAATTTAATTAATTAAGATTCGGGATGAGATCGAGTTATTAGACTAACGCTTCGGGTAATAGGCACAAATTAGTCAATTAATGTGATTTTTTATATATACTAATATAGATAGTGTATATATGTGTATTTATGATATCTGTGTGTATAATATTATGTGGAACATACCCCTCTAGTGCTATCAGTGGTGGTTACGCGATATAGTGATCTTCCTTGGAGAATCACAGCAGGCTAAGTATCGACCCCAGGTCATAGTGCCATGTTTGTATTTGTTTGATTCATATTCGCAGTGAGATAATTGTGGGTAATGTTATGACTCGCTATTGAAGGATTATGATCGCCTCTAATACGTTTACGATTTTACTGAGTCGGTGTGATAGTATGACCTCTGGTAACTAAGATGATGTGAGCATGTCATGGATGATGATAATAGCATTGTAGAGACCCGCATCAAGTGAGTTATTAATCTATGGGATGGCGGATATACGCGACATGTGTATATTTGTTGTAGTATATTATTATGTGTATTTATGTGTAGACAAATATGCGGGTTAATATTAAGTGGTTACGGTTTGAATAACTAGTGATGGTTATTGGAAATAAAGTAATAAATTATAAATGTGATCGTGGAATTAAATAACTCGAGTAAATTTATTAAATTGTTATAATGTAATAAGATATTGTTTAAGCAATTATGAAAACTGATAAAGAACTAAAGGTAGATATTATACTCAGGCCAGGGTAGTATAGTATTGATGTTAGTGGCAAGGCTGGTTAGGTGGGTAGCGTAACTAGGCGGGTTAAGATGCATACATTAGGTGCGCATTGTAGATGAGGGGTGAGGGTGACTCACGAGAGTGTGTTACCGGTCTAATAATATGAAAATTGACTTTACATGTTCATTTATGCTTTTTATACACTTGCTAATATTTTTTTAAAGTTTTGGGCTCTGACCCGTATCAAATCTATTTTCAAAAAATTTAGGTATCCAGCCACAGGGACGCCAAGGATGATTCATCTTCTAGGGATTTCGTAGCTGCAACTGATGTGGAGGCTTGCAGTATTTTCGAGTATCCGTTTCTATTATTGACATTCTTGATTAAGTTCTATATTCCAGTTTTGATTAGGTGTGTATCCCCTTTTCATTCAGATTTATCTATTTCAGATTATGTTAGTCAGTTAGATTGGATATATTGGATTTTTACCCGATGGTTTATTCAAAGACTTTATTTATTTATCTATGCTTCATACTTACATTGTGGTTTGATTTATATTGGTTACTATGTATGGGATTATTGTGGATTGATTAATATTGTTGTATATTAATGAAAAATAAAATTTGGCATTGTCTTATTTAATTAATAGGTGGTTAGTAATTTAAAATGTTTTCGACAGTGGTGCTAAGAATGAACTAGATGAGATTCCTGTTTTATTTTAGTAGAGGACTAATCAACCGTTATTAAAATAGGCGGGTTGTCACAAAATTAAACCCTTGCCAAAGGCATACCAATATAATTCTCCAACCTCATTAACTCTTCACGCCCATCATTGACTTATGGTCGTTCGCTCAATGGGGTATTAATATTGTGAGCCCTCTTCCCCAAGAACTAGGATGATTCAATTTTTTGATAGTGGTAGTTGATTACTTCACGAGATGCGTAGAGTCTGAACCTCTAATCGAGATCCCCAACAAAAAATATTTCTAATTTATGTGGAAAACATCATGTGCAAATACATAATCCCTTATGTATCCATCACCGATCATGGAAAGTAGTTTGATAATAATGCACTGGAAAAGTACTGTGAAAAGCAAGGGATAAATCACTTTTATTCATCTCCTGCTCATCCTCAGATGAATGGTCAGATTGAGGTCACGAACCGAAATACGCTTTTAGACATCAAAGCGAGACTTAAAGAAGTAAAAAGGAAATGGATGGAAGAATTGAAAATCATGTTGTGGGATTATTTAGAGACTCCTATGACTCCTATAAGGGGAATCCCATTTATATTGGCATATGGATCAAAGGTCACCGTCCCTACTAAAATCGGTTTGCCAAGCCATTAAGCATAACATTTCGACGAGGAGAGTAATGATGAAGAAAGAATATTAGACTTGAACATGGTCAAAGAAATTAAAGAAAATACACAAGATAATGTGGCGACATATCAATAAAGAGTCGTTAAGTAATATAATAAAAAGTTCAAAAGATGACCATTGAAGGTGGGGGGTTATGTCCTCAATACATTTATTCAGAAGCAGAACAAACTCCACCCCAATTGTCATGGCCCTTATAGAATCACTGAAGGATTTGTTCCAGGGACCTATTGTCTTTGAAACCATGAAGGAGAACAATTTTCCAATCCCTAGAACATAAAATATCTAAAGAAGTACTACCATTAAGGGGTTATAAAGAGGGATCATAGGTAAATAAAAGCATCTTATATAATGTAAATTTTCCCATTTGTTGATGAATAGAAATACAACTTTCACTCTTATGCTACCTGATTGATTTGTTATATCTACTTCTTCTTGTGTTAAATCGTGTTTATGACATACAAAATGAAAATGCTTAGGGATTTGAACTCATAAGCATTTATCAAACAATGACATCGGTAAGGGCAGTCTTCTAACAAAGATGAACCCAATAAAGGTTTGACTCATCGTCAAGAAAAAATAATGAGGGTAAATAAGCTTAGTCTGAAAAAATCAAAGCGAAAACCCACAAAAACTATATATGACCTCATAAGTCTTAGTCAATCTCATTAATCGTTAAAAACTTTTATTGTTTAAGGGTCGACATAAATGCCCCTAGTGAAAGTTATAATCCATAATTTAAAAAGTGATGAACCAAAACTCAAGTAAAAAAACTTTTTGTTAATCACCCTCATCTTAAATGTAAAATTTGGATGAAATATAAATAAACATAATAGGGAAATATTAATATGTTCGGACAATTTAACACAAATTTGTTCAAGGGCAAGTCTTGATTAATTTTATCTACTTGCTCGACTTATTTAAGTCAAATTAGTTTGAGGACTAAATAATTATTGCATTGATATCAACATCACCCTCATCCTGATCCAAAAATATAGTCACGACCTGTAACAAGCATAAATGGGGGAGAAGAAAAATTCGAGTTTTACTTGGAGAAAATTAACATTTTTTAGCCTGCTTCAATAAAAGCTACTTTAAGGACAAATTAATGTTGCATTAACTTGTTCGGTTAATTTAAGAAAAATTGGTTGGAAAAAAATTAAGGCAAGAAAGTCACAATCACTTCATAATATTCGGCATGATAAGCTTTGACCTCAGATTCATAGTTGAACTTGAGTAATACGCTCAAGAATATGAGGACGCCGATAAGGAAACCTGCAAACATAACATGCTTAACCAAAATATTCATAAAAAGCCACATCAAACATATGAGAATGGAACATTAGAACACTTTTAGCACAACAAAAATAAAACTCCTAGGAGTTAAGTGTAGCATCCCTCAAAAGGGAGAAATGTTAAAGGTTACAGACCATATTACAAAAATAGGCCATGCGGGAACGAATCAATGTTCAGGAAAAAAAAATCTAAGTTGCCCCATTCTCGGGAGTGCCAATATTGAGAGTGAGGTTGGAAGCAGCGTCATCTTCTCCTTCAGGAGTCTTCTTAATAGTCAAAGGAGTATCGAATATAACATTAGGGTTAGCCTCGGTCACTTCACATTCATCCTCTTGAGCATCGAACTCCAAGGATATGGTTTTTCTCATGTCATCATTGATCAACCATGTCCACCTCCATAATAATATTTGTATACTCTCGAATGACCCTCATTTTCATCTCTTCACACCTGTAGCGTATGTAATATAAACCAAGGTCCTGGAATTCGACTGAGCCATGGTACTTCGGAATGGCTTCTTCTTTGGACTTTTTTATTGTAGCTATAAGGGTATCATTCGTATTTCTCTCAAACACAGACTTGGTTGTCTGCAAACCAAGCCTAGCCTCATCTTTCTTTGATCAAATTGGTGATCTTAACTTTACTCTTCTTCTTGCACTCGTCAATCTCAGTGTTCCTCTTGCTAAAAAGGGCTTCATACTTCCCTTGTAATTATCCTAGCCACTTTGTTGTCACGAGCACTCAGTAGGGATTCGCCATTCCTCATTGTCTACTGTTGGAGGTCTCATCAACAACATGCCATGTGTATAGAAAATGGACAAATGCATCAATGGTTGAATAAAACTTGCGGAGTAAAAAGTTAGCAAAATAGTAAAGGAAACTAACCTGGAAGACCTTATTGATAACAAGGCCAATGTATTCTCCCCTGTAACACCCCGAGTTTTAAATAATTGACTTTAATTAATTTGGAGTAAAATAAAATTTTGGGAGTTTATGGCCTTTAAAGATTTAACTAGGTATTATTCGTAAATCGTTCAATCGGGAATTAATTCGGGCCTTTTATAAAATGTTATATAAGTTTTTATTTAAATATTTAACTGGCAGGTGCATATTTGTTCAGCTAAAATATTTTATCAGATAATTAAGTCGAATTTTAAAAAGATTTGGATTTTTATATTGGGGTCGTTCAAATGACATCGTATGTCGTTCGAATGACATAAGCTTCTCGTTCGAACAACATTGAACGTCGTTCGAACGGAAGAGGTGGTTTATGGATGAAAGTCTCCTAATTGTGTTTTAACTCTTAAAATCTTTATCTACTAATCAAAAATGGGGTTGGGACTTCGAAAATCACTTTCCTCTCAAACTTTCTCCAGAAAACTTTTCCAAAACATATTTCTCTCATCTTCAACCCCTAGCCCCTACTTTTCACAAAGTTTTAAAGATTCAATTGGTGTTTTCTTAAGAAGAGTTCAACCTTCTACTCAGATTTTCATTCAACTAATCATAGGCATGAATACTCTATTCCTTTCCTTTAGTATTATGCGTTTTAAGTGTTGCCTAAACCTTAATCTCATGTTTTTATTAAAACTAATTAACAGTCTAATTAGAGAGAGTGGACACATAAAACTTGGGGCTGTTTTTATGAAATCTCTTAATATGAATAATATTCATAACCCTTGGATACGTAGGATTCATGAGTGGATTTTGGGATTTATTGGTGTAGGTTGCATGTGGAAAAATCCTAGTTTTGAATTAAATAAATTGGGGGCGTATAACTCATGTAAGTTACGTTGAGATAATGAAATTGGGATTATGTCATATTAATGATGAAATTCAGTGTTTATATTAAAATTATTAATTGAGATCAATTTTGGTGAAATTAAGATTTAATGGAGTTGGACTATTATGCGTAGTTTTTGTACGTTGATTAATTATGATCATTTGTATGATTTGTTGATATTATTAAATTGGCTTTTTGTGACGACGGGTTGTGGGGTATTTTTTTCTCTCCCACTATTATTTTAGGATGCCTTCTAGGTATGGGACTAGTGGGTAGGCCTTTTGATGATTTACGCCTTCTAGGTATGGGACTAGTGAGGGTAGACTATTACGACTTGATTATGTCGGGGGTGGACTGATTTTTATTACTTTATCATTGTTACACTAGCATAGGCATTAGACTAGGTCGAGGTTTATGTTAGAAATTCATCCTATACATAGGGTAGGACATATTGATAACTTGGGGACCCTTAGGTATGGGACTAAGGGGTATTTTTTATGATCTCACATCGATAAAAAGTGTGGGGTAATTTATATATGGTGAAATTGAGAAATTGAGAATTAATGCCTAAGATAAAAACGGGTATTAAAATTTGTGGCAACATAATGTGTCGGGACCGACAGTTTAAACGAGTCAAATGATGATTTATGTCGTGTTGTGTGTGGAACCTTATCCTGTGTCGGGGATGACAGTTTAAACGGGTCAGAGGACGATTGACAAGGGGAAGTGGGACATTTTGGTGAATTATCACCCGAGGCAGAAGGTCCTCCATACCTAATAATTATTGAAGTAAGAATGTAAATAATTGAGAAATTGATAACTTGGGTTAATTTAAGTAAATTAACACTGTGGGACTGTGGAATGACTTAAAATCATATTGGTGTGCCTTTTTAAATGGGATCTCTACGGGTAGTTAGTGATTATATTTATCACGATTAATTATCTCCTAAAATTTTAAAATATTCTATTGTGATATTTATTGCGTATAATGCTGTTGTCTGGATTCAAGGATCCTATTTTAGGGGAGTAGTGTGTATTAATACTCGGGGCTCTGATCTCGTGCGTTAACTAATTTTTCAGGTAATAGTATTTGGAAAAGCTGCATAGAATTCATTGGAGATTTGCTTGGAGGTGCAATTGGAGTTGCTCTAACTTATAAGTGTTGATTTAATTTAGTTTTCCATTCCTTCGTATGTAGTTTGAGATACAATTTATGGTTTTGATTGGGCCATTTAGTTCCAAAGTTGTATGGGTTTTATTCAGTTTTATATTACTAGAGATTAGTTTATTATTTGGAGTTTAGCATGTGATGGATCTTTTATCGTTCAGTTGTTGTTATCAATTGAGTTTGATTTAATTATTTATCTTGAGGATTGATTTATTTATGTCTCATGCTAAGAATGGTATTTTATTTACTCACGCTCGGCTTAGTTTTGGTGGCGGCCAACACCAGAATTAGGCGGAGTGTGACAGATGGTATCAGAGCATGGTCTTAGGTCTCATAGATTATGAGTCCGTTTATCTTTTGCGTTGCCGAACTTTAATTTCCTTTACTCCTTAAGGTAGAGGGTCTAGAATACATGTTAGATGTGTTTCTTGGAAATGTGAAGTTTTGTGCTAAAGACGTTATAGGCATTGAGTTTAGAATTAGTAAGCTTGATGTGAGGATCCTTAGAATGGATTTTGGAGACGATGATGATTTTGGATGTTAGGTATCGTATGTATCAATTTTTGGTGTTGAGATTTAATTTGAGGAGATTAGCATTTGGATGACTTTCGAATATAGGATCGAGTTGGGGATTTGAGAAAGCATGTGGTACGCCGTTTTCATAGTTACGCGTATGTATATAGTCAATATATATATTATTTTGTTGTTCTTGGGGTAGGTGCGATTAGGATTAGGTGTATGGGCGCCCAATTATAGCATTCTACGGGTAGGCATACGTGAGCCTTATTTTCTTTTGCGAGATTTACGCCGTTGATGTGTATGTTTCGTCTAATTTCGAGGACGAAATTATTTTCTGGTGGGGAAGTATGTAACACCCTGAGTTTTAAATATTTGACTTTAATTAATTTGGAGTAAAATAATTTTTGGGGAGTTTATGGCCTTTAAAGACTTAACTAGGTATTATTCGTAAATCTTTCAATCGGGAATTAATTCGGGCCTTTTATAAAAGTCTATAAAAGTTTTTATTTAAATATTTAACTGGAAGGTGCATATTTGTTCATCTAAAATATTTTATCAAATAATTAAGTCAAATTTTAAAAAGATTTGGATTTTTATACTGGGGTCGTTCAAATGACATCGTAAGTCGTTCGAATGACAAAAGCTTCTCGTTCGAACGAAACTGAACGTCATTCGAACGACAGAGGCAGTTTATGGATGAAAGTCTCCTAATTGTGTTTTAACTCTTAAATCCTTTATATACTAATCAGAAACGGGGCTGGGACTTCAAAAATTACTTTCCTCTCAAACTTTCTCCAGAAAGCCTTTCCAAAACATATTTCTCTCATCTTCAACCCCAAGTCCCTATTTTCACAAAGTGTTGAAGATTCAACTGGTGTTTGCATAAGAAGAGTTCAACCTTCTACTCAGATTTTCATACAACTAATCACAGGCATGAATACTATATTCCTTTCCTTTAGTATTATGCGTTTTAAGTGTTGCCTAAACCTTAATCTCATGTTTTTATTAAAACCTACTAGCAATCTAATTAGAGAAAGTGTGCACATAAAACTTGGGGTTATTTTTATGAAATCTCTTAATATGAATAATATTCATAACCCTTGGGTACGTAGGATTCGTGAGTGGATTTATTGGTGTAGGTTGCATGTAGAAAAACCCTAGTTTTGAATTAAATAAATTTGGGGGCGTATAACTCATGTAAGTTACGTTGAGATAATGAAATTGGGATTATGTCATATTAATGATGAAATTCAGTGTTTATATTAAAATTATTAATTGAGATCAATTTTGGTGAAATTAAGATTTAATAAAGTTGGACTATTATGAGTAGTTTTTGTACGTCGATTAATTATGATCATTTGTACGACTTGTTGATATTATTAAATTGGCTTTTTGTGATGACAGGTGGTGGGGTATTTTTGCTCTCCCTCTATTATTTTAGGATGCCTTCTAGGTATGGGGCTAGTGGGTGGGCCTCTTGATGATTTACGCCTTCTAGGTATGGGACTAGTGAGGGTAGATTATTACGACTTGATTATGTCGGGCGTGGGCTGATTTTGGTTACTGTATCGTTATTACGCTAGCCTAGGCATGAGTCTAGTGTAACATCCAGCCTAATTAGATACTGGGTGATCGATCATTTATTAAATTAATATCAAGGTGAACGGTTGGTTCATTCTCAGCATCAATGTCACAAAATAATTATTTCCAATTTAAACACCCTATATAATTAAGCTAAGTGTCAAAACAATTTAAAGTCTTATTTTTACTTTATTAAATACCAATATAAAAACCTTTTTAATACCCAACAGTTTAATAATCACATACATATAAAGGATGGCAATTAACACACAAGAATTAAACCATCTAGATAAAGCAAACCAAGATTAAGAACTATAAATGAAATCATCCTAACAAGAGTTAACTCCCGAAGAGTACTGAATACTGGAAAAATAAATAAACATAAATATCCAACAAATCCAAATGGAATAGGAAATTGGACGACACATGCCCTAACTATAAAGATCTAAAATGGGAACTGAATCAATGACAAGGTCGTCTAAAGCAAGGGCCTGCAACTCCCACATAAGTTGTAGCACGTCCAATCTAAAGAACCTAAGCATGTCGTCCCTGTGGCTGGGCACCTGTAGTACATACATATATATATATATAAGAGAGAGAGAAATGACAGAAAACGGGTCAGAGCCCAAGTATAAAACAGTTTCAAAAATAGTTTAGCAAGTATTTAAAATGCTTACTGGTGCACTTCTAAACTTTTATACCTTACTAACATCATTATTCAACCTATGTGCAAGTCGCTTTCAACACTTGACTAGGTAAAACTCCGCTCCGAGTGTTTTCCATAATAGTTAAATTTTATCCTTCTCAAGGAATACCCCTAAATGACTTCCCATAGCCTTCCAACTAAATTCGTGTTTGCTACTCTGATCGTACTGTATATATGGATTATCATCCTTCACACCCCGCTTAATCCACTCTACTAGTTCCACTTTGTCATGTCGTTTTCACAAACATATATTCCACATGTCTATTTCCACGTCTCTTCAACTCGAACTATTCAAGCAACAGCTAACTAGGATGCCCACACACCCTATAAACCGTGCATGATAGTGTAAGCATCACCTGTGCTTCACACATAACACCCAATTCTTTGTTTCCCTTGTGACACAACGTGGTTACAACACTTGGGTAATCCCAAACCTCCTTATCATCGTTCCACCCTTCAATTGGGTGATAAAACAAAACTTCTAATGTTTCCTTACCACACAACTGGCTCCACTGGCCTTAAATTGCACTTAACTCTAACTTACAATCATAATTACCGGCTCCTATGACGACCGAGGAACTATACTCATGGACTAATGACCAAACATCTTTCTACTTCTAACCTTATGCTAAGTTTCATACGTGGGATGTCTCGCAAAGCGAAATCCAAACAAGACCCCCCCCCCCGATACACTACTACCTAGCAATGTCGATTATCGAAATTCATTGGTTCCTCTGTCCATAACCTGCACCCCTCTATTCTGTCTCTTAACAGAAAAACTACATGTTCTCCCGCAATTGTACTTAAATAAAGAACTTTTTACTACTTGTACTATTTCTCAGTATTGGTGGTAATCACATTCCATAAACCTCATACGTATACAATAGGGACTCTCAAAATCCCATTCCCAAACATACGGTACGCCCTTGCGAGTCATATTCTTCAACGGACCTGCTATCTTCGAAAAGCCTCGAATGAACCTCTTGTAACCCCAAGAAACTACACACCTCTGTCGGTGCCATGGGCTGTCCCCACTCCCTCACTGTCGACATTTTGCTTGGGTCAACTGATATCCCCAATTCTGACACAACATGCCCCAGAAAATGTACTTCTCATAGCCAAAATCCTAACTTCTCATACTTATCATACAGCTGATGCTCTCGTAGAGTATGAAGAACATGCCTCGAGTGCTCGGCATGCTCCTCCTTAGTCTGCGAGTAAATCAGGATGTCATCTATGAAGAAAATGACAAACTGATCCCAGAACTCTTTGAACACATAGTTCATCAAATCCATGAATACGGCTGGAGCATTTGTCAGCCCAAACAGCATAACTCCGAACTCATAGGATCCATATCTCATCAAGAAAGCAGTCTTCCAAAGGCGAGGTGCGCTTATGAATGAATCCCTGGCCTAATAGCTGCTCTATCTAATCCTGTAACTCCCTCATCTCTGCTGGAGCCATACGGTACGGTGTACGTGCTATCGTCCAAGTGCCCGACATCAAGTCTGTGATGAAATCTATCTCTCGACTGGGGGGTAGTCCCGGTATCTCCTAAAATACTTTCAAAAACTCAAGAATGACTGGAATCGAATCCAGGGGAATCATAATCTCCTTAGAGGTATCCTCCTCTATGTAATACAAGTGGATGGAAGATCCTCCCTCTGGGCGAGGCATCGCCACCAAAAACATCTCCTGCCCCGGAATAGCAAAGACAATACTCCTATCGAAACAATCTATCATGGCTCTGTACGCAGCGAGCCAATAATGACATCGTGCTCATGCATATCTAACACTAGCATGTCTATAGGTAAAACCAAGCTACCAATCTCTATACCTACACCCAGGCATATAAAGAAAATCAAAGACCCATTCCCCAGTGGTGAGTTTACGCAAGTCACTGTACTCTCTGTCGTGTCTAATAACTCTTAGGCCCGTGCAAAATGAGTAGTTATGAAATAGTGCAGCGCCCCTGTATTTAATAAAATATGACCCATTGTACTAGGAAGAAGAAAAATACCCTCAATGGCCAATAGTGTCTACTAAATTTCAGTATGTTGGACATTGTACACGCAGCCGTACTGTTTTTGTCCCTACTGCTGGGGTATCTTACTCTTATCTAGGCAATCCTGCCTCATATGACCCATCCTGCCATAATTGAAGCATTTACCTCTAAAATGCTTCATTTTATGACTCTGTTGTCCAGTTTCACCTTTTTCCTTGGCCTTGCTGAGCATCTTGATGAAAAATGATATCAGTTTGAGGATAGTCCCTCCACTTATGACCCGGTTGCACACACTTATAGCAGAGTCCTGAAAGTTCCCACTGGTCGGGTCGGAGTTTCTCTCCAGTCTGATCCAAATAACTTTGACGTTCATGGCCGTTCATTCCACATTTAAAACACCTTTTTGTGACTACATTCTCATCTCGGTTGTGTTACCCTGACGCTTTTGACTCTCCAAGCATATTTTGTTACCTTCGTGGCTTTTACGGTCTTGAGGAGATTATTGTTGAGATTTTGGTGTCTTCGCACAATTGTTAACCCTAGCCATGTCAGATTGACTAACCTCTCTAGGTCTTTTGCTTCCTATAAGCCGCATGCTACGATCTTGGAACTGTAAGACTGCAGTGATAACTGCCTGTGCCACAATACCTGCTAATTTGGCGATTGATACCCTCTCCGGAGACACTTGAGGTGTGAGTTGATCTTACTCATTGACTCCCCCAACAGCATTATATTGTTCTTCTTGACGAGCCATCTGAAAATTTAAATAATCTGGATAAGTTCAATATTCACATACACAAATCGCAGAAGCACGAATTTCCAATGCATAAAGATGAATACAACATTCCTAATATTAGGGTTGTAAATCAAAGGACCCTAAGCTAGAAACGAAATAAGCCATACAGATTCTAAAGGACACTAGAACCTGATGCTCTGATACCACCTGTAACACCCTGCCTAATTAAATACCGGGTGATCAGTCCTTTATTAAATTTAAATCAAGGTGAACAGTTGGTTCGTTCTCAGCATCACTGTCGCAAAATAATTATTTCCAATTTAAACACCCTATATAATTAAGCTAAGTGTCAAAACAATTTAAAGTCTTATTTTTACTTTATTAAATACCAATATGAAAACCTTTTTAATACCCAACAATATAACAATCACATACATACAAAGGATGGCAATTAACACACAAGAATTAAACCATCTTGATAAACTAAACCAAGCTTAAGAACTATAAATGAAATCATCCTAACAAGATTTAACTCCCAAAGAGTACTGAATACTGGAAATATAAATAAACATAAATCTCCAACAAATCCAAACGGAATAGGAAATTGGGCGACACATGCCCTAACTATAAAGATCTAAAATAGGAACTGAGTCAGTGACGAGGTCATCTAAAGCAAGGGCCTGTAACTCCCACATAAGCTGTAGCACGTCCAATCTAAAGAACCTAAGCATGTCGCCCCTGTGGCTGGGCACCTGTAATACATACATATATATACAAGAGAGAGAAAGAAATGACATAAAATGGGTCGGAGCCCGAGTGTAAAACAGTTTCAAAAATATTTTAGCAAGTATTTAAAATGCTTAATGGTTAATATAACCACCGTGTTAGTGTGCAACACTCTCTTGAGAATTCTCACCTCTCGTCTAGTGTGCACGCTACCGTACTACTGATCACATAAGTCTATCTAACTTATTTTTCCATAAAGTTATATCCCTTGAAGTACTAAGGCCATGATATTTAGTTTTAGAAATTTAATCTCTTCTATTTTCTTACGTTAGTTAGGACCACTCAGTATCGTTACAAAATTCATGAACACTTGCTATGAAGATGGAGCATTTATTCATTACTTAACTACTTATACACACAGTAGAAAGTTTCCATGTATATATATATATATATATATACTATTGTCACCCCACATAAATCTATGGTGCTGGCATACTCTGCTATCAAGTCCCTGTATCACTCAAACTAAGGGAAATAAGAGTTCGGAATCACTCTCGAACTGTATTAACACAATGCACATACAAATGGAGGCGAAGCATAGTTTCAAGTCCTAAGAGGTCAGCACATACCCTCACGTCTCTTAGAACCATCGGACTATTTTTTTTAGATAGCTTGTATCGTGGATACTATCTTCTAGGGTACGAGTCAATATCACCCATAAAGGTTCAATTGAGATAAGACTGTCCCAGCGTGGAAACCTCCGTGATAGAAAGTAGCCCGGGTATGATTTTACACAGATACATAATATATGCACAGTCACACAGTCATATATATAGATATTCACATTTTTCAAATTAGGTTCGCCCATGACCCATAACTATTATTATCCGTTCTTAGCACAAATTTTACTCAATTATCTCGCGTAACGGATTCGTCTCTTTTATTCTCATTTATTATTTATTTCATACTTACTTCTCATATCTCGAAGTATTCTCTCTCACCAAGTATAATTTCAGTAGATATACCCTCACTTACCTTCTGGTCTAAATCTTTCACGAGTCTCAATTCCTTAGTGAACGTATGCATAATTTTTAATATATGAATAACTCCCCGTTAACCCACAATTTCATCCCATATTAAATTTCACTCAGCGGAGTCTACTTAGACCCTACTGGTCCTCTTCATGTCCCATTATACTATTTAAAATATATTCAAGGGTTCCCACGTATTTTATCTGGATTAAACAAAAAGGGGAAAAATGTGCGGTTTTCCAGGAGGGATCGATCGATCGAGGAATGGGGTCGATCGATTGATGCACTTGGTCGATCGATCGATCGATCAAGCAGTTTTTGCCCAATTTTCTGCAAATTTCAACCTACGGGTTCAATCATTCTAACCCCTCCAAACCTCTATAATTTCATCCCAAACTCCCATCAAAGTAATCCAAATGTATAAGCAATATATATATAAACAAGTTCTAACGTAACAATATCAATAAATCCTCAACGAATCAATCAAAAAGGGGTTTAATCCCAGATTTCTTTATAAAACCAAATTTTGCATGAATAATCACAAACCTCTATTTGAATCCAGATTTTCTTCCCAAATATCATAATAAATTTGTGGGTAAACCTCTACATATGATCAAGATTTCAGACTACATGGATTCTCCGTACAACACATATAAGTTCTCTTCCAAAACATATAATTCTTCCATTAAAACATATTATTTTCATTCTTAGTCTAACATGAAAGGAATATCAACTAGAAATCAGCAATATAGATACTTGCCTGGGATTCAAGGGTCTTATTTGTTGATGAAAAAGATATGGTTGCGTTCCTCGTCATGCGATCTACATTTTGGTGGTGGTGGCGGTGCAATCGAGTGAGTTCTAAGCCTTCGATTGCTTGGAAAACTCTCCACCTTCTTCTGTAATGGCCGTTCTTAGGTTCTCTGTTTGTTAAACCTAAAAGACAACTCCTAATGGCTGATATATCCTAAGAAAATTCGTGGGTTTAATTACCCAAAAATACAAAATGTCCATAATACCCTCCTGGGATGCCAATTAGGCCTAAAAGCGCCCCGAGACCCAAACTAAATCCCCCGGTACACTTTTTTTATTATCTTGACCCTTTCGGACACTTTGGCGCACTCAAAATGACCATACGGGTGAATTATAATTTATTCACTTTTATAATAATAATTTAGTTCCTGACACGACACAGACGCGTCCTGACTTAAATTTCTATAATTGCCATATTATTCACTCGTGACAATATTAATAAAATCAATCTCATATATTACTTTACTCATCCACTAATATTTTACGAATTTCCCATAATTACTAACTCTTGTCACCCTAGTAAATATTTAAAATAAAATTTCGAATTAATATCTCAATTAAATTTAACAAATATCTAATTTTAAAATCCATAAAAATACGGGGTATTACAACTAGATCGAGGTTTATGTTAGAAATCCATCTTATACTTAGGGTAGGACGTATTGATAACTTGGGGATCCTTAGGTATGGGACTAAGGGGTATTTTGAGGATCTCACATCGATAAAAAGGGTGGGGTAATTTATATATGGTGAAATTGAGAAATTGAGAATTAATGCCTAAGATCAAAATGGGTATTAAAATTTGTGGCGACATAATGTGTCGGGACCGACAGTTTAAACGGGTCAAAGGGTGATTTATTTCATGTCGTGTGTGGAACCTTGTCCTGTGTGGGGGGCGACAGTTTAAATGGGTCAGAGGACGATTGACAAGGGAAAGTGTGACATTTTGGTGAATTATCATCCGAGGCGGGTGGATCGCCATACCTAATAATTATTGAAGTAAGAACATAAATAATTGCGAAATTGATAACTTGGGTTAATTTAAGTAAATTAACACCGTGGGAATGTGGGATGACTTAAAATCATATTTGTGCGCCTTTTTAAATGGGGATCTCTATGGGTAGTTAGTAATTATATTTATCGCGATTAATTATCTCGTAAAATTTTAAAATATTCTATTGTGATATTTATTGCGTATAATGCTACTGTCTGGATTCAAGGATCCTATTTAAGGGGAATAGTGTGTATTAATACTCAAGGCTCTGATTTCGTGCGTTGACTAAATTTTCAGGAAATAGTATTTGGAGAAGCTGCACGGAATTAATTGGAGATTTGCTTGGAGGTGCAATTAGAGTTACTCTACCTTATAAGTGTTGATTTAATTTAGTTTTTCATTCCTTCGTATGTACTTTGAGACACAGTTTATGGTTTTGATTGGGCCATTCGATTCCAAAATTATAAGGATTTTATTCAATTTTATATTATTGGAGATTAGTTTATTATTTGGAGTTTAGCATGTGATGGATCTATTATCGTTCAGTTGTTGTTATCAATTGAGTTTGATTCAATTATTTATCTTAAGGATTGATTTATTTATGCCTCATATCTCTCCCATGCTAAGAATGGTATTTTATATACTCACACTCGGATTAGTTTTGGTGGCGGCCGATGCCAGAATTAGGCAGGGTGTGACATCCCCTATCAAGATTGAAAAAATAACCCTTATTATAGTCGGGGACGTTTTTATTCAGAAAGTCACGAGCCCTTACGATGTTGCCATAAACGGTCTTGGGGTCAATCTAAAAATCTCTCAAAATCTCCCAAGACGAAGGGGGGTTCTGATGCATAACATGACGAGTTGGGCTCATATTGGCCTCAGTCCTGTGAGAAGCGTAAATGGTGTGCTTCCTTAATTTTTGGAAGGTTTTTAAGTGGAAACTTCTTTGCCCTTCCTCTTAGTTGGTGTCTTATCCTTTAGATCATCGAGTCTCCCATTTGCCTTAGTCATGTGGTCTATGATAAACTTAGGGACCATCATATCCCACTCGTCAGAAAATAGATCGTTGAGTTTTACACAAAAAGTATGAACCAGAGTTGAGAAGTTAGCTAAAAATCAAATTTTGAATCAAAAAATAGAAAAGTTACAAGAGAGAAAACTTACCAAGTTCTTCTAAAGGGTGAGGACAGAAGATGATGACCAAGTCCTCAAACTTTTACCAGGAAGATGGATCTTTAAAGGCCTTGATCCCAGCATTAACAACGTCATCCACCAGTTGCAAATGAGTAACGTTAAGACCCGAAGATAATCTACCTACAAAAATAAATAAACAAGAATATTAGTATTAGTAGTAAAATGCATCATTACAACGATGCAAAGATAAAAAGGAAAATGTATTGCTCAAAGAAAGCTTTCCACATTCACGAGGGACCCTCACAACTCCTTCTTTTACCTCTCCATCCAAGAACTCCCAATTTCCACTTACATAAAAGAACATTGTCTTCCAATTGTGGTTAAAAGTTTGGTAAACCCTAGCAAGTCTGTGCATCAAGTTTTGAGGACTCTTAAAGCAATAATTGAGGAATTTCTTAGTGGATACAAGGGTATAAACACTACTAAAAAATATCCCCATGATATTATTGGCATGAACACACCGCTAGGATATAAGAGAACCAAGTATAATCCTCCAAGAATTGGGGGTAATCTCTCTTGGCATAACCCCAAGATGAGATAAAATGTCTTGTATGCAAGTGTTAAAAAGGAAATAAAACCATAGGCGGAAAATAAATTCATACAGGGCAACCTCAGAGGCATTCTTAACATAATACACTCTCTCATCTTCCCCAAGGCTCTCACAGTAATAGATGATTTTATATCAAATAAGTGTTTGAGACTATAAACCTCCATCATATCAATGGCATTCATATAAACACAGGCTCGTGATAGATCTAAAGTGTAAACTGTAACACCCCGTATTTTTGATGATTTAAATAATTATGTGATTAATTATTATTATGGGAATAAGTATGCGATTAATTATTGTTGTTGGATTAATTAAATTAAAATGTGAGAAATTAATTTGTTATTAATCCGGATTAAAATAATTATTAACTAGCGTGCCAAGTGTTAATACTTATTGTTGAGATTTATTGAATATTACCGTGTGTTATGTAATATGGAATTATAACATTTGATAAATTATCGAAAGTGAGAAATACGGCAGTTTGGTAATTTAAGTCTGACACGCGTGTGAGTCGTGTCGGGACTAATTGATTGAGATAAAAAGAGAATTTATTTTTTGTAACTCGTATGGTTATTTCGAGTGCGCCTTTGAGTCCGTAAGTGTCAAGATAGTCAAAATAGTATACCCGAGTGTTTAGTTTGGGTCCCGGGGCAATTTTAGGCCTAACCGGCGTCCCGAGAGGGCATTATGGTAAATTGTATTTTAGGGCTAAATTAATGGACGAAAATTAGCTAATAATTATATCATCTATGGGAGCTTCCATTAGGGTGAAGTTACACAAATCAAGAACGGCCATGGAGGGTGTGAGGGAGAACCAAATTCCAAGAGAGAAGACTCATTTGGCATCACCTTGCATAACCGTGACCACCAACGCGTAGATCGAGAAGAGAGAATGGTGTATATACCAACACCACCAACGGATCAGACCATCATATTCGAGGCAAGTGTTTATTACTTACTTTCTTTTGCAATAATCATACTCATGTTACTGTAGGTGAATTCAATCCTTGATTTACATGTTAATTGGGTGAAAATTGGAGGTTAAATGATGATTAGAGGTTGGGGTAATTAGTTTTAATATTCCTTCATGTATGTAGAGGATTAATCACGAAATTGAATTGATTAGATTCTTTAATTGAAGATTTGGAATCTAGGGTTCATATGAATTGATTTGGGGATTTTATATAATTTTGATGATTTATGACGAATTAATGATCCTAGGAGGTTAGGAATGATTTATAATGTGTTAGGTGTTGATGGGTATTGATGATGAGATGTTGGGTGTTGAATCTTAGAGGGTTTTAGGTTCAAAAATGGTGGAAAAATGCAAAATTCTGGGAAAGAAGACGAACAGTGGCATCTCGCGCGAAGTCGTTCAAGCGAGATGGCATCTCACGCGAAGTCGCTCGAATGACACGGGGAAGTCGTTCAAACGACAACCCTTCTGGTTTGAGCGACAGAGGGAATTTTTGGGGATTTTCTCAAAGTTCAGTTTTGAGTTTGCCGGTTTACTGGAGTGAGAGAAACTTCCAAATAGTGAATTCTAATAGGACAGAATTTCGGGAAAAGTATGTGAGAATTAATACATTAATTATTTCGGTATAAAGAAAATGTACCTTGGAGATTACGAGAGAGATAGTAATCTAAATATTTATAATATACGTAGTGATGAGGTTAAAATACGTATGAGGAGTATATAAGTAGGTTGGAGAAATACCTATAAATTATAATAGGACGTGTGTAAGCCTATTATGTGATATTATTGTTAAGAGCACTAATGGGTGATAACCCGGGGGTGCAAGAACCTTATAGTTAAGCGCACTAATAAGTGATAACTCGGGGGTGCAGAAACTCTATTGCGAAGTGTACTAATGGGTGATAACCCGGGGGTACAAGGATGATTATTGATAGGCGCACTAATGGGTGATAACCCGAGGGTGCTGGATTAATATTGATGGGTGCATTAATGGGTGCTAACCCGGGGATGCAAGATTCTATTGTTAGGCGCACTAATGGGTGATAACCCGGGGGTGCTGAATTATTATTGATTGGTGCATTAATGGGTGCCAACCCGGGGATACAGGATGTTCTGGATAGGTGCACTAATGGGTCTTAGCCCGGGGGTGCAGGATTAGTATATATATATATGTATAGGGATGATGTGACTATATATATATATATATATATATATATATATATATATATATATATATATATATATATATATGTGTGTGTGTGTGTGTGTGAACTTGTGAATATTTCTACTGTGTGAAATTAGTAGACTTGGTAATAATAATAATCATTACATTGCACCAAGTGGACTTAACCTAAGAGTGCATGATTAGTGTATATATATAGGGATGATGAGACTATATATATGTATGAGTGTACTTGGGTAACTTTCTACTTTGTGAGACTAGTAGATAAAATGAAAATGAGAAGTAAAATAATATTAGTGAATAAAAGATTAACCATTCAAACGGTGAATAATGAAACTTAGTATGTGAGATAAACTATCTGAATAGCGTATTGTATAGGCGATACGGGAATACTACTAGTGAGCATAGTAAGTATTAGTGTGGTTTCTGACTAGTTAGACTGGGAGGTATAACTAGGGGAGATTAGATGTACGTTAGGCGTGCACATAAGGCGAGAGGTGAGAAACTCATGTGAGAGTTCGATAACTAACATGCGCATAAGACTTGTTTTAAGAACCAGTTTTAAATACTTGCTAAATCATTTTTCACATCGGGCTCTGACCCGTTTCTTGTATCTCTTCTCTCTTTTGCTATATATATATGTATTATATTAGGTGCTCAGCCACAGGAGTATCAGATTTAGAGATTTGGATTGCTTGACGTGTTGCAGCTGTTGTGGAAGCTGTAGGTCCTTGTAGTAGACGCATCTATCTTTTCCATTCAGTTTCATCTAGACTTCTTGTTTAGGGCATATGTCTCCCACTTCTAGTTCTTCATCTGGGATATTGTATTCAGTTTATTTTATAATTTGGAGTTTTGAACTAGGAAGTTTTTATCCAGTCTTATTTATTTCAGTATTTGATTCATGTTCCGTATTTATTACCTTCCTATGTGTGGTGAATGGTTTATATTTTAAGACTGAATGAAAATGGATTTACTTGGTTTTATTAAATTGGAAATGTTTGACACCTAGCTTAATTTTATATTAGGTGATTAATATGTTAAAAAGTTTTTCGACAGTGATGCTAAGAATGAACCAATTGAATATCCTATTTTGAATTGGTAGAGGACTGATCACCCTATATTTAATTGGGCGGGGTGTCACGGGTGGTATCAGAGCATCAGGTTCTAGTGTCCTTAGGATCTGTGCGGCTTATTACGTTTCAGTGTATCGTTCTTTGATGTAGAGCCTTATGATAGGATTGTTGTGTTCCCTTATGTATGTGACTTTCGTTCTCCTGCCGCGAATTATAATGGATGTGACTCATTATATGAAATTCGATGTGATTCGAACATCAAACATTTTAGGACGACTAGCGAGGGTCATAAGAAGAACTGCGGGAGATGAATCTCAATAGAAGACATAAAGCAATCGGGAAAGAGTGATCGGGACAAAAATCACCATGAGGATTACTTAAGCAAGAGATAGTAAAATTGTCACTCGTGAACTGTGGGTTCCCATGACATAGTTGTAGATAATGGTGGAGTGATTTCAGGACCACCTAACATAGTCGATAAGGGGGGAATCAGAGGGACTCTTTGAAAACCCATCGGTGAAGATGGGGAGAAGAAAACTAGAAAGTGTAACAGACCAATGGAGGTAGAAAATTCGAAGGTAATTATGTAGAGTGGGGTGTGACGACACTCAGAATTAAATTTGGAGTTAAAAGCCATAGCTCTTAGGAGCATCATGTAGTGATTAGAGGCAATTACCACATATGAAGAAGTGTGTTTGAAATTTAGAAAGAAATTTAGGTACGATTTGACTGTGAAGTTTTCCATTCGATGTGGTAACAAAATGCCAGTGAAATTTTGATGTTTAGCATAATGGGTAAAATAGAAACTGATCGTGAGAGAAGGGTTGAATTGCATAATAAAATTCGTACCTGGCATAGGGGTATAAATTATCCAAAGGGTTTATAGTTAATAAAGGACCCGTGAGTATAATACAAGCATGGATGAAGAATCCAGCTAGGATGACTAATGTTGATGTCATCAAAGTTATGCGATTGCTAGTGATTGCAGTCTTTCCAGAAGAAGTGAGCAAAGAGGGTTAGAGAATCAATCTGAAGGGCAGAACTGAACATAACGGTGTTAGTGAAACACCACATGAGAGTATACATAATAGGGAACTTAGTTGGATGCCTTTAAGTGATTAACTTCAAAAGGAAGATGAAGTCAATCAGGCTATAGAGGCCAACCATAGTCTCGAATAGCTAGCGTAGCCAAAGGGACAATGGAAGTACAATAGTGAGTTGAGACTATCGGTCCGAGAGAAAAACATTCCCAAAATGGTCAATGGGACCAGTGACGGGGAAATGGTTCGTGAAGTTTTCCTTATGTGAAGGAATTAGAACTACAAGTGTTGAATGTGTCCACAATTGAGAAGTAAAATCGAAAATATTAGAAATGGTAAACCATGCCAGTTAGGCATAACTGGAGGATCGAGACTTCCAACGAAAGAATTCGGGGTCAAGAGAATTAGGCCCAGGAAATTTATAACCCGAGAATGATGGGTTCAGGCTAAACCAGTAGAGTCCTCGTTAATAGTACAAACAGTATGTCAGGGTCTATGGGGCCCGAGATGTAAACGGGAGTTCAATAAAGCTATAATTGAGGCCTAGAGAGTTTGGGCCAACGTTTCAATAATGGGCGCGAAATCCACATGATGGAATAAATTGTCCATGATGAAAGAGGACAACCATAGGATGAAATCCTAGGATGTATGACGATTGCAGATGTTAATGGGTCGTGATGGCAGCCACGTGTTAAGACCCTGTGATTTGGCGAGACCGACGAGGTTTTGCTTCTTCCTTGTGAGTAAAGGATAGATTCTAGTGACATGGGTGTGCCACAACTGTTATGTAAATTGAAAACCCTAAACTTCGCGTGCGGGTCGAGTTTAGTGGGAACGTTAGTTTTAACAGTCTTGTTACAAAAGTATTTCTCGTTGTTAGCAGGGCATTTTGATGATTGCTTGTGAGTGAACCGGGCGGGCCCTAAGAATGTGTTTTGTTATTATAATTTACTATTGCAGTGAGTCAGCTTTAGTAGAGTTTATTATGGTAATGTGTAGTGATTAATTACCGTATGGTTAAACGATAGTAAAAATGTAGTGATATGACTGTCGTGCCGGATACTCCGGGAGGAGTGATCTTAGTTTTGAGCGGCGCCACCTGAAATAGGGATGGGCCCAGATATGAGTATATATGAAACTTTCATGGTATTATAGACCTCAGCGAGTATAGTGTCTCATTATATGTGATTTTCGAGCATAGTAATTTATTTGTCTGTTAAGACTTAGAATATATTGTGTTCTTAGCGAGCGGTGAAATATAGCTCGTTATATACTTATAACGCCAAGTACTTGGGAAAGTGAGGACTCCATGCTTCATATTACATTTTTAGGGACATGATAGTGGACGAGTAAACTTTTATGTCACATACGTAGATTGTGGGAAAGTACATAGTATGTACTGAAGGCCTTACGGACCTCGACAACCGACTAGGTTGGATAGTAGTGTATCGGGGGGGTTCCTTGTTTGAATTTCGCCTTCCGAGACATCCCACATATGAAACTAGCGAATGTCGGGAGTTGGAGAGAAGTTTGGTCGATAGTACATAAGTTTTATATGTGGATTATTATACCTATAAAGGAATATAATTGAGAGTTAATAATTCTTTTATAACTTAAGGCCAATAGAGTAGTCTAGCCTTAGTATTATTCGGAATAGAGCAATGATGCCATTGAAGGATTGATTAAGTTATGATTAGTGGGGTGGTTGAGTGCACCCCTACCACATCAGCATAACGAGTGTGCAAGAATTGAGGTAAGAAAATTTTATGTCTTTTGTATAATGATGCGCGAGGCATAGGGTGTATGGGCGCCCTAAGGGATTGAATCAAACGGTGGATTATGATTATCTTGTGAATTCGATAACATGTAGTCGGGTAAGCCAAAGATTACTCCATAAGATTTGTTAGAGACTTACGTTTCAAAATAAACTGAGATTTTTGAGCAGGAAAAGAAACTTGTGTCACACGATACGACAAAGTCACACGTATCACGATTAGAAATACATTCAAGAGAGTATAAAATGTACCAGGATACAAACAATAGTGGTGATAGGTTACGATGTAGGGTAATATTGCAAGGATAGTCTTGCAGTGGGTCACCTGATTGTTAAAAAATGGTGGACAATTCGAAACCAGCAGGGGCTCCTTCCACTAGAGAATGGAAGAGTATTCCCAAGGATCTTCTCATGTAGCTGAGATAGTAAGATTATAGGTACTAAGATGCGATTGAGTACGGCCTAATAACCACAGAGGGATGGGCAGGACAAGCGGCCTAATCGGATGCGGGAGAGAAAATTTTATGTGGACCCTAAGATCTTAGAGGAGGACGGAAGCAGTACCTTCCACTAGTGGAGTTTGTGTCCAAATAACTCCTATAAGTTCACGTTCGGGCAGAGTGCCAGTAGAAGAATGGCACGGTAAACTTTGTTGTTGTCTTACTTAATAGTTAAAGGTGAGGAACTAGTTATGATTATAAATATCGGAGAAGAATCGATATTATCGTATATATTGTGTGTGAAATATATATTGCACAACCAATTTAATTGTATGAACGACACGAGACTTAGTCGTATGTATATGAAAAGAGGATAAATCTACTAAGGTGCAAATAGTAGAAGGCTAGATAGTGAATATCTAAAATAAAGTTGAAGTAGCGAAACTTAAGCAGAAAGGCTTGGGCAAGAGCCTATATGACAGGGTACCTGGATTTTAAAGCAAACACATGTGAAGTGTTCATTATTAAGGGTATTCGATAGCGTACTAGATGGGTGGTACGGAGTAGATTACTTGGGAGGGCAAGGATGCGATGTGCAATGTTTTACAGCGTTGTCTATACCTGGTATACTTTTTCCGAATTTTGGGACGAAATTCCGTTGTAAGGGGGAAGTATGTAACACCCCGTATTTTTGACGATTTAAATAATTATGTGATTAATTATTATTATGGGAATAAGTATGCGATTAATTATTGTTGTTGGATTAATTAAATTAAAATGTGAGAAATTAATTTGTTATTAATCCAGATTAAAATAATTATTAACTAGCGTGCCAAGGGTTAATACTTATTGTTGAAAATTATTGAATATTACTGTGTATTATGTAATATGGAATTATAACATTTGATAAATTGTCGAAAGTGAGAAATACGACAGTTTGGTAATTTAAGTCTGACATGCGTATGAGTCGTGTCGAGACTAATTGATTGAGATAAAAAGAGAATTTATTTTTGGTAACTCGTATGGTCATTTCGAGTGCGTCGTTGAGTCCTAAAGGGTCAAAATAGTATACCCGGGTGGTGTTTAGTTTGGGTCCCAGGGCAATTTTAGGCCTAGTCGGCATCACGAGAGGGCATTATGGTAAATTGTATTTTTGGGCTAAATTAATGGACGAAAATTAGAGAATAATTATATCATCTACGGGAGTTTCCATTAGGGTGAAGTTACACAAATCAAGAACGGCCATGGAGGGTGTGAGGGAGAACCAAATTCCAAGAGAGAAGACTCATTTGGCATCACCTTGCATAACCGTGACCACCAACGCGTAGATCGAGAAGAGAGGAACGTGTATATACCAACATCACCAACGGATCAGACCTTCATATTCGAGGCAAGTGTTTATTACTTGCTTTCTTTAGCAATAATCATACTCATATTAGTGTAGGTGAATTCAATCCTTGATTTACATGTTAATTGGGTGAAAATTGGAGGTTAAATGATGATTAGAGTTGGGGTAAATAGTTGTTAATATTCCTTCATGTATGTAGAGGATTAATCACTAAATTGAATTATATATTGATGAACGAATCTGAGTTGATTAGATTTTTTAATTGAAGATTTGGAATCTAGGGTTCATATGAATTGATTTGGGGATTTTATATAATTTTAATGATTTATGACTAATTAATGATCCTAGGAGGTTAGGAATGATTTATAACCTGTTAGGTGTTGATGGGTATTGATGATGAGATATTGGGTGTTGAATCTTAGAGGGTTTTAGGTTCAAAAATGGTGGGAAAACGCAGAATTTTGGGAAAGAAGACGAACAGTGGCATCTCGCACGATCTCGCACGAAGTCGTTCGAGCGAGATGGCATCTCGCGCGAAGTCGCTCGAACGACACGTGGAAGTCGTTCAAACGACAATCCTTCTGGTTCGAGCGACAGAGGGAATTTTTGGGGATTTTCTCAAAGTTCAGTTTTGAGTTTGCCGGTTTATTGGAGTGAGAGAAACTGCCAAATAGTGAATTCTAATAGGATAAAATTTCGGGAAAAGTATGTGAGAATTAATACTTTAATTATTTCGGTATAGAGAAAATGTACCTTGGAGATTACGAGAGAGATAGTAATCTAAATATTTGTAATATACGTAGTGATGAGGTTAAAATACGTATGAGGACTATATATGTAGGTTGGAGAAACACCTATAAATTATAATAGGATGTGTGTATGCCTATTATGTGATATTATTGTTAAGAGCACTAATGGGTGATAACCCGAGGGTGAAAGAACCTTATAGTTAAGCGCACTAATGAGTGATAACTCGGGAGTGCAGAAACTCTATTGTGAAGTATACTAATGGGTGATAACCCAGGAATACAAGGATGATTATTGATAGGTGCACTAATGGATGATAACCCGGGGGTGCTGGATAAATATTGATAGGTTCATTAATGGGTGCTAACCCGGGGATGCAAGATTCTATTGTTAGGCCCACTAATGGGCGATAACCCGGGGGTGCTGAATTATTATTGATTGGTGCATTAATAGGTGCTAACCCGGGGATGCAGGATGTTCTGGATAGGTGCACTATTGGGTCTTAGCCCGGGGGTGCAGGATTAGTGTATATATATATATGTGTGTGTGTGTGTGTGTGTGTGTGTGTGTGTGTGTGTGTGTGTGTGTGTGAACTTGTGAATATTGCTACTGTGTGAAATTAGTAGACTTGGTAATAATAATAATCATTACATTGCACCAAGTGGTCTTAACCTAAGAGTGCATGATTAGTGTATATATATAGGGATGATGAGATTATATATATGTATGAGTGTACTTGGGTAACTTTCTACTTTGTGAGACTAGTAGATAAAATGAAAATGAGAAGTAAAACAATCTTAGTTAATAAAAAATTAACCATTCAAACGGTGAATAATGAAACTTAGTATGTGAGATAAACTATCTGAATAGCGTATTGTATGGGCGATTCGGGAATACTACTTGTGAGCATAGTTAGTATTAGTATGGTTTCTAACTAGTTAGACTGGGAGGTATAACTAGGGGGAGATTAGATGTACGTTAGGCGTGCACAATAGATGAGAGGTGAGAAACTCATGTGAGAGTTCGATAACTAACATGCGTATAAGACTTGTTTTAAGAACCAGTTTTAAATACTTGCTAAATCATTTTTCACATCGGACTCTGACCCGTTTCTTGTATCTCTTCTCTCTTTTGCTATATATATATATATTATATCAGGTGCTCAGCCACAGGAGTATCAGATTTAGAGATTTGGATTGCTTGACGTACTGCAGCTGTTGTGTAAGTTTTAGGTCCTTGTAGTAGACGCATATATCTTTTCCATTCAGTTTCGTCTATACTTCTTCTTTAGGGCATATGTCGCCCACTTCTAGTTCTTCATCTGGGATATTATATTCAGTTTATTTTATGGTTTGGAGTTTTGGACTGGGAAGTTTTTATCCAGTTTTATTTATTTCAGTATTTGATTTATGTTCTGTATTTATTACCTTCCTATGTGTGGTGAATTGTTTATATTTTAAGACTGAATGAAAATGGATTTACTTGGTTTTAATAAATTGGAAATGTTTTGATACCTATCTTAATTTTATATTAGGTGATTAATATGTTAAAAAGTTTTTCGACAGTGATGCTAAGAATGAACAAACTGAATATCCTGTTTTGAATTGCTATAGGACTGATCACCCTATATTTAATTGGGCGGGGTGTCACATAAACCTCCTCCTCACTATCAATCTCCTTATGAATATCATGGTTCGGAGGAGGATAACCAATGGCAAGATCAATAAAGGATGTATGCTCCAACTCTCTATCATACTCTCCGAGGTCAATAGCCTCTTAAGCATCAGGCTCTCTTCAAGAAGCAGTAGGCTCAAAATCAGAGGAGGATCAAGCCTCAGAGCTCGATGAAGATGATGCCTCATAGGGTGGGGGTGAATAGCCAAAATAAGATAAAGTTATGTTCTATATGTTTTTAATAGTTATAGATGAAGAGGATAAATTTACAGTATTTGTCGAGCAGTGAATCGGTACCAGAGAGAACGTTATCCATGAAAACTTCAAAGGACTCCTTTTCTTGACTCATGGTATTGCTACCAATAAAAAGTCACTAAGATGACGGGTTATAGTCGACCTAGTCCTAATTACGGGATTCGAATCCTCTTAGATACATTGAGGAGGAAATGAACCTTTTGAATCAATGTTATAGGGACAAATGATCGACAAGGGGGTTGACCAATAATACCCAGAGGCAACTCTTTCAGCATGTAGGGCTTTCCTAGCTATATTCTCCCTAAACTCTTTCAATAATTCCTCAAATGGATTGTGCATTCATAAATTCAAAAACAAAACTTATTGTATGAGCTTAATAATCAAATAATGCTAAAGTTGAAGAACCTAAACAAGAAAAGTGATGACTAAAGTCCTAAATGTGCCTAATGATTTTAACGGTGTGTGATAAATAGTTATAAACTAAAAATAATTGTCGAAAAATGGTCTAGAGGTGGAAAATCTTACCGATGCAGAATGAATGGATGATGAACTCTAAGATAGGATGGAGGACCTTGCAAATCCTAAAGAGAAAATCTTTCACTTGAGAGTAAACATTTGAATTGGTAAAAGGTTAATGAAGAATACTCCTTATATATGGGGCGAATGGGATGGGCCACATGTGTCAAGGCCCACAATTTGGAAGTTCATATGATGCAAAGCAAAAGTCCAAACTAAAAGACACCCTTTTCTTAAAGAGGCTCAGCTTCCTCAAGGCATATACCTCCACTAAGCCTTGAACGGAAAAGGGGGCCAAAACCTTCACTTTACTAAGGAAAACTAAGTTTCGACCTAAAAAATTATACAAACATCATAAACCCAGACATGACCTTAATTCTTTAATGAAATTATTCGAGGTTCGACCCAAAAGGTTTAGCGACCACGAGCAGTAGGATTCAATCGAGGTTAGGCCAAAAATAGTTCGACATCACCCAACAATAAACATCAAACCAAGATTTTGTATGAAACTGGATTCGACACTCCTCACTTGAGTACATAAACTGATTATTAATATTTTTTAGCCTAATTAAATATTCGATAAAAAAATGGTGATGGTTTTCACTCGACTGGTACGAAATGTCCAACGAATCTTCAAAGATAAATTTGTCTCTCGACTGATATAGGGTCAGATCAATGGCTTAAAAATATTATTTATGCCCTCGACTGGTGAGGTTCGATCGATAACTCTCTAGGCCTCATTCTATATCTCAACAAAAAGGATTTGGCAGACAAATCTATACTTACTTGTCTCTTGGATGATAGAGCTCAGCATGCAAAATCTAACTCCCAACTTGGCTATCAGTTGGTAAGACTCGGATCGAGAAATGTTCAACCAAATTTGAGTTCTTCCCATGCATTTGGTTTGTCTATGTTTGTCCATCAGCCTTTTTAGCCTCAACTAAGACAGATGGGTGGTCCATATTGATCCTCGACTTTTATATCCCTAACCCATATAATTGGGTGGCCTACATGACTCTTAACAATTTATAGGTCGACCTAAATAATAAGATCGACTATTTATCCCACGACTCGATATGGGTTCGACTACAAATTTAAAAAGGCTCATCCCATGCAATATCAATGCTTTATTTATCCCTCGGTTAATATTGATTCGACCCAGGAAATATTAAAGCCCCGTTCAACTCTCGACCATCATTGGTTCGATAAAATATTTAGAGAACCCATATAGCATTCGACTAAAGAGGGGTAGACTTAAGAATTTATCAAGACACATTTGATTCGTGGATGGAAAAAAGTATTTGACTTAAACATTTGGATCACTCGTCTTACACTCGACCGTATATGGGTCGACCTATGCAATTTGAATAATTTACTCGACCCTCAGCCATATATGGTACGGCCTCGGCTAAAAAGTAGTTCATCCAAAACATTACCAAAGAATCATAGCCTCCAATATCCTATCATATTCAAGACAACTCAGAAGATTGAAGCCAAGTGGTAATTAATGATCCAAGAAATTATCTCCTCTACATAATGTACATTTTAGTCCCTCGACTTAAAAGGGGTCGGCCTTGTACTCACTCAGGATTGACCTCATATTCATTCAGGGTCATACTCGAATCATTGGCCTCACGGGATAAGCAAAATTACATCAAATAACTAAGAATGCACAAAAATCACCATAAAATGTATTTTAGTCATATTAAACTTGCACAAGTGGGCGCACATGGTTGCATTTAACCCAAAGAGAATAATCACATATTCCATAAAATTTCTATAAGGATAAGTGTCATTAATCAAGAGGATCGTATCAATCAACATTCTCCATGTGACTTGGGGTGCACATTATACTCCAAGCTACCTATAAATAGAACCGTACCTTCTAACTTGTTCCATAAGTTAATTTATTCTAAAAATATATTGTTACTTTGTAAAAATTGTCTCTATAGAGAGAAAGTACCAAACTTGTAACTTATAGAACACTACTCAACTAGTGAAGAATAAGTTGTTTGACATTAAATATAGGTTAATTGGCTGAAACACTTGCATTTGTGTGTTGATCTTCTTTCTTATCATTTTACTGAAAATTTACTGTTTATTATCATATCCAATTACTATTAGTGTTCATATCTTACTGAGTTCATCTTATTATCTGGATGTTACATTTCAGTGTAACATTTAATGGTATGTCAATAGTTAAGGGTTATCACCCTTATTTATAATACAGTGTAAGGCATCCCAAATGACCCGTATTCAATGAGGCATATAAGTGGACATACACTATTTGTACATTTTATAACATGTATATGTATATATTACTTATGAAGGTATGTATATGTGGTATTAGGTGTATGGGTGCCCCATTCGTGGTATACTAGGTTTACATTTATATGAGTAGGTATATAATGGCATTAGGGGTATGTCCGCCCTAATCATGGCATATTATTATATATGCATGATTATGTGATGTTGATTAATATTTTGATGAGGTTTTTGCTGTTTAGGCACACTAGTGTGTGTTAACAAGCGTGGGAGACCTAGTTGGGTTAGTGGGTTGGACTTTGGGGTGCATGGGTTAACGAGGGTTATAAGAACAAAGTTCTCTTGATGTCATAATTCTAGGTTGACAAAATATAGCTTAGGCATGCCATATTGATTAAAGGTCCTCTATATGACTAAATTATACGTTGACGACAAAGCAACATCAAAATGACATAAACATCTATCAAACCAAAGTACAATACACACAGTAGGTAGTACATGTGGAAAAAATAATTTTGAAAATATAAAATTAATCTAGCATTGTTGGTATTTTAAAAGAATTTTTTAAATCTTTTTTAGAAAATTTTAAAGGAGTTTTAAAAGGTTTTATGTAATTTTTTTTAGCAAAAACGTTCATAAATCTAAAAAAGGATAACAAGATATGCCAACTTGAGGAACCTACGAGAAGCCCCCAGCCAAGCTGCGAGGCTTGACACATGCGGTTACGGCATAAATTAGCGCAGTATGGGCCCTCTATTTAAGCCATGTTTGCGGAATTTTGGCCCACGATCATTGGGTAGTGCACTTGGCCTTCCCCGATTAGTTCGCGTCTTGGTCTTTTGGTTTAACTAAATCTCTCAAACTTTGAGCAGCATTTCTAACTTGTCTAAAATTATTTTTTAAGTGTTTTCTTTTTACAAAACTCTTGAAATCATAATTCAAATTTTATCCAGATAAAATATTGTGATTAGTTTAATGACACCTCAATTTTAAATTTCTCAAAACCTTTTTATGAGCCTTTAAACTAAGTTTGGTATTTTTTTGTTCATTTAAATGATTTATGAAACACTTTTGCAACAAAAAGAAGATCTTAATGGTGTTTCTTAAATTAAACTTTTCCCCACAAATTACTACAATATGTGGAGGTTTTGGCTTTGATTATGATTAAGACTTCTTGAGGTTGAGGAGATCGATGAGTTGATTATTAGGGATTGAGATATGAGACACTTTTGTAAAACTAATTAGACAAGAGTCAAAGTTGCAGTATTAAGCAAATATGTACATTTCAAAGATTGGTGGATATCTAGGCCTGGTGGTTGTAGTTATATTTGTCAAGTCAAAGTTGTGGTGGATATTAACAAAACTAGTACTATGGAGGTTGAAGAAACGATAATAATTTTGTAGTTGCGGTCAAATCTGGGTTATAAGTCGTGTCAGCCCTATTATAAATCTTGTAAATATTTTATAGTACTAGACTTGTTTTTGGGTGGGTGCATGTGTGTTTTACCTAAAGGTTTCCACACAAAATATTATCTTCCTTATGTATGTGATTGATCTTATTTTCCACTTTTGTTAATTTTTATCACCTCTTATGTAATTTTGGCTACCATCAAACAACGTATGAGAGGATGTGTTTCCTAGATACCTACTTTGGCTACCATCAGATTCCTTTGTTCGGACCCTATCATGACAAAACGTCCTTTATAACCCCCATTGGGTTGTATTGCTAGAAGGTTATGCCAATCGGTTTATACAACACAAGGGAAACTTAACAGAGACAATCATCAAGTTGTTCAAAAAACAGATGGCAGATGTAATGAAAGTCTACATCGATGATATGCCAAGAACAAGGGCAACCACCTCACGGACTTAGCCAAAACCTTTGAGATCCTCAGGAAGTATCGGATGAAGCTTAATGAGATTAAGTGTTCATTAGTTGTCCAGTTAAGAAAGTTATTAGGCTATCTATCAATAAAAAGGAATTGAGGCCAATCCAAATCAGATCGACGCTATCATTAGAGTCCAGCCACCTTACACATTGCGAGATGTTCAAAATCTCACTGGTATGATCGCGGTACTTAATCGCTTCATCTCTAAGTCATTGAAATGATGCTAACCATTATTTCAGTTCCTAAAGAATGACAAAGGCCTCATATGGAATGATGACAGCTCACGAGCATTAGAGGAAATCAAGTCTTACCTTAGCACGCCACCCCTGCTGGTGATTCCAAATTATGGAGACCCGTTGTACATTTACCTTGCAATATTAAACCACGTTGTAAGCTCTACCCAATTATGTGACAAGTAAGGAGGTCAACACCCTGTTTATTACGCCAGTAAGACACGTTCGGATGAGGAGCAACGGTGCCTGCCTTTGGAGAAACTTGCCTACGTGATGGTAGTCGCCTTGAGGAAGATAAAGCATTACTTTGAATCCCATTCAATAGCCGTAATCACTTCCAACCCCATCAAAGATGTTCTGCGAAAGGCCGACCTCTTCAGATGACTTTCAAAATGGTCGGTAGAGATTGGGAGATTCGATATCCACTTCCAATTGAAAAGTCAATTAAGGGATAAGTCTTAGCAGACTTTATTATTGAATTCATAGGAGACCAGCCACTCGACCAAATGGAAATAGAGCAGTCAATGAACGAGGAAGCATAATTTAAGGATTGGACCCTATACATAGATGGAGCCTATAATTATAAGGAGGAAGGAGTAGGGATCGTTCTCATCACTCAAGAAGATACTGTGATTGAGAAAGGAATTATATTGGGATTTGAGTCCTCCAACAATGAAGTTGAGTATGAAGCATTGATCCCTGGCTTGCACAAAGCCCAACTGCTGGGGGAAAAGAACCTTCAAGTATTTGGCGATTCTAAACTAGTCTCCAAGAAATTAAGTGGGGACTTCAATGCCAAAGATGATAGGATGGCAGCCCACCTCGTTGTAGCACGATGACTTATGGCAGAATTTAAAAAAGTAGATATTAAATAATTCTCTCGAGGATAGAATAGTCATGCTAACACCTTAGCGGCTCTAAGTTCGGTAATTGACTCTGACCTAAGGAGAACTATCCAGATAGAGTTCCTCACGTAGCCAAGTATTGACCAGACAGTCGTAGCTGAGCAAGTCCTCCTCACAGATAGGGCCCCCAGTTGGATGGATCCCATCATCAATTATTTATGGAGCGATATATTGCCCGATGATAGGAGGTCGGCCTATAGGTAAGGGTCAAGGTTGTCTGCTTTTATCTCTCCCTATAAGGGAAGCTTTACAAGAAGTCATTCACACATCCTTATCTCCAGTTAATTCACACACATGACACCGAGCAAGTACTTAGCTAATTTCATCAGGGAATTTATGGGAGTCACGCAGGATATCTCTGGCCTTCTAAATAATTAAAAAGGGTTACTGGTGGCCTCATATGCAAAAGGATGCAAGTACTTACGTGTGTAAGTGTGAAAAATGTCAGAAGCATTCTCCTATGATCCATTAGCCCGCCAGCGACCTGAAATCACTGACAAGTCCATGGCCTTTCGCACAATGGGGACTAGATATAGTGGGACCACTACATACCACGTCTGGAAACTAAAAGTATCTATTGGTAATCACAGATTACTTCACCCAAACTCAGATATGACCAAGTTCATCTGGAGAAATATCGTGACACGCTTTGGGGTGCCAAGGGCTATAATCACCGACAACGGTACGCAATTTGAGAGTAGTTTCTTTCAAGGTTTTTATGATGAACATGGCATCAAGCACCACTTCAGTTATGTGGCGTATTCCCAGAGGAATGGTCAAGCAGAGGCTTCCAACAAAACCATACTCAATGGACTGAAAAAGCAGTTAGAAAGAGCCAACGGTGCCTATGTGGACAAGCTCCCTCATGTTCTCTGAGATTATCATACCACACTCAGGTGACCAACTGGGGAAACACCATTCGCACTCACTTACGGGATAAAAGATATCACCCCACTAGAACAGGTCTCCCACCATGAGAACCGCCTTGATCGACCAAGGCCTTAATGATAATGCATTACGCACTGAACTTGACTTGGCAAACGAGCAAAGAGAGCAAGTCGTGATCAAATTGGCTTCTTCCTAACAGCAACTGGACAGGCGGTACAATAAGAAAGTCAATATGATGAAGATTTTAATAGAAGATTATATTTTATAGAAAGTACTCGGTAGTGCCGTAAGACCATTAGATGGCAAGCTGGGACTAAACTGGAAAGGACCTTTTAGAGTAATTAGGGATGATCTTCAAGGAGCATATCACTTAGAAACGTTGGAGGGCAGAGAGATACCAAGAGCCTCGAATGCAACCAATATCAATAAGTTCTACTTTTAGTCTTCTTTCCCTTTTATTAGCATATTTAGTTTAAGCAAAAAGTCATTTTCAAGCTTATGCTGCTCATCAGGCAATATTCAATAAATAAAGGCCAGTTAGCCCCTGCACTAGCATATTATGCATTGGCTGCTTAATTTTTTTGTTATATCTCATTAATACGCACCTTTTTCTAATTAATAACTCCTTTGCGCATGACTGAACTACTGGAATTACATCAAGTTATTCAACTTGTTTTCAATCAGGGAACCTCACATGTCGAACAGGATTTATAGTAGTTATAACAAGTCAATAGAAGTGGTTCAATAAATACAACCCTCAGGTCCTTGTTATGAACACAAGAGACCTTATGAGTTGCCCCGGCTACAATAAAATCCCTGCAGTGGATCCTTAGGTAAAAAAGGCAACTTAGGTTGGTCGCCAACTTGTATGGTCGTAAAAACCTGCTAGTGTGGATGACCCAGTTACCAGGTGCATTCTCACCATCATCCTACTTAGGCCTTAAGGAGTGTGATGACACAACCTAAAAGGTAAAGTAGATGGAATGATACTACTAAGGAATATTGGACTGGGGGGATATTTAAACACGAAACAACATGTGGCTAATACTAGTTCTCAGCAACATTTAGTCAGTTAAGACGCTCAAAATGATAAAACCTAAGAACTAGTCCACTTAACAACAAAGGGCCCAAGGTGGTCAGTTAACATTATTTGGTTGATAGGTATGTTAATTAGCACATCACTACACCAAAAACACCAATTTGGCACACTTTGATATTAAAAATCTGACACAGCTTAAAATTGTGCCAAATTTTGGCACGGTTTAATAATAATCTGTCATACTTTTAAGCCGTGCCAAATTTTGTCACTTTCTAAAAGTGTTCCAAAATTGAGAACACTTCACTAAAATATAAATATACTAAAAAAAATTAAACCCCTCAATCATTTTTGTTCTCCCGCTCTCTCTCCTCTCGGAATATCTCCTCCCGCTCTCTTTCTCTCTCTCTCATGCAAATCCCTTATCCTAATCCTAATCTGACTAAGGGGATTGCGACCACGACCAGGAGAAGAAGAGCGACGGCGTTCGTGTGGTTGCTCCGGTAGCACCAACGGTGGTAGAGCCTAGGGTTTTGGAAATATAGTGATGTTTTTATGTTTTGAGAAAGAGTTTTACTGCTGCTGCTTCGGATGGGCATCGACTACAATTAATAAAAGGTAGGTGATTTTGGCCACTGAGAAAGGCTCAATTTGAGTTTTCCAATAAAATTAATTTTTGTTTGTCAGTTTGATAGAAATATAGTGATGTGCGTGACTTAAATTCAATGTAGGAGATGAGCAGGAGTTATCACCATTTCTGTTTGATGAGGAGGCCATTGGTATGAGCAGGTTTAGAGGAAACATAATATTAGTACGAGCAGATCCAAAAAATAATTTATGCCTCTGATACCATAATAGTTTTGCTGTTAAAGAAACTGACTTGTTTTTGTATTGATAATATTCAATTTATTCCAGCCGAGCTGGGTATACATATATACACAATGGAGATAACAACTATACCTAATCTTTAGGAACACATGAGAAGTTTTAAATTTGAATTGAGTTTAACCGGGCTGTGGAAATTTTCAATCTTTGTACTCGATAGCTACTTGTTGAGAGTTGAGTACATTATTATGAGAAAATGTTAATAGGCATAACATGTGTGTACAGATCAGAAGCGGAATAGAGCGAGACTTAGTTTTTTATTGGCACATTGTAGGCACCAAATTAGTTTTTAGTAGCACCCCTTATGTCATTGCCGCTTATTTTGTACACATCACATTGGTACACCAAGAATAGTTATAAACGTGGCACTGGCATAGGTTATATCCAAAGGGTGTTTCCAGAATACACCTTTGTTCGTGTGAACTTGGGGATGAAAACATTCTATCTCTTAAGTATGAGGATGATGAAATGTGTACTTTGGTAAAAACAATTGTTGGCTTGTGTCTTGAATTCTTATGTCTTATTGGCTGAGGTGTCAATTTTCTTTATGCAGGTTGGTGCTCTGGAAAATATTACTAAGCAATCTTAGCTTGAGATAGTTGAGCTGCAACATACTGAGGAACTAAGGTACTCTATTGGTTATACAAGTTCTTACTGTTTGGTTATTATTGTCCATTAGTGAGCTATTAGATTTTAAAGCCTTAATTACCTTTGTACCCAATTGCTTAATCTTTAAGCACTATTTGGTTTGATTACTGAATATATATTTTATATAGTAGTTGATTAACTCAAAATAAGGACTGTGTTAATTTTCTTATGTAGGTTGAGAATATTAGGTGGCGAAGATATCTTTTATGATAACTTATTGCTTATTTTTCTTGTACATATTGTCACTCACTGGTTTATTTCACTTGTGTTTTGTCTTTCCTAGTTAGCTTAAATTTATGTGATTGGTTCGTTAAGAATATCTCTTTATTTTTATTATATTTTCCTTGTCAACGATTGATTTGTACTTCGAGATGCCCCTCAAAATTGTTCAATATCTCCACCCAATACTATGAAAAGAACAAGAGGATTGATTCATTTGATGAGAATTCGAAGAAGTTAGTTGATGATTTCAGAATTTGCAGACATTGTTGGACCAACTGGGATACTTTCGAGAAGTTATGGCGCGAAGAGTTCATAGGGTGGCAATAAAAATACAAATGAAATTTGGTTAGTCTCAAAGTCTCAAATTCTCTTTAAATGTTGCAGCATTAAATAAAAAAATGGCCTGAAATAGCGGCAACAAGTAGCCAAACGTAAAATGGCTTACTTTATGAGCTTATTTAGTTAAATTGGTGGAAGGGATTTGTTGGTGGTTTGGTTTTGGAATTTGCTGCTGCTATTGAGTTTATGTTAAATGTTAAAACATGTTGGATTTCACGAATAAAGAAATGAAACAATGTCAAAAAAATTTAAGATCAATAAACGTTCTAAATTGATTAAAAACATACCGTTAGAGGATGAAAATCCAAAACAACCTCCAAACAACCCATTAAGAGGCACGAACACCTCGCACGGGACCAATGTAAGTTGTATGAACTGATCGCATAGTCCCGGGTCTCCCAATTTGAGAATATGACGATAATTTGCAAAAATAACACGGACTTAAAAACAGGCCGTTAAAGGGTGAAAACCTAAACCAGCCCCCAAACGGACCCGTAAGAGGCACGAACACCTCGTACGGGACCAATGCAACTTGTAGGAACTGACCGTGTAGTTCCGGGTCTCCCGGTTTGAGAATATGAAGATAATTTGTAAAAATCAACACTTAGACTTAAAAACAGGCCATTAAAGGGTGAAAATCCAGACCAGCCCCCAAACGACCCCGTAAGAGGCATGAACACCTCGCACGGGAATAATGTAACTTGTAGGAATTGACCGCGTAGTCCAGGGTCTCCCGGTTTGAGAATATGGCGATAATTTACAAAAAAATAACACTTAGACTTAAAAACAGGTCGTTAAAGGGTGAAAACCCCAACCAGTCCCCAAACGGACCCGTAAGAGGCACGAACACCTCGCATGGGATCAATGTAACTTGTAGGAACTGACCTCGTAGTCTCAGGTCACATGATTTGAGAATATGATGATAATTTGCAAAAATCAACACTTAGACTTAAAACCAGGTCGTTAAAGGATGAAAATCCAAAACAACCTCCAAACAACCCCTTAAGAGGAACGAACACCTCGCACGGGACCAATGTAATTTGTATGAACTGATCGCGTAGTCCCAGATCTCTCGATTTTAGAATATGACGATAATTTGCAAAAATAACACTTAGACTTAAAAACAAGTTGTTAAAGGTGAAAACCCAAACCAGCCCCCATACGACCCCGTAGGAGGCACGAACACCTCGTACGGGACCAATGTAACTTGTAGGAACTGACCGTGTAGTCTCGGGTGTCCTGGTTTGAGAGTATGATGATAATTTGAAAAAATCACACTTAACTTAAAAACAAGTCGTTAAAGGGTGAAAACCCAAACCAGCCCCCATACGACCCCGTAGGAGGCACGAACACCTCGCACGTGACCAATGTACCTTGTAGGAACTGACCGCGTAGTACCGCATCTCCCGATTTGAGAGTATGATGATAATTTACAAAAATCACACTTAGACTTAAAAGCAAGCCGTTAAAGGGTGAAAACCCAAACCAGCCCCCAAACGACCCCGTAGGAGGCACGAACACCTCGTACGAGATCAATGTAACTTGTAGGAACAGATCGCGAAGTCCCGGGTCTCCCGGGTTAAGAGTATGATGATAATTTGCAAAAATCAACACTTAGACTTAAAAACAGGTCGTTAAAGGGTAAAAACCCAAATCAGCCCCCAAACGACCCCGTAGGAGGCACGAACACCTTGCACGGAACCAATGTACCTTGTAGGAACTGACCGCGTTATCCCGGGTCTCCCGATTTGAGAATATAATGATAATTTGTAAAAATAACACTTCGACTTAAAAATAGGTCATTAAAGGGTGCAATCCCCAACCAGTCCCAAAACAGACTCATAAGAGGCATGAACACCTCGCACGGGACCAATGTAACTTGTAGGAACTGACCTCGTAGTCTCGGGTCTCACGGTTTGAGAATATGATGATAATTTGCAAAAATAACACTTAGACTTAAAAAGAGGACATTAAAGTGTGAAAACCTAAACCAGTCCCAAAACGGACCCGTATGAGGCACGAACACCTCGTACGATACCAGTGTAACTTGTAGGAACTGATAGTGTAGTCCCGGGTCTCCCGATTTGAGAATATGATGATAATTTGTAAAAATCAACACTTAGACTTAAAACTAGGCAGTTAAAGGGTAAAAACCCAAACCAACCCCCAAACGGACCAATAAGAGGCACGAACACCACGCACCCGACTAATGTAAATTGTAGGAACTGACCTCATAGTCCCGGGTCTCACGATTTGAGAATATGATGATAATTTTCAAAAATAACACTTAGACTTAAAAACAGGTCGTTAAAGGGTGAAAAGCCAAACAAGCCCCCAAACGACCCCGTAGGAGGCACGAACACCTCGCACGGGACCAATGTAACTTGTAGGAACTGACCACGTAGTCCTGGGTCTCCCGGTTTGAGTGTATGACGATAATTTGCAAAAATCACACTTAGACTTAAAAATAATCCGTTGAAGGGTGAAAACCCAAACCAGCCCCCAAACGATCCCGTAGGAGGCACGAACACCTCGCACGGGACCAATGTTACTTATAGAAACTGGTCGCGTAGTCCTGGGTCTCCCAGTTTGAGAGTATGATGATAATTTGCAAAAATCATGCTTAGACTTAAAAATAAGCCGTTAAAACGTGAAAACCCAAACTAGCCCCCAAACGACCCCGTTGGAGGCACGAACACCTCGCACGAGACCAATGTAACTTGTAGGAACAAACTGCGTAGTCCCGAGTCTCAAGGTTTGAGAGTATGATAATTTGCAAAAATCACACTTAGACTTAAAAACAAGCCGTTAAAGGGTGAAAACACAAATCAGCCCCCAAACGACCCCGTAGGAGGCACGAACACCTCGCACAGGACTAATGTAACTTGTAGGAACTGACCGCGTAATCCCGGGTCTCCCGGTTTGAGAGTATGATGATACTTTGAAAAAATAACACTTAGACTCAAAAACAGGTCGTTAAAGGGTGAAAACCCCAACCAGTCACCAAACGGACCCGTAAGAGGCACGAACACCTCGTACGTGACCAATGTAACTTGTAGGAATTGATCGCGTAGTCCCGAGTCTCCCGATTTGAGGGTATGACGATGATTTGCAAAAATCACACTTAGACTAAAAAACAGGTAGTTAAAGGGTGAAAATCCAAACCAGCCCCCGAACGACCCCGTAGGAGGCACAAACACCTCGCACGGGACCAATGTAATTGTAGGAACTGCCCGCGTAGTTCCGGGTCTCTCGATTTGAGAGTATGATAATTTGCAAAAATCACACTTAGACTTAAAAACAAGCCGTTAAAGTGTGAAAACACAAATCAGCCCCCAAACGTCCCCGTAGGAGGCACGAACACCTCGCACAATACCAATATAACTTGTAAGAAGTGATCACAAAATCCCGGGTCTCCTGGTTTGAGAGTATGACGATAATTTGCAAAAATAACACTTAGACTCAAAAATAGGTTGTTAAAGGGTGAAAACCCAAACCAGCCCACAAACGGACCCGTAAGAGGCACGAACACCACGTACGTGACCAATGTAACTTGTAGGAACTGCCCGCGTAGTCCCGGGTCTCCCGGTTTGAGAGTATGACGATAATTTGCAAAAATCACACTTAGACTTAAAAACAAGCCGTTAATGGGTGAAAACCCAAACCATCCCCCGAACGACCCCGTAGGAGGCACAAATACCTCACACGGGACAAATGTAACTTGTAGGAACTGACCGCGTAGTCCCGCGGCTCTCGGTTTGAGAGTATGACGATAATTAGCAAAAATCACACTTAGACTTAAAAACAAGCCGTTAAAGGGTGAAAACCCAAACCAGCCCCCAAACGACCCCGTTGGAGGCACAAACACCTCGCACGTGACCAATGTAACTTGTAGGAACTGACCGCGTAGTCCCGGGTCACTCGGTTTGAGAATACGACGATAATTTGCAAAAAGAACACTTAGACTTAAAAATAGGCACTTAAAGGGTGAAAACCAAAACCAACCCCCAATCGGCCTCGTATGAGGCACGAACACCTCGCACGGGACCAATGTAACTTGTATGAACTGACCGCATAGTCCCGGGTCTCCCGATTTGAGAGTATGACGATAATATGCAAAAATCACACTTGGACTTAAAAATAAGTCGTTAAAGGGTGTAAACCCAAACCAGCCCCCAAACGACCCCATAGGAGGAATGAACACCTCGCACGGAACCAATGTAACTCGTAGGAACTGACCGCGTAGTCCCGGGTCTCCCGATTTGAGAGTATGACGATAATTTACAAAAATCACACTTAGACTTAACAACAAGCCGTTAAAGGGTGAAACCCCAAACCAGCCCCCATACGACCCCGTAGGAGGCACAAACACCTTGCACGGGACCAATTTAATTTTGTAGGAACTGTCCGCGTAGTCCCGGGTCTCCCGGTTTGATAGTATAATGATAATTTGCAAAAATCACACTTAGACATAAAAACAAGTTGTTAAAGGGTGAAAACCCAAACCAGCCCCCATACGACCCCGTAAGAGGCACGAACACCTCGCACGGGACCAATGTAACTTGTAGGAACTGACCGTATAGTCTCGGGTCTCCCGATTTGAGAGTATGATGATAATTTGCAAAAATTACACTTAGACTTAAAAACAAGCTGTTATAGGGTGAAGTCCCAAACCAGCCCCCAAACGACCCCATAGGAGGCACGAACACCTCGCGTGGGACCAATGTAACTTGTAGGAACTGATCGAGTTGTCCCGAGTTTACCGATTTAAGAATATGATGATAATTTGCAAAATAACACTTAGACTTAAAAATAGGTCGTCAAAGGGGCAAACCCCAACCAGTCCCCAAACGGACCTATAAGAGGCACGAACACCTCGCAAGGGACCAATGTAACTTGTAGGAACTGACCTCGTAGTCCCGGGTCTCACGGTTTGACAATATGACGATAATTTGCAAAAATAAAGCTTAGACTTAAAAAAAGGCCATTAAAGGGTGAAAACCTAAACCAGCCCCTAAACGGACCCGTAAGAGGCACGAACACCTCGCACGAGACCAGTGTAACTTGCAGGAACTGACCGCGTAGTCCCGGCTCTCCCGGTTTGAGAATATGATGATAATTTGCAAAAATCACACTTAGACTTAAAAACAAGACGTTAAAGGGTGAAAACCCAAACCAGCTCCCAAACGACCCCGTAGGAGGCACGAACACCTCGCACGTGACCAATGTAACTTGTAGGAACTGACCGCATAGTCCCGGGTCTCTCGATTTGAGAATATGACGATAATTTGCAAAAAGAACACTTAGACTTAAAAACAGGTCGTTAAAGGGTGAAAACCCAAACCAGCCCCCTAACGACCCCGTATGAGGCACGAACACCTCGCACGGGACTAATGTAACTTATAGGAACTGACCGCGTAGTCCCGGGTCTCTCGATTTGAGAGCATAACTATAATTTGCGAAAATCACACTTAGACTAAAAAAATAAGCCGTTAAAGTGGGAAAACCCAAACCAGCCCCCAAACGCCCCTGTAGGAGACACGAACACCTCGCACGGGACCAATGTAACTTATAGGAACTGACCGCGTAGTCCCGGGTCTCCCGGTTAAAGAGTATGATGATAATTTGCAAAAATCATACTTAGACTTAAAAACAACCCGTTAAAGGGTGAAAACCCAAACCAGCCCCCAAAAGACCCCGTAGGAGGCACGAACACCTCGCACGTAACCAATGTAACTTGTAGGAACTGACCGCATAGTCCCGGGTCTCTCGGTTTGAGAATATGATGATAATTTGAAAAAAGAACACTTAGACTTAAAAACAGGCAGTTAAAGGGTGAAAACCCAAACCAGCCCCCAATCGACCCCGTTCGAGGCACGGATACCTCGCACGGGACCAATGTAACTTGTAGGAACTGATCGCGTAGTCCCGGGCCTCCCGGTTTAAGAGTATGATGATAATGTGCAAAAATCTCACTTAGACTTAAAAATAAGTCGTTAAAGGGTGAAAACCCAAACCAGCCCCCAAACGAACCCAAGGAGGCACGAACACCTCGCACGAGACCAATGTACGTTGTAGGAACTGACCGCGTTATCCCGGCTCTCCCGATTTGAGAGTATGACGATAATTTGCAAAAATCACACTTAGACTTAACAACAAGTCGTTAAAGGGTGAAAACCCAAACCAGCCCCCATACGACCTCGTACGAGGCACGAACACCTCGTACGGGACCAATGTAACTTGTAGGAACTGACCGCGTAGTCCCGGGTCTCCCGATTTTAGAGTATAATCATAATTTGGAAAAATCATACTTAGACTTAAAAATTAGCCGTTAAAGGGTGAAAACTCAAACCAGCCCCCATACGACCCCGTAGGAGGCACGAAAACCCCGCACGGGACCAATGTAACTTGTAAGAATTGACCGCGTAGTCTCGGGTCTCCCGGTTTGAAAGTATGACGATAATTTGCAAAAATCACACTTACATTTAAAAACAAGCCGTTAAATGGTGAAGGCCCAAACCAGCCCCCAAACGACCCCGTAGGAGGCACGAACACCTCGCACGGGACCAATGTATCTAGTAAGAACTGACCGCGTTGTCCCGGGTCTCCCGATTTGAGAATATGATGATAATTTGCAAAAATAACACTTAGACTTAAAAACAGGTCGTTAAAGGGGAAAACCCCAACCAGTCCCCAAACGGACCCGTAAGAGGCAAGAACACCTCGCACGGGACGAATGTAACTTGTAGGAACTGACCTCGTAGTCCCGGGTCTCACGGTTTGAGAATATGATAATAATTTGCAAAAATAACACATAAACTTAAAAGAAGGTCATTAAAGGGTGAAAACCTAAACCAGCCCCCAAACGGACCCGAAAGAGGCACGAACCACGCACGAGACCAGTGTAACTTGTTGGAACTCACCGCGTAGTCCCGGGTCTCCCGATTTGAGAATATCATGAGAATTTGCAAAAATCAACACTTAGACTTAAAAATAGGCTGTTAAAGGGTAAAAACCCAAACCAGCCCCCAAACGAACCCGTAAGAGGCACGAACACCACGCACGGGACTAATGTGACTTGTAGGAACTGACCTCATAGTCCCGGGTCTCACGGTTTGAGAATATGACGATAATTTGCAAAAATAACACTTAGACTTAAAGAGAGGTCGTTAAAGGGTGAAAACCCAAACCAGCCCCCAAACGACCCCGTAGGAAGCACGAACACCTCGCACGGGATCAATGTAACTTGTAGGAACTGACCGCGTAGTCCCGGGTCTCTCGATTTGAGTGTATGGCGATAATTTGCTAAAATCACACTTAGACTTAAAAGCAAGCCGTTAAAGGGTGAAAACCCAAACTACCCCCAAACGACCCCGTAGGAGGCACGAACACCTCGCACGGGACCAATGTAACTTGAGAAACTGATCGCGTAGTCCCGGGTCTCCCGGTTTGAGAGTATGACGATAATTTGTAAAAATCACACTTTGACTTAAAAATAAGCCGTTAAAGGGTGAAAACATAAACCAGTCCCCAAACGAACCCGTAGGAGTCACGAACACCTCCCACGTGACTAATGTAACTTGTAGGAACTGACCTCGTAGTCCCGGGTCTCCCGATTTGAGAGTATGATAATTTGCAAAAATCACACTTAGACTTAAAAACAAATCGTTAAAGGGTGAAAACACAAATCAGCCCCCAAACGACCCCGTAGGAGGCACGAACACCTCGCACGGGACCAATGTAACTTGTAGGAACTGATCGCGTAATCCCGGGTCTCCTGATTTGAGAGTATGACGATAATTAGCAAAAATAACACTTAGACTCAAAAACAGGTCATTAAAGGGTGAAAACCCCAATCAGTACCCAAACGGACCCGTAACAGGCACGAACACCTCGTACGTGACCAATGTAACTTGTAGGAACGGAACGCGTAGTTCTGGGTCTCCTGGTTTGAGAGTATGACGATAATTTTCAAAAATCACACTTATACTTAAAAACAGGCCGTTGAAGGGTTAAAAACCAAACCAGCCCCCAAACGACCCCGTAGGAGACAAGAACACCTCGCACGTGACCAATGTAACTTGTAGGAACTGACCGCGTAGTCCCAAGTCTCCCGGTTTGAGAGTATGACGATAATTTGCAAAAATCACACTTAGACTAAAAATAAGTCGTTAAAGGGTGAAAAGCCAAACCAGCCCCCATACGACCCCGGAGGAGGCACGAACACCTCGGACGTGACCAATATAACATCTAGGAACTGACCGCGTAGTCCCGGGTCTCCCGATTTAAGAGTATGAAGATAATTTGCAAAAAGAACACTTAGACTTAAAAAGAGGCAGTTAAAGGGTGAAAACCCAAACCAGCCCCAAATCGACCCCGTATGAGGTACGAATACCTCACACGGGACCAATGCAACTTGTAGGAACTCACCGCGTCGTCTGGGGTCTCCTGGTTTGAGAGTATGACGATAATTTGCAAAAATCACACTTAGACTTAAAAATAAGCCGTTAAAAGGTGAAAACCCAAACCAGCCCCCAAACGACCCCGTAGGAGGCACGAACACCTCGCACGGGACCAATGTAACTTGTAGGAATTGACCGTGTAGTCCCGGGTCTCCCGATTTGTGAATATGATGATAATTTGTAAAAATAACACTTCGACTTAAAAACAGGCCATTAAAGGGTGCAAACCTCAACCAGTCCCAAAACGGACCCATAAGAGGCACGAACACCTCGCACGGGACCAATGTAACTTGTAGGAATTGACCTTGTAGTCACGGGTCTCACGGTTTGAGAATATGACGATAATTTGCAAAAATAACACATAGACTTAAAAAAAGGCCATTAAAGGGTGAAAACCTAAACCAGTCACCAAACGGACCTGTAAGAGGCACGAACACCTCACACGAGACCAGTGTTACTTGTAGGAACTGATCGCGTAGTCCCGGGTCTCCCGGTTTGAGAATATGATGATAATTTGCAAAAACTAACACTTAGACTTAAAAATTGGCCGTTAAAGGGTAAAAACCAAAACCAGCCCCCAAATGGACCTGTAAGAGGCACGAACACCACGCACGCGACTAATGTAACTTGTAGGAACTGACCTCATAGTCCCGGGTCTCACAGTTTGAGAATAGATGATAATTTTCCAAAATAACACTTAGAGTTAAAAACAGGTCGTTAAAGGGTGAAAACCCAGACAAGCCCCCAAACGACCCCGTAGGAGGCACGAACACCTCGCACGGGACCAATGTAACTTGTAGGAACTGACCGCGTAGTCCCGGGTCTCCCGGTTTGAGTGTATGAGGATAATTTGCAGAAATCACACTTAGACTTAAAAACAAGACGTTAAAGGATGAAAACCCAAACCAGCCCCCAAACGATCCCGTAGGAGGCACGAACACCTCGCACGGGACCAATGTAACTTGTAGAAACTGACTGCGTAGTCCCGGGTCTCCCGGTTTGAGAGTATGACGATAATTAGCAAAAATCTTAGACTTAAAAATAAGCCATTAAAGGGTGAAAACCCAAACGAGCCCCCAAATGACCCCGTAGTAGGCACGAAGACCTCGCACGGGACCAATGTACCTTGTAGGAACTGATCGCGTTATCCCGGGTTTCCCGATTTGAGAATATAATGATAATTTGTAAAAATAACACTTCGACTTAAAAATAGGTCATTAAAGGGTGCAATCCCCAACCAGTCCCAAAACGGACTCATAAGAGGCATGAACACCTCGCACGGGACCAATGTAACTTGTAGGAACTGACCTCGTAGTCTCGGGTCTCACGGTTTGAGAATATGATGATAATTTGCAAAAATAACACTTAGACTTAAAAAGAGGCCATTAAAGTGTGAAAACCTAAACCAGTCCCAAAACGGATCCGTATGAGGCACGAACACCTCGCACGATACCAGTGTAACTTGTCGGAACTAATAGTGTAGTCCCGGGTCTCTCGGTTTGAGAATATGATGATAATTTGTAAAAATCAACACTTAGACTTAAACTAGGCCGTTAAAGGGTAAAAACCCAAACCAACCCCCAAACGGACCTGTAAGAGGCACGAACACCACGCACCCAACTAATGTAACTTGTAGGAACTGACCTCATAGTCCCGGGTCTCACGATTTGAGAATATGATGATAATTTTCAAAAATAACACTTAGACTTAAAAACAGGTCGTTAAAGGGTGAAAAGCCAAACAAGCCCCCAAACGACCCCGTAGGAGGCACGAACACCTCGCACGGGACCAATGTAACTTGTAGGAACTGACCACGTAGTCCCGGGTCTCCCGGTTTGAGTGTATGACGATAATTTGCAAAAATCACACTTAGACTTAAAAACAATCCGTTAAAGGGTGAAAACCCAAACCAGCCCCCAAACGATCCCGTAGGAGGCACGAACACCTCGCACGGGACCAATGTTACTTGTAGAAACTGACCGCGTAGTCGTGGGTCTCCCGGTTTGAGAGTATGAGGATAATTTGCAAAAATCACGCTTAGACTTAAAAATAAGCCGTTAAAGGGTGAAAACCCAAACTAGCCCCCAAACGACCCCGCAGGAGGCACGAACACCTCGCACGAGACCAATGTAACTTGTAGGAACTGACTGCGTAGTCCCGAGTCTCCCAGTTTGAGAGTATGATAATTTGCAAAAAACACACTTAGACTTAAAAACAAGCCGTTAAAGGGTGAAAACACAAATCAGCCCCCAAACGACTCCGTAGGAGGCACGAACACCTCGCACAAGACTAATGTAACTTGTAGAAACTGACCGCGTAATCCCAGGTCTCCCGGTTTGAGAGTATGACGATAATTTGTAAAAATAACACTTAGACTCAAAAACAGGTCGTTAAAGGATGAAAACCCCAACCAGTCCCCAAACGGACCCGTAAGAGGCACGAACACCTCGTACGTGACCAATGTAACTTGTAGGAATTGACCGCGTAGTCCTGAGTCTCCCGATTTGAGGGTATGATGATGATTTGCAAAAATCACACTTAGACTAAAAAATAGGTCGTCAAAGGGTGAAAACCCAAACCAGCCCCCGAACGACCCAGTAGGAGGCGTAAACACCTCGCACGAGACCAATGTAACTTGTAGGAACTGCCCACATAGTTCCGGGTCTCTCGGTTTGAGAGTATGATAATTTTCAAAAATCACACTTAGACTTAAAAACAAGCCGTTAAAGTGTGAAAACACAAATCAGTCCCCAAACGTCCCCGTAGGAGGCACGAACACCTCGCACAATACCAATATAACTTGTAAGAAGTGATCGGATAATCTCGGGTCTCCTCGTTTGAGAGTATGATGATAATTTGCAAAAATAACACTTAGACTCAAAAATAGGTCGTTAAAGGGTGAAAACCCCAACCAGTCCACAAACGGACCAGTAAGAGGCACGAACACCACGTACGTGACCAATGTAACTTGTAGGAACTGACCGCGTAGTCCCGGGTCTCCCGGTTTGAGAGTATGACTATAATTTGCAAAAATCACACTTAGACTTAAAAACAAGCCGTTAATGGGTGAAAACCCAAACCAGCCCCCGAACGACCCCGTAAAAGGCACAAATACCTCGCACGGGACCAATGTAAATTGTAGGAACTGACCGCGTACTTTTGGGTCTCTCGGTTTGAGAGTATGACGATAATTTACAAAAATCACACTTAGACTTAAAAACAAGCCGTTAAAGGGTGAAAACCCAAACCAGCCCCCAAACGACCGTTGGAGGCACAAACACCTCGCACGTGACCAATGTAACTTATAGGAACTGACCGCGTAGTCCCGGGTCACTCGGTTTGAGAATACGACGATAATTGGCAAAAAGAACACTTAGACTTAAAAATAGGCAGTTAAAGGGTGAAAACCAAAACCAGCCCCCAATCGACCCCGTATGAGGCACGAACGCCTCGCACGGGACCAATGTAACTTGTATGAACTGACCGCGTAGTCCCGGGTCTCCCGATTTGAGAGTATAACGATAATTCGCAAAAATAAAGCTTAGACTTAAAAAAAAAGCCATTAAAGGGTGAAAACCTAAACCAGCCCCGAAACGGACCCGTAAGAGGCACGAACACCTCGCACGAGACCAGTGTAACTTGTAGGAACTGACCGCGTAGTCCGGGCTCTCCTGGTTTGAGAATATGACGATAATTTGCAAAAATCACACTTAGACTTAAAAACAAGCCGTTAAAGGGTGAAAACCCAAACCATCTCCCAAACGACCCCGTAGGAGGCACGAACACCTCGCACGCGACCAATGTAACTTGTAGGAACTGACCGCATAGTCCCGGGTCTCTCGATTTGAGAATATGACGATAATTTGCAAAAAGAACACTTAGACTTAAAAACAGGTCGTTAAAGGGTGAAAACCCAAACCAGCCCCCTAACGACCCCGTATGAGGCACGAACACCTCGCACGGGACCAATGTAACTTATAGGAACTGACCGCGTAGTCCCGGGTCTCCCGGTTTGAGAGCATAACTACAATATGCAAAAATCACACTTAGACTAAAAAAATAAGCCGTTAAAGTGTGAAAACCCAAACCAGCCCCCAAACGACCCTGTAGGACACACGAACACCTCGCACGGGACCAATGTAACTTGTAGGAACTGACCGCGTAGTCCCGGGTCTCCTGGTTAAAGAGTATGACGATAATTTGCAAAAATCATACTGAGACTTAAAAACAATCCGTTAAAGGGTGAAAACCCAAACCAGCCCCCAAAAGACCCCGTAGGAGGCACGAACACCTTGCACGTGACCAATGTAACTTGTAGGAACTGATCGCATAGTCCCGGGTCTCTCGGTTTGAGAATATGATGATAATTTGCAAAAAGAACACTTAGACTTAAAAACAGGCAGTTAAAGGGTGAAAACCCAAACCAGCCCCCAATCGACCCCGTTCGAGGCACGAATACCTCGCACGGGACCAATGTAACTTGTAGGAACTGACCGCGTAGTCCCGGGTCTGCCGGTTTGAGAGTATGATGATAATTTGATAAAATCTCACTTAAACTTAAAAATAAGCCGTTAAATGGGGAAAACCCAAACCAACCCCCAAACCAACCCGTAGGAGGCACGAACACCTCGCACGGGACCAATGTACCTTGTAGGAACTGACCGCGTTATCCCGGCTCTCCCGATTTGAGAGTATGACGATAATTTGCAAAAATCACACTTAGACTTAACAAGAAGCCGTTAAATGGTGAAAACCCAAACCAGCCCCCATACGACCTCGTAGGAGGCACGAACACCTCGTACGGGACCAATATAACTTGTAGGAACTGACCGCGTAGTCTCGGGTCTCCCGGTTTTAGAGTATAATGATAATTTGGAAAAATTATACTTAGACTTAAAAATTAGCCGTTAAAGGGTGAAAACTCAAACCAGCCCCCATACGACCCCGTAGGAGGCACGAACACCCCGCACGGGACCAATGTAACTTGTAAGAACTGACCGCGTAGTCCCGGGTCTCCCGGTTTGAGAGTATGACGATAATTTGCAAAAATCACACTTACATTTAAAAACAAGCCGTTAAATGGTGAAGGACCAAACCAGCCCCCAAACGACCCCGTAGGAGGCACGAACACCTCGCACGGGACCAATGTATCTAGTAAGAACTGACCGCGTTGTCCCGGGTCTCCCGGTTTGAGAATATGATGATAATTTGCCAAAATAATACTTAGACTTAAAAATAGGTCGTTAAAGGGGCAAACCCCAACCATCCCCAAACGGACCCGTAAGAGGCACGAACACCTCGCACGGGACGAATGTAACTTGTAGGAACTGACCTCGTAGTCTCGGGTCTCACGGTTTGAGAATATGACAATAATTTGCAAAAATAACACATAGACTTAAAAAAAGGCCATTAAAGGGTGAAAACCTAAACCAGCCCCCAAACGGACCCGTAAGAGGCACGAACCACGCACGAGACCAATGTAACTTGTTGGAACTCACCGCGTAGTCCCGGGTCTCTCGGTTTGAGAATATCATGAGAATTTGCAAAAATCAACACTTAGACTTAAAAATAGGCTGTTAAAGGGTAAAAACCCAAACCAGCCCCCAAACGAACCCGTAAGAGGCACGAACACCACGCACGGGACTAATGTAACTTGTAGGAACTGACCTCGTAGTCCCGGGTCTCACGATTTGAGAATATGACGATAATTTGCAAAAATAACACTTAGATTTAAAGACAGGTCATTAAAGGGTGAAAACCCAAACTAGCCCCCAAACGACCCCGTAGGAAGCACGAACACCTCGCACGGGATCAATGTAACTTGTAAGAACTGACCGCGTAGTCCGAGGTCTCTCGACTTGAGTGTATGGCGATAATTTGCTAAAATCACACTTAGACTTAAAAACAAGCCGTTAAAGGGTGAAAACCCAAACTACCCCCCAAACGACCCCGCAGGAGGCACGAACACCTCGCATGGGACCAATGTAACTTGAGAAACTAACCGCGTAGTCCCGGGTTTCCCGGTTTGAGAGTATGACGATAATTTGCAAAAACCACACTTTGACTTAAAAATAAGCCGTTAAAGGGTGAAAACATAAACGAGCCCCCAAACGAACCCGTAGGAGGCACGAACACCTCCCACGTGACTAATGTAACTTGTAGGAACTGACCTCGTAGTCCCGGGTCTCCCGGTTTGAGAGTATGATAATTTGCAAAAATCACACTTAGACTTAAAAACAAACCGTTAAAGGGTGAAAACACAAATCAGCCCCCAAACGACCCCGTAGGAGGCACGAACACCTCGCACGGGACCAATGTAACTTGTAGGAACAAATCGCGTAATCCCGGGTCTCCTGATTTGAGAGTATGATGATAATTAGCAAAAATAACACTTAGACTCAAAAACATGTTGTTAAAGGGTGAAAACCCCAACTAGTACCCAAACGGACCCGTAACAGGCACGAACACCTCGTACGTGACCAATGTAACTTGTAGGAACGGAACGCGTTGTCACGACCCCAACCCAATAGTGGTAGGGAATGAGTGTCTTGACATGCCACCAAGGCATTCAATGTTATGGACTTAAAATATTTCTTAAAATAAATGCAACGGAAATACATTCACATGGTCATGAATCGTAAACTATTGAAAAAATGGAATTACGTCATCCGAGCTTTCTAAAAGGGAACTTCGTATATATTAAAGTATGAACGGATTACAACTTATGCCAAATTTAAAAACTTATTACTAAAGAGCCAAACATGCTCTATATCCTAAAAACAAACGTTATATTTAAAATTATAACAAAAGAGCTCCTCAAGCTAGATCTTCAACATAGTCCTTCTACACTCCATCCTCCCGTCTAATTATTTCCTGAAAAATCGTTATTTATACAACGTCAGCTAAAAGCTGAATGAGATTTAATGTCCCGACATTTCAAGGTTTTTTTTCAGAAAATAGATACCTATTCAAGTCAGAAGAGAAGGCATATACATATATGGATAGGAACTTGTAGTAAATAGATATATATTTTGAAATGATAGTATATATATCACAATTGGATAGCTCAGAATAAAACGAATGCAACAATTCAAATGTGATATCTTTTTCTTTCAATCATATAATTTTAATGGCCAAGTACACTCTAATACCGTATTCTTCTACCGTATTATACCCCGGTAGTTGAGGGTCAATCGAACATGTTCGTCACAACGCCTTATTTAGGGCACACCAGCGATAACCCAGCTGGGAAGGTCAGTCAGTAAAGAGGTCCCTTAGGCCGAATCATATTTTCCATATTCAATATCCTTTTCAATAATCATTTTAATCAGTATGTTTATATGGACAAATATAAACATATCACAAATGAATCAATCATCGGTATCACATGAATTTTGAGAATAAAAGCAGTTCACAAAATATATATAGTTTGCATAATATCATATAATCAAAATGCACAAGGAATGTCAGAGTACTCACCTAAAATAGAGGCTCGAAAATATAGATATTGAGTCTTGGATCACACGTTAATCTAATAAATACAATAAAGGTTTAATTATGTATTCTAAATAAAGCCCAATTCTAAATATTGTGTTTTAATCCTAAAATATCTTGCTGAAAAAGGTTACTAAAACCATTTTCTCTATTTTTTAATATTCATTCATCGTATTTAAAGAATTTCAATTCATAGTTCTTCCTAATCAGTCGGTTCCCAGTAGAGATGGAGGGTCACAGGGGCACCACTTAAATACCATCTCATCTAGACAGAACATTTCCGGATTTATTCCCAGTAGAGATGGAGGGTCACAGGGGCACCACTTAAATACCATCTCAACTAGACAGAATTTCACCGGGACTGACTTTGGAATTACTTAAATGAGATTCCGTAATACGAGCAATTGCTTACAAAAATCATTTTAAAAAGAGTATATATATTTTTCAAACAAGTTGACTTATTTTGAAAATAAAATCAATTTAGATTGTTTCCAAATTTTAAGTTTTGATTAGTAAAGTCTTTAGTGTATTTTACCAGCATAACTACTAAGTAAAGCTATAAAATACGAAATTAAAACTACAAAAATGAATTATAACATTTAAATAAAATCATACCTACGAAATGAATTCTTTCTTCGAAATTATAGAACTCCTTCTTATGATATTTCCCAAGCTTTCTATCACTCTTTCTTACTATAATTCTCAAGGAATTGGTGTGAGTTTCAAATGAACCCTAAGGCCCTATTTATAGGTTTTCAAAAGTATTACGGTGTTGACACGTGTCTGGATGATAAGGTTCACTTTGGTGAGTCGTCGTTCACGTGTCGTGCAACGGATCAGCCTTGCAGTCTTGGTTTACCAAACGGCGACACGTGTTTTTTTCCTTTTTCTAGAGGATTTACATGAGTTTTATCCTTTCCTATAAAGGTGACACGTGTGCAGTGGATATGTTCAAAAACCGAGCACGAGGTGTCGAGGATAAATATTAAGGGTATAAGGGTCATTTCACACATGAAGGGTATTTTGGTAATTTCACACTATATATTTTGAATATTTCTTAGAGGTCCTTGAAAATATTTTATTTACAAAATGGCCCATTCTATATTTTTATTTTAGTCCTTAAAGTTTCATAAAATTATATTTTCTACCCCAAAACTTATTATATACCTTAAGATATGTCATAAGACTTCGACTCCATCCTATTTACGATTGATTCTTCATATTTAAAAATGGGGTTTGTTATATTGATAGCCAATAACATCACATATCTAATAATACAATATTTATAAGATAGTAAGTAACACATGAGTGTAAAAACAAACTATATACATATGAGCACATAAAAGTGGGGTCATTACATCCTACCCTCCTTATAAAAAGTTTGGTCCCCAAACTTGACTCATATTAATTTACAAACAAGTATGGATATCTCTCCTTTATTTCATCTTCCCGCTCCCACGTTGCTTCTTCAACTGAATGATTTCGCCATAATACTTTGACCAGTGGAATTATCTTGGTCCGTAATATTTGATCTTTATGGTCCAAAATTTCTACCGGATGCTCAATGTATGACAAGTCTTCTCTAACTTGAAAAGGTTTGTGACTTAAGATATGTGTTGGATCTGGGACATATTTCTTTACCATTGATACGTGAAACACATTATGTACACTAGAGAGTTCAGGTGGTAAGGCTATTCTATACGCAACAGCTCCTATCTTTTCAAGGATTTCAAAAGGTCCTATGTATCTTGGGCTCAACTTCCCTTTCTTCCCGAATCGTATTACTCCCTTTGAAGGCGATACTCGTAAGAACACATAATCTCCTTTTTGAAATTCTAACTGTCGGTGTCGATTGTCAAAATAACTCTTTTGACGGCTTTGAGCGATTCAAAGTCGGTCTTGTATCAATTTCACTTTCTCTATTGTGATCTGAATCAATTCTGGTCCCAATAATTTTCTTTCTCCAACTTCTACCCAACATGCGGGAGAACGACACCTTCTACCGTATAGTGCTTCATATGGAGCCGTTTGAATAGTTGCTTGATGACTATTATTATAGGCAAACTCCACTAATGGTAAATGATCATCCCAATTCCCCTTTAAATCAAGTACACAAGCCCTGAGCATATCCTCTAATGTTTGAATGGTTCTCTCAGATTGACCATCTGTTTGAGGATGAAAAGCAGTGCTGAAATTCAATTTTATTCCCATGGATGCTTGTAGGCTTTTCCAAAAGCGAGAAACGAATCTAGGGTCACGATCAGAAATAATTAAAATTGGGGTTCCATGAAGCCTAATAATTTCCCGCACATATAACTTGGCTAACTTTTCTAATGAATGGGTAATTTTAATGGCAAGAAAATGAGCAGATTTAGTTAACCTGTCAATAATTACCCAAATAGAATCATTACCATTTGAACTCCTTGGTAAACCTGTCACAAAATCCATGGTAATATGTTCCCATTTCCATTCAGGGATAGGTAGAGGTTGTAATAATCCTGATGGTTTCTGATGTTCAGCTTTTACTTGTTGACAAACCAAACAGTGAGATACAAATTCTGCTATCTCCCTTTTCATATTATTCCACCAAAACACTTCTCGAAGATCTCTATACATCTTGGTATTTCCAGGATGAAATGTAAATCTCGAGCAATGAGTTTCCTCCAAAATTTATCTCTTTAGTTGGGCATCACGTGGAACACACACTCTATTTCAAAACCTCAATATATCATCCCGTATCGCAAATTCAAATATCTTCCCTTCAGTAACCTCTTCTCTGATCTTCTTCAGTTGTGGGTCATTTACTTGTTCCATTTTGATCCTTTCCATCAACGTGGGTTGTACTTGTAAGGTTACGATTATTCCTCCTTTGCTATAAATGCGTACATCTATTTCCATACTTCTCAAATCCGCTAACAAAGGTTCCTGATTTGTAATGAGACATGCTAAATTTGTTGTAGACTTCCTACTTAAAGCATCTGCTACTACATTTGCTTTCCCTGGGTGATAATGAATATTTAAATCATAATCCTTCATCAATTCTAACCACCTCCTTTGTCTCATGTTCAATTCTTTCTGAGTAAATATATATTTCAAACTCTTATGATCGGTATAAATCTCACAAGTCTCACCATATAAATAGTGTCTCCAAATCTTAAGAGCAAAAATTATAGCAGCTAATTCTAAGTCATGGGTGGGATAATTCTGTTCATGTGGTTTTAATTGTCTCGAGGCATAAGATACTACTTTCCCATTTTGCATTAGTACACATCCCAAACCATTTTTTGAAGCATCACTGTAAATCACCAATCCTCCTGTCCCTGAAGGAATAGTCAAAATTGGGGCAGTTACTAATCGATTCTTAAGTTCTTGGAAACTATTCTCAACTTCCTCAGACCATTCATATTTTACCTTCTTTTGTGTTAACCTGGATAGAGGTTTGGCAATACTAGAAAATCCTTCAACAAATCTTCGATAATAACCTGTTAATCCAAGGAAACTACGAATCTCTGTTACATTAGTTGGTCTAGGCCAATCTAGTATAGCCTCGATCTTTTGAGGGTCAACCGACAGTCCCTCTTTGGAAATGACATGTCCTAGAAAAGAAACGCTAGGCAACCAAAACTCACACTTCTTTAATTTTGCATATAATTTCTCCTTCCTAAGGATTTATAATACTATCTCTAAATGCTTCTCGTGTGCTTCAATACTCTTAGAATAAATAAGGATGTCATCAATGAAAACAACCACACATTGATCCAAATATTTCCTAAACACTCTATTCATCATATCCATAAAAACGGACCCGTAAGAGGCACGAACACCTCGTACGTGACCAATGTAACTTGTAGGAACTGACCGCGTAGTCCTGGGTCTCCCGGTTTGAGAGTATGACGATAATTTGCAAAAATCACACTTAGACTTGAAAACAAACTGTTAAAGGTTGAAAACCCAAACCAGCTCCCAAACGACCCCGTAGGAGGCACCAACACCTCACACGTGACCAATGTAACTTGTAAGAACTTACCACATAGTCTCGGGTCTCTCGGTTTGAGCATATGATGATAATTTGCAAAAAGAACACTTAGACTTAAAAATAGGCCGTTAAAGGGTGAAAACCCAAACCAGCCACCAAACGACCCATTATGAGGCACGAACACCTCACACGGGACCAATGTAACTTATAGGAACTGATCGCTTAGTCCCGGGTCTCCCGGTTTGAGAGTATGACGATAATTTGAAAGAATCACACTTAGACTTAAAAATAAATCGTTAAAGGGTGAAAATCCAAACCAGCCCCCAAACGACCCCGTAGGAGGCATGAACACCTCGTACGGGACCAATGTAACTTGTAGGAACTGATCGCGTAGTCTTGGGTCTCCTAGTTTGATAGCATGACGATAATTTGAAAAAATCACACTTAGACTTAACAACAACCCGTAAAAGGGTGAAAACCCAAACCAGACCCCATACGACCCCGTAGGAGGCACGAACACCTCGCACGGGACCAATGTAACTTGTAGGATTGACCGCATAGTCCCGGGTCCCCTGGTTTGAGAGTATAACGATAATTTGCAAAAATCACACTTAGACTTAAAAACAAACTGTTAAAGGTTGAAAACCCAAACCAGCTCCCAAACGACCCCGTAGGAAGCACGAACACCTCACACGTGACCAATATAACTTGTAAGAACTGACCGCATAGTCTCGGGTCTCTCGGTTTGAGAATATGATGATAATTTGCAAAAAGAACACTTAGACTTAAAAATAGGCCGTTAAAGGGTGAAAACCCAAACCAGCCACCAAACGACCCGGTATGAGGCACGAACACCTCACACGGGACCAATGTAACTTATAGGAACTGACCGTGTAGTCCCGGGTCTTCCGGTTTGAGAGTATGACGATAATTTGAAAGAATCACACTTAGACTTAAAAATAAGCCGTTAAAGGGTGAAAATCCAAACCATCCCCCAAACGACCCCGTAGGAGGCATGAACACCTCGCTCGGGACCAATGTAACTTGTAGGAATTGATCGCGTAGTCTTGGGTCTCCTAGTTTGATAGCATGACGATAATTTGAAAAAATCACACTTAGACTTAACAACAACCCGTAAAAGGGTGAAAACCCAAACCAGACCCCATACGACCCCATAGGAAGCACGAACACCTCGCAGAGGACCAATATAACATGTAGGAAGTGACCGCATAATCCCGGGTCCCCCGATTTCAGAGTATAACGATAATTTTCAAAAATCACACTTAGACTTAAAAACAAGTCGTTAAAGGGTGAAAACCCAAACCAACCCCCATACGACCCCGTATGAGGCACGAACACCTAGCACGGGACCAATGTAACTTGTAGGAACTGACCGCGTAGTCCCGGTTCTCCCGATTTGAGAGTATGATGATAATTTTCAAAAATCACACTTAGACTTAAAAACAAGCCGTTAAAAGGTGAAGTCCCAAACCACCCCCAAACAACCCCGTAGGAGGCACGAACACCTCGCACGGGATCAATGTAAATTGTAGGAACTGACCGCGTAGTCCCGGGTCTCTCGATTTGAGTGTATGACGATAATTTGCTAAAATCACACTTAGACTTAAAAATAAGCTGTTAAAGGGTAAAAACCCAAACTAGCCCCCAAAGGACCCCGTATGAGGCACGAACACCTCGCACGGCACCAATGTAACTTGTAGATACTGACCAGGTAGTCCCGGGTCTCCCGGTTTGAGAGTATGATGATAATTTGCAAAAATCACACTTTGACTTAAAAATAAGCCGTTAAAGGGTGAAAACCCAAACCAGCCCCCAAACGACCCCGTAGGAGGCACGAGCACCTCGCACATGACCAATGTAACTTGTAGGAACTGACCGCGTAGTCCCGGGTCTCCCAGTTTGAGAGTATGATAATTTGCAAAAATCACACTTAGACTTAAAAACAAGCCGTTAAAGGGTGAAAACACAAATCATCCCTTAAACGACCCCGTAGGAGTTACGAACACCTCGCACAGGACCAATGTAACTTGTAGGAACTCACCGCGTAATCCCGGGTATCCCGAGTTGAGAGTATGACGATAATTTGCAGAAATAACACTTAGACTCAAAAACAGGTCGTTAAAGGGTGAAAACCCCAACCAGTCCCCAAACGGACCCGTAAGAGGCACGAACACCTCGTACGTGACCAATGTAACTTGTAGGAATTGACCGCGTAGTCCCAGGTCTCCCGGTTTGAGAGTATGACGATGATTTGCAAAAATCACACTTAGACTAAAAAATAGGCCGTTAAAGGGTGAAAACCCAAACCAGCCCCCGAACGACCCCGTAGGAGGGACAAACACCTCGCACGGGACCAATGTAACTTCTAGGAACTGACTGCGAAGTTCCGGGTCTTCCGGTTTGAGAGTATGACGATAATTTGCAAAAATCACACTTAGAGTTAAAAATAAGCAGTTAAATGTCAAAATCCAAACCAGCCCTCGAACGATCCCGTAGGAGGCACAAACACCTCGTACGGGACCAATGTAACTTGTAGAAACTGTCCGCGTAGTCCCGGGTCTCCCAGTTTGAGAGTATGATAATTTGAAAAAATCACACTTAGACTTAAAAACAAGTCGTTAAGGTTGAAAACACAAATTATCCCCCAAACGACCCCATAGGAGGCACGAACACCTCGCAGAGGACCAATATAACTTGAAGGAACTGATCGCATAATCCCGGGTCTCTCGATTTGAGAGTATGACGATAATTTGGAAAAATAACACTTAGACTCAAAAATAGGTCGTTAAAGGGTGAAAACCCCAAGCAGTCCACAAACGAACCCGTAAGAGGCACGAACACCTCGTACGTGACCAATGTAACTTGTAAGAACTGACCGCGTAGTCCTGGGTCTCCCGGTTTAAGAGTATGACGATAATTTGCAAAAATCACACTTAGACTTAAAAACAAACCGTTAAAGGGTGAAAACCCAAACCAGCTCCCAAACGACCCCGTAGGAGGCACGAACACCTCACACGTGACAAATGTAACTTGTAAGAACTGACCGCATAGTCCCGGGTCTCTTGGTTTGAGAATATGACGATAATTTGGAAAAAGAACACTTAGACTTAAAAACAGGCCGTTAAAGGGTGAAAACCCAAACCAGCCACCAAACGACCCGGTATGAGGCACGAACACCTCACACGGGACCAATGTAACTTATAGGAACTGACCGCGTAGTCCCGGGTCTCCCGGTTTGAGCGTATGACGATAATTTGAAAAAATCACACTTAGACTTAAAAATAATCCGTTAAAGGGTGAAAACCCAAACCAGCCCCCAAACGACCCCGTAGGAGGCATGAACACCTCGCACAGGACCAATGTAACTTGTAGGAACTGATCGCGTAGTCTCGAGTCTCCTAGTTTGATAGCATGACGATAATTTGAAAAAATCACACTTAGACTTAACAACAACCCGTAAAAGGGTGAAAACCCAAACCAGACCCCGTAGGAGGCACGAACACCTCGCACGGGACCAATGTAACTTGTAGGACTGACCGCGTAGTCCCGGGTCCCCCGATTTGAGAGTATAACGATAATTTTCAAAAATCACACTTAGACTTAAAAACAAGTCGTTAAAGGGTGAAAACCCAAACCAACCCCCATACGACCCCGTATGAGGCACGAACACCTAGCACGGGACCAATATAACTTGTAGGAACTGACCGCGTAGTCCCGGTTCTCCCGATTTGAGAGTATGATGATAATTTTCAAAAATCACACTTAGACTTAAAAACAAGCCGTTAAATGGTGAAGTCCCAAACCACCCCCAAACAACCCCGTAGGAGGCACGAACACCTCGCACGGGATCAATGTAACTTGTAGGAACTGACCGCGTAGTCCCGATTCTCTCGATTTGAGTGTATGATGATAATTTGCTAAAATCACACTTAGACTTAAAAATAAGCTGTTAAAGGGTGAAAACCGAAACTAGCCCCCATAGGACCCCGTATGAGGCACGAACACCTCGCACGGGACCATTGTAACTTGTAGAAACTGACCGCGTAGTCCCGGGTCTCCCGGTTTGAGAGTATGACGATAATTTGCAAAAATCACACTTTGACTTAAAAATAAGCCGTTAAAGGGTGAAAACATAAACCAGCCCCAAACGACCTCGTAGGAGGCACGAACACCTCCCACGTGACCAATGTAACTTGTAGGAACTAACCTCGTAGTCCCGGGTCTCCCGATTTGGGAGTATGATAATTTGCAAAAATCAAACTTAGACTTAAAAACAAACCGTTAAAGGGTGAAAACTAAATCAGCCCCCAAACGACCCCGTAGGAGGCACGAACACGTCGCACGGGACCAATGTAACTTTTAGGAGTTGAACGCGTAATCCCGGGTCTCTCGATTTGAGAGTATCACGATAATTAGCAAAAATAACACTTAGACTCAAAAACAGGTCGTTAAAGGGTGAAAACCCCACCTAGTCCCCAAACAGACCCGTAAAAGGCACGAACACCTCGTACGTGACCAATGTAACTTGTAGGAACGGAACCCGTACTCCCGGGTCTCCCGGTTTGAGAGTATGACGATAATTTTCAAAAATCACACTTATACTTAAAAACATGCCGTTAAAGGCTGAAAACCCAAACCAACCCCAAACGACCCCGTAGGAGGCAAGAACACCTCGCACGTGACCAATGTAACTTGTACGAACTGACCGCGTAGTTCCAGGTCTCCCGGTTTGAGAGTATGACGATAATTTGCAAAAATCACACTTGGACTTAAAAACAAGTCGTTAAAGGGTGAAAACCCAAACCAGCCCCCATACGACCCCATAGGAGGCACGAACACCTCGGACGTGACCAATATAATATGTAGGATCTGACCGCGTAGTCCCGGGGCTCCCAATTTTAGAGTATGAAGATAATTTGCAAAAAGAACACTTTGACTTAAAAAAGGCAGTTAAAGGGTAAAAACCCAAACCAGCCCCCAATCGACCCCGTATGAGGCACGAATACCTCGCACGGGACCAATGTAACTAGTAGGAACTGACCGCGTAGTCCCGGGTTTTCTGGTTTGAGAGTATGACGATAATTTGCAAAAATCACACTTAGATTTAAAAATAAGCCGTTAAAGGCTGAAAACCCAAACCACCCCCCAAACGACCCCGTAGGAGGCACGAACACCTCGTACGGGACCAATGTAACTTGTAGGAACTGACTGCGTAGTCCCGGGTCTCCCGATTTGAGAATATTATGATAATTTGAAAAAATCAAACTTCGACTTAAAAACAGGTCATTAAAGGGTGCAATCCCCAACCAGTCCTAAAACGGACCCATAAGAGGCACGAACACCTCGCACGGGACCAATGTAACTTGTAGGAACTGACCTCGTAGTCCCGGGTCTCATGGTTTGAGAATATGACGATAATTTGCAAAAATAACACTTAGACTTAAAAAAAGGCCATTAAAGGATGAAAACCTAAACCAACCCTCAAACGGACCCGTAAGACGGCACGAACACCTCGCACAAGACTAGTGTAACTTGTAGGAACTGATCGCGTAGTCCCGGGTCTCCCGGTTTGAGAATATGATGATAATTTGAAAAAATCAACACTAAGACTTAAAAATGGGCCGTTAAAGGTAAAAACCCAAACGAACCTGTAAGAGGCACGAATACCACGCACGCGACTAATGTAACTTGTAGATACTGACCTCATAGTCCCGGGTCTCACGGTTTGAGAATATGATGATAATGTTCAAAAATAACACTTAGACTTAAAAACAGGTCGTTAAAGTGTGAAAACCCAAACAAGCCCCCAAACGACCCCGTATGAGGCACGAACACCTCGCACGGGATCAATGTAACTTGTAGGAAATGACCGCGTAGTCCCGAGTCTCTCGATTTGAGTGTATGATGATAATTTGCTAAAATCACACTTTCACTCTCAAATAAACCGTTAAAGGGTGAAAACCCAAACCAGCCCCCAAACGACCCGATTTGAGGCACGAACACCTCGCAGGGGACCAATGTAACTTATAGAAACTGACCGCGTAGTCCCGGGTCTCCCGGTTTGAGAGTATGACGATAATTTGAAAAAATCACACTTAGACTTAAGAATAAGCCGTTAAAGGATGAAAACCCAAACCAGCCCCCAAACGACCCCGTAGGAGGCACGAACACCTCGCATGGGACCAATGTAACTTGTAGGAACTGACCGCGTAGTCCCGGGTCTCCCGGTTTGAGAGTATGATAATTTGCAAAAATCACACTTAGAGTTAAAAACAAGCCGTTAAAGGGTGAAAACACAAATCAGCCCCCAAACGATCCCGTAGGAGGCACGAACACCTCGCACAGGTCCAAGGTAACTTTTAGGAACTGGCCACGTAATCCCGGGTCTCCCGATTTGAGAGTATGACGATAATTTGCAAATATAACACTTAGACTCAAAAACAGGTCGTGAAAGGGTGAAAACCCCAACCAGTCCCCAAACGGACCCATAAGAGACACGAACACCTCGTACGTGACCAATGTAACTTGTATGAATTGACCGGGTAGTCCCGGGTCTGCCGGTTTGAGAGTATGACGATAATTTGCAAAAATCAAAGTTAGACCTAAAAACAGGTCGTTAAAGGGTGAAAACCCAAATCAGCCCCCATACGACCCCGTAGGAGGCACGAACACCTCGCACGGGACCAGTGTAACTTGTAGAAACTGACCGCGTAGTCCCGGATCTCCCGGTTTGAGAGTATGACGATAATTTGCAAAAATCACACTTAGACTTAAAAATAAGCCGTTAAATGTCAAAACCCAAACCAGCCCCCGAATGACCCCGTAGGAGGCACAAACACCTCGCACGGGACCAATGTAACTTGTAGGAACAAACCGCGTAGTTCCGGGTCTGTCGGTTTGAGAGTATGACGATAATTTGAAAAAATCACACTTAGACTAAAAAACAGGTCGTTAAAGGGTGAAAACCCAAATCAGCCTCCGAACGACATCCACAAACACCTCGCACGGGACCAATGTAACTTATAGGAACTGATCGCGTAGTTCAGGGTCTCCCGGTTTGAGAGTATGACGATAATTTGCAGAAATGACACTTAGACTTAAAAACAAGCCGTTAAATGTCAAAACCCAAACCAGCCCCCGAACGACCCCATAGGAGGCACAAACACCTCGCACGGGACCAATGTAACTTGTAGGAACAGACCGCGTAGTCTTGGTTCTCCCGATTTGAGAGTATGATGATAATTTTCAAAAATCACACTTAGACTTAAAAACAAGCTGTTAAATGGTGAAGTCCCAAACCACCCCCAAACAACCCCGTAGGAGGCACGAACACCTCGCACGGGATCAATGTAACTTGTACGAACTGACCGCGTAGTCCCGGGTCTCTCGATTTGAGTGTATGACTATAATTTGCTAAAATCACACTTAGACTTAAAAATAAGCTGTTAAAGGGTGAAAACCCAAACTAGCCCCCAAAGGACCCCGTAGGAGGCACAAACACCTCGCACGGGACCAATGTAACTTGTAAAAACTGATTGTGTAGTCCTGGGTCTCCTGGTTTAAGAGTATGACTATAATTTGCAAAAATCACACTTAGACTTAGAAATAAGCCGTTAAAGGGTGAAAACCCAAACTAGCCCCCAAACGACCCCGTAGGAGGCACGAACACCTCGCACATGACCAATGTAACTTGTAGGAACTGACCGCGTAGTCCCGGTTCTCCCAGTTTGAGAGTATGATAATTTGCAAAAATCACACTTAGACTTAAAAATAAGCCGTTAAAGGGTGAAAACACAAATCAGCCCTCAAACGACCCCGTAGGAGTTACGAACACCTCGCACAGGACCAATGTAACTTGTAGGAACTAACCGCGTAATCCCGGGTCTCCCGATTTGAGAGTATGACGATAATTTGCAGAAATAACACTTAGACTCAAAAATAGGGTGTTAAAGGGTGAAAAACCCAACCAGTCTCCAAACGGACCCGTAAGAGCCACGAACACCTCGTACGTGACCAATGTAACTTGTAAAAATTGACCGCGTAGTTCCAGGTCTCCCGGTTTGAGAGTATGACGATGATTTGCAAAAATCACACTTAGACTAAAAAACAAGCCGTTAAAGGGTGAAAACCCAAACCAGCCCCCGAACGACCCCGTAGGAGGCACAAACACCTCGCACGGGACCAATGTAACTTGTAGGAACTGACCGCGTAGTTCCGGGTCTCCTGGTTTGAGAGTATGACGATAATTTGCAAAAATCACACTTAGACTTAAAAATAAGCCGTTAAATGTCAAAATTCAAACCAGCCCCCGAACGACCCCGTAGGAGGCACAAACACCTCGTACGGGACCAATGTAAATTTTAGGAACTGTCCGCGTAGTCCCGGGTCTCCCGGTTTAAGAGTATGATAATTTGAAAAAATCACACTTAGACTTAAAAACAAGTCGTTAAGGTTGAAAACACAAATTATCCCACAAACGACCCCATAGGAGGCACGAACACCTCGCACAGGACCAATATAACTTGTAGGAACTGACCGCATAATCCCGGGTCTCTCGATTTGAGAGTATGACTATAATTTGGAAAAATAACACTTAGACTCAAAAATAGGTCGTTAAAGGGTGAAAACCCCAACCAGTCCACAAACGGACCCGTAAGAGGCACGAACACCTCGTACGTGACCAATGTAACTTGTAGGAACTGACCGCGTAGTCCTGGGTCTCCCGGTTTGAGAGTATGACGATAATTTGCAAAAATCACACTTGGACTTAAAAACAAACTGTTAAAGGTTGAAAACCCAAACCAGCTCCCAAACGACCCCGTAGGAGGCACGAACACCTCACACGTGACCAATGTAACTTGTAAGAACTGACCGCATAGTCTCGGGTCTCTCGGTTTGAGAATATGATGATAATTAGCAAAAAGAACACTTAGACTTAAAAATAGGCCGTTAAAGGGTGAAAACCCAAACCAGCCACCAAACGACCCGGTATGAGGCACGAACACCTCACAAGGGACCAATGTAACTTATAGGAACTGACCGCGTAGTCCTGGGTCTCCCGGTTTGAGAGTATGACGATAATTTGAAAGAATCACACTTAGACTTAAAAATAAACCATTAAAGGGTGAAAATCCAAACCAGCCCCCAAACGACCCCGTAGGAGGCATGAACACCTCGCACGGGACCAATGTAACTTGTAGGAACTGATCGCGTAGTCTTGGGTCTCCTAGTTTGATAGCATGATGATAATTTGAAAAAATCACACTTAGACTTAACAACAACCCGTAAAAGGGTGAAAACCCAAACCAGACCCCATACGACCCCGTAGGAGGCACGAACACCTCGCACGGGACCAATGTAACTTGTAGGATTGACCTCGTAGTCCCAGGTCCCCCGGTTTGAGAGTATAACGATAATTTGCAAAAATCACACTTAGACTTAAAAACAAACTGTTAAAGGTTGAAAACCCAAACCAGCTCCCAAACGACCTCGTAGGAGGCACGAACACCTCACACGTGACCAATGTAACTTGTAAGAACTGACCGCATAGTCTCGGGTCTCTCGGTTTGAGAATATGATGATAATTTGCAAAAAGAACACTTAGACCTAAAAATAGGCCGTTAAAGGGTGAAAACCCAAACCAGCCACCAAACGACCCGGTACGAGGCACGAACACCTCACACGGGACCAATGTAACTTATAGGAACTGACCGCGTAGTCCCGGGTCTCCCGGTTTGAGAGTATGACGATAATTTGAAAGAATCACACTTAGACTTAAAAATAAGCCGTTAAAGGGTGAAAATCCAAACCAGCCCCCAAACGACCCCGTAGGAGGCATGAACACCTCGCACGGGACCAATGTAACTTGTAGGAACTGATCGCGTAGTCTTGGGTCTCCTAGTTTGATAGCATGACGATAATTTGAAAAAATCACACTTAGACTTAACAACAACCCGTAAAAGGGTGAAAACCCAAACCAGACCCCATAGGAGGCACGAACACCTCGCAGAGGACCAATATAACAGGTAGGAACTGACCGCATAATCCCGGGTCTCTCGATTTGAGAGTATGACGATAATTTGGAAAAATAACACTTTGACTTTAAAATAAGCCGTTAAAGGGTGAAAACCCAAACTAGCTTCCATACGACCCCGTATGAGGCACGAACACCTAGCACGGGACCAATGTAACTTGTAGGAACTGACCGCGTAGTCCCGGTTCTCCCGATTTGAGAGTATGATGATAATTTTCAAAAATCACACTTAGACTTAAAAACAAGCAGTTAAATGGTGATGTCCCAAACCACCCCCAAACAACCCCGTAGGAGGCACGAACACCTCGCACGGGATCAATGTAACTTGTAGGAACTGACCGCGTAGTACCGGGTCTCTCGATTTGAGTGTATGACGATAATTTGTTAAAATCACACTTAGACTTAAAAATAAGTTGTTAAAGGGTGAAAACCCAAACTAGCCCCCAAAGGACCCCGTATGAGGCACGAACACCTCGCACGGCACCAATGTAACTTGTAGATACTGACCGCATAGTCCTGGGTCTCCCTGTTTGAGAGTATGACGATTATTTGCAAAAATCACACTTTGACTTAAAAATAAGCCGTTAAAGGGTGAAAACCCAAACCAGCCCCCAAACGACCCCGTAGGAGGCACGAGCACCTCGCACATGACCAATGTAACTTGTAGGAACTGACCGCGTAGTCCCTGGTCTCCCAGTTTGAGAGTATGATAATTTGCAAAAATCACACTTAGACTTAAAAACAAGCCGTTAAAGGGTGAAAACACAAATCATCCCTTAAACGACCCCGTAGGAGTTACGAACACCTCGCACAGGACCAATGTAACTTGTAGGAACTCACCGCGTAATCCCGGGTCTCCCGAGTTGAGAGTATGACGATAATTTGCAGAAATAACACTTAGACTCAAAAACAGGTCGTTAAAGGGTGAAAACCCCAACCAGTCCCCAAACGGACCCGTAAGAGGCACGAACACCTCGTACGTGACCAATGTAACTTGTAGGAATTGACCGCCTAGTCCCAGGTCTCCCGATTTGAGAGTATGACGATGATTTGCAAAAATCACACTTAGACTAAAAAATAGGCCGTTAAAGGGTGAAAACCCAAACTAGCCCCCGAACGACCACGTAGGAGGGACAAACACCTCGCACGGGACCAATGTAACTTGTAGGAACTGACCGCGAAGTTCCGGGTCTTTCGGTTTAAGAGTATGACGATAATTTGCAAAAATCACACTTAGAGTTAAAAATAAGCAGTTAAATGTCAAAATCCAAACCAGCCCTCGAACGACCCCGTAGGAGGCACAAACACCTCGTACGGGACCAATGTAACTTGTAGGAACTGTCCGCGTAGTCCCGGGTCTCCCAGTTTGAGAGTATGATAATTTGAAAAAATCACACTTAGACTTAAAAACAAGTCATTAAGGTTGAAAACACAAATTATCCCCCAAACGACCCCATAGGAGGCACGAACACCTCGCAGAGGACCAATATAACTTGAAGGAACTGACCGCATAATCCCGGGTCTCTCGATTTGAGAGTATGACGATAATTTGGAAAAATAACACTTAGACTCAAAAATAGGTCGTTAAAGGGTGAAAACCCCAAGCAGTCCACAAACGAACCCGTAAGAGGCACGAACACCTCGTACGTGACCAATGTAACTTGTAGGAACTGACCGCGTAGTCCTGGGTCTCCCGATTTCAGAGTATGACGATAATTTGCAAAAATCACACTTTGACTTAAAAACAAACCGTTAAAGGGTGAAAACCCAAACCAGCTCCCAAACGACCCCGTAGGAGGCACGAACACCTCACACGTGACAAATGTAACTTGTAAGAACTGACCGCATAGTCCCGGGTCTCTTGGTTTGAGAATATGACGATAATTTGGAAAAAGAACACTTAGACTTAAAAACAGGCCGTTAAAGGGTGAAAACTCAGACCAGCCACCAAACGACCCGGTATGAGGCACGAACACCTCACACGGGACCAATGTAACTTATAGGAACTGACCGCGTAGTCCCGGGTCTCCCGGTTTGAGCGTATGACGATAATTTGAAAAAATCACACTTAGACTTAAAAATAAGCCGTTAAAGGGTGAAAACCCAAACCAGCCCCCAAACGACCCCGTAGGAGGCATGAACACCTCGCACATGACCAATGTAACTTGTAGGAACTGATCGCGTAGTCTCGAGTCTCCTAGTTTGATAGCATGACGATAATTTGAAAAAATCACACTTAGACTTAACAACAACCCGTAAAAGGGTGAAAACCCAAACCAGACCCCGTAGGAGGCACGAACACCTCGCACGGGACCAATGTAACTTGTAGGACTGACCGCGTAGTCCCGGGTCCCCCGGTTTGAGAGTATAACGATAATTTTCAAAAATCACACTTAGACTTAAAAACAAGCCGTTAAAGGGTGAAAACCCAAACCAACCCCCATACGACCCCGTATGAGGCACGAACACCTAGCACGGGACCAATGTAACATGTAGGAACTGACCGCGTAGTCCCGGTTCTCCCGATTTGAGAGTATGATGATAATTTTCAAAAATCACACTTAGACTTAAAAACAAGCCGTTAAATGGTGAAGTCCCAAACCACCCCCAAACAACCCCGTAGGAGGCACGAACACCTCGCACGGGATCAATGTAACTTGTAGGAACTGACCGCGTAGTCCCGGGTCTCTCGATTTGAGTGTATGATGATAATTTGCTAAAATCACACTTAGACTTAAAAATAAGCTGTTAAAGGGTGAAAACCCAAACTAGCCCCCATAGGACCCCGTATGAGGCACGAACACCTCGCACGGGACCATTGTAACTTGTAGAAACTGACCGCGTAGTCCCGGTTCTCCGATTTGAGAGTATGATGATAATTTTCAAAAATCACACTTAGACTTAAAAACAAGCCGTTAAATGGTGAAGTCCCAAACCACCCCCAAACAACCCCGTAGGAGGCACGAACACCTCGCACGGGATCAATGTAACTTGTAGGAACTGACCGCGTAGTCCCGGGTCTCTCGATTTGAGTGTATGATGATAATTTGCTAAAATCACACTTAGACTTAAAAATAAGCTGTTAAAGGGTGAAAACCCAAACTAGCCAGGACCCCGTATGAGGCACGAACACCTCGGACGTGACCAATATAATATGTAGGATCTGACCGCGTAGTCCCAGGGCTCCCGATTTTAGAGTATGAAGATAATTTGCAAAAAGAACACTTTGACTTAAAAAAGGCAGTTAAAGGGTGAAAACCCAAACCAGCCCCCAATCGACCCCGTATGAGGCACGAATACCTCGCACGGGACCCATGTAACTAGTAGGAACTGACCGCGTAGTCCCGGGTTTCCTGGTTTGAGAGTATGACGATAATTTGCAAAAATCACACTTAGATTTAAAAATAAGTCGTTAAAGGCTGAAAACCCAAACCACCCCCCAAACGACCCCGTAGGAGGCACGAACACCTCGTACGGGACCAATGTAACTTGTAGGAACTGACTGCGTAGTCCCGGGTCTCCCGGTTTGAGAATATTATGATAATTTGTAAAAATAAAACATCGACTTAAAAACAGGTCATTAAAGGGTGCAATCCCCAACCAGTCCTAAAACGGACCCATAAGAGGCACGAACACCTTGCACGGGACCAATGTAACTTGTAGGAACTGACCTCGTAGTCCCGGGTCTCATGGTTTGAGAATATGACGATAATTTGCAAAAATAACACTTAGACTTAAAAAAAGGCCATTAAAGGATGAAAACCTAAACCAACCCTCAAACGGACCCGTAAGACGGCACGAACACCTCGCACAAGACTAGTGTAACTTGTAGGAACTGATCGCGTAGTCCCGGGTCACCCGGTTTGAGAATATGATGATAATTTGAAAAAATCAACACTAAGACTTAAAAATGGGCCGTTAAAGGTAAAAATCCAAACGAACCTGTAAGAGGCACGAATACCACGCACGCGACTAATGTAACTTGTAGATACTGACCTCATAGTCCCGGGTCTCACGGTTTGAGAATATGATGATAATGTTCAAAAATAACACTTAGACTTAAAAACAGGTCGTTAAAGTGTGAAAACCCAAACAAGCCCCCAAACGACCCCGTAGGAGGCACGAACACCTCGCACGGGATCAATGTAACTTGTAGGAAATGACCGCGTAGTCCCGAGTCTCTCGATTTGAGTGTATGATGATAATTTGCTAAAATCACACTTTCACTCTCAAATAAACCGTTAAAGGGTGAAAACCCAAACCAGCCCCCAAACGACCCGATTTGAGGCACGAACACCTCGCAGGGGACCAATGTAACTTATAGAAACTGACCGCGTAGTCCCGGGTCTCCCGGTTTGAGAGTATGACGATAATTTGAAAAAATCACACTTAGACTTAAGAATAAGCCGTTAAAGGATGAAAACCCAAACCAGCACCCAAACGACCCCGTAGAAGGCACGAACACCTCGCATGGGATCAATGTAACTTGTAGGAACTGACCGCGTAGTCCCGGGTCTCCCGGTTTGAGAGTATGATAATTTGCAAAAATCACACTTAGAGTTAAAAACAAGCCGTTAAAGGGTGAAAACACAAATCGGCCCCCAAACGATCCCGTAGGAGGCACGAACACCTCGCACAGGTCCAAGGTAACTTTTAGGAATTGGCCACGTAATCCCGGGTCTCCCGATTTGAGAGTATGACGATAATTTGCAAATATAACACTTAGACTCAAAAACAGGTCGTGAAAGGGTGAAAACCCCAACCAGTCCCCAAACGGACCCATAAGAGACACGAACACCTCGTACGTGACCAATGTAACTTGTACGAATTGACCGGGTAGTCCCGGGTCTGCCGGTTTGAGAGTATGACGATAATTTGTAAAAATCAAAGTTAGACCTAAAAACAGGCCGTTAAAGGGTGAAAACCCAAATCAGCCCCCATACGACCCCGTAGGAGGCACGAACACCTAGCACGGGACCAGTGTAACTTGTAGAAACTGACCGCGTAGTCCCGGGTCTCCCGGTTTGAGAGTATGACGATAATTTGCAAAAATCACACTTAGACGTAAAAATAAGCCGTTAAATGTCAAAACCCAAACCAGCCCCCGAATGACCCCGTAGGAGGCACAAACACCTCGCACGGGACCAATGTAACTTGTAGGAACAAACCGCGTAGTTTCGGGTCTGTCGGTTTGAGAGTATGACGATAATTTGAAAAAATCACACTTAGACTAAAAAACAGGTCGTTAAAGGGTGAAAACCCAAATCAGCCTCCGAACGACAGCCACAAACACCTCGCACGGGACCAATGTAACTTATAGGAACTGATCGCGTAGTTCAGGGTCTCCCGGTTTGAGAGTATGACGATAATTTGCAAAAATGACACTTAGACTTAAAAACAAGCCGTTAAATGTCAAAACCCAAACCAGCCCCCGAACGACCCCATAGGAGGCACAAACACCTCGCACGGGACCAATGTAACTTGTAGGAACTGACCGCGTAGTCCCGAGTCTCCCGGTTTGAGAGTATGATAATTTGCAAAAATTACACTTAGACTTAAAAACAAGCCGTTAAAGGGTGAAAACACAAATCAGCCCCCAAACGACCCCGTAGGAGGCACAAACACCTCGCACATGACCAATGTAACTTGTAGCAACTGACCGCATAATCCCGGGTCTACCGGTTTGAGAGTTTGACAATAATTTGTAAAAATAACACTTAGACTCAAAAATAGGTCGTTAAAGGGTGAAAACCCCAACCAGTCCACAAACGGACCCGTAAGAGGAACGAACACCTTGCACGGGACCAATGTAACTTGTAGGAACTGCCGCATAGTCTCGGGTCTCCCGATTTGGGAGTATAATGATAATTTGCAAAAATCACACTTAGACTGAAAAACAAGCCGTTAAAGGGTAAAAACCCAAATCGGCCCCCATACGATCCCGTAGGAGGCACGAACACCTTGCACAGGACCAATTTAACTTGTAGGAACTGACCGCATAGTCCCGGGTCTCCCGATTTAACAGTATGATTATAATTTGTAAAAATTACACTTAGACTTAAAAACAAGCTGTTAAAGCGTGAAGTCCCAAACCAGCCCCCAAACGACACCATAGGAGGCACGAACACCTCGCACGGGACCAATGTAACTTGTAGGAACTGACCGCGTTGTCCCGGGTCTCCCGGTTTGAAAATATGATGATAATTTGCAAAATAACACTTAGACTTAAAAACAGGTCGTTAAAGGGGCAAACCAGAACCAGTCCCCAAACGGACCCGTAAGAGGCACGAACACCTCGCACGGGACCAATGTAACTTGTAGGAACTGACCTCGTAGTCCCGGGTCTCACGTTTTGAGAATATGACGATAATTTGCAAAAATAACACTTAGACTTAAAAAAAGGCCATTAAAGGGTGAAAATCTAAACCAACCCCCAAACGGACCCGTAAGAGGCACGAACACCTCGCACGAGACCAGTGTAACTTGTAGGAAGTGACCGCATTATCTCGGGTCTCCCGGTTTGAGAATATGATGATAATTTGCAAAAATCAACACTAAGACTTAAAAATAAGTTATTAAAAGGAAAAAACCAAAACCAGCCCCCAAACGGACCCGTAAGAGGCACGAACACCACGCACGGGACTAATGTAGCTTATAGGGACTGACCTCGTAGTCCCGAGTCTCCCGGCTTGAGAATATGACGATAATTTGCAAAAATAACACTTGGACTTAAAGACGGGCAGTTAAAGGGTGAAAACCCAAACCAGCCCCCAAACGACCCCGTAGTAAGCACGAACACCTCGCACGGGATCAATGTAACTTGTAGGAAATGACCGCGTAGTCCCGGGTCTCTCGATTTGAGTGTATGACGATAATTTGCTAAAATCACACTTAGACTTAAAAATAAGCCGTTAAAGGGTGAAAAACCAAACCAGCCCCCAAACGACCCGGTTTGAGGCACGAACACCTCGCACGGGACCAATGTAACTTATAGAAACTGACCGCGTAGTCCCGGGTCTCCCGATTTGAGAGTATGATTATAATTTGAAAAAATCATACTTAAACTTAAAAATAAGCCGTTAAAGGGTGAAAACCCAAACCAGCCCCCAAACGAGCCCGTAGGAGGCACGAACACCTCGCACGGGACCAATGTAACCATTAGGAACTGACCGCGTAGTCTTGGGTCTCCCGGTTTGAGAGCATGATGATAATTTGCAAAAATCACACTTGGACTTAACAACAAGCCGTTAAAGGGTTAAAACCCAAACCAACCCCATACGACCCCGTAGGAAGCACAAACACCTCGCACGGGACCAATGTAACTTGTAGGAACTGACCACGTAGTCCCGGGTCTCCCGGTTTGAGATTATAACGATAATTCACAAAAATCACACTTAGACTCAAAAACAAGCCGTTAAAAGGGTGAAAACCGAAACCAATCCCCATACGACCCCATAAGAGGCACGAACACCTAGCACGAGACCAATGTAACTTGTAAGAACTGACCGCGTAGTCCCGGGTCTCCCGATTTGAGAGTATGATGATAATTTGCAAAAATCACACTTAGACTTAAATACAAGCCGTTAAATGGTGAAGTCCCAAACTAGCCCACAAACGACCTCGTAGGAGGCACGAACGCCTCGCACGGGACGAATGTAACTTATAGGAACTGACCGCGTTGTCCCGGGTCTCCCGGTTTGAGAATATGATGATAATTTTCAAAAATCAACACTTTGACTTAAAAATAGGTTGTTAGAGGGTAAAAACCCAAACCAGCCCCCAAACGGACCCGTAAGAGGCACGAACACCTCGCACGAGACCAGTGTAACTTGTTAGAACTGACCGCGTAGTTCCCAGTCTCTCGATTTGAGAATAAGATGATAATTTGCAAAAATCAACACTTAGACTTAAAAACAGGCTATTAAAGGGTAAAAACCCAAACCAGCCCCAAACGGACCCGTAAAAGGCACGAACACCACGCACGGGACAAAGGTAACTTGTAGGAACTGACCTCGTAGTCCCGGGTCTCACGGTTTGAGAATATGATGATAATTTGCCAAAATAGCACTTAGACTTAAAGACAGGCCGTTAAAGGGTGAAAACCCAAACCATACCCCAAACGACCCCGTAGGAAGCACGAACATCTCGTACGGGACCGATGTAACTTGTAGGAACTGACCGCGTAGTCCCGGGTCTCTCGATTTGAATGTATGACGATAATTGGCTAAAATCACACTTAGACTTAAAAACAAGCCGTTAAAAGGTGAAAACCCAAAGCAACCCCCAGACGACCCCGTAGGAGGCTCGAACAACTCGCACGGGACCAATGTAACTTGTAGAAACTGACCGCGTAGTCTCGGGTCTCCCGATTTGAGAGTATGACGATAATTTGCAAAAATCACACTTAGACTTAAAAACAAGCCGTTAAAGGGTGAAAACCCAATCCAGCCCCCGAACAACCCCGTAGAAAGCACAAACACCTCTCACGGGACCAATGTAACTTATAGGAATTGACCGCGTAGTCCCAGGTCTCCCAGTTTAAGAGTATGACGATAATTTGCAAAAATCACACTTAGACTTAAAAACAAGCCGTCAAAGGGTGAAAACCCAAACCAGCCCCCAAACGACCCCGTAGGAGATACGAACACCTCGCACGTGACCAATGTAACCTGTAGAAACTGACCGCATAGTCCCGGGTCTCTCGGTTTGAGAATATGACGATAATTTGCAAAAAGAACACTTAGACTTAAAAATAGGCAGTTAAAGGGTGAAAACCCAAACCAGCCCCCAATCGACCCCGTATGAGGCACGAATACCTCGCACGGGACCAATGTAACTTGTAGGAACTCACCGCATAGTCCCGGGTCTCCCGGTTTGAGAGTATGATGAAAATTTGCAAAAATCACACTTAGACTTAAAAATAAGCCGCTAAAGGGTGAAAACCCAAACCAACCCCCAAACGACCCCGTAGGAGGCACGAACACATCGCACGGGACCAATGTACCTTGTAGGAACTGATCGCGTTATCCCGGGTGTCCCGATTTGAGAGTATGACAATAATTCGCAAAAATCACACTTAGACTTAACAACAAGCCGTTAAAGGGTGAAAACCAAACCAGCCCCCACACGACCTCGTAGGACGCACGAACACCTCGTACGGGACCAATGTAACTTGTAGGAACTGACTGCGTAGTCCCGGGTCTCCCGGTTTGAGAGTGTGATGAAAATATTCAAAAATCACACTTAGACTTAAAAATAAGCCGTTAAATGGTGAAGTCCCAAACCAGCCCCTAAACGACCCGGTTGGAGGCACGAGCACCTCGCACGGGACCAATGTAACTTGTAGGAACTGACCGCGTTATCCCGGGACTGCCGATTTCAGAATATGATGATAATTTGCAAAAATAACACTTAGACTTAAAAACAGGTTGTTAAAGGGGTAAACCCCGACCAGTCCCCAAACGGACCCGTAAGAGGCACGAACACCTCGCACAGGACCAATGTAACTTGTAGGAACTAACCTCGTAGTCCCGGGTCTCACGGTTTGAGAATACGACGATAATTTGTAAAAATAACACTTTTAAACTTAAAAAAAGGCCATTAAAGGGTGAAAACCTAAACCAGCCCACAAACGGACCCATAAGAGGCACGAACACCACGCACGAGACCAGTGTAACTTGTTGGAACTGATCGCATAGTCCCGGGTCTCTCGGTTTGAGAATATGATGATAATTAGAAAAAATCAACACTTAGACTTAAAAATAGGCAGTTAAAGGGTAAAAACCCAAACCAACCCCCAAACGGACCCGTAAGAGGCACGAACACCTCGTACAGGACCAATGTAACTTGTAGGAACTGACCTCGTAGTCCCGGGTCTCACGGTTTGAGAATATGACGATAATTTGTAAAAATCACACTTAGACTAAAAAAAAGGCCATTAAAGGGTGAAAACCTAAACCAGCCCCCAAACGGACTCGTAAGAGGCACGAACACCTCGCACTAGACCAGTGTAACTTGTTGGAACTGATCGCGTAGTCCCGGGTCTCCCGGTTTGAGAATAAGATGATAATTTGCAAAAATAACACTTAGACTCAAACATAAGTCGTTAAAGGGTGAAGACCCCAACCAGTCCACAAACGGACCCGTAAGAGGCACGAACACCTTGTACGTGACCAATGTAACTTATAGGAACTGACCGCATAGTCCCGGGTCTCCCGATTTGAGAGTATGACGATAATTTGCAAAAATCACACTTAGACTAAAAAATAGGCCGTTAAAGGGTGAAAACCCAAACCATCCCCCGAACGACCCCGTAGGAGACACAAACACCTCGCACGTGACTAATGTAACTTGTAGGAACTGACCGCGTAGTTTCGAGTCTCCCGGTTTGAGAGTATAACGATAATTTGCAAAAATCACACTTAGACTTAAAAACAAGTCGTTAAATGTCAAAACCCAAACCAGCCCCCGAACGACCCCGTAGGAGGCACAAACACCTCGCACGGGACCAATGTAACTTGTAGGAACTAACCGCGTAGTCCCGGATCTCCCGGTTTGAGAGTATGATAATTTGCGAGAATCAACACTTAGACTTAAAAATAGGCTGTTAAAGGTAAAAACCCATACCAGCCCCCAAACGGACCTGTAAGAGGCACGAACACCACGTACGCGACTAATGTAACTTGTAGGAACTGACCTCATAGTCCCGGGTCTCACGGTTTGAGAATATGATGATAATTTTAAAAAATAACACTTATACTTAAAAATAAGTCGTTAAAGGGTGAAAATCCAAACAAGCCCCCAAAAGACCCCGTAGGAGGCACGAACACCTCGCACGGGACTAATGAAACTTGTAGGAACTAACCGTGTAGTCCCGGGTCTCCCGGTTTCAGTGTATGACGATAATTTGCAAAAACCACACTTAGACTTAAAAACAAGCCGTTAAAGGGTGAAAACCCAAACCAACACCCAAACGATCCCGTAGGAGGCACGAACACCTCGCACGGGACCAATGTAACTTGTAGAAACTGAATGCGTAGTCCCGGGTCTCCCGGTTTGAGAGTATGACGATAATTTGAAAAAATCACACTTAGACTTAAAAACAAGCCGTTAAAGGGTGAACACCCAAACCAGCCCCCAAACGACCCCGTAGGAGGCACACACACCTTGCACGTGACCAATGTAACTTGTTCGAACTAACCGCGTAGTCCTGGGTTTCCCGATTTGAGAGTATGACGATAATTTTCAAAAATCACACTTAGACTTAAAAACAAGTCGTTAAAGGGTGAAAACACAAATCAGCCGCCAAACGACCCCGTAGGAGGCACGAACACCTCGCACAGGACCAATGTAACTTGTAGGAACTGACCGCGTAATCCCGAGTCTCCCGGTTTGAGAGTATGACGATAATTTGCCAAAATAACACTTAGACTCAAAAACAGGTCGTTAAAGGGTGAAAACCTCAACCAGTCCGCAAACGGACCCGTAAGAGGCACGAACACCTCGTACGTGACCAATGTAACTTATAGGAATTGACCGCGTAGCCCCGGGTCTGTCGGTTTGACAGTATGACGATAATTCGCAAAAATCACACTTAGACAAAAAAACAGGCCGTTAAAGGGTGAAAACCCAAACCAGCCCCCGAACGACCCCGTAGGAGACACAAACACCTCGCACGGGACCAATGTAACTTGTAGGAACTGACCGCGTAGTTTCGGGTCTCCCGGTTTGAGAGTATGACGATAATTTACAAATATCACACTTAGACTTAAAAACAAGCCGTTAAATGTCAAAACCCAAACCAGCCCCCGAACGACCCCGTAGGAGGCACAAACACCTCGCACGGGACCAATGTAACTTGTAGGAACTGACCGCGTAGTCCCGGGTCTCCCGGTTTGAGAGTATGATAATTTGCAAAAATCACACTTAGACTTAAAAATAAGCCGTTAAAGGGTGAAAATACAAATCACCCCCAAACGACCCCGTAGGAGGCACGAACACCTCGCACAGGACCAATGTAACTTGTAGGAACTGACCGCATAATCCTAGGTCTCCCGATTTAAGAGTATGACGATAATTCACAAAAATAACACTTAGACTCAAAAATAGGTCGTTAAAGCGTGAAAACCCCAACCAGTCCACAAACGGACCCGTAAGAGGCACGAACACCTCGTACGTGACCAATGTTACTTGTAGGAACTGACCGCGTTGTCTCGGGTCTCCCGGTTTGGGAATATGATGATAATTTGCAAACATAACACTTAGACTTAAAAACAGGTCGTTAAAGGGGCAAACCCCAATCAGTCCCCAAACGGACCCGTAAGAGGCACGAACACCTCGCACGGGACCAATGTAACTTGTAGGAACTGACTTCATAGTCCCGGGTCTCACGGTTTGAGAATATGACGATAATTTGCAAAAATTACACTTAGATTTAATAAAAGGCCATTAAAGGGTGAAAACCTAAACCAGCCCCCAAACGGACCCGTAAAAGGCACGAACACCTCGCACGAGACCAGTGTAACTTGTTGGAACTGATCGCGTAGTCCCGGGTCTCCCGGTTTGATAATAAGATGATAATTTGCAAAAATTAACACTTAGACTTTAAAATAGGTTGTTAAAGGGTAAAAACCCAAACTAGCCCCCAAACGGATCCGTAAAAGGCACAAACACCACGCACGGGACTAATGTAACTTGTAGGAACTGACCTCGTAGTCCCGGGTCTCAAGGTTTGAGAATATGACGATAATTTGCAAAAATAATACTTAGACTTAAAGACAGGCCGTTAAAGGGTGAAAACCCAAACCAGCCCCCAAACGACCCCGTAAGAAGCACGAACACCTCGCACGGGATCAATGTAACTTGTATGAACTGACCGCGTAGTCCCGGGCCTCTCGATTTGAGTGTATGATGATAATTTGCTAAAATCACACTTAGACTTAAAAACAAGCCGTTAAAGGGTGAAAACCCAAACTAGCCCCCAAACGACCTCGTAAGAGGCACGAACACCTCGCACGGGACCAACGTAATTGTAGAAACTGACCGCGTAGTCCCGGGTCTCCCGTTTTGAGAGTATGATGACAATTTGCAAAAATCACACTTTGATTTAAAAATAAGCCGTTAAAGGGTGAAAACATAAATCGACCCCCAAACGACCCCGTAGGAGGCATGAACACCTCCCACGTGACCAATGTAACTTATAGGAACTGACCTCGTAGTCCCGGGTCTCCCGGTTTGAGAGTATGATAATTTGCAAAAATCACACTTAGACTTAAAAACAAACCGTTAAAGGGTGAAAACACAAATCAGCCCCCAAACGAGCCCGTAGGAGGCACGAACACCTCGCACGGGACCAATGTAACTTGTAGGAACTTACCGCATAATCTCGGGTCTCCCGAGTTGAGAGTATGATGATAATTAGAAAAAATAACACTTAGACTCAAAATCAGGTCGTTAAAGGGTGAAAACCCCAACCAGTCCCCAAACGGACCCGTAAAAGGCACTTACACCGCGTACGTGACCAATATAACTTGTAGGAACTGAACGCGCAGTCCCGAGTCTCCCAGTTTGAGAGTATGATGATAATTTTCAAAAATCACACTTATACTTAAAAACAGGCCGTTAAAGGTTGAAAACCCAAACCAGCCCCCAAACGACCCCGTAGGAGGCAAGAACACCTCGCACGTGACCAATGTAACTTGTAGGAACTGACCGCGTGGTCCCAGGTCTCCCGATTTGAGAGTATGACGATAATTTGCAAAAATCACACTTAGACTTAAAAACAAGTCGTTAAAGGGTGAAAACCCTAACTATCCCCCATACGACCCCGTAGGAGGCACGAACACCTCGGACGTGACCAATAGAACTTCTAGGAACTGACCGCGTAGTCCCGGGTCTCCTGGTTTGAGAGTATGAAGATAATTTGCAAAAATTACACTTAGAATTAAAAACAAGCCGTTAAAGGGTGAAAACCCAAATCATCCCCCATACGACCCCGTAGGAGGCACGAACACCTCTCACGGGACCAATGTAACTTGTAGGAACTCACCGCGAAGTCCCGGGTCTCCGGGTTTGAGAGTATGACGATAATTTGAAAAAATCACACTTAGACTTAAAAACAAGCAGTTAAAGGGTGAAAACCCAAACCAGCCTCTTAACGACCTCGTAGGACGCACAAACACCTCGCACGGGACCAATGTAACTTGTAGGAACTGACCGCGTAGTCCCGGGTCTCCCGGTTTGAGAGTATGACGATAATTTGAAAAAATCACACTTAGACTTAAAAATAAGTCGTTAAAGGGTGAAAACCCAAACCAGCCTCTTAACGACCCCATAGGAGGCACAAACACCTCGCACGGGACCAATGTAACTTGTAGGAACTGATCGCGTAGTCTCGGGTCTCCCGATTTGAGAGTATGAAGATAATTTGGAAAAATTACACTTAGACTTAAAAACAAGCCGTTAAAGGGTGAAAATCCAAACCAGCCCCCGAACGACCCCGTAGGAGACACGAACACCTCGCACGTGACCAATGTAACTTGTAGGAACTGACCGCGAAGTCTCAGGTATCTCGGTTTGATAATATGACGATAATTTAAAAAAAGAACACTTCGACTTAAAAACAGGCCGTTAAAGGGTGAAAACCCAAACCAGACCCCAAACGACCTCGTATGAGGCACGAACACCTCGCACAGGACCAATGTAACTTATAGGAACTGACCGCGTAGTCCCGGGTCTCCCGATTTGAGAGTATGATGATAATTTGAAAAATCACACTTAGACTTAAAAATAACCCGTTAAAGGGTGAAAACCCAAACCAGCCCACAAACGACCCCGTAGGAGGCATGAACACCTCTCACGGGACCAATGTAACTTGTAGGAACTGACCGTGTTGTCCCGGGTCTCCCGGTTTTAGAGTATGACGATAATTTGTAAAAATCACACTTAGACTTAACCACAAACCACTAAAGGGTGAAAACCCAAACCAGCCCCCATATGACCCCATAGGAGGCACGAACACCTCGTACGGGACCAATGTAACTTGTAGGAACTGACCGCGTAGTCCCGGGTTTCCCGGTTTGAGAGTATGACGATAATTTCAAAAAATCACACTTAGAATTAAAAACAAGCCGTTAAAGGGTGAAAACCCAAACCAGCACCCATACGACCCCGTAGGAGGCACGAACACCTCGCACGGGACCAATGTAACTTGTAGGAACTGACCGCGTAGTCCCGGGTCTCCCGGTTTGAGAGTATGACGATAATTTGCAAAAATTACACTTAGACTTAAAAACAAGCCGTTAAAGGGTGAAAACCCAAACCAGCCCCCGTACGACCCCGTAGGAGGCACAAACACCTCGCACGGGACCAATGTAACTTGTAGGAACTGACCGCGTAGTCCCGCGTCTTCCGGTTTGAGAGTATGAAGATAATTTGAAACAATCACACTTAGACTTAAAAACAAGCCGTTAAAGGGTGAAAACCCAAACCAGCCCCCAAACGACCCCGTAGGAGGCACGAACACCTCACACGTGACCAATGTAACTTTTAGGAACTGACCGCGTAGTCCCGGGTTTTTCGGTTTGAGAATATGATGATAATTTTCAAAAATCACACTTAGACTTAAAAATAAGCCGTTATAAGGGTGAAAACACAAACTAGCCCCCAAACGACCCCGTAGGAGGCACGAACACCTCGCACGGTACCAATGTAACTTGTAGGAACTGACCGCATAGTCCCGGGTCTCTCGGTTTGAGAGTATTACAATAATTTGCAAAAATCACACTTTGACTTTAAAATAAGCCGTTAAAGGGTGAAAATCCAAACTAGCTTCCATACGACCCCGTAGGAGTCACGAACACCTCGCACGGGACCAATGTAACTTGTAGGAACTAACCACGTAGTCCCGGGTCTCCCAGTTTGAGAGTATGACGCTAATTTGCAAAATCACACTTAGACTTAACAACAAGCCGTTAAAGGGTGAAAACCCAAGTTAGCCCCCAAACGATCCCGTTGGAGACATGAACACCTCTCACGCTACCAATGTAACTTGTAGGAACTGACCGCGTACTCCCAGGTCTCCTAATTTGAGAGTATGATTATAATTTATAAAAATAATACTTAGACTTAAAAGCAGGTCGTTAAAGGATGAAAACCCCAACCAGTCCCCAAACAGACCCGTAAGAGGTACGAACACATCGCACGGAACCAATATAACTTGTAGGAACTGACCTCATAGTCCCGAGTCTCACGGTTTGAGAATATGACGATAATTTGCAAAAATAACACTTAGACTTGAAAACAGGCCGTTAAAGGGTGAAAACCCAAACCATCCCCCAAACGACCCCGTAGGAGGCACGAACACCTCGCACGGGACCAATGTAACTTGTAGGAACTGATCGCGTAGTCCCGGGTCTCCCGGTTTGAGAGTATGAAGATAATTTGCAAAAATCACACTTAGACTTAAAAACAAGTCGTTAAAGGGTGAAAACCCAAATCAGCCCCCGTACGACCCCATAGGAGGAACGAACACCTCGCACGGGACCAGTGTAACTTGTAGAAACTGACCGCGTAGTCCTGGGTCTCCCGGTTTGAGAGTATGACGATAATTTGAAAAAATCACACTTAGACTTAAAAATAAGCCGTTAAAGTGTGAAAACCCAAACCAGCCCCCAAACGACCCCGTAGAAGGCACAAACACCTCGCACGGGACCAATGTAACTTGTAGGAACTGACCACGTAGTCCCAGGTCTCCCGATTTGAGAGTATGAGGATAATTTGAAAAAATCGTACTTAGACTTAAAAACAACCGTTAAAGGGTGAAAACCCAAACCAGCCCCCAAATGACCCCGTAGGAGGCACGAACACCTCGTACGTGACCAATGTAACTTGTAGGAACTGATCATGATGTCCCAAGTCTCTCGGTTTTAGAATATGATGATAATTTACAAAAAGAACACTTAGACTTAAAAACAGGTCGTTAAAGGGTGAAAACCCAAACCAGCCTCCAAACGACCCCGTATGAGGCACGAACACCTCGCACGGGACCAATGTAACTTATAAGAACTGACCGCGTAGTCCCGGGTCTCCCGGTTTTAGAGTATTACGATAATTAGAAAAAATTACACTTAGACTTAAAAATAAGCCGTTAAAGGGTGAAAACCTAAACCAGCCCCCAAACGACCCCGTAGGAGGCACGAACACCTCGCACGGGACCAATGTAACTTGTAGGAACTGACCGTGTAGTCCCAGGTCTCCCGGTTTGAGTGTATGACAATAATTTGCAAAATCACACTTAGACTTAACATCAAGCCACTAAAGGGTGAAAACCCAAACCAGCCCCCATATGACCCCGGAGGAGGCACGAACACCGCGCACGGGACCAATGTAACTTGTAGGAACTGACCGCGTAGTCCCGGGTCTCCCAGTTTGAGAGTATGATGATAATTTGCAAAAATCACACTTAGACTTAAAAATAAGCCGTTAAAGGGTGAAAACCTAAACCAGCCCCCATACGACCCCGTAGGAGGCACAAACACCTCGAACGGGACCAATGTAACTTGTAGGAACTGACCGTGTAGTCCCGGGTCTCCCGGTTTGAGAGTATGATGATAATTTGCAAAAATCACACTTAGACTTAAAAACAAGCCGTTAAAGGGTGAAAACCCAAACAAGCCCCCGTAGGAGGCCCGAACACCTCGCACGGGACCAATGTAACTTGTAGGAACTGATCGCGTAGTCCCGGGTCTCCCGGTTTGAGAGTATGACGATAATTTGAAAAAATCACACTTAGACTTAAAAACAAGCCGTTAAAGGGTGAAAACCCAAACCAACCCCCAAACGACCCCGTAGGAGGCACACACACCTCGCACGTGACCAATGTAATTTGTTCGAACTAACCGCGTAGTCCCGGGTTTCCCGGTTTGAGAGTATGACGATAATTTTCAAAAATCACACTTAGACTTAAAAATAAGCCTTTAAAGGGTGAAAACCCAAACTAGCCCCCAAACGATCCCGTAGGAGGCACGAACACCTCGCACGGTACCAATGTAACTTGTAGGAACTGACCGTATAGTCCCGGGGTTCTCGGTGTGAGAGTATGATGATAATTTGCAAAAATCAAACTTAGACTTAAAAATATGTCGTTAAAGGGTGAAAACCCAAACCAGCCTCCATACGACCCCGTAGGAGTCACGAACACCTCGCACGGGACCAATGTAACTTGTAGGAACTAACCGCGTAGTGCCGGGTCTCCCGGTTTGAGAGTATGACGTTAATTTGCAAAAATCACACTTAGACTTAACAACAAGCCGTTAAAGGGTGAAAACCCAAATCAGCCCCCAAACGATCCCGTTGGAGGCACGAACACCTCTCACGGTACCAATGTAACTTGTAGGAACTGACCGCGTAGTCCCGGGTCTCCCAGTTTGAGAGTATGATGATAATTTATAAAAATAATACTTAGACTTAAAAGCAGGTCGTTAAAGGGTGAAAACCCCAACCAGTCCCCAAACGGACCCGTAAGAGGTACGAACACATCGCACGAGACCAATGTAATTTGTAGGAACTGACCTCATAGTCCCGGGTCTCACGGTTTGAGAATATGACGATAATTTGCAAAAATAACACTTAGACTTAAAAACAGGTCGTTAAAGTGTGAAAATCCAAACCATCCCCCAAACGACTCCATAGGAGGCACGAACACCTCGCACGGGACCAATGTAACTTGTAGGAATTGACCGCGTAGTCCCGGGTCTCCCGGTTTTAGAGTGTGACAATAATTTTTAAAAATCACACTTAGACTTAAATACAAGTCGTTAAATGGTGAAAACCCAAACCAACCCCCAAACGACCCCGTAGGAGGCACGAACACCTCGCACGGGACTAATGTAACTTGTAGGAACTAATCGCATAGTCCCGGGTCTCTCGGTTTGAGAGTATGACGATAATTTTCACTCATATATGTAATTTTTTTGTTTGAGTAAAATTTTTTTTAAAATTATTGGGTTACTAATATCGTATCTTTTTTGTATCCGATTTTTTTTTGCAGGATAACAGTTTATCGTTGGCATTTATTCACGTGGAACACACACGGAACTCAATGGTTTATAACAAGTGGTTTATTCATGATTCCATTTTTTTGTGTCATGGCTAGGCGGCCTTTTGTTGTTTTATTGTTGACTTTTGTGTCCGTGCCGGCTTTTGTAAGTTAATTGTTATATTTTGCGGTCGTTCGGGATTTATGTTAGGCAGGTTTTGTATTAACAGATTTTGGAATGTCCAAAAAATAGAGGAAACTCTGCCCAATTTTTTTTGGGCTTGTGAACTATTGAAGACTTGTAATATTTTGAAGTTTGTATGTACATTAGTTTATTAACAACGCGCAATATTATTAATTTGTGAATTTTGTGCTATCAAATAATTAATTTTTTTTTTATAAACAATTTGGCACAGTTCAAAACCGTGGCAAAAGTGTATCATACTTTGGCACGGTTTTGAATTGTGCCAAATTTTTGTAAACTGTTCTGAATCTGGCACAGTTAAAAACTGTGCCAAAAGTGTGCCAGAAATATTAAATTCTGGCACGATTTAAAAGTTTGCCAGAAGTGTTCCTGTTTGGCTGAATCTGGCACAGTTAAAAAATGTGCCAAAAGTGTGCCAAAAATATCAAATTCTGGCACGGTTTAAAAGTGTGCCAGAAGTGTTCCTGTTTGACTGAATCTGACACACATTTGAGCTGTGCCAGAAAAAAATTGCCATTTTGGCACAGTTCAAAGTTGTGCCAGATTTGATCTGACACGGTTTTAAATCGTGCCAGATTCCTATTTTTGGTGTAGTGCATGTTTAGATAGCGTGCGCTCAAAACATAAAAAATGGGTAAAAAACACCTTTTTCATTAACTAGAATGGGAAGTTACATTTAATTAAAAACAAAGTATATAAACGATTTATAACGGTCCAGGATGTCTAGCAAGGTAATATGCAATGCGCTTTCTCTGACCATCGTCTGGTTATGGGATAAACTCCTCCTTACAATCTTCTAAGTGATGCCCCAAAAGATGAACCTATTGGGATCCACCGGTCATCTCTCGAGAAGGGGTTGTGATGATAGGCTAGGCAGTCAATTTGATACTTATACCACGGGTTAAATTCCTTCAGCATTTTTATTTTCCTAAAGGCGCTAAGCCACTCCCGAAAATAAGCAAGGTCCTCCACTTCCTTCAGTCTTGTTGAGTGTTGGAAACGATAGGACCCCCAATTTAAAAAATTCTTCTTTCAATTAAATATGATTAATTTCCTAACACGTACAGAATAGAGATGGTTCAACTAAACAACTACATAAACTAAAAATTAATTTCTTCACAAATTAAAACTAAAGTAAAACAAATTTTAATTTTCTCAAAATTAAAATTATATTAAAAATAAAATTTGTGAATTTTTTACTTTAAGCCCAAAAATCAATTTAATACAAGTCCTAAAAATTTGACTAACAATAAATATTTAATTTTTGCAAATTAAACCAAACCAAATTTTACCAAATTAAGGTTAATGACTTGAATTAAATTAACTGAAATTTTACCCAAACCAATTTAGCACCAAATTAAACAAGAGTAGTGATTTAAACCATATTTTATCTTTTAGTCCTAAGCATACGTTCTATGTGATTTTGCAAGATAAAATATATTCACAACACACTACGCCGCAATGTAGGAGGAAAACCCACAACGGGAAAAAACTCGGACTGCCCTAGCCTTAAGTCCACTAAGTATGATTTTACGATTACAAGACAAATGACTTACACAACTCGAATTGACTTCGTCCAAGCCCCTGATGCATCTTCTTGTAACTACCTTCGCCTAGTCAACAATCCTGGAGTCCACCGAAACCTTGGAATCCACCAATGAAGCCTTTGGAACAACCGTCAACCCGCACCCGAAGTCTTTCTCTGAGTGGGAACGCCGCAGCAACAAACAAGTCTTCTTCTTTGTGGGATGTAGAAGTAAACCCAAACAACTCTTCAAACGGTAGAGTAGAACCCGGTGCCAAACAAACTCCAAGCAAGATATATATATGTAGGGACTTGGATAAACTAAAACCATGTATTGGGTGTAGAAACCATGATTTTATTCTTAGGATTAAATCATGTTAACAAAAATCAAGGGGACTCTTTCTTTGGAAGAATTAACTCTCAAAATACTCTAATTGGAGAAAAGGTTATGAAAAAATCTACTTAAAAATGTTGCTCCCGCACTAGTTAAATCTGTCAAAAAGTTAGTTGGGAAAGAGTAGTGGGAACATGGAGAAAACTGCCAAAAAAACTGTTCCCGCCAAACTCGTTGGAACGACATTTTCGTTCGAACGACTTTACTAACAATAATCCAGTGAGAAAAAGGAAATCTTGTTAGAAGTCTCGATGGGAATCTCGTTCGAACGAGATTCCAGTTCGTTCAAACGACTTGTCAGAAAATGGAAAATTCTTTGTAAGCCCAAAACTTTTTATGAAAAGTTCTAAAAAAATATTTTCTGAGTAAAACAAAGTCGTTAAAACTATTTATAAAAAATTTATAAAATACACCCAATAAATTTCCAAGATCCTATATATATATATATATAATGCATTCATACCTTAGGAGCATTGGAACCAATGTTGTTGACGTAGAAACGAGGCACAATAAACCCGAAATATGATGAAGCTTTATAATCTTGGTCGCTACGTCTTCAACTAACACGTCATAGGCTTGGATGGATACACTTGAACACAATCCTATGATTCAAATGTTTTTGTCTGAAATTGAGCCAAAACTACAAAGGACTCAATTAGAAATTTATGTCCTTACAAATCTCCCCCTTTGGCTATTCCGAGACAAAAACCAAACAAAAATCCTAAAGGGCCCTCAAGCTCAACTAGACTTAAAAACTTCCCCTTTATCAAATAAAAATACAGTGTTTGACTCAAACCCAAGGATAACTATCTTTGCCGATGAAAAGTTGCCTCTAGATTAATACCTGCACACTTAAGCAAAACATTAAACGCATAGGAAATATCAAAATATTAAATGTAATTAAAATAAATACTCCCCTTAAAATAATTCTCCCCTTTATCAAATAAAAGACCTACTTAGAAAGACGTCTCCCCCTAATTTAAATCTCCCAAACTAAGATACGATTACAATAGGATTAGATACCATTTCTACCCCTTATCATTCTCCCCCTTTTTGTTCAAGAATAGACAAATGATAAAAGAACTAATTAATTACTCATTTCTCCCCCAAGTTAACTAAGTAAGTTCTCCCCCTAAAAACTGTATAAGGGTATTAAAAAAGGGACAATGAGAAAAACAAAAGTGCATAAGGTGCAAAGGACATGTAAACATACGGACAACAAATAACTAATCCAAGCAAGAATAAAGGATGCTAACTATGATGCGAATAAAACGATATCAATTTGAAACATAAGAGACTAAGCATATGATATCAAACAAACATTTTGCAACAAGTTAGATACCAATTATGAGTTAGAAGCATAGATGGACTAGCTAGCAAGTCAAAGACTTAAACAAAATATCATATCATATATATATATATATATATATATATATATATATAAACACCAAAATGACACACACACAATATAATATGAGTTTTTTACACTCTTATGGCATAAATGTGTCATAGGAAATGGAAGTGAAGGGGTGTGAACTAGAAACTAATGAATTTAAAACCAAATAACTTAAACATATTCACGGAGTTCGCATTTTATTGCAAAACTTTATCAACTCAAATTTAGCCTTTAAGTGACAAGATAAAGTGAACTCATGAACAAACAAATACAATGCATACCAGCCTAGCATGTTGATGATTCTACAAATCAATAGAGTCATGACATTGAAAGTACAACTAGGATATACGGACATTGTGCAAAATTGTTGACAATCCATCCAAACTCCCTCAATATAAGCATATTATTTTAATCTATTGAATGAATAAATCAACTATACAAAATAGACCTTGGCAAATATTTTCTTTTAATGCAATTATTCTTGTAGGCCTTTGGACCACATATTTCTTTTAGGTCCAAGCAAACGGTGGCTTACTCGCAAAGGATGATATTTCCTTTCGGAGCCCTTCCCCATGCACACACACACACACACACATATATATATATCATTTTTATATCTCACAAATCTCATGTGCAACAGATTTTGACATTAGTCCTCCTAGGTCATAGTATGTAGATGACTAAATTGGTAGGAGAACACCTCACAAAGCTCAAATATAACATGTGAAGTTAAAGTTCAAAAAGCTCGTGCATGTGAGTGAGAAAGTCATATAAAAGTGAATTCATTAAGCATATCAAACTTGAACTACTCCATGTAAACATGATAAAGAATATTTTAAGGATTAAAATTTTAACTAAAAGTTATAGTCACATGGTAGCGGTATGAAGGATTCAAGCACAACATATGCCACAAAATGTGTGTAAAGCCAAAATATTCACAAAAATAAAATCTTTTTGAGTTTTTCAAAATTTTAGGAAGAACCAAATTTAACTCAAAAGATAAACAAAAATCATTTTGTATTTTCATATTATACCCAAAAATGGAAAATAAAATACAAAAGATAAACGTGTCATAATTCCAGCAAAGTTTATATAATAAAGCATGGGCTTGAATATGACAAAAGAACATACAACTAGTAAGGATATAACATTAGGCATGACTAGTGTATGTAAATAAGCAAGCAATTACTCATATGATATAGCAAGTGAGGAGTCATGTGCAAGCATGCGAGAACCATCAAAAACTGAAAATTTTGAAAAGGGCATATTTTCTATTTTACAAACTCAAAAGGATCATAAACGCAATAATTAAGCGATCCCGCTATGATACCACATATTGGAAACGATAGGACCCCCAATTTAAAAAAAAATTATTTCAATTAAATATGATTAATTTCCTAACACGTGCGGAATAGAGATGGTTCAACTAAACAACTACATAAACTAAAAATTAATTTCTTCACAAATTAAAACTAAAGTAAAACAAATTTTAATTTTCTCAAAATTAAAATTATACTAAAAATCAAATTTGTGATTTTTTTACTTTAAGCCCAAAAATCAATTTAATACAAGTCCTAGAAATTTGCCTAACAATAAATATTTAATTTTTGCAAATTAGGCCAAACCAAATTTTACCAAATTAAGGTTAATGACTAGAATTAAATTAACTTAAATTTTACCCAAACTAATTTAGCACCAAATTAAACAAGAGTAGTGAATTAAATCATATTTTATCTTTTAGTCATAAGCATGCGTTCTAGGTGATTTTGCAAGATAAAATAAATTCACAACACACTATGTTGCGATGTATGAGGAAAACCCACAACGGGAAAAACCACGGACGACCCTAGTCTTAAGTCCACTAAGTATGGTTTTATAATTACAAGACAAATGACTTACACAACTCGACTTGACTTCGTTCAAGCCCCTAATGCGTCTTTTTGTAACTACCTCCGCCTAGTCGACAATTTCGGAGTCCACCAGAACCTTGGAATCCATGAATGAGGCCTTTGAAACAACCGTCAACCCGCACCCGAAGCCTTTCTCCGAGTGGGAACATCGCAACAGCAAACAAGTCTTCTTCTTTGTGAGATGTAGAAGTGAACCCAAGCAAATCTTCAAATGTTAGAGTAGAACCTGGTGCCACACAAACTCCAAGAAAGATATATATATATATATATATATATATATATATATATATATATATAGGGACTTGGATAAACTAAAACCATGTATTGGGTGTAGAAACCTTGATTTTGTTCTTCGGATTAAATCATGTTAACAAAAATCAAGGGGATTCTTTATTTGGAAGAATTAACTCTCAAAACACTCTACGTGAAGAAAAGGTTATGAAAAAGTCTACTCAAAAAAGTTACTCCCGCACTAGTTAAATCTGTCAAAAATTTAGTGGGAAAAAAGTAGTGGGAACATGGAGAAAACTGCCAAAAAAAATGTTCCCCCCAAACTCATTTGAACGACATTTTCGGTCGTTTGAACCACTTTAGTAACGATAATCCAGTGAGAAAAAAGAAATCTCATTCGAACGACTTGTCAGAAAATGGAAAATTCTTTGTAAGCCCAAAACTTTTTATGAAAAGTTCTAAAAAATATTTTTTGAGTAAAACAAAGTCGTTAAAGCTATTTATAAAAAATTTATAAAATACACCCAATAAATTTCCAAGCTCCTATATATATATAAAATGCATTCATACCTTAGGAGCATTGGAACCAATGTTCATGACGTAGAAACGACGTGCAATAAACCCGGCATATGATGAAGCTTTATAATCTTGGCCAATACTTCTTCAACTAACACGTCATAGGCTTGGATGGATACACTTGAACACTATCCTATGACTCAAATATTTTTGTCCAGAATTGAGCCAAAACTACAAAGGACTTAATTCGAAATTTGTGTCCTTACATTGAGGCATCGGTCCAACCTTGGTCATAACCATCTTCCCAGGCCTATCGAGGTCCCATTCGGAATAAGTGCCTCAGGCTTGTTACATCTCTTTGAAGTCTGATAACGATTACATAAGCTCATTGAACATCTCCCTTTAGCTTAATAACCTCTCTCTACAGAGCTTGGTTTTTAGCTCGAGTTTTCCCAGTAGATGATGAAGAAGACCCTCGAAGCACTAGGGAGGACCCTGATGGAATGTTCTCCTTTAGCCGAGTAACTTCCCTCTTTAGTTAATTATTCTCTCTTTGAATTAACTCCCCCACTTGATTGACTTCAGTGGAATCCAGGAGCTTGTCCATCAAGGCATCCACCTCCTTTTGAACTGAAGCTCTAATCTCATTCATCTCTTCAAGTCTGTGTTTTAATTTGGCGACCAGCTCACCCTGATCTTTATATTATTTGGTCTTTGTCTTTAGAGATTTGCAAATCTTTATGAAAGCTCTGCTAGCCTGGATGCTAATGTTCATTCCTATCTGCCTTAATCGGGAATCAGGGGGAATATACTCATCTAGATTAATAGGCTATAATTAAAAAGACGAGTAATGGATTCGATAAACATCAGCAATAGAAGACACCAAATAAAAGATAATACAACCAAGAAAAAAAAAGCCTTATTTTATATTAAATTTAAGTCAGGCATAAGCCGATCAAGTCTGGGGAAAATAAAATATAATACCAACCAAAAAAAGAAGAGAGATAACGAAGATTCCACAAACTCCAAAATCTACACCTACTCGAAAGAAGCTCGTCCGTTTCACATTTTAGTATGTCTGGCCGCCTTGTCTCCAGTAACCACGATCGCACCTAAGTCCCCCACAGCTTGGTCAACGGGGAGATCCCCTACATCTTGATCAATAGGGATATCTCCTACAGCTGGATCAATGGGCTCCACCTCAGCTTGAGCAGCTAGTTGCTCGATCGGAGGCTCCTCAACATCCATGGGATTGGGGACTGGTATGTGCTGGATGAACACGTAAGAGTTAGCAGGAACTCCAGCAGTAATCAAGGCCTGGTCCCAGTCTTTCTTGAAACCCACCTGTCGGACATAGTTTATTTCACGCTCAGTATCATCATATGCTGCCTTTCAGCCCTCATTATACCCATTGTCTTTAACGGTCACAGCTTATCCCTCCAGCTTCCTGACCTTGGCCACTAACTCCTTTTTCTCTTCAATAACTTTTAGCTTATCAGCAACCACCAAACTGTAAGAAGCCTAGAGGTCGGCCAACTCCTTCATTGATTTCTTCTTGAGGGCAAACAATGTTTTCTCCTTCTCCTGCTCAAAAGTGGCCCTAGCATCAGTCAGGGCCTTCTCGGAGTTCTTCAAGGTCGTCTTCAAGTCGGCATTCCTCTTCGAAATGGACCTCCCGACCATGCAGTAGAGTTGTAAAATCAGAAATAAAGTACAGAAGGAAAAGGCAATAGGAATTCGTCCACGGAATTCGAAAAAGGGATTCAAAGAAAAACAGTGAGAGGATAAGGAAAATACCAAATTAATCCCTTGAGTGGACTTGAGGGCCACCTGGTCGGACCACATCCTCGCCAATCATTCGCGATCATCAGTCAGCACAACCCTCTCGAGTAACTGAGGGGAAAGTAGGGGAATGTCATCTACACTCGATCCCTCAGCAACTTGGGGGACAGGAGGCACAAAAGGGGCCTTTAGGGCCTGTGCCATTTTCCTTTCCCCTTCTTTAATCCTATCCTCTCCCTTCTTTCTCTCTCTCTTATTTTTCCCTTCCCCCTCTTCCTATATTTTTTTCTCCACCTCGCTCTCCTTCCTCTTAGTCCCGTTCTTGGACCCACCAGCCATAGGGGAGTCTCCTTCTGTCCTCTTAAATGAATTTATTCGATCAGATAATAGATCATCATCATCATCTTAAATGATCAGACACCTTCTCTTGGGCGGGGCGATTTCTTCTCCTTCTGCACTGGTTTTTTCTTCACTTTCTCCCTCGATATCCTTCTTAGATCCCTAATCTTCACCTTCTTCTTCTTCCTCTACTTCGTCTTCCTCGCTTTCTTTTTCTCCTTCTATTTTTAGTTGGATAGATTCAAATGGACCACCAACCTCCTCCTCTGAAAGCTCTAAATGGGGGATTTCCTCCACTGGTTGAGCAATAAAGATAGTAGTGGTGTTCTTATATTCAAGCAAATACACCGTTGCACAAGGATGTTCACCATAAAAGAGACTCTCCCTAACCTTCTAAGTTTTAAAAAGGTCAGTAATCTTTATCTCACGAGGGGCAGGTTCTCGATTCTTATCCTTAGCTGAAAAATAGGACGAAAAAGAAACGAACTCAGAAAAAGAAAACAAGAGGAACAAATAAGAGAAGAACTAAGAAAGAGATAGTGTCATCAACATATGTATTCCTCCCCAAAGGTAGGGATCTGAGGTCCCCTATATCTTACGCCCTCAGACTGGGAGGATATGGCTAATTCTTAGCAATAAAGCATTGGTTCCAGTAGTCCTCGTGGGAATCAGGAAAATTCACCACCAGAACTCTGTCAGCACTCCTTGACTTTAAATACAAGATTCCTTCACTTGTACGCGAAAAGACATAACAATAGCAAATCTTAATGATCCCTAAGTCGGTTCCATATAATTCATTTATTTTGTTTACCCCATTCATAATTTTCCACACATTTGGTGTATACTAAGCAGGTACAATGTCAAAATATTTGAAGAATCTCAAAAATAAGGGATTGGGGGGAAACGTCAAACCCCCCTGAGAAATTAAAAGAGTATGAATCTAGTGACCATTATCCAACGTACGAACATTTCGAGGGACTGGGTCACATTCAATATCTACCCGATCGGGGATACTATAGCACTTTTTAAACTCAAGAATTGACTTGTTATCAAGTCTCTTCATTAGTTCGACAAAAAAAGGGAAACCCTAGCTATAGTTACAAACTAATTTTTAAAAAAAAAGAACTGAGAAAGTGAAGACTAAAACTTACAAGTACTGGCGAAGCTTTGAGAGAGCACATAAGGAGAGGAAATCTGATTTTAAAGTAAAAAATATGAGAGGAAGCTTAGACGCAAAGTAAATGTAAGAACGACCAAGATCAGTGAACTGACAGTTAAGTTACACATGAGCAAGTTTCAAAAATCTCAAATGATGAGTCGCGCTTCCCCAGGAGTATCTCAACACTTTATTTTCTCCTAAGGGCAAGCGTACCCCCATCAATCCTCACTAAATACAAATGTGTCATGCTGATTTTTACACTGTTACAAGCCCTGGGCCTTGGAATCGTTTAAAATATATTGGATAAAATTATTAGCCTTAGGGGCAATTGTGGGGACCCATTTGAACATGGCCCATGTGTGGAAAATGTTGTCCGACCCAAATCATTATTTCATCCACACATGAGTATTTTAACAATTACAGATATAGTCAAAACATTTACCAATAATCTCGAAAGAGATATTCAGGTAATCCTTAATATATCCACGTGTTATATGAGTTCCTTATACAAATCAATCTCTATTATGATTTATCTATAAATTGTACACCCTGACCCGGGGCAAGGTGATGTAACCTAAAATATTGAGAGACACTATATTAAATAATAAACTCTCCATGGACGTAGGCAATTTGCCGAACTACGTACATCGTTGTTGTGTATGGTCTTTACTTTTTATTCTTTGTGATTATTTTTGTGGATTTTTTATTGTGATATTTTTTGTACTCACACCCATGTAGTAGGCAAATAGTTCATAGGAACATGATTATTCTCAGTGCATGTTTTCCGTTTAAGGTGGAATGCTCTGATTTGTGTGGTTTTTTATCCAATCTCATTAAGATGCCTTGAGCCCAAGCTTATTGCCCATCTTATGAGGGTAAACTCTTAACAGCTTGTAACAGACAAGGAGAATTGAAAAATAACTGCTATTGAGGATAATAAATGATTTTTTATTGATGATCATATTTGAACAGCTTACATTCAGTTTTATTACATTGAATGCGAATAATGAGAATACTTCCTTAGATGGTCCTTGTTCCATGCATTCTCAAATGCTTCACCCTCCATGGTTTCGATTCAGTAGGCTTTGGTCAGACCACTGACTTGACTCTATATATCCCATGCCAGTTGGTATCTACCTTATTTCCCGTATGGATAACTTTCTTCAATACAATATCCCCCTTTTTTATTGACATAAACTTTACCCTGTTATTATACTCTTGAGTTGTCCTCTCCTAGTAAGCCGCCATTACGAGTGTCGCCTACTCTTTTACTTTGTTAGCTAAGTCTAAATTCAGTCGTTTCACGAAAATTCTCATAAGGGATATGGAGATTAATACTTGATGGATAGGCACACCTACCTCCATTGGGAATACATCCTGAGATTTAAATTCTATCATAAATGGAGTTTCTTCAGTATGGGTTCTCGACATTGTTCAGTATGCCCATGGGACACTGTGGAGTTCATTTATACAGATGTATTTTGCATCTTCTAGCCACTTCTTAATTCCATCCAGAATGGTTTTGTTGGCGATCTCCATTTGACTGTTGCACTGAGGATGTCTCGGAGTAAAGTGTAGGCATTTGGTGAAAAACCATACACAATATTTTTATCGAACCAATTATTATCAAATCGTGTGTCATGATTTGTAATGAAAGCTTTCAGGATATTGTATTTACAAATTATGCTATTCTATGTGAACTGGAATGTCTTTGATTGACTGATTTCTATTGTCGAGATGACCTCCACCCATTTGGTGAAGTAGTCAACTCCAACCATTGGGTATCTAAGCCTTCTTTTAGTTTTAGGAAATGGTGCGACCAAATTTATTCCCCGCTGGAAGAATGGCCAAGGGGTGGTGATTCGGGTCAAGGCCTCCACTGGTAGTATGTGTATCATGGCCTGACTATGGAACTTATCACATTTTATTACAAAGGTATTCTTTTGACCAATAATCTCCTGGAAATGTGAGACCTACATGACTCCTCATGCACCTCTTTAATCATAGCTTACATTTCACTGGGATGAACACATCGAAAAAATGTAAATACAAAACCTTGCTTAAAGATCACACCATCATCCAGTACATATATTGTTGCCTTACAGCGCAATCTTCTAACTTCTTTGGGGTCGACTAAGACTTCCCTTATTAGTAAATAAGATCTCATTGGGCCCATCCAAGATGGCCCAAATTATTACACTATAATCTTCGCTTCTTCATCATCAATGCTTGGGTGCAGTATAATTTTTACTGGCAGGGTCGTTCTCGGTTAATCTCGGGAAGCTAACGCCAGACGACCCAATGTATCCGCCCTTAAATTTTATGCTCTCAATATTCTGACCATCTGAACTGTAGTAAATTTCGATAACAATATTTTCACTTTGCCATCTTATCTTCTCTCATCTCATACAAACCCAACACCTGATTCACCACCAAATGTGAATAGATGTGGGCTGACAACTAATAAACCCCTAAGGATGGGTCTATACCCAACTCCACAATTATGTACTCATACTTAGTTTTATTGTTGGAAGCTTTAATATTGAACCTTAGTGAATCCTCAAAATTTTATCCCTCTGGAGTTATAATGATGAGACCAACTCTGCTCCCATTCATACAAGAGGAACCATTAGTGAATAGTTTCTAAATGGGAGTGGTTTTATCGAACCCACCCTTAATCAATGAACTAACATTGAGCACTTTCTTATTTTACTCTAGAACTCGAATACGTTCGACTGACCTTGTGGAAGATTTTTCTCTGGAAGTAGTTGTATCAGGTGATTCCTTGGGTTATATATCTTTTATAGTATCTCTTCTTCATATGTGATTTCTATAATGAAACTCGTTATTTCTTAGCCCTTGATCATTGTCCTTGTTTCATAAATTATGTTGAACTCCCCCCACTCTACTGCCCATGCCATTAGCCTACCAGACTTCTCAAACTTATGAATAGTCAGTTAGTTAAAAATAAATCCCCAAAACTTGTCAGCTCTCATGTCGAACACACATTTTGCATGATTCAACTTCATTTTATACGTCTCTATATAACAAATCATTTAACCAAGGTCATGTATGTGGTCATCGTCTTTTTTGCTCTTCGTGGGTATATCATCAATATACACTGTTTATTTTTTGTTGGCATAGCTAAGTATGCTTGAGACGGCTTGAAGGTCGTTCGCACAATTTAAAAGTAAACTGTGTGCATGGTTTAGTCCAATGACTCTTCAATTGCTCTATTTGACTTAAGAGAGTTTCAGACATCATTTGATTCATTTCAAACCTCATATTCTCCCTCTAAATCTTATTTTAGGTACATTTTCACATTTTTTGTGATTTCGTTGCTGATATGTGGATTCAAACAACTTTTGGGTGTTGATTTGAGGGTCCAAGATTTTATATCTCATTTTTATAGATTTTGGATTTTTAAGATTTGGCTAAGGTAATTATCGAATTTATTTCTTCAAGTTTATCTGAGGTGTATTGAAGTTTGCTAATCATATTACTAGCATCCTAATACATTTTTCTTTGTTCGTAGAGCTTTTGATACTTAAGTGTATATTTTCTATATTTTGATTTTTAGTTTCATTTGTTTGACACTTGTTTGAGTATCTTTGGTGATTATATGTTGTTATTAGGTTGTTGACTACGTTTTTAGATGCTATTTTGATTCTTCTTAAGCTTCGATAATGAGACTCAAGAAGTTACCAACCAAGAGACCTCCGAGCAGTCACGATAGCACATTTAGGTATTATGACGAGCGTAGTGACACCATTGATTCCTCGTATAAACGTAGGCGACATTGTACTGATAATGTCACAAATCCGTTCGCAAATTGATAATTGATGCCTCTTCTATTAGGATTCCCCAATATGACGCGTCCTATACGTTCCGAGAGAGATGTGGACTTAATACATATTGAGTGGACTCCCGAGGGTTTGTATTGCGTAGTGCGTATTTGATGATTATCGACTTCTCGCCTCCTTTTTTTTGTATTTTATGACGAATGCTTATATGGTTTACGATTTCTACGTGAATCTTCTAGTTTCTTCTGATGCACCATTGACTCTCACCTCTTTTATCAGTGGTGTAGAGGTTATGTTAACTAATAATGTCCTTGCATCCAATCTTCAACTACCACGAATCGACGATCCTCAATTCATCATTTTTGTAGACGGAGGCATCTCTTATTATGCCTTAACTACTTTCGTTGTGGTTAGGGATACTTAATGGGTGAGGTCGTTATTTCTTCGAATCGATATCAATCCTTGATACTTTGTTCTTTATTTTTTTGTGACCTATTTTCTTTTCATGAATGTAAGACTCGGGACTTTCTAGTCGAGTTTGCTAGGTTAATGCACGCCTTTTCCATACAGCATATGATTAATTTTCCTTCTCTAATCTTGTAGCTTATCCAACGAGGTTCTTTTGATGCATCTCATAAGGCCTTGTCTTTTGGGAATATGATTATTTTTTATCTATAATATCTTAGGATTTTAAGGGTCACTAATGACATATCTGCTCACATCATTAGTACGATCACAAGAAAATTTATGTCTCGTTCTGTAGGTCAGACATTGAGGAGACCATTTGCACCACCATTGATTAATCCATAGGTTGCCATCGCCGCACATGACACAACTCAACATGGACTGACACGAGCACTAACACCGACACTAGCGGGTTCGAGAGTTCATTTTTCTACCAAAGTAAACATAAAGCTGCAATTTGATTTGATTAGAGGCACATATGATCATATTATGAGCCATCTTGATCGCATAGGGGATTGTATAGACGACCACTACTCTATGATTTATTGTGACATTGATCTCCTCATTTGACGATTTTCTATGCCCAACCGCCCTTGCTCTTTCTCTTTCTCCATAGGTTGCTGCACCTCTTGCTCCTACATATGTCGAGATAGTGGATATTTTAGACTAAGATGAGGATTATAACACTGATCTACTCAGTCCGCCAGTTCCTTTTACGACCAAAGATAGGATTTTATGTTTTGATCCTAAATTTTTGGAGGAGTGGAGTGGTGCATTAGTGTATCTATTTTTTTAATAAATTTTTTAAATTCACCATGGATTTTGTATTCCTGTTATATGTTTTGGAATTGATACACTTATTTTTTTATCCTTATGATCATTTATATATATCTATTATTGCTTTATTTATCATGGTCTCATTCTTTAGAAAGACTTATTGATCTTAACTTCCTTTTGGCATGCTTAGACTAATCACATTTTATGTTTCGTTGTATGAGATTCACATGTTATACATCTTAATTCATATGATTTATATCGTTATCGTGATGTTATAACCATATCATACCATGTTAGTTTCATTAATGTTGTTATTCCCATGATTTACAACATATTTCCCATATTAAAATTGGTTTATCATATGGTTTTTAACTTATGCACTTGATAGTTTTACTTGTTATTGTGATTTTGCTTCTTACCATGATATATGCCCATTATTTGTGTCCTTTTTTTTACTTCTATTTGACCTTTTTGTGTAAAAAAATATAGAAAATTGTAATATAGGGGTAGTTATTACTTAAATACTTTTGGTTATATCTAAAAGAGAAACTTTACTTAAGAGGGATAAACTTTTGATTCATGGGGAGTTACATCACTTATTACACTTGTAGTGTTGATTTTGATATTGATACGATTCAGGGGAAGATTATATATATATATATATATGTATGTATGAACTTACATTTATAATTACCACTTTAAGCTTCATATTGATATATTTTAGTAGGATTTCCAAGTAGGGGGAGTTACCCTTTGTGCATGTCGTACAGGCTCAGGCAACTGATCCTTTATGCCAGAGTCAGATAGTGCAGCTTCTAGAAGAAGGGGTCGAGTCCTATACCGTGGGTTCAAATGGGGGTCTCCGTTTTAAAGGAATGTTGGTTGTTTCTGAGGGAGAAGACTTGCGACACAAGGTGATGACAGATTCGCACGGTACACGATTTGCGGTACATCCCAGTGGGGATAAGATGTACCAGGATATGCGGAGACAGTACTAGTGGAGCATGATGAAGAAGGATATTATCGAGTTCGTCTCGAAATGTGCCACTTGTCGGTTGGTAAAGGTAGACCATCAGAGACCGGCGGGACTTCTACAACCATTAGAGGTTCCTATGTGGAAATGGGAGAGCATTTCCATGGACTTCATCACGGGATTACCTATATCGCAGAGGGGTCATGATTCGATATAGGTAATAGTGGATCGGCTGACCAAGGTAGCCCACTTTCTGCCAACCCGAACGGATTACATCACGGGACAGTACGCCCAGATATTCATAACAGATATAGTGAGACTTCACGGGGTGCCTCTCAATATCGTGTCTGACAGAGATAAGGTGTTTGTGTCTCGATTTTGGGAGAGTTTCTAGGAGGTGATGGGTACAAATTTATGACTGAGTACAACCTATCACCCACAGACAGATGGACAGACCAAGCCAATAAATCAGATGTTAGAGGACATGTTGCGTATGTGCATCATTGATTTTGGTGGAGGTTGGGAGCAGTACCTTCCGCTGGTGGAGTTTGCCTATAACAACTCCTACCAGTTTACTATCGGTATGGATCCATTCGAGGCACTATACAGTAGACCTTTTCGTTACCCAGCATATTGGTTAAAGGTTGGGGACAACAAATTACTTGGCCCAGAGGTGATTCGGGATACTTCGACGAGGATAGAGTTGATACGAAGCCGTATTCGATTGCTCAGGATCGGCAGAAGAGCTACGCCGACGCAAAGCGGTATTTCTGAGAGTTTAATATTGGGGACCAGGTGTTACTTCGAGTGTCTCCTATGAAAGGAGTTATGCATTTTTCGAAAGAAGGGGAAGTTGGCGCCTAGGTATGTAGGACCATTCCCTATTATCGAGAAGATTGGTCCAGTTGCTTATAGACTTGGGTTACCGGAGCACTTGCATAGTGTCCATGATGTGTTCCATATCTCTTCGCAGAGGCGATATCTTCAAAATGATTTGGCCCATATTCACATTGTATTGGAGGATATCGACTTACACCCTGATAGCCCCTACGAGGAGGAGTCGGTTACTATCCTAGATCGTAGCGAGAGGAAGTTGAGGTCAAAGATAGTACCACTAGTTCGTGTTCAATGGCGACACCATAATGTTGAGGAATCTACCTGGCAGCACGAGGATGACATGCGTTCACGCTATCCAGAGTTATTCTTGCCGGGTATTTTTTCATTTTCGAATTTCGAGACGAAATTCTGTTATTAGGGGGGAAGTATGTAATACCCCGTATTTTTACGCAAAGTTATTTTATTATGAAATTATGGAAATTTGGATTAATTATGTAATACCCCGTATTTTTACGCATAGTTATTTTATTATGAAATTATGGAAATTTGGATTAATTAATTTAAGAGAGAAAATTTAATTTATAATTAATCCGACTTTAATGGTAATAATTATTAGCATAACGAGAGTTAGTAGTTATCGAAAATAATTACGTTGAAATCATTTTAAGTGATAATTAATGTTGAACATTACATAGTGAGTAACGTAATAGATGATTTCGGAAATAATAATATGGCTGGGGACAAGATACAAGGCAGTTAAGATGTAATCATTCGGGACGCGCGTATGAGTCGCATCACTATTATCTATTTGGGGGTTAAAAAGGTAAATTATTTATATATAACTCGAATGACTATTTTGAGTTCGCCAGTGTGTTCGAAAGGGTCGATATAGTAAGAAAATACTACTCGGGTGTTATATTTGGAGTTCGGGGCAATTTAGCCCAAAATGACATCCCGGAGGGGTATTTTGGTCTTTTGGGATTTTTGGGGAATTAAATGGACAAAAACTAGGTTTTAATTAAAATCGACATGGGTTAGAGGTTACTGTCAGTTTCAACATACGTGAGAGAGAGAGAGAGAGAAATAACCAAGGAGGAAGAAGACCCCATAGGAGAACTAAGCCAAGAACTCAAGATTTCTCACCAAGTATTACACCAAAGTGTAGATCACGACGAGAGGATCAACCATAACAAATTCAAGTCAAGAATCAGAAGTCTATTCCAAGGCAAGTGTTTATCTTGCTCCTCTTTTAGCAATATATTGTTCCTGTTGATTTAGATTAGATGATATAAACTTGTTGCTAAGAAGACTAGGTTTAATTAGACTAATTTGTGGAGAATATTAGAAATTGGAGATGGGTATGCATGTAGAGGAATTGTCCTTGGTATTTTGATAAATCTTAAGGTTTTATGTTCAAAAATGAGTTAAATTAAGGGTTTAGAATAATAAAAATATGTTGGGTTCTTTTTAAGAGAATTTTAGAGATTTAAGAAATTGATGAATTCCCTTTGAATACATATAAGGATCTGTACTCTAATTCGCGTTACTAAGGTCCTATGGTGATTATAAATAGTTTAGAAGCATGTAATTTGAGTGGGGTTGAGTTTTGGGTTGGTATTAAAGATTGAAAGTTGGAAAAAAATCGAATTTGGGAAGAACTGGGTCCGTCTGGATTTTTCGTTCGAAGACCAGCCCAGGTCGTTCGAACAAGCCTTCTAACGAGAAATCCAACGAACCTTCTAACGAGATGTTGAGTTCATTCTAAGTGAGAACTTCGTTCGAACGACCTCGTTCAAACGAGAATTCCTTGACTTCTAATGAGGTTTCAGAATACACTTTTTCAGTCCGGTTAGGTTAAAAAGAATCCTAGGGTTATCCAAGTGAGAGAAATAACCTACGTGAATGATGAGTGACCTAAAGTCTGAATTACTATAGAATTAGGAGTGTGATTATTCTCGGGATGTAGAAAGTTCATAGAACCGAAGAGAATTAGGTTCAAGAGAGTGTATACATATATATATGATCTACGGAGAAGGTATAAATAATAATATTACTTGCATATTATGGTAATTGGGTTGCGTGAATGCCTTTTAAGTCGTATAAGTTGTGTGCATGCTTATTACTTGAAATATTATGTGTATGACATACCTATCTACTGGCTATCGAATGGAGGTTAGCGCGTTGTGGATGACCATATCTTGTGTGCTTTCGGGGGGATTTTGAGTCGTACCACTAGAGCATCGAACCTAGGTACGGGCTATCTGTGAGAACGATAGTGGTGACGGTCGTATGGGTGCGTAGGTATGTGCGTAGCCCATCGGCTTGGAACTATGTTCGCCTTCAATATATGTATATGTTTTATTGGTTCTTGAGAGATTGAACCTGTTGTCCTTTATGCGTGAGCGTTGCAATGGGACTAGATAGTCGGGTATGCCTAGCACCAGGGGTTTCTTAACCTTGGGTGCAGTATTGATATATATATATATATATATATATATATATATATATATATATATATATATATATATATTTGTAAGTATACATAAGGAGATTTATATATGTATACTGAGTTCCTATTATGTGTTTCATATTGGCCACTTTATTAAAGTATATACTTATTGGGTCACCAGTTGAGAATTAATAATGTTATGAGAATGAGTTGAAGCATCTTTAAACCTATTCCTAAATAATAGCTATATATTGTCTTCGGTTTATTTAGATATTTTATCCGGCATAGTGGTTATACTATGCATAGTCATGCATAGTATAGTGACTAGTACGGGTAGTTAGACTCGCTAGGCGTGCACATTAGATGAGAGGTGAGCGTCCCAAGTGAGTGCGTTAAGTTAACGTGAATAATATATGTGTTAATTAACCAATTTAAGCACTTGCTATATTTAAACTGTTTTTTACTCGGGATCAGATCCATTTTTCTGCAAATCTCTTTTCTTGTTCTATCATTTTAGGTGCCCAGACACAGGGACACCAGGCTTAGGAAATTCCATTCATTTGTCGAGTTGTAGCTGCTGTGGAAGTTACAGGATATTGCTTGTAGACGTTTCTGAGTCTATTTTTCCTTATCTATCAATTAATTACTTCAGCTAGACATGTCGTCCCTCCTATTTTACATTCAAAGATTTAGAGTTCTTTTATTCTATTGTTAGACTTTAATTTCATATTATTGGATTATTATATGGGATTTTGACTGGAAGTGTTTACTCCAGTTCTTTATTTAAATTCAGTTAGTTCTTTCCTTATGCTATTGTGATGATTAGATATTTCCCTTTAATGATGATGGTTAATAACAATATAAAATTTTGACACTAACCTTTTTAAATATTAGGTGGTTGATTTTTATTAAATTAAAATTTGAGTTTTCGACATTGATGCATTATCTGAACCAACTTGATATTCTGAAATTAATTAATTAAAGACTGATCACCCGGTAATTAATTAGGCGGGGTGTCATATTTATTTCATTACCTTTTTTTCCAATAATCATTGAACATATATGACTACTTTATAACAAAAATACTATTTTCTTTATTAACACTTTTAGACTTGAAATATCATATTTTAATACATTGCAACACCCATTACACACACTTTAAGGCCTGAATTTTCTTATTTACTCATTTCATATGTAAACCAATAAAACCTTCATTAAACTTGTTTATATGTTCATCATTTATTTCCAACGAAATAGCATTTTGCCAGCTTTTTTACTCCATAAAAATGTTTAATACCAATTCGACTAAAACCCCATCAGTTTAGTCATATGCATCCTACTCTTATAGTCTAATCAACAAGACTACAACTATGCAAAAAAGTCTTAATACTAAGAGTGGAGTTTTTCCACCTCAAATTGATCTCCAACAAAGGAAGGCATAAAATTTCTAAGAAGATGGCAACCTCCCACCTCCTAAGGTGTCCTCTAAGAGGTTGCCTAGATCCACCAAGCTTCTCTCCATGAAAGCTCCATTAAAAACCCTCTTCAAGCTCCATGAAACTCCCATCTTCATCTTCACAAAACCCCCAATAAAATTTCTAAAATCATAGCTATGCCCAACAATGGTGGAAATGAGTATCTAAAGCCTAGATAAGGTGAAGACTATAAGAATATGATGGTTTAAGGTGGATATTTTGTGGTGGAATGGTGGTTTCAGGTGGAGAGAGTTGGAGGAAATGCTCAACAATAGTGGAAGACCCAACCTTCTTTCTCTCTATCTCTTCTTCCAACTTCCCACGACCCAAATGAACCAAACAACCCTTATAAAAATACTAAAAATCCTTAAAATCCTGTTTTCACCCAATCTTGGTTCACTAGAGTGCGACAGCTCATCAATCCAACGGTCGAGAATGAGACGGCGCACAAGGGCAACTCGATTTAAAAATCTGAATGACCTTGCTCGAACGAGGTTCGCCACTGGTTCGAATGAGAAAGGCATATCATTCGAACCTCGTTCGATACCCACTTCAAACAACCTTCGAACGACCTGGACCTGTTATGTTATGGGATCTCATTCGATCCCTACTTCAAACGAGCCTTGATTCCCGTTCGAACGACCTGAACTTCGTTCGAACTACCCTTTTCCTATTTTTCCAAATTTCCAATTTAAATCCTATAATCTTCCAATAATTACAATCAGGATCCCAAACAACTAAATAAGGATATAAACCCGGTGATAATCATCCAAATCTTATTGTCTTCGTGTCATTACAAATCGTGCGAGGAAATAAATAAAATATTAGGGCGGGGTATTACATATTGCAACTCAACCCAATCTCAAACCGTCTTTGGTTATGTTGTTGGTCTACTAGATTTTATGTGTATTGTGACAATCTTCTCTCTTTATATGGCTAATATGTAGTGAGTTTTGTTTGTCGTGATCAAGAATTTTGGGGTCTTGGGATTTTACCAAGGAATTAATATCTAAAAGGGGATATTAAAAATGTGTGTATTAATTTATTATACTATAGTTGGCTTAATTTCGTGTCAAATCATTTGAGTCATGCATTATCAACCCAAAATGCTTGAATTCATATAAACTTCAGTATATAGAGTCTTGTTCACTAAACATCGATAAATATTGAACATTGAAAAGTATACACGACTTCTTTATATATAAGACTTTGGTTGTCGCTTGTCGTACCGTAAAACTTTAACATGACATGGAACAATGAAATGGTGACACCTGTCATCATAAATGCTCATTGGACATCATCATCACATCGTTAATAGTGGTCGGCTCAGTGTTTTCCCTTGGTCAGCTATTTGTCCAAACACCAACAATTAAGACTATTAATCATTTGTGTAAGTTACACGTGGGAATATGTACAGTCTCATTATACACGCGCGTGGATTAATTCTTCAACTACCTGCAAATAGCTCATCATTAGTTGTCAACTAGAATGTAAAAATGTGTAACTGCCTGACTTATAAAGGCAATCCACCTCGTCTTCTCCCCCCTCCCTCTATAAATAGCACCCCTATTACATAGCAGGGACATGAAGAAAATGACATACAGAAAACCCTATAGAGTTTCTTGAGAGCTTGTACTCACTTTTAATAAAAAAATATCACTGCACTTGTGGATGTAGGCACCTTATTGGACCGAACCACGTTAACTTCTTGTGTCATTCTCTGTCTCTCTTATCCATCAAAATCAATTTATTTACTTCTATATTTATTATAGTTTATTATTAGTAATCCCTAGCTAAGACCCAAAAATATATTTTTACCAATTTTAGATATTAACATAGTGACGACTAGACAAGCCAGTTGTTATTTCCTATTTAAGTTCATTCAACACTCCTGTCAGTTATTTATTATGGGAAATGGGGGACAATCCAGAAAGTAGCCGGATGAATGAAATAATTCCCCAATCTACTCCCATGGGAATGGGGTATATATACAAGGAATTTTGATGAGTATAGACAAAGGTCAAGAGGCAACGCAGGAGATTGTGAAGCAATTGACTCAGACACTCCAAACTGGACAAAACGGGCCTGGAGTATATCTTATCACACTATCGAGAAGAGGAACCTCTAATAGGAGAAGGGAAATATCTCCTCCTGCCCCCTACAGAGATAGGAAACCAACCCATCAGGAACAAGTGCTACAAAACCCTACAAGGATGAATTTTGGAGCACAATGAAAGAAGCAGATCTGGATATTCTAGATCACGGGATAACATGTCACATTCAAAAGAGACACCTCGTCCCTCGGTATAACAGATCATTACGACGAGAAATCATTCTCAAATGAGAGGCTAAGCGTGTTGGAAAGGTTGTGCCCTGACTAGTAAGAGGGAGATATCACAGAGAACCTAGAGGGTCTAGATATTACTGAGAAGGGTCCATCAGGTCAAGGACTAGTGTGCGGGGGTCAGTACATGTTGAACAAACTTCCTAAGAAGAGAGCTTAGTTAAGAATAATGATCGATTAACCAAAACCATCTGGCCAAGTCTAATCTGGATATCAATCCAGCAACTAGAGGATCGCTTGGGGGAAATAACCAAATTAAAAAAATCCCTTACATGGAAGCTTTGTGAAAGGTTTTCCATTCACACCTTTGATTGTGGAATACCCTACACCAGCTAAGTCCAAGCTACCTGTGGTGAGTCTAAAATATGATGGTAAAACTGACCCAATGTTATATGTGGAACAATGCCAATCTGTTGCTGGCATCTACTTAGTCCCCAATGAGATGCGCTGCCGAGCATGCTCCGATACGATTATCGGGTCGACACAGGTTTGGTAAAACAATATACCATGAAGGAAGATCTCCAGTTTTTAACAGCTGGTAGATTTATTCGTCAGTAACTTTTGCTTTGGGGCCAAGCCGGACAAGAGGGTAGCCCATCTATTAAATATTCATCAGAAGGTCCGTGAGACTACCCACGAATACATCATCAGATTCAAAAGTGAGAAGCTACGCTAATCACCACATTAATGAGTGGCTTAATACCTAAAACTTTATATTTTGCATTGGCCAAAGAGCCACCCAAAACTATGACCGGGTTGCTAGCCAAAACAGGAAAAATTATGAACATAGAATAAGTGAGGGCCAATTAAGATATCAATAACTCTAAGACTAATGCCAACAAGAGCTTAGAGAAGAGAGATAAAAAGGATTTAAAATGTGGAGAATCCAAAGAGACATGACGAATATACCCCTCTGACCATTGGCATTCACCATTTAAACGTGGAGAAGCCAGAGAGATACGACGAATATACTCCTCTAACCGTTGGCGTTCACCATATTCTGGAAGAGATCTATAGAAGAATTTTCCTAAAATGGACTAGAAAGATGATATCTCCTCCAAACCGAAGAGATAAAATTAAATACTGCGAGTTCCATAAAGATCACAGCCATAACACGGACAACTTCATAAACCTGAAGAACGAGATAGAGAACTTAATCGGAAAAGGGAAATTATTAAAGTTTGTGGAAAAGGGAGGCTAAATAGATCATATGGACGAGCAGGAACCTATAATATAGTTGTAATCCCCTTGTAAAAGAGTATATAAGAAGAAGTGAGGCAAAGATAGCGACATTAAAGATGACCCGGATTTGCCGAGGAGGCCTAATGAGCCTGTGCGCGAGGTAAATATGATATATTTTTTATTGTAACTTTATTGCAGGAGGTAATGCAGGAGGAGGAGATGAAATAGAGAAGATGAAAGCCTACCTCGATGAATCTAAAGCATGTGTTTATATTAGGCAATTCAACTTGTGATGTAAATACTCGATCAAGTAAAGTAAACAAAGATCGTTTAGTGGTCGATTTCTCCAAAGATGATCTAGCAGGAGTGCTTTATCCTCAAGATAACCCCCTGTTTGTCATGATGATGGTACACGAAGGAAAGGTGGTCCGAGTTTTAGTCTACAATGGAAGTTCTACTGACGTCTTATTCGATAATTATTTCAGAGGTTTGGGACTACAAGAGAGCAAACTTGAAGCTTACCACATACCTCTCATCCGTTTTTTGGGAGACAAGGTTTATCCTCTAGGAATAATTAGTTTGGAAGTAGTGATCAACATATGGTTAACCTTTCGAACTGAAAATATCTGTTTCTTTGTCTCAGATAAGAACATTAGCTCAACGTATAATATCGTCCTCGGTAGAGTTGAGTTAAAGAAATTGAAGTCGTACTTTCTATCGTGCATCAATGTTTAACTAGTCGAGGTACCTATTGCTACAACGTCATGCTTTTGCTATAGTGTCATGCCTTTTAGGCTAAAAAATGCCAGAGTAACATACCAAAGGTTGGTGAACAAGGTGTTTGAAGAGCCAATTGGCAAAAATATGGAAGTATACATTGATGACATGCTCACCAAGATCAAGATAGCTATCGACCATATCAAAGACTTGGGACAGAGGTTCGACTGGTTGGAAAAGCACGGAATGGATCTTAACCCAATAAAATGTGTGTTTGGAGTTCGAGAACTAATGTTTCTTGGCTTTATAGTAAACCAAAGAGGCATTAAGCAAATCTAGATAAAAATCTAAGCACTTATCAATATGCAGTCTCCCATAAATAAAAAAATAAGTACATAAGTTAACATGCAGGGTAGCAGCACTAAATCGATTCGTTTCACGAGCGACAGACGAATGCTTGCTTTTATTTAAAGTACCATTAAAGTCATTTGAATGGAATGAGGAATATGAAAATGCCTTCTTAGAATTGAAAAAATATCTGAGATCTCCTCATTTGCTCTCAAGGCATGTCATAGGAGAAAAACTTTACTTACAATTAGTTATATCTGAATCAGCAGTTAGCTCGACGTTGTTTCGGCTAGAAAATAGGGTATAAAAACTTATTTATTATACAAGAAAGGCATACCGAGGAGTGGAGATTTGATATCCAAGGCTGGAGAAACTAGTTCTAGCCCTGATTGAGGCTTCTTGGAGAATGAAGCCATACTTCAAAGCTCACACCATTATAGTCTAAACAGATCTGCCATTACAACAAGTCGTTCATAAACTTGAGAAATCAAGTATACTAGTGGCTTAGGCCATAGAATTAGGAAAGTATGACATACATTATGAACTAATAACCATAATAAAAGGTCAAGCCGTAGCAGACTTTTTTTTTTTTTTTAAAAAACAAACCACAAATTTTTTAACTAAGGTAGAAATGCCCTACCAAGGCTTATACAAGCAATAGAAAAGGAATAAAAAAAACATGTAAGAAACGCATTATTTGAAAATTTTGATGGATTGAACACCTTGCAGATCCATTTTGTAGTGGCCTCTAGCTGAGAAAGGAAGATCACTGGCTTGACTGAAAGAAGAGTATCCTTTAGAATCCACTCCATGATTTGCTAGACTGTCTGCAACCTTGTTATTCTCCATCCAAGTATGCTGAAATTTGACTTCAATCTTGTCTTGTAAGAGCTTGATATCAAAAAATACTTCAATAATGGACCAGGGAATCGACTTCGTAATACCATTAAGCATGTCAATCACCAATTTAGAATCAGATTCTACAATGATATTGTGCAGATTTAATGATATACAAAGATTTAATCCCCTAAAGATGGCCAAAATCTCAGCTTTGTTGTTGGAAATAAAACCTTCAAAAGAGGAGAAAGCTTTGATAAGCCGACCACTGTGATCTCTGATTATGCCACCTGATCCGGACAAACCTGGATTCCCTTTGGAAGCTCCATCACAATTCATTTTAACAAAACCATCCGGGGGTTTGATCCAATGGAAAATGAGAAAGGAATTTGGGACATAGGAGGCAACATTTAACTTGAAAGACTAAATGATGAAATCAAAGTTTCTGGTAGAGGACTTTAAGGTTTTATGATAAGCACAAGATTGGATAAGATCATAAACTTGATGAATAATATTCTTGGCTATCATTTTAGCACCATTAAAAACACATAAATTTCTGGAAATCCATATTTCCCAAATTATAGCAGCAGGAACAATGCTAAAGATAAATTTGAGATAATCTTGAGTGGGACACCTTAACCACCAGGACATAAGCGTCATGTGGAGAGAAGAATAAGAAATATGAACACCAAGCAGTTGAGCAAAGTGTTTCCATACTGAGTGCGCAATAGGGCCATTAAGAAACAAATGGTGCATAGTTTCAGAAGATTTATAGCAACAATGACATCTGGACGCTAGACGTATCCCCATTCCTTGAATAGTTGCATCTAAAGGGACAATATTGTGTAGACATTTCCAAAGAAATATAGATATTTTTTCCGGGATACCTGGATTCCAAATGAATTTAAACACGACAGAAACAGGTTTAGCATATCTGAGAATCTGCCAAGCAGATTTAGATGAGAACAAACCATCTTGATTGGGAGTCCAATATGTGTTTCCATTGATGACAGTTGAATATTGATCAGAGATGCTTTTAAATTTTTGAATTCTACGATGAGAGGCTGAGCCGATTTGAGTAACACCTCCCTTGTATTTAGCCCTGTATAGATCAGACCAAAGGCTAGGATTGATTTTCATGTACCAATTGAGCTTCAAACTGGCTGAATTACAAACATCTTCCATATTTCTGAACCCCAAACCACCTTCTTCAATAGGAAAACAAAGGTCAGACCATTTTTTCCAGTGAAATTTAGTACCAAAATCCTTAGTATGCCCCCATAAAATATTACTGAAAAGATTATGGATAATTGAAATGGTCTTTTTTGTAGGGTTTAGAGCTGCAATAGTATGAACTGGGATAGATGATAGGACAGAAGATATTAGAGTTCTTCTTCCTGGGAGAGAAAGAAATTTAGAATGCCAAGAATCGAGTCTAGCTCTGATTTTAAGGACCAGGTCTTCGAAATAGGAATGCTTACTTTTCCCAATCCAGCCCCCGAACAACCCCGTAGAAAGCACAAACACCTCTCACGGGACCAATGTAACTTATAGGAATTGACCGCGTAGTCCCAGGTCTCCCGGTTTAAGAGTATGACGATAATTTGCAAAAATCACACTTAGACTTAAAAACAAGCCGTCAAAGGGTGAAAACCCAAACCAGCCCCCAAACGACCCCGTAGGAGATACGAACACCTCGTACGTGACCAATGTAACCTGTAGGAACTGACCGCATAGTCCCGGGTCTCTCGGTTTGAGAATATGACGATAATTTGCAAAAAGAACACTTAGACTTAAAAACAGGCAGTTAAAGGGTGAAAACCCAAACCAGCCCCCAATCGACCCCGTATGAGGCACGAATACCTCGCACGGGACCTATGTAACTTGTAGGAACTCACCGCATAGTCCCGGGTCTCCCGGTTTGAGAGTATGATGAAAATTTACAAAAATCACACTTAGACTTAAAAATAAGCCGCTAAAGGGTGAAAACCCAAACCAACCCCCAAACGACCCCGTAGGAGGCACGAACACATCGCACGGGACCAATGTACCTTGTAGGAACTGATCGCGTTATCCCGGGTCTCCCGATTTGAGAGTATGACAATAATTCGCAAAAATCACACTTAGACTTAACAACAAGCCGTTAAAGGGTGAAAACCAAACCAGCCCCCACACAACCTCGTAGGACGCACGAACACCTCGTACGGGACCAATGTAACTTGAAGGAACTGACTGCGTAGTCCCGGGTCTCCCGGTTTGAGAGTGTGATGAAAATATTCAAAAATCACACTTAGACTTAAAAATAAGCCGTTAAATGGTGAAGTCCCAAACCAGCCCCTAAACGACCCCGTAGGAGGCACGAGCACCTCGCACGGGACCAATGTAACTTGTAGGAACTGACCGCGTTATCCCGGGACTCCCGATTTCAGAATATGATGATAATTTGGAAAAATAACACTTAGACTTAAAAACAGGTTGTTAAAGGGGTAAACCCCGACCAGTCCCCAAACGGACCCGTAAGAGGCACGAACACCTCGCACAGGACCAATGTAACTTGTAGGAACTAACCTCCTAGTCCCGGGTCTCACGGTTTGAGAATACGACGATAATTTGTAAAAACAACACTTTTAAACTTAAAAAAAGACCATTAAAGGGTGAAAACCTAAACCAGACCACAAACGGACCCATAAGAGGCACGAACACCACGCACGAGACTAGTGTAACTTGTTGGAACTGATCGCATAGTCCCGGGTCTCTCGGTTTGAGAATATGATGATAATTAGAAAAAATCAACACTTAGACTTAAAAACAGGCAGTTAAAGGGTAAAAACCCAAACCAACCCCCAAACGGACCCGTAAGAGGCACGAACACCTCGCACGGGACCAATGTAACTTGTAGGAACTGACCTCGTAGTCCCGGGTCTCACGGTTTGAGAATATGACGATAATTTGTAAAAATCACACTTAGACTAAAAAAAAGGCCATTAAAGGGTGAAAACCTAAACCAGCCCCCAAACGGACTCGTAAGAGGCACGAACACCTCGCACGAGACGAGTGTAACTTGTTGGAACTGATCGCGTAGTCCCGGGTCTCCCGGTTTGAGAATAAGATGATAATTTGCAAAAATAACACTTAGACTCAAACATAAGTCGTTAAAGGTTGAAGACCCCAACCAGTCCACAAACGGACCCGTAAGAGGCACGGACACCTTGTACGTGACCAATGTAACTTATAGGAACTGACCGCATAGTCCCGGGTCTCCCGATTTGAGAGTATGACGATAATTTGCAAAAATCACACTTAGACTAAAAAATAGGCCGTTAAAGGGTGAAAACCCAAACCATCCCCCGAACAACCCCGTAGGAGACACAAACACCTCGCACGGGACCAATGTAACTTGTAGGAACTGACCGCGTAGTTTCGAGTCTCCCCGTTTGAGAGTATAACGATAATTTGCAAAAATCACACTTAGACTTAAAAACAAGTCGTTAAATGTCAAAACCCAAACCAGCCCCCGAACGACCCCGTAGGAGGCACAAACACCTCGCACGGGACCAATGTAACTTGTAGGAACTAACCGCGTAGTCCCGGATCTCCCGGTTTGAGAGTATGATAATTTGCGAGAATCAACACTTAGACTTAAAAATAGGCTGTTAAAGGTAAAAACCCATACCAGCCCCCAAACGGACCTGTAAGAGGCACGAACACCACGTACGCGGCTAATGTAACTTGTAGGAACTGACCTCATAGTCCCGGGTCTCACGGTTTGAGAATATGATGATAATTTTAAAAAATAACACTTATACTTAAAAATAAGTCGTTAAAGGGTGAAAATCCAAACAAGCCCCCAAAAGACCCCGTAGGAGGCACGAACACCTCGCACGGGACTAATGAAACTTGTAGGAACTAACCGTGTAGTCCCGGGTCTCCCGGTTTCAGTGTATGACGATAATTTGCAAAAACCACACTTAGACTTAAAAACAAGCCGTTAAAGGGTGAAAACCCAAACCAACGCCCAAACGATCCCGTAGGAGGCACGAACACCTCGCACGGGACCAATGTAACTTGTAGAAACTGAATGCGTAGTCCCGGGTCTCCCGATTTGAGAGTATGACGATAATTTGAAAAAATCACACTTAGACTTAAAAACAAGCCGTTAAAGGGTGAACACCCAAACCAGCCCCCAAACGACCCCGTAGGAGGCACACACACCTTGCACGTGACCAATGTAACTTGTTCGAACTAACCGCGTAGTCCTGGGTTTCCCGGTTTGAGAGTATGACGATAATTTTCAAAAATCACACTTAGACTTAAAAACAAGCCGTTAAAGGGTGAAAACACAAATCAGCCGCCAAACGACCCCGTAGGAGGCACGAACACCTCGCACAGGACCAATGTAACTTGTAGGAACTGACCGCGTAATCCCGAGTCTCCCGGTTTGATAGTATGACGATAATTGGCCAAAATAACACTTAGACTCAAAAACAGGTCGTTAAAGGGTGAAAACCCCAACCAGTCCGCAAACGGACCCGTAAGAGGCACGAACACCTCGTACGTGACCAATGAAACTTATAGGAATTGACCGCGTAGCCCCGGGTCTGCCGGTTTGACAGTATGACGATAATTTGCAAAAATCACACTTAGACAAAAAAACAGGCCGTTAAAGGGTGAAAACCCAAACCAGCCCCCGAACGACCCCGTAGGAGACACAAACACCTCGCACGGGACCAATGTAACTTGTAGGAACTGACCGCGTAGTTTCGGGTCTCCCGGTTTGAGAGTATGACGATAATTTACAAATATCACACTTAGACTTAAAAACAAGCCGTTAAATGTCAAAACCCAAACCAGCCCCCGAACGACCCCGTAGGAGGCACAAACACCTCGCACGGGACCAATGTAACTTGTAGGAACTGACCGCGTAGTCCCGGGTCTCCCGGTTTGAGAGTATGATAATTTGCAAAAATCACACTTAGACTTAAAATCAAGCCGTTAAAGGGTGAAAATACAAATCACCCCCAAACGACCCCGTAGGAGGCACGAACACCTCGCACAGGACCAATGTAACTTGTAGGAACTGACCGCATAATCCTAGGTCTCCCGATTTAAGAGTATGACGATAATTCACAAAAATAACACTTAGACTCAAAAATAGGTCGTTAAAGCGTGAAAACCCCAACCAGTCCACAAACGGACCCGTAAGAGGCACGAACACCTCGTACGTGACCAATGTTACTTGTAGGAACTGACCGCGTTGTCTCGGGTCTCCCGGTTTGGGAATATGATGATAATTTGCAAACATAACACTTAGACTTAAAAACAGGTCGTTAAAGGGGCAAACCCCAATCAGTCCCCAAACGGACCCGTAAGAGGCACGAACACCTCGCACGGGACCAATGTAACTTGTAGGAACTGACTTCATAGTCCCGGGTCTCACGGTTTGAGAATATGACGATAATTTGCAAAAATTACACTTAGATTTAATAAAAGGCCATTAAAGGGTGAAAACATAAACCAGCCCCCAAACGGACCCGTAAGAGGCACGAACACCTCGCACGAGACCAGTGTAACTTGTTGGAACTGATCGCGTAGTCCCGGGTCTCCCGGTTTGATAATAAGATGATAATTTGCAAAAATTAACACTTAGACTTAAAAATAGGTTGTTAAAGGGTAAAAACCCAAACTGTCCCCCAAACGGATCCGTAAAAGGCACGAACACCACGCACGGGACTAATGTAACTTGTAGGAATTGACCTCGTAGTCCCGGGTCTCAAGGTTTGAGAATATGACGATAATTTGCAAAAATAATACTTAGACTTAAAGACAGGCCGTTAAAGGGTGAAAACCCAAACCAGCCCCCAAACGACCCCGTAGGAAGCACGAACACCTCGCACGGGATCAATGTAACTTGTATGAACTGACCGCGTAGTCCCGGGCCTCTCGATTTGAGTGTATGATGATAATTTGCTAAAATCACACTTAGACTTAAAAACAAGCCGTTAAAGGGTGAAAACCCAAACTAGCCCCCAAACGACCTCGTAAGAGGCACGAACACCTCGCACGGGACCAACGTAATTGTAGAAACTGACCGCGTAGTCCCGGGTCTCCCGTTTTGAGAGTATGATGACAATTTGCAAAAATCACACTTTGACTTAAAAATAAGCCGTTAAAGGGTGAAAACATAAACCGGCCCCCAAACGACCCCGTAGGAGGCATGAACACCTCCCACGTGACCAATGTAACTTATAGGAACTGACCTCCTAGTCCCGGGTCTCCCGGTTTGAGAGTATGATAATTTGCAAAAATCACACTTAGACTTAAAAACAAACCATTAAAGGGTGAAAACACAAATCAGCCCCCAAACGAGCCCGTAGGAGGCACGAACACCTCGCACGGGACCAATGTAACTTGTAGGAACTTACCGCATAATCTCGGGTCTCCCGAGTTGAGAGTATGATGATAATTAGAAAAAATAACACTTAGACTCAAAATCAGGTCGTTAAAGGGTGAAAACCCCAACCAGTCCCCAAACGGACCCGTAAAAGGCACTTACACCGCGTACGTGACCAATATAACTTGTAGGAACTGAACGCGCAGTCCCGAGTCTCCCAGTTTGAGAGTATGATGATAATTTTCAAAAATCACACTTATACTTAAAAACAGGCCGTTAAAGGTTGAAAACCCAAACCAGCCCCCAAACGACCCCGTAGGAGGCAAGAACACCTCGCACGTGACCAATGTAACTTGTAGGAACTGACCGCGTAGTCCCAGGTCTCCCGATTTGAGAGTATGATGATAATTTGCAAAAATCACACTTAGACTTAAAAACAAGTCGTTAAAGGGTGAAAACCCTAACTATCCCCCATACGACCCCGTAGGAGGCACGAACACCTCGGACGTGACCAATAGAACTTCTAGGAACTGACCGCGTAGTCCCGGGTCTCCTGGTTTGAGAGTATGAAGATAATTTGCAAAAATTACACTTAGAATTAAAAACAAGCCGTTAAAGGGTGAAAACCCAAATCATCCCCCATACGACCCCGTAGGAGGCACGAACACCTCTCACGGGACCAATGTAACTTGTAGGAACTCACCGCGAAGTCCCGGGTCTCCGGGTTTGAGAGTATGACGATAATTTGAAAAAATCACACTTAGACTTAAAAACAAGCAGTTAAAGGGTGAAAACCCAAACCAGCCTCTTAACGACCTCGTAGGACGCACAAACACCTCGCACGGGACCAATGTAACTTGTAGGAACTGACCGCGTAGTCCCGGGTCTCCCGGTTTGAGAGTATGACGATAATTTGAAAAAATCACACTTAGACTTAAAAATAAGTCGTTAAAGGGTGAAAACCCAAACCAGCCTCTTAACGACCCCATAGGAGGCACAAACACCTCGCACGGGACCAATGTAACTTGTAGGAACTGATCGCGTAGTCTCGGGTCTCCCGATTTGAGAGTATGAAGATAATTTGGAAAAATTACACTTAGACTTAAAAACAAGCCGTTAAAGGGTGAAAATCCAAACCAGCCCCCGAACGACCCCGTAGGAGACACGAACACCTCGCACGTGACCAATGTAACTTGTAGGAACTGACCGCGAAGTCTCAGGTATCTCGGTTTGAGAATATGACGATAATTTAAAAAAAGAACACTTCGACTTAAAAACAGGCCGTTAAAGGGTGAAAACCCAAACCAGACCCCAAACGACCTCGTATGAGGCACGAACACCTCGCACAGGACCAATGTAACTTATAGGAACTGACCGCGTAGTCCCAGGTCTCCCGATTTGAGAGTATGATGATAATTTGAAAAATCACACTTAGACTTAAAAATAACCCGTTAAAGGGTGAAAACCCAAACCAGCCCGCAAACGACCCCGTAGGAGGCACGAACACCTCTCACGGGACCAATGTAACTTGTAGGAACTGACCGTGTTGTCCCGGGTCTCCCGGTTTTAGAGTATGACGATAATTTGTAAAAATCACACTTAGACTTAACCACAAACCACTAAAGGGTGAAAACCCAAACCAGCCCCCATATGACCCCATAGGAGGCACGAACACCTCGTACGGGACCAATGTAACTTGTAGGAACTGACCGCGTAGTCCCGGGTTTCCCGATTTGAGAGTATGACGATAATTTCAAAAAATCACACTTAGACTTAAAAATAAGCCGTTAAAGGGTGAAAACCCAAACCAGCACCCATACGACCCCGTAGGAGGCACGAACACCTCGCACGGGACCAATGTAACTTGTAGGAACTGACCGCGTAGTCCCGGGTCTCCCGGTTTGAGAGTATGACGATAATTTGCAAAAATTACACTTAGACTTAAAAACAAGCCGTTAAAGGGTGAAAACCCAAACCAGCCCCCGTACGACCCCGTAGGAGGCACAAACACCTCGCACGGGACCAATGTAACTTGTAGGAACTGACCGCGTAGTCCCACGTCTTCCGGTTTGAGAGTATGAAGATAATTTGAAAAAATCACACTTAGACTTAAAAACAAGCCGTTAAAGGGTGAAAACCCAAACCAGCCCCCAAACGACCCCGTAGGAGGCACGAACACCTCACACGTGACCAATGTAACTTTTAGGAACTGACCGCGTAGTCCCGGGTTTTTCGGTTTGAGAATATGACGATAATTTTCAAAAATCACACTTAGACTTAAAAATAAGCCGTTATAAGGGTGAAAACACAAACTAGCCCCCAAACGACCCCGTAGGAGGCACGAACACCTCGTACGGTACCAATGTAACTTGTAGGAACTGACCGCATAGTCCCGGGTCTCTCGGTTTGAGAGTATTACAATAATTTGCAAAAATCACACTTTGACTTTAAAATAAGCCGTTAAAGGGTGAAAATCCAAACTAGCTTCCATACGACCCCGTAGGAGTCACGAACACCTCGCACGGGACCAATGTAACTTGTAGGAACTAACCACGTAGTCCCGGGTCTCCCGGTTTGAGAGTATGACGCTAATTTGCAAAATCACACTTAGACTTAACAACAAGCCGTTAAAGGGTGAAAACCCAAGTCAGCCCCCAAACGATCCCGTTGGAGACATGAACACCTCTCACGCTACCAATGTAACTTGTAGGAACTGACCGCGTACTCCCAGGTCTCCTAATTTGAGAGTATGATTATAATTTATAAAAACAATACTTAGACTTAAAAGCAGGTCGTTAAAGGATGAAAACCCCAACCAGTCCCCAAACAGACCCGTAAGAGGTACGAACACATCGCACGGAACCAATATAACTTGTAGGAACTGACCTCATAGTCCCGGGTCTCACGGTTTGAGAATATGACGATAATTTGCAAAAATAACACTTAGACTTGAAAACAGGCCGTTAAAGGGTGAAAACCCAAACCATCCCCCAAACGACCCCGTTGGAGGCACGAACACCTCGCACGGGACCAACGTAATTGTAGAAACTGACCGCGTAGTCCCGGGTCTCCCATTTTGAGAGTATGATGACAATTTGCAAAAATCACACTTTGACTTAAAAATAAGCCGTTAAAGGGTGAAAACATAAACCGGCCCCCAAACGACCCCGTAGGAGGCATGAACACCTCCCACGTGACCAATGTAACTTATAGGAACTGACCTCCTAGTCCCGGGTCTCCCGGTTTGAGAGTATGATAATTTGCAAAAATCACACTTAGACTTAAAAACAAACCATTAAAGGGTGAAAACACAAATCAGCCCCCAAACGAGCCCGTAGGAGGCACGAACACCTCGCACGGGACCAATGTAACTTGTAGGAACTTACCGCATAATCTCGGGTCTCCCGAGTTGAGAGTATGATGATAATTAGAAAAAATAACACTTAGACTCAAAATCAGGTCGTTAAAGGGTGAAAACCCCAACCAGTCCCCAAACGGACCCGTAAAAGGCACTTACACCGCGTACGTGACCAATATAACTTGTAGGAACTGAACGCGCAGTCCCGAGTCTCCCAGTTTGAGAGTATGATGATAATTTTCAAAAATCACACTTATACTTAAAAACAGGCCGTTAAAGGTTGAAAACCCAAACCAGCCCCCAAACGACCCCGTAGGAGGCAAGAACACCTCGCACGTGACCAATGTAACTTGTAGGAACTGACCGCGTAGTCCCAGGTCTCCCGATTTGAGAGTATGACGATAATTTGCAAAAATCACACTTAGACTTAAAAACAAGTCGTTAAAGGGTGAAAACCCTAACTATCCCCCATACGACCCCGTAGGAGGCACGAACACCTCGGACGTGACCAATAGAACTTCTAGGAACTGACCGCGTAGTCCCGGGTCTCCTGCTTTGAGAGTATGAAGATAATTTGAAAAAATTACACTTAGACTTAAAAACAAGCAGTTAAAGGGTGAAAACCCAAACCAACCCCCAAACGACCCCGTAGGAGGCACGAACACCTCGCACGGGACCAATGTAACTTGTAGGAATTGACCGCGTAGTCCCGGGTCTCCCGGTTTTAGAGTATGACAATAATTTTTAAAAATCACACTTAGACTTAAATACAAGTCGTTAAATGGTGAAAACCCAAACCAACCCCCAAACGACCCCGTAGGAGGCACGAACACCTCGCACGGGACCAATGTAACTTGTAGGAACTGATCGCGTAGTCCCGGGTCTCCCGGTTTGAGAGTATGAAGATAATTTGCAAAAATCACACTTAGACTTAAAAACAAGTCGTTAAAGGGTGAAAACCCAAATCAGCCCCCGTACGACCCCATAGGAGGAACGAACACCTCGTACGGGACCAGTGTAACTTGTAGAAACTGACCGCGTAGTCCTGGGTCTCCCGGTTTGAGAGTATGATGATAATTTGAAAAAATCACACTTAGACTTAAAAATAAGCCGTTAAAGTGTGAAAACCCAAACCAGCCCCCAAACGACCCCGTAGAAGGCACAAACACCTCGCACGGGACCAATGTAACTTGTAGGAACTGACCACGTAGTCCCAGGTCTCCCGATTTGAGAGTATGAGGATAATTTGAAAAAATCGTACTTAGACTTAAAAACAACCGTTAAAGGGTGAAAACACAAACCAGCCCCCAAACGACCCCGTAGGAGGCACGAACACCTCGTACGTGACCAATGTAACTTGTAGGAACTGATCATGATGTCCCAAGTCTCTGGGTTTTATAATATGATGATAATTTACAAAAAGAACACTTAGACTTAAAAACAGGCCGTTAAAGGGTGAAAACCCAAACCAGCCCCCAAACGACCCCGAATGAGGCACGCACACCTCGCACGGGACCAATGTAACTTATAGGAACTGACCGCGTAGTCCCGGGTCTCCCAGTTTTAGAGTATGACGATAATTAGAAAAAATTACACTTAGACTTAAAAATAAGCCGTTAAAGGGTGAAAACCCAAACCAGCCCCCAAACGACCCCGTAGGAGGCACGAACACCTCGCACGGGACCAATGTAACTTGTAGGAACTGACCGTGTAGTCCCGGGTCTCCCGGTTTGAGTGTATGACAATAATTTGCAAAATCACACTTACTCTTAACATCAAGCCACTAAAGGGTGAAAACCCAAACCAGCCCCCATATGACCCCGGAGGAGGCACGAACACCGCGCACGGGACCAATGTAACTTGTAGGAACTGACCGCGTAGTCCCGGGTCTCCCAGTTTGAGAGTATGATGATAATTTGCAAAAATCACACTTAGACTTAAAAATAAGCCGTTAAAGGGTGAAAACCTAAACCAGCCCCCATACGACCCCGTAGGAGGCACGAACACCTCTCACGGGACCAATGTAACTTGTAGGAACTCACCGCGAAGTCCCGGGTCTCCGGGTTTGAGAGTATGACGATAATTTGAAAAAATCACACTTAGACTTAAAAACAAGCCGTTAAAGGGTGAAAACCCAAACCAACCCCCAAACGACCCCGTAGGAGGCACACACACCTCGCACGTGACCAATGTAACTTGTTCGAACTAACCGCGTAGTCCCGGGTTTCTCGGTTTGAGAGTATGACGATAATTTTCAAAAATCACACTTAGACTTAAAAATAAGCCTTTAAAGGGTGAAAACCCAAACTAGCCCCCAAACGATCCCGTATGAGGCACGAACACCTCGCACGGTACCAATGTAACTTGTAGGAACTGACCGCATAGTCCCGGGGTTCTCGGTTTGAGAGTATGATGATAATTTGCAAAAATCACACTTAGACTTAAAAATAAGCCGTTAAAGGGTGAAAACCCAAACCAGCCTCCATACGACCCCGTAGGAGTCACGAACACCTCGCACGGGACCAATGTAACTTGTAGGAACTAACCGCGTAGTGCCGGGTCTCCCGAGTTGAGAGTATGATGATAATTAGAAAAAATAACACTTAGACTTAACAACAAGCCGTTAAAGGGTGAAAACCCAAATCAGCCCCCAAACGATCCCGTTGGAGGCACGAACACCTCTCACGGTACCAATGTAACTTGTAGGAACTGACCGCGTAGTCCCGGGTCTCCCAGTTTGAGAGTATGATGATAATTTATAAAAATAATACTTAGACTTAAAAGCAGGTCGTTAAAGGGTGAAAACCCCAACCAGTCCCCAAACGGACCCGTAAGAGGTACGAACACATCGCACGAGACCACTGTAATTTGTAGGAACTGACCTCATAGTCCCGGGTCTCACGGTTTGAGAATATGACGATAATTTGCAAAAATAACACTTAGACTTAAAAACAGGTCGTTAAAGGGTGAAAATCCAAACCATCCCCCAAACGACCCCGTAGGAGGCACGAACACCTCGCACGGGACCAATGTAACTTGTAGGAATTGACCGCGTAGTCCCGGGTCTCCCGGTTTTAGAGTATGACAATAATTTTTAAAAATCACACTTAGACTTAAATACAAGTCGTTAAATGGTGAAAACCCAAACCAACCCCCAAACGACCCCGTAGGAGGCACGAACACCTCGCACGGGACCAATGTAACTTGTAGGAACTAATCGCGTAGTCCCGGGTCTCCCGGTTTGAGAGTATGACGATAATTTTCACTCATATATGTAATTTGTTGTTTGAGTAAATTTTTTTTTAAAATTATTGGGTTACTAATATCGTATCTTTTTTGTATCCGATTTTTTTTTGCAGGATAACAGTTTATCGTTGGCATTTATTCACGTGGAACACACACGGAACTCAATGGTTTATAACAAGTGGTTTATTCATGATTCCATTTTTTTGTGTCATGGCTAGGCGGCCTTTTGTTGTTTTATTGTTGACTTTTGTGGCCGTGCCGATTTTTGTAAGTTAATTGTTATATTTTGCGGTCGTTCGGGATTTATGTTAGGCAGGTTTTGTATTAACAGATTTTGGAATGTCCAAAAAATAGAGGAAACTCTGCCCAATTTTTTTTGGGCTTGTGAACTATTGAAGACTTGTAATATTTTGAAGTTTGTATGTACATTAGTTTATTAACAACGCGCAATATTATTAATTTGTGAATTTTGTGCTATCAAATAATTAATTTTTTTTTTATAAACAATTTGGCACAGTTCAAAACCGTGGCAAAAGTGTATCATACTTTGGCACGGTTTTGAATTGTGCCAAATTTTTTTAAACTATTCTGAATCTGGCACAGTTAAAAACTGTGCCAAAAGTGTGCCAGAAATATTAAATTCTGGCACGATTTAAAAGTGTGCCAGAAGTGTTCCTGTTTGGCTGAATCTGGCACAGTTAAAAACTGTGCCAAAAGTGTGCCAGAAATATCAAATTCTGGCACGGTTTAAAAGTGTGCCAGAAGTGTTCCTGTTTGACTGAATCTGACACACATTTGAGCTGTGCCAGAAAAAAATTGCCATTTTGGCACAGTTCAAAGTTGTGCCAGATTTGATCTGACACGGTTTTAAATCGTGCCAGATTCCTATTTTTGGTGTAGTGCATGTTTAGATAGCGTGCGCTCAAAACATAAAAAATGGGTAAAAAACACCTTTTTCATTAACTAGAATGGGAAGTTACATTTAATTAAAAACAAAGTATATAAACGATTTATAACGGTCCAGGATGTCTAGCAAGGTAATATGCAATGCGCTTTCTCTGACCATCGTCTGGTTATGGGATAAACTCCTCCTTACAATCTTCTAAGTGATGCCCCAAAAGATGAACCTATTGGGATCCACCGGTCATCTCTCGAGAAGGGGTTGTGATGATAGGCTAGGCAGTCAATTTGATACTTATACCACGGGTTAAATTCCTTCAGCATTTTTATTTTCCTAAAGGCGCTAAGCCACTCCCGGAAATAAGCAAGGTCCTCCACTTCCTTCAGTCTTGTTGAGTGTTGGAAACGATAGGACCCCCAATTTAAAAAATTCTTCTTTCAATTAAATATGATTAATTTCCTAACACGTGCAGAATAGAGATGGTTCAACTAAACAACTACATAAACTAAAAATTAATTTCTTCACAAATTAAAACTAAAGTAAAACAAATTTTAATTTTCTCAAAATTAAAATTATATTAAAAATAAAATTTGTGAATTTTTTACTTTAAGCCCAAAAATCAATTTAATACAAGTCCTAAAAATTTGACTAACAATAAATATTTAATTTTTGCAAATTAAACCAAACCAAATTTTACCAAATTAAGGTTAATGACTTGAATTAAATTAACTGAAATTTTACCCAAACCAATTTAGCACCAAATTAAACAAGAGTAGTGATTTAAACCATATTTTATCTTTTAGTCCTAAGCATACGTTCTATGTGATTTTGCAAGATAAAATATATTCACAACACACTACGCCGCAATGTAGGAGGAAAACCCACAACGGGAAAAAACTCGGACTGCTCTAGCCTTAAGTCCACTAGGTATGATTTTACGATTACAAGACAAATGACTTACACAACTCGAATTGACTTCGTCCAAGCCCCTGATGCATCTTCTTGTAACTACCTTCGCCTAGTCAACAATCCTGGAGTCCACCGAAACCTTGGAATCCACCAATGAAGCCTTTGGAACAACCGTCAACCCGCACCCGAAGTCTTTCTCTGAGTGGGAACGCCGCAGCAACAAACAAGTCTTCTTCTTTGTGGGATGTAGAAGTAAACCCAAACAACTCTTCAAACGGTAGAGTAGAACCCGGTGCCAAACAAACTCCAAGCAAGATATATATATGTAGGGACTTGGATAAACTAAAACCATGTATTGGGTGTAGAAACCATGATTTTATTCTTAGGATTAAATCATGTTAACAAAAATCAAGGGGACTCTTTCTTTGGAAGAATTAACTCTCAAAATACTCTAATTGGAGAAAAGGTTATGAAAAAATCTACTTAAAAATGTTGCTCCCGCACTAGTTAAATCTGTCAAAAAGTTAGTTGGGAAAGAGTAGTGGGAACATGGAGAAAACTGCCAAAAAAACTGTTCCCGCCAAACTCGTTGGAACGACATTTTCGTTCGAACGACTTTACTAACAATAATCCAGTGAGAAAAAGGAAATCTTGTTAGAAGTCTCGATGGGAATCTCGTTCGAACGAGATTCCAGTTCGTTCAAACGACTTGTCAGAAAATGGAAAATTCTTTGTAAGCCCAAAACTTTTTATGAAAAGTTCTAAAAAAATATTTTCAGAGTAAAACAAAGTCGTTAAAACTATTTATAAAAAATTTATAAAATACACCCAATAAATTTCCAAGATCCTATATATATATATATATATATATATATATATATATATATATATATATATATATATAATGCATTCATACCTTAGGAGCATTGGAACCAATGTTGTTGACGTAGAAACGAGGCACAATAAACCCGAAATATGATGAAGCTTTATAATCTTGGTCGCTACGTCTTCAACTAACACGTCATAGGCTTGGATGGATACACTTGAACACAATCCTATGATTCAAATGTTTTTGTCTGAAATTGAGCCAAAACTACAAAGGACTCAATTAGAAATTTATGTCCTTACAAATCTCCCCCTTTGGCTATTCCGAGACAAAAACCAAACAAAAATCCTAAAGAGCCCTCAAGCTCAACTAGACTTAAAAACTTCCCCTTTATCAAATAAAAATACAGTGTTTGACTCAAACCCAAGGATAACTATCTTTGCCGATGAAAAGTTGCCTCTAGATTAATACCTGCACACTTAAGCAAAACATTAAACGCATAGGAAATATCAAAATATTAAATGTAATTAAAATAAATACTCCCCTTAAAATAATTCTCCCCTTTATCAAATAAAAGACCTACTTAGAAAGACGTCTCCACCTAATTTAAATCTCCCAAACTAAGATACGATTACAATAGGATTAGATACCATTTCTACCCCTTATCATTCTCCTCCTTTTTGTTCAAGAATAGACAAATGATAAAAGAACTAATTAATTACTCATTTCTCCCCCAAGTTAACTAAGTAAGTTCTCCCCCTAAAAACTGTATAAGGGTATTAAAAAAGGGACAATGAGAAAAACAAAAGTGCATAAGGTGCAAAGGACATGTAAACATACGGACAACAAATAACTAATCCAAGCAAGAATAAAGGATGCTAACTATGATGCGAATAAAACGATATCAATTTGAAACATAAGAGACTAAGCATATGATATCAAACAAACATTTTGCAACAAGTTAGATACCAATTATGAGTTAGAAGCATAGATGGACTAGCTAGCAAGTCAAAGACTTAAACAAAATATCATATCATATATATATATATATATATATATATATATATATATAAACACCAAAATGACACACACACAATATAATATGAGTTTTTTACACTCTTATGGCATAAATGTGTCATAGGAAATGGAAGTGAAGGGGTGTGAACTAGAAACTAATGAATTTAAAACCAAATCACTTAAACATATTCACGGAGTTCGCATTTGATTGCAAAACTTTATCAACTCAAATTTAGCCTTTAAGTGACAAGATAAAGTGAACTCATGAACAAACAAATACAATGCATACCAGCCTAGCATGTTGATGATTCTACAAATCAATAGAGTCATGACATTGAAAGTACAACTAGGATATACGGACATTGTGCAAAATTGTTGACAATCCATCCAAACTCCCTCAATATAAGCATATTATTTTAATCTATTGAATGAATAAATCAACTATACAAAATAGACCTTAGCAAATATTTTCTTTTAATGCAATTATTCTTGTAGGCCTTTGGACCACATATTTCTTTTAGGTCCAAGCAAACGGTGGCTTACTCGCAAAGGATGATATTTCCTTTCGGAGCCCTTCCCCATGCACACACACACACACACACACATATATATATATCATTTTTATATCTCACAAATCTCATGTGCAACAGATTTTGACATTAGTCCTCCTAGGTCATAGTATGTAGATGACTAAATTGGTAGGAGAACACCTCACAAAGCTCAAATATAACATGTGAAGTTAAAGTTCAAAAAGCTCGTGCATGTGAGTGAGAAAGTCATATAAAAGTGAATTCATTAAGCATATCAAACTTGAACTACTCCATGTAAACATGATAAAGAACATTTTAAGGATTAAAATTTTAACTAAAAGTTATAGTCACATGGTAGCGGTATGAAGGATTCAAACACAACATATGCCACAAAATGTGTGTAAAGCCAAAATATTCACAAAAATAAAATCTTTTTGAGTTTTTCAAAATTTTAGGAAGAACAAAATTTAACTCAAAAGATAAACAAAAATCATTTTGTATTTTCATATTATACCCAAAAATGGAAAATAAAATACAAAAGATAAACGTGTCATAATTCCAGCAAAGTTTATATAATAAAGCATGGGCTTGAATATGACAAAAGAACATACAACTAGTAAGGATATAACATTAGGCATGACTAGTGTATGTAAATAAGCAAGCAATTACTCATATGATATAGCAAGTGAGGAGTCATGTGCAAGCATGCGAGAACCATCAAAAACTGAAAATTTTGAAAAGGGCATATTTTCTATTTTACAAACTCAAAAGGATCATAAACGCAATAATTAAGCGATCCCGCTATGATACCACATATTGGAAACGATAGGACCCCCAATTTAAAAAAAATTATTTCAATTAAATATGATTAATTTCCTAACACGTGCGGAATAGAGATGGTTCAACTAAACAACTACATAAACTAAAAATTAATTTCTTCACAAATTAAAACTAAAGTAAAACAAATTTTAATTTTCTCAAAATTAAAATTATACTAAAAATCAAATTTGTGATTTTTTTACTTTAAGCCCAAAAATCAATTTAATTCAAGTCCTAGAAATTTGCCTAACAATAAATATTTAATTTTTGCAAATTAGGCCAAACCAAATTTTACCAAATTAAGGTTAATGACTAGAATTAAATTAACTTAAATTTTACCCAAACTAATTTAGCACCAAATTAAACAAGAGTAGTGAATTAAATCATATTTTATCTTTTAGTCATAAGCATGCGTTCTAGGTGATTTTGCAAGATAAAATAAATTCACAACACACTATGTTGCGATGTATGAGGAAAACCCACAACGGGAAAAACCACGGACGACCCTAGTCTTAAGTCCACTAAGTATGGTTTTATAATTACAAGACAAATGACTTACACAACTCGACTTGACTTCGTTCAAGCCCCTAATGCGTCTTTTTGTAACTACCTCCGCCTAGTCGACAATTTCGGAGTCCACCAGAACCTTGGAATCCATGAATGAGGCCTTTGAAACAACCGTCAACCCGCACCCGAAGCCTTTCTCCGAGTGGGAACATCGCAACAGCAAACAAGTCTTCTTCTTTGTGAGATGTAGAAGTGAACCCAAGCAAATCTTCAAATGTTAGAGTAGAACCTGGTGCCACACAAACTCCAAGAAAGATATATATATATATATATATATATATATATATATATAGGGACTTGGATAAACTAAAACCATGTATTGGGTGTAGAAACCTTGATTTTGTTCTTCGGATTAAATCATGTTAACAAAAATCAAGGGGATTCTTTATTTGGAAGAATTAACTCTCAAAACACTCTACGTGAAGAAAAGGTTATGAAAAAGTCTACTCAAAAAAGTTACTCCCGCACTAGTTAAATCTGTCAAAAATTTAGTGGGAAAAAAGTAGTGGGAACATGGAGAAAACTGCCAAAAAAACTGTTCCCCCCAAACTCATTTGAACGACATTTTCGGTCGTTTGAACCACTTTAGTAACGATAATCCAGTGAGAAAAAAGAAATCTCATTCGAACGACTTGTCAGAAAATGGAAAATTCTTTGTAAGCCCAAAACTTTTTATGAAAAGTTCTAAAAAATATTTTTTGAGTAAAACAAAGTCGTTAAAGCTATTTATAAAAAATTTATAAAATACACCCAATAAATTTCCAAGCTCCTATATATATATAAAATGCATTCATACCTTAGGAGCATTGGAACCAATGTTCATGACGTAGAAACGACGTGCAATAAACTCGGCATATGATGAAGCTTTATAATCTTGGCCAATACTTCTTCAACTAACACGTCATAGGCTTGGATGGATACACTTGAACACTATCCTATGACTCAAATATTTTTGTCCAGAATTGAGCCAAAACTACAAAGGACTTAATTCGAAATTTGTGTCCTTACATTGAGGCATCGGTCCAACCTTGGTCATAACCATCTTCCCAGGCCTATCGAGGTCCCATTCGGAATAAGTGCCTCGGGCTTGTTACATCTCTTTGAAGTCTGATAACGATTACATAAGCTCATTGAACATCTCCCTTTATCTTAATAACCTCTCTCTACAGAGCTTGGTTTTTAGCTCGAGTTTTCCCAGTAGATGATGAAGAAGACCCTCGAAGCACTAGGGAGGACCCTGATGGAATGTTCTCCTTTAGCCGATTAACTTCCCTCTTTAGTTCATTATTCTCTCTTTGAATTAACTCCCCCACTTGATTGACTTCAGTGGAATCCAGGAGCTTGTCCATCAAGGCATCCACCTCCTTTTGAACTGAAGCTCTAATCTCATTCATCTCTTCAAGTCTGTGTTTTAATTTGGCGACCAGCTCACCCTGATCTTTATATTATTTGGTCCTTGTCTTTAGAGATTTGCAAATCTTTATGAAAGCTCTGCTAGCCTGGATGCTAATGTTCATTCCTATCTGCCTTAATCGGGAATCAGGGGGAATATACTCATCTAGATTAATAGGCTATAATTAAAAAGACGAGTAATGGATTCGATAAACATCAGCAATAGAAGACACCAAATAAAAGATAATACAACCAAGAAAAAAAAAGCCTTATTTTATATTAAATTTAAGTCAGGCATAAGCCGATCAAGTCTGGGGAAAATAAAATATAATACCAACCAAAAAAAGAAGAGAGATAACGAAGATTCCACAAACTCCAAAATCTACACCTACTCGAAAAAAGCTCGTCCGTTTCACATTTTAGTATGTCTGGCCGCCTTGTCTCCAGTAACCACGATCGCACCTAAGTCCCCCACAGCTTGGTCAACGGGGAGATCCCCTACATCTTGATCAATAGGGATATCTCCTACAGCTGGATCAATGGGCTCCACCTCAGCTTGAGCAGCTAGTTGCTCGATCGGAGGCTCCTCAACATCCATGGGATTGGGGACTGGTATGTGCTGGATGAACACGTAAGAGTTAGCAGGAACTCCAGCAGTAATCAAGGCCTGGTCCCAGTCTTTCTTGAAACCCACCTATCGGACATAGTTTATTTCACGCTCAGTATCATCATATGCTGCCTTTCAGCCCTCATTATACCCATTGTCTTTAACGGTCACAGCTTATCCCTCCAGCTTCCTGACCTTGGCCACTAACTCCTTTTTCTCTTCAATAACTTTTAGCTTATCAGCAACCACCAAACTGTAAGAAGCCTAGAGGTCGGCCAACTCCTTCATTGATTTCTTCTTGAGGGCAAACAATGTTTTCTCCTTCTCCTGCTCAAAAGTGGCCCTAGCATCAGTCAGGGCCTTCTCGGAGTTCTTCAAGGTCGTCTTCAAGTCGGCATTCCTCTTCGAAATGGACCTCCCGACCATGCAGTAGAGTTGTAAAATCAGAAATAAAGTACAGAAGGAAAAGGCAATAGGAATTCGTCCACGGAATTCGAAAAAGGGATTCAAAGAAAAACAGTGAGAGGATAAGGAAAATACCAAATTAATCCCTTGAGTGGACTTGAGGGCCACCTGGTCGGACCACATCCTCGCCAATCATTCACGATCATCAGTCAGCACAACCCTCTCGAGTAACTGAGGGGAAAGTAGGGGAATGTCATCTACACTCGATCCCTCAGCAACTTGGGGGACAGGAGGCACAAAAGGGGCCTTTAGGGCCTGTGCCATTTTCCTTTCCCCTTCTTTAATCCTATCCTCTCCCTTCTTTCTCTCTCTCTTATTTTTCCCTTCTCCCTCTTCCTATATTTTTTTCTCCACCTCGCTCTCCTTCCTCTTAGTCCCGTTCTTGGACCCACCAGCCATAGGGGAGTCTCCTTCCGTCCTCTTAAATGAATTTATTCGATCAGATAATAGATCATCATCATCATCTTAAATGATCAGACACCTTCTCTTGGGTGGGGCGATTTCTTCTCCTTCTGCACTGGTTTTTTCTTCACTTTCTCCCTCGATATCCTTCTTAGATCCCTAATCTTCACCTTCTTCTTCTTCCTCTACTTCGTCTTCCTCGCTTTCTTTTTCTCCTTCTATTTTTAGTTGGATAGATTCAAATGGACCACCAACCTCCTCCTCTGAAAGCTCTAAATGGGGGATTTCCTCCACTGGTTGAGCAATAAAGATAGTAGTGGTGTTCTTATATTCAAGCAAATACACCGTTGCACAAGGATGTTCACCATAAAAGAGACTCTCCCTAACCTTCTAAGTTTTAAAAAGGTCAGTAATCTTTATCTCACGAGGGGCAGGTTCTCGATTCTTATCCTTAGCTGAAAAATAGGACGAAAAAGAAACGAACTCAGAAAAAGAAAACAAGAGGAACAAATAAGAGAAGAACTAAGAAAGAGATAGTGTCATCAACATATGTATTCCTCCCCAAAGGTAGGGATCTGAGGTCCCCTATATCTTACGCCCTCAGACTGGGAGGATATGGCTAATTCTTAGCAATAAAGCATTGGTTCCAGTAGTCCTCGTGGGAATCAGGAAAATTCACCACCAGAACTCTGTCAGCACTCCTTGACTTTAAATACAAGATTCCTTCACTTGTACGCGAAAAGACATAACAATAGCAAATCTTAATGAGCCCTAAGTCGGTTCCATATAATTCATTTATTTTGTTTAACCCCATTCATAATTTTCCACACATTTGGTGTATACTAAGCAGGTACAATGTCAAAATATTTGAAGAATCTTAAAAATAAGGGATTGAAGGGAAACGTCAAACCCCCCTGAGAAATTAAAAGAGTATGAATCTAGTGACCATTATCCAACGTACTAACATTTCGAGGTACTGGGTCACATTCAATATCTACCCGATCGGGGATACTATAACACTTTCTAAACTCAAGAATTGACTTGTTATCAAGTCTCTTCATTAGTTCGACAAAAAAAGGGAAACCCTAGCTATAGTTACAAACTAATTTTAAAAAAAAAGAACTGAGAAAGTGAAGACTAAAACTTACAAGTACTGGCGAAGCTTTGAGAGAGCACATAAGGAGAGGATATCTGATTTTAAAGTAAAAAATAGGAGAGGAAGCTTAGACGCAAAGTATATGTAAGAACGACCAAGATCAGTGAACTGACAGTTAAGTTACACATGAGCAAGTTTCAAAAATCTCAAATGATGAGTCGCGCTTCCCCAGGAAGATCTCAACACTTTATTTTCTCCTAAGGACAAGCATACCCCCATCAATCCTCACTAAATACAAATGTGTCATGCTGATTTTTACACTGTTACAAGCCCTGGGCCTTGGACTCGTTTAAAATATATTGGATAAAATTATTAGCCTTAGGGGTAATTGTGGGGACCCATCTGAACATGGCCCATGAGCGTAGCCGACCATCCCAGATCAATCAAAGTGTTGTCCGACCCAAATCATTATTTCATCCACACATGAGTATTTTAACAATTACGGATATAGTCCAAACATTTACCAATAATCTAGAAAGAGATATTCAGGTACTCCTTAATATATCCACGTGTTATATGAGTTCCTTATACAAATCAATCTCTAATATGATTTATCTATAAATTGTACACCCTGACCCGGGGCAAGGGGATGTAACCTAAAATATTGAGAGACACTATATTAAATAATAACCTCTCCGTGGACGTAGGCAATTTGCCGAACTATGTACATCGTTGTTGTATATGGTCTTTACTTTTTATTCTTTGTGATTATTTTTGTGGATTTTTTTATTGTGATATTTTGTGTACTCACACCCATGTAGTAGGCAAATAGTTCATAGGAACATGATTATTCTCAGTGCATGTTTTTCGTTTAAGGTGGAATGCTCCTATTTGTGTGGTTTTTTATCCAATCTCATTAAGATGCCTTGAGCCCAAGCTTATTGCCCATCTTATGAGGGTAAACTCTTAACAGCTTGTAACAGACAAGGAGAATTGAAAAATAATTGCTATTGAGGATAATAAATGATTTTTTATTGATGATCATATTTGAACCGCTTACATTCAGTTTTATTACATTGAATGCAGATAATGAGAATACTTCCTTAGATGGTCCTTGTTCCATGCATTCTCAAATGCTTCACCCTCCATGGTTTCGATTCAGTAGGTCCTGGTCAGACCACTGACTTGACTCTATATATCCCATGCCAGTTGTCTACCTTATTTCCCGTATGGATAACTTTCTTCAGTACAATATCCCCCTTTTTTATTGACATAAACTTTACCCTGTTATTGTACTCTTAAGTTGTCCTCTGCTAGTAAGCCGCTATTACGAGTGTCGCCTACTCTTTTACTTTGTTAGCTAAGTCCAAATTCAGTCGTTTTATGAAAATTCTCATAAGTGATATGGAGATTAATACTTGATGGATAGGCACACCTACCTCCATTGGGAATACATCCTGAGATTTAAATTCTATCATAAATGGAGTTTCTCCAGTATGGGTTCTCGACATTGTTCAGTATGCCCATGGGACACTGTGGAGTTCATTTATACAGATGTATTTTGAATCTTCTAGACACTTCTTAATTCCATCCAGAATGGTTTTGTTGGCGATCTCCATTTGACTGTTGCACTGAGGATGTCTCGGAGTAAAGTGTAGGCATTTGATAAAAAACCATACACAGTATTTTTATCGAACCAATTATTATCAAATCGTGTGTCATGATTTGTAATGAAAGCTTTTAGGATATTGTATTTACAAATTATGTTATTCTATGTGAACTGGAATGTCTTTGATTGACTGATTTCTATTGTCGAGACGACCTCCACCCATTTGGTGAAGTAGTTAACTCCAACCATTGGGTATCTAAGCCTTCTTTTAGTTTTAGGAAATGGTGCGACCAAATTTATTCCCCGCTGGAAGAATGGCCAAGGGGTGGTGATTGGGGTCAAGGCCTCCACTGGTAGTATGCGTATCATGGCTTGACTATGGAACTTATCACATTTTATTACAAAGGTATTCTTTTGACCAATAATCTCCTGGAAATGTGAGACCTACATGACTCCTCATGCACCTCTTTAATCATAGCTTACATTTCACTGGGATGAACGCATCGAAAAAATGTAAATACAAAACCTTGCTTAAAAAGCACACCATCATCCAGTACATATATTGTTGCCTTATAGCGCAATCTTCTAACTTCTTTGGGGTCGACTAAGACTTCCCTTATTTGTAAATAAGATCTCATTGGACCCATCCAAGATGGCCCCAATTATTACACTATAATCTTCGCTTCTTCTTCATCGATGCTTGGGTGCAGTATAATTTCTACTGGCAGGGTCCTTCTCGGTTAAGCTCGGGAAGCTAACGCTAGACGACCCAATGTATCCGCCCTTAAATTTTATGCTCTCAATATTCTGACCATCTGAACTGTAGTAAATTTTGATAACAATATTTTCACTTTGCCATCTTATCTTCTCTCATCTCATACAAACCCAACACCTGATTCACCACCAAATGTGAATAGATGTGGGCTGACAACTAATAAACCCCTAAGGATGGGGCTATACCCAACTCCACAATTATGTACTCATACTCAGTTTTATTGTTAGAAGCTTTAATATTGAACCTTAGTGAATCCTCAAAATTTTATCCCTCTGGAGTTATAATGATGAGACCAACTCTGCTCCCATTCATACAAGATGAATCATTAGTGAATAGTTTCTAAATGGGAGTGGTTTTATCGAACCCACCCTTAATCAATGAACTAACATTGAGCACTTTCTTATTTTACTCTAGAACTCGAATACGTTCGACTGACCTTGTGGAAGATTTTGCTCTGGAAGTAGCTGTATCAGGTGATTTCTTGGGTTATATATCTTTTATATTATCTCTTCTTCATATGTGATTTCGATAATGAAACTCGTTATTTCTTGGCCCTTGATCATTGTCCTTATTTCATAAATTATGTTGAACTCCCCCCACTCTACTGCCCATGCCATTAGCCTATCAGACTTCTCAAACTTATGAATAGTCAGTTAGTTAAAAATAAATCCCCAAAACTTGTCAGCTCTGATGTCGAACACACATTTTGCATGATTCAACTTCATTTTATATGTCTTTATATAACAAAACATTTAACCAAGGTCATGTATGTGGTCATCGTCATTTTTGCTCTTCGTGGGTATATCATCAATATACACTGTTTATTTTTTGTTGGCATAGCTAAGTATGCTTGAGATGGCTTGAAGGTCGTTCGCACAATTCAAAAGTAAACTATGTGCATGGTTTAGTCCAATGACTCTTCAATTGCTCTATTTGACTTAAGAGAGTTTCAGACATCATTTGATTCATTCAAAACCTCATATTCTCCCTCTAAATCTTATTTTAGGTACATTTTCACATTTTTTGTGATTTCGTTGCTGATATATGGATTCAAATAACTTTGGGGTATTGATTTGAGGGTCCAAGATTTTATATCTCGTTTTTATAGATTTTGGATTTTTAAGATTTGGCTAAGGTAATTATCGAAGTTATTTCTTCAAGTTTCTCTGAGGTGTATTGAAGTTTGCTAATCATATTACTAGCATACTAATACATTTTTCTTTGTTCGTAGAGCTTTTGATACTTAAGTGTATATTTTCTATATTTTGATATTTAGTTTCATTTGTTTGACACTTGTTTGAGTATCTTTGGTGATTATATGTTGTTATTAGGTTGTTGACTACGTTTTTAGATGCTATTTTGATTCTTCTTGAGCTTCGATAATGAGACTCAAGAAGTTACCAACCAAGAGACCTCCGAGCAGTCACGATAGCACATTTAGGTATTATGACGAGCGTAGTGACACCATTGATTCCTCTTATAAACGTAGGCGACATTGTACTGATAATGTCACAAATTGATAATTGATGCCTCTTCTATTAGGATTCCCCAATATGACGCGTTCCATACATACCGAGAGAGATGTGGACTTAATACATATTGAGTGGACTCCCTAGGGTTTGTATTGCGTAGTGCGTATTTGATGATTATCGACTTCCCGCCTCCTTTTTTTGTATTTTATGACAAATGCTTATATGGTTTACGATTTCTACGTGAATCTTCTAGTTTCTTCCGATGCACCATTGACTCTCACCTCTTTTATCAGTGGTGTAGAGGTTATGTTAACTAATAATGTCCTTGCATCCAATCTTCAACTACCACGAATCGACGATCCTCAATTCATCATTTTTGTAGACACAGGCATCTCTTATTATGCCTTAACTACTTTCGTTGTGGTTAGGGATACTTAATGGGTGAGGTCGTTATTTCTTCGAATCGATATAAATCCTTGATACTTTGTTCTTTATTTTTTTGTGACCTATTTTCTTTTCATGAATGTAAGACTCGAACTTTCTAGTCAAGTTTTCTAGGTTGATGCACGCCTTTGCCATACAGCATATGATTAATTTTCCTTCTCTAATCTTGTAGCTTATCCAACGAGGTGCTTCTGATGCATCTCATAAGGCCTTGTCTTTTGGGAATATGATTATTTTTTATCTATAATACCTTAGGATTTTAAGGGTCACTAATGACATATCTGCTCACATCATTAGTCCGATCACAAGAAAATTTATGTCTCGTTCTGTAGGTCAGACATTGAGGAGACCATTTGCACCACCATTGATTAATCCATAGGTTGCCATCGCCGCACATGATACAACTTAACATGGACTGACACGAGCACTAACACCGACACTAGCGGGTTCGAGAGTTCATTTTCCTACCAAAGCAAACATGAAGCTGCAATTTGATTTGATTAGAGGCACATATGATCATATTATGAGCCATCTTGATCGCATAGGGGATCGTATAGACGACCACTACTCTATGATTTATTGTGACATTGATCTCCTCATTCGACGATTTTCTATTCCCAACCTCCCTTGCTCTTTCTCTTTCTCAATAGGTTGCTGCACCTCTTGCTCCTGCATATGTCGAGATAGTGGATATTTTAGACTAAGATGAGGATTATAACACTGATCTACTCAGTCCGCCAGTTCCTTTTACGACCAAAGATAGGATTTTATGTTTTGATCCTAAATTTTTGGAGGAGTGGAGTGGTGCATTAGTGTATCTATTTTTTTAATAAATTTTTTAAATTCACCATGGATTTTGTATTCCTGTTATATGTTTTGGAATTGATACACTTATTTTTTTATCCTTATGATCATTTCTATATATCTATTATTGCTTTATTTATCATGATCTCATTCTTTAAAAAGACTTGTTAATCTTAACTTCCTTTTGGCATGCTTAGACTAATCATATTTTATGTTTCGTTGTATGAGATTCACATGTTATACATCTTAATTAACATGATTTATATCGTTATCATGATGTTATAACCATATCATACCATGTTAGTGTCATTAATGTTGTTATTCCCATGATTTACAACATATTTCCCATATTAAAATTGGTTTATCATATGGTTTTTAACTTATGCACTTGATAGTTTTACTTGTCATTGTGATTTTGCTTCTTACCATGATATATGCCCATTATTTGTGTCCTTTTTTTTACTTCTATTTGACCTTTTTGTGTAAAAAAATATAGAAAATTGTAATAGAGGGGTAGTTATTACTTAAATACTTTTGGTTATATCTAAAAGAGAAACTTTACTTAAGAGGGATAAACTTTTGATTCATGGGGAGTTACATCACTTATTACACTTGTAGTATTGATTTTGATATTGATACGATTCAGGGAAAGATTATATATATATATATATATATATATATATATATATGTATGTATGTATGAACTTACATGTATAATTACCACTTTAAGCTTCATATTGATATACTTTAGTAGGATTTCCAAGTAGGGGGAGTTACCCTTTGTGCATGTCGTACAGGCTCAGGCAACTGATCCTTTATGCCAGAGTCAGATAGTGAAGCTTCTAGAAGAAGGGGTCGAGTCCTATACCGTGGGTTCAGATGGGGGTCTCCGTTTCAAAGGAAGGTTGGTTGTTCCTGAGGGAGAAGACTTAGGACACAAGGTGATGACAGATTCGCAATGTTCACGATTTGCGGTACATCCCAGTGGGGATAAGATGTACCAGGATATGCGGAGACAGTACTAGTGGAGCATGATGAAGAAGGATATTATCGAGTTCGTCTCGAAATGTGCCACTTGTCGGTTGGTAAAGGTAGACCATCAGAGACCGACGGGACTTCTACAACCATTAGAGGTTCCTATGTGGAAATGGGAGAGCATTTCCATGGACTTCATCACGGGATTACCTATATCGCAGAGGGGTCATGATTCGATATAGGTAATAGTGGATCAGCTGACCAAGGAAGCCCACTTTCTACCAACCCGAACGGATTACATCACAGGAAAGTACGCCCAGATATTCATAGCAGATATAGTGAGACTTCACGGGGTGCCTCTCAATATCATGTCTGACAGAGATAAGGTGTTTGTGTCTCGATTTTGGGAGAGTTTTTAGGAGGTGATGGGTACGAATTTATAACTGAGTACAGCCTATCACCCGCAGACAGATGGACAGACCAAGCCAACAAATCAAATGTTAGAGGACATGTTGCGTATGTGCATCATTGATTTTGGTGAAGGTTGGGAGCAGTACCTTTCGCCGGTGGAGTTTGCCTATAACAACTCCTACCAGTTTACTATCGGTATGGCTCCATTCGAGGCACTGTACAGTAGACCTTGTCGTTCCCCAGCATATTGGTTAAAGGTTGGGGACAATAAATTACTTGGCCCAGAGGTGATTCGGGATACTTCGACGAGGATAAAGTTGAAACGAAGCCGTATTCGATTGCTCAGGATAGACAGAAGAGCTACGCCGACGCAAAGCGGTATTTCTGAGAGTTCAATATTGGGGACCGGGTGTTACTTCGAGTGTCTCCTATGAAAGGAGTTATGCATTTTGGGAATAAGGGGAAGTTGGCACCTAGGTATGTAGAACCATTCCCTATTATCGAGAAGATTGGGCCAGTTGCTTATAGACTTGGGTTACCGGAGCACTTGCATAGTGTCCATGATGTGTTCCATATCTCTTCGCAGAGGAGATATCTTCAAAATGATTTGGCCCATACTCACATTGTGTTGGAGGATATCGACTTACAGCCTGATAGCCCCTACGAGGAGGAGTCGGTTACTATCCTAGATCGTAGCGAGAGGAAGTGGAGGTCAAAGATAGTACCACTAGTTCGTGTTCAATGGCGGCACCATAATGTTGAGGAATCTACCCGAGAGAACGAGGATGACATGCGTTCACGTTATCCAGAGTTATTCTTTCCAGGTATTTTTTCATTTTTGAATTTCGAGACGAAATTCTGTTATTAGGGGGGAAGTATGTAATACCCCGTATTTTTACGTAAAGTTATTTTATTATGAAATTATGGAAATTTGGATTAATTATGTAATACCCCGTATTTTTACGCATAGTTATTTTATTATGAAATTATGGAAATTTGGATTAATTAATTTAAGAGAGAAAATTTAATTTATAATTAATCCGACTTTAATGGTAATAATTACTAGCGTAACGAGAGTTAGTAGTTATCGAAAATAATTACGTTGAAATCATGTTAAGTAATAATTAATGTTGAACATTACATAGTGAGTAACATAATAGATGATTTCGAAAATAATAATATGGCTGGGGACAAGATACACGGCAGTTAAGATGTAATCATTCGGGACGCGCGTATGAGTCGCATCACTATTATCTATTTGGGGGTTAAAAAGGTAAATTATTTATATATAACTCGAATGACTATTTTGAGTGCGCCAGTGTGTTCGAAAGGGTCGATATAGTAAGAAAATACTACTCGGGTGTTATATTTGGAGTTCGGGGCAATTTAGCCCAAAATGACATCCCGGAGGGGTATTTTGGTCTTTTGGGATTTTTGGGGAATTAAATGGACAAAAATTAGGTTTTAATTAAAATCGACATGGGTTAGAGGTTACTGTCAGTTTCAACATACGTGAGAGAGAGAGAGAGAGAGAGAGAGAGAGAGAGAGAGAGAGAACCAAGGAGGAAGAAGACCCCATAGGAGAACTAAGCCAAGAACTCAAGATTTCTCACCAAGAATTACACCAAAGTGTCGCGACGAGAGGATCAACCATAACAAATTCAAGCCAAGAATCAGAAGTCTATTCCAAGGCAAGTGTTTATCTTGCTCCTCTTTTAGCAATATATTGTTTCTGCTGATTTAGATTAGATGATATAAACTTGTTGCTAAGAAGACTAGGTTTAATTAGACTAATTTGTGGAGAATCTTAGAAATTGGAGATGGGTATGCATGTAGAGGTATTGTCCTTGGTATTTTGATAAATCTTAAGGTTTTATGTTAAAAAACGAGTTAAATTAAGGGTTTAGAATAATAAAAATATGTTGGGTTCTTTTTAAGAGAATTTTAGAGATTTAAGAAATTGATGAATTCCCTTTGAATACATATAAGGATTTGTACTCTGATTCTCGTTACTAAGGTCCTATGGTGATTATAAATAGTTTAGAAGCATGTAATTAGAGTGGGGTTGAGTTTTGGGTTGGTATTAAAGATTGAAAGTTGGAAAAAAATCAAATTTGGGAAGAACTGGGTTCGTCTGGATTTTTCGTTCGAAGACCAACCCAGGTCATTCGAACAAGCCTTCTAACGAGAAATCCAACGAACCTTCTAACGAGATGTTGAGTTCATTCTAAGTGAGAACTTCGTTCGAACGACCTCGTTCAAACGAGAACTCCTTGACTTCTAACGAGGTTTCAGAATACACTTTTTCAGTCCGGTTAGGTTAAAAAGAATCCTAGGGTTATCCAAGTGAGAGAAATAGCCTACGTGAATGATGAGTGACCTAAAGTCTGAATTAATATTGAATTAGGAGTGTGATTATTCTCAGGATTTAGAAATTTCATATAACCGAGGAGAATTAGGTTCAAGAGAGTGTATACATATATATATGATCTACAGAGAAGGTATAAATAATAATATTACTTGGGTATTATGGTAATTGGGTTGCGTGAATGCCTTTTAAGTCGTATAAGTTGTGTGCATGCTTATTACTTGAAATATTATGTGTATGACATACCTATCGAATGGAGGTTAGCGCATTGTGGATGACCATATCTTGTGTGCCTTCGGGGGAATTTTGAGTCGTACCACTAGAGCATCGAACCTAGGTACGGGCTATTTGTGAGAACGATAGTGGTGACGGTCGTATGGGTGCGTAGGTATGTGCGTAGCCCATCGGCTTGGAACTATGTTCGCCTCCAATATATGTATATGTTTTATTGGTTCTTAAGAGATTGAACCTGTTGTCCTTTATGCGTGAGCATTGCAATGGGACTAGATAGTCGGGTATGCCTAGCACCAGGGGTTTCTTAACCTTGGGTGCAGTATTGATATATATATATATATATATATATATATATATATATATTTGTAAGTATACATAAGGATATTTATATATGTATACTGAGTTCCTATTATGTGTTTCATGTTGGCCACTTTATTAAAGTATATACTTATTGGGTCACCAGATGAGAATTAAGAATGTTATGAGAATGAGTTAAAGCATCTTTAAACCTATTCCTAAATAATAGCTATATATTGTCTTCGGTTTACTTAGATATTTTATCCGGCATAGTGGTTATACTATGCATAGTCATGCAGAGTATAGTGACTAGTACGGGTAGTTAGACTCGCTAGGCGTGCACATTATATGAGAGGTGAGCATCTCAAGTGAGTGCATTAAGTTAACGTGAATAATATATGTGTTAATTAACCAATTTAAGCACTTGCTATATTTAAACTGTTTTTTACTCGGGATCTGATCCATTTTTCTGCAAATCTCTTTTCTTGTTCTATTATTTTAGGTGCCCAGACACAGGGACACCCGGCTTAGGAAGTTTCATTCATTTGTCGAGTTATAGCTGCTGTGGAAGTTACAGGATATTGCTTGTAGACGTTTCTGAGTCTATTTTTCCTTATCTATCAATTAATTACTTCAGCTAGACATGTCGTCCCTCCTATTTTACATTCAAAGTTTTAGAGTTCTTTTATTCTATTGTTAGACTTTGATTTAATGTTATTGGATTATTATATGGGATTTTGACTGGAAGTGTTTACTCCAGTTCTTTATTTAAATTCAGTTAGTTCTTTCCTTATGCTATTGTGATTATTAGATATTTCCCTTTAATGATGATGGTTAATAACAATATAAAATTTTGACACCAACCTTTTTAAATATTAGATGGTTGATTTTTATTAAATTAAAATTTGAGTTTTCGACATTGATGCATTATCTGAACCAACTTGATATTCTGAAATTAATTAATTAAAGACTGATCAACCGGTGATTAATTAGGCGGGGTGTCATATTTATTTCATTACTTTTTTTTTCCAATAATCATTTAACATATATGACTACTTTATAAAAAAAAATACTATTTTCTTTATTAACACTTTTAGACTTGAAATATCATATTTTAATACATTGCAACACCCATTACACACACTTTAAGGCCTGAATTTTCTTATTTACTCATTTCATATGTAAACCAATAAAATCCTCATTAAATTTGTTTACGTGTTCATCATTTATTTCCAACGAAATAGCATTTTGCCAGGTTTTTTACTCCATAAAAATATTTAATACCAATTCGACTAAAACCCCATCATTTTAGTCATATGCATCCTACTCTTATAGTCTAATCAACAAGACTACAACTATGCAAAAGAGTCTTAATACTAAGAGTGGAGTTTTTCCACCTCAAATTGATCTCCAACAAAGGAAGGCATAAAATTTCTAAGAAGATGGCAACCTCCCACCTCCAAAGGTGTCCTCTAAGAGGTTGCCTAGCTCCACCAAACTTCTCTCCATGAAAGCTTCATTAAAACCCCTCTTCAAGCTCCATGAAACTCCCATCTTTATCTTCACAAAACCCCCAATAACATTTCTAAAATCATAGCTATGCCCAACAATGGTGGAAATGAGTATCTAAAGCCTAGATAAGGTGAAGACTATAAGAATATGATGGTTTAAGGTGGATATTTTGTGGTGGAATGGTGGTTTCAGGTGGAGAGAGTTGGAGGAAATGCTCAAGAATGGTGGAAGACCCAACCTTCTTTCTCTCTATCTCTTCTTCCAACTTCCCACGACCCAAATGAACCAAACAACCCTTATAAAAATACTCAAAATCCTTAAAATCCTGTTTTCACCGAATCTTGGTTCACTAGAGTGCGACAGATCATCAATCCAACGGCCGAGAATGAGATGGCGCACAAGGGTAACTCGATTTAAAAATCTGAATGACCTTGCTCGAACGAGGTTCGCCCCTGGTTCGAATGAGAAAGACATATCATTCGAACCTCGTTCGATCCCCACTTCAAACAACCTTCGAACGACCTGGACCAGTTATGTTATGGGATCTCATTCGATCCCTACTTCAAACGAGCCTTGATTCCCGTTCGAACGACCTGAACTTCATTCGAACTACCCTTTTCCTATTTTTCCAAATTTCCAATTTAAATCCTATAATCTTCCAATAATTACAATCAGGATCCCAAACAACTAAATAAGGATATAAACCCGGTGATAATCATCCAAATCTTATTGTCTTCGTGTCATTACAACTCGTGCGAGGAAATAAATAAAATATTAGGGCGGGGTATTACATATTGCAACTCAACCCAATCTCAAACCGTCTTTGGTTATGTTGTTGGTCTACTAGATTTTATGTGTATTGTGACGATATTCTCTCTTTATATGGCTAATATGTAGTGAGTTTTGTTTGTCGTGATCAAGAATTTTGGGGTCTTGGGATTTTACCAAGGAATTAATATCTAAAAGGGGATATTAAAAATGTGTGTATTAATTTATTATAGTATAGTTGGCTTAACTTCGTGTCAAATCATTTGAGTCATGCATTATCAACCCAAAATGCTTGAATTCATATAAACTTCAGTATATAGAGTCTTGTTCACTAAACATCGATAAATATTGAACATTGAAAAGTATACACGACTTCTTTATATATAAGACTTTGGTTATCGCTTGTTGTACCGTAAAACTTTAACGTGACATGGAACAATGAAATGGTGACACCTGTCATCATAAATGCTCATTAGACATCATCATCACATTGTTAATAGTGGTCGGCTCAGTGTTTTCCCTTGGTCAGCGATCTGTCCAACCACCAATAATTAAGACTATTAAGCATTTGTGTAAGTTACACGTGGGGATATGTACAGTCTCATTATACACGTGCGTGGATTAATTCTTCAACTACCTGCAAATAGCTCATCATTAGTTGTCAACTAGAATGTAAAAATGTGTAACTGCCTGACTTATAAAGGCAACCCACCTAGGCTTCTCCCCCCTCACTCTATAAATAGCACCCCTATTACATAGCAAGGACATGAAGAAAATGACATACAGAAAACCCTATAGAGTTTCTTGAGAGCTTGTACTCACTTTTAATAAAAAAAAAATATCACTGCACTTGTGGATGTAGGCACCTTATTGGACTGAGCCACGTTAACTTCTTGTGTCATTATCGGTCTCTCTTATCCATCAAGATCAATTTATTTCCTTTTATATTTATTATAGTTTATTATTTGTAATCCCTAGCTAAGACCTAAAAATATATTTTTACCAATTTTAGATATTAACATAGTGACGACTAGGCAAGCCAGCTGTTATTTCCTATTTAAGTTCATTCAACACTCCTGTCAGTTATTTATTATGGGAAATGAGGGACAATCCAGAAAGTAGCCGGGTGAATGAAATAATTCCCCAATCTACTCCCTTGGGAATGGGGTATTTACAAGGAATTTTGATGAGTATAGACAAAAGTCAAGAGGCAACGCAGGAGATTGTGAAGCAATTGACTCAGACACTCCAAACTGGACAAAACGGGCCTGGAGTATATCTTATCACACTATCGAGAAGAGGACCCTCTAATAGGAGAGGGGAAATATCGTCTCCTTCCCCCTACAGAGATAGGAAACCAACCCATCACGAACAAGTGCTACAAAACCCTACAAGGATGAATTTTGGAGCACAATACAAGAAGCAGATATGGATATTCTAGATCACGGGATAACATGTCACATTCAAAAGAGACACCTCGTCCCTCGGTATAATTGATCATTACGACGAGAAATCATTCTCAAATGAGAGGCTACGCGTGTTGGAAAGGTTGTGCCCTGACTAGTAAAAGGGAGATATCACAGAGAGGCTAGAGGGTCTAGATATTACTGAGAAGGGTCCGTCAGGTCAAGGACTAGTGTGCGGGGGTCAGTACATGTTGAACAAACTTCCTAAGAAGAGAGCTTAGTGAATAATAATGATCGATTAACCAAAACCATCTGGCCAAGGCTAATATGGATGACCAACCATGGAAGGGCTCAATCCAGCAACTAGAGGATCGCTTGGGGGAAATAACTAAATTAAAAAAATACCTTACATGGAAGCTTTGTGAAAGGTTTTCCATTAACACCTTTGATTGTGGAATACCCTACACCTGCTAAGTCCAAGCTACCTGTGGTGAGTCTAAAATATGATGGTAAAACTGACCCAATGTTATATGTGGAACAATGCCAATCTGTTGCTGGCATCTACTTAGTCCCCAATGAGATGCGCTGCCGAGCATGCTCCGATACGATTATCGGGTCGACACAGATTTGGTAAAACAATATACCATGAGGGAAGATCTCTAGTTTTTAACAGCTGGTAGATTTGTTAATCAGTAACTTTTGCTTTGGGACCAAGCCGGACAAGAGGGTAGCCCATCTATTAAATATTCATCAGAAGGTCGGTGAGACTACCCACGAATACATCATCGGATTCAAAAGTGAGAAGCTACGCTAATCACCACATTAATGAGTGGCTTAATACCCAAAAATTTATATTTTGCATTGGCCAAAGAGCCACCCAAAACTATGACCGGGTTGCTAGCCAAAACAGGCAAAATTATGAACATTAAATAAGTGAGGGCCAATTAAGATATCAATAACTCTAAGACGAATGCCAACAAGAGATTAGAGAAGAGAGAGAAAAAGGATTTAAATGTGGAGAATCCAAAGAGACATGACGAATATACTCCTCTGACCATTGGCATTCACCATTTAAACGTGGAGAAGCCAGAGAGATACGACGAATATACTCCTCTAACCGTTGGCGTTCACCATATTCTGGAAGAGATCTATAGAAACATTTTCCCAAAATGGACTAGAAAGATGATATATCCTCCAAACCGAAGAGATAAAATTAAATACTGTGAGTTCCATAAAGATCACAGTCATAACACGGACAACTTCATAAACCTGAAGAACGAGATAGAGAACTTAATCCGAAAAGGGAAATTGTTAAAGTTTGTGGAAAAGGGAGGCTAAATAGATATATGAACGAGCAGGAACCTATAATATAGTTGGAATCCCCTTGTAAAATAGTATATAAGAAGAAATGAGGCAAAGATAGCGACATTAAAGATGACCCGGATTTGCCGAGGAGGCCTAAGGAGCCTGTGCGCAAGGTAAATATGATATATTTTTTATTGTAACTTTATTGCAGGAGGTAATGCAGGAGGAGGAGATGAAATAGAGAAGATGAAAGCCTACCTCAATGAATCTAAAGCATGTGTTTATATTAGGCAGTTCAACTTGTGATGTAAATACTCGATCAAGTAAAGTAAACAAAGATCATTTAGTGGTCGATTTCTCCAAAGATGATCTAGAAGGAGTGCTTTATCCTCAAGATAACCCCCTGTTTGTCATGATGATGGTACACGAAGGAAAGGTGGTCCGAGTTTTAGTCTACAATGGAAGTTCTACTGACGTCTTATTCGACAATTATTTTAGAGGTTTGGGACTACAAGAGAACAAACTTGAAGCTTACCACATACCTCTCATCAGTTTTTTGGGAGAGAAGGTTTATCCTCTAGGAATAATTAGTTTAGAAGTAGTGATCAACATATGGTTAACCTTTCGAACTGAAAATATATGTTTCTTCGTCTCAGATAAGAACATTAGCTCAACGTATAATATCGTCCTCGGTAGAGTTGAGTTAAAGAAATTGAAGCGGTACTTTCTATCGTGCATCAATGTTTAACTAGTCGAGGTACCTATTGCTACAACGTCATGCTTTTGCTATAGTGTCATGCCTTTTAGGCTAAAAAACGCCAGAGTAACATACCAAAGGTTGGTGAACAAGGTGTTTGAAGAGCCAATTGGCAAAAATATGGAAGTATACATTGATGACATGCTCACCAAGATCAAGATAGCTATCGACCATATCAAAGACTTGGGATAGACGTTCGACTGATTGGAAAAGCACGAAATGGAGCTTAACCCAATTAAATGTGTGTTTGGAGTTCGAGAACTAATGTTTCTTGGTTTTATAGTAAACCAAAGAGGCATATAAGAAAATCTAGATAAAAATTTAAGCACTTATCAATATGCAGTCTCCCATAAATAAAAAATAAGTACATAAGTTAACATGCAGGGTAGCAGCACTAAATCGATTCGTTTCACGAGCTACCGACGAATGCTTGCTTTTATTTAAAGTACCGTTAAAGTCATTTGAATGGAATAAGGAATATGAAAATGCCTTCTTAGAATTGAAAAAATATCTGAGATCTCCTCATTTGCTCTCAAGGCATGTCATAGGAGAAAAACTTTACTTACAATTAGTTATATCTGAATCAGCAGTTAGCTCAATGTTGTTTCGGCTAGAAAATAGGGTGTAAAAAGTTATTTATTATACAATAAAGGCATACCGAGGAGTGGAGATTTGATATCCAAGGCTGGAGAAACTAGTTCTAGCCCTGATTGAGGCTTCTTGGAGAATGAATCCATACTTCAAAGCTCACACCATTATAGTCTAAACAGATCTGCCATTACAATAAGTCGTTCATAAACCTGAGAAATCAAGTATACTAGTGGCTTAGGCTATAGAATTAGGAAAGTATGACATACATTATGAACTAATAACCATAATAAAAGGTCAAGCCGTAGAAGACTTCATTGTTAAGTTCACGTACGAGAAAAAACCCATTGTGCAAACTTCTAAGAAAGATAGCTCAATAAGGGATAAGATAAAGCAGACTTCTTCGGAATAAATCTCACTGGTTCAACCAAACGAGCAGACTCCTATGGGAGATAGCCTGACTATTCATCCAATCAACCGTAGTATTGATGTACCAGAATTATCGGCCAAACAAGAGGAAATTACTCGTAAATTAAAGCAATAGAAAAAGTTTCTAATTATGATCTTAGTCAAAGGAGACTTTAAGGAAGACCCATGTCTAGAAGATATTCATAAGCGGGTTATCACGTGCCTTTGACAATGAAGCAGGCTTGATAATCACCACACCAGATGACATTGACATATAATATGCCCTCCGATTCCACTTTGAAGTCTCTAATAATGAGGCAGAGTATGAACCACTCATAGTATGGTTTGGCCTAGCTTCATCCCTTGGCACCGAGTAAATACAAGTGCATAGTGATTCTTAATTAATAGTATTTCAAGTACTGAGAGTTTTTGGAGTAATAGAGGAGTCCATGGAAAAGTACCTGGCCAAAACACAAAAGGGTGATAATAATATTCCTAAAAGTCATGGTGATTAGGATCCCTAGGGTCGAGAATGTTGGGCAGATGCACTTGCTCGTCTTGCTTAAACCACTAGAATAGAGTTAAGAAGAACGATTCCAGTAGAAATCCTCATGCAATGGAGTATCGACGAAGAAATTTTCGATACAATTAAATCGGATCTGGGGCCGTCATGGATGGATCCAACATGCAATTACCTAGAAAAGGGCATTATGCCACCTGATCCTAAAGAAGCCAAGAGACTCCGATACAAAGCAGTGCGGTATGTCTTAGAAGGGGGACTTTTATACAAAAGAAGATTCATCATTTTTTACTCTAATGTATCCATTCGACAGAGGTCGGTAACATATTAAATGAGGTATAGGAAGGTTTATGTGGAGCACACTTAACAAAAAGATCATTGGTCAAACGAGTAGCCACATAGGGCTATTAATAGCCCACTATGAAAGCAGATTGTGTGGACTATGCAAGGTAATACGATAAGTGCCAAAAATATGCCGTAAATCATAGAAGAACGGGGGCTTCACTCACACTGATCGCTTACCCTTAGCCCTTTGCCACGTGGGGTATTGACATGGTCGAACCTCTGCTAAAAACAAGAGGAATGCTTAAATACCTGGTCGTTGCAGTTGACTATTTCACGAAATGGGTAGGTTGAACCCCTAGTTGAAATGTTATATGAAAAAGTCTTGCATTTTATTTGGAAAAACATTGTTTGGCATTATGGAATGCCATATGCTTTCATCACCTACCATGGCACACAATTTGATAATTAGGAATTTAAATACTATTGTATTTGCTCCAAGATACAGAATCTACACATTTGGTCATCCACAGTACATCAGGCAAGTAGAAGCAATAAACAAAACTCTACTCGACTAAATAAAGAAGAGACTAGACTATGACAAAGGAAACTTGATTAATGATCTCCAAAGCATACTCTGGGCATACAGGATAACATCGAGAATAGCTACCGGTAAGACTCCTTACATGTTAGCTTTTGGAACAGAGGTAACAGTTCCAACAAAAATTAGTCTGCGAAGTCACCATGTCCTAAATTTATACTCGTCGAAGAGAGAACTCATAAGAAGGATAGATTTATACCTAGTGAAAGAGGTCTGAAAGCACACAACGCTTAGGGTTGCATCCTACTGACAGAGAACTACTTGATTTTACAATAAAAGAGAGAAGCCGAGCACTACGAAAAAAGGAGACTACATACTGAAAAATGTACCAAACTGGTATGGTCCATATTGAATTTCTATTATTGTCCGATCGGGAGCTTACATAATTGAAACACTAGAAGGGGAACAATTTAAAAACCCTTGGAATGCAGAACACTTGAGGAAGTACTATTAATAATCAAAAGAAATAAAAGCCTTTCAAAAGTCTTTTCAACTCCTTATAACTCATTTACATTGATCAATAAATATTGTCAATTCCCAATAGATATCATTATTCCTTTTCAGGGTTTTTTCGTCGGAGTGGGAGATATTCTAAAAATTCAAAGCAATTCAAAGATATCTCAAACGTGCAAACTAATAAAAACTTTATGTGTGGCCCCACAAGGTCAAGAATAATAAAGTCTAAATAAAAACTTCATGTATGACCCCACAAGGTTAAGAACGAGAAGTTCCAAATAAAAACATCATGTATGACCCCACAAGGTTAAGAAAAAAAAGTTTTAAATAAAAACTTCAAATACGGCTCCACGGGGTTAAGAACAAGAATATTACCAAACCAAATTCAAGAAGTCCAGTGCAGTCAGTCATATGGATGACAAAAACCATAACGGGCTAAAAGCAAGGACTAATACTATCACATTTAGCGGCCTACGGTAATTAGTGTTAGCACTTGGTCAAAATAACACGATCCGTTTGTATAACCAATAAGCTAGATTACATGTTAGTAGAACCTCTAAGGCAGGACAACCCAGGTTTGTCTGACATCGATAACTAGTAAGGCAGATTAGTTAGGCAATCATCGATCGCATAATCATAAGGCTAAACTACTAGTAAACCCTTTATAAATAACTAACAGTTAATATGTTGATGCAGAAAAAAGGAAAGATGTAAGTTCTCGTTATAAATCGTAAAGAGTTATTACAAAGCCAACAAAATAAAAATACATTAATTTATCAAAGGGAACGAGGTTTCTTCTTGATTCCTTCTCAAAATCAACTAGAGGGACATCCAAGGCATAAGGAGTGATAGTGTCCCTCAAATATCTAAGTCTTATATGTCTTCTAGAACTTTCCATGTCCGTTAAGTGCGGTTGTCGACTAAGTTTATTGTCTCCATAGAAGCCATAATCCTCGAGATATTTTATTATTAGCATCTGGAGGAATCCATGAACATCCAGTTTGAAGGTATAATCAGCAGCCTAGACCATGCCAATACGATAATTTATTTTCCTTCGACAACTTCATCATTGTGAGGGCATTGAGCTAACCTTATTTGTAGTCAACTTTGAGTGCATGGTCAAGCTCTGCCTCATATGTGTAAGGGATTCATCGTAACCATCCATTCAGATGGTACGAGGTTACTTATGAAACTAATACATTAGGCAATCAACCTTATCATTCAACATTTTGATAGTAGACGACCAGTTCTTCGCAATTGTGGCTTAATGAGACAGAGACTTTGTCACACCCCAAACCCAAATCCATTTTTAATCATTTATTTTTATAATAAGTAAATCATAATCTTCATCCCATTTGAAACATAATTCATTTATCAACATTTTCTTGCATAATGTATGATCATACGCAAATATTGCGTATTTCATCCCTCGAACCGACGCATTTTATCCCCCTCGGGTATCTTATTCCCTATATTTATGCTCGTTACTAGACAATCTCGAATTTCTACGTTAATATGTTTTGTAGGGGTTAATTGAGCTTTTATAGGTATTTGAATGCTAAATGTGAAGTTCGGATGCATTCCACTCGATTTTCGTAAGCGATCGCACGTACAAGGGAATTTTAGTAATTTCATAGATTGGGCACCTAGCCCAACAGCTGCACGGAAGTTGTATCCCTCCTCGTAAGCTTCGTGTGGCCGCAAATGGTGCACGATTCCGATTCAGAACGAAGAAGTTACGGCGATTCTAGCGGACGGGAAATGCATTCAAGCCAAAACAGCATGCAGGGGGCTGATACCTGCTTGATTGATCGACGATTTGGGTCGATCGATCAATCCTTCTTAATGGTCGACTAATTTATTCACCATCGATCGATCGACGGTTTGGGTCGATCGATCGATCCCCTGTTTACAGGAGATATTTTGCTTTTCTTTTATTCCACTTACTATAAATACCAAATTTTGTGTAAATATCAGATATCAAGTTCTATATTTCACTTTAGGTTAGAATAGCTTAGGGTTTTGAGGGTTTTGAAGAGTTTGGCTTTGATTCTTCTTGGTTTGACACCCAATTGGATTGTAAGTTGCACTATTCATCATCCTCTCCATTTAATATAGATTGTTTTCCTTTAATTCTTATTTTTCTAGTTAATTTACTTACTTTCTAATTTAGGTTTACATGCTTTGATTTCATTGCTTCCTAGCGTAGATTTATCGCATTTATTTTTTATTTATCGCGTTTTTAATATGCTTTCTAGCTAAATTAAATTAGGTTGTGTTTGAATCAAATTCACTCGAGTTGACGCATTTCTTTGCTTTGGTGATGGTGTTTACGGGTCTATTTCGGGTGCGTTGTCCTAGTTATTACGCATATGATATTTGACGGGGCATATCATGTATGTTCCGTGCTTACGACCTTTCATGTGCAATTTTTGGGGTATTTGTTGACGCCACAATCTTATTAGGCTTTTATGCCGATTTAAGGGCGTGACAACTCTTGGTTCAATTAACTGTCGAAACAAGACGCATTCTAAATAACTCGTCGACCCATGTATCCATTTTATACAAATTAACTCGGGTGAGGGATATTCGACGCAACCTATAGTTTTACTCGCTTTGTTAATCTAGTTTCATTTTCCCCCGCCTAGATTAATCATTTCCCTTTTATGCATCCTTTTCCTTTTTAGTTTATAATTCACCTTTTTCACTTTTATTTCGGAGCACTAAATCACTTAAATTCTAGCAACTTGTCTCTGTGGATTTTCAATACCCGACTTACCGTTGTGCTTGCCTCGCAAGTGTAGTGGTAATTTAGGTTTGTTTGTATAGTCGTGGGGAGACAGAAAACAATGATTGTGTCCTTACACGAACACACTTCTCGCGCGCTATCAATGCACATAATGAAAATAATAATGTTCTTGTATCATAACGTAATCAACATCAGAGTCATAATTAGGGGTTATATAATACTGTCATTAGCTACGATTAACTATTACAATCAGCAAATCAACCCATGATAAATCAATATATACAATGTGTAAGTGTAGTAAAATCTTCAGTGTGACAATGACAAAATTTCCATACCTAAACCCCAGTTCTTTCTAATGGTGCAACTCTCAAAGTTACCGATCAGGTGATATCCTTATTGGCAGTGTACAATCCTGAAATTTTCAAAATATAAACAGTAAGCATTAAGGTTAGTGAGGTATTACTTCCCTGCGATGAAATAACAATTGTATATCAAATCTGTGGATGTAAAATCCAAATAATCCCCCGCGTTGGCAATAATAAATCCTGGAAATAAGTTCCAACAAATCCTTGTCAAAAGACAAATAAAATCATTAGATCTCTGTCCAATTCCAATCTTGGATCATAAGACCCAAAAAAATCCTGGATATTTGAATATCCAAACAAATCCTGAATACGAAAGTATTCAACCCAATCCGCTTTTAGAGCTATATTCATATCATCATATCATTCATATATATATGTATATATGAAACAATCATAAGTACACACACCTTGGCAACTTGTCAGGATTTTTCTTTTCCTTTGCCTGGCACTTGTTTAACCAATTTTTCTTTCCTTCCTATCATTCGTACAATATTAGTATCATCATAAGAATATTAACAATCCAAATAATAACTTAAACATAACTCAATTCAGCATCATATGATTCCATTCAAATCATTCATCATAAATGAAATTCCATCCAAATTCATGTTAAGATATTTAACCTATCCAACTCATAGTACAAACATACTTTAATTTCTTCTTGATAATCCAATCTTTATCATATTAGGTTTCCAATACAAAAGATAACACGTCATTTTAAGGTTCTTACAGCAAATTATGCCCATTTCTTTACTATATAGCAAATCTGCCCTATAGGCCCTCTATCGTTCAGTCAACTTCCAGGAATTTTTATAATTTTTTTACATCATAAATTTATATGATATTTAATTTAATATCAATAAAAACATTGAATAATAAAAAATTAAAGTTTCATACTATTTAGGGTTCATTTGCTATGTCAAGCAACACGTGGTATGCATACTTACACTTTTGGGAAAGATTTTATATCTGAACTTCAAACTATCACCGAAGATTCATTCCTTAATATTTTTACATAAATTTAGGATATATTATACACATATGAGTCTATTTTAATTTCCAACTCGAATTAATCAATTCCAGTAAGTATACAAAAAGATATAGAAGTTTGAATACACAAGTTTTTTAAACTATGCAATTTCAAGGGTTTACACATTCAACTTTACTCAAACTTGCATCTATCCATACATATACATCAAGACATGGAAGTTTAGTAAAAAAATGATGATTTCTATAATTTCAATAAGTAATACCAAAAATAAAACAAGATTTACAGATAGAATTACCTTAGGGATTTTTACATAATTTCCTATGAATATTTCTCCAACTTTCCCTCACCTTTTCTTCCTAAACTTCCCGATTCTCTTTCCTAAAGATAAAACCCATTCATGGCTGAAGTATGCTTAAGGAGGAGGTTGTTTTAAGGGTTCTAAGTCGGCCAAACATACATCCCTTTCCAACCAATCAAAACAAACCATTTGTTACACTAATAAGACAAAATATCACTTAACGAATTGACATATTTGCCCTTGTTTCGTAATTTCAATATAACTCCTTACTCGGACCTCTGTTTTACACACTATTTTTGTGTTAAAAATTTAACTCATATATCTACAATTATATAGTTTTCACCTCAACTCAATTATTATATAAGAGTCGCCAAAACTAGTCTCCAACATGAACATTCCTACCGAAATTACAAAATTTTGTGTTTGTAAGTAATTCGATATTTCATGCTTTATTAAGTTAGGATTAGACTAAACATAATTATATAACATTATATATATTAATAACACATTACCCATATCACATAACCTAAGCACGATTCAAACATTAATTTTCATAATTATATCCAGGTTGTCACAACTCTCTAGCCGTTAGAAAATTTCATCCCCGAAATTGACATACCTCGGGTGTTCAAATCAAATAAATATGGATAACGCATATTCATGCTATCATCGCTCTCCCACGTAGCTTCTTCCATGGAATGCCTTCTCCACACAACTTTCATAAATGGGATCTCTTTGGATCTCAATATTTGTTCCTTCCTATCAACGATAGCAAGTGGTTCTTCCACATAGCTCAAGACTTCCTTCAACTCAATAGGCTGTTGCACCAATGCATGTGAAGGGTTTGCTACATACTTTCTCAATATAGAGACATGGAAAACATCATGTAATCGGGCTAACTTCGACGGTAATGCTAACTTGTAGGCAACCATCCCGACTTTCTCGAGAATTTTATAAAGTCCAATGTAGCGTGGACTTAATTTTCCTTTCTTTCCTAATCTCATAACTCCTTTCTATGGAGATATCCGAAGAAACACATAATACCCTTTTTGGAATTTTAAATCTTTTCGCCATTTATCTGTATAACTTTTATGTCTGCTTTGAGCTGTTCTCATTTTATCTTGAATAATCTTTACTTTTTCAGTGGTGACATCAATCAACTCCGGACCCTCTATCTTCCTTTCACCAACTTCACCCCAATATATCGGTGTACGACATCATCTACCATACAATGATTCATATGGCGCCATACCAATAGTAGATTGAAAACTATTATTATATGCAAATTATATCAAAGGCAAATATTCATCCCAATTACCTTTGAAATCAAGCACGCATGCTCCAAAAACTGTATAGTTCTTTCAGACTGCCCGTCCGTCTGAGGATGAAACGTTGTACTAAACTTTAAGGTAGTACCCATAGCATACTATAAACTATCCCAAAATCTAAATGTAAAAGTAGGGCCCCTATCTGAAACAATAGATATAGATGCTCCATGCAATCGAATAATCTCATTAATATATAATCTAGCATACCTATCAACTATATACGTAGTCTTGACTGCTAGAAAATGACCTGACTTGGTCAATCTGTCCACCACTACCCAAATCAAATTTGACCCCTTCTGAGATCGAGGAAGCCCAATTATAAAATCCATTATTACATGATCCCATTTTCATTCCAGTATTGACAATAACTGAAGCAAACCAACATATTTTTGATGTTCCACTTTCACTTGCTGACATATAAGGCATCTAGCAACAAAATCGACTTTATCTTTCTTCATATTATTCCACCAATAATGCTCCTTTAAATCTCTATACATTTTAGTATTACCCGGATGTATAGTATAAATGGAATTATGAGCCTCATATAAAATTTTCGCTTTCAATCCACCGACATTAGGCACACATAACCGCTGCTTGTACAATAAAGTGTCATCATTAACAATACAAAATTCTTCAGACTTACCATCTCAGACATCTTTCAATTTCTTCTCTAAAAATGGATCCTGACTTTGCAATTCATGAATACGGGTAGCTAATAAAGGCCTCACGCTCATATGAGCAAAGAATCTGTCCCCATTTGCTAGCTGCAATTCTACTCCCATCAATCTCAATTCCATAATGTGGGCGACTCTAGCACAATGAATACAAGATAACCTTCCTGAAGCCTTTCTACTCAGAGCATCTGTAACTACATTTGCCTTCCCTGGATGGTAGTGAATGATACAATCTTAATCTTTAATTAACTTCATCCACTGTCTTTGCCTCAAATTCAATTCCTTCTGAGTAAATAAATACTTAAGGCTTTGATAGTCAGTAAAAATTTCACATACCTCACCATATAAATAACGATGCTACAGTTTCAAAGCAAACACAATATCAACAAGTTCCAAATCATGTGTAAAATAATTACGTTCATGTGTACGCAACTGCCTAGAAGCATAAGCAATAACCTTACCATGCTACATATAAACACAACACAACCCATGATGTGAAGCATCGGTATAAATAATAAAACCATCTCCACCAAGTGGAATAGTAAGAACATGTGCAGTTACCAACCTCTTTTTTAATTATTCAAAACTATTTTCACAATTAGAATTCCATTCAAACTTAATATCTTTCCAGGTTAATTTAGTCATCAGCAAGGCAATCGAAGAAAATCCCTTAATAAACCTCTTATAATATCCAGCCAAACCCAAAAAACTCCTTACCTCAGTCACATTATTAGGCCTCTCCCATTTTATAATAGCTTCAACTTTCTTGGGATCAACACATATACCATCTCTAAAAATAACATGGCCTACAAATACAACTTGTGATAGCCAAAATTCAAATTTCCTAAACTTGGCATACAACTGCTTATCTTTTAACACATTCAAACCGGTTTTGAAATGCTTTTCGTGTTCAACCATATCACGTGAGTAAATCAAAATATCATCAATAAAAACTATTGCAAATGAATCAACAAAAGGATGTACTACTCAATTCATAAGATCCATAAATACCGTTGGAGCATTAGTCACTCCAAAAGGCATCACCAGAAATTCAAAATGACCATACAGAGTACGAAAAACATTTTTAAGAATATCACTCTCCTTGACCCTTAATTGATGATAACCCAATTGCAAGTCTATTTTCGAAACCACTTTTGCACCATGTAACTGATCAAATAAATCATCTATACGAGGTAAAGGGTACTTGTTCTTAATTGTAGCTTTATTCAGTTGCCTACAATCAATACATAAATGCATGGTACCATCTTTCTTTTTCACAAATACAACTGGTGCACCCAATGGAGATACACTAGGCTATATGACCCCCTATCAAGTAAATCCTGTAACTGAATCTTTAATTCTTTCAATTCAACAGGTGTCATTCTATACGGTGGCAAGAAATAGGGGTTGTCCCCAATTCTAATTCAATAATAAATTCAACTTTTCTATCTGAGGGTAACCCCAACAACTCATTAGGAAACACTTTTGGAAAATTCCGTACAATAGGAACATCAACTAATAGTAAAGCCCCCTTCGAAGTGTCATAAACATATGTAATAAAACCCTCACAGCCAAATCTCAACAATTTCCTTGTCTGAATAGCAGAAATAATGCAACTAGGAACAATTTTCCTTTCCCCCGCAAATTTAAATTCAAACTCACCGGGAATTTTAAAAATAACTTCTTTACGAAAATAATCCATAGATGCGTGATATTTAGATAACCAATCAATTCTCATAATTACGTCAAAATCAGAGATATCTAATGGAAGTAAATCTATAACTGTATCTCTATCCCCCACAGTCAAAACACAATCATGAAAAATATATTCGGCTACGATCATATCCCCCGTAGGCATGGAAATACCCAAACCCACATCTAAACGAGTATATGGTATATTCAGATATATAACAAATGCATATGACACAAAAGAATGTGTGGAACCAGGATCAATAAAAATAAGCACTTCTATCAGTAATAAAAAGTGTACCTGTCACCACATCCCGAGTAACATGAGCCTCTTTCATCGTAAAGACTCGCCCACCTGGCCTAGAACCACTAGCTTATCCTCTGGCCACACTCCTTACTCCACTGCCTAGAGGTAACATTTTGCTTGTTGCTTCACTAGGTGCTGCTGGAGTCTCTGCCAACTGCGAAAAATTCTTCTTAACATGCCCCACTTGATGACAATAGTAGCATTCCAGTACTTTAAGCTTAGGACACTCAAATTTATAATGCCCTTCCTCTTTACAAAAGAAACATGTAATAACTCTCACTGGTGCCTCACCTCTTTCTGGCTTTCTAACTGAACTCGAAGATCCTCTACCCCTGGTATCTCTACCAAATCTCCCTTGGCCTCTACCACTATCTCCACCACCTCTCTGAAATTTATGAGGTTCCATCTTAATGATACCACCCCCACCGCCCTCACACTAAGATGCGTCGAATCTACTTTTCTTAAATTTGTCTCTACTCGCCACCCTCTGGTTCACTGCTATCGTGGCTTTATTCACTAGAGAAGCATAATCTTCTAATTTATAATTGGCCACTATATTTTAAATGGACCAAACCAGTCCATGTTGAAACTTACTACATTTCTCTTCTTCATCCTTTAAGTATTTAGTAGCAAATCTAGACAAAGCTGTAAATTTAGCCTCATACTCCCTCACAAACATTTTCTCTTGGATCAAATTTATAAATTCCTTAATCTTCTCCCTCCTATAAACTTTAGGAAAATACTTAACATACAAAGCTTTAATAAATTCAACCCAAGTAATAACATAAGTACCTTCTATCCTGGGCACCAAATGGTTGCTAGCTTCCCACCAATATTTGGCCTCTCCTTTTGCCTAAACACAACCAAATTTACTTTCTGATTATCTGGAACTTTTATCACTGCAAAGATAGTCTCTATATCTCTAACCCACATCTCAGCTTTTGTAGGCTCAACTGATCCTGAATATTCTGGAGGATTCAGCTTGAAAAACTTTTCATGCATGGAATCTTTCATTTCCTTCCTTGCCTCTTTCTCGATTCTGGCCGCAGTCTTTGATTTTATATATCTAGTCTGTCATTCTACCATTAATGCCATGTTTCTTTCATGTTGTTCTGCCATCCTTATCATTGCCTATGCCATTATCTGCATCTATGTAGGTTGTTCATGCTTTCTGACCCTTCCTGCAACACTTTGCTCTATTTCAGTATACTTTGTATGAGAAGCTACTCCCTCTTTTATATGTTGTTCATTCACAAGTTCCATCAGTAATTATCTATAATACAACAAAGTTCAATAAACAATTCATAATACTAAACTATTGGTTAGTATACAAACAATTCATAATTATCAAATCAACTCAATAACTGCCATCTAATCATCACACACGTCTAGAATTAATAACCTAGACGCTCTGATACCACTAATTGTCACACCCCAAACCCAAATCCATTTTTAATCATCTATTTTTATAATAAGTAAATCATAGTCTTCATCCCATTTGAAATATAATTCATTTATCAACATTTTCATGCATAATGTACATAATGAAAATAATACTGTTCTTGTATCATAATGTAATCAACATCAAAGTCATAATTAGGGGTTATACAAAACTGTCATTAGCTACGATCAACTATTACAATCAGCAAAGCAACCCATGCAAAATCAATATATACAATGTGTAAGTGTAGTAAAATCTTCAGTGTGACAATGACAAAATTCCCATACCTAAACCACAATTCTTTCTAACGGTGCAACTCTCAAAGTTACTGATCAGGTGATATCCTTATTGGCAGTGTACAAACTTGAAATTGTTAAAATATAAACCGTAAGCATTAAGCTTAGTGAGGTACTCCTTCCCTGCGATGAAATAACAGTTGTTTATCAAATACGTGGATATAAAATCCAAATAATCCTGCCCATTGGCAATAATAAATCCTGGAACATAAGTTCCAACAAATCCTTATCATAAGATAAATAAAATCATTGAATCTTTGTCCAATTCCAATCTTAGATCATAAGACCCCCAAAAAATCTTGGATATTTAAATATCCAAACAAATTCTGAATACCAAAGTATTCAAACCAATCCTCTTTTAGAGCTATATTCATATCATCATATCATTCATATATATATATATATATATATATATATATAATGCCCTTGTGCGGACTAGTTCGCATTTTAAGAATGCGGACCGGACATGTGTCACCTAACGGTGCGCTTAGAAATTATCGCCTAAATTATAGGCACACTCTCTCTCTTTTCTGGGCTCACCGTCAGGTGACACATGTCCGGTCCGCACAAGAGCAGGACTATATATATATATATATATATATATATATATATATATATATATATATATATATATATATGAAACAATCATAAGTACACTCACCTTAGCAACTTGTCATGCATTCCATTTTCCTTTGTCCGACATTTGTTCAACCAGTTCTTCTTCCCTTCCTATCATTCTTACAATATTAGTATCATCATAAGAATATTAATAATCCAAATAATAACTCAAACGTAACTCAATTATTAAGCATCGTATGATTCCATTCAAATCATTCATCATGAATGAAATTTCATCCAAATTCATGTTAAGATATTTAACCTATCCAATTCATAGTCCAAACATACTTTAATTTCTTCTTGATAATCCAATATCTATCATATTAGGTTTCCAACACAAAAGATGACACATCATTTTAAGGTTCCTACAACAAGTTATGCCCATTTCTTTACTATATAGCAAATTTGCCTTATAGGCCCCTTTATCGTTCAGTCAAATTCCACGAATTTTCATAATTTTTATACATAATAACTTTATATAATATTCTACCAAATACCAATAAACATATTTAATAATACAAAATTAAAGTTTCATAATTTTTAGGGTTCATTTGCTATGTCAAGCAAAACGTCAAACACGTGGTATGCAGACTTACTCTTTTGGGGTAGATTTTATACTTGAACTTTAAACTATCATCGAAGATTCATTCCTTGGTATTTTTACCTAATTTTCGGATATATTATACATATATGAGTTTATTTTAATCTACAACTATAATTACTCAATTCCAATAAGTATACAAAAAGATGTAGAAGTTTGAATACACAAGGTTTCTAAACGAAGAAATTTCAAGGGTTTACACATTCAACTTTACTTAAACTTGCATATATCCATACATATACATCAAGACATAGAAGTTTAGTAAACAGATGATGATTTCTATAATTTTAATTAGCAATACCAAAAATATAACAACATTTATGGATAGAATTACCTTAGGGATTTTTACGTAATTTCCTATGAATATTTCTCCAACTTTTCCTCGCCCCTTCTTCCTAAACTTTTCGATTCTCTTTCCTCAAGATAAAACTTTATCATGGCTGAAATATGCTGAAGGAGGAGTTGTTTCAAGGATTCTAAGTCGGCCAAACACACATCCCTTTCCAACCAATCAAAACAAACCATTTGTTACACTAATAAGACAAAATATCACTTAACGAATGGACATATTTGCCCTTGTTTCATAATTTCAGTATAACTCCTTACTAGGACCTCTATTTTACACACCATTTTTTGTGTTACAAACTCAACTCATATATACACAACAATCTAGTTTTCACATTGACTTAATTATTATATAATACTGTCAAAACTAGTCTCCAACATGAACATTCCTACCGAAAATTATAAATTGTGTTTGTAAATAATTCCATATTTCATGCTTTATTAGGTAGGATTATACTAAACATAATAATCTAACATTATATATATTAATAACACATTACCCATATCACATAAGCTAAACATGATTAAAACACTAATTTATCATAATTATCTAGGTTGTCACAGTCTTCTTAGTTCGCTCTTACTTTATTGTTTGTAGAATCCTACCCTGATATTGAGAGGATTGACCCTACTCTTAGAATTTTTTATTTGCTCCAATTTTCCATCAGACGAGCGTTTTTTTATTATAAGAAAAAAACGTCTTTATCTTGGTCGGTAGATGCTGGATTTTTACGGCCTTCTGGCACAATACGTAAAGAATTATTCTCTTGATCGAGCAACTTGGCGACCTCTCTAGAACTCTGTAATACCCCGTATTTTTTACGATTTAAATAATTATGTGATTAATTATTATTATGGGAATAATTATGCGATTAATTATTGTTGTTGGATTAATTAAATTAAATGTGAGAAATTAATTTTTTATTAATCCGGATTAAAATAATTATTAACTAGCGTGCTAAGGGTTAATACTTATTGTTGAGAATTATTGAATATTGCTGTGTGATATGTAATATGGAATTATGATATTTGATAAATTGTCGGAAGTGAGAAATACGACAGTTTGGTAATTTAAGTTTGTCACGCGTGTGAGTCGTGTCGGGACTAATTTAATAGAATAAAAAGAGAATTTATTTTTTGGTAACTCTTATAATCATTTCGAGTGCGCCATTGAGTCCGAAAGGGTCGAGATAGTCAAAATAGTATACCCGGGTGTTTAGTTTGGGTCCCGGGGCGATTTTAGGCCTAACCGGCACCCTGTATGGGTAGTTTTGTAATTTGGATTTTCGGGCTAAACTAATGGACGAAAATTGGGATTAATTATATCAGCTAGGGAAAGTTCATTAGGGTTAACAGGTTACACAAATCAAGAACGACCATGGAAGGTGTGAGGGAGAGCCAAATTCCAAGAGAGAAGGCTCGTTTGACGTCACCTTGCATAACTGTGACCACCAACGCCTAGATCGCGAAGAGAGGAACGCGTATGTACCAACATCACCAACGGATAAGACCGTCATATTTGAGGCAAGTGTTTATTACTTGCATTCTTTTAGCAATAATCATGCTCATGTTAGTCTAGGTGGAATTAATCATGATTTATATGCTAATTGGGGGAAAATTGGAGAATTAATTTATGATTAAGGATTTGTTTAATTAGTGGTTGAATTTTCTTCATGTATGTAGAGGATTAATCACGGAATTTGATGATATATTGATGAATGAATGTGGGTTGATTAGGTTCTTTAATTGGAATTTTGGAAACTAGGGTTCATGTGAATTAATTTGGGGGTTTTATGAAATTATGATGATTAATGACGAATTAAGGATCCTAGGATGATAGAAATGATCTATAACCTGTTAGGGGTTGATGGGTATCGATGATGAGTTGTTGGGGATCGAACCTTAGAGGTTTTTAGGTTCAAAAATGGTGAAAAACGTTGAAGTTTGGTGAAGAAGCCGAACAGTGCAATCTCTCGCGATCTCGCGCGAAGTGGTTCAAACGAGATTGGGATCTCGTACGAAGTTGTTCAAACGAGATGGAGATCTCACGCGAAGTTATTCGAGCGAGATGGCATCTCGCGTGAAGTCACTTGAGCGACACGTGGAAGTCGTTCAAATGACAACCTTTCTGGTTCGAGCGACAGAGGGAATTTTTGGGAATTTTCTCAAAGTTTAGTTTTGAGTTTGCCGGTTTATTGGGGTGAGGGAAACTGCCAAATAGTAAATTAAAACAAAAAGGATTTTTGGGAAAAGTATGTGAGAATTAATACTTTAATTATTTCGGTATAGAGAGAATGTACCTTGGAGATTACGAGAGAGATAATAATCTAATTATTTATACTATACGTAGTAACGAGGTTAAAATACGTATGGGGAGTATATATATAGGTTGGAGAAATACCTATAAATTATAATAGGATGTGTGTATGCCTATTATGTGATATTATAGTTAAGAGCACTAATGAGTGATAACTCGGGGGTGCAGAAACTCTATTATTAAGTGTACTAATGGGTTATCTGGGGGTACAAAGATGATTATTGTTTAGCGCACTAATGGGTGATAACCCGGGGGTGCTGGATTATTATTGATAGGTGCATTAATGGGTGCTAACCCGGGGATGCAATATTCTATTGTTAGGCGCACTAATGGGTGATAACCCGGGGGTGCTGAAATATTATTGATAGGTGCATTAATGGGTGCTAACCCGGGGATGCATGATTTTCTGGAGATATGCACTAATGGGGCTTAGCCGGGGGTGCAGGATTAGTATATATATATATGTATAGGGATGATGTGACTATATATATATATATATATATATATATATGGACTTGTGAATATTACTATTGTGTGAAATTAGTAGACTTGGTAATAATAATAATTGTTAAATTGCACCAAGTGGTCTTAACCTAACGGTGCAGGATTAGTGTATATATATAGGGATGATGAGACTATATATATGTATGAGTGTACTTGGGTAATTTTCTACTTTGTGAGACTAGTAGATAAAATGAAAATGAGAAGTAAAATAATCTTAGTGAATAAAAGATTAACCATTTAATCGGTGATTAATAAAATTTAGTATGTGATATATACTATCGGAATAGCGTATTGTATGAGCGATACGGGAATACTACTAGTGAGCATAGTTAGTATTAGTATGGTTTCTGACTAGTTAGACTGGGAGGTATAACTAGGGAGAGATTAGATGTACGTTAGGCGTGCACAATAGACGAGAGGTGAGAAACTCATGTGAGAGTTCGATAACTAACATGCGTATAAGACTTGTTTTAAGAACTAGTTTTAAATACTTGTTAAAATATTTTTACACATAGGGCTCTGACCCGTTTCTTGTATCTTTTCTCTCTTTTGTTATATATGTATTATATCAGGTGCTCAGCCACAAGAGTATCAGATTTAGAGATTTGGATTGTTTGACGTGCTGCAGCTGTTGTGGAAGCTGTAGGTTCTTGCAGTAGACACATCTATCCTTTCCATTCAGTTTCATCTAGATTTCTTGTTTAGGGCATATGTCGCCCACTTCTAGTCTTTCATCAAAGTCATTGTATTCAATTTATTATATGGTTTGGAGTTTTAAACTGGGAGGTTTTATCCAGCCTTATTTATTGCAGTACTTGATTCATGTTCAGTATTTATTTACATTCCGATGTGTGGTGAATGGATTATATTTTGAAATTTAATAGAAATGGATTTAATTGGTTTTACTAAATTGGAAAATGTTTTGGCACCTAGCTTAATTTTATATTAGGTGATTAATATACTAAAAAGTTTTTTGACAGTGATGCTGAGAATGAACCAACTGAATATCCTGTTTTAAATTGGTAGAGGACTGATCACCCTATATTTAATTGGGCGGGGTGTCTCACACTCTTTAACTTTGAACTAAGGACGAACTCTTTCTTGGAGTAGGCAAACGACAAAGAAAACAATTTCTGATTAAATTAATTGCTTTTTCTCAAGTCAGCTAGCTTCTTCTCGTAGCCGGTGTACAAACTTGCTATTATTTCCTTGTGGCTTAGTTGAAGGTTGATTATTATTTCATGATAAGCAACATTATTTGCCACTGACTGGTGCAACGCATATATAGATATGCCTCCTTGGCTTGCGTAAATACGTTTTGGCTGAGTAACTCGTCAAAATCATCCTCATTCATCTCCTCATAGCTAACACCCAAAAGTTAATAACGCCTTTCTTGAAGGTCATTACGAGTGGTGACCAAATACGCCAACCTAGTGTTAAACTGAAAAATAAGTGGTTGGATATAAGTATGTGCAAAAGAAATGAGAGTTGCAATAATTTGATCAAGATAATGATACAGGGAATAAACTTCATTTTATTGAAATAAAAATGGGAGTCACATAAAGATGTTATATTAAGAAAGAAAATATGCAGAAAGTAAACAGAATAAGAAAAAACATCAAAATCCTAAAACTACCAGGTCCCATCTCCCACTTTCTCCTTATCTGTCGTAACCTCCTCCTCTGTTCGCCCAACGACCATCAACTAATCATTGGCCACATACTCACCAACATTCTCCTCATTATCCATCTCATCTTCTATCTAAGGATGAGCGCCGAGATTATGCAAAAAAAATAGTTATGATCCCTCTGTAGTGCCAACCTTGGCGAGGGCCGCATCCAAACCATCCTTGAAGGATGATTTCTTCAGATACTCAATATGTATGACATCATTAGAGAATGCCTTGTCCCAACCCCTAGTAAAGGCATCCTCCATATCCTTAGCATCTTTAGCCTTTGCCTCAATCGCTTGAATTTTTGCCTGGTCGAAAACTCTCTTAGCATCATCAACCTCTTTTCTGGCAATGGTCACACCTTCATCCACCAGGATCTTCTCCTACTTTATAAACTTAACCTTATCATCCATCTTCTTCTTCTCACCCTTATAGGTTGGATTCACGCATTCCTTTAAAGGCAACCTCCATATAAAAAATGACTCTTTCAATTTGTCGTTCATCCTCAGAAGTTGGTCATAGTCAATCAAAAACTGCAATGTAAACATTAAAAAAAAGGAAGTCAGCAAAAAGAAAGGAAGAAATATGATAACAACTATCTAAGGGACAATCAACTTACTAGGGTCAGATTATGATTTGCCTGATCAACCAGTCTTGAATGAGGGAAATAAGATGATGCCGCTTTGTCGGTAGGGAGAATTTCAGTTGCTATTATCTCGTGAGCAAGTTTAGGATTGACTACGACAGACTGAGTAATACCCCTGCCCTTATAAAATGGTTTCTTTCCAACCATCTCCATGAGAGGAGTTGGATCCATATTGTACAGTGACTTAGGGTCCTTGGTAGGGGGTGCGTCTAAAGGAACGGGATTACTGGAACCCCCAACTTCAGGCTTTTTGCTCACTGGGGTGGGGGGGTCGGGGACCTGATTCCAATGAGGAGATTGAGTATCTTTCTTTTCAGTATATCTTAAGATAGAATGTTGCTTAGTACAAAAGTGACGTCTAGAGGCTCAAAGGATAAAGAAGTTCTCTCTGCTGAGAAATGACCCTCTGTTCGGTGAGAGAACTCAAAACCAGTTCCCGAGGTATCAGAGGAGGAGGAGGAGGAGATAAGGTCGTCCAAAATAATGGGGTCTACAGGTATATCCTCAGCTGGTCTAGCTACAAAAGAGGTAGTAGTACTCTGATAGCCGAGCAAGAATGAAGCCGACCTGGGATAGTCTTCAACACTAATCCTTTGCTGAACCAACCAAACAACATCTAAATTAGCAAAATTGACCTATGATGTGTGAGGGATTTTCTTCTTACTCTTCTATGATAAACATAAATCATAGACATATAATCAGTTATAAAAGTAAAACAGAAAACATATAGAAAAATATTTTAAATGTGTGTGCATGTGCTGACCTATTCCTTGGCCTTCCGGAGGTCACCTTAAGCCGTTATACACTGCACCATTAGGAAGAGGAGTAAATTATTAATTCTTTATGATTAAACCGTGATCCCAATAACCCTTATTGTAATCAGGCAAATTCATGACCAGAGCCCTACTAGACTCCTTCGTCTTCAAGTAATGAATGTTTTCATTTGTAGTAACCCAATGGTAACGGTACAGTAACTCCTTTATTCCTATGTGTATTCCTTATCGTTCATTAATGCGGTGGACCCCATTAATGATCCTCTAAGTGTTTGGGGCAACTTAGGCAGGAACCACATCACACACACACACGCGCGCACGTTCTTCATTTAGTTTTGATAATTTTATGATTTGAAGAGATTTTCTAAGGGAAAGACCTGACTTGAAAAATGCAATTTATTTAGGGAGAAACTTAATTTGTGCCATTAACTGTTCGTACAACTATTTTTCATATTCATGCATCAACCTACAAGGTTATAGGCTATGACCTAGAACCGTATCCACGGTTTAATTTTATATCCATCCACACGATTACAAATTTTTAGTGTGACTTGTTCAATGCCCAAAAACGTGCACACTGACCTATTTTTAGCCTTGCGCACGATGCTGCTAGATTGTTACGTCGTTTTTATTAATAGCCTTTTCCATCCATTTCAAAAAATCTGAATTCCTCTACACTTCTCCTATACCGAGAGAATACAAACACACACACACACGCGCACGCGCGCACACACACACAAACAGGGTTATTTTTTGCGAGGAAATAAGAGTGTTTTGTGATGAGATCTACTTAGCCTATATTCAATCTAATTGATCCAAATCAATATTGAAGATCGAAACTGGTATCCAAAAGAGGCGTTTGAACTATTGGATATTTCAAGGGTGGTGCGATCCTAAGGAGGAGAATGCGACTTCCTCTTTCGTTTGATGGAGCTTCAGTTGAATCACTCATTGTCAATGGGGGAGTATTCAATGTTCATCAGATAACTTACTATTAGGAAATAAGAGATATTTATCTTTCCACATTGTATAAACAACTTTTTAAGTTGAAGATGCATCGATGTTTTTTACCCCTAGGTGGGGTTTTTTCCTTATAAACCTTTCTTGTGGTTTGTTTGTATGCCATTTTTGTTGTTTATTACATCGTTAATGCATACAACACCTAGATCTAGATTGGATCGACGAAGATCCCTGGAAATTGAACCTAGGAATTGCACAATTAACTTAGATTTCCTATTCGATTGGTTTAATGGTAGATCTACTTGCCTCATTATCATCTCACCTAGTTATAAATTTAACTAGGATTGCTAAAATTAAAGAGAATTTTAAAATTGATTAAAATTGAACAAATTCCATTGAGAAACCTATTCACCTCCTTTAGGTTGATTTCAAATCCTCACACACTAGCCATAATTACCAAATGCTTATCCCAAATTTGGTAATTTACAAACAACTTAAGAAAATGACATTCTTATTTGCAAGACCCAAGATTTATTTATTGACGAAAAAATGAGATATTTCTCCACTGGTTTGCCCAAAATAAACTGTCTATTTGTCTTGCGTCCACTCTTCTCCGCTCTCTAATCTCCATCTCAAACTCCTCTCACATCTCTCTCCCATTCTTCCTCTCTCAATCTCCATCTTCGATATCTCACTCAGTGTTAACATTAGATGGAATTCGAATGAATTTTGAATAGACTCACACGGATCAAAACTAAAAGGATGCGACTATTCGGTAAAATAGTTTAGGGGCACCCCGTTAATACAAGTGACAATCGTGTTATATTTGGGGTGTTTTTTCTTTATTCGTATGTATTTAAGTACTAATTATTGGCACTCCTAAATCTAACACGAGCTAATCGTATTATCTTCGAATCGTACCCAATTATTACCGGAAGTGAAAAATGACATATTTAAACTCCCATTAGCAAGTGTTTAGACCCTTTGAATGAAGAAAGGGGGGATTTTTCTTAAAACCATCCGCAGAAGCTTGCTTGCTCTGCAAAACCGAACCACTTCCCAGGTTCTCTCTCTCTCTCTCTCTCTCTCTCTCTATATATATATATATATATATATATATGCATGTATCACCTTCATTGTAGTTTTTGAAGTACATAAATTTTGCAGATGGATTTATCGGAGCGTTACTGTTACAATCCAACCTTAGTTTGGAACCCTAGCGTGGAAGAGTATTTTGTCAAAGCATATGGAGCTGAACATTTTTCTCGCATTTCCAAAGCCCTAACGTACTTCTTCATTACTGCTATTATTTTTCTGTTTAAAGTGTGTTAATGTTTTAATATGCTGTCCCTCATATTATATAACTATCAATGTGTAGTAATAGTTAGAAATGCTTGTGGCAAAATAACATTTTATAAATAAAGTCGTAAATTTGAGAGCAAAATGCTATTTGCCACTTCAGGTTTCGGCATTGCGACAATTGGAATGCCGTGCCTGATTTTTTTAAATAGTCAATATGCGGAATGAGTGAGAATTAATTGCACAATTGATTAAATAAAAGTGGAATATTATAAAATTAGCATTTACGTTATATTTTCCGTTCAATACGCTATAACATAAATATTTAGTCGGAAATCATAAAAGAAGCTCATCATTCATTTGGGAAATCAAAATTGTGTTGTTGCGCGTGTTTTGCCGTTTAGCTTCCATCTCTTCGTCCTACTTTTCGAGGATGGATTGCTTTTTTTCTCCCAATACGCGTGTGTACGAGGTTCAAGTTGGGGTAGTCGCGGCTCATTTTTCTTCTTCTTTATTTGTTTTCATTGCCCTTTTTTTAGGATGATTCTTAATTTTGTCTTGGGTTGCTTGATTTGAGTTTCCGCTCAGAATTGATGTAGGGAGTCCATATGCACGCTATTGCCAAGTTGGTGGTGGAGGAGCTTTTGTAAGTTTTTTCTTGTTTTTGCGGTATTTTTGTCAATTGGCCACTTAACCCTCGATTGAGTAAACGGTCCCCAACCATAAAGTCACATAACATTCCTCGGAGGACGCAAAGGATAGGCTAGTCTTGAACTGGATGGGCACACTTCCACCCAATGTTGTTGGGGTCCTAGCCTTATTCGGCTTGCATTGTGTATGAAGCTTATGGTTCCATTTTAAGGTGTCCTTCAAAGCAAGGTAGCACTTTATGAACCTCAAAGGCTCATTCAGCTCCACCTTGTACGTCTAACTTAACATTTCAACTCTAAGCTAGTATTTATACTAAATAAATAGTAATCGACCACGATCTCAACCTAGACTAAGAACAAATTCGATATCAACATCAAAAGGTTCATCTTGATCAATATAATTATGGAAACTAGGTTTTAATTGAAAGAAAGAGGATGAGGAGGAGAATCCCTTACCTAAAGGACTTAGTCCGAAGCTTTCCTTCACAAGAAATTCTCCACCACTATTCTAACTACTGCCCTTCTGACAGAACCTCTTAGTGTCTGCGGCCTAGGAACGCCTTTCGTCACCTCTCTCTCTCTCTCTCTCTCTCTCACACACACACACACACACACACACACACACACGCGCACACACACACATAGGCACACGCTCACACTCCATATAGAACTCCCTCACAAATGCCAAGGGTGCCAAGCCAAGGGCTTCCGTTTATCATGAGGGGCGGGAACCTAGGGTTTCATAAAATATCATTGGTTTACCCTAACTATCCTCGTCATGGACCTTCTATAAGACGTAAGACTTGATCCTCACATAATAATTTGGTTGCTCCATGTCATCAATCCATGCGGTGCGCCTTTATGATACCAAAGTCCTCACCTTAATTGGGCCTCAACTAAAGTCTTTAAAGTCTTTGAACTCCTAAATTTACTAGTATGGTCGCGGCCTATCTTCAAATTGCCGGTCAAGATTATCTAATTTACTCATAAGGGTTTTCTTTAAAGTCTAGGATTTGAGTGTTACATTTTCCCTACCTCAGGAAATTACTCCTCCATGTAAGTGAGTGCAAAAGATTAAAACATACCTTAAAACAATTGAGGGTATTTCTCTCGCATTGCTGTCTCCGAATCCTAAGTTGCTTCCTCCGTGGCTTGTTTCTGCATAGCACTTTAACTAATGGTATTCTCTTAGTCCGCAACACTTGTTCCTTTATATCCAAGATCTGTACTAGAACCTCTTCATAACTCATATCTTCGTGGACCTCTAAGGGCTCATGGGCATGGCTGATAATATGGCCGTGGTTCCTTACATATTTGCTCATCATTGAAACGTGGAACACTTTGTGGCCATGGGCTAAGTTGGGTGACAAAGTAATCCTGTAGGCAAGGTTTCCAAAATTTTCCATTACTTATCTATCTTCAAATTGCCGGTCAAGATTATCTAATTGAACAAAGAATGAGATTTTTTTTGGAAGGTTTGGGGGATGGGAAAAAACATCACCTCATTGAATGGAAAATAATGACAAGTTGAAAAATTAAAGGGTGTCTAGGAATAGGTAATTTAATTTCTAAAAACAAAGCTTTGCTTGTGGGTTATGGAGATTCCCTAAGGAACAAGATTATTTGTGGGGTGCGCTCATTAGAGGTAAATATGGTTTGGATGAGAATGGATGGGATTAAAAAAAGGTGGTTAAAGGGATTTTACAGAGTCCTTGGAAATTTATCTCGTATAAATTGGAGTCCTTTCTCAAATGTGTCTTTTGAAGTTAGAAATGGAAATCAAATTCGATTTTGGGAGGATGTTTGGAGGGGAGTTGTTCTTTTTTTATATCCCTTTACAAGATTATACAATCTTTCAACTCTCCAAAACCAGGGAATCGTGTCCATATCTTCCATTGAAGAATATGGTGTTTCGTGGGATTTTTCATTTTGTAGAAATTTAAATGAGCTTGAAATCGTTGAATTTGTTTCTCTGGGAGTTAGGGTTGTAAGGAGATGGAATTTGACAAGTGAGGGCTTTTCTTGTAAAAGACAGATCTCTCCTCCTGATGTCAGCCAAATTCTTCTACATGCTCTGAGTTGTTCGTAGCCTTTCCTACATGACTCCTTTCTTGGCCGTGTCACTGCTATTAAGTTTCGTTCCAACAATCGTCTTTCTCCCACCTCATTCCAACACAAGGGACTTTGGTACTTTCTTCCATGCATGGCCTGATATGGTGCCATCTTGATATTGGTCTGATAACTGTTATTGTAAACAGAAGCAACCAAAGGCAAGTGACCCTCTAAGCTGCTGTGGAAATATAGAGCACATGACCTCAATATATCCTCCAAAGTTTGGTTGGTTCTCTCGGTTTGCCCATTTGTTGGTGGAAAGCTGTGTTGAAATCAAGCCACAGTCCCATCGCTTTCGGGAAGCCTTTCTAGAGTCCGAAGTAAACCTGGTGTCAAGATCCGATACGATGGCATTGGTACTCCATTAACTAACAATTTCCTTTATGAATAATTTAGACAATTGCTCCACGATGTATGATGTCTATACGGCCAAAAGTTGGTTGCCTTAGCCAAGCAATCAACTATTACCCAAATGGAATCCATTCTTCTCGGAGTCCGCGATAACCCAACAATAAATTCCTATGAAGCACCGACGCTCCTTCGAGGCCCTGAGTCAGAGTCGGACACGGGTCGGACTCTGACACGTCACCAACACGCTGAATAGAGTGTCCAATATATATTTTTTATTTTTTTTAAATCCGACACGTTGGGACACGCTTGGGGACGCGGGGGAACACATTGGGGGGACATGCTTTGGGCAAATTTCAAATTTTAAACAAGAAAATGGAGGAAAAAGTGTAATACTTACTACTTTTGATATCAAAACAATAGATTGTATATAAAACCCTAGTTTCTAATAATATAAACGGTAAACACTTCAAACAGCAACGAAGAAAACAAAAATCCTCCTGGTGTTTTATCCCTCTGGCGTTGCACCCTCCAGCATCTTCTCACTTGCAAACACTAACAGTTTTGTAAGTCCATTCTTTAAATCAGTATTTATATATTCTATTTTAGGTTCTTAATGGTTCATATCTTTTTTGGTTATAATGGCTTCACATTTTTTCCCCCTGAATATAGTAGGGATTTAAGATCTATCTGTCTTTAATTTTTTTTACATATGTTTATGTTTTGTTAGAGTTTCAAGTTCTCGGTTTATATACAATTATATATAATGTTAACGGTTAATGTTTATGTTTCGTTAGGATTTCAAGTTCTTTATTTATAGATAATGTAATATGTTAATGTGTAGTTTGCTATATATGTTTATGTAACGACCCGATCCGGATTTATGGGTTACCCGTGAGTCAACCCGGTCCGATCCGAGCGTTAGGTGTGAAGTGCAATGAAACAACCTAAATAATGTTGCTAGTCCAGTTTTATTCTAATTAACATTTAACTTGTTAGCATGCAATTCAAATTTCGGGATGAACTACGTGAGGGACCCATGGGAGCACCCCGGAGTCCGAGTAAACAGAGTTACTAACGTAAAACATAAATAAATACACTTACCTGAAAAACGTCCTCAAAATACGAACCGCTCCCAACCCGCCGTAATAAAGTGGGGATTTGAGTCTATGCCCAGTGGGATTTATATTAACAATGTGTTCACCCATAAGAATAGCATCCTATCGCTAAGACCGACTCATCCTCAAGCGTTGGCCTACATCGGCCTATATGTTGATTGACCTTATCATCAATCGCGGTATTACCCCAATGATCGAAATTGTGTAATTATCACATAAATATTGACCTCTCATATGTGCCACACCCAAGGCTACATATAATTTAAAATTCACGATTTCCCTTTACATAATTATGACACTCTTAACTATCAATCTTTACCATTGATTATTCACAATTTGGTGCCACTCGCCCAATAGGCGATATCTCATTCTATTAACATCTCCAAAGACTCTACGTCTACCAAGACTGGGACTCAAACACCTCACACTACGAACTATGGTGTCACCACATACTAGCTTACGTGGACACCCGTAAATTATCAACGCACTTAATCAGAAATGCGGAAGCGATTTATACAACTAACTTGAACGTATGCCACTTGGCACTAATTTACTTGTCATGCTAACCTCTTTGACTTCACCGTCGAGAGCACAAATCACAATTGTCACCACAAACTAGCGTGAGTGGCCCAAACCGACACCGACGTCGAAATATCCACTATCGACCTCACCACGTCACTCCCGAAAGGAACCTTGAACCAAGAGCTCATATACCATTTGTAACGACCCGACCCGAATTTATGGGTTACCCGTGAGTCAACCCCGTCCGATACGAGCGTTAGGTGTGAAGTGCAATGAAACAACCTAAATAATGTTGCTAGTCCAGTTTTATTTTAATTAACATATCACTTATTAGCATGCAATTCAAATTTCGGGATGAACTACGCGAGGGACCCATGGGGAGCACCCCGGAGTCCGAGTAAACAGAGCTACTAACATAAACCATAAATAAATACACTTACCTGTAAAATGCCCTCAAAATACGGAACCGCTCTTAACCTGCCGTAACAAAGTGGGGATGTGAGCCTATGCCCAGTGGTTTTTATATTAACAATATAGAAACGAACGACAGAAAGGAATACTCACACACTACAACCACATGCATGCGAAAATATGTATATATTTACATACGTATACCTTTGGGAAAATACACATGCCAATGAATTAACCGTTTTACTTACGAAATTCTTACTTATCCAGATTAATTTACCTTAATCTAGTAAATACTTCCTTTATTCATACTTAACGTTTTCATCTTGTTTAACACACCCGGTTTGACACTTAAAGCCATTACACTTTAGTATTTTCATTGAAAGTCACCATTTCAGCACACGCATTTGCCGTGATAGAAAATACTTATTTATCATCCGAAGACCCTTTTTCTGTACATACTTATGCAAATTATGGGTTTAACTACTCGGTTGCTTAATTACCCATTTACCCACTTACTTTATCATTTTACCTTATCTTATGGACATTAGTAGATTTACGCATTTACTTGTCCATTTCATCTTTACCGGAACATTCATTACATTCATTCAAGTTAGGTTGTATTAACGCATTTTAGCACACAATCCATTTCTTGATATGTTCCGTTTTCCCTTTATCTTTTCTCGGAATCTTCCAATACCGCATACTTACACGGGCTCCACACCGACGGCTGTGCGCACCATATGCTCTGGCCAGTGGTTTAGAGCCCTTCTTGCTTTATCCCGGTGTCATCAGAGTTCCTTTTATGTGTTTTAACATTTAACAAATGTCCACATTGATCCACTTCTTTGCTTTTACCCGTCCGAAGCCAAAACCCAGAATTAACCATCTGTTTTTCCCTTAACACTTGGAAAATTGTTTCTTTTCTTCTTTAAGTCCCTTATCTACACACACGTGATTTATACTAAAATCATTACGTTTTATGACTTAATTCATTTTCACAAACACACTAGTGTAAAGACATTCTTTAACATTTTTATTCCATAAAAATGTTCCACTTTAAGTAAATTACCAATTTACCCTTTGTTTACCAAACTTGCAACTTAGTTCCTTAACAAGTGTTATTTCTCAAAATGGTTAAGTTTCCAACTTAACATTTAAAGCACATTAGCCATTTTAACACTTTTTTAATATCACACTTTTGCCCAACTTTCACACTCGTCACTTTAACACTTTTGACACATAAATAACACCTTTTACATATGAGGCTCCCAAATTTCCGTTTGTCTTATTTCATGCTTAAACCCGACAAGACTTTCTTTAAACTTGCTCGCATATTTATTATCAAATACTACAAGTTTATATGCATATAAAGTGGACTAGACATGCGTGGCAAGTAATAAGGACATTTTGTCAATTTCTTTTGGACTCGACAATATCTGTTTATTCATAAAATCTCCAATTTGCAAGGAACTTAAAAATATTTATTTCATAAATATTTTGACAACATCAACATCATTCCACATTTTTATTTCATAAAAATGTTCATTTTCTCTTTTTGCTAGAATTACACTAAATTAACATCTCCTTACATTTTTATTCCATAAAAATGTCCATTACTTCCTTTTACTAGGAATTACACAAAATATCATTTTCTCACATTTTTATTTCATAAAAATGTTCATTATCTCCTTTCACTACAAATACACCAAATAGCCCTTTTCTTACATTTTTATTCCATAAAAATGTCCATTATCAGTTTTACTAGAAAACACACTAAAATAATATCTTCAAACATTTTTATTACATAAAAATGTTCATTACTTTCCTTTACTAGAAAAACATACTAGAATAACATTTTCATATATTTTATTCCATAAAATGTCCATTATTTTCCTTTTAGTAGAAATACACTAAAATAACATTTTTGCTCCATGAAAATATCCATTATCAGTTTTTTATTAGGAAACATACAACAATAACATTTTCTAGCACTTTTATTCCATAAAAATGCCAATTTCAGATTTAATAGAAAACACACAACAAGAATATTTTCTTGCATTTTTATTCCATAAAAATGCCTATTTCAGATTTAGTAGAACACACAACAATAATATTTTCTATAATCCTACTCACAATAAGACTACAATATATGCCAAATAGAGTCTCAAACACAATAAGAGTATATTACCCACCTAAATGGTCTTCAAAAATGGTGGGGTGATAGTGAAGATGGGTGACTACCCCACCTCCAAAGATGGCCCTAAAGGGAGTCACAAAAAGCTCCACCAACAGTCCTCCATGGAAGCTCCAAGAAATCCCAGCAAAGACCCTCTACAAAACCTCCAATAATGTGTTCTTCTTCTTTTAAAATATCTCCTCAAACACCCCTCAAAAACCCTCCAACAACTTATATATTTAAATCGTAGCTATATCTTAACTGTGGGAAGATGGGTGTCTCATAGTGGGTGTGCAGTCACTACACTTGGAAGAAATGGTGGAAGACAGACAGTATATAGAAACGAGAGGGAGCTGTGAGCTCCCTTTAAAAAAATGCCTTACGAACACGGTATGCAAGGTATATATATATATATATATTATACCATCTGCTACATCCAATTTTGTCAAGCTCCAAGAGTTGACACGATTCCAAGATCGACGATCCTAGACTTGACAGCAATTGTGGCAGGGTTGATTTCGTAGGTTGCAAATTCTGTGTCCCTTTCTTTTGTCCCCAAGACAAAGCTCCTACTTCAATATTTATATATGTTTCTTTTCTGTCTACACTCAGCATGTCAGGCCCATGAGCTGACGCACCATACTGGATCGACGGCCGAACGTTAGACGACGTCGTGATTGGCCAGTCAGTTACGTCGTTCTAACGACACTGCGTCGTTCGAACGACAGTGCTGGTCGTTAGAACGACTTTATGTGTCGTTTGAGCGAGGCAGGAGGGGGTGAGGGTTCTGCTTCTCACATTTCGGTTCCTCAACCTATATTTCCTTATACTTTAATTCACACGAATGTCAGTAGCACAAATGAGGGGATAAGACTTAATCCTCTTCCTTTTTCTATCCTATCTTTCTAAATTTGCATTTTATGCCCCTACCATTTCCATCTTAACAAAGGTATATTTATAATTTAATTAATCAATAACCAATGACTCTATAATTCACACAAAATCCAAAATCCACACTTCTCTTTATTTAATTCAATTTGTTACCCGCGATTTCCAATAATTATAATTGGTTCTCCTCATATATAACCCATATATAATTTATTTAATTTACCGGGGCTGGATATTACAGTCCCACCCTTTACAAGTTGCAAACACTAACAGTTTTGTAAGTCCATTCTTTAAATCAGTATTTATATATTCTATTTTAGGGTCTTGATGGTTCGTATCTTTTTTGGTTATAATGGCTTCACATTTTTTCCCCTGAATATAGTAGGGTTTTAAGATCTATCTGTCTTTAATTTTTTGTACATGTGTTTATGTTTTGTTAGAGTTTCAAGTTCTTCGGTTTATATACAATTATATATAATGTTAACTGTTAATATTTATGTTTTGTTAGGATTTCAAGTTCTCTATTTATAGATAATGTTAAATGTTAATGTTTGGTTTGCTATATATGTTTATGAAAAGATGAGTCATGATGCATGCAAATTTTTTACGTTATCTCATTTCTAATTTGTGGATTTTGGCTCACTTGTTGTCACTGAAACTATATTTAATTTTCATATATATAAAATATATATTATATCCAACGTGTCCCCGTGTCCTATATTTTTTAAAATTGTCGTGTTAGCATGTCGTGTCCCGTATCCGTGGTTCTTAGATAAAGTCCATAGAGTTGTTCTCATATTTTGACAAAACTGCTGTAAGGATTTCAATTATAGACAGTGGACAAAATATTGATATCTATGTGTATGCAATTATGTCACGTGGTTTAACCGAAGATATTGCACTGGACTGAATGGAATGGAAAAATAGGATTCATGTAGCCGACCCCAAATAATTGGGAAAAGGCTTTGTTGAGTTGAGTTGAGTATGTGTATGCAATTATAGACAGTTGACAAAACTGCTAAGGATTTCAAGCACTGATTTGCAGACTCTAGTCATGACAATACTGATCTCCAGAAAGATCTAAAACACATGTACCACTGAAGCAATCTGAAGCTTTTTACCATAAAGAAGTCGTAAATTTAATTCTATTTCATAGAATTAGATGTACAGTATGTAGGAACTTTTAATTAGAGTATAACTTTATATAATACGCACAGTAAGCATTTTACAGTACATATCAATTACATGTGTACTTTTCTTTTAAGTTAGACAGGAGTATTATTTTGATAAAAATGGACTCGGAGTATTGTTGAATACACATACATGTGCAAATAATTCGTGTACTGTACACTATGAATTGTTTGAGATATAATAGGACACCTTTTCTCTTTCACTATCGCCTTTTATCCTTACTGACACTATTGTGATCCTATGTTTTGACCAGGCGACCATCTTGTTACTCTTGTATACGTGTAAATACACTCAAGTCGACAAGTGATGCTGTTATTGAGAAGCTTTTGCAGATTCTACAGGAAAAAGGACAAGATGATGCTTTTCACAACACGGATACAAGCAAAAATGATGATGTCAAATTCAATACGTGTCATAGTTCTAATATTCCACAAAATGGGGCAAGTGTACAAAGTTTCCCCATTATTAAGTGCCAATTACCTGGGCTAGACTATGTTGTATTTGTCAAAGGTTCAGGACCAAACACCATTGAATATGACTACAAACAAGACAAACCTCCAAAGGAGGTAATTGTGAGCCGTAAATGCGCGGAGGCAGTTCTTCGAGGTGCTCAGGTAAGAACATAAATGTAGGATCCAAATATGAACTTAAGCTGTTATTTAAGTTCCTTGAGTTTTTAGTTTATAAATTGCACTTTAAATATATATTTATCAAAATATTGCGCTATGAAATGTATTTTTCAAAATATGGCACTTCTAAAAGTTGCACCTAACACCTGACAGGTGTGAATTTTGCTTAAAATCGCATCTACCAGGTGCAATTTTTACAAGTGCTATATTAGTTTTATTAAATCACATCCCTAAAATGCGATTTCATCTCTCACTTGTGCTTCATTGAAAACGCATGACAAATACATTTCAGAGTGTAATATATTGATAAATATATTTTAAAGTGCAACCTAAAAATAAAAAAAACTTTATGTTCCTCTGTAAAGTACTTTTAAGTATTTCCTGCACTTTACAATTAACATCCTGGCATTTACTATTTCTCATATTACATGCAAGCTAAATACAAGGGTGCCAGACTATTTTCCATGTTTCTTTTTTTTCCCCCTTTCTTTCTGATGAATCATTCTCCTCTATATTCTTTAAAAAATAGTGTTTCTTTCTTTTTTTGGACAATAAATTTCTGACTCATGTCCCAACTTTTTTCTTTACCGAACATCGTTGGGCTTCTTTAAAGATTGTTAGTATTTAGTTAAATGTAGAATTATTATCTCCACAAACAAATTGAAATTGCAGAATGCTTGTTGCAATCCATTTCTTACAGACGGGCTTAATTTTATATATATTTGCTTGTAGATAGTTATTGTTGCTATATAGATTTTTATAGTTTATTGATCATTACTTAAGGAGGTGAGGATATGGCAATGTTGTTGGGAGACCATGAAACAAGGTATTATGTATTTCTAAAATGTATAATAAATCTTTTTATTGGAGCAAGTTTATTCTGTGAAAACCGGAAATTTCCTTTTCTCTTATCATATATTTTATTTAGGTGTATGTACCTGGTGTATTGGCCTGCAGTGCTCATGTTGAGAAAGGGGATGTAGTTGCTGTTTCAGTTGCTGTGGAACAGCCTGGTCCTGATGGTGGATGGGGTACTGGTATAACACGGGGGATTGTCCTACAGGGATCGCAGACAGGCAAGAAATAGTGGCCATTTTGCAGTTAGTTACTGCATAAACTAAATATTATTTTGTCCAAGTCATTCAACGATTTCGTTACTGGTTCTTGATAATTGGGTAGTGAATAATTATTTGATACGGCCATAATATTGGGGAACAATTAGTGGAACTTTTTTAGTTTACTAACATTGAATATCACTGCACTTTGTCCAAACTATGCTAGTTCTTTTATAAGTTAGTTCTTCTGAGACATGCCGTTTAAATCTCTGGTGATATTCCTAAAGTCTGTTAAATGAATCTTTTGTCAATTTTTTTCCTCCGAGCAGGTAAAAATTAAATAACTCGGTGGGCCAAATCATATAATGTCAAGGGTTGTTATATTCAAGTATAATTAAGGGGATATTGTGAATTTTCTGGTGGGATGCCCCCTTGTCCCCCTCTCCCCCTCTCCCATCCAGCATCCATTTTTTTGTGGATGGGGGAGTAAAAAAACACATTAAGCCAAACGCGATGCTTCAGTCACAGCTGTCTGATCATCGGTTGGGCCTTCTGTGATGGGCTGAGTGGCGGCGACATACCTGCGTGGCACCACCTTGAGCCCCAATCATCATTGTCTATGACAAGTTAGTGGCCCAAGAGCATCACTACTCAGATACCAATTTGACGTACGCAGCGGAATTAATACACACAAAAAATACATAAATCATATTAACACTCTTACGATTTCAGATCATCATAGTGTTTTTCCCTCTTTATCAATTAGCGTGAACATCAGAACCTGTGTTGAACTATTGGGCTTCACATATTTGTTTAAACGTTTTTCATGAATAGTCAAACAGCGGTCTTTGTCATTTAAAAAAAATAAGTATGATGCGGGCAGCCTGTCAGTTGGGATGGTCTGTGGCTATTGTGTTGGGTTTCTATTACACCATAATGCCATTTTTCAGAGCTGGACCCGGGCTATAGCGTGGTCCAGCCCTCTCTATCCTCCGCCCCAGGTTTGATGTGGTACAAGTATTGCCTTAAAAAAGGAATGAATTGTTGCTTATGAAGATTGTGGGGGAAGGGGAGCATATAAAAATGTTATGTTATTTCATCGAACACTAGTTATGCATATAGTTATTGGCTCTTTATGCAGCCACAAACTCAGCAGAAATGCCTATTGGTAGCACTGGAATCTTTCCACAGAAAACTTGTCACCTGAGAATGTAGTGTACATAAAGGCATCACACATGTCTTGGGGTATTATTGTAAATAATTATGAGTAGCTATTGAAAGGGTTTATTCTGGCAGATGTAAATATGGCTTTTGCATTTTGTTGCTCCAATCTTATTTTTTTCCCCCTTCTCTCGGCCTCTCTTCCTTTAGCTTGTTGTTCCTGTTAATTATATTAAGTCATTTGTTAAAACTCTATATTCAAGTGACCCTCTTCAACTTTTGGCATTAAACATAGTATGATTGTAATTTACTTTTCATTTACAGAATAAGTAAGTGGCACAGCAGAACGTTTTAAAGGGGGAAATATCAGTGGGTTACTGTTTATTGTCATATCGAGTTAATGGTATATAAAAAATACTTTGTCAATTGATTTAATATTGTTTTAGAAAAGTTTATCATGTATCATTGGTATATTGGATATTTTTTGTATCCAGACGAAAATTCAAATCTGATTAAATACGCGAGTCCGAGTTAATTGTACTAAATAATGGGTTCTAAAGTTAAAACAATAGTCGCTGTTTTCATCCGTTGTGTTTACTAATTGCCATTCTTCATATGTTCTGATAAATGATTATACAAAAATTTGTAGATCCTCATTATTTCGAAAGAAATGGTCTATATATCGGCCATGGAACTGCAGTGTTGTCAAGAGCTGGGATTTTTCGCGCTTCCCAAGGACTTGCTGTGGATATGAATGATAGAGTATTTACATTAGCTTCCTTTAACGGTATACTTCTATTTTTTTTTGTAATATAGTTATATGGAGCATTTTTAATAAGAAATCGATTGGTTTTAGCTTTTAATTGCCTAGAAATTGCCTTCTCTTCATTGTGATTGAAAAAATGAGGTGAGAAAGGGAAATTGGATCTTCACATATAGCTTCCATAACAGACCCTTGTAATGGCTCTGCTCACCACCTTCGTGGCCGATGTGCCCAAACCTTTGTACCACCCTATACATGCTCTCAGAATTGGTCCACCTAAGCTTTTCTTTCTTTCTCACTTTATTTTCTCTGGAAAATTTAATCCTTTCACCTAAAAGAAGAAGGCCAACAAATTCATGACCAAGTAAGACCAATCAAACTCTCATACCCTGCTAGTCTAAAAGCATTCTAATCCACTGTGATATTTTTAGGTGTTTTTGGAGTCCAAATTGTCATTATGTTAGCTTCAAATTTGATGTTCCAAAAATTGCAAAGTGTTTTTATTATTATTTTTTTATTTTTAAATATGTATATGTATCTATCTATTAATCTCTTGCCTTCCAGATGTGCTTGAGGGGGAAATATTTCTTCAAAACCTGCCAAGCATACTTACTGCGCATGCCTTAGGTATGTATTGTAGCATCTTTGTTATTTTAACTGATCTATAATGATTTGCTCTCTCTCTCTCTCTCTCTCTCTCTCTCTCTCTCTCTCATTTTATACATATATAATCTTATGGATATTTTTTTGCTTACTTTGATCTTTGTCTCTTGAAATTTACAAAACTTTCTGGAGGATCCATCCCCAAGTACACACAAAGTCCAACTATATTTAAAATTATTTTTCTGTTTTATTTCTGCCTGAAGTCCTTAAAGAATTTCATGAGTTTTTATTTAAAAATCGTCATTTAAAGTCGAATTATTGAACCCTTAAACTACTTGTCAAATTATTGCTGTTTAAAAGTTGCACCCAACAAGTGTATTTTTTATTTTTATTTTTAAATTGCACTCCAGAAGTGCGATTTTTGAACCAATCTGAGCCCTAAAAGTCGCAGTTAACGATTTTTTTTTTAAACTTAATACTACGATATCGATGACTCAAGCTGCACAATCAAACATTTGCGTATGAATTTCGGGTTACAATTTTTCAACATATTAACGGGAGACGAAGTCATGTAAAATTGTGGAGTTGCATGAGACAGTAACTGTTAAAATAGCAGATGGAGATGAAATCTGTCCTTTTCGTCCTATTTTCTTTTCCTTTTTCTTCATTATAACCAAACAAGCAAAAACCAAATTTATTCAGATTTTCCTTTCCTTTCATCTAGAAATCTGCAAACCAAACAATGTGTTAAGCAACTTTCTGTTGGCAGAGAAAGAATGACCACAGTTTTACTTGATTTTAAAGTGCACATAGAGACAAATTGAGTTGATATATATATCGCATTGAAGAAACCCTGAGCACAGGTAGGAAAATGCTTGCTCACCTGTGGCCATCTTCAGTTTTTACAATAGATATTGCTAAGCAACAAATATAGTAAGAGTTGTTTTGTTGCTTGACTGAGGAAGGGAGGATCAGAGATAATGAGATCCACATCATCCGTTAGGAAAGACTTCACGGAGTCGTCGATTTTAAGGAAAATAGATAGGGAAATTCGCACATCTCAAGCGCGATTTTAAGCTAAAAAATTGCACTTCTTAAATACGAATATAAGATACAGAGCGGTTAAAAGATTGCACTTGTGGAGTGCAAATTTTAGTGTGCAATATTTTGACAAATAACCCAGGCCCATAATTGTGTCGAACTGTTGAATTAACCCATTAATAGCCCAGGCTTGCACTGCCGATTACTTCCCTTTGGAGGTCCTTGGTTCCCACTCCCTAGGGTGTCCTTGCTTTCCAGCCCTACTTTTATTTTAAATTTCACTTTTAACACTTGCATTTGAATTATCCAATCGATACATTTACCAATTGCGCCGTATTAATATTCACGATTTGGCCACCATTTTATCTTTTCATCCAGCAAATATCTGCATTCTTTTATGTTTTAACCTTTGAGGTTCTACTTATTCCCACCAGTATGTGCTGTTTTAGACCATGAACTGACCTATGTGGGCCAAAATCACAATTATAAATTGACGTAACTTGACAATGGCACACGAAAATAAGCTTTCAAAACCAAATGATGTCCTCTTTCTATAATATTTAATAATTAAAAGGAGGCTTATGCCATAGATGTTTCAATCCCACTGGGCCTGGGTCTCTTCAATCTCTGGCATCTCTGTCTTTGGGTCCCAAATGACATATCTTGACCCAAATTTAGATCCATGTGGACCATGACTGTAGCCCAGGTCCAGCAAATCTGGAAAATTTGAAATTACTCCAACTCCTTAAAGTTAATGAACCATGGTAAAACTACAGCAGATGCATCTTGACCTAATTTAACATAAAAGACCAACTTACTCAACTATATTCATGACACAATATCGAAAGCATGCCCCATGTGGATTTATTGATTTAATCCTTTTACTGTTGTCACACTCTTCAATTGAAATGTTATACTGATTTGCACAAGCTTTGCTCATGGCACTTCAATGTTGTTTCATCCATTTTTGCTGATAGCAGCCTTCCACCACTCAAAAGTGATGTAGTACTCTAGACTACTTTTGCTGTAAAAGCACCGCAGCCAACCAGTATTAACTGGAAGACGTGATCTGAGAAATAGACTCCAAGATCTTGAGAGGACTCAAACTGCTCATTTTTGATAGAGTTACCCAAAGAAAATGTCAACTCAGTTTGAGGAAGCCGCTCTTCTAAATTTCTCTGGTGTGAACAGTTTGGGTCCAGCTGAGGGTGATTTCCAGGAAAAGAAGGAGCAAAAGCAAAAGCAAAAGCAAAAGCAAAAGCAAAAAGTTCCTTGAACCACAATATCTTTTAAGGTTTCCTTGTTCAGATGTGCAAAATACTTCAAATCCTGCCACTCGTTACACCAATTAAATCCCTCTTCTTTCTAGTATTAAATGTACTTGTTTTAATCTATAACTTGATCACGGAATTTAAGGGTGAAAATGCAACGCCTTGTCTGCCTTGATTTCCCCGTGTCGTTATGCTAATCTTGAATACATTCAAAATCCTTGTCATATTTTTCCCTACATTCCTGATTAAACTCTTATTACTATTTTTGATAGGTACCATAAGATTATTCTAGATGTATAGCCTTTATGGTGTGGTTTTCTAATTTTCTCTAAACTGGATCCTTTTCATATCAAACATCGTATAGCCTTTACAAGTGTAAAAAGGATGAAGTACCTCAAAAACTGTTAATTATATTAAAACTTGCCTTTGGTTTTATAATCAAAGGTGATCCCCCCCACCCCCCCACATTTTTTTTCCTGCATGACTTAATCTCGATTATATCTTTCTATGCGTAGATCCTCAACAAGGAGAGAGGATATTGGATATGTGTGCAGCTCCAGGAGGGAAAACAACTGCGATTGCAATCCTCATGAAAGACAAAGGAGAGGTGGTTGCAGTTGATAGGTCTCACAATAAGGTGCACTTCAACTAGACGTGATTGTAATATGTTATTAACTCTATATCACAGGACTCCCATATTTTACCATACTAGATTTTGAGGCACATGTAAAACGTGTGCAATACGTGGTAAATTCACAATAACCACACATATGTGTGAGAGAGATCGGAGTAAAAATTGAAAAAATTCTGTTACAGTTAAGAGCAGTTTTTGAGAAAGAAAGGTGCTCAAAAAGGGAGAAAGGAGAAAGTAAGGGTATTATAGGTGTTTTATGTTCAGAGACCATATTCAAGCCTGGCTCTCCATTAATATATAGTATCGATGCTAGCATATCGAACTGATTGTCCGTAGATTCTGAAAAGCACCAATGTATCCAATACATATATAGCCCATGGATCAAAGGCTAGGTCAACTCGGTTCGTTATTGGTAGTTACAAAATTGCACCTGCACACTAGTCAAGAATGATATGGGATGACATTATTTTTTACAACTCATCAATATATCGTCAACTTTGTATTGTTCAACTTGGTATCAATTTACTCACCTATATATTGCCGCAACAAAAATCATTTAAAGTTGCTCCCGTACATGCAATAATTTTTCCTTTATAAGATACATACATGAATATACTTCTACTGAACATGACTCTGATACGAACCCGTAAAGGGATAATTTAGTGGCCATCTGTTATAAACCCATTTAAGCTAACACCAACCCCTGATTCTCTCCAACCTCTCCACTTTGATCCCCATTGCTCCACCTATTTAATAACTGGCTACTTCATTCCCAAGCTTTTCCTCAACAACCAATCCATTTACAGTAGTATTTATTATATTTCATTCTTTTATACAGCAAGACTCATCATCATCTGTACACACCCTACGGACTATCTCTGCTGCAGCCTTCTATGGCCCAACAACAATCCAACAACTTTTAGTTCTCTCGAGAACTCTCTTTCACATAAGTCCAACCACCAGTGTTGCTTATCTCCTCCACATCACCACACCCTCTCAATAAATTCTAACAACTTCAACAACAAATCGATTGACCTTTCTAACAACTTCAACAACAAATTGGACTGAAAGATGGAGGGAGAAACAGGGAAATAGAGATAGAGAGAGCCTTGCAAAATGTTGAGGTTGGTGGAAGCATCAGGCTTTTATTACTTTGGTTTCACTTAAAAAAACCTTTTTGTGGATTTTTAATGATGGCACATTAGCTTGTCAGCACATCCATCAGTCTTTGGATGTAATAAGACCCCTCTTATAGGTATTCAACATGCCGCCGACCACTAACTATGGAAAAATTGCACTTCAGGCTGCCAGGTAAATTTAAATGGTGTAAAGATAAATTTTGAAAGAATTACAGGGAAACCCTCCCCTCCCCTCTCATCAACCATCTCCTTTTATCTTTAAACGCATAATTAATTGCATGCCTTCTAACAAAGCAACAACTCTGCATTATCTTTATCATTGAAGTTTTTACCGAAGGTAAGATTCCAAGATGTTACTAAAGAGTCATTAATCGAAGCCATAAAATCAATGGAAGCAAATGATTCTTCATAACCGATATAAGTGAGGGAATAACGTTTGAAAAGGACCCCCTCCTCTGTTGATCCTCCCAAAAGAGGATAGGTTGTCCTTCCCCCACCTCAAGAGATACACATTCTAAAATCTCGAGACCTCTTTGAGGTGAATGCCCGGCGTACCTATTATTTTCCACTTAGTCCGAACCTTTCCATCATCGTCCGCCGCCCACTATGGTGGAAGGGATGAGCTATGCAGTGGAGAAGAGAGACGAGGGGGTCTGGAGGGTTAAGATGAGTTTGAGTTTTTTTGCAGAAGGAAGAGTGGGTTGGTTCTGAACTATGATCAATTTTGCCTGGGGATGTTGGTATATGGGGAGGCAAAGGTGGGGATCGCCGGAAACCAAGAACCATGGAGGAGCGACTGCCAAACTTCGGCTTTGATCGAGGAGGGATGGTGGGGCAGCGTGACGACTTATAAGGAGTCGGGGGATCCTTTAACCCGAACATATTACTTAAGAACACATGCTACCGAACACACACCAAGAGCGAACCTCGCGCTAATACCAATTTGATGTAAGCTCGTGGAAGCTTACATAAATACGCACACATAATAATAATAATAAAAAATTCCTCTCAGTCTCAATTTTTTCTCATTAATAATCAATATTCGAAGTTAGGTTGATCCTTTAACCCGAACATATTACTTAAGAACACATGCTACCGAACACACACCAAGAGCGAACCTCGCGCTAATACCAATTTGATGTAAGCTCGTGGAAGCTTACATAAATACACACACATAATAATAATAATAATAATAAATTCCTCTCAGTCTCAATTTTTTCTCATTAATAATCAATATTCGAAGTTAGGTTGATTACAGAGTAGGCCAATGGCTTTGTTTATATGCTAACAAACTAGAGTCCTACATTAATCATATAACTAATAGATAATCCTAGATAAATTAAAATCAGTAAAAGATGAATCCTAAACTAAATCTGATTTCTAATACTAATTATCTTAATTAACTAAAATAAAAAAATATTTTATTTTCTCTCTCTACTAAGGGGTGCTCCCCCCTTTTTCTCTTTTGTATTTACATTAGATGCTTTTAGTGATTGAATGCCACAGGGATTCTTTTTTAAGCGGTAATCTTTACAACCATTTATCTGAAGGATTTTCATATTTTAAATTTATATTATTAATTCCCAGTTCTGCACTTGATTACATTTTATTTAGTGTTGTTTCTTCTTACACTCATTCACATGCCAAAGAAAGTTCCTTTTGGCCACCCTCTCCAATAATCTATAAATGGATAGATAAGAAATAGGTATAACTACGTCTACTTCATTGGTCCCTACAATGACGATTAGATTCATATATAATTCCAATTCGAACACAAACCCAAACAATCTCATTCTTTCCACAAACTTCTAAAAGTCTCTCATCACCCAAAACTAAACATGGTATTATCAGAAAATTGAAGAAGTGAAACATCCACTTTATGCCATCCCACCACCCTAATCCCTCAACAACCCAGACGCATTTTCGTGCTCCTCAGGGCTATATAAAACATCCACTGCCATGGTCAAGAAGCATGGAGACAAATGGTCTCCATGAACTAGTCTCTTAAATTTCCCTAACAATTGCCCATTAACAAATATAGAATTACTAACCGAGCTCGCACATCATCTAGCCCACCTCCTTTATTCCCCTAAAACCCATTTCTTTCTGACACATAATATTTCCTCGTGTCTTTCTTTGCTTTCAAAATATATTCTTTTATCGTAAAGATTTTTATTACTGTTAATTTATAGGTGCTCGATATTCAGAAATTGGCTGCCGAAATGGGCTTGAATTGTATATCGACATACAAACTGGATGCTACTAAAGCTGTTCGTCAAAAAAATGATATGCCGACTCCATCTTCTAGTGAGGGTGTGGTGGGTCAAATTATTCAAAATCCAGAGTCAGTTAGATTACAAATGGAATCTTTATCATCTGATGCCACAGAAGAGTCGGTCACGGATTTGATTCCCAAGCAGAATTGTGAGTGCATTTTATTCATGTATTTCGAATTCTTAGTCTGGTAAAATGCAAGAAATCCCCTCAACTATTCCTTTGATTGCAAATGTCACCTAGTGTTGTGAATAACCCCATAAACTATAATTTTTTTTGCAAACACCCCTTTATGTGCTGCAAAAAAGTGTTAGTAAAAACCCTTTTCAGCGACACAGTGGAGGGTAGGAATTATAACCGATGGAATAGTTTAAGCAGTTTTATTTTTTTTTTATTTTTGCAAGATTTATAATTCAAGGAGGTAATTGCAACTATTGGTGATAAGTTAGGGGGTTTCATGTCATAACTTATGTTTTATGCAGGGAGGAATTAGTGGAATCATGGTAGGTCTGAAAATACTCGGAGGAGTTCGTTTTTCTCTTTTTTTGAATTCATTTTCAATAATAGTTTTCCTTTTCTTTTTTGGGTATGATAATTATGGTTGTTCCTGTTCGCTGTTGATATGTCCATGATGGTGTTTTTTACTCTGCAATTTCAATTTCCATCTTCAATGAACTTTATATTTCAGTTAGTCGTGAGCAAGCAAAAACGGGATCTTATGCTAGCAAAGCTGAACAAAGGAAGAGTATCAGAAGAATGAAAAATGGGCCTGGACGAAGTCATAGTGTAGGTTGTAGGGTTGAAAAATCAGAAGGATTTTCTCCAAGTAGCTTTGATCGGGTTCTTCTTGATGCTCCTTGTTCTGCTCTTGGCTTGAGACCTCGACTATTTTCTGGAGTGGTAGGCATTTATTTGGAATTGTTTTTTACTACAAATTATTTTCTACTCCTGATTTATCATGTCCCTAATGATATGAGTTTTGTTAATTGTGGACTGATGTCTCTTGGCAGATGCAACTTTACTAAACTCTAATTTCATGTGCTGGATGAATTTGTCTCGTCACCTGAACCTTTTAATTGTCATTCCTCTTGACACAAAAAATACAACAAACATTGTAAAAGAAACCACTAGGAAAAAGACACATATATATGTGGTTCCACAGCTCAAAGTCTCGGCCGAAACTGAGTCAACTCGGTTGAGTTGACTAGGGAACCAAATTTGAATGACGAGTCTTGAAATAGACCAAATACTACTAAGTTGGTCTTACTCAACCGAATATTGATGACTCGGCTAATAAATTGGAAAAGTCAGCCTATGTACCGGCTTTTGCTCATGACCGGCTCATTTGTTTCCTATGCGATTTCCCTAATTTGGGTATAGACGTTTTAACTCCTGACATGTATTAATTATGTGTATAATCTAGATATATAATTGACATTTAAGTTTAAAATTTGCAATTTCTTGTTAACTTCCTTTTTAATTAAAAATATTTGGAGATCGCGTGCTTATATTTGGGAGCATTGCAATAGACCAGCGCAATTTAAGCAATTAGACAATGCTATGCGTACTAAATGATAATTTTGTAAGAATCTAATTAATCCATATTATTATACTTATTTTTCTAAACTTTTCTATGTTTGTTCCAAATAAATTTGGGCTCTCGAACCAACATATTGTTGCATTTCGACCGAAACTGATGCTGATACCGAGTTAAAAAAGTGGCTACCGAGTCATAGACCAATGCTATGACTTTGAACCATGTGTGTTTGTGGTTCGGTCTATCAATGACCTGCGTCCATGGGGTTAAAGATTTCATTAGTTCATTATTAATGGAGGAAACTGATGTTTACAATAATCTCTCTTTTGACTCTTTTGTCAATAATATCACGTATTTAATATTGACACACCAGGAAACCCTAACCCTCTTATGATAAAGATAATCTTGAAGTTGTTTTACTCGAGCTCTACTACTTTGGATAAATATTACCTTCCTCGTCCTGCTGGAAATTACTTCTTTGACAGTTATCTCTCTCGTCCTAGAGCATAGTTACCATTGCCTCATGGGTAGCCTTGTCCTAGTGACCCCTTGGCGAAGAGAGCTATTTCTTTCTTGCCATCTTAGTCTATAGTGCCGTTGATGTGATTCCCTTTGCATATTAGGAACACCCCCGTTGGCTTCGTCTTGGAACATCAATTTCTCCAGACCCGCCCGGTTTCCACCCCTACTGGGGCAGGTGTAGTTCTAATTGCAGCAATTGAAACTTCAAAAAGTGACAATTGAAACTTGCAATGAAACGTTTACTTTATCTTGGACTTCACCTTTCTTCTACTTAATGGGTAAATGCATCAAGTTCTTATTATTAATTTTTAATATCGCATTCCTTCCCTCACTAATTAAGAGTTCCTTTTTAAATTCCACAAAATTTAAGAAGTCATTTTTCTCCAAATTTATCCTTCCAACTTTATGTTGAAGGTGGCACTCGGTTAATACCAAGTCGCACACAAAGTTTATATATATCAAGGTTCTAAAAGGCGCGATGCGTGATCGATGCGTGGAGGTCAAGCATAGCGGCGCCTAGGCGAAGCCTATGCGTGAAAAGGCGTTTTGCCTTTTTTTTAATATTTTTTAATTATACACAGGTTTCTAAAATAATAAAAGCATAAATATAAGCACAACTTACATAAAAAAAACATAATCATAAACATGCAATCAAAATTACGAATAAGAAAAACATAATTATAAACATGCAATCAAAATTAGGAATAAAATAAAACATACCTTGAAATTAGGGTTCTTGTTTTTTTTTTCTTTTGTTTTGTCTGATCGGGGTTTTCTTGTGGGTGGGGTGGGGGATTAGTTTGTTATGTTAAGGTTAGATTAATATAGTAGATAAGAAATAAAAAAAACAAAAAAAACTTTTATATGCTTTTTACCCAAAACGTCATTTTAACTCGAACATAAGAAAAAAATGATTTCAGCAATAAGGAAAAAAAAAACGCGCCTTATGCGCGCATCATCCTCGTTGACCGCCTTAAAAAAGCGTTGACCACGCCCTTTCCCACGCATACCCCTTATGCGTTGCGTTTCTAAAAAGCATCACGCATAGGCGCCGCCTATGCGCGCCTTTTAGAACACACACATATATATATATATATATATATATATATATATGCAATAACTGAAGTTTAAGATTGGAATTTCACAATATTTTATATACTTTTTTTAAAACATGACTCTAAACTTGGGAAAACCCAAAAAAGAATACTGGACTCATATTTTCGATCAAGCGGAGTATTTTGATTTGGATTGAAAAGAGTTTCTTCTTTCAATGATGGGTGCACAAAAGGATAATCTTATTTTTAAAAACACCATAGAGTGCGTAATCCCATTGGATTTCTTTCGCAGTTGGGCCTGAAAAAATTGAGTTGTCATGGTTTGACTGGTCAACCCGAGCCTAATCTGACCTATGATTGATCCTAACCTGCAACCTCCCCGCAACAGGCCTGCCCAGTTCACCGATGACTTCTTATCTTTATTATTTCATTCCCTCAGTACATTTAAAAAAATGTAGTTATAGTTTGTCCTACATTGGTGCGTCATTAATTGCCTTCTCTTCACCGTTACCTTACATATATTTTTTTAGACATGAATTGATGCAGGAGCATAGGGACATGGGCGTCCTTATTAATATTCTTTTATTTTTGTTCTTTTTTAGCCTTTTGCATGTTTAGTATAAAGAAGCCAATAGCCTCCTTTTGTAACACTCTTGCCATTTTGAGATTGAAAGACTAGAGAGAGCAATCAGAAGTCCTCTTCATTTTCCATGTTGTTGTTGTTGTTGTTGTGTAGATAACTTTTTTTTTTTTACGCTTCCGCACCTTAGTTTACATCAAATTGGTATCAGAGCGTGGTTTGTTCTTTGATCAACCATGTTTATTGAAGATTGGGACCCAAATTGGGTTCACCCGGATGATTTTCGGCCAAACCCTAATCAAATGATACCGCTTTCCACCACCACCGAGGATGGTGTCCCACTACCACAACCCACTGGCTGAACCACCCAAAAGAAGCCCCGGAATTCCCATCCCGACCCGGAACAGGCCCTTCACCCGCCAAAAAAACCTATCGCACCCTCCGAGGCCCAAAACCTAACCGTCCCTGCTCCGACATAGCCGAAACCCACTGGAAACCACTCCCCACCCGCCGATTACTCCCTATGAAGCCGGACATACCAGAACCAAGGCCAAACAGCCCCGTCCCCATGCCGCCCAACACTAGATCCACCGGAGGGAAGAACCGAAGCCTTAGAGGCTCCTGTCGAGGGTTCTGGTTCTGACCCAAAAAAATGTACCGATCTTCATCTGATTGTGTCAGAACACCCCCAAGAACCACCCGACTCCTGCTGTGATGTTGTCTGCCCAAGGACCCAAGCGGGTCAGTCCCGATATGGCCCCGTTCCAACCGTGACCCAAGTTGAAGACTCCAAAACAGAAATTAGAACCAAGATTTGCTCAAACACAAATCCTAGCCAATTTCCACAACACAAAATCACTCCCAAACCCTATTTACCCCAATCCCAAGAAACCCTAACATCCACTCCTCCAAAAAAACCCAATTCCGTATATAAGGGTTGCCCCTCCTTGGGTATTCTTTCCATTACTATCAATGTCCCATTGCTCACCGCTCAATCCCTTTGTCACCAACATGATTCCTTTTGCCGGGCCCAAGTGAAACTTGCGGATGTCTCTACTACCTACACATACCGTGATGATTACAACGCCCGTCGATCCTCGAACACCTCCACCTAGTGATGATACTTAAATCCGATCGAATATTTTTTTAACTCGTTGCACCGCAAAGGGGAGGCTATGCAAAGTGATTATTGATGGAGGGGCTAGTGATAATTTGGTTGCGCAAGAGATGGTCGATAAGCTAAACCTTCCCATGGAATCATTGTCTACCCTGTGTCGCATTGGGTGGTTGGGAAACGAAGCCACTCTAGCTCCTAGCCGACAGTGCCGAGTGACTTTTTCTATTAGAGACTATTGTGATGAGGACTTATGTACAGTTTTGGACATGCGAGTGTGTCACCTTCTTTTGGGGAGACCGTGGCAATTTGATCATCGCAGTATGCACGATGGCCGAGCCAACACTTATTCATTTATACATGAGGGGAATAATTTCCTCCTCTGCCCTATGCGACCATTCCCGATGTCTCGACCTTCTGCTCTGATAGTTTCACATGAACAGTTAGCCACAAAGGCCGAGGAGACAGGGTAGTATTATGCTCTCGTTAGTCCTATCACCACCCTTGAGGTGACTGCCCCACCCTGTGTTCAGAGTTTGTTGGATTCTTTTATTGATGTGTGCACACCTCCCGATGATCATCCTCCTCTCAGGGATATACAACATGCCATTGATTTTATCCCGAGGGCGCAGCTCCCCAACCTCCCCCATTACCGCATGTCTCCCACGGACTATGAAGCACAGACTCGACACGTAACACGCGACACATGATTTTTCAAAAAACTAGGATACGACACGTTAGGATACGTATAATATAGAATATATGTTAAAATATATAATATACATTTAAAAATATATATATATATATATATATATATATTAATGAAATAAAATATATTTTTTTTCATAAAATACATTATTATAGCATTCTTAACATGAAATTATGAAAATGGACCATACAAAACGAAATTCAAACACACTTTAGCATTAAAAATCACAAATAAGGCAGAATCACCATCACATAAGAAAAAAAATTAAAAAAAATAAAAATTTAAAAAAAAGTGTCCTTTTACGTGTCCCAGCGTGTCGACAACGTGTCCCAGCGTGTTGGCAACGTGTCCAACCATATCCCAACGTGTCCCAGCGTGTCGGTAACGTGATTAGTATTACTACTCATATATTTATCCTAGTCTTCCTTTTTCTGCTAATACTCCTAACCTAGTTTCTAAAGCTATTAATACTTTTTCTTGTTTATTTATTAAATGTTTACTATCTTCAATTATTTGTGTCTTTGCGGTCTTTTATTATTTCTAGAAATTTATAGGTAATTTTAATGATTTTTCTTCCAAGTGTTATAGAGTTTTTAATTCGTTGTTTTTCAGTTGTCATAAATCATTAAAATCTTCCCTTTTCGCTTAAAATTTCTAATTCTAACTTATATTGGTGAATTTTTTCGTTTGTTATTTTAATTATCCACTTATTAATGGTTGCGTTAATATGGTCTTTATTTTTTATGTTTTCTTTTATTTTTATTGTAGCGTTATCTAAAATATTATATTCAATACGTAGTCTTTCTTTTAAAAATTCTTTTTCACATATCATTAACTATCCTAAACGCCCTTTTTCTCCTAAGATTTCTATTTCTAATTTATATTTATGAATTCTTTCTTTTATATTTATAATTATCCAATTAACAACAAGAAATCTTGAAAAATCTTTTTGGTTTTTATATTGTATAGCTCTTTTTGTATAAAAGTCTAAGTTTCTATGTTCTGCAAGTAATCTAGCTCTTAACCACTCTCTTTCACTAAGCATATGAAGTTTATATTTTTATGAGTTGTAAACTTATGAGTTGTAATTCCACTCTTTTCGTTAAATAATATGCCCTATTATATAAAGATATATGGTTAAAGCAGCTCTGATACCATTATTTTTTATTAATGAACAGTGACATGAACAGTAAGAGTGAACAGTAGAAATGAACAGTACTCATACGTGTCGGAGCGTGTCGCGTGTCGGGCTCGTGTCAAAGTTGAATCGTGGCTTCCGAGAGTGTCGGTGCTTCATAGCCCACGGAGCACGCAGAGTTGTAGTGATAGGTCACCGAACTCTGTGATAAGGGTTATATTTGGGAGAGTATGTCTCCTTGTGAGGTACCCGCCTTGTTAGCGCCAAAAAAAGATGGAAGTTAACGTATGTGTGTTGATAGCTGAGCTATTAACAAGATCACCGTGAAGTACAGTGATCTTGTTGGAGGATATGCTAGATCAACTCCACGGTGTGCGGGTTTTCTCCAAACTTAACTTGAAGAGCGACTACCATCAAATTCGCATGGAATCAGGGGACGAGTGGAAGACTGCCTTCAAGACGAAGGATGGGTTATACGAGTGGACGGTGATGCCTTTTGGCCTCTCCAATGCTCCGTCCCTTATGCGGGTGATGACACAGATACTGCGCCCTTTCATGGGCAAATTTGTGGTTGTTTATTTTGATGACATTCTGATCTACGGCCGATTGGAGGAGGAGCATCTCGACCACGTGGCTTAGGTTTTAGAGGTTCTATGAGCCAAGCGCTTCTTCCGTACATTGAAGAAGTGCACTTTTATGGTACCCTCAGTGAGATATGTGGTCTCAGGTGACGACATCAGGGTGGATGATGCCAAAGTTCAGGCGGTAGTGGATTGGCCCCCGCCCTCTTCAGTCTCTCAGGTGCGCCGCTTTCATGACCTAGCGGGCTTTTATAGACGTTTTAATGCCGGATTCAGCACTATCATGGCTCCCATTAAAGATTTGATGAGTACTTCCTTGAGTACTGAGTTCCGGTGGACACTAGAGGTGGATGCTGCCTTTAAACGCATCAAGGAGTTGATGACGACAGCTCCTATCCTCGCCTTACCTGATTTCGATCAGTTATTTGAGTTGTCTTGCAATGCTTGCAAGACAGGGGTAGGTGCTGTTTTGAGCCAGAATGGGAAGACGATTGCTTTCTTCAGTCAGAAGTTGACGGGCCGCTCTCCATTATTCAACCTATGACCTCGAGTTTTATGTGGTGGTTAAGGCCGTGAAGTTTTGGTCCCCCTATCTTCTCCACAAGGATTTCTTCATTAAATCCGATCACGAGGCCCTCTGTTTTTTACATAGTCAGCGGTGTGTTAGTGATCGACACGTCAAGTGGACCGCTTACCTCCACCGCTACACTTTTCACTTGCAGTACAAATCGGGGAAGGAAAACCAAGTGGCGGATGCTCTCAGCCGGAGGGCACATGCGTTGGTGACTCTGCGGAGTCAAGTATTTGGATTTGATGAGATCCATGATCTTTACCCGACGGATGTAGAGTTTGGACCAATCTTCGCAGCTTGCCAGCATGGTAATGGGGCGAGTATCTATTACAGGATGGGTTTCTACATCGAGGTACGGCGGGCATTCCATCTTCGTCCCTATGGGAGAAGATCATTTATGAGATCCATGGAGAGGTTTAGCCGGCCATCTGGGACAGGTGCGTACTCATGCGATGCTAAGGGACCGATTTTACTGGCCGACGATGAGCAGAGATACCAACACTTTCATTAAGCGTTGCTACACTTGCCGGCCAAGGGCCAGCATAATAATGCGGGCTTATAAACTCCGTTGTCGATTCCCGAGCGCCTATGGCAGGACGTATCGATGGATTTTATAGTGGGCCTGCCCCGTACTTCTCGTGGTCATGATTCTATTCTTGTTATGGTGGACAGGTTTTCCAAAATGTCCCACTTCATCCCTTATTTCCGCACGACAGATGCGTCCCATGTGGCTTCACTATATTTTCGGGAGATTGTTCGTCTTCATGGTGTCTCACAGAGACATGCGATTTGCAGGACAATTCTGGCGTACACTTTGGCGACTTTTACGGACAGAGTTACAGTTCTCGACAACCTTTCACCCCCAGACAGATGGCCAGACTGAGGTGGTCAACCGTAGTGTGGGTAACCTATTGAGGTGTCTGTCTTCTGAGCATCCCCGTAGGTGGGACGTCGTGATCGCACAGGCCACGTTCGCTTACAACAACATCATCAATCACTCTACAGGCCTTTTCCCGTTTCAGGTTGTCTTGGGACAGTCTCCTACTATGCCCATTGATCTCGCCGAGCTTCCGCTGACAGTGCTTACCTGTCCTTCAGCCGAGGAGTTTACAGCTCGCCTGACGCCCATCCAGATGTCCGTGCTAGATTACAGACCATATATGCCTCCTATAAAGAGGCTGCCGATGCGCACCGCCGCTTTGTTTCCTTCCGCTCGGGTGATTTAGTCACGATTTATCTTCAGAAAGCGCGCCGGCAAGGCACAGGTTCCAAACTTCTTATGCGACGATTTGGCCCTTTTTCCCATTATCCGTGCTTGTGGTACGAACGCTTATGAGATTGCTCTTCCCGAGGAGTATCGCATGCACCGCACGTTTAACGTGGCGGATCTTTCCCCGTTCCGCGACACTCATGCTCCACCGATTCCCATTCCATTGAGCACCGACCATCCAGTCCGCTCTCAAGTCGACCGCAACGAGGGGATTCTAGACAACGAGTTCGTGTCTTCCTCATCGGGTGATTATACTCGTTATTTAGTTCGATGGGTTGGCTGTCCTGAGACGGAAGAGTCATGGATCACCGAGCCTACCCTCCAACACAGCGACCCCGTTTTCTACCAGCAATATACGGAGTATATGGATTCTTGGGGTGGGGTGGGGGGGTGATGCAGGAGCTTAGGGACATGGGCTTCCTTATTAATATTCTTTTATTTTTGTTCTTTTTTAGCGTTTTGCATGTTTAGTATAAATAGACCAATAGCCTCCTTTTGTAACACTTTTGCCATTTTGAGATTGAAAGACGAGAGAGAAATAAGAAGCCCTCTTCATTTTCCATGTTGTTGTTGTTGTTGTTGTTGTGTAGATAACTTCTTTTTTTTACGCTTCCGCACACTAGTTCACATAAAAAATTTCTTATTTCTAGTGTTATTCTGTGCTTTTGTAATAGGATTTCCTTACTATAACATGACCATTTTGTAGCATATAAATGATTCTCATTCTAATGTCTAGTTTGCCTGCTTGTGTTATCTTGTTTTTGTTTCTTCTCCTTACATATACAACGATTCTCATTTGTTGTGAAGGAAACGCTAGAATCAATGAAGAGTCATGCCAAGTATCAGAAGCGAATGTTTGAGCAAGCTGTTCAGCTCGTTCGCCCTGGTGGGGTTATTGTGTATTCCACGTAAGTAGCTTTTTATTTTGGGGTTTTCTAGTTTACCCCGTGTTAATGCGGAATTTAGAGACTCCTACTATGCCCATTGATCTCGCCGAGCTTCCGCTGACAGTGCTTACCTGTCCTTCAGCCGAGGAGTTTACAGCTCGCCTGACGCCCATCCAGATGTCCGCGCTAGATTACAGACCATATATGCCTCCTATAAAGAGGCTGCCGATGCGCACCGCCGCTTTGTTTCCTTCCGCTCGGGTGATTTAGTCACGATTTATCTTCAGAAAGCGCGCCGGCAAGGCACAGGTTCCAAACTTCTTATGCGACGATTTGGCCCTTTTTCCCATTATCCGTGCTTGTGGTACGAACGCTTATGAGATTGCTCTTCCCGAGGAGTATCGCATGCACCGCACGTTTAACGTGGCGGATCTTTCCCCGTTCCGCGACACTCATGCTCCACCGATTCCCATTCCATTGAGCACCGACCATCCAGTCCGCTCTCAAGTCGACCGCAACGAGGGGATTCTAGACAACGAGTTCGTGTCTTCCTCATCGGGTGATTATACTCGTTATTTAGTTCGATGGGTTGGCTGTCCTGAGACGGAAGAGTCATGGATCACCGAGCCTACCCTCCAACACAGCGACCCCGTTTTCTACCAGCAATATACGGAGTATATGGATTCTTGGGGTGGGGTGGGGGGGTGATGCAGGAGCTTAGGGACATGGGCTTCCTTATTAATATTCTTTTATTTTTGTTCTTTTTTAGCGTTTTGCATGTTTAGTATAAATAGACCAATAGCCTCCTTTTGTAACACTTTTGCCATTTTGAGATTGAAAGACGAGAGAGAAATAAGAAGCCCTCTTCATTTTCCATGTTGTTGTTGTTGTTGTTGTTGTGTAGATAACTTCTTTTTTTTACGCTTCCGCACACTAGTTCACATAAAAAATTTCTTATTTCTAGTGTTATTCTGTGCTTTTGTAATAGGATTTCCTTACTATAACATGACCATTTTGTAGCATATAAATGATTCTCATTCTAATGTCTAGTTTGCCTGCTTGTGTTATCTTGTTTTTGTTTCTTCTCCTTACATATACAACGATTCTCATTTGTTGTGAAGGAAACGCTAGAATCAATGAAGAGTCATGCCAAGTATCAGAAGCGAATGTTTGAGCAAGCTGTTCAGCTCGTTCGCCCTGGTGGGGTTATTGTGTATTCCACGTAAGTAGCTTTTTATTTTGGGGTTTTCTAGTTTACCCCGTGTTAATGCGGAATTTAAAGATACCCCTATAGACCCCCCCCCCCCCCCCCCCCCCGGGGGGCATACGTAAGGCACAAGAGGTTTGATGCACTTACCGGGGAGGGGGAGTGATAGTTAATTAGACACCCCTACATTTTGTATCTCTATACACTGCATATTTCAGGGGTAAAGTTGAAAAACATAGTTTTTAATGTTTTTTCTAGTAGCTCTAGGCTTTGCTAAAATTTGATTCAAGTTATCATTAGTTTTGCTAAATAGTAGTCTATTTAGGGTGTCGTGAGTTATGGAAATGGTCTTCGGATTTGTATATCGTACAAGATCTTTATCTCACTTCCCTACCTGTGCTACCTGTTTTATCATCTTTTATATTTCCACTAGGAGATTTATCATCTTTTATATAAAGCTTTTATTTTCTAGGAGATTTATCTCATCTAAAATTATTGACTGGTAGTGATGTAAATGCAATGGACGATATATACAGTTCACTTGGACACTTACACACAAACAAGAAATCGAAGGAAAAATCTCTCCCAATCACACATAATCATAATCTCATAAATCAATATCAATGCTAAGTGATTCCAATGAGAAATAAAGGTAAACTAGCAAGCTAAAGCCAATTAGGAAATGAAATATAATTACTATCTTAAATCTAATCCCTAATATTGGCTACTAAAATAAAATAAAAAAAATGAAAGGTTGAGGGACCCAAATTATATGCACTTTTTTGCATGTTGAGACAACTTGAAAGTAGGCTAAAGCCTTTCCATTTTGGTGTCACATCCCGAGGTTGGGGGATTATAATTAGACTTTATTCCAGAACAGTGTTCCTAAGAAAAACTACAAATCTCTTGCTCAAACTAAAATAGATCTTAGGCATTCTCATGCATTTGGTTAAATCCTGCACGACTGCTACGTTTATCTTTGTTAGTTGCTAGTTATATTCTCTCTTCTAATGTTGAAACGACAATAGTACATTTGACGTCGTTGCTTTCTATTGTCAGATGTACAATAAATCCTGGTGAGAATGAAGCACTGGTTCGGCATGCCTTGGATACATACAAGTTTCTCTCATTGGCACCACAGGTTAGATCACAAGTTTTCTTTTAACAGTTTCCAATATTTGATGGTTAGTTTTTTTTACATAAAATTAAAATGATTGTTAGGCGATTCATTTTCACTTATTTTTGGTTGGGGGAGATGGTTGCCAGAGTTGCCCTACTTCATTTTGTGTTTTTTACTTTTTAACACAGAAGGACATTATGTATTTTTGCATTTTAAGTTGGGGGCAAAGTTGTCTTCTTTAACTATTATGTCGGGATTCAGGTCAACTAGAGGTCTAGAATTTAAAATATTTATTAGGTATCATGAGTACTTATCATAACGGAGATGTGAGTTTAGGGTAATGGTGCTTTATTGCCGGTTTGGCTTCGTTTCTTTAGCCAACCCACAATCAAAACCGAGGCAGAAAAGTTTTCACTTATCTGGTTTTGGATGTATTCGAGGTCGGTTCTCAGTTTGAAGCTACTACTATCTATTTGTTGTGACACCCCGCCCAATTAAATACCGGGTGATCAGTCCTTTATTCAATTTAAAACAAAGTATTTGGTTGGTTCATTCTTAGCATCACTGTCGAAATGCAATTAACATTAATAATCACCTAATAAATAATTAAGCTAGTGTCAAAACATTTTCCATTTTAAGTTATACCCAAAGAACCCATTAATAAATTCTAAGTATTAAGACGTCTACTATTTACCATTCACAGGAATATAATAAATACTGGATATAACTCAGCTGCTAAAATAAATAAGACTGGATAAAACATTCCAGTTCAAGGTTTCAAAACAATAAACCATAATAATACTCAATCCAACTGAAAAGAACTACAAAAGTAAACTGAGTACAGTCTCTCTGATAAAGTAAAACTGAAGATGGGCGACACATGCCCTAAATGAAATGTCTGAATAAAACTAAAAGAAATGATAGAGGCATCTAAATGCAAGGACCTGCAACTCCCACAACCGCTGCAGCTCGCAAAACAATGCAAGCGTCTAAGTCTGGTAATCCTGTGGCTGGGCACCTGATATAAATACACATATATAGCAAAAGAGAGAAGAATAGCAAGAGACGGGTTAGAGCCCGAGGTTTAAAAATATTTGTTTCAGCAAGTATTTAAAATTTGCGATAAAGCAAGTATTATGTGCATGATAGCTTCGAACTCTCACATGAGATTCTCACGTCTCCACTATTATGCACGCCTAACGTACATCTACAACCTAGTTATCTATACCACTCCCAACTAGGTCATAGACTTATGCTTCTAATTATATCTAGTAAGAGTATCCCGTATCGCCCATACAATACATTATTAAAATAGTTTATCTCAGATAACTACATTTCATATTCACCGTTCTACTAATTAATCTTTTACCCAACTAAGATTATTTTATTTATCAACATTACTATATCTACTAGTTTCACATAGTAGAATTATTCACAAGTACATATATATATATAGTCACATCATCCCTATACATATATATACCAATCCTGCACCCTTAGGTTAAGACCACTTGGCGCAATGCATACTCTGCAATCATGTCCCGGTGCATCGCTCACTGCATGAAGGACCGCTGATTCAATCTCTCACGAACCATAGAATTCAATCACAAATATTGGAGGGGAACATAATCCCCAGCCAAATGGATCACGCACATACCTACGCTTCCATTCAGCCGTCGAAACTATCCTACATCTCAGATAGCACGTAACCAAGTTCATATGTTCTGGGTACAAGTCAAATATCCCCCCCAATGGGCAACACAGGATAAAACTGTCCACTACGCGAAAACCTCCTCCTGATAGCCAGCAGCGTAGGTATGCTATACATATAATAGGCATTCTCACATCCTATTAAAATCAATAGGTATTCACCCAACTCGTATATATATTTTCCATACGTAGTATTCTCTCATTACTACTTATAATATAATTATTTCGATTACTCTCTCTCGAAATTTCCAAGGTTAACTTACCGTTCCAATATTTAAAGTATTATTTCCCAACAATTCTGCACTGTGCTAAATTCATCAAATAACAATTTTCTTCACTCAAATTAACTGTGTAACTCGATTTGGGTCAAAAATAGAAATTCCCAGATTTTTGAAGCTGTCGTTCGAACCAAAAGCTATCTCGTTTGAACGAGATAACATGTCGTTAGAACGACATATTGCGCGACAGGGGTTCTCGTTCGAACCAGGCTCAATCTCGTTCGAACGAGATTGAGCAGTTCCCTTCCCAAACTGCACCTGCTACGTTTTTCCACCATTAACAGCTCAAGAACCTCTACTGCTCAGTCCCAAACACCAAAACAGTAAACCAAATTGATATCCTAACATGTTTGGATGATTTCTAGCAACCTAGAATCATTAAATCTTTACAATACATCAATTAAATACAAAATCCCCAAATTTAAACATTAAAGACCTGGTTCTTCCATATTTCAATTCAAGGACCATTAAAACCCAGATTCGTTTCTCAATCACAACACATAATTTCGGGATTCCTATTCTACATGCATAGGGGTTCAATTCTTCATCAAAATAACTCTTAATCTATGATTTAAATTCTCTAAATTCATCCAATTCAATTCTAAATCATATATTTGATTCCTATGCTAACATAAGCACAATTATTGCTAATAGGATGCAAGTAATAAACACTTGCCTTGATTATGATGATCTGATCCGCTGATGAAATTGGTATAGACTTGTTCCTCGTCTTCCGATATACGCTTTGGTGGGATTTGTGGTGTGAGTTCTTGAGTTTTGCACCAAGAACACCTATGGACTTTCCTTCTTCCTCTGTGGTTCTCTCTCTCTCTCTCTCTCTCTCGTAGGTTTAGAAACTGATAGACTCCTCACCCACGTACTGTGACACCCCGCCTAATAAAATACCGGGTGATCAGTCCTATACCAAATTAAAACAGGAATCCCAGTTGGTTTATCCTTAGCATCACTGTCAAAAACTTTTTAAAACTTACTAACCACCTAGTATTCCAAAAGCTGGTGCTAAATTTTAACTTTTTAATTAAACAAAATAGTACATGCGGAAATAAATATAACCCATTCACACAACTGAATAAAACTCAACTGAATAATTAAATTAAACAAATTTGCCGAATAAACCATCGGCCACCAAAGTGAAATCCAATATAAACATCCAACACCTGAATAAATACATCTGAAAACTGTACTGAGAAGTCTGGGCGACAAGCCCTAAATAAAACTGGAACTGATACATGATTCCTACTCTAGGAATAAATGAACAATGCGTCTAATCCAAACTCCTGCTAGCATCCACATATGCCGCAGCTCCGTGTCCCTAGAATAGAATATCAATCCTGGCGTCCCTGTGGCTGGACACCTAAAAGGTTTTGAAAATAGTTTTATAGCAAGGGTTAGAACCCAAAACATTTTGAAAATATTTAGCAAGTGAATTAACTGCAGTAATTTAAAATGCATGAATGCGCTTCATATTTAAGTTAGTGTCGCACTCCCTTGTGGACATTCTCATCCCTCCACTATTGTGCACACTTAACGGTTACCTTAACCCCCACCTAGTTGTACTACCCCGTCCAACTAGTCCTGGTATAACCTCCTCTTGCCATACTACTCTAACCCGAGTATAATGATTTTTGAATTATAAGTTATCTCACAATTAACTTAATTAATTCCTTCTTAAATAGTAGCATATAACCGTGTCACAAGTTATATAAAGTAAATACATTACACACTATATTATTACCCGCATATAATATTGAATACCATTATATACGTACCTTTACTAAAACATCCACACATATAACATACGTATATCCATCCCTCCGAGTATACGCTCGCCGGATGATTCCCTCTAAAGTGCTATCTCACTAGGTGTGCTCACATAACCTAGTTACCCAAGTTGGAATCGCTCACCAACCTGACCCAAAACATAAACGAAGTGGAGGCGGTCATATTCCTTCCCTGAAAGTGAGATAATCTCCTCACCCATATACCGGACGCTATGACCTGGGGATATACTCACCCTACTCCTCAAGCTAGGGGATTCACCCACATCGCGCAACCTCCCTTGATAGCATTAGAGTATATAAATTAAGTAAATATCTAATCACTGATATTTAATAGCACACACAATATATACACACATCTATCTATATATTATCATTACACCGTATATATATAATATAAACCCCGGCTTTACCGTGTACTCAAAAACCCGTAACACTAGCCTGTAGTTTCCCGAGTCTCTGGCCCGACTCAACTTAATTAATTTTCTCACTTAATAATCTCCATCTTCCCGAGTCTGTGGTCCGACTCTAAATAATAATACTCTACACAATAATTTATATGAAATTTGTCCGAGTCTATGATTCAACTCTTATTTAATTAATTTACACATTAATTAATTAACACCAAACCGAGTCTGTAGTCCGACCCTCATTTAATTAATTTACACATTAATTAATTAACACAAATCCGAGTCTGTGGTCCGACTCTAATATAATTAATTCACACCTCAATTATTATACTATTTTTCCCGAGTCTATGGTTCGACTCTAATTAAATCAATTAACACACTTATTAATTTAATACCTATCCCGAGTCTATCGTCCGACTCTAATTAAATTAATTAACACATCTATTAATTTAATACCGATCCGAGTATGTGGTCCGACTCCCAGTTAATTAATTTACACATTAATTAATTCATACTAAACCGAGTCTGTGGTACGACTCTCATTTTATTAATTTACACATTAATTAATTTATACCAATCCGAGTCTGTGGTCCGACTCTCATTTAATTAATTTACTCATTAATTAATAAATACCCTTCCCGAGTCTACAATCCGACTCTAAATTAATTAATTACAACATCAATTAATTTAATACTTTTTCGAGTCTACCTTCCGACTCTACCTTCATTAATTAACACATCCATTAATTTAATAACTTGGTGTCACTCAACCATTATCCCCGGACTCGCTCACTTGGTCCATAACTTAATATTTCCCGAGTCTATGTTCCTATCACAAGGAAACACACAATAGGCATTCACAACCCAAGTAATCCTATAAAACAGTAGGTATTTACACAACCCAATAATTCATACTTGTACGTAATATATTTCTCTCTAATTTTCACCGTACTTGTTTACTTTACGAATTTATTTCACTTTCGTATTAATTCAAGTATTCACACAACTCTAAGGGTCCTAGTTACCCCTTGTTATATCAATTCAGTAGTTACCCTTGTTAACCCACTGACCTAACGAATTTAAGCTCGCTCACGCTTTTCCGTAATTATATTCTTATCATCTCGAATTAGAGTACGTCACAATCAAGCCTATGAATCTCCACTTTAACTCTCTCACAAAATTAAAGTCCAACACTCAATCATAGACCTACTGCCATATCATTATTCCATCAAGGTCCCAAACACTTCCCCGATAAAATTCTAGACATTTGAGGCTTAAAAAGAAAAATTTCAAATTTTCTGGCAGATTAAACACCCTCTAGTAAAATTTCGATTTCTCCCTATACAGAACTCCGATTGACCTGATTCCAAGTTCATTGGATAGCTAAGAGAAATACCTTTCCAGTAATGTATGGTTCACACTCTAATTTGAAGTAAAATTCAAATCGCACACGTTTAAATTCACGTCAAAACTCTGACAGATTACTATGTTGACAGATCAAACACCCTGTAGTACAATGTCGATTACTCCCTCTACAAAACTCCGATTGACCTGATTCCAAGTTCATTGGGTAGCTAAGAGAAATACCTTTCCAGGCATGTATGGTTCACACTCTAATTCGAAGTACAACTCACATGGCATACGTTTAAAGTTGTGTCAAAAATTCTGGCAGATTAACATCTTGTGTTCATCAATTAAACCCTAAGTCATTCAAGATTCATGTTTTTCATCCAAGAACTCATAAAGATTCCATGTTAATCATCAAATATATTCAAATTTCATTTTATCTTTACTCAGGGATATATAATACACCTATTTCTTACTTTGAATCTCAGCCAAGTATTTCATTAACAAAACCCCATTTTGTACCCATTTATCCCCAAAACGAATTTTAGTTTACACATCACTAAAATATGAATTGGATATCACCATTTACACATTACAGCAAGTTAACCACTTGCCTGGAATTGTTCGTAGGGTCTGATCCGTTGGTGTAGTCCCTTAATTCGGCTCTAATAATCCCCAATTGGCTCTTGATTTGCTTTCTCCCAATTTCCCTATCAAGCCTTAGGCTTAGAATATGTGTTTACTGCTGTTTAACACTTCTCCATTTAGGTTAAAACTCTAAATCCCGTTTTTGGCCATCTGGGCCTAATTAAAATGGCCTAACTCACCTCGTGTGGGCTTGGCTATCCCCAAAAATACCCCGAGACCCAATTACTACCCCGGGTACTCTTTTCTGACTATCTCGACCCATCCGGACTTAACCGCGCACTCAGAATTGCCATCCGAAATACTTTTCGACATTTTCAAATTTCAACCTCAAAATGCGACACACGAGATTTTGAACCATTAAACTTAAAAGTCGTCAATTATAAATAATTCGGCTCACTCAAATAAATTCTCCAACTCATGAATTTAAGTTTCTCCAATTTAAATATTTCTATGACTCCCAAAAATAATTAAATATTAAATCCTCAAAATTACGGGGTGTTACACGTACACTCATCTTTAATTATCTAATTTTCGTTCAAAATAATACCCCAAAAATCCAAAAGACAAAAATACCCCTACGGGGTACCGGTTAGGCCTAAAAATATTCCGGAGTCCAAATAAAATACCTTGGTAGAGTTTTCTGACTATCTCGACCTTTCCGAACTCAATGGCGCACTCGAAATGACCATACGAGTTACTTAAAATAATTTACTTCTTTAATCCATTAAATTAGTCCCGACACGACTCACATGAGCGTCCTGACTTAACATACCAAACTGTCGTATTTCCCACTCTCGACAATTTATCAAATTTCATAATTCCATATTACGCATTCACACAGTAATATTCAATAATTCTCATCAATAAGTATTAACCATTGGCACGCTAGTTAATATTTATTTTAATCCGGATTAATTAACAATTAATTTCTCACATTTTAATTTAATTAATCCAACAATAATAATTAATCCCATAACTATTTAATATCATAAAAATACGGGGTGTTACATTTGTCTTTAAATTTCAAGAACAAACGTTACTGAATTAAGAGATATCAACAATTTCATTATAGCATTAACAAGAAAAGTCAATTAAATCATTAATTTTTGATAATTTTAAAAAATCATATATACACATATATATGTAGATGTGTGTGTGTGTGTGTCTCTGTCTTGTGTGTTTTATTGTTCTGTTAGGTTCGGTTCTTTTTTGATTCTTGGCTTGGTTAAGAAGTCAACTCGAGAACCCAAAAGAATCAGTTGGTTTCTAATGGGTTGACCTTGAACTGAACCATCTGCAGAAGAATTTAACTCAACCCACAAAGGCAATTTGGCTAGGATTTCAAGCTCTTTGGTTCCAATGAACATTCCTAGTAATGTGTTAGTGTTTTGGATAATTTTTGAAACAACGTGAAGCATAAAATTAGTGACTTAGCAAATTCTCCTCATCATTCTCAGCAACTAATGGATGGTTGAAGGATTTTCAATTCAAATCTAGTCCATGATTTCCAGCTTGTTTCGGATTCCAACAAAAATGGTCTGGAATTTTCCAGCCTGTAAATTCACAAAGTGAAATTTTTATGGAAAAATACATAATCTGGAATTATAAAATATACTAGAAAATTTCTTCCAATTTCCCGGAAAATGCATGGAACTTTTGGGTAGATTTATATACTTTCCTGGAAAATGCAATAACTTCCCCACTTTTTATTTATTTATTTAATTCATTTTATTTTTTAAAAGAACTTTTGGTTAGGGATGGGGTAGGGGGAAGGGGGATTTGCCGTGGGGGGTTGGGGGTGCGACGCCGAAAGATCAGAGGGAGAGGCAGATGGGATTTGCTATGGCGGGAGAGGAATTTGGCGGTGATGGGGTTCATGTCGAACGTGGCCAGAGTGAAGATGATAAAGAGATGGTATATGTGTATAAAAAACGGCATGTGTGCATATATGTATATGTACATAATATATTATTTTGCTTATATACAAGTTTATATGAGAGAGTGTGTAATGTAGTAATTTAAGGTTTTAGAAGGTTGAAGATGATGGATTTTTTTTTTTTTTTTGGGGGGGGGGGGGGTAAGTATAAATATGGGTTGGGATTTATTTAATTAAATTTGAGGGTATTTAGTGATTCAAGATGATTTTGGACGGTGTTTTTATGGCTTTATCTAAATTAAAAGAATCCCTTACTAGGAAAATGCTTGGGGACAAATGTCCAATCTGGCATACACATTAGGAGCCAAAATTCAAAATGCCAAAAACAAAGCTTCATTCAACATTGAATCATTTCATTCCTTGCACTTTCTGACACAAACAATTAAAGAGAACAATAGGATAAATGGCTCTTCCTAAGTGGTCTTTGATTAAGTGGTTCATAGCTCTGAAAGAAACTACCAGCATTGGAAATGGAATATCTAAATAGTTATCGTTTTTTATCCAATTCTTTTAGTTAGCAATAAAATAGATACCTAAATAAGCATTTTGATCAATAATTAAGTATATATAATTAAATTTGCCAGGTAAGGATCAAGGACTTCTTTTGGGTCACGAGCTAGGAGGGCTTGACCAGAAGCTGTAATTATGTGTTTGTTATCATATTGCTTATCAAAATAGTAGAGAGAAATTATTGATTTTTGAAATCTAATCTATTATACATTTCAGCATCCGAGAATTGGGGGACCTGGCCTCGTTGGTTGCTATAAATCACCCGACGGATATATTGAGTAAGCTATTTCATCCCATTGTATGATATCAGATTTAATCCCTATTTGTTATTATGCATAATGAACATGTTGAAAAGTTAAAGCTGCTAATAACTCCTGCTATATCTTTTACGCTTTAGATATGTCTAGTATGGGGATCTTAGCGAAGTATCCGTGTTTCATAGGATAGCATGGCCTGGTCTTCAATTCATTAATTTTTCTGTGCAGCTGGGAATATCTCAAATTAATAATCAAGCTTTAGCATGTTCTATACGCATTTTTATATACTCCATCCCAAATTAATAGTTGTCTTTTGAAAGCCAAGCATTTTAAGAAATCTTTATACTAGTCAAATCTAACAGCATGCACTTGGATAAATGTTCTCTCAAGGGTATTGATGTTTGCATGGGTAACTTCGTAATCTCACCAAGTTTTCTATACCATTTTCAGAAACAGGACTATTAATTTGGGAAAGCATGTCCGATAATTTTTTTACAAATTTATATAGATTCTTAATGCAAATACTGTTCCTAGAAATTAACGGAGTTTTCTACTCGTGTTTTTGTGTCAGTGAGCACATCATTAGTCAAAGATTACAAGAGTTCGCTATTTTCTTTTAATCCTTTAGTTTATGTTTCTGCAATTTCAATGAATATTCAGAGTTGCCCATATAAAAAAAGTAATGATACGATACGCACACCGGAATTTTGTGCTAACTACAAACCATGAAATTTTACTTTTTTGCGATAAAAAGTAAAAAATGATATCGAAGTGATAATACGTTAAAACATTGGCACCCTAAGTGATATACGACATAACAAGTTGAGCACAATTTCTTTTTATATTTACAAGGCATCGTATATTAATTTCTCCGTGTTAAGCTAGAAATGAACTAATCGCATAGTTGTGATAACTTTTGCAGGGAATGGCTAAGACCCGGTGAGGAAGATCTTGTTCAGAGGTTTGATCCATCATCGTCACTTGATACAATCGGATTTTTTATCGCCAAGTTTAATGTTGGACCAAAGGATGCCTGATTTTTCATTTTGGAAAACATGCGACGGCACATTGGAATTGTTATTTTCAGGAATGCTGTCATCGAGAAAATAGCGTTGAAGATAACGAAAATGATATATTAAGCTTAATCCCCTCACCTATGCGAAGTTTTTGTAGAGCAGGTTTTACCAGATGGAGTAACAATTAATTACTAGAAGTTTTGATTGGTTACTCGTGCTGCTGTTTTGGAAATTATGCTGAATTCTCACAAACACGCAACACATGGTTCAGTCTATGAAGCACCGATACATGTTCGATATGCTCGGATACGTATTGAATACACAAATTAAGGTATCCTTTTTTTTGAATTCCAAATATACTCGAGAGTTACGGACTTGCTCCATTATGGTCTTTTAATTTTTTTTTTTTTATTTAACTTAGTGGTCCTTTTTTTTTTTTTTTTGGTAATCTAGAGTTGGCAGTTTGTTGTGATTGTTATTTAATTGATTATTAGTGACTTTTTGTTAATTTTTATAAAGATTTATAGTTGAATATTGAATTTATGATGAGTGGATGTGACATCCATAGTGATTGACAACATTGTTTGTGGTAAAAGAAATCAATAATTCTAGGCCGACTCATTGGCTTCGATTCACTGATGTGTCACACCCGTATTGACACGTGTTTGGACCTTTCTTTTGAGTCCTACACTGGCTATCTTTTTCGACTCATTGGGTACGGCTCCCTGACGTGTCGAACCCGTATTGACATTGGAGTCCAAACCCGATCTAATACGGGTTCGACATGTCAGGGAGTCGTACCTAGTGAGTCGAAAAAGATAGCGTAGGACTAAAAAGAAATAGCTCATTTCCTCTTCATACGTACCGAATATAACTATACCATGTTGGACAACATTGCACTTTCTCATTTGTAAGGAACCACACAAAACGCCACAAGCTATCAATTGATAGCTCGCCTCGTTTCGTGTCGTGTCGTTCCTTACAAATAATGAGACAACATTGCGTTTAACTAATGTTGAAAAGGTAAAACCTCAAGTCTCACATTAGAGCATCTCCAATGGTGGATGCTCAAGAAAGACGTATTTACAAATTGAAAAGGAACGTGTACCTTCTGATAAGGGTATAAGTTTGTAAAAATTATTCATAGAAACAAACGTTTGTATGAAAAAAAGAAAGGTTTATATGAACAACATATGCTCGTACGAAATCATACGAATGATATTTAATCGTCTAAACTAATTAAACCCGTAAGTTGTTCCTATGAATTGATACGAACAAATATTGTCATTTTCTAAATTTAGAAATGCTACTTTTTCCACTACAAATTTTTTATTAATCAGCCCACCATTGTGGACATTAGGTTCTCCATTTTCACTGTTTTCCTCGTCTTCTTTCCCCCCCTATTGGACATGCTCTTAGGGACCAGGTTAGGTAAACAAAAAGGAAAATGCTAGAGAGACCCACTTTGTGGACACATTTCGTGGACACATTGCATTAAAAGCTTATACCTTATTGTTTTGGGTCCCGTCAGGGCATCAACCAATGCATTAAAAATTTTACTTATTTTTGTCTTATTCACGGGTTCACGAAATGTGTCCACGAAGTGAGTGTCCCTAGCATTACTCAAACAAAAAAAGTATCAATCATTAAAATACTGTCCAGGCCCACCCCACTGGCATCCATGGATTTAAAGTCATCACAAATTAATCATTACACAACAATGCCCAATAACACCAAAAGTAGTACAAGTACAAACTAAAGCCCTGTTTAGCTGTGGAAAATTGATTGTCATTTTCTATATCCAGTTTTCATCCCCATTTTTGAACTCTTTTTTTCATAGAAAATTTTAAAAAACTAGAAAATATAGGTATAAATAAAGGAGTATTTTCTAAATGTAGTTTTTAGAAGTTTGAAAGTCCAAATATAAATTACAAAATATTTGAGTGTCAATTTGTAACTTACAGTGAGTCAAGTGGCCAAATTATAATTTATAGAAAGTTTAGGTAGCAGAATGTAAGATACAAAAATTCTAGGGGTCAAAATGTAATATACAAAAATGCAAATTCTAATGATTTAGGGGTCTAAAATGCAATTTCCAAAGATTAATGAAATTTTGAAAATTAGTAGAAAATATGTTAATGTAGTTAGACAAATTGTTTCCTAGTTTTCATTATGAAAAAAATATTACATTTGAACACCATTTCCAGTTTTTTATTTTCGTAAAAAAATTATAAATTTTTTTCTTGAAAAAAAACCTTGTTTTCTATAACTAAATGGGTCTTATCATCTTGCTAAAGAAGTAACCGGAATAATACAGTGGTAACCATAAATCCATGGGAAAGAAGGAAGAGATCAACTTAAAGGTGTAAAAAAAAAAGAATTAATAGGAAATGTTCTTAAATAAAGAATCAAATACCAAAAAAATTCTCAAATATTTTTTAATACACATTTAGTCCAAATGTACCAAAAAGTCCCTTATTCTCTTATCTTTAAAGGTGCTTGCTAGCGGCATGGTAAAATTTTTTTGGCATGGTGAAGGACGTTTTAGTGCAAAATAAAAAGACTTGGACTAAACGTGCATTAAAAAAAAATTGAGGAACTATTTGATATATGCCTCTTAAATAATTATAATGGGAGTAAATATAATTTTACTTAAAATAGAATAAGTTATAAAGTAAATTAAATTATTAATCATAGTCAATCTTTTCAATTATTATACTCGCCCTCAGTTTTCCTAGCTGTCGCCCACCAATTCATCTTAGTGGACCATCCTTGTTCCCTTTTCATTCATCATCTCACTAATACACAATTCATCATCTCAATTGTCCATATCACCTATTAAATTAAAAACTTATCGATTATTTTTTTAACATTTGTACAATGGAATTCTTATACATTAGTCTCATTAAAAAGAGTACAAAAATATTAGTTTGATACAAAATTTAGATATTAACGTGCGACGCAGTTGATGTGTCACATTCTCATTCGCTCGTATTTGAATTTCACTAAGAATATAGCGTTGTGAAGCCCGAATACGAGTGAATGAGAGTGTGACACGTTAATTGTGTCGCACTTTTGTGTCCGAATTTTGTGTCGATATAGAAGGACTCAAAAAGAGTTTTCACCAGATCACTCCTATTAAAGTAGAAACTTTTAATTAAGTCCTATTAGCCTAAATTTACAAAATATACATGACAAAAATACTCTTGACATTATAAAAACTACTTAATCCTAAATTATTTATCGACGTTGCCACTACCACCACTATCGCCACCTGTCGTTGCCACCATCGCTACTACCTGCTGCCGCCACCACCTCCTCCTGCGACCGCCACTAGCAGATCCGTCACCACGTGCTGCCGTCGCCATCGCCACCACCTGCCACTGCTGCCGCCATCACCAGATCCGATATCACAACCACCACCAAATCCACCACCACCACCACTGTACAATAACCATCGATGTTCTTACAACCACCACAGCCTGCCCACCACCGTTTTCACTATCTCCACCACATTTATATTTACTAAAAAGCTTAAAAAGGAGGAGGACAAGAAGGAAGAATAAAATTTAATGTAAATATTTATTACAAGTGTAAACATTTAGGGTTCGTTTGACAATTCAATTCCAAGGTTGAAATTGAAATTGGAAGGCCAATTTCAATTCTGTGAAATTCAAATTGGCCTTCCAATTCCAATTCCAAACCTTGGAATTGGGTTGCCAAACGGGCCTTTATCTTCACAAAAAAAAAGGAATAAAAAAGAAAAGACAAGTGAAATAGAACTTACAATATGTATTTGAATAAAGTAATTATTTACACTTACAATAAATTTTTTAGTAAGAAAAAGAAGGGGAAGGAGAACAAATAAACTCATAGTAAATATATACTTTGAGAATAGTTATTAATATCACTATAAAAATTAATCCACAGTAAAATATTATTTTGAGTGTAAATATTTACGATCACAAATTACTATCACTTACAACATACATGTTCTTATACTCATTCATCTCATCATATTTATTCCTTGCTCTATGTTATTCTTCTTAGCAAATAACTAATTTAGAGTGTAAAAAACAAACACAATACTCTACTCAAAACAAAAACACCCTACAGTTATTATTTTATTGGGTATATTATAAAATTCTATGTATTATTATTATTATTATTATTATTATTATTATTTTACTGAGTATATTATCATGGAGTTACACTAAAGTTATAATACACCCTATCATATACAACATATACCCACTAAAGAACATATACTCTACTCAAAACAAAAAAAAACTAATTTTATTTCATTTATCTTTCGTATAAAACAAGAGAAAAGAAACCCTCATTTCACTCCACAAAAAACCCTCAATCCTCTACCTCCACCTCCACCTCCGCCGCTGCTCATCAATCCCGCCACCGCTTCTCATCAACCCCTCAATTGCGCATCAACTCTGTCGCTCCGTTGCTCCACATTCCCTCCTCATGCAACAAGAAATTAGCAACAACAGGTACTACAAAATAAAAATAAAAATATATAACTATATTTATATATTGTTTATGTGATTGTTCATTAGTTTCCTTAATTATAAATAAATTTAGGAGAGATACAAAAAGTAAACTGATGGTTTTGATTGTGAAGAGAACTGAAGTTAACAACAGGTATATTATATACAAAATAAAAATGTATATTTATTAAAATAAATATATCAGTATGTTTTGAGGACTCAAAAGTCCATGAGGTTATCATTGTCAATAAAATTTGATTTAATCTAAAACGTGCATATGTATTTCTACTGTTATGGAATGCTACTGTTATTTTTTTTTTGGATGGCTTGAAACTTATATGTTTGTAAAGTATGAATGACTTTAAGCCATATTATCATTATGGAATGCTACTATTATTATGGAAGCCAGGAGGTAGTAATTTTGTTATATATTTATTTGGATTGGATTGGATATTTTAATAGTTATTTTTTGCGATGGCTAAATAATGAAAACGGATACGGATATTATCCGAATCCGAGGTATCCGAGCGGATACGGAGATGGATAGTTGTTTTAACTATTCGAAGAATACGACGGATAGTGCATCCAGATACCGGATACGGATATGAAAAACATGGTATCCGATCCGTATCCGTCCGTTTACCACGACCAGATTAAAATTCTATAATTAAAAAAACCCTCAGGTTAGCAACTTTTGAAACTTTGGGAACAAAATCAAAATTGACCCCAAACTTCAAAAATCCAGTCATCAGTGTTTATCTTTCTTTCTGAAATCCAATTTTTGTTATTTCTTTTTATTGTTGGAAATCATTTTTTGGGTGAAAAACAGTTTTTTTTCCTGCTACATATCATTTTTTTAATATCAAATTTTTTTTCTTCATATTTTTTATTTTTTTAAAATTATTTTTCTATGATTTTTACAATTTTTAAATAAAGTTTTATAATTTATAATTTTTTTATTTTATACTTACATTTAACTCAAAAGATTTTGAAGATAAAATTGTTATTTAATATTCTTAAACAAAAGGTGAAATGGTGGAAGAGTGGGAATCGTCTAACCCATAATTTATATCATTATAATGGAGGATATTGAATATAACATCTTCTATTGATGTGGGTAAGATGTCATCAAACTTGGATTATTAAAAAATTGTGACGATGTTAGGTTTTAACTTGTATAGTATGACTATCCACATTTTATAAAGATGGGCAGAATTCAAACCTCATTGCCTCAGAGTCTGATTTATAATGGGGAGATATACCTGAGAATCAAAGTATATACTCCACTCCATTTATCTAAAAATAATTGTCCCCCTTTGAAAATTAGAATAACTCTACAAAATCCAATCTACTCGAAATGATTTGTGATCATCTTGATCGGTATATACACTTTTACACCACGAACGCAACATTTATGATTTTTATGTAACTTGCCCACCCTGATTGCTTCAGCGGTAAATGACGAGTCTAAAGATATCATAGGCATCGTGTTTGATTCTACAAAAATGACTTTAGTTACATTTAAGTGGGGACGTTTGTTAACGGTGGTTCTGACGTAGCGTCTCTCCCTGTTTAGCTCGTACGGAGAAGTCCAAAGAGATTGTTCGGTTTAGGATTATAAAGAAAATACAATAAAATTATGAACTAGTTTATCTTGTCAACTTTTTTAAATATAAGCTTATAGTGAGCTTAGCTTGAAAAAATCTAGAAAACGTGGATTTGCAATTTTATATTTTTTCGATGAATCTGAATATATGGAAAAATTTGATACGCCAGGGTTTCACTTTGAGGGTTTAGGTTTTTCATTTTATAATTTAGGGATTATAATTTATGGTTTTGATTTTAGGATTTAGAATTTAAGTTAAGGATTTACGATTTATGGTATAGGTTTTAGGACTTACTAATTAGGATTTTAATTCCACTTAATAAGCATAGCATCATAACATAAATATATTTATATATCATATCTGTTACCCCCCTTTGAAAATCGAGTTCATAAAAAACTATTTTGAAAATTCGAATATTTCTCAATGAATTTGAGAAAACTCGTGATAGGAGTTCTCAAGTTTGATTCATAATTTTTGCATGAATTTTTTTTCCCACTTTTATTGATTTATGTGAATAAAAATACCTTTTAAATACATCCTTATAAGAATTATGAATTTTGACAAAATACATATCACTTGTATGATTGCTCCCTGATGGGTTTTGTCATCATGTGCAATTTTATAATTTTTTAGTTTTATATACTATTTTTGAGACAAAATTCCTATTTTAGGATGATTCAAAAAGGAAAATTGAACTTTAAAGTAAGGACCGTGAGTGTAACTTGGAGTTTATAAAATACAAATTAGTTTATATCTATTAGTATTCATTTTTATAGTAATTCTAGAGAAACTTTTAAATTAGACTTAATTACATTGGTGGTCCCTGAAATTTTGACAATGTAATCTTTTGGTCCTCAATTTTTTTTTTGTAACATTTCATCTCTAAACTATGTTATTTTTCAACTAATGGCCCTTCCGTCAACGTTCTTGTTAAATCCAATCAAATTTGTCGTAAAAATGTCCTTTACGACCACAATATCCAAACTTCATACCCAAAATAAATTCAAACCATACACAAACTCATTATTTGTAAAGACATAACACGCTTTATGTATATTTTTTTTGTTCTGCCGGGTATAATTTTTGGTTTGTTTTGAGCATAATGCTTGAATGGGGGCGGTACATGAAGTTTATGCATTGATATAGTAGTCACATCGATTAATTCTGTTGGATTTAAATGAAACATTGACAGAAGGACCACTAGTGCAAACATAACAAACATTATAAGCATAAATGTTACAAAAAAAAAAAAAAGTTCAAAATCCTAAACGTTACACCGTCCAAAATTTAGGTCCCACCAATATAATTTACTCTTTAAATCATACCGACTAAATTATTATAAAGACATTAATTAGTCTTGTAAATTGACCTCATGTGGACTTCATTAGTCACACAGGGCATGATTAACACATTCTAATTTTTGGTGTGATTTGAATGTCACTTTAAAATTATTCTACATTTTATTAGGGCTGGTACCGAGATTGATAAAAATTAATAAGGTTCATTGCAAAAATTATAAAATAGACCTCCTTTATGTATATTGATATAAAAAATGGACCCTCAACATATAAAATAATAATAAACAGATCAACGAGAGATCTTATCCAATCGCTCACTTAACACATACTCAGGACTGTCTCTGCATTTTAGGTTTTAATGACCCTTTTTTAAATTGCTACAGCATAGAGCCACTCCACTTGCTTGTATGTCTTCTTCTTTTTTGGTAAAAAATAAACACAAGTCCATAAGTTAATTATGACAATAAATGGTGGGCTAATGAATTCAAACAATCTAGAGAAGCTGCATGTAATGTAGGGTCATCAAAAATCAATGTGTATGACTTATCTCCAAATTTAGAAGCCACTCCAATGAGCTAAACCTCTTTCTATATATAATATGGTGATAAATGATGTGGTGTGTTTCACACTTACTATTTATTTACACGTGAAACTTGAGTTTTATGAACATGTCTTGATTATTGTAGTCGGCAGAGTTGTGATTAGAAATGTGTAAGATCGAGTCGTGTTCGTATCGGATTTTTATCGAAAAAATACTTGAAAAACATGATTTCGGGACGTAATTTGGTAATTCGGACACGTATTCGTGTATCATTGGTGTATTTTGAGTGAGATATATCAACTCAAGGTGTTCCCACTCAAAATGTATTAATGACACGCAGACACGTATTCAGATCGTCAAATTATGTCTCAGAATTGAGTCGTTGTAGCGAGACTCTTTTTATCGTGTTCGTGTCTAAAAGGATAATGTTTTTATCTTGTAAAAAATCATATTCAAATTCGACCCATTATCTTAATGTGTCATGTCGTGTTCTCTCATTATGACCCATTACAATAATGAATTATTTTGAATCGTATGCATGTTGACACATTAACCAATATTAACCACAATTAGACTTATTAATTCATTAACAATACTAAATCTCTCATTTAGTAACAGTCGTTATGGTTCAATTAACATTAAGCTACATAAAATTTTTAGAAGTCCTAACAATATTTTTTAACGAATTAAATATAATATTTTATCGGATTGACACTAATATCGCTCAAACTATTTTAAATTATTACGTGGCTGGTATATAGTGTAATCTTTAAATTTATTTATAAAGGATTGTGGAGGTTTATCTCTTACTATGCTTTTTGGTATTACTTAATTTGTATTTTCCTTTCAAGACGTAGTAATAATCTTAGGTCAAACTTATCCCTGGTCTGTTGAAAAAAAAACACCTACAGCCACTTTTGCTCTAAGAGAGTAAATATACATGATAAAAAGATTAAATAACTAGGCCAATTCATTTTCTATGAAACAATTTTTTTTAACTCATATCAGCTCTTAAATGATTTTTAACTTTAAATCCATTCTAGTTGCATTTTTCTACATAATTGTAAAATTAATTTTCAACATGCATTAGTAATAATCCAGTTGTACTAATGAGTTGTTTGATTGTATATACTGACATGTTTAATTAGATTGTCAAATGTAATTTGTAACTAGAGTATTTAGAAAATATAACAAACTAGAATTGACTATATTTGTGAAAATCAATGACAAAGGAATTTTTGTGATTTAATATTGACAAAGTTTTAATATATTGATATTTTATTTTTATTTTTTTCTCTTTGTCATTGTTTTATTTTTACATAGTGAAAATGTATTTTGTTTTCTACATCGTGAAATCTGTAACTTTAATTGATTAAGTAGTGAGATCTTAAGTATTTAGTCTTGTATGGAATGATTTAATTACATCATATTCCATATATTTAGTTTTTAGTTGTTGGTCATGTTGAGTGGTGATAATAATTTCTCGAGATATGTGTCATTTTTTAAGGAAATAAAGAAGGATAGTCGGAGGCGATTATGGGAACTCATTAAAATTTTAAAAATACATGAGATGAGTGAAAATTAAAATATTCGAAGTATCGATGATTTTTTTTAATAATTTTGCCCCCCTTAAGATTAAATTCTGGTTTCGTCATTAAGGGTTCACCCATTATCTTATAACTTCATGTCGGTTTCTAGCTTGCTATCGTGTCTTATCTCATTTTGCTAGGTCTAAACATGATCAATTATTTATATACAAGCGATTAACTCTGCATACAATACAATTAGGGTTAATTTGACATGGGATTAATTTGATGCATAGGAAAAAAAGTGGGATATGATGAAATCTTCTATCTTAAGTTAGGATAGTTTCATCCCACAATTAATGGAATAAGAGGATTACTTAGAATAATTTATCTTACTAAAAATCTCATTTCATCTAAAATTAAATATGGGATAGGATAAAATTATTCCATCCTACCTCCTCCTCATGCACATGAAGTTTTTTTTTAAAATTTTTAAGGTGATACTATCTTTTTGTGTGTGTATGTGAGTGATTTCTATAGTATTATTAGTTGTTACACTATAAATTATTGGTGCCTGGAGTGAATTTACCAATAAAAATCATATGCATGGGTAAAGCTTGGAGTTTTATCCTATTGTGTTTATTTCAAGAGATTGGTTACCGACTCCCATGTCTTTTCATTTGTTGTAATCTCATTCTCTATTTTACCATTCATCTATTTAATTTTTCATTTTACTATTATGTCTTATTTGTTTTTCATAATCATATACATTTTTTAGAAAGGGTCGCACATGTAAGTTTTTTTTTTTTATGATGAAATCAAGAACTTTCAAGAGAGATTTCATGATAGCTTTTTTGGGTTTAGTCTCGTCTCCAAAGTTTTGTTGGTCTCGCATCCTATGTCTTTTTTAAATTGTATTAAGTTCCATAATTACTCAAAACCGCCACTAGCGGCACATATTTCTTTTCGCAGAAAAAATGACATGTGTCCCAGAGTTGTCACAATAGGATGAACAACTAAAAAAACAAATACATGAGAGTGGATACAAATGAATTTTTAAAAACAGGATTAAATACTTAAGATCCCATTTCATCATCTCGAATTCATAAAAATCAGGGCTATGGGGTAAGATCGTCATAATCGTCCTTAGTGATAGATTGCATTTTCTAAAATAACAATATTTAAGAGTGGAGTGTGGTTTTCAATCCACTCGTATTGATCTAAACCCTTGCCCACTTTACGATAATGCCCATTCAATTTTATTTAAATTTCTTTTAAGTTGTGATGGGCGGTGTGGTCGTCATAAAAAGAATTGTTGAAACCAATCTCAATGTAGATGAGATATGTTATTACTATATGAATGTTAAAAATAATCTCACTATCATTTGAGGCCTCACTTTATATCTAAAAATTTAGTTTAATGGATCCCCAAAATTAATAAGGGGATTGAGAAAGATGCTATCATCTCTTACGAGCTCTTTTGTTATCCAAAAAAGAATTATTAATTAGGTAAAGGAGACAAAAATATAAACATAATAAATCTGAAAGTATATATGCTCACAATGACTAGATAGTCATTGAAATGATTGGGGCAAGTGTTCAAAAATTTGTCCTTAAGTCAAATATGCCTCGCAACGGTGCTTCATGGATTTAATGACAACCGTCTCCCATGACATAACAATCAACTTCTTGGAATGACAACACTCCAAATCGCAAGGAAAAAGGCGAACCGATAACGAAACAACTCTTTTATTAATGAACGAGACAAACAAAATGAATAAGAAATTATAAGGACATGTTTTATAAATGTCCAGGTTAGTATCTAGGCTTTTCAGTTTTATCCTATATCTCAGCATATATGTCGTATACCGCTATTAACGGCTTGTCTCAACACGATCATCTGTTGACGGCCTTAATCTGAATTCTGTGCTTTATGTGCCCATCATCACCAACATCGTGCATCGTGCTCAGTATCTACATTATGTGTTTGAGGTAATCTTTTTTTGATTCATATATCTATACAGGAAAAGCTTACTGGTTGAACCGATTGATTAAAGTAAAAAATGAACCGATTCGGTATTGGCTAATTTTCTGTACTGACCGAACTGATCCGATTAAAGAGAAAAATGAACCGATCCAATAATGGCTAATTTTCTGTAAAGGGCGAACCGATTCGATAAAGAAAAATCGAACCAATCCGATTGGAAAAACCGAACCGATTCGATCCTTTTCGAACCGGTCCGACGTTCTTAGAAAAATTCGGCGCATCGGATTTTTGAGTATCTATAAATTCCATCTTCGAAGGTGTTTTTGTTTAAGACTTTGAGGGAACACTTTATAGACCTAATACATCAAGTCTTCATATGTTTCAAGTCCAAACATCTTGAGATTCACCAAACAGTTATAATTATATATGTGAATCATCCTAAAACCCTATCATATCCATTCGTGGAGCATCTTGTGTGGAGAAGAAGGATCTCTACACGGCTGATCTTGGAGCATCTTGAGGGAGCTCTTGCTGACAACAATGAACCCGTGCCTGAGGGTCTTCGTTTGTCAAAATGTATTTCAATATGTATGTAAGTGTTTACAAATCATATTGAAATAAAAAGGTTTTGCCCCTTTGGGGGATTTTTCCTCATTTGCTGTGTGTGATTGATCCATGCTTAATTTGAATATGTTTAATTTTTAATCAATAACCTTTAGATGCATGACTTAGGTGTGTATTTAAATCTGGATAATTAAAAATTGGGTTTAATTAAATTAGTTTTTCCGATTGAACAAAAAACGCACTCTCAAATTGGTATCAGAGCCAATTACACAATTTCACCATGTAATTTTACGCAAAGTTTTTTTCTTCTTCTGAATATCAATTTAAAAAAAATTGATTTCTTGAAAAGGCGTTTGTTCAAATGAAAAATCATTTAATAAAATTCTAGTTTTTGTGGGGTTTAATTATGCATACTGGAAAGCCCATATGAAATCCACCTTTAAAGCCATTGATGAATGTGTGTGTATTCTTGTTGAAAATAGGTGGACATCTCCCACCTTCACTGTTGAAAACATTGAAAGTTTAAAATCTGTGGCTCAATGGACCGAGGATGAATTTAAATGATCCACGTATAGTTCTAAAGGTATCAGTGTCATTTTTGGATCCGTCACTTCTGACGAGTTCCGACGCATAATGACGTGTACCACGTCTAAAGAAACATGGGATGTTCTTCAACTTACCCATGAAGGCATGAACACTGTTAAAGAATCTAAATTGCTGAACCTAACTACACAGTTTGAGACTATAACTATGCTTGAGAATGAATGTTTTGATGATTCTATGAACGCACTAGTTTCAATCTTGGTTAGCATATTCCTAATGCACGGGTGTAGTTAAGAAAATCTTACATTCTTTGCCTAAGCAGTTCATCCCCAAAGTCACTGTGTTAAATTTTTGAGGAAATTTGAACTCTATTAAATTATAAGAATTAGTAGGTGATCTTCAAACCTATGAAATAGATATGTTTCCTAAAGTTGTTAAAGCAAAAGATAAAGGGATAGCTCTTAAAGCCCAAGCTAAAAAGAATTTCGAGTTAGCCAGAGGGAAGGTAGAATCGTCTAAACGGAGTGAGGAAAATACGTCAGATTTTGATTTCGACTTTGATTTAGATGATTTGGCTTTGTTTACGAAGAATTTTAAGAAATTTCTCAAGTTAAAAAATAGTGGCGAGTTTAATGATAAAAAGAAATTTGAGAAAAATAAAAATGTCAAGAATTTTGAAAAAGAAAAGAAAGACACACAAAAGAGAAACAAAGAGAGATGTTATGAGTGTAACGGTAAGGGTTATAGAGCTTTTGAGTGTGCTACAAGGCTGAGCAGACTAGCCAAAGAAAAAGTCAAAGTTGTTCTTAATACTACCCTGAGTGAAGATAGCGAGGTCGAGTCGGTGGATTCAGGAGAAGAATCACCGCATGAGTGAAGCTTCACCGCATTCATGGCTAGCCACGTGAGAGATTTTGATGCACCTCATGTTGATGAGGATGCCTCTTCGCATGGATATCTCGGCATTGGGAGTGAAAGAGAGGATGCAGGGAGTGAGAGTGAGAGTGACCTTAGTCGCGCTTATGCTAATTTATATGCTGATTCATTTAAAACCAAAAAGCGTAATAAATGTTTAGTTCTTAGGATTATAGCATTAGAGAAAGATTTAGGAGAGATGAGAGAGAGTGAGTCCTCCTTTTGCACCACTTTGAGAGAGAGAGAGAGTCTATTTGTGGAGAGAGGGAGAGAGTCTGTTTGGAGAGAGAGAGAGTTTGTTTGGAGAGAGAGAAGTGTTTTGAGAAAGTCAATGGGACTTGACAAAGCAAGTGGCTAATCTGATGAGAGACCTCTGTGCATCCAAAGAGGCTCGAAAGATTCTGGAAGTCCTTGTTGCTCAGCTCACTCACGATCTTTAGAGAGCACGGGAAGTTAAAGTTCAAATCGAGGATAAATATGGAAAGATGCTCCTCGCCCCTACTTTAGGATTTGGTGAGAGGCCGAGAATTGGGTTTGATGGTGCGTCCACTTCACAAATTTCACCTGGACCAGTCCCTAAGTTTACAAGAATCCGTATGTTCATCCACTAAAACCCAAGAAAGTTATTCAGTCAAGAAAAGAAAACCGAGGTAGGCCTCAAACTGTGTACTTTTGTACTTATTGAAAAAGGAAAGTCCACCTGAGAAAGTATTGATATAGTTTGGGTCGGACAGGATGTACTTATGCTCCATCACATCCCACGAGTAATCTCACGAGACTGAGAGAGCAGGTTGAGTTTTTAGTTGCTACTTCCTAGAGTTTAATAGGAGAATTCCAACGCTTATCTGGACCGTCTGTGGATACTACCAACTTTGCTACTAGAACCACCATCAACAAGGGCAAACAAAAGGTTACTTCCTCTTGGGTACCTAAGAATGACAATAAAGCTCGTATTTCTCATGTTGCTCTGAAAGCTCAGAATACCTCATAATGGTATTTTTCCAGTGGGTGTTCTAGACACATAACTGGTGACATCTCATTTTTTATCTCCTTAGTGGATCGCAAGGAAGGTAAAGTCACCTTTGGTGATGGGAGCATGTCTAGCATTGTAGTAAGAGGTACTATAGAGATACCAGGGTTTCCTAAGATGGAGAATGTGTTGTACATCAAAGGTTTGAAGGCAACCATCTCAGCATCAGCTAACTTTGCGATGCTAACTCTATAGTTAAGTTTGACCATGATGCTTGTAATGTTTGTGATCAAGCCTCTAAACTTATATTGCAAGGGGTGAGGACAAAAGATAATTGCTATGGGATAGTGCCCAAGACCTCATTTATCCGCAACAGCACCACAATCACTCCTATGGATTTGCGACATCAATGTCTAGGTCATGTGAAATTTAGAGATTTAGATCGATTAGTAAAAAAAGACCTAGTACGTGGCTTACCATCTCTTGGAAGACCAACTTCCACAGTTTGTGGACCCTGTTAGTTGAGAAAGTAAATTCGTAGCCCCCACAGGAAGTTGAATTCCATTATGACCTCCAGGGTACTTGAGTTGATTCACATGGATCTTATGGGTCCTACTCGTACAGAAAGTCTTGGTGGTAAGAGGCATATCCTCATGATGGTGGAAAATTTCTCCAGATACTCCATATAGGTTTTTTGAGGGAGAAATCAGATGCTGTTGCGTTCCTAATGACCAAGTGCTGTGTCCTACAAAATCAACACGGTGTTGCTATCAATAGAATGCGTAGTGACAATGACACTAAATTTATGGAGATTAAAGTAGATCTTTACTGTGATAGCCTTAGGATCAAACATGAGTTTTCGATCGTAAAAAACCCTCAGTAAAATGGGATCGTTGAGAGGAAAAATCGAACGATTCAGGAGATGGATAGATCTATGCTCCTTGTTCGTAAAGTTTCTAGGAGATTTTGGGCAGAGGTGGTGTCTACCACATGCCATACGGTGAATAGGGTTTACTTGCATCCACATACGATTCAGAAGCCTTATGGATTTTAGACTGGATAGAAGCCTAACCTGGCATATTTCCATATTTTTGGGAGTAAATGGTACATCCTACGGGATTCAAAGCAATTAGGAAAGTTTAAATCTTGGAGTGACAAGGGAATACTGTTAGGATATTCATTGAATAGTAGAGCATATCGAGTTTTTAACCTGAGCAGCTCTAAAGTTATGGAGTCAATTAACATCACCGTGCAAGATGACGAACCTCCGACATTAGTTGACCCCAACCGTTTGTGTGAGGATGAAGATCTTTTTGCTAATGATCCCCTTGTCCCTCACACACCCAGGGTGGACCCTGCTCCTGTCTTAGGGGACACACTTGCTTAGGTTTGCAAGAGTCATGACTCTACTACCATTTTAGGAAATCCCACCTTAGGAGTCAAGACTCCTGCTCATCTTGAGAATGTCGTTATCCATGTTTGCTACACGTCCAAAGTCAAGCCCAAAACCTATAAAGAAGCACTCGAGGATAAACATTGGATATCTGCTATGCAGGATGGGTTGCTTTAGTTTAGAAAGAACAATGTCTGGGAACTTATCCCCCGACCTAGTGAGACTAACGTGATTGGTAACAAGTGGATTTTCAAGAAGAAAATGGATAAAAATGGTACTATTATCTATAACAAGGCTAGGTTGGTCACTCAGGGCTACACACAGATTAAGGGTGTAGACTTTGAGGAGACATTTGCTCCCGTTGCAAGGTTTGAGTCCGTCCGCTTATTACTCGCCATCGCATATCATCTGAGCTTCAAGTTATATTAGATGGATACCAAGAGTGCCTTTTTGAATGGCATTCTACATGAGGAAGTATACGTGGAACAACTAAAAGGGTTTGAGGACCCTAAGCATCTAGGATACGTCTATTATCTGAGAAAACCCCTGTATGGTTTGAAGCAAGAAGACTGTGCTTGGTACGAGAGGCTTACTTCATATCTCTTGGCCCGTGGCTTCAAGAGAGGGGGAGTTGATGAGACGCTATTTATCAGGAGAGATAACGGTGCTACTTTGATTACCTAGGTCTATATGGATGACATAGTCTTCGGATCCACATGCTCCCAACATGCTCACATCATTAATAAGGAGACAAATAGTGAGTGTGATATGAGCATGGTTGGTGAGCTTACATTTTCCCTTGGTCTCCAGGTTCGTCAGCTAGAGGATGGGATATTCATCTCTTAATCCAAGTATGCTAGAGACCTCATGAAGAAATTTGGTTTGGACTCCGCTAAGAATGCACGTTCACATATGGGTACATCAAAAAATATTAGTAAGGACACTTCAGGCAAGGATGTTGAGCAAACCTTGTATCAGAGTATGATAGGCAGTCTTCTCTACCTAACTAATAGTCGTCCCGACATCGCCTTTAGTGTTGGAGTCTGTGTGCAATATCAGGAATCCCCCATAGAGTCACACTTACTCGCTCTAAAATGTATTATCAAATACGTGAGTGGGACTCTTTCCTACGGTATTTGGTATTCCTTTGATACCAATGACCGACTGTCTACCTATTGGGATGTCGATTGGTCTGTGGATGCAGATGGTTGTAGAATCACCTCTGGTGGGTGTTTTTATTTTGATTCTAGTCTTGCCTCTTGGTTGAGAAATAAGCAAAACTCCATCTCTTTATCCACTACAGAGTCTAAGTGTATAGCTATCGGGAGTTATTGCACGCAACTTCTATGGATGAAGCAGATGATGGAAGATTATGGGATATCACAGGACACCATGACCATTTCCTGTGATAATAAGAGCTCGATACACATATCCAGCAATCCTGTCCCACACTCGCGCACAAAACACATTATGTATTTTTGTTTGCACTTTGTATGGATGAACATTTGAGATAACCATACTTACCCTTTCATTTCCATATTCCATGTGACTGTTTGATAATGATTTGAGATGCTACATCATTTCACCCATGTGATTTATATTTTTTGGAGTCATTGAGATGCGATTCCTGATATCCTCTACATGTTTGGATCCTTATCTTCTTTATTGCACACATTCACGGTATTATTTGAGTATTGTAATAGTCTATCACATATTGGCTTGAGTGTTTCCATCTTAATTCTGTCTATATAATAACCAAAATGCCATAAAACTTGACAAGATAGTAGTGGCATGTAAAAACCGTTTCCCGTGAGGATTTAATTGAAAAAAAATATGATGAGTGAATCATGGGAAAGGGTTGCGAGAGTTTAAAATTAACTCGTTGTGAAATCCACTATTTAAAAAGAGCCCAAAAAAATCAAATGGCAATAAAAAGAAATATATGCCAAATCAAATGGGCCAATTGGTTTAGTTTCATCACCTCAAAAGAAAAATATAATGCATAATTATTTATGAGGGTGTTTGGATGGAAAGAAATGAAAAACGGGTTCGCATGTCTTTGAAAGTCATGAAAAAACGTTACATTATTTTGAATGTTATTGGTGTGGAAATCACTTTGAGCGTTGATTTGATTGAGTCAATTTCTTTTAATTCCACAATTTTTACACCTAAGGAAGATGTTGAGTTCATTTGTTAGGAATATCCAACATTCATCGTGCACATATGTTATGGTTGTATGTATTTATTTTCCTGTCGAATTTGTTCACATCCCTTCATTTTCGCTATCACCGACTTGGTTGTTTGGTGTTTTTCATGGTGTGATTTTTTGTTGTATATTTTGTGAGAAAAAATTTGAAAATTCAAAAAGAGAAAGTGGTTCTCCTTGTGACATTATCCATTTGCATTTATTTGTGTTCTACTTATTTGTCTATTTGGGGACATCATAAAAAGGGGGAGAACTAATTATGGGGATATTTTTAAGATTGATTTCATAGTGATTTGCTTGAGCTTAATTGATAGTTATTTTTGCTTATCATTATATTTTCAAACTGTTACGTGTCACGGGTATCTGTCTCTTGCCTCATATGTGTAGGTATCAAATTAAGGATTATTTTTTGCATACCTTCATGAGGACAAAGGAAAAGATTTGAAGATGTTGAAGTTTGTTTGAAGACATGTCATCCATTTAGTATTTCCAGTTTTTGGGTTTAATGGGGGTATTAAATTGTATGTCATTTGGTTTTCAATTTGAGGTAATATAATTCGAATTTTTTTTGTATGTACCGGCATAGACATAGGGTAGATTTGTAAGGACACATTTTATAATTGTCCGGATTAGTATCTAGGCTTTTTAGTTTTTTCCTAGATCTCAGCATATATGTCGTATACCGCTACTGTCAGCTCGTCTCAGCATGATCATCTCTTGACGGCCTTAACTCGAATTTCGTGCTTCACATGTCCATCATTACCAACATCGTGCATCGTGCTCAGTATCTACATCGTGTGTTCGAGGTACCATTTTTTTGATTCATATATCTATACAGGAAAATCTTACTGGCCGAACCGATCTGGTTAAAGAGAAACATAAATCGATTCGGTACTTGCTAATTTTTTCTATTGACCAAACTGATTCGATTAAAAAAGAAAAAGAACCGATCCAGTACTGGATAATTTTCTATAAAGGGTCAACTGATTTAATAAAGAAAAATGAACCAATTCGGTTGGCAAACCGAACCGATCTGATCCTTTTCGAACCGGTCTGACGTTCTCAGAAAAATCTAGCGCATTGGATTTTTTGAGTATCTATAAATTCCATCTTCGGAGGTGTTTTTGTTTAAGATTTTGAGGGAGCACTTTATAGACCAAATACATCAAGTCTTCATATGTGTCAAGCCCAAACATCTTGAGATTCAGCAAACACTCATAATCACATGTGTGAATCATCCTAAAACCCTGTTATACCCATTCGTGGACCATCTTGTATGGAGAAGAAGGATCTCTACACTCCTGATCTTGGAGAATCTTGAGGGATCTCTTGCTGACGATAACAAATCGCTGCCTGAGGGTCTTCGTTTGTCAAACTATATTTCATTATGTATGTAAGTGTTTAAAATCATATTGAAATAAAAAGGTTTTGCCCCTTTGGGGGATTTTTCCTCATTTGTTGTGTGTGATTGATCCTTGCTTGATTTGAATATGTTTAATGTTTAATCAATCACCTTTAGATGCATAACTTAGGTGTGTATTTAAATCTGGATAATTAAAAATTCGGTTTAATTAAATTAGTTTTTCCAGTTGAATAAAAAGCGCACTCTCAGAAATTACGTCTGAACAAACCAAGTATAAAAATGAATGCAAAGGTAAAATATATAGTTGGTTAAACGACATGTTATGAGCGGTTAAAATCGATCATAATCGTCACAAAGTTTGGACAATTTTAAAATAAAAAATTGATTTAAATTGGGGCTGAACAAATAAAAAGAGGCTAAAAAATTGTAAAAAACCCAATATGACCCGAAAAGTTAATATTTGAGATAAGTCAAATACAAAGCCCAAGGTCCACTACCTATGACCCATGAGCCTGAGCCTGTGATTTGCTGTGTCGAGCTAGATCGAGTCAGGTTGTGGTTGGCGATGGCGGTGATAACATGTGCACGTGGACTTAAAAGTCAATCTAAGACTGTTTCAGTCCTCCTTCCTTCAAAGAGCTGGAATACCCCAAGGGTACCAAACCCATAGGCCAAATTAGGTCATAATATACTACACAAATTTTTCATATTTTATCTATATAAGAGTTTAGCTTTTCATAACACTTTAACCAAATTTCATGTTATAAATGGGTACTTTAGACACTAATTTATTATTCATTAATTTATGATTTTGTATATGTGAGTATACCACATTATATTCATCGTGGATAATAACACATTTCAACTCGAAAACTTATTGAAAGACGCGTGGTTTTCATATTAAATTCACCTCAAATTTGACTGAAATAAGATTTTATAAACCCCAATAAACATGAATTCCAACAAACCCCCACATGAATGATAATTGGTTGGGTTAACATGTAAATACTATATAGACACAAAAGAGAGCCACTACACCTTAACTGATGAATTGTCACAGTAAAAAACCCTGACAAGTTGCCCTTGTCATGGTAAAAAATCGTGACAAGTTTTGGGGTGATAAAAATAATTGTCACGGACATTTCACGGTCCAAGTTCGTGACACGTTTTTCCTTTCACGAACTTTGACCGTGATAAGTTCGTGACAAAGAAAAACTTGTCACGGACTTTGATCGTGATAGGTCTGCGATAATTATTGACTTGACACGGACATGTCACGATCAAAGTCCGTGACAAGTTTTTCTTTATCACGGATTTGTCACGGTCAAAGTCCGTGACAATACTGGGCAACATTTAAAAAAAACTGCTGGGCAGTTGTGGCCACCGCCACTGCCCAGCAGTCTATTTTAACCCGTTTTACAGAACCTATATATATATATATATATATATATATATATATATATATATAGGGAAAGGTTCAAAAGTGAACATTAAGAGTGAACATTTTAATGAACATTAAGGAAACATCCAAACCCATTTATTTTAATTCCTATGTTGAAATTGGTCCGTGCCAGCTGCATCTGAGACCATTCCGGCCAGCCCGTCCCCCCCATCCCATCCCAATCCAAACCTAACCCCCTACCCCCCAACACCCTTGGCAGCAAGTATGGAAACCCTTATGGGGGTGGGGAGTGGGTAGGTGGGGGTGGGGGGTGATGGCCGGAATGGTCTCAGGTGCCGCTGGCATGGACCAATTTCGACATAGGAGTTAAAATAAATGGGTTTTGGGTGTTTTTCATTAATGTTCATTAAAATGTTCACTCTTAATGTTCGCTTTTGAACCTCTCCCTATATATATATATATATATATATATATATATATATATATATATATATATCAACCCATATTCATTCATTCATAAGATTTAAAGCCATACAATAGTCATTCAATCATTATATAAAATAATAAATAATAAACAATAAATAACATTCAATACTCAAAGTTGTTATTCATAATCATAATAAACAATAGAAATCAAATTATTATAAATAATTATTCAATAGTCATCACTTTGAAGGAGGAAGGTAGGCCATACTATATAGGAATTGAGGCAATCCTCAATAGTACTAATGCCACACTGCTTATTCAACTACATGGGTTCATTCCCTTTTTTCACGTACACATTCATGACGTGGACCCATGCCTCGTGTGGTTGCAACGTACGTTTATGCTCCATAGTACCAGGATGTGTATCCGGGTCCCTCAACCTCTTAGCTATTCTATCGCCACCCCATGTGTCTACTACATACGCAATAGGCCAACCAATAGTTGAAACTGGCCTTGGGACGGGGGGTATGGAGGGGGGGGGGGGGGTATCGATGAGGGTGAGGGTGAGGGTGAAAAAGACAGAGTAATGGTCCCATCGTCCACCACTTTCTCCTTACCTTTCACTGAGCTGGATCCAACCTGGCCTTTAAAAGCACCCTTGATGTACTAGAACATTTTATGTATCGTTCGCTCCAAGTTTTTCAACTTCTCCCTATGGTTGGTCAACAACTCATCCACCTTGTGATCCAGCCCAGCGGTGTTTGACGCAATCCCGAGGAGCTTTGCCTTACCCACCCAAGAGCTCACCCCCAGAATATGGCCCTTGTGATCTCACCTCCTTAAGGTTTTCCTGAAATAACAAAAAGGTACACAGTTAGCTAAATTAATAACAAAGTATGTGATTATAAATTTTTATTTTTAAGACGTATTTAATATTTTAACTTAAAATAGTGGCGTCCACGTTCGGATGACCTCCGCATACTTCCACTTCTTCGTTCTCATTGCCACATAGGCATCGAGCTTATGTGACTTACCCCCAGGGCCACTCCCCGTATCCTAAAATAAAATAATGCAAAAATAGTAAATTAATATATAATTATCATCAAATAGAATAAAATAAAACTAAAATGAAAGAACATTAAAAACTTACTATCTTGTGCTCTACCTTGGCGTAAGACGTACGCCCGGAGTAGTGCACGTCGACCTTCTTGGCCCGATTTTCCCTCCCCGATTGATGAGAGGAAAATTGCCTTTCGAGACCTCATTATCGACAAACTGTTGCTACTTGCCAATGAAATTGGCTCCTTTGAGGGTACCATGTCCCTAAGTCGCAAGATGGACTCTCGGTCCTAGCCAAAGTACCATACGCGCATATTTTTCTTCCACGTTTTATACTGATCTCTTAATTGTTCCAGCGTGGAGTCGCGTAAATCTGGGGGCATGCCAAATTGTTCCTGCCAAAAAAATACAAAACAAAAAGAAAGTGAGTTGGTAGTATTTAAATTATAAAATATAAATATAAATACAAAACAATAAGAAAATGAGCAAGTACCTATAATGCCCCCCAGATGGCCATCTTAAGCTCATAGGGCACTTTCCTCCAATTCATGTACCCGAGGCCAATAATCTTCTTCAGCAACTCTAGGGCCCTAGCTTGTAAGGCCGTCTTGTTCTATTACAGTCCCCATTTTGTCCCACTTTGGGAGCCTAGTGCTAGAGGAGCCCTTCTCGCCTCCACTTCCCTGATGCCCTGATGTAGACATTTCTTGTAAAAATTGTTATGATTAGTAAAAACATATATATGAGAAAATAATCAAATCTAAATGAAAAAATCATTAAATTGATTGAAATCCAAATGAATTAAAGCACTAGAAGAATTCATATTAAAGACATTATACCAATACAAATCTAAAAATTATTTCAAATTCGGGTCATGTCCCGAATTTTGAATTAATACTTAAACTGATTAAAATTCAAATTAACGTAGTCACTAACCAACCAACCAATTTTGATTCAAATCCAAAAAAATTGATCAAATCCAAATGAATGTAAGTATTAAATTGTTGTCCAATAATAATAAAGCACTAGATGAATACAAGTTAACAACATTATAAGAATATAAATCCATATCATAAACCAAACTAAGCATTGTTTGAGATAATTGGAACACTTATAACAAATCTAAATTTTGTTTCAAATTTTAGTCATGTAACGGACTTTGAATTAATGCTTAAACTGATTAAAATCCAAATTAACATATTCACTAAAAAACCAACCAATTTTGATGTAAATCCACAAAAACTGATAAAATCCAAATGAATAAAAGCATTAAATTATCGTCTGATAATAATAAAGCACTGGAAGAATACAATTGTTTCAAATAATTGGAATACTTATTACAAATCTAAAAATTATTTTAAATTTGGGTTATCATCTAAAAGGGGTTGATATTCTGTAGGAACAACCAAGTCATCCACGCTACTGGTTAGAGTCTTTGGCGCTTATAGGACGATTGACCATTCGTCGTTGTTGATATACTCCTAGTTAAGCACTTGCTTGACTTTTTTGAAAAGCACAAACAAACATATCATCGCTCACATGCTCGTTGCTCTTCAACTTGGACAAATCGACCATGATCAACTTTACAAGAATTTTTATCCCCAACTCTTAGCCAATCATAGTAAAACACAACCTCTTTGAAGCTTATATAGTCCAATTCAAATATATTCCAAATAGTAAGTCATTTCAACTTCAACGAGATTTTTATCTTTTGCGCTCCCTCTAAAATAAGTAAGAGCCTTATATGAAATACCTGAGTTCTGTAAATTTATTATTTCCTCATACACCCTTGCACCAAATATATAAATATATCCTTGTTGTACTAATGTTCCATGAACAAGGGTCCGGTGGCTAGACGAGCAAACCTTGATGTCGTATCACCCGTCTTTAAGAGTTGAGATTATAGACAAATTAATTATGTTAGTTTTAAAGCTTTCTTATAATATTTCATCTAATAAGAGACATTCTCATTATAATTACCTCGTCTGACACCCGAAACATCAATTCACTGTCTGATTGTGCCATTGTACTTTGTCTTTTTTGTTCCCACATGCATCATAGTTCCTGCATTAATTGTGATGAGCGTATTACGAAATTGATCATGTATAAAAATTAAAATAATATAAACTTACCTTTTCCATTCTTCGATATCTTCATGTGTGTCAAATAGATAACGAGCTACTTATTCATGCTACAAACTCATTAATTTCATTCGCTTGCCCATCACCTGACTACGCTCATCGACGATCTCATCCCTATTATCCACGCTATTTGGGCCAGTCATATATTTCTGAGTGTCGATTGATGACTCGAGGGTGATGTATTCCTCTGCAATTGATCCTTTAATGTATCGTGCATTATTAACATAATCTTTGAAAACTTTCATCAACCTTTCAAACAGGTACATCCACTGATATCTAGCTGGTCCGCAAAGAAGTGCCTTGTCGCATAAGTGTATCAATAAGTGAACACTTGTGTCAAAGAATGATGGGGGAAAGTACTTCTCCAACACACAAAATGATTCGGCAATGGATGCTTTTACGATCACTTCGTGCTTTCGATTGATTACCTTTTCACATAAAAGTGTGAAGGAGATGCTAATTTGCATAACGTGCCTCCACAAATCCTTGTACTGGGAGAAACAGTGTTAAAACAACGGAGAAATTAATTGCATGATCACATGTCAATCGTGGGACTTACACTTATGTAAATCATGGGTAGCATAATTCACAATCCTTTCCAAGTTGGATAAAAAATTAGATCAAATTATATATTGTGTCTAAAAGGACTTTGATTTCCTCACTTGTCAAAGTAAACGCACTAGGGGAATTATTGTCCTTCCCCTACTATCTTCTTTCAACCATAGTTGTGGCTTAAGTTTTAATGATATAAGAACTTTTCGTTCATTTTCTCCATCCTTTGAATGACTCCCACCAAGGCAGTGCCCACAATATGTTCAGTGAGTTATTTTCTATTTGTATCACATTCAATACATGGCGCACCGAGTTACTTTTCCAATAAGGCAAGTCAAATAAAATTGACCTCTTAGACCATGCCTTTCTTATCTCACTTTCATTCCCTGTTGATGTCATCTTATACTTGACATTCTTCAATTTGTGATTCTTTTCTGGCTTATTAGGGCAACAATTAAAAAATTTACTTTCAATTTCTGAACCTGAAAGTTATCTCGAAGATAACCTATGTTCAACCCCGTCCGTACAAAATTGGAACCTTTCTCAAATCTAAAACTATGAGTGGGGGGTAAAAACCTCCTATGGAAATGGTATATATTTTTTTCGCTAGCAATGAAACACAGAGGTTCAGCTTCATCTCCACAAATAGGACACCCCAAATTATCATGTACTACACAACTGGATAATGTCCCATAAGATGGAAAATCATGGATTGCCCATATCAATATAGCTTTTAGCATAAACTCTTCTTTTTTAAAATAGTCAAATTCTTAAACACCCTCTTCCCATAACTCATTTAATTCTTCTACCAAAGGGGCCAAGTAGACATTGATGTCCTCACTTGGTGCCTTTGGCCCAGGTATCAACAAAGACAACATAAAAAATTCAGGTCTCATATACTGTGAATGAGGGAGGTTGACTGGTGCTAATATCACTAGCCGTACACTCTGAATGGTGCTTAGATTTCCAAATGGATTGAAACCATCCGTTGAGATTGCCAACTGAATGTTACACTATTCTCAAGAAAAATTGGGATACTCATAATTCATCCTCTGCTGAGCTATTAAATCAATAAGATGACGCATCAGATTGTCCCTTACTTCTGCCCTAGCATACCAAGTCACTGCCTCTGCTATCCATGGTACTATGAAAAATCGCTTCAATCTAGGCCCAACTGAAAAGTATTTTAACACTTTTTAAGGCACTTTTGAGCTTGTGCCTTCCTTGCCAGTATATTGCACATATCTAGGTTCATTACATACCAGACACCGATCGAGATTTTCATACTCCTTTAAGTATAGTATGCAGTCATAGACATAAGCATGAATTGATTTATACTTTATTTCCAAACCTTTCAAGCCATTCTTCGTAATATGATAGCTATTTGGAAGCGTATTCTGCTTGGGTAGCAAGCGCTTCACCCAATTTAAAATTCATGTCACGCTATTGCGAGACAAACCATATTGGATCTTCAAAATATGCAAACCAATCATGGCATGTAAAGTTATTTGATCTTTGTCACGACCAGGGTGCAATAATTGGGCCGCCTTAGGTTTTAAACTTTGATTTTAATCGTCCAGGTTTATCCCGATATCTTTATGAGCACCTGAACCTTGTACATCGTTAGTGACCTCATTTTCTTTCACTTTGAGAACGCGTGTAATATCGATTTAAATTAAATTCGCAAGTTTAAAAGAACCCTTATTTAATTAGCGTCTACTTTTAAACCAAATAAATTCAACCCTTAAACATGCATCTAAATCAACCCATCAAATATAAAGCATGCGACACAAAGTTAAGAAAAAATCCCCGAAGGGCAAAACCTTTTATTTCTAGAACTTTAAAGAATTTACAAGACCATTGACTTACATACAACCTGATAATCGCCCACAAGTGTAACGCACGGTGTCTTCGGTAAACCTTCAAAGCAACGGCTAGAAACAGTGTGACACAGAAATACCCGCAGGTGTCGGTTCCTACATCGGCGGCTGGAATTTTTCCTTTCCAGGAGGGAAGCAATGAAGAAGAGAACGGCTTCTCCACAAGGGTTGAACAAACTCAAAGTTGTGTTCTTGGGTTACCAAAAAGATTCACAAAGGATTGGCAATTGTGTAAATCAAAATATGAGTCTTGGGACTCAAAAAATATGAAGACTAGAGTAATTTGGACTCTCAAAAACGTCTTCTAAAGTCTTGCAAAACAACTCCCCCGAAGTTGGTATTTATAGGAAAAAATATGAAGAGTCCCATGTTCTTAAAACTCTAAAATTCTATCCAGCGTAAAAAAAAAACAGCATTCTTTAAGGAATTTTCTCTATCTTCAAAAGGTCATAACTCCTTCACCGTAGCTCGGATTGAGGTGCCGTTTTTTCCAGTATCTTCGTTGCGGAGATATATTCAACTTTCTAGTTGACCAGACCTCCGAACTATGGATGTAAAATTACGAAAATGCCCTTGAACTCTCCTATCGTGCCTTTTTTCACTGTTTTGACTTCCCTTGCGTACCACTTGCATTAAGTCCCTAAAATCTTGGACTGTGAAGTCGTTGAGGCAGATGTGGGACATATTAATGGAGATGTTAAATGCTTGATTCCCGGAATTCGGATTGAGGCCGTCGAGTGACATCTTGAGGTGACGTGCCAAATGTAGCGGCGTACGACATACACAAATGAAACATGTTGGACATGAGAAAAATGTCCTTACAAATCTTCCCCTATGTCTATGCCGGTACATACATAAAAAATCCGAATTATCAAATATGAAATTGCCTATACAAATATACCCTCCCATGAACCCAAAACTGGAGAAGGTACAAATGAATAGTCTTCATCGTTTGTTCTTCAAATCTTCAGGAATCTCAAATCTTTTCTCATCAGGGTGTGAATTCAGAGATCATCAATGTAGTACCTACACACATGAGATAAAGAAAAATACCAAGTGATGTATCGAGTTTGAAATGAGATAAACATAGATACCAATATATGATAAGCATAAGTCAAATCTCAAAAACTCCCCCAAAATTCAAACTCCCCCAAAATCAGATAATTCTTTCTCCCCCTTTTTATGATGTCCCCAAATAGACAAATAAGAAGAATGAATCATACAAGCAAGCAAAATCGGGGCGTCACGGTATAAAAATCAAGGCATCAATCAAATGACAAACGTGCTCTTGCTAGGAGATGCTAAAAAAAATCTTCGCAAACTATTTTTGATTTTTTTTCAATTTTTTATACAAAAAAGAGATACCATTTTGAAAAAAAATGTAAAACATGATACCAAAATCACACCATGGATTTAGACTCAAACAACCAAGTCATGGAAATGAAATGAATGGGTGTAAACACATTCGATAGGTAAATCAACTCAATCAATCATATGTGCACGATGCATATGTGTACTCCTAACGAATGATCATCAAAAGTATCCTTAGGTGTAAAAAAAATTTGTTGAATTTAGATGACATCGTCTTATGCAAATCAACAAATCAAAGTCAAAGTGATTTCCACACCAATAACGTCCAAAACTATGTAGCGCATTTTCAAATATCAAGGACGTGCAAACCCGTTTTAATTCTCCAACCAAACACCCTCATATATATTTTCTTTTAGAGGTAATCTAAATTCTCAAACTTTGGAGAATTGGTGCGAAAACCTAAATGGCCCATAATTTGGCATGGATTTCTTTTTATTGCCTTTCAATTTTTTTCGGGCTCTTTTAACCTCTTTGGACCCCGGATAATAAAATTCCTCAATTTTTTAGGTCCAATTTAACGGTGGCTTAGTATTCGCAAAGGTAAAATGAACCTTTCGCAGCCCTTCCCCGTTTCTAAAGAAAGCACACAAACTCACAAAACGGTTTTTATATGCACAATTTCCTTATAAAAATTATCGCGCTTGGTTCGTTTTAAAGACAGGATTGGAGTGAAAACACCCAACCAACATGTGATAAGACAAGCACAATAATCAAACAAATCCGTGCATGTGTGCAATAAAGGAAATATGAGTCAAACATGTAGGAAGTAACACTTAATTACATCTTAATGACTCCAAACATTATAAAGCACATGGATGAATTGACCTATTGTCTCAAAACACTATCAAATAGTCACATAAAAAAATGGAATGATGTTGTGACTCGGTCATCCAAAGTGTTCATCCATAAATGGTGCAACAAAAAAAATCTTTTTGTATTTTTCAAAATTTTTCAAAAAAAAAATATATATATATACAAAAAGTACATGTCACAACGCTAGCAAAAATATATCAAAAAGCATAACTAGCGTATGACAAACATGCAAACACAATCATCTATATGATATGGCAAGAGAAGAATCATGTGCAAGCAAACGGGGATCAACTTGTCTAAAATCTAGTTCCTCCAAAAGTGATTTCCTAACCCAAATGGATGAAACACGTCGACAAGGGGTTTTGGGAACCAACAAAATACTAGACTTCGAATTACTAGGACCTCTTCCAAGATCAAAACAAAATCGCCTAAGGTGACCATTCCTACCACAATATGAGCATGTGTAAACGGGTGGGATGACACCGAAAGTGTGATCTTTTCTAGCGTCCTTGGAATTAGTTGACCCTCTAAAACAAATAATGGTTTTGGTTTTAGCATTAGAAGCATGAGAACACGATGATCCATTACCATCACTATCAAACCTACTTGAGTCTGTCAAATCATTTTTTAACTTCAAAATTTTTGACTCAAGCAAAGAATTAGACTCTTCCAAATTAAGGGACGCCTTCTTCAAATTATCAATTAAACTTAACAGTTTATCACGCTCCCCCTCAATTAAAACAAACTTATTCCTAAGAGTCTTTTCGCGTGCCGTAAAATCATCGATTAATTTTTTATCCTCGACGGCACAAACGGGAACCCTAGAATTTTTTAAGTCCTCCAATTCCTTCTCTAAAACTAGGACTCTCTCATCACTCTTCTTTTTGGCAATTTTTAAAGAATCAAAATCAGTACACAAATTACCAAAGTGCTCACGACAAATATCACTTTGAGTTTGAAACTCTTGCAAATATTCAATTTTACTTTTAAAGAGAGAATTTTCTTTTTCCAAAACTTTAATTCTTTTGCAAAGTTTCAAATTCAAACTTTTTAATTTTTCAGCACGGTCGTGAAATTTTTCAAAAATAGGCTCCTCATTAAATGGGCGTTCCATTGAAAAATTGCGATTTTTCATAAAACTGATTTTAAAAAATCAATATCACACAAATTTTTGCGGAAAATAAGAATACGCGATAAATTAGCGTAACCTTCTCTGATACCAATTTGAAGACGTGAGAAGTCAAATTGTATAAAAAAAAAGTAAATCTTTGAAAAATCAAGATCACGCGATAAATTAGCGTAACCCGCTCTGATACCAATTTGAGAACGCGTGTAATATCGATTTAAATTAAATTCGCAAGTTTCCAAGAACCCTTATTTAATTAGCGTCTACTTTTAAACCAAATAAATTCAACCCTTAAACATGCATCTAAATCAACCCATCAAATATAAAGCATGCGACACAAAGTTAAGGAAAAATCCCCGAAGGGCAAAACTTTTTATTTCTAGAACTTTAAAGAATTTACAAGACCATTGACTTACATACAACCTGATAATCGCCCACAAGTGTAACGCACGGTGTCTTCGGTAAACCTTCAAAGCAACGGCTAGAAACAGTGTGACACAGAAATACCCGCAGGTGTCGGTTCCTATGTCGGCGGCTGGAATTTTTCCTTTCCAGGAGGGCAGCAATGAAGAAGAGAACGGCTTCTCCACAAGGGTTGAACAAACTCAAAGTTGTGTTCTTGGGTTACCAAAAAGATTCACAAAGGATTGGCAATTGTGTGAATCAAAACATGAGTCTTGGGACTCAAAAAATATGAAGACTAGAGTAATTTGGACTCTCAAAAACGTCTTCTAAAGTCTTGCAAAACAACTCCGCCGAAGTTGGTATTTATAGGAAAAAATATGAAGAGTCCCATGTTCTTAAAACTCTAAAATTCTATCCAGCGTAAAAAAAAAAACAGCATTCTTTAAAGAATTTTCTCTATCTTCAAAAGGTCATAACTCCTTCACCATAGCTCGGATTGAGGTGCCGTTTTTTCCAGTATCTTTGTTGCGGCGATATATACAACTTTCTAGTTGACCAGACCTCCGAACTATGGATGTAAAATTACGAAAATGCCCTTGAACTCTCCTATCGTGCCTTTTTTCACTGTTTTGACTTCCCTTGCGTACCACTTGCATTAAGTCCCTAAAATCTTGGACCGTGAAGTCGTTGAGGCAGATGTGGGACATATTAATGGAGATGTTGAATGCTTGATTCCCGGAATTCGGATTGAGGCCGTCGAGTGACATCTTGAGGTGACGTGCCAAATGTAGCGGCGTACGACATACACAAATGAAACATGTTGGACATGAGAAAAATGTCCTTACACACTTCATGAACTCCATATACGTAATCAACTAAATCCTCTAGAACATTATGATCTAAATTACCCTCCTGCCCTTGTACATCTATCCTACTTATTGATTTTTGTGAAGGTTGCTCGGGGATAAAAGGAACATGCGATTCCTCGTGAAAAATCCAAAATTGATAACTATATTGCATACCCCATCTTGACAAATGTAGTTCAACTATTTTTTACTCAAACACCTTACCATTCCTACACTTAGCACACATATACGGTATCTCTTCATCATTATGACATCTCTTTGCGTATTTCGCAAATTCATTAGCACCTTTAGAAAACACATACCATAATCTATTTGTCTCACCCATCCATCCTTTTTATAAAAGATATCCCATCAAAATTACTACAAACAATCACCTATTATGGTTAAGAAGCATATATTTATGGATTAGTATAAACAAAAGTGTAAAAATTTAGTTTCTAGTAAATGTTTTACTTCAAGATTGACATTTCATCTTTCGGTGCTATATTATAAAAACAATATAAATTAATTTTATTATTAACACAAATGAATTATGAATCCTATTTTCTCCGTCTCCTCTAAAGGATGAGTGGTCCTATCCTCGTCAAGATCGCATATTTCTGTAATACGCTTAGCAAGTCATCTACATTATTCCAATTTGAGGAAAATTCGGCAGCATATGCCCATGGTTCTCCAAATACACGACATAGATTTGTAAGTGTTCATGCTATTTCAATTCATCAATTGAAATAAAACTTAACATCGCATCATCTAGTATGTACCCAGAGAACATTAAGAGATGGCAACAGAAGTTCCCCACAAAGTAACAAGTGTAAGCCACTAAGAACATTATTATACAGAAACTATGTTGTCCCAAACTGTCCAAACGGGACAATTCGAGAGATCTTATTGTAGGGGTAATGACTCTCGAACATGTCTAAAGGCTATTAAATGCGCACACATAAGAACTAGAAGGCTAGTATCTATGCGCACTATCTTTAACTTAAGAGGCTTATAACATAGTTATGAATCATTTCTGTTTAATTATTTAACAACAAGCTTTTAAAATTTATAGTATGTTTCATTTCAGTCTTATTTATATTTCCATGGTAAATATGTTTCATTTCTGTCTTATTTCTATTTCTACATTATATATCATTATTCGGTAGAATCACAACCTTAAATGTTAGAAATGCCTAGGTCCAACTAACTCAATGGTCATCTAAATGTTCAAATTCACTAGTCAACAACAATTCAATAATCCCAAACAACAATTCAAATATTAATGCGATACTTTGTCCATATAACTATACTTGAAAGAAGACAAAAGGGTTTCAACAAAATAAAGTTTAAACATGTGATACATCTACATTTCATTTTATTTAACATCAATTAAGATAAAAATGCCTTTTGAACTATATGCATGTGATACATCTATATTTCATTTAAAATATTCATCAGTTATACAAGGATAAACCATTGTAGCTTTATTATTACTCTCTAGTTATTTTCAAATGCATGCACTTAATTTTCCCTACATTTTATGCATATATATACATATGTATGTATAGATACCTTCAAGAATATGAAAAATCAAGAGATCAAAATCGATAATGGTTGTAGTGGCCTCTCTTGAAATCGTACAAATGCAAAAAAACCTAAAAATGCAACAAAGCCCACAAATGCAACCTAAGAAATTGCAACAAAAATTGACAGCAACAGTTAAAAACATGAATTCGAAAAAGTTCAAATCCCTAAGTGATAATTAATCCTTTATGTTATGTAGAACGTTCTACATTGTGGTATACTTTTAGAACCTAATATATATCCAAGACTAAGTACATGTCAACTAGTTTTTATCCACATTGATAACACGACTACAAATTTATTCACACAATTTGCCAGCTAGTATCTGTCACAAATTAACATATGTTAATATCCAAACAAATATGTCAATAATCAAACAATACATGACAAAAGGGGCAAATAATTAAAAATAAAAGTACCTTTGAAGTTCTGGTGGTGGTGGTGGTAGCGGTGGGCTAAGCTAGTGGTGGTGGTGAAGGTATAAAGCTCATATGGAGGGGTTATTAGTGGTAGTAGTAGGTGGTGGTTTCAATGTCTAAGGAGGAGAAGAGGAGAAGAGGAGAAGAGGAGAAGAGGAGGATGGTAATTGCTTTAAATCGAGAGAGATAAAGTTTGAATTTTTATTTTTTGATAAAGGCTTGTTGCTGCCCAACCTAGGGATTTTTTTTAATGTAGTTACGATCTTGCCATGATTTTTGACCATGAAAACATTTAGATGTTGTCACAAGCAAAAACCGTTACATGACCGTGACAACATACTTGTCAAGGTCTTTGATTGTGACACGACCGTGATAAGGTGTTGTCACGATCAAGGGTCGTGACAAAAAATGCGTGTTTTGTTATCATGATTTTTGATCGTGACAACACTAGATGGGTGAAGAGTGACCTTTTATATTTTGGTGTAGTGAGCTTCTATTAGAAAAATCCTGCATTGGCAGAGAGAGGTTTTAGCCTTTAATCTTCCCTAGTGAAAGACTATATGATTTACTGATTGATCAATGAACGTGTGTTTTGAACTTTTCAGTTTTTTGGTGTAAATCAAGACATTATAATTCACGTTGTAATTTTCCAAACAATGTTGGTTCGTTTGATTATGTTCACTTTGGCCTTGAACAATTCTTAGTTTTATAAATGCTTTAGATAATTTCAGCCTTTCCACATTCTCATAGAAGCTACCCCTTCACACTTACATATGTGAAGTCCTATTTAGAGTATCCTACAATACCCCACTTGGATTTGTAAGTTATATTAGTCATTAAATGATATGCTTATCCTAACAAATGTTATAGGTAATACTGTTTTATCATAGGAATATGTATGAGTTTAAGAATTCATCACTTCTCACTTGAAAAGTCAATCAAGATTCAGTTGTCCCTTTGAAACTAGAAAATGGGATCTCCAATAATCTAGATAAGACTGCCATTAAGATAACCCTTTATTTTGTAGTCTTTATTCCCACTCCCCTCCGCAAATAATATATTTCATCTTTATTCAAACCTTTAGTTAATGGATACGTGATATATTCCTTAGACTTAAGATGATTGATGGAGATTGTTACATTAGAGAGAAGTTGTTTATGGTATTATGTGTTCGACGTATATGTCGAGACTTACTGTTATAGATATTATTTTGTGCTCTGCCAATTGCTGATTGGCTATTATAATATATGAAAATTACAGGCACAGGTTTTGGCCACATTATAATATCCTTTAAAAGATGATGAAGTCACTCTCTACTTCTCCAATTTGATCTAAATCTCTAAATTCAGATTACATGGTAGATCTGGCAATACAAATCTGTTTCGAGAATTTTTAAGAGAGCTCAAGACTATCAAGAGTAAATACATATATCCTGTTGGCTTCATTATACCCTTCAAGTATAACTGGATATTTTGTGTAGTAGCAATCTATATTTTAAGGTATATCTAAGAACCCTTATAATAACTTTCCAATGGTCTTCTTCTGGATTATTTGTATACCTACTCAGTTTACTAACTGAGCAAGAGAATCTAGATGAGTTTAGTTCATGACAGACATTAAACTACCCACAATACGAGAGTACTCTAATTGAGATATACCTTTACCAACATTTTTATAGAAATGAAGATTTGGATAAATATGTGTTTTAGCTATGCTATCACTACATTTATTGAACTTATCAAGTATTTTCTCAATATAATGAGATTGAGATAAGAAAAGTCCATCTGATGTTTTAGAAATTATAATTCTTAATATAACATCTTTAATACCCACATCTTTCATATTAAATTTACTGGACAAGATTCTTTTTGTAGATTTAACAATATCCTTATTACTTATAATAATAACCATATCATTTGCGTAAAGACAAACAGTGACATAACCATTTTGAGTGCTTTTAACTTAAACACATTTATCACACTCATTTATTTTAAATCCATTTGATATCATTATATTGTCAAATTTCTTATGCATTGTTTAAGTTACAGTTTTAATCCATAGATATATTCAACAATCTTACACACTTTCCACTCTTGCCTTGCAACTTTAACCTTTTCTGGTTGTTTCATACATATCTTCATTTAATTTCCCATTCAAGAATGCAATTTTAACATCCATTTGGTGTATCTCAAGCTTATGCAATGCTACAATATCTAGTAACATTCTAATGGATTTTATTCCTGTAAAAGGTGAGTATGTATCAAAAGAATCCAATCATTCCTTTTTATTTATAGACTTTAACCACAAGTCTTGCTTTATATTTTTTGATCGATCCATCTGCCTGAATTTTCTCTTGAATATCCACTTACATTCAAGAGGTTTATTTCCTGAAGGAAGTTCCACTAATTCCCAAGTATGAATGTACCTGATGGATTCAATTTCACTACTAATGGCCCCTTTCCAAAATGGAGCTTCTGGAGTTGACATTGCTTCATTAAAGCTTTAAGGCTCATCTTCTAACAAATAAGTTAGAAAATTTGTACCATAATAATTTGAAGTTTTTGTCCTTTTAATGCGTCTAGGTTCTATGTCATACTTTTTACCAATCGACTATTTATTTATATTGTCTTGATGACTATTAGAGGCAATGCTGTAAGTTCCCTTATCAGAAGTTACAACAAATGACTTATTATGAGGGAATATATCTTCAATAAAATATGTGTTTCTACATTAAATGATTGTATTTACGTGTATATTAGGAATATCTTATTTATGAACAAGAAAGCAGTAGGCACTGTTCTTAATTTCATAGCCAATGACAGTGCAATAAATAGTTTTTGATCCTACTTAAACCTTTTTAGCATTAGGAACCACTACCTCTGCAAGACACCTACACACTTTAATATATTTATTACAAGGTCTTAGACTTTCCACAATTCATATGGTGTCTTATTAGTTTTCTTAAAAGGATTTTTATTAAGAAGGTAGTTGGCAAAAATAAATCCCCCCCCCCCCCCAGTTTTGAGGTAAACCCAAACTTATCAAAATATCATTCATCATCTCTTTTAGTGTTCGGTATTTGTATTTAACAATACCGTAAGGCTGAGGTGAGTAAAGGGAGATAGTTTGATGAATAATTTCGTGTTTCGAATAAAATTGTTCAAAGGGGAAATCGTATTCACCACCTCTATCACTTCTTACCATTTAACACTTTCGGCCAAGTTGATTTTAAAATTCTATTTTATAATGTCCGATGACATTTACATGAAGACTGGCTATATGTCATTTTTAATGTTGATTTTTGCTAAAACTTAAGGATACCCAATTTTCTTGAACTCATGGATTGCACTCCAATTCGATTGGGTTTCATAGGGTTAAAGTTCTTTGATTAACAAATTTTATTCAATTCTTTTAAATTTCTTGAATTCCATTTACTGTCTGTATTTTTCGGCTTTGATTATTCTTTTTCTGTAAATTCCCGCACTTCCACTGCTATATTTTCCATACTCAGTCATCCTATTATGGTACAATGTTTTTGTTTAATTTTCTACAACTATGGTGAATAACCCACAAAGCAGTAAAATGACAGAGGGGGTCCACCCTAAACTCCAGTCGGTATAGGATATCTCAAGGGGATCTTGCAAAGCCTGGATAGAATCCAATAGGTTATCGAGTCGACTCTGAATATTTTGGATGGACATTAAAGGTCATAGCTAAATCCAATCATCTTTGTTATTGGAGGAAATGCTGATAGGAGATACGAAATACCTCCCCCATATCCATATAGATATATGAGGATATTTCACTATGATTAGGTCATGGAAAATCACAGAAGGCTGGATTTGGGCTCCTGAGGTGAAGGTGGAAGTTCCAGATTCATCACTGAAAGGTCCAGATCAAGGTATAATGATGAAAGGAGTATGTCCAGGTATACAGGGTCTAGGCGAGAGGAAAAAACTTACAGACTAGAGCTACATCCACTATCAGATCAATAACATACGAGGATGATCAAAGTTTCACAATTCAAAGTACCAGTGCCTTTGAAATAATCAATAAAGTCTCAACCTTTAATCGATTGGGACTAGTGGCTACACAAGAATAGTCGCACAGGGATCCAATGGAACACATGGAAGAGTCAAGGAGGGCTGGAAATAGATATGTAAACTTCTCATTTCGTACTAGGCACAACATCAGGGGGTCAGCTAGATCTGAGCACATGGTAAAGAGGTTAGATAGCTCGACCTAGAGTCATGGGCGAGTTAACAGGACCAAAACGGAGTAGGATGACCAACGATGGAAGGGGTCCATCCAACATTGTGAAGATAGACTAAGTGATTTCATCAAGACCAAAAATTCTTTACAAAGAGGGTATGTACAGGGGTCGCTGTTTATAACATCAGTTGCTAGCTACCCCGTAGCTACAAAATTCTAAACACCATACTCCTAACTATGATGGGAAAATGATTCACTATTGCATGTGGAACAATATTAAGCTGCCTCCGATATCTATTCTATTGCTTATGAAATGCATTACCGACCCTTTTCCAATACATTGACTGGATCAGATCAGATATGGTACAACGGGCTCTCAAGGGGCATGGCATAAATTTCAAAGAAGTGGCATATTTGTTTATCAATAAATTTTGCTATGGTACAAAACCAGGGGAACGTATAGCTCACTTATTAGGCTCCCGCCAAAAGGCGGATGAAATGACAAGGTAATGCATTACTTGATTTAATATGGAAAATTTGAAGGTTATTGACTACGCTAAGAAGATTTCCATCACTATAATAATAAGTGGATTATAACCAGGAAAACATTAGTGGGATCATGCAAAGGAACCGTCGAGCACAATGGCCAAGCTCTTGGTCAAGGTAGGTAAGATCATGAATGCAGAAGAGGACATCACGGAGAAATATTTCGATCATGCCAAGTCTAACAATATAAAGAGTTTGGAGAAGAAATAGAAGTCAAAGAATTTTGAAAAATCTAATAAGCAAAATAGATTTGATGAATATACCCCTCTCATAGTGAGCATCCACCACACTCTCGATGAGATTTGAGGAAGTAGTGACCTTAAGTGTCCCCATAAAATTGAAAGCGCCTGCCAGCAGATGGAATAAGAGAAAATATTGTGAGTTCTATAAAGATCATGGCCATAACACCAACAATTATTTAGCTATGAAAAATGAGATTGAGACTCCAATTCTTAAAGATATTTATGAAAGTTCGCTGATAGTTCGGGATGAGAAGATAAGTAAAAAGATGAACAGAAGTCTATGAGACAATATAAGTCTCCTTCTAAAGGTGAAAATGAGAAAAAAATGTGACTGGGAGTGAAATGATGAAGACGATCCCGATCTCCTAAAGGATCCACCAAATCCAGTGGATAATATTGGAAAGTTCTCTTTGGGATGCCACTTCATTAAAAGAGATGACACTAATGGTGGTGATGAGCTAGCAAAAAAACATACTTAAGCAAGGCCAAGGCCTATGCTCAAATGAGGAATGTGAATATGGCTAAATCATCTGAGATAAAGCCTCTGAAAGTTAACTAAAATTGGTTGGTTGTTGGTTTTTGTTGAGACGATCTATCTGGCCTATTATACCCCCACACCGACCCTCTTGTCTGCACTATACTGGTCCACGAGAGGTCAGTTGCTCAAATTCTAGTTGAAAACGGTAGGATTTTTTATTTTATAATCGCTTCTAGAGGTTTATATTAGCAGATTAGAAGATGCAGGAATATCTCCATACACTAATTTGATTTTTAGGGGAGAAAGTGTAACCCCTTGGCACGATTGAGATCGACGTCATCATAGACACTTGGCCAACCTATCGAATGGAGAAAATATGCTTCTTCTTCTTGGATAAGAACATGCTTCAAGCTTATAATGTTATCATTGGCATAACTGGTTTAAATAATTTTGAAGAAGTTTCCCCTAATGTTCATTAATGTCTAAAATTCACCACGAGTTATGGTGTGGGAGTTAGGAAAGGAAATCAAGTTGAAGCCCGAGAGTGATATTATACGACTAGAAAATAATGTCTAGAAATTGGTATATTACATTAACAAGGCATAATATGGAGCTGAAATTTAGTACCCATGGTTGGAAAAGCTATCACTCACATTAATTGAAGCATTTAGGGGGATAAAACCCTATTTCCAATCTTATACCATTGGTGTGTACACTGAATTCCCCCTCCGACAAGCTATTCATAAACCAGAAAAGTCTGGTAGGCTAATGGCTTAGGATGTGGAGCTGGGAGAATGCGATATCCAGCCGAGAATAAAAATTAAGGGACATGTAGTTGATGATTTTATTACATAATTCACTTATGAGGAGGAGAATCCAGCTTCGACATTGGCTACTCTAACTCCGATCAGTGATAATTTAGAGTCATCAGGATAACAAGAAGGGAAAGCTCAAGTACTCGAGCATATGAAGAAATTGTTTAAAAATGGTGCTTTACTAGAAGGAAGTTTCGAGAAGGAGCCCTTGGTTTGGAAACTATATATGGACAATTTATCATGCGCTAAAAAAAGAGATAAATGATTTATTATTTCAACACGTGATGGGGATGATGTAGAATATTCCCTCAGGTTTAACTTCGAAGCCTTAAATAATAAAGTGGAGTACAAAGCCTTAGTAACAGTTTCAGCTTAGCATCTTCACCAAGAGTCGAGAAGTTGGTAGCCCATAGTGATTCCTGACTGTGTTCAATTAAATATCAAGATGATACAGTCTACTCCTGTGTATCCCTAGTGTAACGGGAAAACTGAGGTTACTAATAAGACATTTCTTGAAGAGATGAAGAAAAGGATGGATAATGCTAAGGGAAACTAAATCAATGAACTTCAGAGCATACTATGGTCTTACAAAACAACACTATGGATGAATATGGGAGAAACCACGTTTCTATTGGCATTTGGCACTAAATGATGGTGATCACTTAGATCATCTTGCCTAGTCACATGGTGTTGAATTTTTACTCCCATAAAGCAATTGCATGTGTAGGCTTGATATGTACCTAGTTGAATAGGTCAGGGAACATGAAACTTTATGAGTACCAGCCTACCAATAGAGCTCTGGGCCATTTTACAATAAGAGGGTGAGGTCGAGCACCTAAAATATGGTGATTACATCCTAAAAAAGGTGAAACAGAAAGGGAATAAATTATAATTGAATTGTCATGACCTGTATGGAGTTTTAGAGGACTAGGAACATACAAAAAAGAAACCCTTAAAAGTGATCCATTCACAAAATATTATAACTCTTAGCATCCGAGGAAATAGTATCAATGGAAACGAGCAGATTTCAGTTCATAAAAAACCATCTATGTAAAGAATTTTTAATTATATGAATTAAAATTTCAGTAATTAATGAAAAAGTTACAGTTTTCCTCTCTCTACCATGTTTTTATCTACAAATGATTATTTACAAGTTCGATGGTATAACGGATGTGCAAATAGTTCAGGTCGAGGACATCTCAGGCATAAGCCATACTTAACGAATGGCCTCATTTTCTATAGCTCACGATCAAAAAGTTTAACCAAATTTTGGACATCTAATGCTGTTAAATTGCCAAATCGAGGAAACCTGAGCACAACTGCCCACTAAAGGATAGATCTTAGTACATTTGGGGGACTCTAAAAACCAATGCTGATACATGGTCAGGATGATACGGTCAGTAAGTTGGCATAAGCATTAGTAGATACAAATTTAGGAGAACTCAAGTTCGTCCACCTTGTAGCCATTAAGTCAGGTTAGATCAACAAGATTCGACCTGCGTTAAGGAAAACAATTTTAATGGGATACATTTAATCACAATTTGATGTCTATTCATTGCAAATCATAAAAACATTATGTTCAAACATGATAAGACTGATCAAGAGTTATCAAATGTTGCTCAAGAAGTTAATTTAAGAAATTATAAATAAAAAGCTTCACAAAATATAAGTTCAGGAGATTTCAAGCCACATGAGCATCTTTATTTTCTAGAGTGACTCGGGGAGCATGGACAATATTAACGTCGATCATGATAGTGTCGTATGAAACCCCTGGAACCAAGGTAAGAATGGTATCCTCAAAAATTTCTTGGTCATCTTAACTAATCTCCTCATCGTCATCCGAGGGATGATCTAGTTCCATCTCGTTCTCGACTGCTAGAACTTTGGCCCCTTCGTCACCGCCCTCACACTTGCTGATGACCTATGCTATATCAAGGTAATGTTTTATAACTCTATTTTTGAAGTCTTCATAACCATAAATGAATAAGGCCACTGTTTCCATGTTGTATTTAGTGGAATTAAATTTGACAATCCCAGCCTCCCCCGCCTTGACAAGATCGTCATTAGACTTTATGAGATCCTCACTAGAATTGGTGAGCTATTCATTAGCCTTTTTTAGTGCCTCTTTAAATATTTGAAGTTTTATCGAATCAGTGTTAACTTGATCCTTCAGCTACTTATTTTCCTCTTCGGTCGTGCTAAGAGCCAATGTATTTGCGATTAATTGGTCGTCCCTATTCTTACGCTCAACACATGCCTTATCCAGATAAACTCTAGATTGTTTGATATCCTCCTTCATCTTGGTATTTTGATGAGTAAGGTTTTTGAGGATTTCTCTCTGCTCCTCATAAGCCCGGTGATTAGTTGCAGCTTGCACTCTAAGGATGGTGGCAACCATTATACCCTGAAAAGAAGATAATAGGATCAACAAATAGCAAAGCATTAAACAAAAATATGCATTATTATACTTTGAGAACTTACCACTGAAAAGAGATGTTGGAACAACTTCCACAGTGTATCAAGGTTAAAATTACTAAAAATTTTAAAAGCTTCACTGTACCCATGATAGCCGAGCAGGTCTGTAGGATTTTTCATATGATAGAAGATGGAGTCTTGATCCGTCTTCACCTGTTCTATGGTGATAATATTATTAGGGTCAAATTTGAAGTCCTCCACTCCGTCTTATTGGGAGGGTGACCCCTCTTCATGGGTAAGTCAATGAATCAAATGCCCTCCAATCAACACCCTCTCAGAGTTGGGCCCATTCGGCTTCGACTCTCTTACCCTTTGGGTGTTTGGGATCTTTTTAAGTAGTGGGGCCGTCGATAGGCCTTTTGTTATAAATAAGTGGAGGATCAGAAGGCATGGAAGCTTTCCCGTTGGACTTTACCTTGGTTGTAGTAGAAACATCAGCCTCGACCTTCCTCTTAGCGACAATGTTAACATTTTTCCCGACCTTAGCTTTAACTCTCTTTTGAGCATATATTTTTTTCTTAAAATTGGCCTCGGCATCTACTTTCTTCTTTTCCTCCCGCTCGAGTCTTTTTGATAAATAACCTCCATGGTGTTGTGATTAACTTGAGGAGGGGCCATACTGTGGGAAGTTTCAACTCTGAATGTTGAGGATGTAGGGTTGTAAGCTTGATACAAGTTGTTACAATTTGTCACAATATAATGAAAAGAAAATGGAATATGACCTAGTACAATTGACAATATTTTCTTACCTTATTAAACCTTGACCTCCTGATCGGCTCTAATGTCACCCTCAACAACCTGTGGTATTAAAATATCACGGGGGGAGAACTACTTGGTGGAATGTAGTATCCAAGACTAATAAAATTATCAAAGGAGAAGAGATCCTCAAACTTATAAGAACTGAATGTGAAAAGTGTTCTCCACTAAGGTCTTCAATATTTGAGGTAGTATGGGAGCCTGTAAAGACATTTTTTTCCATTATCAATTTATATGTCGTATACCTCTACACCGTCGAAGAAGATCAAGATTACATTCACATCAAGACAACTTCGAATAATCAAGGTTCTTCAACAAATAGTCTCCGCAAGGTTAACTTTGGTAAGGTTACGATTTAGAGTACCTTAATAATGCACTAAGTGTATTGAGATTATTTTTTGTAAACTATTTTCTAAGTGTTGGAGCGTAGGTTTAAAAGTTTTTATCAATTTTTTTTTGAATTCATACTATCTAAAGATTTTGTTCTCGGACACCTTTCCGTAGAAAAATCATAACTAATTCATAAAAAATCAGAAAAATACAAAACTGGCGGCCACGCGTTTGTATCGAAATTATCTACAATCATGGTCTGATTTGATAGGTCGTTCAAATGAGATAGGATCTCGTCTGAACGAGATAAGGATCTTATTCAAACGACATCGTATGTCGTTCGAATGAGAAGTCTTTTTTTTTGACACGTCACCGACTTGATTTTTAGAATTTAAGGGTGTCAGACTTCTGATTTCGTGTGGAGAAACACTGGTTTTAAACAGAATACAATTTTTGAGTGTTTTACTTTATTCTCCAACATTAAAAAAGTTCAATCCCTTGTTTTACAATTCACAAAATCCCAATATCTTTTCGTGTGAATTGTTTTGGACCCAAGAACAGAACTTTGCTATTGCTCATACTTTGTGGGGAGATCTCTACAACCGAAGGGCTCGTGCTATTGTGGAGGGAGTCTCTATAAAACTTTTTGACTGCGCGTCATAGGTAGTGATTGTCGGTATTCCTGGGTTGATCAGACTACGTGTCCTTATGGTATAGCTGTGCGTGAATGTCTACAGATTTCTAGCCGACTGATCGAGGGTGAAAGGTGTGCTCGTGTAAGGGCACAGTCGTTTTCTATTCACCGCCTCAATACAAAACCTAAATTATGACTATACTTACGATAGAAGTATAGCAGTAAGTTGGGTATCGAAAATATCCACTGAGACGAGTTGCTAGAATTTAAATGATTTAATACTCCTAAACAAAAGTGTAAAAGATGAATTACAAACTAAAAAGGAAAAGGTGCATAAAAGAGAAATATTAATCAGGCAAGTGTATTGAAACTAGACAAATAAAGCGAGTAAAATTATAGGTTGCGTCGAATATCCCTAACCCGAGTTAATTAGTATAAAATGGTTACATGGGTCGACGAGTTATTATGAATGTGTCTCGTTTGAACAGTTAATTAAATCAAGGGTTGTCACGCCCCTAAATTCTCATAAAAGTCTAATAAGATTTTGGCGTCAATAAATATTCCGAAAATTACGCACGAAAGGTCGTAAGCATGGGACATACATGATATTCCCCGTCAAATCTCCTAGGCGTAATAACTAGGACAACGCACCCGAAATAGACCCGTAAACACTATCACCAAAGCAAAGCAACGCGTTAACCCGAGTGAGTTCCATTCAAACACAACCTAATTTAAATTAGCTAGAAAGCATATTAAAAACGCGATAAATGAAAGCGATAAATAAACGCGATAAAGTTACACTAGAAAGCAAGGAAATAAAGCATGTAAACCTAAATTAGAAAGCATGTAAATTTACTACAAAGCAAGAATAAAGGAAATACACACTATATTTATGGAGATGGAAGATGGTAGCAAAAATTACAAGCCCAAATGGGTGTCAATCCTAGAAGAAATGAAGAAATAAGGTCTCAAACCTTCCAAACCCTAACCTAAACTAAATAAAACTAATTCTATAACTTGATATTAATGGAGAGGGAAGATAAAAGTACAATCTTACAATCCCAAATGTTGTCACACCATATGAGGAAGAAGAAAGGAGCTCTCAACTACCAAACTCTAAGCTAAACTAACTTAAAATCTATTCTATCACTTAATATATGATTATTACAACAAAAAACCTTTATATAGTAAGTGGGAAAAGAAGTAGAAAACAAAATAGAAAAGAAAATAAAGGCCAAAATATCAGCTGGAAACAGGGGATCGATCGATCGATCCCCTGTGATCGATCGATCGATGGCAAAAATATCGGCCCACTATCTCCCCATGATTTGGAAAAACTGAAGGATCGATCGATTGATCCTTTTGACCGATCTATCGATCAAGAAGGTATGAGCCCCTTGCATTGCTGTTTTGGCATGTTTGCAATTCTCCTCCGCTAGAATCGCCGTAACTTCTTCGTTCTGAATCAGAATTGCGCACCGTTTGTAGCCACGCGAAGCTTGCGAGGAGGGTTACAACTTTTGTGATGTTGGGACTGGTACCCAAAATGTGAATTGACTAAAATTCCCTTGAACGTGCGATCGTGTACAAAAATCAAGCGAAATGCGTCCGAACTTCACACTTAGCATCCAAATAACCCCTGCAAAACATGTTAACATAGAAATCCGAGGTTGTCTGGTTAACGAGCATAAATATAGGGAATAAGATACCCGAGGGGGCTAAAATGCATCGGTTCGAGGGATGAAATACGTAATATTTGTGTCGTATCACACCCCCTGAATTACACATTGCTAGTCCCTAGCAATGAAATAGGATGTAGTAAGAACTACAAGAAAACCAAAGCAGGAGATAGTACAAAAGTATGGTATAAAAGCAAAAGACCACTTTCACGGGCGATTCGATTGCATTTAGCGTATGCAATAAGCCGTTAAACCCCTAAGTTACCCTAGTGGACGAGTGTCGTCTCGTGAGGGTTTTCAGGGATGATACCCACAAACATCACATTGTTTCGTCAAAATATGCCCAACGACAAGCCCAAAATAGCGAAAAAGATTTCATACACATTATTAGCACATTGAATGAATTCAAACAAAAGTCTGAATCATTAACATTATAGAATGCACCTCATAGAATTGAAATCTTAAAATGTGGGAGGGGAACGAGCACATGCAAAGTGTGATTTGGCGAAAAACTTAAATAAACCGGATACTTAATAAAGGCAAGAATATATTCAATCCTCACTGGCAGTACACTCATCAAGTGAATTCACTCGAAATAGGGAATTAACACACGAAACATGCGGGCATAAAGAGTAAATGTAAATGGAAACTAGGCCGCACACATGTCACAAATGAAGAACGCTATATAGGAAATAAAAACTTGTAATCTCAATGAAAGGATATCGCACATTAAAGGAGGCGAAATGTATTTTCACAGATTATCAAAAATATTTCAACTTTTGAATTACATCAACCTAAGATCACATAGGACTTTAATAGGGTTGTAATGTAGGATAGGCTAGGGTACGAAATGAAGGAATGTATGTACGGATTCAAAGTGTTCGGGATGAAAACTAGGGATAATGGGAAAATGCGAGCAATATCAAAATTGGAAAACAAGTTCCAAACAAACATTAGAAATATCATCGAGGAGAGTAATCAAAGCTTATTGAACTATATACAATATTTACAACTTTCTCTTTCTTTTCTTTTCTTCTTTTTCTCATTTTTTCTTTTGTTTTCCTTTGTTTTTTTGCTTTCTTTTTTTCTTCTCTTTTTTCACATCTCTCTTTTCTTCACTTATCAAACTCTCGTATGCCTAAATTGCAACCGCAACACAACCACATCATTTAATCCCAAGCAACATTCCAAACAAAGGTATGGAAAGTGTATGTATGGTTTAAAACTCCAATTTAGAGTTGGTTATGGGATTTGGGTTATGAAACAAAAGGGTATATTTAGGCTCAAAGGGGTTAATGAGGGTAAACATATAAGTGTGAGGTCAAGGCTAATATGGGTGATATAACAAAGATGGCCTATGATCATTTCACAAAGTTTACGCAATTCTCGAGTCAAAATAAACTTTGAAAATCATGATCAAGTAACACATTTCAAGATTGAAATCAATTAGTGAACGATCAAATGAAAGAATAGTGAGATTACTGACGAATTCAGCGTTTTCAAAGAGGAAAGAATAGTGAATAACACTCATAAACAAAGAAAGGTACAAAGCTTACTCGGTGTAAGTATATACAATGCAACAAAAGATTACCGAGTTATAAAAATCTTAAACCAAATCAATATAGCTAGAAAAGTGCACGTGCTCATGGGATTAAATATTAATTCATAAAGTTATTCGTAATATCAATAATCGAGACTAAAGTCTAATAACTTCTAAAATCGAGAACATGCATAGTTGGGTCGTCTATTGGATCGGGCAATTATTAAAATTTATCATCGGAAACAAAGGCTAAAATGCCCAATAAAGGAGAAAAAAGAAAGAAAATCTTTTTGAAATTTTCGATTTTTCTAAGAAAAGCATACTAAGTAACTAACATGTGAGCAAAAACATGGACTAAACAAAGATGTGGATAGAATATCCCTCACCCCTAACTTAAAACCTGACATTGTCCTCAATGTTAATTAAGAACGAAGTAAAAGAGAGGAAAAAAGCAATATTACCCAAAATTGGAGCGATCCCCATAAGAACAAGTCCAAAGAATCTACAAAACAAGTTAGTACTGATCATAGCAAAAAAAAATAACAAAAAGTTAACTAATTACATTAGACTAAATTAAAAAGGGGAAGAAAAGATAAAAATAAAGAATAAAAAGGTAACTATATACAACCTACGATTTAGGCTTCACCCTAACCGTACACTAGAAGTCTAAATAGTTGAGGGTCCACCGTAAAAATGATTTGACTTTGGAGGATAATCGGTGTACCCTCACATACAAGCATGCCTTTAAAAAAATATGAATTTCGTTTGACCAATGGAAGGCATGTGTAAGGTGGAAGAAATGAACCATCGCCAATTAAAATTTTTGGAGGGACGATGGGGGATTTGGATTGAACGTGTGACAAAAACATGTCGGGACCGAGAAAAGCCGAATATCCTCCCAAGGATTTTAAAATTAGAATGGGAGTTGGCGCACACAAAGCCAAATATGCGATCATGGAAGGTGATACGACGACAAATATTGCGTATTTTATCCCTCGAACATATGCATTTTATCCCCCTTGGGTATCTTATTCCCTATATTTATGCACGTTAACCAAAAAACCTCAGATTTCAACGTTAACCTATTTGCAGGGGTAAAATGAGCTTTTATAGGTATTTGGAAGCTAAGTGTGAAGTTCGGACTTATTTTGCTCGATTTTCGTACGCGATCGCACGTTCAAGGGAAATTTAGTCATTTAACAGCTTGGGCAACTGGACCAACGTCTACACGAAAGTTGTATCCCTCCTCTCAAGCTTCGCCTGGCCATAAACGGTGCACGATTTCGATTAAGAACGAAGAAGTTACGGGAGTTTTAACGAACGAGAAATGCATTCAAGCCAAAACAGCAAGCAACTTGGCTCACCCCTGTTTGATCGATTGATCGACCAAAAGGGTCGATCGATCGATCCTTCACATTTCTAAAATCGCGGGGAGACAGTGGGATGGATTTCTGATGATCGATCGATCGAGCCCAGGGGATCGATCGATCGATCCCTTGTTTCCAGGAGATATTTTAACTTATCTTTTCTTTTTCCTTTTCTTTTCTTTACTTATTCAAACTTACTATAAATACCGATTTTGTTGTAATAATCAGATATTAACGTTTTATAATTCGTTTTAGTTTACGTTAACTTAGGGTTCGAGGGGTTTGAGAGCTCAATCTTCATTTCTCTCTTGGTTTGACACCCTTTTGGGTTTGTAATTGATGCTTTCATCTTCCCTCTCCATTAATATAGATTGTATTTCATTATTTCCTTGCTTTCTAGTTAATTTACATGCTTTCATAATTAGGTTTACATGCTTTATTTCCTTGTTTTCTAGGTAGATTTATCGCGTTTATTTACCGCTTTAATTTATCGGGGTTTTAACATGCTTTCTAGCTAATTTAGTCTAGGAGATTTGACGTGGCATATTATGTATGTCCTGTGCTTACGACCTTTCACGCCTAATTTTCGGAATATTTGTTGACGCCAAAATCTTATTAGGCTTTTATGCGGATTTAGGGGCGTGACAACCCTTGATTTAATTAACTGTCGAAACGAGAGGCATTCGTAATAACTCGTCGACCCATGTAACCATTTTATACTAATTAACTTAGGTGAGGGATATTCGACCCAACCTATAGTTTTACTCGCTTTTTTAGTCTAGTTTCAATACACTTGCCTAAATTAATATTTACCTTTCATGCACCTTTCCTTTTTAGTTTGTAATTCATCTCTTACACTTTTATTTAGGAGTATTAAATCATACAAATTCTATCAACTCGTCTCAGTGGATATTTTCGATACCGGACTTATCGCTATACTTGTATTGCAACTGTAGTCGTAATTTAGGTTTTTGTATTGAGGAGATGAACAGAAAACAACGACTGTGCCCTTACACGAGCATAGCTTTCACCCTCGATCAAAATGGCGCCGTTTCCGGGGATGATTTTGTTCTAGAGTTTATTTGATTTAGTATTTCATTATATTTTCTTTCTATTTGTATTATTTGCTAATCTTTTTGCAGGACTTCCACATTTGAGTACTTAGAAACGCTCAAATTTCCCGCGCGCACCTACTTTGTGGAATTTGCTATTTCGAGCCATTTTTGGGGTAAGCATGTCTTGTTCCAATTCTTTCGGTAATCATTGTTATAATTCTCAAAATGCGCGTAATTCTATGACTTTCGGTGAATATTTTGAATCCCAAAGAATTTCAAATTCAAGTATGACTTTGGGCGAGTATAACGAAAGTCAAAACTTGGGTTATTGGAATTTTGACGATGATGATAATGATTTTGGGCCTTTACCTCCTTATAATAGGAATTTTGAAACGAATTGCAATAGTTTTCAAAATTCCTATAATAATGAGTTTTCGTTTAAGTCCGATGGTAATTTTCAAATTTCCCATTTTCATGGATCCGCACCTCGACCTATGACATTGGGTAAGGGCTTGCGTATGTATGAGAATGAGAAACTTGAAAATCATTATCGGGAAGAAAATCATTTGTGGGAACATGAGTTGGATTTACTATTTGACTCTCACGACGATTTTTCTTCCGAGACTTTCGAAGTCGAAGAATGTTTTGAACCAAATGAGGTACTTGCGCCTACTTTGGAACAAACCATTCTTGATTTTGCCCATTGCGTTATAGATATTTAAAGTGAGGATGAAAATGACGTAATATATATTTGCAATGATATGATTTCTTCTTTGGCCCCCAAAGAAGAATATTTCATTGAAAATGATATTATTTCCTTCGAAACTCAACCTTCATGAGATGATGATTCATCTCATGAGTTTGAATTTCTTTCATCCCCATTTTCATTATCTGTTATCACACCGTCACAAGTACCCGATGATTCGGTTTCAAACTTTAATGTTTTAAACCTTTTCGCCGATGAGGAGTACTTGCTCGAGTTGCCTTCCATGATCGCATCTTTGCCTTTGTGTGCGCCACCTCCCATTCCAATTTCAAAATCATTGGGAGGTTATTCGGATTTTCTCGATCCCCACATGTTTTTATCACCCTTTCAATCCAAACCAAACGGAATCCATATTTTTCTAAAGGCATGCTTGAGAGTGAGGGTACACCGGTTATCCTCCAAAGTCAAATCGTTTTCACTGTGGACCCTCAGCTATTTAGACTTATAGTGTACAATTAGTGTGAATCCTGAATAGTAGGTTGTATATAGTTAGCTTTTATTCTTTATTTCTTTTTATTTTTACGCCCCTTTTTAATGTAGTCTAGTGTAATTAGTTAACTTTTTGTTATTTGTTTTTGTTATGCTCGGTGCTAAATTGTTTTGTAGAATCTTTGGACTTGTTATTATGGGGATCGCTCCAATTTTGGGTAATATCGCTCTTTTCCTCTCTTTAACTTGGTTCTTAATTAACATTGAGGACAATGTTAAGTTTTAAGTTAGGGGGTGTGGGATATTCTATCCATTTATTTATTTAGTCCATGTTTTTGCTCACATGTTAGTTACTTAGTATGCCTTTCTTAGAAAATTCAAAAATTTCAAAAATTTCAAAAAGATTTTCTTTCTTTTTTCTCCTTTTTTGGTCATTTTGCCTTTGTTTCCGATGATAAATTTTAATAATTGTCCGATCCAATAGACAACCCAATGATGCATGTTCTCGATTTTAGAAGTTATTAGACTTTAGTCCTCGATTATTGATATTATGAATAACTTCATGAATTAAACTTTAATACCATGGGCCCCTGCGTTTCTCTTGTTATATTGATTTGGTTTAAATTTTTATAACTCGGTAATCTTTTGTTGCATTGTATATACTTACACCGAGTAAGCTTTGTACCTTTCGTCGTTTGTGAGTGTATACACTATTATTTCCTCTTTGAAAACGTTGAATTCGTCGATAATCTCTCTATTATTTCATTTGATCGTTCATTAATTGAGTTCATACTTGAAATGTGTTACTTGAGCATGATTTTCATATATTGTTTTGATTCGAGAATTGCGTAAACTTTGTGAAATGATCATAGGCCATCTTTGTTATATCACCCATATTAGCCTTGACCTCACCCTTATATGTTTACCCTCGTTAACCCCTTTGAGCCTAAATAATAGGCTTTCGATTCATAACCCAATTCCCATAACCAACTCCAGATTGGAGTTTTAGCCCATATATACACTTTCCATACCTTTGTTTGGAATGTTACTTGGGATTGAATGTTGTTGTTATGTCGGTTGTAATTTAGGCATATGAGAGTGTGAAAAGTAAAGAAAAGATATGTAAAAGAGAAGAAAAAGAGAAAGCAAAAAGTAAAAGAAAATATGGGAAAAAGAAAAAAAGAAAAGAAAGAGAAAGTTGTATATGTTGTATATAGTTCAATAAGCTTTGATTACTCTCCCCGATGATATATCTAATGCTTGTTTGGAACTTATTTTCCAATTTTGATATTGTCCGCATTTTCCCATTATCTCGAGTTTTCATCCCGAACACTTTGAATCCGTACATACATTCCTGCATTTCATACCCTAACCTAGCCTACATTACAACCCTAGTAAAGTCCTATGTGATCTTAAGTAGATGTAATTCAAAGGTTTAAATAGTTTTGATAATCCGTGAAAATGCATTTCGCCTCCTTTAATGAGCGGTATCTTTCATTGAGATTACAAATTTTCATTTTATATATAGCGTTCTTCATTTGTTACATGTGTGCGGCCTAGTTTCCACTTACATTTACTCTTTATGCTCGCATGTGCCGTGTGTTACCTCCCTATTTTGAATGAATTCAATTGATGAGTGTAATTCCCGTGAGGATTAAATATATTCTTATGTTGATTTAGTATCCGATTTACATAAGTTTTTGCCAAATCATACTTTGCATGTGCTTGCTCCCCCTCCCACATTTTAAGGTTTCAATTCTATGAGGTGCATTCTATAATGTTAATGATTTGGACTTTTGTGTGAATTCTTTCACTTTGATAATAATGAATATGAAATCCTTTTTGCTATTGTTGGGCCTATCGCATGTTGGTTTGGGCTTATTTTGAGGAAACCATGTGATGTTTGTGGGTATCATCCCTAAAAACCCTCACGAGACGACACTCGTCCGCTAGGGTGACCTAGGGGTTTAACGGCTTATTGCATATGCTAAATGCAATCAAATCACCCGCAAAAGTGGCCTTATGCGTTTATACCGTACTTTTGTACTATCTCCTTTTGTTGGTTTGCTTGTAGTTCTTGTTGCATCCTATTTCAATGCTAGGGACTAGCAATGTATAAGTTAGGGGGTGTGATACGACGCAAATATTATGTATTTCATCCCTCGAACCTATGCATTTTAACCCCCTCGGGTATCTTATTCCCTATATTTATGCTCGTTAACCAGACAACCTCGGATTTTTACGTTAACATGTTTTACAGGGTTTAATTGAGCTTTTATATGTATTTGGATGCTAAGTGTGAAGTTCGGACGCATTCCGCTCGATTTCTGTACACAATCGCACGTTCAAGGATAATTTAGTCATTTCAAAGCATGGGCACCTGGCCCAATATCTACACAAAAGTTGTAGCCCTCGTCACGAGCTTCGCCTGGCCATGAATGGTGCGCGATTCCAATTTAGAACGAAGAAGTTACAGGAGTTTCAGCGGACGAGAAATGCATTAAAGCCAAAACAACAAGCAACTTGGCTCACCCCTGCTTGATAGATCGATCAGCTAAAAGGGTCGATCGATCGATCCTTCACATTTATGAAACCTTGGGGAGATAGTGGGCTGGATTTCTGATGATCGATCGATCCCCTATTTCCAGGAGATATTTTGCCTTTTATTTTATTTTTCCTTTTCCTTTCTTTACTTATTACAAATTACTATAAATACCAATTTTGTTGTAATTATCAGATATTAATGTTTTATAATTCGTTTTAGTTTAGGTTAGCTTAGGGTTTGTGGGGTTTGAGAGCTCAATCTTCATTTCTCTCTTGGTTTGACACCCTTTTGGGTTTGTAATTGGTGCTTTCATCTTCCCTCTCCATTAATATAGATTGTATTTCACTATTTCCTTGTTTTCTAGTTAATTTAAATGCTTTCATAATTAGGTTTACATGCTTTATTTCCTTGCTTTCTTGGTAGATTTATCGCGTTTATTTACTGCTTTAATTAATCGCGTTTTTAACATGCTTTCTAGCTAATTTAGTCTAGGTTGTGTTTGAATGGAACTCACTCGGTTTAACGCGTTGCTTGGCTTTGGTGATAGTGTTTATGGGTCTATTTCGGGTGCATTATCCTAGTTATTACGCCTAAGAGATTTGACGGGGGATATCATGTATGTCCCGTGCTTACGACCTTTCGTGCGTAATTTCTGGGATATTTGTTAATGCCAAAATCTTATTAGGCTTTTATGCGGATTTAGGGGCGTGACAACCCTTGATTCAATTAACTGTCAAAATGAGACGCCTTTGTATTAACTCATCGACCCATGTAACCATTTTATACAAATTAAATCGGGTGAGGGATATTCGACGCAACCTATAGTTTTACTCGCTTTGTTAGTCTATTTTCAGTACACTTGCCTAGATTAACATTTCCCTTTTATGCACATTTTCCTTTTTAGTTTGTAATTTATCTTTTACACTTTTATTTCGAAGTACTAAATCCTATAAATTCTAGCAACTCGTCTCAGTGTATCTTTCGATACCCGACTTACCACTGTGCTTGCCTCGCAAGTGTAGTCATAATTTAGGTTTTTGTATTGAGGAGGTGAACAGAAAACAACTATTGACATTTGACACGCACCACTTTTTGCCCTCGATCAGAAGTCGACTCGAGCGAGTACTCCTCATCGGCTAAAAGGTTTAAAAGATTAAAGTTTGAAACCGAATCATCGGGTACTTGTGACGGTGTGATAACAGATAATGAAAATGGGGATGAAAGAAATTCAAACTCATGAGATGAATCATCATCGCATGAAGATTGAGTTTCGAAGGAAATAATATCATTTTCAATGAAATATTCTTCTTTGGGGGCCAAAGAAGAAATCATATCATTGCAAATAGATATTACGTCATTTTCATCCTCACTTTAAATATCTATTACGCAATGGGAAAAATCAAGAATGGTTTGTTCCAAAGTAGGCGCAAGTACATCATTTGGTTCAAAACATTCTTCGACTTCGAAAGTCTCGGAAGAAAAATCGTCGTCTGAGTCAAATAATAAATCCAACTCATGTTCCCACAAATGATTTTCTTCCCGATAATGATTTTCAAGTTTCTCATTCTCATACATACGCAAGCCCTTAGCCAATGTCATAGGTCGAGGTGCGGATCCATGAAAATGGGAAATTTGAAAATTACCATCGGACTTAAACGAAAACTCATTATTATAGGAATTTTTAAACTCTTGCAATTCATTTCAAAATTCCTATTATAAGGAGGTAAAAGCCCAAAATCATTATCATCATCGTCAAAATTCCAATAACCCAAGTTTTGACTTTTGTTATACTCGCCCAAAGTCATACTTGAATTTGAAATTCTTTGGGATTCAAAATATTCACCGAAAGTCATAGAATTATGCGCATTTTGAGAATTATAACAATGATTACCGAAAGAATTGGAATAAGACATGCTTACCACAAAAATGGCTCGAAATGGCGAATTCCACAAAGTAGGTGCGCGCGGGAAATTTGAGCGTTACTAAGTGCTCAAATGTGGAAGTCCTGCAAAAAGATTAGCAAATAATACAAATAGAAAGAAAATACTATGAAATACTAAATCAAATAAAGTCTAGAACAAACTCATCCCCGACAACGGTGCCATTTTGACCGAGGGTGAAAGCTATGGTCGTGTAAGGGCACAGTCGTTGTTTTCTGTTCATCTCCTCAATACAAAAACCTAAATTACAACTATAGTTGCGATACAAGTATAGCGGTAAGTCGGGTATCGAAAATATCCACTGAGATGAGTTGATAGAATTTATATGATTTAATACTCCTAAATAAAAGTTTAAGAGATGAATTACAAACTAAAAAGGAAAGGTTCATGAAAGGGAAATATTAATCTAGGCAAGTGTATTGAAACTAGACTAACAAAGCGAGTAAAACTATAGGTTGGGTCGAATATCCCTCACCTGAGTTAATTAGTATAAAATGGTTACATGGGTCAACGAGTTATTACGAATGCCTCTCGTTTTGACAGTTAATTAAATCAAGGGTTGTCACGCCCCTAAATCCGCATAAAAGCCTAATAAGATTTTGGCGTCAACAAATATTCCGAAAATTAGGCGTGAAAGGTCGTAAGCACAGGACATACATAATATGCCCTGCCAAATCTCCTAGGTGTAATAACTAGGACAATGCACCCGAAATCGACTCGTAAAAACTATCACCAAAGCAAAGCCACGCTTTAACCAAAGTGAGTTCCATTCAAACACAACCTAATTTAAATTAGCTAGAAAGCATATTAAAAACGTGATAAATGAAAGCGGTAAATAAACGCGATAAAGTTACACTAGAAAGCAAGGAAATAAAGCATGTAAACCTAAATTAGAAAGAATACAAATTAACTACAAAGCAAGAATAAAGGAAATACACACTATATTAATGGAGATGGAAGATGGTAGCACAAATTACAAGCCCAAATGGGTGTCAATCCAAGAAGAAATGAATAAATGAGCTCTCAAACCTCCAAAACCCTAACCCAAACTAATTAAAACGAATTCTATAACTTGATATTAATGGAGAGGGAAGATAAAAGTACAATCTTACCATCCCAAATGTTGTCACACCATATGAGGAAGAAGAAAAGAGCTCTTAACTCCCAAACCCTAAGCTAAACTAACGTAAAATCTATTCTATCACTTAATATCTGATTATTACAACAAAAAACCTGTATATAGTGAGTGGGAAAAGATGTAGAAAAGAAAAGAGAAAAAAAAATAAAGGCCAAAATATCAGCTGGAAACAGGGGATCGATCGATCGATCCCTTGTGATCGATCGATCGATGGAAAAAATATCAGACCACTGTGTCCCCACGATTTGGTAAAACTGAAGGATCGATGGTAAAAATAGCAGCCCACTGTCTCCCCACGATTTGGCAAAACTGAAGGATTGATTGATCTATCCTTTTGATTGATCGATTGATCAAGCAGGTATGAGCCCCCTGCATAGCTGTTTTGGCATGTTTGTAATTCTCCTCCGCTAGAATTACCGTAACTTCTTTGTTCTGAATCGAAATCACGCACCGTTCATAGCCATGCGAAGCTTGCGAGGTGGGATACAAATTTCGTGCAGATGTTGGACCAGGTGCCCAAAATGTGAATTGACTAAAATGCCCTTGAACGTGCGATCATGTACGGAAATCGAGCGGAATGCGTCCGAACTTTACACTTAGCATCCAAATACCTATAAAAGCTCAATTAACCCCTGCAAAACATGTTAAGGTAGAAATCCGAGGTTGTCTCGTTAATGAGCATAAATATAGGGAATAAGATACCCGAGGGGGCTAAAATGCGTTGGTTCGAGGGATGAAATACGCAATATTTATGTCGTATCACCGACGCTTTGAAGCTTTAATGAAGGCACCGTACGTTACACTTGAGGGAAGTTGTATGTAAGTCAATAGTCTTGTAAAATGTTCAAAGTTCTCAAAATAAAAGGTTTTGCCCCTGTGGGGGATTTTTCCTATTATTTGGTTTCCTTTGCATGCTTATTGCTTTGTGATTTCATATCACGTAGATGCATGTGTTAGGACTGAATTAAAACTTGGGTTTCATTAAAACTGGTTTGGTTGGCACATAATTAAAATTGATTTATTTGAGAAGTTGATTTAGTCTGCTGCTGCCCTTACAAATTAGTATCAGAGCGGGTTACTCTAAATTATCGAGTGATCCTGATTTTAAAACTTTTTCCCTGATACAATTTGACCACTCACGTCGCCAAATTGGTATCAGAGCGGGTTACGCTAACTTATCGCGTGATCCTGATTTTTTGAGGATTTATTTTGTTTATACAATTTGACTACTCACGTCGTCAAATATGTATCAGAGTAGGTATCTCTAATCTGTAGCATTTGATCCTGTTTTCAAAAATTGTGTTGAAAAATCAGTTTTTGATCCTGTTTCTCTCAAAAATGGATTTTGGTGGTTTTGATGATTTTTGGTGTCAACTTTTTTAAAAATCTAATTGCAAAATTTGCAAACTCTTGTTTTGAATCTTCTATTGAAAACAATTATGAGAGGTGTTCGGATTATGAGGGTGTACGTCAGACGATAGATGAGTCTCCCAAAAATTTATGGATGAAATTGAATAAACCGACATTTCGTGTTTCTACACTTAGTGACAGTGATTCGGAAGAAGTTTTTTTTGCTTCTAGGCGAGAGTTTCCCACCCTTATGACTAGTGATAAAAGTGAGGTGCGTGAGGACGACACAAGTGAGGATGAGCGTGACTTGCAAACGGCTGTCAATGAACTTTATGCTGAATCTTTGAAAATATAAAAGGAAAACTTAAAATTGAAAGCTCAATTGCAAGAGAGTGCCTTAATAAATGATAATGATGTTTTAGTTGAAGAACTTAGGGCACGAGAGAAAATTTTGAGAGAGAAGCTTGGATATGTCGAGGGTGAAAGAGATGATCTTCGAGGCGTGATGGAAGCTATGAAAAAGGAGCGTCTTGAGTTTGAGGATTATAGGCGCCTACTTGAATCTAGGATAAGTGAACTTGAGAAAAGTTTGAGAGATTCGAGTAAGGTGAAATTTGATTTGGAGTCTCGATCTGAAAAGTTAGATAAGATTTTAGGGACTGTCCAAATTAAAAAGGATAGGGTGGGACTTGTTTTGAAAAGCATTTTGCACCCATTCCTACACGTGTAAGAGAGCCTCAGAGGATTGTTAAAAAAGAGTCACCTAAGTTTGTTAGGAAAGAGCCCCTAGGAACATCGTGAGAGAGCCTCCAAGGATCATTAGGAGAGCGCCACCTAGGCAAATTCAGAGAGTGCCACCTAGGAAATTGAGGAGAGCACCACCTAGGAATTTGAGGAGAAGGACGCTATTAGGTAACACTCACCGCACGATTTACACTTGCACACATTACGGTAGGCAAGGCCATCTTAGGCGTTTATGTTATAAGCTTTTCAATGGACCTAGGAAGTTTAAAGAGAGAGTCACACCGGTTTTCAAAACCCCCCCACCCCATTACACATCAATGTGGGTTAGGAAATCGGATTTAGAAGATTATGATCCTTTTGTTCACGACTCTCGTCTTCTTGCACGCGATTCACTCCATGTGAGATCTTTTGGTTGATTGTGTTGATATTTGTCATACGCTAGTTGTGCCTCATGATATATTCGTACTAGTGTTATGACTCACTTTGTTTTAGTTTAAATTACTTTTTCTTAAGATCTCTACTATTTTGAATTTGTCAGCATCTTTCAGGCATCCTTTTCTGAAAATTTTTCACAGGGTATCACTGCATGACTTTTTAGGCAAACTGTGAAAATTTCATATCTCCTTTGAACGAGATTTCTCGCGAGATGCCTTGTCGTTCGAATGACAGGCTGTCTCATTCGAGCGACCTCTGGAGAAATTTTTTTCCTCTCTCTTTGCAGTACCTTGTGTTTATTGGTTACATTATTAGTAGTGCTGGTTTCTTCTGGAACAATTTATATGCAATTATTCTTGATATTCGTGCTTAATTTATAACATTGCCTATTTTCGTTTAATCACACCGTCTTTGACTGATGATTCATTTGTGTGATTTATATTTGCTAGCATAGGATGTTTTAAATGCTGATATTATGCCTATATTTAGCACGTACCATGTTTGCATTTATGGTTTTCATTTTTTCCATATATTCTTTTCGAAAAACCAAAAAGATTTTCGGTTTTAAAATTTTTGAAAAAGACAAAAAGATTTTTGTATTTTGTTTTACACCATATATGAATGGACACTTAGGATGATCGAGTCACAATTTCATTCCCTTTATCCATGTGACAATTTGATAGTGTTTTGAGACAATATATCATGTCATCCATGTGCTTTACAATGTTTGGAGTCATTGAGATGTTATTAGATAATACTTCCTACATGTTTGACTAAATATGTCCTTTACTTCACACTTGCATGAATTTGTCTGATTATTTTACTTGTCTATCGCATGTTGGTCGACTGTTTTCATCTCAATCCTGTCCTTAAAATGAACCAAGTGCAATAATACGAGAGTAATAAAAGTAGTGCATGTAAAAACCATTGCTTCTGAGGAGTTTTTTTAAATTAAAAAAAATGATGAGTGACTCGGGAAAGGGCTGCGAGTGAATAACTATCACGTCGAGAAAGCCACAGTCTTAAAAGAGCCTACACAAAAAATTAAGGCAATACAAAGATGCAATATTCCAAAAATTTGGGCCAATAGGTTTTATCTAAGTTGAGAATTTAGTACCTCATTAGATATAAAAATTGCATTATTTTATATGAGGGAGTTTGGTTGGAAAGTAATCAATGGGTTTGCACGTCCATTGAAAAGTTCTCGAAACGACACTAATTTGGTTGGAAAGTAATCAATGGGTTTGCACGTCCATTGAAAAGTTCTCGAAACGACACTAATTAGTTTTGGACGTTATTGGTGTGAAAATCACTTAGGCTTTGATTTGTTGATTTGATTTAGTCGATATCATCTAAATTCAACAACTTTACACCTAAGGATGCTTTTGATGTTCATTCGTTAGGAGTACACGTATGCATCGTGCACATATGCTTGATTCAGTTTTATTACCTATTGAATTTGTTCACACACATTTATTCCATATCCCCGAATTGGTTATCTTAGTAAAAATTCATGGTGTGTGATTTTTATAATTTTTTTTTACATTTTTGTATGAAAATATATAAAAATTCAAAAATAGTTTGTTTGCTTTGTTTCCCGTGACACCCCAATTTTCTTTATTGCGTTTATTCTTTCCTTGTTTATTTCGAACAAATAAAAAGGGGGAGAATCAATTATGAATTTATGGGGGGAGTTTTTGAATTATGGGGGAGATTTGATATTTTATATATGTTTTGATTTGACTTTATGTTTATCTCATTTCAAACTCGATATGTCACGATGGTATTTGCGCTGTCTCATGTGTGTAGGTATAAAGTTTGAAATTAGTGGATTGCACACCCTGATGAGAAAAGCTTTGAGTTTTGAAGTTTGTTGAAGATTGAAAAAGTTTAAAGACTTGTAATTTACCTTTTCAGTTTTGGGTTCATGGGAGGGTAGATTTGTATAGGTCATATTTTGATTAATAATTCAAATATTTTTATTTTTTACTGGCATAGACATAGAGGGAGATTTGTAAGGACATTTTTGTCCGTTATCAATTTATATGACGTATACTGCTACACCGTCGAAGAAGATCAAGATCACATTCACATCATGACGGATCTAAATAATCAAGATTTCTTAACGAACAGTCTCCGCAAGGTTAACTTTGGTAAGGTTACGTTTTAGAGTACCTTAATAATGCACTTAGAGTATTGGGATTATTTTTTATAAACTATTTTCTGAGTGTTGGAGCGGAGGTTTAAAAGTTTTTAGTAATTTTTTTTTTGAATTCATACTATCTAAAGATTTTGTTCTCGGTCACCTTTTTCATAAAAAAATTATAACTAATTCATAAAAAATTAAAAAAACGAAACTGGGGCCACGCGTTCGTATCGAAATGATCTACAATCATAGACTGATTTGATAGGTCGTTCAAATGAGATTAGATCTCGTTTGAAGGAGATACAAATCTCGTTCAAACAATATTGTATGTCGTTCGAACGAGAAGTCTTTTTTTTTTCTGACACGTCATCCCCTTGATTTTTAGTATTTAAAGGGTGTCAGACTTCTGATTTCGTATGGAGAAATACTAGTTTTAAACAGAATATGATTTTTGAGTGTTTTACTTTATCCCCCAACATTAAAAAGTTTAATCTCCTGTTTTATAATTCACAAAATCCTAATATATTTTTGTGTGAATTGTTTTGGAACCCAAGAACACAACTTTGCTATTGTTCATACTTTGTGGGGAAATCTCTATAACTGAAGGGCTGCGTGCTCTTGTGGAGGGAGTCTCTATAAAGCTTTTTGACTGCGCGTCATAGGGAGTACTTGCGGGTATTCCTGGGTTGATCAGACTGCGTGTCCTTGTGGCATAGCTGCGCGTGAACCACTGCAAATTTCTAGCCGACGTTTGGAGGTTTGACGAAGGCACCACACGTTACACTTAAGGGAAGTTGTATGTAAGTCAATGGTCTTGTAAAATTTTCAAAGTTCTAGAAATAAAAGGTTTTGCCCCTGTGGGGGATTTTTCCTGTTATTTGGTTTCCTTTGCATGCTTATTGCTTTATGATTTCATATCTCGTAGATGCTTGTGTTAGGACTGAATTAAAACTTGGGTTTCATTAAAATTGGTTTGGTTGGCACATAATTAAAATTGATTTATTTGAGAAGTTGCATTTATTTCGCTACAGCTCTTACAGAGCCTTATTCTCTTATAAAAGGGTAAACGAAAGGGTTAGCATTGAGCACTTTAAAGGGAGATAAAAATCAAATAGAGAAAAAGGATATGCAAATATGGTTAGGCCCATTCCAATCATGGGGGATATAATTGTTCAAAACTTTCTTATGTGGGCAAAATTCCCAGTCATTATTTAAAAACACGTACTGGTTCTTCTAAATATGGTTGCTCGTCTGGGTCACCTTCACCATCTTCATGTGTGATTTTTAAGGGCAAAATATTAGTATTCGAATGCCTTGGCATTGTCTTTTATGCGATAGACGAACCTAAAAATGTCCCTGATAAGGTCAAAACTAATATTATCCTACCAATACACCATTAAGCCACTATTGTTCTATAGAAATTTAGGGGAAGTTAGGTTGAAGCCACCCCATAACCCTTAGGGGAGATCTTTAAATGGGTTAAGTGGTAGATAAACTCTGACCTCGAGAGGCCAACAAGAGAAACAAATCCCATCAACATTGTACCTATTATAAAGCCTCTTATCAAAATTTAGCAACCTCATCACGATACTAATGGGAATGACATCCCGTTCTCTCAGTGTAATACCCCACATTTTTGATGAATTAAATAATTATGGGATTATTTATTACAGCGGGATTAATTAAATTTAAATGTGAAGAATTAAATTGTTAATTAATCCGAATCTAATAAAAATAAATATTAACTAGCGTGCTAAGGGTTAATACTTATTAGTTTAATATTGATGTGTGATATGTAATATGGAACTATATACTTTGATAAATTGTCGAGAGATAATGATATGACAGTTCAGTGAATTAAGTCAGACGCGCGTGTGAGTCGTGTCGGGACTAAATTGGTGGAATAAATATATAAATTATTTTTAGTAACTCGTATGATGATTTCGAGTGTACCGTTGAGTCCGGAAGGGTCGAAATAGTCAAAATAGTATACTCGGGTGTTTAGTTTGGGTTTCGGGGCGATTTTGGCCCTAACCGGCACCCAAAAAGGGCATTATGGTAAATTGGATTTTTAGGCCTAATTAATGGATGAAAATTAGGACTTAATTTATCATCCAAAACAATTTAATTAGGGTTAGAAATCTGGAGAAAGTAAGAACGGCATAGGAAGTGAGAGGGAAAGCTTTTGCCAAGAGAAGAGGGCTAAATCGACATCACCTTGCACAACCACCACCACCACCGTGTAGATCGGGACGAGGGGAACACACCCATACCAACAACATCCAGAAATCAGACTACTCACTCAAGGTAAGTGTTTATAACTTGCTGTATTTTGGTATTGATTTGATTCATGATAGTGTAGGATTGTTAGGATTATGTTATAGGTTATAAAAATGGTGAAATTGAGGAATTTGAATGCGTAAATAAGTTATGTGGTTTATTAGATTGAAACCCTTAATGTATGTAGACATGAAATCACGTTTTAAGGAATTTATATTTAGAACAAATCTGGAAATTTTGGCTTCTTGAACATGTATTGGAAGAACTAGGATTTTAATAAATTTAAATTGGGGATTTCACGTTTTATGAATGATTCGTAATGAATTGATGATTCTAGGGTGTTAGAAATCATATATTATTGATGGGATTCAATGTAGAACTGTTTATTTGGAGTTTGGTGTGTTGAATGAGAAGATTTGAGGTTAAAAATGGTGGAAAACGTTAGAAAATCTGGGTAGGAGACGAACAACGAATTCTCGCGCGAAGTCGCTCGAAGTCGTTCGAGCGAGATTGCAATCTCGCGCGTAGCCGTTCGAGCGACATGTGGCAGTCGTTCAAATGACTTGCCACTTCGTTCGAGCGATAGAGTGAAGTTTTGATAATTTCTTTTAGGGCCCAGTTTTAAGTTTATTAGTTCAGAAATGAGAAATATATTTTATAATAATAAATTTAAGTGAGGCAGAATTTCGGAAGAAGTATGAGAAGATAAATACTTTAATGAATTTTTTACGGAGAGGATAGGCCATAGAGATTACGAGGGGGATAATAATCCTAATAACTATTACGGAATGTCGAAATTAAAATGTGTAAGAGAAGCATATATGTAGGTGAGGAAAAATACCTACTTATTATAATAGGACGTGTGTATGCCTATTATGTATTATTACTACTAAAAGCACCAATGGGTGATAACCCGGGGGTGTGAGAATCTTATTATTATAAGTGTACTAATGGGGGATAACCCGGGGATACTAATATGTATTGTAAGTGTACTAATGGGTGATAACCCGGGGGTACAAGATTATTTAAATAAGCGTACTAAAGGGTGATAACCCGGGGGTACAGAATGTTGATTAGGTGTACTAATGGGATATAGCTCGGGGGTGCAGTATCATGTTACACACACACACACACACACACACACACACACATATATATATATATATATATATATATATAGGGCAGATGTGACTATATGTATGAGAATTGTGAATCAATCTAGTGTGTATAGTAATGAATATGGGCATGAATATTTGTTAAGAAAATTCTAATCGAATACTTGAATTATCATGGAAACGGAAAATATATTAATTAGCTTTTCGTCATAGGCTCATTGGATAACGTATTGTATGGGCGATACGGGCTTACTAATAGTGAGGGTAAATACTATTAGGATGGATTCAGACTAGTTATATTGGGAGGTATAGCTAAGGAGAAAATTTAGATACGTGTTAGGCGTGCACAATAGAAGAGGGGTGAGAATCTCAAGAGAGAGTTCGAACTAACATGTACTTGATACTTGCTTTACTGAAAATTTTAAATACTTGCTTAAACAAATATTTTTACACATCGGGCTCTGACCCGTTTCTTGCATCTTCTCTCTCTCTTGCTATATATATGTATTATATCAGGTGCTCAGCCACAGGGACATCAAGCTTAGAGTTTCTGATTGCGTGGCATGCTATAGCTGTTGTGGGAGTTGCAGGACTTTGTTTAGACGCTTCGATTATTTCATTCATATTCGTTATGACATTTTCTTTAGGGCATGTGTCTCCCCTTCCTTAGACAGTTTTAGAGATTATGTTTACTCTATTTCTAGTTTATTTTCATTTGGATTGATGGTTACTATTGTTTTGGTTTAATGTTTTGAACTGGGATGTTTTATCCAGTCTTATTTATTTCAGCATGCGATTTTGATTCAGTATTTGTATTAATTAATTGTGCGTGGTTGTTTTATATTAAATTACTTGGTTTGGAAATTAAATGGTTTTAAATTAATAAGAAAAATGTTTTGACACTTAGCTTAATTATATTAGGTGATTAAATAAGTTATTATGTTTTCGATAGTGATGCTAAGAATGAACCAACCGAACATTCTGTTTTTAATTTTATAAAGGACTGATCACCCGATATTTAATTGGGCGGGGTGTCACAGGTGGTATCAGAGCACCATTTTCTAGTGTCCATTAGGATCTTTATGGCTTACTATGTTTTCAGCTTTGCGTCCTTTGATATAGAGCCCTATTTTTAGGACTGTTGTGATCTTATATTTAGCGATTACGTCTTCAGCTATTTGAGATTTTGAAATAACTGTGGACTAATAATATTCTTTCTCGTCTCAGATGCCTCCTCGACGTGCACCAAGAGACCGACAGGCCCATCCAGAACAGCCGGCCATACAGGCTCAGGGGACAATGAACGCAACAGAAGTTGCCGTGATCGTTGCACAAGCGGTAAATGCAGCCTTAGCAGTGGTGCAACAGGCCCCGCCTCTGCTTCAAGCAGTGGCACCAGTTACAGTGCATCCATTTCCCACTGCATGGGAGAGAGTTAGAGAGTCCTTTCATAGGGCTTGTTCCCCAGAGTTCTTGGGCAGTTCAGATGTGGTTACCGCGAGTCAGTGGAAGAAGGACATACATCGGCATCTTCGCATGTATGAGTGCACAAAGGTTCAAAGGCAGGTTTTGGCTACCTTCAAGCTGAGAGGGGCAGACTTACAGTGGTGGGAGTCCACTAATACTCCCGAGGAGCGAGATGTGATGACTATCAATGATTTCTGGGTGTGGTTTGACTGCAAGTATTTTCCTTCCGCTGTTAAGACTGAGATGAGACGGAGACTTTTAGACCTCACCCAGGAAGGGAAGACTGTTGCGAAATACGAGGAAGAGTTTACACGATTGACGAACATGGTACCAGAGGAGGTGTCTACTGAGGAGAAGCGCATTCAGATGTTCATGGATGGCTTGACTTGGAAGATATGACAGTATTTATTGGGTAACCATTCCCTACACTCATATACCGACGTTCTGAATGCAACCTTATTGCATTGTCAGGACAATCGCCTTCATGATAAGGGAAGCAAGCGAGGGGGAGAGCCCCACCAGTTGGGAAAGACAGGGGGAGGTAATGCCAGTGGAGTACCAGTTGAGCAGAGTCAGAGGCAGGGTTCCCAGCAGGAGGAGTCTACTAAGAGGTTCCGTTCTGTAGGGTTCAGGCATGGTCATGGGGGTTGGAGACAGGGCCACCAGGGCCAGCAATAGGGCCAGCCACAAAATCAGTAGCAGGGTCAACAGCAGGGAGGACAACAGGGCCAATAGGGCCAAGGTAAAGGTGGTAACGGCCAACCGGGCCGAGGCTACCAGTGGCAGAGAGGAGGAAACTTCATTGGGAAATGTTATACTTGTGGCAAGACTGGCCATAAGAAACAGGAGTGCTCGGATAGGGACAGAGTTCCTCTACAGCAGGGTGGTCACCAGGAGCCCCAGAGGCCCATTTTTCCCACCGCCCTACCACCGTCGGCTCCAGTTCCAGCTTCACTCGCAGTTCCGATGCAGCAGGGACAATTACAGTATGGACGTGTCTATAACGTCCACCAGGCCGCAGTTCCGCAGGCACCACCCGCAGTAGAGGGTAAGTTTTCTATCCATGGAACTTTGGGTCGCATCTTATTTGACACGGGGGCATCACACTCTTTTATAGCCACTATCTTTGCAAAGGCCACTGGGTTGTTAAGCACGACAGAGAGTACAGTTACTTGTGTAGACTCACCACTGGGTAATGGGTCATTGATTTTCTTTATATGCTAGGGAGTAGGCTTAGAAATTGGTAGTTTAATCTTACCAGCTGATATGCTAGTATTAGATATTTTCGAGTACGATGCCATTATTGGTATGGATTGGTTAGTCGAGTATAGGGTCATGATTGATTGCTTCAGTAGTAGTATTGTGTTCGCCATTTCGGGCCAGGAGATGTTCTTAGTGGCGATGCCTCGCTCGGAGGGAGGGTCGTCCACCCACTTGTTTTATATAGAGGATGAGACCTCTGTAGTCGTAGTTCCACTCGATTCGATTCCGTTCGTCTGCGAGTTTGCTGATGTATTTCAGGATACACCGGGGTTGCCTCCGAGTAGGGAAATTGAGTTTGTGATAGACTTAGCACCAGGCACTCGTCCGATAGCACGTGCACCTTACCGTATGGCTCTGGCAGAGATGAGGGAGCTACGGGATCAGATAGAACAGTTGTTGGGACAGGGCTTCATCCGTAGGAGTACCTCGCCATGGGGTGCCCCAGTCCTATTTGTAAAGAAAAGGGATGGGTCCCTACGGCTTTGCATTGATTATCGAGAACTTAACAAAGTCACAATACGGAATAAGTATCCGTTGCCTCGAATCGATGACTTGTTTGATCAGCTGAGAGGAGCGGCCCACTTCTCGAAGATAGATTTGAGATCCGGGTACCATCAGCTACGCATCAGGGAGCAGGACGTGGCCAAGATTTCTTTTCTGATGAGGTATGGATCGTACGAATTCAGGGTTATGCCATTTGGGCTAACCAATGCCCCAGCAGTATTCATGGACTTAATGAACAGAGTATTCAGAGAGTTCCTAGATCAGTTCGTCATTGTCTTTATAGATGACATCCTGATTTATTCCCGCACTGAAGAAGAACATGCCGAGTATTTACGTATGGTTTTACAGACCCTACAAGAGCATGAGTTGTATGCCAAATATGAGAAGTGTGAGTTTTGGCAGCGGGAGGTACAGTTTTTGGGACACATTGTATCAGAAAAAGGGGTATCTGTAGACCCTAGTAAGGTGTCAGCAGTGAGAGAGTGGGGACAACCCACAACGCCGATGGAGGTGCGGAGTTTTCTGGGATTAGCCAGATACTACAAATGGTTTATTCGGGGATTCTCGAAGATTGCGGGTCCTATGACAAATTTGACTCGTAAGGGCATACCGTTTGTTTGGGACGATGCATGTCTGTTGGCATTTGATGAGCTGAAGGACAAGTTAACTTCAGCACCCGTTCTAGCACTTCCCAGAGCGGGAGTGGAATACCTGGTTTATACTAACGCATCATTGCAGGGGCTTGGGGGGAGTACTCCAGCAAGAGGAGAAGGCTATAGCTTTTGCTTCCCGAAAGCTTAAGCCTCATGAAAAGAATTACCCCACCCACGACTTAGAGCTGGAAGCAGTTGTGTTTGCGCTTCGAATTTGGAGGCATTACTTATTGGGAGAACAGTTTCGCTTATTTACAGACCACAAGTCACTACAGTACTTGTTCAGGCAGAAGGAGTTGAATATGCATCAACGCCGGTGGCTCGAGTTTGTAAAAGATTATCAGTTCGAAATACACTATCACCCGGGAAAGGCGAATGTGGTTGCTGATGCATTGAGCCGCAGGCCGGTCGATGAGACGGCCGAGGTGTGGAAAGAAAAATGGAAGGAATTGGGACATCAGGATGCTGTGACCCGGTCATTTATGTCTGTGATGACAGTTACACCTCAGATCATTAGGTGAATAGTACAGGCACAGGCAGCGGATTCGTTCTGTTAAGATCGGATTAGGAAGCTTTTAGCCGAAGGAGCCGAGACTTATTCAGTAAGTTCTGAGGGTGGTTTGTGCTTCAATGGGAGGCTCGTTGTTCTAGAGGGGGACCTTAGATATGAAGTAATGACGGAGTCGCATGGGTCCCGATTTGCGGTACATCCCGGTGGGGACAAAATGTACTAGGATATGAGGCGACAGTATTAGTGGAGCGGGATGAAAAAGGATATCGCAGAGTTTGTATCCAAGTGTACCACTCGTCAGGTAGTGAAAGTGGACCATCAGAGACCACCAGGTTTACTTCATCCATTGGAGATTCCTACCTGGAAATGTGAAGGCATTTATATGGATTTTATCACCGGGTTGCCCACTTCGCAGAGGGGGCATGATTCTATATAGGTCATTGTAGATTGGTTGACGAAGGTAGCCCACTTCTTGCCCGTCAGGACAGACTACACAGCGGGACAGTATGCTCAGCTATTTATTGTCGAGATAGTGAGACTACATGGTGTACCTCTGAACATCGTGTCAGATAGAGACAAGACATTTGTATCTTGTTTTTGGGAAAGCTTCCAGGAAGCTATGGGTACCGAGTTGCGGTTGAGTACAGTGTTTCATCCACAGACCGATGGGCAGACTGAATGCATTAATCAGATGCTCGAGGACATGTTACGCATGTTTATCCTTGATTTTGGTGGAGGTTGGGAGCAGTATATTCCACTGGTAGAGTTTTCTTATAACAACTCCTATCAGTTTACGATTGGCATGGACCCGTTCGAAGCATTGTATGGCAGACCTTGTCGTTCCCCAATTTGTTGGCTAGAGGTAGGAGAAAACAAGCTACTCGGGCGAGAAGTGATTCAGGATACATCGAGCAGGATCGATATGATTCAAAATTGCATACGGGTAGCCCAAGACAGACAGAAAAGCTATGCCGATGCAAAAAGGTTCTTCCATGAGTTCGTAGTGGGGGATCAGATTTTGTTGAGAGTATCTCCGATGAAAGGGGTAATGAGATTTGGGAAGAAAGGGAATTTGGCTTCGAGATATGTGAGACCATTTCCTATTATAGAGAGGGTCGGACCAGTGGCATACAGATTGGGATTACCGGAGCACTTGCATCGTATCCATGATGTGTTCCACATTTCGTCACTGAGGCGATACCTTCGAGATGAGTTGGCACACACTCACATTGCAATTTAGGAGATTGAACTACATCCAGATAGTTCATATGAGGAGAGACCGGTAGCTATTCTAGATTATAGTGAGAGGAGGCTAAGGTCAAAGGTAGTTCCACTTGTTCGGGTGCAGTGGCAGCATCACAATGTGGAGGAGTCACTTGGGAGCGTGAGGCGGATATGCGTGAGAAATATCCAGATTTATTCATACCAGGTATACCTTATTTTCTTTTCCGAATTTCGGGACGAAATTCCTTTACTAGGGGAGAAGTATGTAATACCCACATTTTTGATGAATTAAATAATTATGGGATTATTTATTACAACGGGATTAATTAAATTTAAATGTGAAGAATTAAATTGTTAATTAATCCGAATCTAATAAAAATAAATATTAACTAGCGTGCTAAGGGTTAATACTTATTAGTTTAATATTACTCTGTGATATGTAATATGGAACTATATACTTTGATAAATTGTCGAGAGATAATGATACGATTGTTTAGTGAATTAAGTCAGACGCACGTGTGAGTCGTGTCGGGACTAAATTGGTGGAATAAATATATCAATTATTTTTAGTAACTGGTATGATGATTTTGAGTGTACCGTTAAGTCCGAAAGGGTCGAAATAGTCAAAATAGTATACTCGGGTGTTTAGTTTGGGTCCCGAGACGATTTTGGGCCTAACCGGCACCCAAAAAGGGCATTATGGTAAATTGGATTTTTAGGCCTAATTAATGGACGAAAATTAGGACTTAATTTATCAGCCAAAACAATTGCATTAGGGTTATAAAGTTGGAGAAAGTAAGAACGGCCATAGGAAGTGTGAGGGGAAGCTTTTGCCAAGAGAAGAGGGCTAAATCGACATCACCTTGCACAACCACCACCACCACCGTGTAGATCGGGACGAGGGGAACACACCCATACCAACAACATCCAGAAATCAGACTACTCACTCAAGGCTAGTGTTTATAACTTGCTGTATTTTGGTATTATTTGATTCATGTTAGTGTAGGATTGTTAGGATTATGTTATAGGTTATAAAAATGGTGAAATTGAGGAATTTGAATGCTTAAATAAGTTCTGTGGTTTATTAGATTGAAACCCTAATGTATGTAGACATGAAATCACGTTTTAAGGAATTTATATTTAGAACAAATCTGGAAATTTTGGCTTCTTGAACATGTATTGGAAGAACTAGGGTTTTAATAAATTTAAATTGGGGATTTCACGTTTTATGAATGATTCGTAATGAATTGATGATTCTAAGGTGTTAGAAATCATATATTATTGATGGGGTTCAATGTAGAACTGTTTATTTGGAGTTTTGTGTGTTGAATGAGAAGATTTGAGGTTAAAAATGGTGGAAAACGTTAGAAAATCTGGGTAGGAGACGAACAACGAATTCTCGTGCGAAGTCGTTCGAAGTCGTTCGAGCGAGATTGCAATCTCGCGCGAAGCCATTCGAGCGACATGTGGCAGTCGTTCAAACGACTTGCCACTTCATTCGAGCGACAGAGTGAAGTTTTGATAATTTCTTTTAGGGCCCAGTTTGAAGTTTATTAGTTCAGAAATGAGAAATATATTTTATAATAATAAATTTAAGTGAGGCAGAATTTCGGAAGAAGTATGAGAAGCTAAATACTTTAATGAATTTTGTACGGAGAGGATAGGCCGTAGAGATTACGAGGGGGATAATAATCCTAATAACTATTACGGAATGTCGAAATTAAAATGCGTAAGAGAAGCATATATGTAGGTGAGGAAAAATACCTACTTATTATAATAGGACGTGTGTATGCCTATTATGTATTATTACTATTAAAGGCACCAATGGGTGATAACCCGGGGGTGTGAGAATCTTATTATTATAAGTGTACCAATGGGGGATAACCCGGGGGTACTAAGATGTATTGTAAGTGTACTAATGGGTGATAACCCGGGGGTACAAGATTATTTAAATAAGCGTACTAAAGGGTGATAACCCGGGGGTACAGAATGTTGATTAGGTGTACTAATGGGATATAGCCCGGGGGTGCAGTATCATGTTACATACATACATATATATATATATATATATATATATATATATATATATATATATAGGGCAGATGTGACTATATGTATATATGTATGAGAATTGTGAATCAATCTAGTGTGTATAGTAATGAATATGGGCATGAATATTTGTTAAGAAAATTCTAATCGAATACTTGAATTATCATGGAAACGGAAAATGTATTAATTAGTTTTTGTCATAGGCTAATTGGATAACGTATTGTATGGGCGATACGGGCTTACTAATAGTGAGCGTAAATACTATTAGGATGGATTCAGACTAGTTATTTTGGGAGGTATAACTAAGGAGAAAATTTAGATATGTGTTAGGCGTGCACAATAGAAGAGGGGTGAGAATCTCAAGAGAGAGTTCGAACTAACATGTACTTGATACTTGCTTTACTGCAAATTTTAAATACTTGCTTAAACAAATATTTTTACACATCGGGCTCTGACCCATTTCTTGCATCTTCTCTCTCTCTTGCTATATATATGTATTATATCAGGTTCTCAGCCACAGGGACATCTAGCTTAAAGTTTCTGATTGCGTGGCATGCTGTAGCTGTTGTGGGAGCTGCAGGACTTTATTTAGACGCTTCGATTATTTCATTCCTATTCGTTATGACATTTTCTTTAGGGCTTGTGTCGCCCCTTCCTTAGACAGTTTCAGAGATTATGTTTACTCTATTTCTAGTTTATTTTCTTTTGGATTGATGGTTACTATTGTTTTGGTTTAATGTTTTGAACAGGGATGTTTTATCCAGTCTTATTTATTTCAGCATGCGATTTTTATTCAGTATTTGTATTAATTAATTGTGCGTGGATGTTTATATTAAATTACTTGGTTTGGCAATTAAATGGTTTTAAATTAATAAGAAAAATGTTTTGACTCTTAGCTTAATTATGTTAGATGATTAAATAAGTTATTATGTTTTCGACAGTGATGCTAAGAATGAACCAACCGAACATTCTTTTTTAAATTTTATAAAGGACTGATCACCCGATATTTAATTGGGCGGGGTGTCACACTCAGGTCATCCAACTCATCCTATGTAACATCACAACCATGGTATTGATCCTCAGTATTAGCTGGGTTATAGGACTCCAGAGAATTACTAGAAATACTCTTCTCAATAGGAGGTAAAAAAAGAAGGGAAGTAGATGACCTAGGTCTATCAGACATGACCCCTTCGGCCAAAGCCTCTAAGTCAATGATTGATATATTAAAAATCGTATCTACTAAGTTTTTACCACCAGTTTGGTGATTGACCTCTTCAATGTTAGGGTGACCTACGAATTCCGGGCCTCTATACTCCATGTCTGGGGACTGTTGAGGAGACCCAATTGAAGATTAAGCCTAAAAGGTAATCTTGGGATGTGAAGGCCTATCCTCAGGATGAATGAATCATAGTGGAACCAACCTCCTAGCCTTATTAAAACCAGTACACAATTCATTAAGTTCATGGATGCCTCTCAACATTCTGTGAGCCCAGAAGCTTTCACTCATGAAGGTTGGAATTTTTGGGAATCAAAGGCTTGTGGGTTGTTTGTTTGCAGAGTAAGGAGTTTTTTGGGACTTGAGGGCTAAATCGATGGTGAAAGAGATAGACAATTTAAAAAATCCCTAAAAACAGAAGCCCTAGGGCAACCAAGTCAATGGCCATCTAAAATGGAAAATCTCCATCGAATGTCAATATAGCAATAACAATCGACAAAAACACAAGAAATCATTACAAAGATTGAAGAAATATAGAGAAGAAAACTCTAGAAAGATTGAATTCATGGATATGCATACATGAAACCCTAGTTTTCAAGAGATGACTTAAAAATTGTCTAAGATCTATCAACAAATGATTGGAAACTAAAAACCATCATTGAATAAGATTTTCCAAGTAGAGAATCGATTGAAAAGGGTAGAAAGAGGGAAAGGTTTATCGATGAAGGAAAAGTTTTTGAAAAGATTTTCTCTGTCTAACAAAGCTCATGCCAAGGAAATGATTTTAAAAAGGATGAAACGAAGTTTGAGATAGGTTTAATACTCTTTTGGGCGGTAATGATTACTTTTTGGAAAAAGAGGCTGACATTACGCATTGAAAGTTCAATTAACACCTTGGAACACTGGTCACACTGCCTCAGAGACGCACACCTTAAATGCGCCTGTCATCACTCTCAACGTCTGACATGTATCAATCTCAAGCTTAAGCAATTTTTTTTAAAATCTCACAATTGAATGTTCCCCAGCTAAAGGCATACCAAGCGAAGAAGATTCTCATAAGATGATTAGAATAAAGAAAGACAATGACATTACTCAATTAACACTTCACTCACTCAATTCAACTAACATCTTTTCAGAAGACACAAAACTCCAGAGAAATTTTTACAAGTTCGAATCGCGCGAAAAGACTTGGGGGGATTTTTTTTTACCACAAATATGGGACACCTTGTGGACCAAGCATAAGATAACATGTGGACCCATTCACTACAAGGTAAGGGGTTGGCTCAGTTATGAATAAATTTTTCCCTCATTATGCGGTCGTCCAGACAGGTCCAACAGTCCTTATGACACCGTTAGTTCACAACAGACTAACACAGTTGATTCACTCCACTGAATCAAGCATGTATCATGTGGTTAGATGATATCAATAAAAATTACAACATTTTCTCATATAATAGATATGAAAATATCCTCCCCCAATTGCGCATAACAAACTCATGATTATCCCCTCATGTTTATTTAAAGTGTGTACCTGCCTCACTTATAAAGGCATGGCACGAGTCCCTCTCTATTATCTCTCCTCTAACAACCTATATATATCACACCACACCCTCATGGGTGGGGATTCGAGATATATTTTCCTATTGTTATGCCGCCGAATTCTAGAGAGAACTAACATTGGGGATTCTCTAATATAATAATTTTCTGTTGACTTCATAAACCACACCAAAAAGTCTCTAAGTAAGTGATATCATCTGAAAGGTTCTCTACCTCACTGACATTGGCTTGTGCGGGCTTCTATTTCTCGTTCCCTTAGTTTTTGTGCTTACGAAAATCTTTAGCACGATGTCCTGACTTTTCACACACAAAGCATTTGCCATCAAATTTTTTGAAGTTCTTCCCTTTCAATCCTTTGAAAGGACCACCTTGGGTTATACACTTTCTTTTCTTACTCTTACTATTTCTCCCTTCTTCCACAACATGTGCTTTGGATTTCATAGGATTTTCAGTTTTCTTCTTGGATTATGATTATCCTCTTCTGTCCTTAATATCACAATTATGTTCTCGAGCCCCATATGTTTATGTTTTAAATAAATTTTAAAATCTTTCCAAGATGGTGGAAATTTCTCAATCATTGCAGGCACTTGGAATGATTCACTCTTTTCTATTTTCTCAGAAAAAATTTCATGATAAATTAATCGGTGCTCTTGCACTTGGGTAATGACAGTCTTTGAATCAACTATTTTAATATCAAGGAATCTACCAACAACGAATTTCTTCGACGCACATATTCTATTTTGTATTTTTTGTCCAAGGTCCCGTATACCTCTTTGGCCATCTTAAGTGGGTTATACACATTATACAATATGTTTTCTAGATTATTATGCATACAATTGTTGGAAAGGAAATCAACAATTACCTGCCGGTGAGTCTCATCTTGTTTTGGAGTTTGTGCCTCTTCATTACGAAATTTATCCAAGTTCAATGTGGTTGAGTAAAATAAAATTTGATGTTGTTAATGTTTAAAATTTTCCCCTTTAAATTTTTCAAGCTTTTCACAATGACTAGGATTTGTAGGCACAATGGAAACTGACAAAGCAAAAGTGGAAGCCATTTTGTTTAGAAAATAAATAACAGTAAACATATAATTATCACAGGATTAATGAGTGGACAAAATCATAATAATATTAATAATTATACTCTTTCCTATTGAATATGAATATCAATAAAACTTGTAAACTAACACTGTGTATAAATGATTAATTATAAACAAGCAACAAAGTTAAATGAATTTTTTGTCTGAACAAAAAATATTTTTGGAGCATCGAGATTATTGTTATACAAATTCTCTTAGAAATTCAAGTGGGGTATTTTAGGATACGCCAAATAGGAAGTCACCTATGTGAGTTCGAAGAGAATTTTTTTGAGAACTTGAAAAGGCTTAAATTCTCTAAAGCACTCATAAAATTAGGAATTATTCAGGGTCAAAATTAAAACAATTGAAAGAACCATGCTCGGGAAATTACCGTGTAAATTCTAATTTTTTGATTTACACCAGAAATTGAATAGTTCAAGTCATCACGTTTATTGATCAGTTAGTAAATCATATGGTCTTTTACTATGGAAGATTCAAGTCCAAAAACTCTCTCCCAATGCATGAATTTTCCAATAGAAACTCTTTTTTGTGTCTACATAGTTTTTGTTGATCCAACCAATTTTCATTCATGTGAGATATTTTTGGAACTTATGGTTTATTCGGGTTAACAAAATCCTATTATGGTCAATTTTGGGGACAATTTAATATGGAATCCACACGTCTTTCGAGATAGTTCTAAATTCAAATGTGTTTTCCTTCTCGAGGAGTATAATGTGGAATAGTCACATATACAAAACATAAATTAATAAATTAGAAATTATTGTCCAAAATAACCATTTGTGACGTGAAATTTGGTTAAAGTGTTATGGAAAAACTAAAGTCCCACATAGAAAAATTATGAGAAATGGTTGTAGTATATTATTATCCAATTTGGTTTATGGATTTTGGTACACTTCGGGCTTGTGGTTCGTAAGCCTTGGGCTTTAAATTTTTACTTAGATGAATTACTAAATTTTTTGGCCACATTATATTGGGATTTTTATAATTTTTTTGAGTCCAAGTTTTTAGTCTCTCCTAATTTTATTCCATTTTTTTTAATTTTTAAGTACAAATGTTGTGACAGTTATGAGTGGTTTTAACCGCTCCTAAATTCCATTTAAACAACTATATATTTGATCATTGAATTGGTTTTTATAGTTAGTTTGTTTAGACATAATTTTCTATTCATTCTGTCTGTCTCATTCATTAAAAGAAATAGAGTTATTCCATTGTTAGTTATGTTTGTTTATTTTAATTTAAAGTTCTTCTATTACACAAATTTGATTATTATCTCATTCATTAAAGGATCAAATAGTTTGGTCAGCTTCCAGTTCATAAGAATTTTCATTCAAAACTGTATGGGATCTTATTAGACAACATGAATCATTTACGAACTCTTCTTAATTTTTATGGGATGCTTGTATTCCTACAAAAATCTCAATTTTTAACTGGAAATTACTTAGAAGATTGATTCCTACAGATGATAATTTGAATAAGATTGGAATTTTATGCCCATTTAAATGTGTGTGCTGTATTGATAATCAAGAAGAATCCTTAGAGCATCTATTTTCTATAGGTGAAGCATCTTACAAAGTGTGGGATCATCTTAATAAGCAATATGGGGTTCTCTCCAATAATGGCTCTATCAGACAAATATTGATTTCTAATGGATCACCCCTAAAATTGCTTCTCAAAAAAGTTTCAAAATTATTCCTAATGTTATTTGTTGGCAGATATGGTTAATTAGGAATAAGGCCAAGTTTGAAAACATCAAAGTGTCTCATTTTCATGTTATCAAGCAAGTTTATTCTGTTTTTAAATTAGCCTTCATCCCTGCTAAGGTTAAAATGTCCATACCTATGTTAATTTTGTGGATGCTTTTATTTGAAACTTAATACAGATGGCAGTTCCTTAGGTAATCCTGGCCCTAGTGGTGGAGGTGGAGTTCTTAAAATTGATCAAGGTCAACCAATCTGGTGTTTCCATTCTTTTTATGATGATATGCATAGTTTGGAAGCAGAAGCAACAACTTTGTTACTTGGGTTAAAGTATTTGTAAGATTTCAAAGGTTATGAGATGATTGTTGAATCAGATTCCAAGATTCTTATAGAAGTTCTCCATAATAACTACAAGTGTCCATGGAGAATCAAGTGGTTGATTGATCAAATATTATTCTTACCACCCTCTCTTAATTTCACCTTCTGCCATTGTTCTAAGGGAATCCAATATGCCAGTTGATTTTTTTTTTTATCAAAGAGAGGTAGTAATCAGAATCATTCTTTCTTGTCTTATCAGTCTGATCCTCTCCCAAAGGAATTTAAAGCCCTCATGAAGTTGGATAGACCAAATCTCCCTTATTTTAAATTTATTTGAATCTCATTTGTAAGGGCCCTATGATAAAAGGCCTTATTTATTGCTTCTAGCATTGGTTGTAAGTTCTTTGGGGTTTCCCCATTGTGAATAAATAAAAATCTAGTTCTTTAAAAAAAAGTATCCTGGAAGGCAATTGCCATTAAGTCCATGGAGCATTGTTATGGGGAAAATTTTGCCTTAAGGAGTACGTGTTGGACACTTGACTCCATCATTTCAATATATATCCAGTCACTGTAATGATATATATTTTCAATTGTATTATGTCTATATTTATGTCTGCTTTCTGTAATTAGTATAATCATTTTTTGATGACGTTATTACTAAGAGTGAAACTTTGATGGGAACTTTTATCCTTTGTAGGGGCGGACACCTTAGTTACCTTGATGTTTTCCTTCCTGAGTTTATTTTGTTTTAAAATTGCCCAATTTTTATCGATCCAATTTTTTTTCATATGCCTCTACAACTCACAATCAGAAAAGGTACCCTCCACTAGTTTCATGAATACTGTAAATTTAAAGAAAGTTTGGTCATTGAAAACTCTCCATGGAAATTAGCATATTTTGAGGGTCTCTCATATTCTTATTGTCTATAAATACATCATTTAATAACTTCACATTCATCCTTGGAGTTGAGTCTACAAGTAATTATAAGTATGGTGAGATAAGTATTGTCGATAGGGATATATTAATGTCGATGCCAACGGAGTTTACGTGTGGGAAGCCTCTGTTTTGAACATATATTACCTTGCTACTAGGTTAAGTGCTTATGAAGAAATCAAAGGATATTTTAATGAGACTCTTTTTCCCTGGAGCATTAGTCGATATGTGAATCATTGTATAAATTTAATGGGGGTCCAATTGATTATCTCTTGTTGATGTTAGGAGAAAGAGTAAGTATGTAATTGAAAAATTGGGATTTTGTCATCAAAGTTGTTATAAAGAAATGTTTCAAGTAAGACCTAGAGGCCTAGTTGATTTGATGGTTTTTAATAAAATTATTGAACCTAAAAAAATTTCCCTCCATCTGTAGGGTAAGGCTATGTTTGGGAGTTTAGGAGAGAAAAGAAAAGAAAAGAAAGTTTCATAATAAGAGAAAAAAGGTCCCTAAAAAGATGTCGAGGACATTAAATCGAATATAGGAATGATATGTCCGATTACCGAAAAAGAAGTAGATATATTAATAAGAAAAATGGAAAAGAATAAAGCGGTTGGCCCGAATAAAATACCCATAGAGGTATGGAAGACCCTTGTATGGAAGTATAGGGATAAAATGGTTAACATGTTTATTTAATAAAATTTTAACAAAAAGAAACATACAAGATGAGTGGAGGAAAAGCACCATCATACCTTTGTATAAAAATAAAGGGGATATACAAAATTGCGGTAATAATAGAGGAATTAAACTGATGAATCACATTATGAAATTATGAAAAAAGGTTATAGAACAAACATGAAGAAATGAGTCAACTATTTCGGACAATCAATTTGAATTTATGCCAGGGAGATCCACCATGGAAGCTATTTACTTATTAAGACAGTTAATGGAGAAATGTAAAAGTAAGAATACAAATTTATATATGGACCTTATAGACTTAGAAAATGCCTATGATAAACTACCTAGAGTTATAATTTAATACGCTTTAAGGAGAAAAAGAATACCTATGAGTTATATTAAAGTTATTGAAGATATGTATGATAATGCAAAGACTAGAGTAAAAACTATATGTGGAGAAACTAATGACTTTACGATTAAAGAGGGTCTACATCAAGGATTGACCTTAAGTCCTTACTTCTTTGCCATAATTTTGGATGAGATTACTAAGGAAATACAAGAAGATGTCCCATGGTGTATGCTGTTTGCGGATGATATAGGTTTAGTAGACACTGCAAAGGAGGGATTAGCAATGAGAGTAAACACTTAGAGAAAAGCCTTAGAGTCTAAGAGTTTAAAAATTAGAAGAAAGAAAAGGGAATTGATGGAATGTAAATTTAAAAATGAGGTGCCGGGTAACATAATGTTAAAGATTAAGAAAAAAGTGATAAACTAAACTAATAAATTTTTATATTTAGGCTCAGTGTTACAAAGTAATGGGGATATTGATGAGGAAGTTATGATTAGAATATCAATTGGTTTGATGAAATGGAGACACGCACGTGGGGTGCTATGCGATAAGAGGATAACTAATAACTTAAAAGAATTTTTTTATTGAACAATTGTTAGGCCAGTGACCCTATATGGAGCGGATTGTTGGGCTTTAAAGAAAAAACACGAATAAAGTCTCCATGTTAGTGAGATGATTATGCTTCGATGGATGATATGAATTACTAGAAAGGAAAAAATTAAAAATCGGTACGTGAGAGAAAAGTTAGGAGTTGCTTCCATTAGCGATAAATTAATAGAAAGTAGACTTAGATGGTACATACATGTGTTGCATAGACCAATAGATGCACCTATAACAAGAGGAAAATGATTGGAAGTAGAGTGTAAAAGAGAAAGCGATCGTCCTCAGCTATCGTGGGAGGAAATTATTAGGAGAGATCTTAAGGAATGAAAGTTGAATGATAATATTGTTTATAATAGATTAGAATGAAAGAGGAGAATCCTTGTGGTCGACCCCATATGATGGGATTAAGGCAAGGATGATGATGATGAAAAAAAGACGAAAAAGTTAATAAGAGAGAAGATAAAAGAAGAGAAGAGAAATTAATATTCCTTCATTTGTTTAGGAGTTTACGAGAGAAGAGAAAATAAATTTCTTTCCTATTATTTGGGAGTTGAGAGTAAAATAATTTTTTTAAGAGGAAGAAGGTAAAATGTATTAAGAAAATTCCTTTCCCTCCATTTCTTTCCTATTTTGAGTGAAAGTTTGGTGAACAAAGGAAAATAAAGTTTTTTTAGGAAAATATTCCATTATATCCTTTTAAACTCCGAAACACGAGAAAGTGTATCATTTCTTGATGTGATAACCAGTATTTTTGTTGATTTTATTTATCATTTATTAAGTGAGAAAGAAATTAATAATTGAAATAAATTATTACTTCTGTGATTTGGAAATTTTAATATGCTTAATTTATATGATAATTAAATTTTGCACGTGATGTGATTTCTATGCCACATGTTATTAATAATTAATTGGTGGTATTAATTATATGATTTTGGACTATATGTTATGCATATAATAATTAAATATTTATTTTATTCATGCCGTGAAGTATTACCGTGTGTTGTGAGGTATTGCTATTTGAATTAGACGTTGGAGTGTTACGGAGGCCTTGGTATGTGTTTTTAGTGCTTTGAATTAGGCCTATGGTGTAGGTACACTTTTGGGATAACTTTTGGACTAATTCCGATTTTGGGCTCATTTAGAGGTCCAAAATTAGGCCTATTAGTAATGAGTGGATTTAAGCAATTATAAAGGGTGAAAACTCTTATTAGTTGAACATTTTATACACAAAACACAAACCCTAACTCTCCTAGAGATTTGGGATAGCTTGGTAAGAAATTTTAAGAGGAAGAACAAGGGGTCAAGAGGAAGAATCATTTATTCGTACCATTCAGGCACGGAATCTCTTCCTTTATCACTATATAAATTGCAATAATTCTTTATCAATATATAAATTGTAATTGATTTATGATGTCATTGTCATGCATTTTTGATTTGGGATTTAGAAGCATGTTTAGGATTTAATCTTCTATTTCAATCACGTTCATATTTGGTTTTAACGGGTTATTAAATTAAACTATTAGTGGGTTTTGTAATCCGAATTAATTGGGGATTTTATTGGAAACCTTGAATTGAATCATTTTAGGTTATGTTTCTATTATTAGAATGCAGATTTGGGGATGAATTACTTGTAATTATGGTTTCCATATGTTAATTTGATGTCGTGGAATCTAAAATCGCATGTTAATTGGGTCAATTGAGTGTAGAGGATGAAGTTAGGTTTAAACTGGATTGTGAAATATTTGAACCTTAATGTGTGTTAGAATGATGTTATTCATTGAGAAATCAAATTAGGATCGTGATTTTATAGTTCATATACCTGGAGATTGGATTTAATATGTGCTTCGAAGCTTAGATTTGGATTTAATGAAGGTAGATTCTCCATAAGAACACTTTTGGGAAGAAGGATCTGAGTCTGGGATGATTAGATTGATTCGGCACTACAAAATAAGTGCATGTCGAGATTTTATTTTGTTTATTCGAGTTGGTTTCATTTGGGACGATATATATGTAATATTCATACTTTAAATCAAGATACCCTAATTCTCATTTTTACCCCTTCTAGAATATATAAACTCAAAAATATTGTAATACGAATAAAACTACTCTACAAAACCTACAACTTTACTAAATTATCCAAGTACCCTTGAAGTTTCAAATATTGTAAAAATAACCCCCGAATGTTTTAAATAAGCCTTACTTGACCTATTCTAAATGCCTAGACCTAAACCTTATATGAAATTAAATCGCAAGATATCAATTAACTAAATATATTATTTTTAGACCTTACATGTTTTTAAAATTTCAAAAATGCCCCTAAACCTAACAAAAATGCACATTTTGAACCAAATAAGTGTATATACTTTCAACCAGGGACTAAAACCTAAACCAACAATTTTTTTGCTTTAACCCTCCCCATATTAGCCTAAACCTAAGCAGATGAGTCCAAAATCACATGGCATTACTATGCAAACATGTGAGGATTTTTTTATAAACTTATCTTCTTAAACCATGGAAGAATCCACCTCAAAACCAGATCAATAACATCTCCTTCTGTTACCTTATAAATTGCCCACGAGTAGAACCTCCAAAACTCACAAATTCAGTTTACACAAACTCGAAATTTTCCTTCAAACTTGGTATCCTATCATTTTATGCATTATATTTCATTCTTTTAATACCAAATATTTTTTGTGTTGATATTATGTATATATCAATCAAAATAGTAGAATGTTTACATAAAAACAACCTTTATTAAAAGAAACTCAAAAAAACCTCCATTAAAGCTTAAGCTTTAACGGTGAATTTTGATTTCTTGATTGTAAATCAGTTTTGAAGCGAGGAAATGATTCCTTATGAACTTAAGAGCTCTAGTGCGTATAACTCATTTGTGAACTTTGGTGCTTGAATGTGTTTTTAGTTTTAGAAAACAAAAAACTTCAAATTCTCCATAAGCAGACTACCCGAATCCTTTAAACCAAACCCAAATGCTTCCTTAGGATAGCAAAAATACAACCATATTTATATGACCCTCTACCATATTTAGTAGAGCTTTGAAAGTTTAGTCAAAATTTTAGAAAAAAACACAGTTTCATAACTCAATGTATACTGGACCTCAATCTATAAAACTTATATTTTTGGATTCTTTGTGAAACATTAAGTTGGGTTGGTTCAGAAATAATCTTAAATGGTTTAGAAAATCCAAATTTATCTCAGATAAAAGTTTTTCAAATCCTAGGTCAACTATGGAGAGGTTGAAGACGAACTTTCCAATTAAAATCATTGACGAGGAACGTGAGGGCACGTGTCCAGTCAAAAAATTCTGAAATCTTTTTCAATTTTAATTTTATTTTTCTGATCAAAATGGTATAAGGTAAGCCTATGTTTGGTCAAACCTAGCCAAAGTTATGAAATGTTAGGGTTTTAGGTTTGAAATATTTTCTATAAATTTAAAATGGACCCCTCCCGACTCTTTCAAGTTAAGAATTTTAATCTTAAACTTTTATTATAAATACTTTGATGTATTTTGAGTCAAAAAGTCTTCTACCCCAAAATTCGAATTTGAACCTAAGCCTAAGATTTTAAAGTCCCAAATTAATTACAATTGAACCCCTTAAAATTTAATGTACACAGTTTTTAGTATAAATTTGCCAAAATTAACTTCAATTACAAAAATACTTATTCACACAAATATGTGTATACAAATACTCAAGTACTAGATCCTCCTGACATCCTCTTTGATCTTTAAGCCGTTCAAAATTCCGTACAGGTAGGTCTTCTTACCTCTTTAATAGTATATTTTGCGTATTTGTTTAACTGCTATTGATATCATTCAATGATAGCCCTATTTAATTCCAAGTATGTGTACAAATTATCATACTCATATGTTACTATATCACTCATTGTTTTAATTTTGATTAATTGTATCAAATTTGAACCTTTCTCTTCCAATACTGATATAATAACAATTCATTGTAACGATTCAGTTCCCCTTGCACTTTTGTGCATTATGATTTATTTCAAAAGCATCAGTAATAATTATGGAGTAAACTTCTGTGTTAACCCTCAAAATTTTCTACTTGGCCTATAATCTCAGATGACTAAGAGTCGGAGTTAGCTAGATATGTATGAGTGTTGCTTAAATTGTGTGCCTAGCCAGTTATTTTCCAAAAACCTTGGATTACTTATTATTTGGTTTTACTGATGGCTTATTTAATTCTATACCCACTTTGAAATCTGATAAGTATGGGATTATCAGTTTTAAACTCTTTGACTTTCTTATTTAAAGTCTATAGACATCTGAATTCTATACACACTCCACCTTCCATCTATACAGATAATTGTTATAAATTTGGTAAGGCATGCTTAACATATTTGTGCTGATTTCTATTTCCTCTAGATGGTCCAGGAAAAAAAAAGATAGTCTCTCTTCGCCTTTTATGACAGACACAAATCACCTGTTTGCATATGTAAGTGTTTGGACGAATATTAAACCAGATGGGAGCAACGATTGACACTTTTCAATTATCTACTTTATATTTTACGTTGACAATAAGATGTAATCACCCGTGCGTTGTTAATACACTACGTGTGACATTTTAATGAGTAAAGTTCTTGTTTCCACCATAACTTTATAATTCATTGCTTTATTCATCTCTCTTGTACATTCACACCAAAAAGTAGGGTGTGAAAAAATATATATATAGGCAGGCTCTCATGCCCATCAAGTTTGATTACTAAGTCCATTTTGATAAGGTTTGAGAGTTAATAAACCTAAGATTTTAATGGACAATCCGGTGTTTGGTGATTGGGTACGTTTGAGACTACGCACAATCCTATATATATATATATATATATATATATATATATATATATATATATATATATATATATATATATATATACAGTGTTTTAAAAAACCCGCCTAGGCTTGAGTCTTGGACGCCTTAAGCTTTTTACGCCTTATTCTTGGTAAAACCCTTAAGGCACACTTTTTTCTAAAAACAATAATGCTTTAGTGAAACAATATCACCTTTTGAAGAATTTTTTTACTAACCAGACCATTATCTCGTCCAAAATAATCAAATAGTATTTTAATTTACAAATATTCAGACATATTTTTATGATAAGTACAATTTTAGTATTTTAATAGCATTGTTATGGTTAAAAAATATTAAAATATATTAAAAAGGCCTAAATGCCTTTTCACGCCTTTTTACGCCTAAGGTCCGCCTAGGCTTCTAAGGCTTAAGGCTTGGCCTCCACGCCTCGATCACGCCCTGCGTTTTTTAGAACCTTGTATATATATATAAATTATTTATTTATGTGAACATACCATTTACTCGTGGGGAATCTATTAGTTGAGGTTTTTATTTCAAGTGGTTGCGACTGTGTACCACACTCCCGACTAATGATGAAGGATTTTATGGAGCTCAATATCAGTCGTTCAGTCGATTGAATTTTTATGATGGGAGACGTGTTAAACTAATCTACCGAGCAAGTTTTGTATAACCGATGATGTAGTATTGCATGGTGATATATTTTGATTATACGTTCAGTCGGTATATGCTTCGTGACGCGAGAGGCGGATAATCTAATCCATCGGTCGAGTTTTAGGTGTGTGACTACCCGCTGGTATGATTGAGTAGTGATCCCCCATTCTCCTCATATATATATATATATGTATGTATGTATGTATGTATGTATGTATGTATGTATGTATGTATGTATGTATGTATGTATGTATGTATGTATGTATGTTTTCAATTACATTAGGCGAGGGACTCCTACAAGTTTACCAATAGAATCAGGAGAATGTCTCCCAAAGGTCTATGCGTTCGTGTGGTTGTTACGAGATTTGTAATATGATATTAGTCCGGTGATGGACACTTTGATTTAAGCCCCATGTCACGTTGATGTGTTCTAATATGAGATTGTGTATATCTTGTTGTGTAAGCGACATGAATGGGGGTTGATACATGATCATATTATGTACATATGATATAGTATTGTAATAGGCATATTTAAATAAAAAATGTTAAAACAAGGGAAATGCTACATTATGAGATTATGTGTATCTTAATGAGTAAAAGTGGGTATTGTATTGTATTTTGTACACACGTAGTTAGTTGCATCCCATGTTAGTATTTTGTTATGTTATATTGCTTACCAGTTTAGTGATATAGAGTTAATATTATTGATTATGCCAATGGGTTGGGACACTTATGCAGTATTTCACTTATGATGAGGGGTGCAGTATCTCTTGCATGTGAATGTCGATGGGTTGGCATGATCATTACTGTTTTGATATTATAAGTTGTTTCTTGCAATTTTAGGGTACTTACCCAATATATACACCCTTCCCCCAACATGTATTATTATTGTTATATACATGAATCATATGGCTGAGCAGTCAGACTTACAGTGTTAGTGATTCAACTTACCATTTTTAAAGTATGAGTTGCTGTTTCATTTTAGTAGTCACTTGGTTTTAGGAGTTTTTAAGAGGTGGTTACAATTGTATTTGTATTTCTATTGAAACTTTTGTATACATGATATTTATATAGTGGATTCAATTTTGTTTGAGTTTCATTCGATCTCAATTTAGTTATTCTTATTGTCATTCATATCTCTTGTGTTGTGGACGATTTTTATTTACTGTCATTTTTATTTACGTTGATACTGAGAATGATATATATTGATTAGCGCACCCTTATCTTTGTCGTCTCATCCTGATCAAATGTGCGTAGAAAATAGGGGTGTTATACTCTCCAATCTAAACTCACAAGCAAAAAAATGATACAATTTCTTTTATTTTCTCGCCAAAATAGAACTAGCAAAGATACCTGTAACACTCCGTGCAATCTGACAAACGAGGTGCCCAGCCGCCGCCGCCAAACTACGCCGGGTGTCACTATATATGTAATCATTCTTAGCATATGAAAGATATGATATATATGAAATTAATTCCATAAGATAATAATCAAATTTATCCAAATAAATATACATATTCATGCAATAGTAAAATCCATCACCATGCTAATCTCTAAATGCATTCAATCTCCAAAAAATATAAAACTGAATAAAAAGATCCAACTATGAATAGCTGAAGAAAATCGCTAACAACTGTAGAACCGATTGGCCCAAAAAATCTATAAGTAAACTCTCATAATAGAATTGCGATGGAAAGAAAAATAAATTTAAAGTACTAAGCATCAACAATAAACTCCAGCTATACCTCCAAAAGATCTCCAATAACTTATATGGAGCTACTCCAGCGCTAAACCTGAAATGTTAATCAACGTAATGAGCCAGATCCCACCACATGAGTACAAGCTACTCTCCCTAATTAGGGTTCGTGAACCCAGACAGTAGCATTATACGTAATAAACATCACAATTGAATATTTTAATTTAAATGAGATAATTAATAATGAGCGAATAAAAGAAGATTACAACTATCTACCCTATGACTAGTGCAACCTAAAGTGTAAACCCGAATATCCCAATAACATTATTATCATTTACAATTTCATTCTTATCCTTATCGGCCCTACACACACTCTTGGCACACTTAAAGTCCTACTCACCACACCCATTCTCCTCACTATAGCTAGTCAACCCGTATTTTGTCAGTTTTGCACATACTTGTGAGGTTCCATGCATGACACATCACTATAGCCCCTCAGCTCGTTTAACTGTCAACCGGTATATACTCATAACACCAACACACACACACACACACACACACACGTCACTATATCCTGTGGGCCCATTTAACTGTCAACCCTGCACTTATTTGAGCCACAAATCCATTTTAATACCCGTTTATCATCTTAGGTATTAATTCTCAATTTCTTATTTTTTCATCATCTTATTTCTCCTTATTTTATTTTAGCCCCACCCTATTATCGAGCATAAACCTTATACCTATCCCTAGTCCCATACCTAGGGGTCTCCAAATCACCACCGCGTCCTATCTTATTTCGTATGATGAATTTTTATAATTTATCTCTCCCTAGTCTCGCACTTAGGTTATCAAAATCAACGGAATGACACAAAAAATCAGCCCCACCCTGAAATATCCCATCCTTAAAAATCTACACTAACTAGTCCCATACCTAGAAAGTGTTAATCGTAACTAAGGCATACCCACTAGCCCCATACCTAGAAAGCATTCCTAAAATTTAGGTGAGAGCAGACTACTCGAAATCCCGTCGTCCCTGCGATGATATATATAATTAACATAATAAGTCATAAAATTCAATTTCTCATATAATCAAAATTAATCTCAATTTAATTTATTAAATTCATACTCGTAATCAACATAATTTATTTCATTCAACATTTATAATTCCAGCATCATATGAATTCAAGGAGGATGCAAAAATAATTCATTTTAATCAAAACTATATAAGTTTATGTGGTTGCACATGCTTAGTTATTATTTAAATAAAATTACTATGGTTTCTTGTAAGGACATAAATTTCCAATTGAGTCCCTGTATTGTTTTGACTTAATTCCATGAACAAAACTGTGTTTGTAATATGTCATAGGGTGATTTTCAATTTGTCACAATCCCACTTGGTCCATGACGTATTGAAGAAAATTGAAGACGTTGCGGGAAAGCTTCAAAGATTTAATCATGTCGATGTTTAATTGGTGCAAGTTTAATCGTCTTCAAAGTTAATTGCATTTCGAGATCACTCAGGTATGAATGCGTATAATTAATGGTGCTTGGAATTGTTTTATAAAAAATAATGATGTATTTTTAATAAAGAAAAATATTTTAAAATATTTTTAAAAGTGTTTTAAAGGTTTACACTACGTTTTAATTCTGATAAGCTCGAAAAAGGAGTTTGGACTTTACTGGGTCTCTTTGAAGAGACATTTTGAACTAAAAGTCAAAAAGTCAAACATCTTGCTCGAACGACATTAGATCTCGCTCGAACGAGATGTCTAAGTCGCTCAAACGAGATCCTTAAGTCATTTGAATGACACGTTTTTCGAGGCAGCATTTTATTTTTATTTAAAGCGTGTTTCTATCAGAGTTTCGTAAGTGTGCATTCTAGAAAACAGTTTTATGAACCAGAACCTTGTTTGCACATGTTTTCTAAGGTTTAAAAGGCATAAACACATCCTTAGAGTTTGCAAAGATCCGAGTTATCATTCTTATATGTTTAAGTGATCTTGCGGTACCAAAATTTTTCGTTTTACACTTGAACATCAAAGGATTTTGCGGTGAAGAAAAGAGAAGGGCTTCTTGTTCGACATCGTAGACGAATCAAAGCCATTCAGTGGACACCGAGACATACGTGGACACGTATGTTGTGGACAAGTATCGTGAAAGATGAAGTTTCTGCGTGGGCACTGTGAGAGGAGTGGTTAAAGACCATAAGAGCGTCAAGACTCGTGGGGATCGAGTCGTTGAGTGAGACTTTGTCTATCTTTGTAAAACGATATACATAGTGATTGTCTGGCTTGGGCCGTCCGAGGTTGTTTTTCCCGTTTTGAGTTTTTTCCTCGTACATCCGGCGTTGTGAGTATTCTTTACTTTACTTTACTTTCATTAATCACTAGATGAATGTTTAGGATTAATCAAGATAAAATTGGGTTAAAGTAAGAATTGGTTTTCAAAACTTGGTTTGGTGCATAATTAAAAGTTGTTTATTTTTTGGGAGATAATTGAGTTTTTGGTAAAACACAAAAAAAAGTCCTTCAAATTGGTATCAGAGTGGGTTACGCTAATTTATCGCGTGATCCTGATTTTTCAAGGATTTTTTTTGATACAATTTGACCTCTCACGTCATCAAATTGGTATCAGAGCTAAAAACACTTTTTTATTATGTTTGGTCCGTGTGTTTGTGTTTCCTTGCGACTATTGTGTTTTTACTCTTGATTTGTTCCTCTTTCGATGGATTCTCTAAGCTTTGACGATTTACGTCGCTTGAATTTAAAGTTTGCAAAACGTAATGATGTTTTGGAGAAAGAAAATTATGGTTTCAAAAATAGGATTGAATATTTGCAAAATTTTTAAATTCAAAGAGATTTGTCGTGAGCACTTTAGTTCCTTGTTTAAAGATTTTAATATATTAAAAGTGGGCAAAAAAGAGAGTGATGATAGAGTCCTCGTTTTACAAAAAGAGTTAGAGGATTTGAAAAATTTTTGTGTTTGTGCTGTTGAGGAAAACAATTCGATTACTGATTTTGTGGCACGAGAAAAGGCTCTTAGGGATAAGTTTGCTCAAATTGAGGGGGAGCGAGATAACCTTCTAGGAGTAATTGAAAATTTAAAGAAGGAGTCCCGAAAGTTTGAGGAGTCTAATCGTTTGCTTGAGTCAAAAGTTTTGAAGTGAAAATGGTTTAAATGACTCGAGTAGTGATGGTAGCGTCTTATCTTGTTCTAGTGTTTCAAATGTCAAAGCCAAAGCCATAGTTTATTTTAGAGCATCAACCACATCCGAGGGTATTAAAAAAGGTCAACCTAAATTTCCCGTTCCTCGTCGTGTTTTCACATGTACGCGTTGTGGTAGGAAAGGTCACCTTAGGAGTTTTTATTTTGATCTTAGAAAAGACCCTAGGAAGATTAAACGTAGTGTCCTGTTAGTTCCCAAAATCCGCTTTGTTAGGTATACACCTGTTTGGGTTAGGAAATCCATTTTGGAGATGCTTAATGCTTCGTTGGTTGATTCTCACATGCATGCACATGATTCATCTCTTGCTATTTCTTATGGATAGTAGCTTGCATGTTTTGTCATATACTAGCCCTTTAATTATGGTTATAATTTGCTAGTGTTATGAAATGTTTATCTCTTTGTATTTTATTTTTCACTTGTTTGAGTCTTATTTGAAAAATAAAAAATGATTTTGTTTTTGAGAAAACTTTTGAAAACCCAAAAAGATTTTGCTTTTATTTGAGTCAAAATATGAAAAGCCAAAAAGATTTTCGGTTTTTGTTTTTGAGTTTACATGTTTGACGTGGCATATTAGTGTGCTTGGACCCCCCATCGTTTCATTATCCATGTGGCTAGGACATTTGGTCATTATTATCGATGCTTAGAATGATCTTAACCATTGTTTATATGGGGTCGTTTCGATGTTGATATGCATTTTGATTCGACTTTGAATATATGCCAACATTCTACACATGCACGAGTTTATATAGATGTTTGACTTCTCTTGCATATTTGAATTTGGTGAGGCGTTCTTATCTCGATCTTGTCATCTATGCGTAAGTAGACTTAAGGATAAGTGTGCATGTAAGAGCTGTTTACCGTGAGGATTTAAATTGATAAAAATAATGAGTGAATTCACGGGAAAGGGCTGCGAGAGTTCAAAATAAACTCGTCGTGAAAGCCACCGTTTAAAAGAGCCTAAAAGAAAATGTAATATGCTAAGAAAAGGGCCAAATTAGTTTAGTTCATTCCAAAGAAAACATGTTATTATTGAGGGAGTTTGGGTGAATTGAAAATTTAAACAGGGTTGCACAACTAATCCTAATGTTGAAACATTGCAATGTGACGCTATTGTTTGTAGAATTGTCAAAATTCTTGATTTGTGTGCATGTAGTATGTTTAGTTCATTAAGCTCACACTTTTATTGTCATATGGCTATGATAAAGTTTGATGATTTATCGCTATCCATTAAAGCTTCTTGGTCATTTCGATGTGTTGGAATTGTGACTCATTTGTTGTAGTTCCACGCCTATTCATTCCATATCCATGTTTGAGCACATCGGTACTATGTTTGCATGTAACTAGCATTTTTAGTTTTTATGAGTCTTTGCGTTTTGTGTTAAAAGCCTACTGTTTTAACACTGTTTTGCTGTTGTCAGTCCCTTTATGGAATTTTTTTGTTGAAATTGTTTCACTGGGCAAAAATATAACATATTTCTGGGAAAATGTGAAAATTTGGCAGGTCGTGAGAAGTCATTGAAACGACATCCCATGTCGCTGCGAACGACCCCAGTACCTCATTTGAGCAACTTTGCATCTCGTTTGAGCGAAGTCCTATCTCGTTCGAACGACATGCTGAATTTTGCCTTCTGATTGGTTTGTAGTCCACTGGGTTAAAATTCGTATATTTTGGTACTGCTGGAAGTTTTTTTTTTTGGACTGACTGGTTTATATGCAGGTTCTTTTATCTCAAATTAGTAGTTTTCATATAAGTCCGTTTATCACACCTGATTAGATTTCTATATTCTTTGTGTGATTTTTTTTGGTTTACTAGCTACTGATTTATCATCTCTTGATCACTGTTAGCTGGTTGTTGCATGGTTATCTAGCGTTTTCACTATTTCAAAATGGTATCCAATTGATTTATATTGGTATAGTCTCATGCTAGATACTTGGTTTGGTTTGTCCTTTCACCGGATTGTCTATTCGAGATAAAAAGGGGGAGAGATGTGTATGTGACGTAGGAGGAGATTTGAGCATGTTTTGGTTTACATATGTTTACTTATTGGTATCAAATAATCATTTGTTTACTAATTGGTATCAAATAATTGCTCACATATTTCAAATGACTTGTTTTTATTAGAAATATAAATTGGTATCATTTGTTCCTCCATACTTCACCTGGGTATTTGTTTGTCTGTTTCATGTGTGTAGGTATGCTTCAGCGATTCGAGATTTCAAGTCTACATCACATTCAGACAGTTCATGCTCGCCGGTGCTACATATACTAGTCCGTATCCTGTATTTTTTATTTTGGGTTTATGGGATGGGATTTAGGCGTCAAACGGCTTAACGGCCCGGTTAGGGATTTCACTGGTTTAGTTTTGTTCCGGAATAGTCAAAGGGGGAGATTTGTAAGGACATAAATTTCAAATGAGTCCCTGTATTGTTTTGACTAAATTCCGTGAACAAAACTGTGTTTGTAATATGTCATAGGGTGATTTTTAGTTTGTCACAATCCCACTTGGTCTATGATGTATTGAAGAAAATTGAAGACGTTGCGACAAAGCTTCAAGGATTTAATTATGCCGATGTTTTATTGGTGCAAGTTTAATCGTGTTCAACGTTAATTGCATTTAGAGATCACTCAGGTATGAATGCGTATAATTAATGGTGCTCGGAATTATTTTATAAAAAATAAGGATGTATTTTTAATAAAGAAAATATTTTAAAATGTTTTTAAAAGTGTTTTAAAGGTTTACATTACGTTTTAATTCTGATAAGCTCGAAAAAGGAGTTTGGACTTTACTGGGTCTCTTTGAAGAGACATTTTGAACTAAAAGTCTAAAAGTCCAACATCTCGCTCGAACGACATTAGATCTCGCTCGAACGAGATGTCTAAGTCACTCGAACGAGATCCTTAAGTCGTTCGAACGACACATTTTTTGAGGCGGCATTTTATTCTTATTTAAAGCGTGTTTCTATTAGAGTTTCGTAAGTGTGCATTTTGGAAAACAGTTTTACGAACAAGAACCTTGTTTGCACATGTTTTCTAAGGTTTAAAAGGCATAAACACATCCTTAGAGTTTGCAAAGATCCGAGTTATCATTCTTATATGTTTAAGTGATCTTGCGCCACTAAAGTTGTATGTTCTACACTTGAACATCAAAGGGTTTTGCGGTGAAGAAAAGAGAAGGACTTCTTGTTCGACATCATAAACGAATCAAAGCGATTCGGTGGACACCGAGACATACGTGGACATGTATGTTGTGGACAAGTATCGTGAAAGACGAAATTTCTGCGTGGGCACTGTGAGAGGAGTGGTTAAATATCAGAAGAGCGTCAAGACTCATGGGGATCGAGTCGTTGAGTGAGACTTTGTCTATCTTTGTAATACGATATTCATAGTGATTGTCTGGCTTGGGTCGTCCGAGGTTGTTTTTCCCGTTTTGGGTTTTTTCCTCGTACATCCAGTGTTGTGAGTATTTTTTACTTTACTTTACTTGCTTTAATCACTAGATGCATGTTTAGGATTAATCAAGATAAAATTGGGTTAAAGTAAGAATTGGGTTTTCACAACTTGGTTTGGTGCATAATTAAAAGTTGTTTATTTTTTGGGAGATAATTGAGTTTTTGGTAAAACACACAAAAAGGGACCTTCATTTCTACATGCGAACCTCTACCTATATTACCCAAAACCTCTGCCCTAATCACACAAGGGTTGTAAGTATTAAATGAGACTAAGATTTTTAAGAAAAACAGTTCCAAATCAGTCTTCACTTTTCCTAATTAGGTTGCTAATTTATTTTGAAAAAAGCATACGAATGAAGGTTTAGGCTACATCTAAAATGAATAATACTAAAGAGAGAGAATAGAAGTATTCATGCATGCTTAAAAGTCATTTTGGATTTTTGATTTGACAGTTGTAATCCTCTTAGAAAATTATGAAAGATTGATTCTTGGACGATCTTGAGAAAACACCAATTAGGCCTTCAAATCTTGAGTTGAATCTTGAATAATTTTGGGTCTAGGGTTTCTAGATGGAAGAAGATGAAAATTTAGAGGGCTATTGCTATGGGAGTTTATGAAAAAGTGTTTTCAAAATCCTAATCCCTAATTAATTTAAATGGAAAAAGGATTAGAATTTAATTAACATTAAAACTCTTAAGAAACCAACTTACTGCCGCCTTTGACCAAAACTGAATCGATTAGGCTACCAGGACGAATCGATTCACCCTTGGCTGCCAGCCAAGGACGCCCCAAATGTTATATAAATAAATAAATTCCCAATTTCACCCACGATTTTAATTCCAATTAAAATCCTACTTTCCATAATTAAAATCGAACATTTTAAATTACTAAAAAAAAAATCTAAAATTTTATTTTTTTTGAATTTCGAATTAATTTAATTAAATTCGATTTTAAAATCTATAGGGTGTTACATACTTCCCCACTAGCACAAGAATTTTATCCTCGAAATTCGACGAATTATAAACGCGCAAAATAAAATAAGGGTCATATATGCTTACCCATAAATACCACAATTTGGCACCCATACACCCAATCGTACCCATGCATATCCACGATCAAGAATAATATATATATATATATATATATATATATATATATATATATATATATATATATATAAGTATTTAAGAAAATAATACGTACCATGGTATTAGCCACATCGTGGACCCTGCCCCACCTGAGGCTCCCGAGTCGGAAGCATATAGCACCTACCCACTGCGGTCACCGTTAGGGCTGCTGCTGCTAGCGCTCCCTGTGGCACTATCGGTGCTGGAGGCCCTTGGCCCTGTGCACCCTGACCCTTCCGGTCCTGCGCCTTTGGACACCTAGAAGATCAGTGCCCTATCTCCCCACAGCTGAAACACGCTCCCTTAAAAGGTCCATACTTCTTGATCAACGCTCGCTCACCCGATTGTCCTTGTCCCTTCCCCAAAGGGCCCTGCGGGACACTATTGCCCTGTTGCTCCTGACTTGTACTCTATCTCTTCCACGCTTGGTCATTGCGACCCTTATTCTCCCCTCCTTGTCCGTTTGACTCTTGCCTCTTTCCCAAATTCTTTTGATAATTTACCTTCTCCTACCGCAATAATATTGCGACGTCCACCAACTGAGTGATGTTGTGTACGCCAGATTCCCCAAAACACTCTTCCTGATAGACTAAGACAAGCCTTTGATAAAACACTACATCTTCTTCACCTCAGTATTGACCTCCTTCGGTACAAACATCGATAAATTCGTAAACTTCTGCTCGTATTCTTCCACTGATTTTGAGTCCGGCTCTAAGTCTAAAATTTCTCTCTTTCTCGCACTCGTAATTGCATATGGGAAATACTTATCATTAAATTTTATCAGAAAATCCCCACAATTTAAATGGTCCATATCGTCCGATGTGGTGACGCTCTCCCATAACTCTAAAGCATCTCTTGTTAGCTTGAAAGTAGTCAAGATCTGTTTCTACACATCATTGCATTCTACCATCCTCAAATGCCGCTCCATGTCTCTCCTCCACTGGTGAGCAATCGTTGGGTCAGATCCCCTTGAGAAGGTGGGGGGATTTCCCTTATGGAAATTAGCCCTCACCCTATCCCAAGTTGAAGCAAGTGTACTTTGCTGCTATGCCTCTAAAGTCACCGATCTCCACTGTGGGTACCCGGATTTACCATTATGGGCCCGGATGAGTAGCCTAATAAGAATGACCCAAAATCCAGACCCTTCACCTTAATTAAGTACATTTATGACTCAGTCTCCTCCTAGAATCTAGTATAGAGATATTCTAGGAGAGAAAAATGGATGTGGGAGAGTCCAACACCCCCACTCCCCGAAAATAGAAGATGTATAAATAAACCCTAAGCCTGGGGCAAGAGGCACGCACTGTATTCTTTGTAAATGCTCCCCGGAGTATATAGAAATAATATTGACTGCACCACCGTGGACGTAGGCATTCTTGCTGAACCACGTACATTATTGTGTTGTGTGATTAGCCTTTTATATTCTTTATTTTCCTTGGTGATTGCGCTTTTCTCATTCATTCGCATTGAACATAATTGTCACCACAATTGGCGCCGTCTGTGGGAACGTTTGTCTCTCCTTAGAAATCCCCCACCAACAAAGAAGTTTGAAATGTCTGGTCACAACAGTAATGCTCCTCAGGCAAGAGATATCCACGAATAACCCGCTCCTCACAAAATCTGATCTGAAGTTCAGCGTTCAGATCAGAGGGCTCGTCCAGAGAGGCCAGCCTCAGAGGAAAGCCAAGGACAAGCGAGGTCCCCGCAAATCTCCAGACTGATTGATGCCTATGAGGCAAGGCTCCAAGAATAAAGAGAGTCCGCTCGCAAGCAATAGGCTGAGAATGCTCGCCTCAAAAGGAAATTATAAAGGATGGAAAAAGAGCTCCATCGCAGCAATAGGCGACGTCGATACCACACTCCTAGCCCTCAGGCGAGCAAGTCTCGCAGCCAAGGAAGGAACCCTAGGCGTGGATCCCAAAAGAGTGAGAGGCACGAGTCAAGAAACGACTCTCTTGAGCACCAGTGATCGTCTCGCCGTTAGAGGAGCCGCAACAATGAGAACATACGAAATTTGGTCCGAAGGGACATGGACCAACACCCAGCACATCGCGATGCAAGATCGACCAGGGAGCTTGCTAGACGAGCTCTCAAGACCTAGATGAAATCCCCTTTTTCAAGGGAAATAGAAGAAGAGGAAGCCCCCAAGAAATTCACTATTCCAAGATTCAAGATTTATGATAGAAAAACTGATCCCATTGATCACGTTAGGCAGTACAGGCAAGCCTTGACCCTTTGGAACCATCGGGATGCACTGATGTGCAGGATTTTTCCCTCAAGCCTGCATGACGTGGTGCAAAAATGTTTCGAGAGGCTTCCCCACAGGTCTATCAGGAGCTTTGAGTCCCTAGACGATCTCTTTACGACCCGCTTCATTACTAGTAGCTCCCATCCCAAGAGGATGGATGCTTTACTAACAATGAAAAAGACGTCTCAAGAGAGCCTCCGTGACTACGCGAATAGGTAATGGGAGTTGTTCAATGAGGTCGAGGATTGCTTGGAGCAGGTAGCTGTGGCCTCTTTCAAAATTGGGCTACCCAGCTCTTGCCTTCTGCACCAATCCCTGACGAAAAAAGAGGCCACAACCATCGACGACCTGATGGCTCGCATCGAGAAGTACGCCAAAATGGAGGATGTGACCCGCCTCAGCACAGGAGAAAATGGTCGAATTAAGCTCGCTGCCAAAGTCAATGACAAAGCTGAGAACCAGAAGAAAGAAGGAAAGAATGGGGGAAATAATGGCTCTAAGAATGGAGGTAGGAGTGATGTTTCGAAAGCATTTTAGGCAGTCAACACTGTCTTCAAAGAACCAATTTATAAGATTCTGGCGAAGATTAAAGGCGAGCCATTTATTAAGTGGCCCAGAAATATGGGAGGAGATCCCTCAAAGAGAAATAATGCATTGAGACGCGCCTTTCATAAAAAGGGAGGACATAAGACTGAGCACTACAAAGCTCTTAAGTCTCACCTCGAAGAACTGGCCTAGTCGGGGCACCTGAACAAGTTTATGGAGAAGAAGGCAGAGAAAGTTGCTGCCAATGGAGAACAAGACTTGACAATGTACTCGAAGATGATGCTGGCCATGAATTCGCAGTAATTCATGGGGCATCTGATATGAAGCAGATCCAGGGGAACTCAGTTCGGATGGAGGTAAAAAATCTTATAGCAGTGATGCAAGCTTTTCAAATTGATCCAGCGAAGACACAATCAGGAAAGCATAGATGAGCAGATGATGTCGATTATAGCAAACATATAGTGTTCACAGATGAAGATCTGGTGGGAGTGAGAATCCCACACCATGATGCCTTGATCATTACGCTCAGGATTGCCAACTATGACATCGACAAGTTGCTCATCGACCAAGGAATCTTGTCCGAGGTAATGTATCTCGGCCTATTCAGAAAATTAAAGTTGAGCATCGCCGACTTAAAGGAGGCCACTGTCCCTCTAGTTGGATTCGCTGGAAAAATGACTATCCCACTCGGAAAGATTGTGCTTCCGGTAAGGGCAGGAATTATCTCTAAGATGATTGAGTTTCTGGTAGTCAACATTGACTCGCCATACCAAGCTATCCTCGACAGAGGATGGCTACATGCGATGAAGTCAGTCCCCTCGACCTACCATCAGAAACTCAAGTATGTGACCGAGCGAGGAGTAATGGAGATCCATGGCGATTAAGAGATGGCAAGAAGGTGCTTTATAGCGGCCATCCGCCCAAAACTAGAGAAGAAAGTCGAAAGTCCCAATGAGAAGATCGAGGAACGAGAAGGTCTGATACCTTCAAAAAAGAAGTTAAGGTACAGAAGACCCAAAGTAGAAGAGACCAGGCTCCTCCCCTCTGAGCGGGTCATCGAAAACCTGGAGGAAGTTACAGCTGGTGGTAGCAACAAGGACAGGGTATTCTTGATTAGAGCTTCCCTCACAGATCAAGAAAAGAAAGAGTTGACGATTCTGCTAAGAAGCAATGTAGACGTTTTCGCATGGGAACCAGACGAGCTACCTGGAATTGATTCCAGTGTGGTTTGTCACCGGTTGCATGTTGACCCCACTTTCAAACCTATCGCGCAGAAGGCGAGATAAATTACGCCCGAGAAGGCAAAAGCAATAGAAAAAGAAGTTGAGAAATTACTGGATGCAGGATTCATTCGGGAGGTTCAATTCCCTAAATGATTATCCAACCCAGTAGTAGTTCCGAAGAATAACGGGAAATGGAGAGTCTGCATCGACTTCACTGACCTTAACAGGGCTTGCCCTAAGGATAGTTTCCCTCTCCCAAAAATCGACTAATTGGTGGACGCTACAGCAACTCACGAAAGAATAAGTTTTCTGGATGCATATTCAGGGTATCATCAGATTCCTCTGTATGCACCAGACCAGGACAAGACAGCATTCATCACCACCATCGGATTATACCGTTACAAAGTCATGCCCTTCGGGCTCAAAAATACAGGGGCAACCTACCAGTGGCTGGTCACCAAGATGTTCAAGGAATAAATGGGAGACACCATGGAGGTCTACATCGACGATATGCTCATCAAGAGAAGGAACAAAGAATACCACCTCTCAGACCTATCGAGAACCTTCGAAATCCTCAAGAAATACCGAATGAAACTCAACGCGAGCAAGTGTTCTTTCGGCGTCCAATTAGGGAAATTTCTTGGGTACTTGGTTAGTAAGAGAGGTATCGAGGCTAACCCGGACCAGATCGATGCAATCAACAGGGTGCAGCCCCCTCGCACAATACGAGTCGTACCGAAACTCACCGACATGCTCGCTGCCTTGAACCGTTTCATCTCAAAGTCCTCTGAGAAATACAAACCATTCTTCCAGCTCTTAAATGGAAACAAGACAGTAAAATGGAACCAAGATTGCTCATAAGAATTGAACGAGCTTAAGGATTACCTTAGCTCACCACCCCTGCTCGTCATACCTCGAGAAAGAGATTCCTTATACTTATACCTCACCGTTTCCAACCACACCGTGAGTTCTGCACTGGTGTGTGAGAAAGCAGGAATCTAGCACCCAGTTTATTATGCGAGCAAGACCTTATTGGAGGCTGAGCAGAGGTACCTACCACTGGAGAAGCTCTCCTTTGCACTTGTATTAACTTCAAGGAAGTTGAAGCACTACTTTGAATCTCACACCATCATTGCCCTTACATCGCACCCCCTTAAAGCAATCCTAAGGAAAGAGGATTTGTCAGGCAGACTGACTAAATGGTCAGTTGAGCTCGGACGACTTGACATCCAATTTCAACCAAGGAATGCAATCAAGGGACAAGTCCTTGCTGATTTCATAGCTGAATTCACAAGCGAGCATCCTCTAGACCAACTTCAACCCATAAAGCAAGGAGAGAACCGCGCAACAGAGGGAGTTTGGCAATTATTTGTTGATGGAGCCTCCAACTCAAAAGGGGCAGGAATGGGCATCGTGCCTGTTACTCCAGAAGATACAATCGTCGAACAGGGAATCAGGCTTGGATTTGAAGCCTCCAACAATGAGGCAGAATATGAAGCTTTGATAGCCGGCCTACAAAAGGCACACACTTTAGGAGAGAAGCAGTTATAGGTGTTCGGCGACTCATAATTAGTATCCAATTAGATAAATGGGGACTATAATGCAAAATATGAAAGAATGGCAACCTATCTCGCCTTGGCGAAGAGGCTAATGGCCAGCTTTGAGGAAGTCAGTGTCCAGTAATTTGCCAGAGGACAGAACAGCCACGCTGATGCCCTGGCAGCCCTGAGTTCGACAATTAATTCTGACTTGAAGAGAATAATCCCCATTGACTTCCTCGCTCACCCGAGCATCAACCAAAGTGACGAGCTGCCAGACGCGGAATATGTGCTCCAGATTGAGTCAGCACCCAGTTGGATGGACCCTTTAAGGGAATATTTGAAGGATGGCACACTTCCAAGCGATAAGAAGACCGCTCATCAGATAAGAGTCAAAGCTGCTCGCTTTCACTTATCTCCTGAGGGAAAGATGTATAAGAGATCGTTCTACGGCCCTTACCTACAATGTGTTCACCCGAGGGACGTCGAGAAAATTCTTGGAGAGCTCCATGAAAGAATCTGTGGAGGCCGTACTGGGGGAAGATCACTAGCTTTTCAAGTTGTGAAGGAAGGATACTGGTGGCTATATATGCAAAAAGATTCAGCTGTATACGCTCGCTAGTGAAAGAAATGTCAACTACACGCCCCTATGGTTCACAAACCTTCCAGCGACCTAAGATCACTCACCAGCCCCTGGACTTTCACCCAATGGGGAATGGACATCGTAGGATAACTTCCTACCGCCGTCGGTAACCGCAAGTATCTGTTGGTCGCAACGGATTACTTCATAAAATGGATCGAGGCAGAGCCACTGGCAAACATCCGAGATGCAGATATGATGAGATTCATATGGAAAAACATAATTACCCGTTTTAGAATCCCCAGAACCATCATCACTGACAACGGAACACAGTTCGAGAGTGGTCCTTTCCAGAACTTCTACAATGAACACGAGATCAGGCACTATTTCAGCTCGGTGGCGTATCCTCAGAGCAATGGTCAAGCCGAAGCTTCTAATAAAATAATGATCGATGGGTTAAAGAAACGATTAGAGCGAGCCAAAGGCGCATGGGTGAATGAGCTGCCACATATTTTGTGGGCTTACCGCACTACGCCACGTCGGGCAACGGGGGAAACCCCATTTTCACTAACATATGGAATAGAAGCGGTCATCCCATTAGAAACAGGCCTACCAACGATGAGGTCCACCCTTATCGACCAGGGCCAGAATGATGCAGCATTGCTCGCTGAACTCGACTTAGCTGACGAACGCAGAGAACTTGCCTTAGTGAAACTATCGAGCTATCAACAACAAGTCGCAAAACACTATAACAAGAAGGTCAATCCAAGGGCATTCCAAGTTGGTGACTATGTCCTAAGGAAAGTCCTTGGGAGCACAATAAAACCATTAGATGTCAAGTTGGGTCCAAACTGGGAGGGACCATTCATGATAACAAGAGACGATCTGCAGGGAGCCTATAACTTAGAAACGCTGGAGGGCAGAGAGATACCCCGAGCATGGAATGCGACAAATCTTAAGAAATTTTATTTATAGTTTTTTCTTTCGCTTTTTACCAGATTTATGAAAATAACAGCTCATTTACTTGTGATCTATTAAAGTTGTTTGGCAGTTGCATTCTATAAGGTGTCAGTTAACTAATATATGAACTTTATAACTTACACACCCTTTCCAAGTGACAGGCACACTACTCAGTATGCGATAGAAGGGAAAACACCCTCCTCAGGTTTTCGTTATAAAGCACGAACAACCTCTTAGCATTGCCCCTGGTAATATATGAAGCCCTACAGGACATCCTTAGGCAATTCAGGCAAGTCAACTTGGTTGTCAAATAATGTTTGGTCAACAAAACCCTGATTGGATAGAGCATCCAACATCAGACGTGTCCTCGCCAATTGTCACACTTAGGCCTAAAGGAGTGTGACGACACGACCTAAAAGGTAAAGTAAGGCAGAATGGTATCTCATAATCATACATGACTGGAGGGACACTTACTCGACAATGCAAACTTACCAATCTAGTCGGCCAAGAGAGGCCCAAGATTATTAAGCAAAGAATAAATGATGTAAAAAATATGGAACACTTGTTTAGTCGGCAAGTTTGCCCAAAATATAAATTTTATATTACTTCGTCGCAACAAAATGAACAACCTATGTTTAACAGGAGAGATCGCCCAAAGCATCAATACTACATTGCTTCATTACATAATTGTACGGAGTTACAACTGGTAAAATCTTAATGAGGCTGAGGGCTCTGAACAAGATAATCAACCACTTGTGCTCTTCGACCGTTATTCCGATGAGGAGCTAATTCCTCCTCGACCTCATTCGCATCTGACTCTAATAACTGCCGAGGGATGGCATCGATGGGGATCCACTGATCATCCCTCCCGAAGGGGTTAAGCCTTAAAGTGGAAGGAGAGATCTCGTGACGATACCAGAGTATTGAGTTCCTTGGAACTTGCATCTCCCTTAGGGCACTTAACCATCCCCTGATAAAGGTGAGATCTTCAAACTCTGTCAGCCTCATCGAAGCATCCACCCAACCTTGGTCGTTACCATTAGCCCATACTCGTCGAGGTCCTCTCTTAAACAGATGCCTCAGTCGTGTGACATCCCTTTGAAGCCCAACAGCAATAACGTATGCTCGATGAATATCTTCACGAAGCTCATCCATTTCCCTAGCTGGGCTTCTTACATTTGTACTAGCTCGCGGAATGGTCGATGGGGTAGAACCTTGTATCACCGAAGGAGCATCGCTCGGTCCTGCGCCAGCTCATGATGAGGAGGAACCACTTAAAATGCGAGTCATAGTGCTAGACGCATACTCCCAGAGGAGAAACACTTCCCTCCTCAAAGACTCATTTTCCTGTTACAGAATTTCTCCAACTTAGTTAATCTCAGTAGCACGAGGAGTCTTGCTCTCAGAGTATTCACTTCCTCTTAAACAGAAGCTCCAACTTCTTCCATCTCCTGAAGCCTGTCTTTCAATTTAACAACGAGCTCCGTCTGCTCTATGAAATGCTTATTCCTCAATCGCAGCGATTTTCAAATTCTTACAAAGGTATGACGAACTTTGGGACTCACATCAGGACCAAGCATTCTTCCCAATTGAGAAGTGACTGGTATATAGTCATCTACATCAATCGACTACAGGACATAAAAGAGCTATAAAAGATAAAATAAATCAGTACACTGAGGGAAAAAGCCTTCTCATTTCATTAATACGTAAAAAGGATCAGAGTACATCGAGAAACAGAAAGGAATATTACAAATAAAAATACAAAAGTAATCCTAATAAGGATAGATTAGCTGGCGACCTCGGGTTATTCAGAAGAAGCTGGTTGCTTCCCCTTATCAGCAGCAGTAGGAGCATCTCCCTCAGTAGGGATAACTTCTGTCGTCCGAGCAGGAAGGGCATTAACAGGAACTGACTGGGAAGCAAGGTCAACACCTTTGACCATTGGGACAAAAGCTTCATCCATGATAGGCTTTGGGTCTGGATCATGCTCATCGAATAAGGGAGAGGCAACATCCACCCCGACAGCTAAGAGGGACTTGTTCTAGCCCTTCTTGAAGTTCAGACGGCTGATGTAGCCTATCTGAACCTCGACATCTTCATATGCAGCAACCCACCCGAAGTTATACAAATCTTCCTTAATGGTGGCTGCCTCAAACTCCTTCTCCTTCAGCTTCTCCGTCAGCACCTTATTCTCCTTCACTACCGCTAGCTTGCTCGAGCAGACCAAATCATAGGCCTGTCGCAGTTCATCCAATTCTTTGACCGCTGCCTCCCTCTCTCGATTGGCTTTAACAAGGGCCAGATCAGAAGACGTCCGAGCAGCATCAGTGGCCTTCAAGATGGCCTTGAGCTAGGTACCCTTCACTTTTAAAGTAGCGTTCTGCCTCTCCAGCTCACCATTGTTGCTCACCAGCTCATCGCGAGAGAAATAGAGCAAGGCAAAGTCAGTCAGGAACTGCAAGTAAAAGAAGATATTAGAAGAAATAAACAGATAGAATTTGACGAGCATTAGAAAAGAGAAACAGACTTACCAAGGCTAACCTCTGACTCTCTTGGAAGCATAACTGGTCAGTACCCATCGCCCTTTGGTGATCAGTAGGAAGGACTGATCTCTCGAGCAGCGCGGGGGCTAGCTGAGGAGAAATGACAACCGAGGCCCCCTCTGGAAACGTAGATACAGGCACTAAGGCCTGCCCAACCTTCATCCTCGCTTTTATTTTCCTCCTCTCCTCCTCCCTCTCCTTATCCTTCTCTACCCTCTTCCTCTCCTCCAGGTTCTTCTTTTTTTTCGGTCTTCTTCCTCTCCTCTTCTCTTTTTCTCTCTCTTTCTCTCAACTGCTCTTCTTTTTTTCTCTTCTTCTCCTGCTCTTGAGCATCAGATCGAGAACTAGTGGCAATATCCCCCCTCCCAGATTTTTTCTTCTTCGATCTCTGAGCAAGCATCACATTATCCTCATCAGCATCATCTCTGATCAAGTTTCTCCTAGGGGGAACCATCTCCTCGCTAGAACTGCTAGATGTACTTGAAGACCCTCGAGCCTCAGAAACCTCCTCTGAGCTGGAAGAACTTTCACTACTGGAGCTCGCCTCTCTAGAACCACCCTCAGCACCTCCTCTGATATCACTTTCAGAACTGCTCTCTTTCTTGTCCAACTGGATGGGATCAACAGCTACGTCTTCAGAAGTATTTAAGTCAGGAATGCTATCTATGGGCCTCGCAATAAAACTGGACCCGATGTTCTTATACTCAAGCAGGAAAGCAGTGGACCGAGGATGTTCACCGTCAGCCAAAGATTCCCTAATGTTCCAAGCTTTAATCAGCTTGGCAGCTCGAATCTCGCTAAGGGCAGGTTCCAAGTTCTTTGTCCTCGCTGAAAAGAAAACAAAAAGGTGTTAGAAAAATCACACATTAACAAAGAGATCGAAAGAGATGAGTAAAAAATACTTATATAGTCTTCCCCATGAAAGGGAACTATGAATCTATCAGACCTCGCCCCCTCAGTCTGAGGGGAGAACTGCCAATTCCTAGCAAGAAAGTCGTCTTTCCAGTAGTCCTTGTGGAAATCAGGTAAATTTACTACCAATACCCTATCAGGACTCCTGGCCTTGAGGTAGAGAAGACCAGAACTCGTTCGAGAGAAGGAATAACAAAAGCAAACTTTAGTGAGCCCCAATTTAGTGCCATAAAGTTGATTTATTTTATGGCCACCATTGACTATCTTATAGACATTGGGCGAACACTATGCAGGGACAATGTTGAAATAACCAAAGAAATGCAAGAATAAATCATTTGGAGGAAAAGTAAGCCCCCCTTGGGAGAGTAATAGAACATGAATCCAATGAGCGCCCTCTATCTCTCTAACATTCTTAGGGAGAGAGGCGCACTCAATCTCTACCCAGTCTGGGATATTATAAAACTTCCTAAACTCTGACAGTGATCTATTACCTATCTTTGTCATTTGTAAACACTAAATTGCAAATTCAAAGAAAACCCAATAGAGAAAGCATAGAGAGAGAGAAAAGGGGACTTACGAGATGGAAGTTTGACTTGGACGATTCAAGATCACAAGCCCAGGTGATGAGGGAGATTGAAAGTGAAGCAAATGAAGACCTGGAGAAGAGGGCACAACAACTAAAGTTCGCATAAGATGAGAGAACACTAAGAAGTTTAAAACGAAAACTATGGGACGCTGCTATAAATAGCTTTTAAATGCTCCTAATCATCGGGCACATTACATGAAGCAACTACTGCCTAAATCAGTTCTCAACTTTGGGAAGAGCTGCACGATTTACAAAAAGAGCCATTATGGCAAATCATTTAAATTTGTTGAGCCCAAATTGTGGCCCAACAACTTTAGGGGCAATTGCGGGTACTCGAATTTACCATTATGGGCCCGGATGAGTAGCCTAATAAGAACGGCCCAAAATCGGGACCCTCCACGTTAATTAAGTACATTTATGACTTAGTCTCCTCCTGGAATCTCGTATAGAGATATTCTAGGAGAGAAAAATGGACGTGGGAGAGTCCAACACCCCCACTCCCCGAAGATAGAAGATGTATAAATAAACCCTAAGCTTGGGGCAAGAGGCACGTACTGTATTCTCTATAAACACTCCGCCGAGTATATAGAAATAATATTGACTGGACCACTGTGGACGTAGGCATTCTTGCTGAACCGCGTACATTACTGTGTTGTGTGATTGGCCTTTTATATTCTTTATTTTCCTTAGTGATTGCGCTTTTCTTATTCATTCGTGTTGAACATAATTGTCACAATATCTACCTACCTACCTCAATACCGACCACCGTGGCTTCACGCACAATCGTCGCTAACTCCTCGAAATCCAACACACACTATCTCGGCCTCTCCTAAATTGCTGAACCAAAGACTGAACCCTCTCTCCTATCTCCAATCCTCCTAGTGTTCACCATTTAAAACGTAGGAATAAAAATAACATCAGACTCGGAATATCTAAGAGTACAAATCATCAAAAGGAATGAAAGATAGCAACGCCGAAACTAAAATGGACTCATAACCTACGAGACCTAATAGCATGATCTGATACCTTCTGTAACACCCCGCGCAATCTGACAAACGAGATAGTCTGCCTCCCCCGCCAAACTACTCCAGGCGTCACTAAATAAGTAATTATTCTTAGCATGTGACATATATGAGACATGTGAAATTCATTCAATAAGATAATAATAAAATTTATCCAAATAAGTATACCCATTCATGCAATAATAAAATCCATCACCATGTTAATCTCGAAATAAATTCAATCTCCCAAAAATATAAAACTGAATAAAAAGATCCAACTATGAATATATGAAGAAAACCATAAACAACTGTGGAACCGATTGACCCACCAAATTCATAAGTAAAGTCTCATAATAGAAGTACGATGGAAAGGAAAATAAATCTAAACTACTAAGAATTAACAATAAACTCCAGCTTCACCTCCAAAAGATCTCCAATAACTCCTATGCAGCTACTCCAGCGCTAAACCTGAAATGTTAGTCAACGCAATGGGTCAGAGCCCACCGCATGAATACAAGCTGCTCTCTTTAAATAGGGTCCATGAACCTAGACAGTAGAGTTATACGTAATAAACATCATAATTGAGTATTTTAATTTAAATGAGATAATTAATAACGAGCGAATAAAAGAATATTACAACTATCTACCCTACGATTAGTGCACCCTAAAGTGTAAACCCGAATATCCCAATAACATTATTATCATTTACAATTTCATTCTTATCCTTACTCATTTCAATTAATTAATTATTTTAATTCATGCGATACTAATATGGCCGGTTGACCCCTTATCGGTCCTGCACACATTCCTGGAACGCTTAAAGTTCTACACATGACACCCATTCCCCTCACTATAGCCAGTTAACCCATATTCTGTCAGTTCTGCACATACTCATGAGGTTCCATGCATGACCCATCACTATAGCCCGTCAGCTTGAACATACTGGTAACACCAACACACACGCACACACACACACACACACACACACACACACATACACACACACACACACACACACACACACACGTCACTATATCCAGTGGGCCCATTTAACTGTCAGCCCTGCACTTATTTGCGCCACAAATCCATTTTAATACCCGTTTATCATCTTAGGTATCAATTCTCAATTTCTTATTTTTTCATCATCTTATTTCTCCTTATTTTATTTTAGCCCCACCCTATTATCGAGCATAAACCTTATACCTACCCCTAGTCCCATACCTAGGGGTCTTTAAATCGCCACCGCGTCCTATCCTATTTCATATGATGAATTTATATAATTCATCTCTCCTTAGTCTCGCACTTAGGTTATCCAAATCAACGGAATGACACCAAAAATTAGCCCCACCTTGAAATATTCGATCCTTAAAAATCTATACTAACTAGTCCCATACCTAGAAAGTGTTAATCGTAACTAAGGCATACTCACTAGCCACATACCTAGCAAGTATTCCTAAAATTAAGGTGAGAGAAGACTACCCGAAATCCCGTCGTCCCCACGATGATAAATATAATTAACATATTAAGTCGTACAATTCAATTTTTCAACAAATATACAATTTCTCATATAATCACAATTAATCTCAATTTAATTTATTAAATTCATCGTCCTAATCAACACAATTTATTTCATTCAACATTATAATTCCAACATCATATGAATTTAAGGAGGATGCAACAATAATTCATTTTAATCAACACTACATAACTTTATGTGGTTGCACATGCTTAGTTATTATTTAAATCAAATTACTATGGTTTCTACATGCAAGCCTATACCTATATTACCCAAAATCCAACCTCTACCCTAAGCACACAAGGGTTATAATTATAAAATCAGATTAAGATTTTAAATAAAAACAGTCCCAAATTTGTATCACCCCGACCCGGATTCATGGTGTGAAGTGCAATGAAACAACCTAAATAATATTACTAGTTCAATTTTATTTAATTAACATTTCACTTGTTAGCGTACAATTTCAAGTTTTAGGATAAACTACGTGAGGGACTCATGGGGAGCGCCCCAAAGTCCAAGTAAACAGAGCTACTAACGTAAACAGAAATGAAGTATACTTACCTATAAAACCCCCTTAAAATACAAAATTGCTCTCAATCTTTCGTAACAAAGTGGGTATGTAAACCTATGCTTAGTGGGATTTATACAAGCAGTATGGAAACGGATGACAGAAGGGAAATACTCACACGCTACAATCACATGAATGCGAAAATATGTATACATCTACACACGTATACCTTTGAAAAATATGCGTTCCAATGCATTAATCAATTTAATCCTGAAAACCTCATTTGCCCAGATTAGATGACCTTAATCTTATTAACAGTTTTCATTGTTCACATTTAGCCTTCCCCACTTTGTTCTAAACACTCGGTTCAACACTTGAAACCTTTATACTTAATTTAGCAAAACCATTCCTTTACCGGAATTTATCCCCTTTATTCATTTAAATATCCTTTAGTATTTTCATTGAATATCTCCATTCCAACCCACGCAATTCCTGTGTTAGAAAATGCTTATTTATTCTTTGAAAATCCCTTTTTACAACATATTTTTGTATTAAATATGGGCTTCGCCATTTAAGTCTCTTAACCACCCCTTTATCCACTTTCTTTACGCTTTTTCCTTAACTTATGGACATTAGCAGGTATATGCATTAACTCGTCCATTTAACCTTTACTGGCATATTTATTCCATTCATTCAAATTAGATTGTATTTATACATTCATAACACAACCCATTTATTGATTCGTGTTCCACATTTTATTTAACTTTTTCTTGCAATCTTCCTATACTGCATACGTACATAGGCTCTACACTGGCGGCTATGCGCACTATATGCTCTGGCCAGTGGTTTAGGACTTTTCACCCTAGGGATCTAGGCCCTTCTTGCTTATCCTGGTGTTATCCGAGTACCTTTAATGTGTTTTAACATTTTATAAATTTCCACATTATTTTCTTTCCTCTTTTAACCGGCCGAAGTTAAAACCCGGGACTTTACCGCCCTAGTTTGTGTTACACTTGAAAATTTATCATTTTTTGTGTTCTTTACACCTTAACTTTGATTTTTATTCCAAAAATTATATTCATTTAGGACCATTTTGTGTAACACCCTTTCTAACATTTTTATTTAAAAAAAATGTTCGACTTTAAGTAAAATTACCATTTTACCCATTTGTTTCCAAATCACACATTTATTCCTTTAATCTTTTTACAATCTAATAAATGTTAATATTTCACATTATTAGTAAGTTACACTCATTAACCATTCCATGTTTGCCCATTAACACTTAACTAACCCTTTTTAGCAAAACTCTTATTTTTTTACTTCTTTAAAATGCATCTATACTTACGACTACTTTTTCAAAAATCTCCATTTTTGCAAGCGACTTAAAATATTTATTTCATAAATATTTTGACGTCATTTATATTACCGTACATTTTGATTCCATAAAAATGTGATTATTACTTTTTATTATGGATACACACAAGTAATACCTCCCTATATTTTTTATTTCCATAAAAATGTCCATTATCTCTTTTGCACAAAATGCTATTTTCTCACATTTTTATTCCATAATAATGTTCATTATTTTTTTTCACTAGAACTACATCAAAATAGTATTTATTACATTTTTATTTTGTAAAAATGTTCATTTTCAAATTTTGTTAGAAAATATATGCAAACAATATTTTCTTACATTTTGATTCCATAAAAATGTTCATTTTCAATTTTTATTAGAAAATATACACAAATAATATTTTCTTACAATTTATTCCATAAAAATGTCCATTTTCAGATTTTATTAGAAAATATACACAAACAATATCTTCTTACATTTTCATTCCATAAAAATGTCCATTTTCAGTTTTTTTATTTGAAAATATACACAAACAGTATTTTCTTACATTTTTATTCCATAAAAATGTGTATTTTCAGATTATTAGAAAATATGCACAATAATATCTTTCTTCAATATTTATTCCATAAAACTTGTTTATTTTAAGTTTACTAGGAACACACCATTATATCATAATAATCATATTCTTAATCAACAATCAACAAGACTACAATATTCATTCAATAGAGTCTTAATCTAATAAGAATAGTTTACCCACCTCAAGTGACTCCAAATAGCGGTGCTGGGTGAATCCCCCACCTCCAAAGGTGGACCTAAAAAAGAAGTCATTAAAGCTCCACCAAATAGGCCACTATGGAAACTCCAACACCCTCCAAGAAAGGCCCCATTAAAACCCTCTTCAAATGTCTCCAATAATATATACATCTTCTTTTGATAGTGCCTCCTCATATACCCACCAAACCTTCAACAACAATTACTATATTTTGTGACTTCAATATATTAGTGGGAAGAGTAGTTATTCTGGTGTGAGCACACTAACCACTTTTAAAGATATATGGTGGGACAATCTGAGGCAAGGGGAGGAGGTGTCGAGAGTTCTGAAAGTGGGAGTTCTAACCCCATGCCTCTCTCCTCTATATGCGAAGTAGAGGCCCAAGCATTTGATCCATAAAGTTTCATCTGATTAGTCAGTCTCTAGGGGTTGACACGTAGCTCTGATAAATGGTTTATGTTTTGACAACAAACGTGGCAGATTTGGCTTCGTAGGTTACAACATCACGTCTCTTTATTTTGTCCCCAAGGAAAAAGCCCCCAATACAGTATATCCACCTTACCCCTTCCATCGCTCAGAATGAGCTGATATGGAACACTACGTAACGACGAGAGGTTGATAGCACACTAGAGAGAGGTTTACATTTCTGTCGTTCGAACTTTCAGTCCCTCATTTGAACGACATTTGCTTTTTGTTTGAATGAGGCAGACCCTCGTTTGAGCGACGTAAATGCTATCTAAAGCCCTAATCTTACATATTCCTTCTTAGCCCATTCCTTCGATATACCTGATTCCTTTTAGTTAATTCATTTAAATATATATTTCTTGTTATTAATATTTCTTGTGATATACACTTCTTTTGTTGATCACTTTTGCCCCAATATTTTCCAACTTAAGAAGGGCATAGATAATTCATTTAATTTATAACCAATATGTTATGCACAATTATAATATATCATCCCCATCAATAATCCATACATAATTAATCAATTTACCGGGGATGGGTATTACAAAATTAGTCTTCACTTTTCCTAATTAGGTTGCTATTTTATTTTAAGAAAAGCATACGAATTAAAGTTTAGGCGACATCTAAAATGCATAATACTAAAGAGAGAGAATAGAAGTATTCATGCCTGCTGAAAAGTCATTTAGGAGTTCTAATTTAACGGTTGTAATCCTCTCGAAAAAATAAGAAAGATTGATTTTTGGACGATCTTGAGAAAACATCAATTAGGCCTTGAATCTTGAATAAGTTTGGGGCTAGGGTTAATAGATGGAAGAAGATGAAAATTTAGAGGGCTACTGCTCTGGGATTTTATGAAATTTTTTTTTAAAAATCCTAACCCGAATTAATTTAAAAGGAAAAGGATTATAATTTGATTAAAATTAAAACTCTTAAGAAACCAACTTACCTCCGTCTCTGACCAAAACTAAATCGATTCGGCTACTAGGCCGAATCGATTTGCCCATGTCTGCCAGCCAAGGATTCCCCCAAAATTATATAAGTAAATAAATTTCCAATTTCACCCATAATTTCAATTCCGATTAAAATCCCACTTTCCATAATTAAAATCCCACATTTTAAATTACTAAAAATAATTAAATCCAATTTTTTTTTGAATTTTGAATTAATTTAATAAAATTTTGATTTTAAAATCTACAGGGTGTTACAATACCTTAGGGGGTGTTGATAAAAAAAAAATAGCGTAATACTTCATATTTTTATGGCATTTATCTACTATTTATTAATTGGGTATAAATTAATAAATGAGAATAATTATTACTTATGTGAAATGGTAATAATAAAATGCATAGTTTAGATAAAAATTAAGTTTTCCATATTATGTGATTTTTGTACTGCATGTAAAATGTAATTAATTGATGTTGATAATTTTATGAGAATTAACTATGTGTGGTTTCTCATAAAATAATTGAGTTGTGTATTTTATTTTACGTTGTGAGGTGTTATCGTGTGTTAGGAGGTATAACCATTTTGACAGGACTTTAGAGTGATACGAAAGCCGAAGTTGTATTTTTAATGCTTTGAATTGAGCCAATGGGTAGATATACCTTTGGGGATAGGTTTTGAATTAGTTTGGGTATCGAGCCTTTTAAGGACCTACGAGATTAAGGGTATTTAAAAGATGTTAACCATAATTAGTTTATTAATTTATGCACAAAAAAATCCCATCAACTGAAGAGTTTTGGTAAAGATAATAAGGACCTTTATAGAGGAACTTAGAGATTTAAAGATGAAGAATCAAGTTAGAAGCTTCAACCACCATTATCAAGAAAAATAATATCTTGCTTTATTACAGTTTAATATGTGACTTATTTATGTTTTGATAGTCATACTGAATCTACTTGTATTTAGACACATTCTAGGTTTAAATCCAACACATTGGGGGCATGGGTGGGGGTGGGGTGGGTGCGGTTGTGCTTTGAGTATTATGGGTGTATTATTTAGAAAAATCAAATTTGATGCATTAAAGGGTTGTACTTTAGTCAAAACTATGCTTTTAAGCTTAGAATTTGTTTTAATTCATATCAAACCTGAGTAGTATTGATGAATTGTATGTTTTAATTAGACTTTAATTCTTTAAAAGAAATTTTATTGATCAAAACTTTAGATTATTATGAACCCTAATCACATTCATGTTACAATTGACTAGTTAGCCCTACTTTTATGATTTAATCTTATTAATGATCATCTATTGTTACAAGTAAGTCCGCATAGTTTAGACTTTCCACCTCATCACTCCCAATAGTTTATTATCATTCCTAGATTATATTATCTTTTCATTTCAATTTCATACAGTATTATTTAGAGATTCTATGGAGTATGTTGGTCCCGACTTATTTATTTTGTTAATGTTATATATAGGAGTGGAGACATATTATTTATTTTTATTGGATGATGAGACGCTTGGTTATTCTATTATTTAGTATTTTTATCTTCGTCACATGTTGTGGATGGTCTAAATTCATTAGAGTTATTGTTATTGTTATTGTTATAATAATAATAATAAATTATTATTATTGTTGTTATTATTATTATTATTATTATTATTATTATTATTATTATTATTATTATTATTATTATTATTATTATTATAATATTGATGCTCTGAGTGATATTGTGAGTGCGTATTGCATACCGAAATGGAGTTCCACAATTTTTTTTATTTTGTACACCTAAAATACCATGCTAAAAATTATACTCAAATTTTAATCAACCAACTCATTTTTTTATCCTGTTCAAGCATACGTATGATAAAAGATACGAAAGAGGTAAATAAGAGCACACCAATAGATGTATGAGGTCGAAAATCTACTAACGGGAAAAACCTCGAGTCAATGCAACAATCTTACTAAACTTAGTATATACTTACAAAGAGGACTAATGGCTAACACTCTTTCTATGCTAAATTACACTTTCACACTTTTTCCACCAAATTGTTGTGAGTCGTAAATCCATATTCATCGATGGAAAATATTGACATCTCAACGTCATAATACGCATAAAATTTTTGCACAAATCATTATCTTAGAACTTGGGAATAAAAAATGATAAGACCCCCGAAAGAGAATATCAAATATCATAATACCTCTTATTATGAGAAAGACCCAAAGTGCATAGAAAGTTTATTTATGAAAATGAGTTCTTGATAAAAATCTTCAGCTTCTTTGGTAGTAATCAACCCCTTAAAAGAGAGATGATTAAATGCAAAGAAGCGAAGGTGAAAAATATGAACTAGGTTTTGAAAATAGGTGTACTCTTTTTCACAAATGTGTTTTTATCTTCTTAGACAGAAAGAAGAAAAGGATACACACAAAAGACTTTCTAGGTATTTTTCTCCTGAAAGAAATGAGAGTTATTTTAAAATTAAAGATGGTTTAAATACGAAAACCATACAAACGGGTTTCCTAAATACCAAGACAAGCCAAGGTAGACATATCTTACACAAAGCACGTGTGAGAGAGTGGTTGAGGCTAGATAGTCCAATCAAATGCCATAAGGTATTTTTTGACCAAAAATCTAGAATATGTCCAAAGATCTTTACAATAGATTCATGGATCTTTATGCATTACTAGAGATGTCACTATAACGAGGAGGAATGTTACCGGGTGAACTTGTTGCGATGCAAGTCGTGAATTTATATGGAGATTTTGAAGAGACCTCCAAAAAACTTTGCTACTAGCGAGGGAAGTATGGCTGCAGTGAAAGATGTCACTGAGGTGATGCTTCGATGATAAGCTTCTTGCAAAATCTCCAAATGATTTTACCAAAGAGGCTTTTTATTTTCGCTTTAGTGATGAAGACCGTTGCTGCAGCAAAACTGGAGGGTTTCTCTCAATTTTTGTTGGTTTAGATATTTTAAACATTTCTATACAAGTAATATTAAGACATCAAAATCTCAATATTTACCCACACAAAATTTTTTTACGTAGAAAATTTTAAATTAGTTTGTAAAAACTTATGACGTGTGAGGGAATTTTTCAATATACCTTTCATCTACTTCTATGATATATATGTGATTACGAGGATGATCAAAACTGATTTCAAGTTCTTTGAGTGTTGATGAAGATTTCTGGAGAGGTAGTTTAAGAACCCAAAGTGTTTTAGAAAATTGGAATAATATAACTACCTATGAGGGCACAAATGATATGTGAATATTCGTACAATCTCCCCCTTTGTCTATTCCATTGACAAAACATAATAATCAAATATTACAAGCAATGAAATGATATTCCTATTAAGTATGACACAAGGCCTAACCAAAGGAATATTAAGATAGAAATTACAAATGCTTACAACCCCAAAGCTACAAGATATGTCTTCAAAGTACTTGGAGCAAAGATTTCCTGAAACATACTAGCAAACTTCATCAAAATACCAACGTGTGAAGAAATCCACAATATACATAAGTTAATCATAATGGATATTGATATTTAATACTATACTAACTAACGTATGAAACAACATTCAAGTCTCCCTATAAATGTTAAAGCTACCCCTTTCTATAAGAAATTATCCACTTTTTTTTTGTTGGAAGTAGACAAAGAAAAGTAACAAGAAAAGAGAATTAATTAAAGCATAAGGAGCACATGATGTTGATACAATAGAGTTAAGGTAGCATACTCTATAATAAGATTTTGTTATTCACAATTTTATATATGCAATACATAGTGAACAAAAGCTCTAAAACCTTTATTTGGTTAAGGAAAATATATATTAAATTTCTTACCTACCAAATGTTGTGAGATATATGAGAAGTGTTCATAAGAAAAGATTATTTCAAAGGATAAAAACATAATGAATATTATAAACCAATAACATATTATCATATCCCACAAAAAACAAAAAAACAAAGAGTATATTGAAAAATTAATTCCAAGCTTAAGTTCAAATGAGAATAACAATTCAAGAACCAAATGACTCAGAGCTTCAATAGTAGTGAAAATTTCCAACACCTTTTTGAGATATTTGCAACTAATACTTTTCTCTTCCTTAATGAGTGATTTGGTTAAACCTTTAATTTAACATCCTTGATGTTACTCAATTTGGATGGATACATATCTTTGAAACATCTCTTTTTTCATAATTTTTTTTTGCATGTGATGGCTTTCATACATTCATTCCTAAGATGGGTTACTTTTTCAATTTTTAAAGGAAACATCATCCAATCAAAGTTTTATACCTAACCACATCATCTCTCATGATTTTTATATATACCATCTAGCTTTTCAACTACTTAAAATCATGAAAATTCTCATATATACACATTAGAAGATAATGGATGCTCTCTAAACTATATTCGAAGACTTGAACCATTTGTAAAAGATTGTACAACCTTATCATTCCTTATAAAGTGGCATATATATATAATGTTTACTGCGGTGTAAATTTAAATAAGACATAATCACGTGTTCCCAATAAGAAGTTTCTCAATTTTTATAAGACGTTAAAAGAAAATAGAAACTTGTCATATGATGAAAAAAACAATTTTATTCAAACAAAAGGAATTTTTTTTCAAAAATAACCATTTGATATACAAATATATGGAAATGAGTGTATCATGTAAAAAGCCTATAAATGATTGTATTTAACAAATCTTTCTATGGTAAAGAAACAACCAACTATTATTAAAAGTAATCACATGTCATAGAATAAAAAAATGCAACAAAGAAAATAAGAACAAATCCTAGACATGTTATTTAAATCATTTGATCAATGATGCAAATACCTAATGATGACCTAAGAAATTAAAATCTAGTCCAATCAAGAGGCTTGGTTAAAATATCCATTAATTGAAGATTGGTAGAAACATAACTTAAAGACATGACTTTTTCTTTAACAAGATCTCTAATAAAATCGTGTCAAATGTCTTTATGTCTTGTTCTAGATTGTTGAATGGGATTTTTAGATATATTAATAATACTAGTGTTGTCATAATATATAACCATGAAATCTTTACTAATACTAAAATCCCCTGTCGTTTTCTTCATCCTAAGAAATTGAGCATAATAACTTCTCACAACAATATACTCCGCTTCGACCGTGGAAATTGGGGCATAATTTTATTTCTTAGCATGCCAAGTGACTAAAGAACTTACTAGATGGAAGAATACTCCCTGTGTACTTATCCTCCCATCAACACCACCCACCCAATCGACATCTGAATAAGCTGATAAGGAAGTGTTGGTATTCCTAGAATACCAAACACCAAAGCTCGTGGTCCCAAAAATATACTTGATATTGCGTTTAATGACTTTTAAGTGGGACTCCTTAGGAAAAGATTGGTAGTGAGTGAGAACTCCTACACTAAAGGATATGTCGGGATGATTAGTCATAAAGTACACCAAATGGCCTATTATTCTACGATAAATTGTCACGTCAACATCCTTTCTAGGATTAACGAAAACGCCCATCGGGGTATGTTTAGGCTTAGAAGAGTTGAGATCAAATTTCTTTACAAGTCTGTATATTTATATTTCAAAATAAAAATTCCACCATCCATTTATCGCACTTGAAGACTATCTAATAAAGTGAGTTCCCTAACCATGATCATCTCAAATTATTATTACATGATCAAAGAAAAATCTTGAGCACGATCTTCATTTGTGGAGCAAAAAATAATATCATCAACATATACTTGGGCAACCATAATGTTCTCTCCATAAGATCTCAAAGCAAGGTGTTGTCCACACTTCCTATTTTCAAGCCTTTCCCCAAGAAATATGAGCTAAGTATTTCATACCATGTTCTAGGTGCTAGTCTATGTCCATAAAAAGCCTTTTTAAGGTGATAAACATGTTTTGGGAATTTGGGATCCTTAAAGCACTTTATTTGTGAAATGTAGACTTCCTCTTGAAGATTTCCATTAAGAAAGATGCTCTTTACACTTATTTGATGGAGATTGAAGTCTAATATACATACCATGGCTATAAGTAAACTTACCGACTCTAACCTAGAAATGGGTGCAAAAGACTCCTCAAAGTCAATACCTTCAACTTATATATAACCTTGACCTAAAAGCTTTGTTTTATTCCTCAAAATGGAACCATATTCATTACATTTGTTTTATAGGACCCACTTAATACCGATAACATGAATATTGTTAGGCAAGGGAATAAGAGTACAAACTTCTTATTTGTCAAATTGATCTATTTCATCTTGCATAGGATTGATCAAATATTCATCTTACAAGGCATCCTTCACATTATTAAGTCAATTGTGGAAGCATAACAAAGAACGTTAACTCCCTTTTAGAGTTGGGATATAGTCTTTACTCCAACATTAGGACTACCAATTATTTTGGTAACATCATGGTCTTTCTTAACCCAAGTAGGATTATCTCCTACATTCACAGCCTCATTAGCTACTGGGGAAACATCTTCACAATCACCCATTTCATCTTCTCCCTCTTCTTTGACACATGAGAAAATATAAGATGTGTCTTCACAATCGTTCTATTTGAAGTCAAAGTAATCATTATAATCAATGACGAATATGAGTGAAAATTAATAATAATTAAAAGATCCCATAAATCAATTAAAGAATGAATGTAAATATGTCAATAGCATAACACACAAATATACGTGGTTAAATAAATTGCCTGCATCCACAAAGAGGTTACTGTTTCTATTGATTTCTCTTAAGGTTTTTAAAATTACATCCCCTTGGCCCTGGGGTGTGGTTTATATTTATAGTTGTGTAAGATCGTAGTGGTTGAATCAGTCAAAGAATTCCATTGGATTGAGATAATCTCGTGTGGTGATTCTTCAAATATCTCATTTAAATATTGGGTAACCAACGTGAGATGATTATAACTGTTGATATGTTTGTAATTATCCACGTAATGAATGATGGTAATAATCTTTGTTACTTAAGCGCTGTTGGGCTAGAGGATTTTACTACTGTTATGGGACCATTGGGTTATTCTCACGAATTTGAACCCAGGGTCACACTTGTAAATAAGTTTAAGTTGCAAGGGTATGCTCATCCGAGCAAAGTGTAAAGTGCCAAAAATCTCCTTATTTCCTACACCTTATGATAATGCACGATCTTTCAAACTGGGTTTATTTTCACACTTGATACCAAACCGTCATCTCTGTCCCTAGTCTTCTACTATCAAAAAACTTCCGAGCTTGTTAATTTGCATTCTTTAGATTTTATTGTAAGTCTCTATCATCTCCATTCTAATCTATTATTTTCATATCTTTCCTCTTCTCCCTTCTGTTGTCTTTAGTAGTTGTAATCAGTTCCTCTGAAAATGTCAAAATCTATTTATGAAAAATGTGTAGATGAGTTTAGAAAAATTTATTCCATTGCTTCTTGGGTCACAATCGACTGTGCCCCTATGCCCAATGATGTTAGAGCCATCGATGGGGGATACTGAATTCACACCCTTACTGTGGTCTAGGGGGTATTGACCTTTCCCCCCAATCCTCTATTTTTGGAATTTTTTGAATTATTTGGGGTGGTATCGTTGTGATGTATTGTTACTAATAACACCTTTTGTTTGTTCCTTTGAGTAGATCACATGAAGAATAAGGAACCTTCACTAAAGGACATCAACTGTATTGACCTGTTGAAAGCCTGGAGGGTGAAAGGCTATCTTCCTAATGGCGATCACCCAAGATCATCCTCCCTTCTCTTGGAGTGAAACAATACTCCCGGTAGATTTATTGCTGTCTCGATAGAAGATATCCCTGATCTTCCACTCGCTGAAGAGGAAATGTCCTCGTCCTTTGAGTCACTCAACGTTGGTTCCATTTAGCCAGAGGAAGAGGATTCAATGGCTCCTACTAATAAGAGTATCCTTTAAATTGAAGATTATGAGGATGATATCCTCCTTTTTTCCAGAGCCAAGTCCCAAAAGAAGGCTGAGGGGAGTCCTCCAAGGCTGGTGACCAGATTTTGGTCGCCAAGGAGAAGAAAAAGGAGGAGAAAAAGGAGAAGAAGGAGGAGGAAAAGAAGAAGGACCTCACGACCCCTCCCTTAAAGAAAAATAAATACCCTCTATCCTTCTCCAATATCCCTAAGGCCTAATATTTGTCCATAATCCATCCTTGGCCCCAGGCCTGCTGACGGGGGCAGTGCTCGTTGGTGATCGGGGGTAGCTGAGGATGCTAGGAACTGACCAGATTTACCTTTGTGCTTATCAAACTCTATTATTGGTGAGAATCTTCTTACCTTTTTATTTTTACTATTTTATTTGCTCGGTCGCGGCTTGTCAATTTTTTTAACATTTATCTTTTACTCATTCATGGAGTTTATGTCATAGTTCACCAGCCTCTTGGATGATTGCGTCGACCAGTCCAAGTTAAATAATACATGAATTTGGACCTCCAAAAATACTAGGAGGCTATGGCCAAGGACATGGAAGCCCATGAGAGAGAGAAGAAATCCACCATCAAGGTGATGGCCTCGTTGAAGACTGAGAATAGTCTATTGAAGGTGGCGAATACTCTCCTAAAAATAAAAAAAATCTCTATATCGATGGATGAAGTGGAACAAATTCCTCTTGCCAAGGATGCGAGTTTTGAGAGATGCTGGGACGAGGCCTATGTTGATGAAAAGATCCAAATAGCCCATGCTCGCAAGGCTAGCTTAAAAAAGTTCTAGGATTAGGCCTTAGCAAAAGTTAAAGTCCCTGTCAAGTTCGAGCCAATTGGTGAACACCATCTAAGTTCCACACCAAGTTGATGAAGGGGCTTCCACCAGTAACCCTGCCGACCAGGACAAGGAGGTGGCGACCAAGGAGAAGGGAAATGATGTAGAAGAGCAAGTGAATAAGTGAAACCCGTAGTCTTTAGGGTTTTTCTTTTTTGCTTGTACTTTGTACTCTTTTTGTTTCCCTTTGGAGTTGGATTATGAATAACTTTGCCTACATCTTTGTTAATGAAAATAGTATTTTTTTCACTTTGAATGTGACAATTTTAGCATTTTTGATAAATTATTTCCTTCTCTGTTTTGATATTGTAGCTTATCATTGAGGAAATTCCCTCTTCCAATAACTTAGATAATGTACTCGGGCGGGATACCAGCACAAAAGCTCATCGAGTGTTTTAAAGAAAAGGACTAAGGCCTAAAAGGACCAATCCACCTTGGTTTCCAAGCTGAAGGATGACCTTAAAGACTTGGAGGACGTGGGATCCTCCATATAGAAATAAATAAATGACTTGAAGGCCCAATTAGATGAAACCAAGGATGTGGGGGAGGCCGATGCTCTAGTCCAGTCAGATAACGATGATCTAAAGAGGAAACTTGTTAAGGCCTAGGAAAATGTTCAAAGGAGCAACACCATGATAATGGGGCTAAACCGTGATGTAAAAAAGCTTTGATACTTATTCAGAATTAGTCCCCAAGCAGCCTGGGCAACTAGTTATAATGAGGGGTGGTTAAATGACACTGTGAGACTGCATAAAGATTAAGACATGGCCTATTAATATGGATGGATAAATACACTTTAGGTTGTTAAAGAACCTAAGGATTCCAAGCTCTGGTATATATACTACATTGAGTGTCCGGTCTACTAGATACCTACTTTTAAGCTAAATGAGGCATGGGTCCCCTTGGATGCCATTCCTCTTCATCTGTTTAAGAGCTACTTGGAAGGTTATGGCAGTGATGACAAATACAAACCTGATCCCAACGATGGTCGAAGGAAACATATCGAATAATTTTTGACCCGCACACCATAAACCATTGTAATTTTGTAATCCTAATAATTATTTTGTAATTGGACGTTTTGTAATCGGACATTCCCAAAGAATCAAGTTAATATCAATCTTCCTACATTTTTTGATTCCATTTTGTGTTGCATGTGTTATGTTTATCTTTCTTACCTTTTAGGTCATGCTGTCACGGTCCCTTAGGTCTAGAGGAGACAATGGCAAAAATGCACTTGGTTTATGAGCTATCCACCTGTTTAGGATTTTATTCGACCAAACAAAGTTGGTGTAATGCCTAGGGATCCCCTATATAACTTCCAGCTTTCTTACGCAAGTCGTGAGGTCGCCTGTGTTGACTTTAACAAGGACTTGAGGACTTTAATTTTAATTTTAATAAGTCAAATTAGTATTGTAATTAAGTGAAAGCCTGATCGACACTTTCAAAGACTAATGAAAATTATGAGCCTATTAACTTGGAAAAAATGCAAATCAAGTAGATAATTAAGAGATTAAGAAAAATAAGGAAAGAAGGGCCTTTATTCATAACTGAAATAATCAGATGCGAGCAACATAAGTTTTGAAATGAAAATTTGCAAAAACTAAGTGCTAAAAAGTAAGACTTAAAGTAGAATTTCTTGAGGTTGGACGCATTCCATGCTCATGATATCTCTCTGCCCTCCATTATTTCTAAGTGATAGGCTCCCTATAGATCATCTCTGATTACTTTTAATGGTCCCTCCTAGTTGGGCCCCATCTTGCCGTCTGATGGTTTTGCATCACTGTCGAAAACTTTTCTGAGGACGTAATCCCCTACTTAGAATTTCCTTGAATTGACCCACTTATTATACTGCTTCTCCAATTTCTACTGGTATGAGGATAATGTCATCATGGATTGTTTCCTTCGTTCGTTAACCGGTCAAGTTCATAGTAAAGGGCATTTTCATTCAGTCCTTGGTCGGCCACCTTTGTTCCCATAATCGGGATGCCAACTTTAAGTCATATGCCAACTTCCATTCTATATGTGAGCATGAATGGCATTTCCTCGGTTGGGAGTGGTATGATATGGCTAGAAAACATAAGGAAGCTCATCCACCCAAATGCCTTTTGCCTTTTTCAACCTATTTTTAAGGCCATCAAGCATTGTTTTGTTGGAGGCTTCTGCCTTGACATTATTTTGGGGTAAGCTACTGAATTGAAATAGTGCTTTATTCCATGCTCATCGTAATTTTTTTTTTAGAAAGGATCACTTTTAAGTTGTGTGCCATTATCAGTTATGATGGACCTTGGTACCCTAAAGCGTGTTAGATGATTTTCTAGATGAACCTTATCACATCCATATCTCTAATGTTGGCCAGTGGTTCTGCCTCAACCCATTCCATAGTGCGTAAGGTAATGTCCCCATGATATCTAACCCCTACTGCACAAATGTCTATGGGCTGGTCAATCGCCTATGGTTGTTGGCTAGTTGATGGACCAAGGGAGAGAATTTTTAGAACTTTTTTTTATTTTTGAACATAAACACTTGCATATTTCTACATATACGGCCACCACTCGACCTCTTCCTTGCTTTAAATTCCAGGGACCTTCCTCTTGTGTGACTTTTGCATATTCCATCATGAAGTTCGTAAAGAACTTTCTCGATCTCCTTTGGGTGCATGCATTAGAGGTAGGGACTTGAGAAGGATCTCCTATAAAGTTTTCTCTCAGGGTCCAAGTAGAAATGAGCGGCTTTCACTCTAACCTGATGGGATAATTTCTTATCGATCAATAGTGTTTCATTATGCAACTATGCTATGATCTTGTCCATCCAACTAGAAACCTTATTGATGGATAAGACGTGTCTGGTGCTCATAATTTTGTCGATATTGGGCCTGGTGAGAAATTCCACTTAAATTATTCTCCTGAGATCTGAGTCCACTATTGAGCTTAGGGCTGCTACGGCGTCGGCATGGCTTTTATGCTCCTGGGGAAATTGTTGAACGTGAACTTCCTTAAGTTTTGTAACCAACTCTTGAACGACTGTGAAGTAGGTTGCCATCCTATCATTCTTAGCGTTGAAATCCCTATTGACCCGATTAGACACCAACTTGGAGTCACGTCTTGGATCCAACAAGTGGACCTTGCACAGGCTAGCTATAAGTGCCTCTTATTCGGCCTCATTATTGAAGGCTTAAAATCCCAATATGATACCTTGCTCGATCATCGGATCCTCTAGAGTTACGAGGATAATTACCACGCCTGCCCCCCTTTGAATTAGAGGCACCGTCAACATAACGTCCAACTCTCCTCCTGGACTTGCTCGTTCATCTTTGGTTCATCGACTAACTACTGGTTGGTGCGTCCATCTCTAATGAATTCTATAATGAAATCGTCCAGTAACTGCCTTTTGTTTGGTGTCCTTAGTTAAACATGAATGTCAAAACTCCCAATCTCAACCTACCGTTTGGACATTCGCCCAGAAAGGTCTACTTTGGAAAGGATAACTTTAAAGGGGAAAGAGGTAATTATAATAATGGAATGGGCCTCAAAATAATGATTTAGCTTCCGTGAAGTGATCACCAATACGTAAAAAAGTTTGTCCGAAGGAAAGTATCTTTGATCGGCGTCTAAAAGCATTTTACTATCATAGTAAATAGGAAACTTTTTTACTTGCCTCTTGTAGGCTAAGGTTAAACTGGCTACATGACTTGATACTGCAAGGTGAAGGTAGAGGGGATCCCCCTGATTGGGGATTACCAGTAATTGAGGTTTGCTTAAGTAGGGCTTGATTTCCTAAAGGGCCAAGGAGCAATCATCATTCCAGGTGAGGCTTTTATCCTTCTTGAGTAACTAGAAGAACGTTTGGCAGCATTCAAATGACTTTTAAACAAAACAGTTGAGCGTTGCGATCATTCCAGTGAGCTTTTGGACCTCGCACAATGTTTTTGGCGACTGGACCCTATTGATAGCCTCTATCTGGTATGAATTTGACTCAATTTCCCTCTTTCTAACTAGGTAACCCAAAAAAATTTCTGACTGGACCTCAAATGAACATTTTCTAGCATTGAGTTTCATTCAGTAGCACCTGAGGATTTTAAAGGTGTTGGTCAGGTCTTGGAGATGGTTTCTCCTATTTTTGCTTTTGACGAGCATGTCGTCAATATACACCTCCATGGTTTATCCCATTTGGTGTTGGAACATCTTCTTAACCATCCTCTGGTATATATCTCCTGGGTTCTTGAGGCTAAATGGCATGACCTTGCAACAATACAAACTCAATGGCATTATGAATGAAGTCTTGTCTTAGTCGGGATCGAATAGAGGAATCTTGTGGTACCCTAAGTAAGCGTCTAAGAAACTCATCCGCTCATAGGTTGTTGTGGCGTCGACCAACTGGTCTATCTTCGATTGGGAAAACTATCCTTTGGGCAGTCCCTGTTGATGTCAGTGAAATCTATACAGACTATCCAACTTCTATTACTCTTGCGGACCATGACCAGGTTCGAGATACACTTCAAGAATTGATCTTCTCTAATGGAACTTGCCTTTAGAATTTTCCCTACTTCTTTTTCGACTACCTTCACCTTATCTAATGTAGTTTAATGGGACTTTTGGATGATCTACTTGAATATCGGATCCTCGTGGGGACGATGGCAATCAATCGCAGGATCGATTCTCGACATGTCATATAGTTCCCATGAAAATATGTTCAAGATTCATTTTAGGAAGGTAATCAGTTCCTGCCTCTCAAGATAGATCAGTGTTGTTCCAATTAAAAACTTCCTCTTCGGCAGGCTTTCATCAAAGATAACCTCCCTAGGTTTTCAACGACCCCGTCAACAGGGTGGACCCTAGTTTCCTCAACCTCCGTACGACCATGCCGTAGTTGCTATTTTGATGGAGTAGAAACATTGTAGACTATCTCTAGAGTTACCTCTTTCTCTTTTTTCTTTTCTTACTTGGGTCGAATGGCGGCGAGTAGCTTTTCTAAGCAACAACTTGATTGCCTTTGATCTCCATTGTGCCCCGATTTTTTATACACTCCATCTTTTAGTGGTAAGTGGAAAGGACAACTCTCATGGCATGAAGCCACCCTCTGTCTAGAATGGCATGGTAGGGAAAATTAATATCCACCACACAAAACCCTATTTGTTTTGAAATATTCCATGCCCTTACTAACAGGATCAATTTTCCTAAGGGCATGGTTATCTTTCTCGCAAAGCCAAACAAATGGATGGTATCGTATTTAAGATATTGTATCTTGAGCTTATGCTTGTGGAAGAGCTCTAGGTACATCACCTTTGAAGTTCTCCATTAGCCACTAATAACTTATCTATATCCTAGTTCGCGATTATGAGGGTGATTACCAATGCATTGTGGTGTGAGATTCTTACCCTAACCAAATCCTCCTTTGTGAAAACTATATGCTTGTTGTAGTCGACGTCCTATGGTCACCGGCGCTTGCTAGCCTGGATTTTAGCAGGATCTATCTGGAAATACTCCATTAAGGCTGTGACCTTCTTAAGATCCATTCGAATAGTGTTCCCTTAAATTTTTTTTAAGGTCAAGTACCCCATGTGTGATCGTGAACTCATGTCCCATCTCATCATCTATGATATTATGTAGTTTCTGGTCGCCATTAGTGAATACTTGGTTAGACTCATTCTTAATGTATTCATTCAAATGATTGGCCTGGGCCAACTCCTTTATATGAGCTTTAAGAGCCTTACAATTATCAATCTTGTAGCTATTTTCTTCGTGGAACGTACATCGAAGTGTGTTGTTCCTCTTAGTCGGATCCCCTCCCATATTCTTTGGCCATTTAAGGAACTGTTGAACTTTGATCTTTGCCAAAATCTTGTAGATTCGTTCCTTGAAAACTATGTTGACATCTTGAAAATATTTAGAGGAATATGTTCTGCCCTAATTATTAGCACCATTCTCCTTCCTGTTCCCCTTCTTGGGGTTGTTCTCCATATTGCCCCCTTGTTTACCTTGGAACAACTAGTCTCAACATAAATAGTGTGGACCATGTCCCCCACCTTGGCATATTTTTCAATACGTGACATGAGATCGTTAATAATATCAACTTCTTTCTTGGTAAATGACTGGTACGACATTGTCGTGGGTGTGGGGGGGGGGGGGGGGGGTAGACCTATCTTGAAGGATGCCACGACAACTGTCTCCAAGCGATTTTCTACCTCATTGAAAAATTACCAATAACGTTTGGCATATTCGCGCAAAGACTCCTGTGGATTCTTTTTCATCGTGAGCAGTGAATCCATTCTCTTAGGATGAGAGCTGTTGGTGATGAAGCGAGCAGTAAAGAATTCAATAAGAACCTTAAAGCTCTTGATGAACCTGTGATGCATATCTTAAACCACTTTTGGGCAGCGTCGCCTAGAATAGAAGGGAAGATTTGACACATCAGCGCGTCATTATGACTCCACAAAGATATGGTCTGCTTGTACTACCGAACATGGTCGATGGGATCAATGTTTCCATTGTAGACCTTTAACCTGGGGGTTAAAAACTAATTTGGGGGTTCCTCTTCCTCGATGATTTTCTAGAAAGGATACTTCATCTGGGTGATAAGAGCTCTCATAACTAGCTCTTTTGTTGACCTGTCCCATCAGTGAGAGGGGTGTTGGTCCATTTCCTTACAAACCAAACTCCTTATGTCATATTTATAGGGATCGTTGTCTCTATGGCTCTCTCCTTGATGACTTCCATTCCCTGAACGTTCTTGGTCACTCATGGTGATCCTTCCTCGGCTGCGAGTCTTGCTCGTCTAAGGGCTCGAGGTCCGAGTATAGCATTTACGTTTTGGGGAAGTTTTCTCCCCATTTATTATAGTCATCGTTGGAGGCAAGAATTATCTTCAATCTATAAGCGAGCTACCTCCTCTTGCTGCTGAAGCATTTCTTCGTAACCATTGACAAAGCGTGAAATTTGGGTAGATCTAGGCTTCCCATGGATTTCCTCCGAAGGCTATTGTTCTAATCAAAACCTTGGGTTCCCATCTTGACGAACCTTAGACCTGGCTCTTAATGGAGCCAAATCATCTCACACATCTCCATGTTGGGGTGAACTGTTTGGTTGGTGAGACATTGTAATTACTATTTGAAGGTTTTTTTTTCATGGAAAAAAAATCGATTCCCACAGATGGTGCCAATTGTGAGTGAAAATTAATCATAATTAAAAGATCCCAGAAAGTAATTAAAGAATGAATGTAAATATGCCAATCACATAACTCACAAATATACATGGTTCGACAAATTTCCTACGTCCACGAAGAGGTCACTGTATTTTTATTAGTTTCTCTTAAGGTTTTCAAAATCACATCCCCTTGGTCCTGGGGTGTGGGATGAATTTATAGTTTTGTAAGACTGTAGTAGTTGAATCAGTCAAGGAACTCCCTTGGCTTGAGACAAGCTCATGTGGTGATTCCCTAAATATCTCGTGCGAGATTTTGGATAACTAATTTGAGTTTGTTGTAACTGTTGACACATTTGTAATTATCCACATGATGAATGATGGAAATAATCCTTGTTATCAATAAGATGGGTTGGCCCCCAAGCACTATTGGGCTTGGTCGTTCGGTCTTTAATTGGGCTTAATTCATATTTAGGTATTCACAATGACATTAATGGTTTCCATAATTTTTTAAGACACAATTGAAACGTGTTAGGAATGACATGATGGAATTGCTAAGAAAAATGCCTACCTCACTCGTAGAGTCTAACTTTGTTAGATTTTTTCCATCCTAGAGTATGTAACACCTGATTACAAAGACTCTAAGGTGTTTGAGTGTGGATTTTTTTCCCTTTCCATATCTCATAAGGGGTTTGGTTAGTACCGTACGTCCTACAGACTCAACAGGCAGTGTGACAAATGGTATGAAAAGATTATGCTCAAAATCTTTTTGGAACATTGTTTCTAATCAACATTGACCTATCCATCTCTTGGATAGTTCAATTTTTCCTTTTGACTGTTCCAATTTGTTAAGGTGTTTTGGGGTCCAAAAATTCATAGTTTATTCTAACTTCATTACAACATTCCGATATATTTTCTCCTCTAAATTCCCATCTTTAATCACTACAGATTATAGCAATAGTGTATGCATTTTCATTTTGATGTTGTTTTCATTTGGGAATAAAAATGTCCTTAGCATTGGACTTGCTACACAAAAATTATACAAAAGGAATTTATCTATAATCATAAGAATGAAGAGCCTCCGACTTATGTTTTCCTTATGCATTGGACTCGTAAGGTTTTATGAAAAATTCGCACACACGCGAGGTAGCTATACCATTCAAGCTAAAGATCCGCCACATGTTCCGTAGCACGATTGCAAACCATACTATGGAGATACATTGATTATGTAATAATTCTCCATGGTTCTACAAACTTCAAAAATGCATTTACTCCTAGAATCAAGGGCTTGACATTCTTTTTTAGTAAAAAGCATTTTATGATGATTGTCACACATTTAACTTACGCTAAGAAAATTAGCCTTTAAGCCATCCACCAAAAGTACATTATCTAACCTAGGAAGACCATAAATTTATATGGTACTATTCTCCCTGATATTAGATTTATTCCTATCTCCAACAGTAACCGTCCTTTATTTTTTCCTAACTAGTTTGGAAAATAAAGCTTGATTTTCGATCCTATACCTAATGCACCCACTATTAAAATACCATAATGAATCATTTGGGCCAACCAAAGCATTGTGAATGACAAGAAACTTTTCTTTCTTATTCCAAAAAACTTTGGTCTTATTATTCTTCCTTAAATCCTTCACACAATTGTCAATATGTTTAAATTTTGAAAATTTCTCAAATTTTGACAAAATAGTTCTAAATTTATTAAAAAGGGAATTAAAATCACGTTTCAAGGTAGAAGCATCATCCAAGTGAGGTTCCTTATTCACCTTGGAGTTTTCCAAAAACCTGTAGCAGTAATTTTTCAAATGACCATCATATTTGTAAAAAGTACAATGATACATAAAACGATGATCAGTTTTCTTAAAAGACTTTGAAACAACTTTCTTCTCAAGATATGGTTAAGAATATTTAGGTATAAGAGTATTTTATGAAGCTTTTAAACAAATAGTTTTGTCCTAATATTTAGATTTAACACAAGGATTTTCTAAACCAATTGCACGTTTACTAATCAAATATGCTGGATGACCTAAAAGAAGTTTTCCCATCCTCCTGGAACTATCTTTGATGGTAACCTTAACTTCCTTAGCTGAGACTAACTTATTTTCAAGATAGGTTATTTTCTTGTTTAAAGATTTGTTAGAACTTTTACCTTCTTCTAACTCATATTTTAAAACTTTTATTTTACCTTGGAAATCTTTATTCTCATTATCCATCAAAAGGAGACTCGAACTAAGAGATGTATGTTAAGCTTCAATATTGAGCAAAGGGGATCCTTCCATCTTTAGAGAAGCATTTTATTTTTCATATTTTTCCAGTTTAATGGTGTTTTTAACAAGCTCTTCTTAAGTCTAGCATTTTTAAAAAATAGTTTATTATAGGCATGTTGAATGTCACTATCTTATTCATCTAAAAAATCATCACTAGAGTATCCAGAAGAAGATAAAATTTCAATCTTAGAAAATAAATTATCACCAATGGATGAAGATTGACACAAATCTTTATCATTTGATAATCCACCATCTAATGTGATAAAACTATAGGTAGGTTAAACAATGTCCTAAAAAAGATCTACATCTAAATATATGTTATTTTCATCCATATTAACAAAAACTGCATGATCTACCTATAGGTCTTTTAACCTTAACAAACAATGATTAAGTGTGTATTCCGTACCGAAGTGGAAACCCACCAAATTTTTTATTTTGCACACCTAAAATACTATGTTAAAAAATTTACCCAAATTTTAATAAACCAAATCAAGTTTTATTTTGTGTAAGAATATGGATGATAAAATATACTAAAGAGGTAAATAATAGCACAAAAACATAGGTACTAGGACGAAAACCCACTAATAGGAAAATCCCCAGGACAATGCAAAAATCTTACAAAACTGGGCAAAGGCTTACATAGTGGACTAATGAATCTTTCATGACAAACCACATCTTCACACTTTTTCCACAAATTGTAACGAGTCGTTGATCCCTATTCATCTATGGAAAATATGAATATGTCGATTTCGTGATACACATAGAAAGTGTTGCACAAACCGTTATCTTTGAACTTTGGAGATCACAAATAATATGAACCCCAAAATACAACCTTTAATATCATAGTACTTCTTGTTGGGAGAAAGAACCAAAGTGTATAGAAAGTTTGTTTTGAAAACGAGCTCTTGACAAAAATCTTCGTCTTCTTTCGTATTAATCAACTTCTAAAAATAGAGGTGATTAATGCAAAGAAGAAACGGTGAAAAAGATGAAGTAGGTTTTGAAAATGTGTGTACTCTTTTTCATGAATGTGATTTTATCTCCTTAAAAAGGAAGAAGAAAACAATACGCACAAAATAGTCTTTAAGTATTTTTCTCCAAAAATATACGATAGTTATTTTGAAATGAAAAGCATTGATGGTTTAAATAAGAAAAACCATATAAAAATCAGTTGCTAAACGGGTGGTTCTTGCACAAAAATTAGAAGATCCCCAAAGATATTTATGACATATTTACGAATCTATATGCTTCACTCAAGGTGTCATTGCAGTGAGGACGAGCACCGTTGAGGAGGATCTGCTGCAATGCAAGTCGTGTATCTATACAAAGATTTTTAAGAGACCTCCAAAAGACTTAATAGCAGTGAGGGAAGTATTGTTGCACTAAAATCCGTCGCTGCAGTGATGCTTTAACGATAAGATGCTCGTGCTAATCTTGAGATGATTCTTCCAAAGAGACTTATCATTTTATCATCAGTGACGAATCTGTCGCTGCAGTAAAACTAAGGAGTTTTGCTCATTTTTTCTTATTTTATATTTTTCAAAAATTTGTATATAAGCAAGATTAAGACATCAAAATCACAATATTTACACACAAAAAGTTTTACCAAGAAGTGTTGAAATAAGTTATGAAAAACTCATGATGTGTGAGGGCATTATCCAGTATACCTTTCATCTAATAATGTGATATATATGCAATTAATGGGATGATCAAAACTAACTTCAAGATATTTCTTTGTTGATGAATCTTTTTGGAGAGGTAATATAAGAACCCAAAGTGTTTTGGAAAAGTGGAATAAGATAGCTACCTATAAGGGCACAAATGAGTATGTGAATATCCTTACATATATAAATAAGCTAACAAGCCCTATCTTTGACGAATTAAAATGTCTAATCGATATGTGAGAAAATATGGAGCTATTACAAATAGGTTATCAAACTCTTTTAAAAATTTAATATTGGTTCTCATTTCTTAGAAGGACATAACGTTTAATGATAGAAGGCCAAAAAGATCGCATGGTCGCAAAAATACATCTTACAAATAAGGTTGTTAAGGGAATTGAAACTAGTACCCTTCCCTAACTAATTTTCCACAAACTTGCTCGCTCCACATCAAAATGTGCAATCCATTATCTTCCACAAATGCAATAAAATTGTCACTTTGGATGATCCTTTCAGTCAAAACTAAACAGACATGCATGTCATGAGTTGGGAATTCTCACTGCTCAATGATATGTCCACCTTAAGAGATCATCCACATGATCACCTAATCAAGAAATCTATGCATGAATTGAACTCGATAAGGTAGATATATTACGATAATATCTTTTAAATAGTTAGTATAAATTTCACACTTTCCCTTTTTCTTTTTTATTCCATGTCATTAAGGTCTAAAAGGTTGGTACACATGTTCTAAATCTAAATGATATGCACAAGACACTTTTTTATTAGAACAATTTTGTACTGTGATTTTTGAATGGATAGTGTTTATTAGGTAAAAAATCAAATTTTGTGTCATGTCACATTCGTGTCTAAAAGATGGTTTTACGTTTTGTCTTATTAGTCCCAAACATGGCCCAAAAACATTAATGTACAACCTAAACCTTAAGATGTTACTAACATTCTATAAAGGTGGTTGGAGGATTTTTGGGCAAATATTACCGATTTTACCTTTATTATTGTGCTTCCTTACATTCTAATGTAAGATTTCCTCCCTTGAGTTATAAGAAAATCAAATCCATCTAGTCGAGTGCTTAGTTGATATCTGAAGGGAATATATCTGAATGCATGCCATGTGGCCAACACGTAGACTTTTAGGGTCACTGAATGTGGCCGGCCAAATATATGGGAGATAAGTATAAATCTGAGGATATTAGTTAGACAATACAGACGATCAATCTTGATAGGAATCTATAACTTGTACATAGAGTTAAAATCAAGAGACCCATAAAGATGGGACCTTTGTACTTATAAATAAGGGTGACCTCACCCTATTTGATGGTATTGACTTGTATCTTGCACACGATAACTTGGATTCTCAGCCAGTAGCCCTAACACTACAATCATCTCTTGTTCTTCCAAGATATATACTAATCTCCTTTCCTTCCCCGTGGATTTAGTTAGGGCGATCTACTGAACCACATGCATATTGTGTTATTTTTTTTATTACATTCATACTTTGGGGCTAAGTCATAATATTTCTTTTATTATGGATTTAACATCCCCTATAATTTAGTGTCATTATGGGAAAATCCTGAATTCTCACCACTATGGAAAACATATGCTCTGTAACAAATATGAGTGGTAACTAGTCTCATTGTTCACATGCAAGAAGTCGTGTCCAATTTGAAATAAAGGCTATGAGGAGGGAGGAAACTCCTGTTAGACTTCCTTATCCTCCCAGGAGATTTAAATCAAGTGGCGCTTGCTCAGAAGGTTTGTCCCTAGCTACTAATGCCATATCTTGTCGATAGAATGACCCATCGAAAGAGCATAATCCCAGTTGGTTGGTACGTATGAAGGAAGTCTAGATCATCGAGATCAGGAGATTTCCTATCTAAGGAGGACCCTGACTCAACAATCATAAGAGCATAGTTCTAATTATCAGACTCTAGAATGTATATAAAGAGGATAATCTGTTCCATAAAAATAACATGTCTGTTCATATTAAAAGGGTCTGTAGGTTTAGAAGCCCTCATGCGGTGCACTCCGATCCGAGACATCACTCATTGGTGCGTAACTCTGTCAGCCGTAATCATCCACAAGTTTGTCCAAGTGAATTCGAACATAATAGTAGGTCAGCTTGCCCGGAAGCACAATCGAATATAACTAGGAGCAATGAACTCCAGAATATTATTAACAAAGAATTTGAGGGATGAATAAAAATTAATTTAACTCAAACTCCAAAAGATCTCACTATAATGGCACTAGGGTATGGCGTAACCTCGTCTTTCATTCCCATGATGGAAACTTTGGTCCGCCTAAGAAGTTATAGATTCTGAATATTACAACTTATGATGCGAAGGCATGTTTCTCTCATCATATCAAACACTATTGCAAAATAATGTCATTTTAGAGCCATCAGAACTCCCTCTTGTTCTAAGTATTTACTTTAAATTTAGGAGAGATTGGCTTGAAGTGATTCGAGAAGCTGTCCCCTAGATCAATCTCCTCGGTTAGGGACCTAGTTGAGCAATTCATAACCTACTTCACCACCAATAGTAAAGCAATTAAGGATGTGGACTCACTGATCTTTCTCAAAAGGAATAGAGGAGAAGCCCTCAGTAAGTACGCATAGTGGTACTCGGAATTTCTCAACTAGATAGATGACTGCAATGAACAACTGGCCATTTCATCCTTTATATTTGGTCTTTTCAAGTCTAACGGGCTCTATAAGTACATAATGAAAAGTCCAGCATCAACCATAGATGATCTTATGGAGCGTTATTAAGAAATACATAAAAGTAAATGACGAACTCATCACCGTAGAGGTTCTCACCAATCAAGGTTTTAAGGAATAAAAAAATAATGACATAAAGAAAGCCTCTAAGGGAAGAAATCAGTCTGCTCCGATGAATAAGGGATTAGGAAGTGACATCGATAAGGGACAGTCCAAGGCGCAGACTAAAAAAAGTTATTTTCAAGTGGTGGAGACTTTTTTCAAATAGTCTATCTATAAGATGATTCTGGAGATCAGAGATAAGCTGTATTTCAAGAGGCCACCCACGATGGATAGCGATCTTGGAGACTTGGACGACAAACTTAAGTGTACCTATCATTAGGACCATGGAAACCTTACAGAGAATTGTAAGATGTTTAAGAAGCATTTGGAGGAGCTTATTTAAGTCGAGCACTACAAGGAGTATATCAAGATGACCAAGACCATATTCGATCATGATAAATACAATTAAGAAGGAGGATGATGACCTACTTCCTGTAGGGTTGGTCAGTGCCATTCATAGCTACACCGATCCCTCATAGTGCATTAATAAAGAACTCAGGAGAAAGTTAAGATTTTGGCATGCATCAAGGAGGTCTTTCAGGAAAAGGTATCCAAACCCATTATGTTTAAAAGGGATAATAAGGACAAAGATTTTTATCGGTCCACAATGTTCATCGACAATGATATAGTGGACGTGAATTTGTATTACAAAGATGCGTTGGTCCTGACACTATGAATCACTAATTTTGATGTTAAGAGGATTCTGAGTGATTAAGGAAGCTCATCACAGATCAGGTACTTGAGTTTATTGTAAAAGATTAGCCAAAATATATAAGACTTGGATATCGAGGTTAGGTTACTAATCGATTTAAATGGGAACTTGAAGAATCCATTGGAAAGAACAACCTACCACATAAAGTTAGACCAGTGAACTTTGAGATAGAATTCTATGTTATCTAGTCAGGATCACCTTATAATGCCATTCTGGGCAGAATTTGGATCCACATTAGGAGGGTTGTCCCATCATCCCTTCACTAAAAACTCAAGTTTCTTAGTGATCAGGGAGTCGTGGAATCAGGAAGTGGCTCGCAGTTACTTTATAGATTCCATCAAAATGAAACAAGACCAATCCAAAAAGAGTCAGAATGATGACAATTCGAAGGACGATCACACTAAGTAGTAAAAAATGGCATTCAATCAGGGGTAGAAAATACTCGGATGTCCCCCAAATGGATATTGGAGGAAATCAACTCTGTTCCTCTAGACCATATCAACTAGATAAAATCTTTGTGACTGGATTAGAACTAGCCAAGGAGGAAGTATAGAAACTCTTTCACTTCTTCAAAACCAATGTTGACGTCCTCGTATAGTAACCTTATGATTTTCAGGGAATAAATCCAAGCATTTCTTACCATAGAATGTATATGGAACCAACTGTTTGACTGATCAAGAAGAATCTAAAAAATTTTATACCAAAAAATGCCAAATCTTTGGAAAATGAACTCAAAACCTCCTCCAAGTCCGTTCCATCTGAGAAGTCTAATTCCTGAACTGGATTTCTAACGCCATAGTGGTTTAGAAAAAAGAAGAATAAGTGGAGGGTGTTCTTAGACTTAATTAATATCAAAAAGCAATACCCGAAGGATAGCTTCACACTTCCCTATATTGATTATCTTAGACCGAGAAACAACATATGAGTTTAATGAAGGTGTACTATGCGTATCATAAATTCCTTTGTTAGATCTGAATTATGAGAAGACCTCATTCATCACTACCTTAGGGATTTACTATTATAAGGAATTACATTTAGTTTGAAAAATGGGGGTAACATACCAATGTCTTATCACTAAGATGTTCAAAAGATATATCCGCATTAAAATAGAGGTCTACATTGATGACATGATGGTCAAGAAAAAATAAGAAGCCGTTTACATTAAGGACATAAGAAATACCATCATGATCCTCAAGGAATAAAGATGAAATTGAACGCCTTGAAATGTGTCTTCGGAGTAAGTTATGGAAAATTCCTAGGGTACCTAATCAAGGAAACTGGGACATAAGCCAATACAGACCATATCAAAGCTCCACAAGACATTAAGAGGATAACCAATATCAGGAATGTGAAGGATCTCACTAGCAAGCTCACCGCTTTAAACCAGTTCATATCCAGGTCACTCGATAAGTTTTGGCCATTCTTACAAGCTTTAAAGAAGAAAAGTTTTATAGTATGGATAGAGGAGTGCGATCGGGCACTCGAAGGAATATGGTATTATTTAGTATATCTTCCCTTTCTTTCAAATCCCATGGTCAAGGAGGATCTCTATATTTATGTTGCGTCTCATAGTATACGACCAGTGAAACACATGTACGATTGTAGGATAAAGAACATATGATGATTTACTATATCAACCATACTCTTCTTAAGGCAGATGCCAGATAGATGTGTATTAAGAGAATGGTAATGGAACTAGTAATAATGACCTCGAAGCTGAGACACTACTTCGAGACCCATACGATTTTTGTCTTGACGACCTACTCATTGAAGGAGGCTATAAAGAAATCAGATATCTCCAACAGAATAATGAAGTGGTTTGGATTAGTACAATTTAACATTAAGTATGTACAACAAATTTCTATTAAAGGGAAAGTTCTAGCCGATTTTATTGCCAAATTCTCAACATCACCACAGGAAATTAAGAAGAGACAAACCCAATTCTAAAGTCACTATCCATCACCGAGGATACTAAAAAGTGGAAACTGTTCATTGATGGGGTATCTAATGAATGTGGTATTAGACTTGGTATCATATTTGTCATGCCACAAGGTGAACTCATAGAACTCATAATCAGTAATCATCAAAGGGCGATCAACTTAGGGTCCCAACACATATCTGTTTATTGTGATTCTTCCTCATCTCCAATTAATGTAGTGAATAATATAAAACTAGAGTTTCGAGGATGCATGATTACCGAGACAAATCGAGGAGCATCCTCCATCACTTCAAGCCATCCTCAGTAGAGCAGCTATTAATAAGTATTAAGAGTCATAATAATGCACTAGATACTTTGGTCAACCATTGAAACTGACCTAAAAAGGATAATTGAAATAGAGTACATAGATTAACCTAATATTGATGAGTCAATGCCAGTGATGGATATCTTTCAGGGCAAGGCAACCCTGTAGTAGATGGATTCATTCATCACTTGTCAATGACTGGGGGTTTACCCTCAAAAAATAAAAAAGCACACAAGTTGAAGATCCATTCGACAAGGTTTTTCCTTAACTATGAAAGCATACTTTACCGACGATTATTGATCGATCCTAGGCTCAAGCGTGTTAATCCCGACCAAGTGGAAGGAATTCTTAATGAGATGCATGAAAGTAGTTATAGATCTCATTCAGGGGGAAGACCGCTCTTTTACAGGGCAAACTCCTAGGGATTATGAAAAGATCCCTCGGCTCTAATCATACCATTCAATTATATTGACAATTTTATAAAACTGTTCATACTATGATCATAGTATGATGGCAGTTGGGCAAGTATGCCCCCATCGTCTAGTGGTTCAGGACATCTCTCTTTCAAGGAGGCGGTGGGGATTCGACTTCCCCTGGGGGTAGGGTGAAAGGAAGTTGATCATTGATTACCAATAAGCCTAAAAGAAAATGGATTCTTCTTGGGTCGATGCCTGAGCGGTTGATGGGGAAGGACTGTAAATTTGTTGGCAATATGTATACGCTGGTTCAAATCTAGTGGCCTTTCGTGCATTAGGATGCCTTGAAGTTACCCAAAAGTGCATCAAGTGCCAGCAGTTCTCCTCAATTATGAAATAGGTATCCATAGATTTGTACTCACTCACAACTACATGGACCTTTTTTTTCTCAACAGGTCATGAATATTTTGATACCTCTACCTATGGCACCTGGAAATCAAAAGTACCTGATAATTGCCACCAATTACTTCACGAAGTGGGTGAAGATAAAACCACTCATGCACATCATGGAAGAAGATGACCGACAATTCATATGGAGGAATATAATCACAAGTTTCCAAGAGAACTAGTCATAGATAACAAAATGTAATTTGACAATGCCATCTTTTATGAATTCTATGCAGAGCATGGGATCAGAATCCACTGTGCTTCAGTCATGTTCCCGTAGTGTAATGGTCAGGCTGAGATAATAAAAAAAACTTTACTATCAGAAATCAAACGCTGATTGGAAAATAAAAAAAGAAGATGGGTGGAAGAAATCCCTTTAGTTCTCCGAGCTTACAAGATAATTATAAAGAGGATGTGAATGCTAACTGAGAATTTAGAGTGAAAAAAAGTATACGCATGATATAGGGTAGCGTCCGGGACTAAGATTAGTTTTGAGGCATGAGTTAGGATGGGTAGCATAACTAGGGTGTTTAAAATACATGCATTAGGTGTGCACTATAGATTAGGGGCAAGGGGTATCTCATGGGAGTGCGACACCAATTTAAATATGAAAGATTTGAGAACATATTTATTAATGTATTTTAAACACTAGCAAAATATTTTCAAAAGGTTTTGGGATCTGACCTGTATCAAAATATTTTCAAAAATTTTAGGTGTTCCTCAACAGAGACGCCTGACTTAAGCATCCTTATAGTCAGACGATGCTATAGTAGCTGTGGATGCCTGAAGGGATTGATTCAATGCTTCTATCTTTGAGATCTAGATAGGAGGTACTTTAGAGTTATTCTGGGCATGTCGCCTAGTTAGTTGGTATTTATTTTCTTCATATGTTTTCCTTTCAGTTAGTTGGATTATTAATTGTGATTTTTACCAAGAGTTATCAGTTACTTTATGTATACCAGTGAGTGTGAGTTTTATTATTTTCATGGTTAGTTATGTGAATGGGAATTTTCGGTAAGCAAGTTACTAAGTTTTGAAATTGACACCATGCCTAATAGGGTGTTTGAAATTAAAATGTTTTCAATAGTGATTTTAAGAATGAACCATATGAGATTCCTATTTTATTTTAGCAAAAGAATGATTATCCATTTTTAAAATGGGTGGGGTGTCATAGATGGTATCATAGAATCAGGTTATAGTGTTTTTAGGATTTGTGCGGAATTACGACGTCTTCAGCGTTTCTTTCTCTTTGATATAGAGACTTATGATTAAGACTGTTGATTCATATTTCGAGATACATTCTCCTACTATTGTGTATAATTGAAGTAAATCTTATATAATTTTAGTTGGGTTTCGTATGCCGAATAATAGAGGATGAACAACAAGGGCCATTTGAAGGATCACAGGAGGAGAGCCTTAAACAGTGCCGTAGATTATTTAGGGGATGGTGATCATAAGAGAGGTCACCACAATTGTTGTTCAATGAGTTAATGATATGATGGCCACTAGGGTTTATTAGTCTCCCCAAGCACCTCCAAAGCGAAAGGTGGTTCCAATCAGACTCACCAAATGCAATCCAGTATGGGAGAGAGTCATAAGGGCCTTTCAGAAGGGCCATCCATCGGAGTTTTCGGGAAATGCGGACGTGGTATTTGATAGCCAATGGAAGGGGAACATACAAAGGAATTTACATATGGTGGAGTGCAGTGGCACTGAGAAATAAAATTTGTGACTTTTTAGCTCGCAGGAGCAGCGTTATAGTGGTGGAAGTCAATCACTACATCTGAGGAGAGAGATACCATAAAATATTGAGAAATTTTATGTGCGATTCGATCACATGTTTTTTCCATCTGTTTGTGACACCCAGCCTAATTAATTACAGGGTGATCTGTCCTTAATTAATTAATCTCAGAATATCAAGTTGGATCAGATAATGCAACACTGTCGAAAACTAAATTACTTTATTAAAAACTAACCACCTAGTATTTTAAAAAGGGTTGGTGTCAAATTTTATTTTGTTATGAAACATCAACATCAAAGTGAATAAATATAAAGCCTTCATCATACATCTCAATAGAATAAAGAAAACTAACTGTACATAAATAAGAAACTGGAACAACACATCCTGTTAGAGTCCATACAGTAATCCAACAACATGAAATTAAAATCTACATAAAAACTAGAACAACACTAACTCTGAAAAGTAAATAGGAGGAATGGCAAGTACAATTGGAATATGAGACTGATAGATTAGAAACACTAGACTTGGAAACGTGTACTAGCAATATCCTGTAGCATCCACAACAACCACAACTCGACAATTGAATGGAAATCTCTAAGTCTGATATCCCTGTGGTGGAGCACCTAAAATAGTAGAACAAGTGGAGAGATTTATAGACAAACGGGTCAGAACCCGAGTAGAAAACAGTTTAAAAATAGCAAGTGCATAGATTGATTTAATTAGCACATATATTATCCAGGTTAACGTACTCACTTGAGATGCTCACCTCTCATCTAATGTGCACTCATAGCGAATCTAACTACCCATACTAGTTCGATACTCTACTTAACTTATGTAAGATAATCGCTATAATGGATACAACTACTAACAACCCGCAACCAATATGTTTATTATTATTGGATATATTAATTATACAATGATTTATTCTATTATCATTTACCTCACAACTGGTAACCCAGTAAGCGTATACCTTCATAGAATATCTAACAAGGAGCAAAGAATGGAATCTAGTATACATATATAAAATCTCAATAGGTATACATCCAATCACATTTATACAACACCCCGGGTTAAGAAACTCCCGGTGTTAGGCATTCTCGGCTATCTAGTCCCATTACATCACTCACACATAAAGGACAATAGGTTCAATCTCTCAAGAACCAACAATACATATACACATATTAGAGGCGAACATGGTCCCAATCCTATAGGCTATGCACATACCTACGCACCCATACGACCGTCAACACTATCATTCTCAGATAGCCTGTACCTAAGTTCCATGTCCAAGTGGCATGACTCAAATTCCCCCTGAAGGCACACAAGATATGATCGACCACAACACGTTAACCTCCATTCGATAGCCAACAGCGAGGTATGTCTTACACATAATATTTCAAGTAATAAGCACGCACACAACTTATACTCATTTATAGGTAATCACATAACCCAAAAACTATACTCCTCGAGTACCATTAATAACATCTTTATCCTCGATGTCCGTATATATAAATACACGCCTAATCTCTTTAGGACTTACATTCCCTCCTAGGTTTCCCACCAATCTCAATATCACACGTATTATTAGCCCTTTTTAGATTCCTTAACACTTTAAAATTTAAGTCACCCATTATTCACGTAGGTGAATACTCGTATATAATTAACCCTAGGAAGTTTTCTAACCCAAACAAGCCCTAAAACCCATTCTGGAATTTCGTTAGAAGTTCCAGGATTATCGTTCGAATGAGGTCATTGGTTAACCTGAAAGGCATAACTCAAAATTCATATGAACCATACTGTATCAAGAAGGTTGTCTTCGATACGTCCTGCTCCCTGATACGTAGTTGATGGTATCCCGATCTTAAATCAATCCTCAAAAATAAATCCGCTCCTCTCAGCTGGTCGAATAAGTCATCAATTCGAGGCAACGGATATTTGTTTCGTATTGTGACCTTATTCAACTCTCGGTAGTCAACACATAATCTCAACGATCCATCCCTCTTCTTAACAAACAGTACGGGAGCACCCCATGAAGAAGTACTCCTACGGATAAATCCCTATCCTAATAACTGCTTAATCTGGTCACGTAACTCCCTCATCTCTGTTGGAGCCATACGATAAGGTGCACGAGCTATCGATCGAGTATCAGGCGCTAAATCAATGACAAACTCTATCTCTCTACTCGGTGGTAGCCCCAGAATTTCCTGAAACACATCGGTAAACACTCTGACCGCAGAAATCAAATCAAGAGGTACCACAACCTCTGTAGAGATCTCCTCCTCTATATAGTATAAGTGAATGGACGATCCTCCCTTGGAGCAAGGCATCGCCACTAAAAACATCTCCTGTCCGGGTATAGCAAAAATGATACTCTTACTATAGAAATCAATCATGGCCCTATACCGGACAAGCCAATTCATACCTACAATCGCGTCATACTTGGACATGTCTAATACGAGCATGTCAGCGGGTAAGATAACCTCTCAATCTCTATACCCACTCCCCGATAAATAAAAGAAATAACGGAAGTCCTACTCAACGGCAAATCCACACAAGTAACCGTACTCTCTTTTGTATCAAATATCCCCGTAGTACGTGCAAATCCCGTGGCAATAAAATAGTGTGTGGCTCCTATGTCAAATAAAATGAGTCCCAAATTCCCTTGGATAGAAAATAGACCCTCAACCGCTGGCGGGTCCTGTGGGACTGCGGCCCGGTGCAGATTATAAACTCGCCTATAATAAAGCTGCCCTTGCTGAACTGGGGCGGTTGGAATAGGTGGCATTGCTTCCATCTGTGGAGGTGCTTGGAGGGCTACTGGAAATAACGGTCGCTGGGGTTCCTGATGAATACCCTGCTGCTGCTGTCCTCTACCCCTCTGAGGGTAGTCCTGACGTTTGTGACCCATGTTGCCACATATGTAACATCTCCTGGGGAAGTGTCCTGCCCTCTGTCCCTGCTGTCCCCGACCCTGATGATCGTTACCACCCCTCCCTTGGCCGTTTTGGCCCTGCTGAACCTCCTGATAGCCCTGTTGGCCATGTTGAAAGCATCCCTGCCCATGTCTAAAACCTCCTGGCCTGAATCTCTTAGGATCCCCTTGCTGGGAACCCTGATCATTATGCCGATGCTAACCCTGAACAGCCTGTGCCCCATCGGCACCATTCCCTCCTATCTTTCCTCGTTGGCTTGACTCTCCTACTTTCTTAACCTCGGACATGTGGAAACGGTGGTCTTGGCAGTGGAGTAGTGCTGCATTGACCACATCTGAATAAGTGGCCAATAAGAGATTGCCTATTAAATGCTGGCGAATCCTCCATGTTAACCCATTTATGAAACACTGAATATTTTTCTCTTCGGTCGGTATCTCACTCGGTATAATGTTGAGAAGGCTAGTAAACTTTGCCTCATATTCTGCTAAGGTTCTTCCTTCCTGTTTCAGATTTGCTAATTTTTGACCCATCTCTGCCTGGACAGCTGAAGGAAAGTACTTAAGATCAAATCACACCCAAAAGTCTCGAATATTGTGTGTGTCTCTCTCCTCAGCGGCGGTGATAGATTCCCACCATTGCAATGTGGCCCCCACTAGTTTAAATGTGACTAAAATCTGACTCTATACCTCCGTGCACTCGTGCATCCGCAAATGCCTTTGTATATCCTTTTTCCACTAACTTGCTGCGACTATGTTGGAGCTCCCTGAAAACTCCGGAGGATGCTCCTTATGGAAGGCATCCCTAACACGCTCCTAAGCAGATAGGAGAACCTGAGCCTGTATTGGAGCCACCATCGGTGCCTGGGGTTGTGCCTGTTGTACTACTGCCAAAGCAGTATTTACCGCCTGAGCTACAATGGCGGCCACTTTTGCGGCATTCATCATACCTTGGACAGGTGCAGGTTGAGGCTCTGGCTGGGCATCTCTAGGGACTCTTCGTGCATATTTTGGAGGCATCTGAAAAGAGAGAAAATTTTATAAGTCCACATTTCTCCAAATAGTAGAAGAACGTAAAATATCTGAAGAGTACAACACTCCTAATTATAGGGCTTTATATCAAGGGACGCTACGCTTGAAACAAAATAAGCCATACAGACCCTAAGGACACTAGAACCAGATGATCTGATACCACCTCTGACACCCAATCTAATTAATTACTGGGTGATCAGTCCTTAATTAATTAATCATAGAATATCAAGTTGGATAAGATAATGCATCACTGTTGAAAACTAAATTACTTTATTAAAAACTAACCACCTAGTATTTTAAAAAGGGTTGGTTTCAAATTTTATTTTGTTATGAAACATCAACATCAAAGTGAATAAATATAAAGCCTTCATCATACATCTCAATAGCATAAAGAAAACTAATTGCACATAAATAAGAAACTGGAACAACACATCCAGTTAGAGTCCATACAATAATCCAACAACATGAAATTAAAATCTACATAAAAACTAGAACAACGCTAACTCTGAAAAGTAAATAGGAGGAATGGCATGTACAACTGGAATAGGATACTGATAGATTAGAAACAATAGACTTGGAAACGTTTACTAGCAATATCCTGTAGCATCCACAGTAATTATAGCTCGACAACTGAATGGAAATCTTTAAGTCTGATATCCCTGTGGTGGAGCACCTAAAATAATAGAACAAGTGGAGAGATATACAGAAAAATGGGTCAGAGCCCGAGTAGAAAACAGTTTAAAAATAGCAAGTGCATAGATTGATTTAATTAGCACATATATTATCTAGGTTAACGTACTCACTTGAGATGCTCACCTCTCATCTAATGTGCACTCATAGCGAATCTAACTACCCATACTAGTTCGATACTCTACTTAACTTATGTAAGATAATCGCTATAACGGATACAACTACTAACAACCCACAACCAATATGTTTATTATTATTGGATATATTAATTATACAATGATTTATTCTATTATCATTCACCTCACAACTGGTAACCCAGTAAGCGTATACCTTCATAGAATATCTAACAAGAAGCAAAGAACGGAATCTAGTATAGATATATAAAATCTCAATAGGTATACATCCAATCATATTTATACAACACCCCGGGTTAAGAATGAAGCCCTTATACCCTTGACTCACTTGAGTCTATACTGTATAAGAGCTCATCTAGTTTGGAAATAGTGACAAAATTATGTCAATCCTAGAAACCAAAGAGCTTCAGAAGTTGGATTGGTCTCCATATTTAGGAGTTGTAATGATCCTGAACTTATAGCCATCACTCACACACTTAGAACACCCACACTACATTGCATATTGCACTTTTATATGTGTTCTTGGGTTGAGTGAGTTTAAATCCCTTAATTTGGTTTTTAATAATTTTTTGGGATTTTTTAAAACATTTTTCAAATTTAATTTTACAAATAAAATTTGGTTTTAAAAGTTTTGGGGTCAAACTGCTATTTTATTTTGTGCTGTTTTTGGGCTGATTGTTTACCTGGGTAGAAACCGAAAGCGCTAGAGACTACAGGGTGTGCATGTAATTAAGTTTGGGACGCGCGTTTGTTTCCAATTGCTGGCCAACACGTGCAGCCTTCTGATTGTCTACATTTGTGTTTCTTTGTAGACACAAACTTCGCGCCACACCTGAGCCCTTGGATCAATTCTTATCTAGGGTCTGCATGCGATCTTTGGTAATCCCTGTGTAAACATCTCCACCTATCACAGCTTGTTTAACCACCGCTTGCTGTTAACCCTTGGATCAAAGTCAAGAAGAATTGACTTGATCACAGCCGTTGTTTTCACTCGAACGTCTGGAACCTTCTCAGCCCCCTATATAAACCCTCATCTTCTCAGACTTCGAAGATTTTTTGGTCATTTTTGTTTTCCTCTGAGAGAAGAGAGAGTAGAGAGAGAAGAGAGAGAAGTGAGAGAAAAAAGAGAGAAGAGAGAGAGTTTGAAACCCTAGATTGAAACCCTAGAAACCCTAACTTCGTTACTTCTTCTCCAGCCAAAATCAAACACCTAAACCAAAAACACCTTTCCAGTGTTCTTGAGGGTTTTGAGTGTATGAGTTGTGTTTGTTTTGCTGTTCCTTGTGTTCATCGAATCTTACTGTTCAACTTAAACTTTTTATTTCAGATCTGGTTTCTGTTTCAATAGAAATCACAGATCTGAAGTGTTTAAAGTTACAAAACACGTAGATACACATTATTTCTCATCCAGAGAAGTATATTGTTGATTTCTTTTGATAAAAACGTTTTCTACTTCGAATCAACAATACATGCTTTCTATTTCTTACTGCTTGCAAAACTAAACCTTGACCTAGTATTAGAATCGCACTTGGAGGTTTTCAATCTCGAAAATCTTTTCAAAACTGAGATTGATTAAGATCTTTACCGATTTTGAAGAAAGATATCCGTGGATTCTGGGATTTATTGAAAGGTCAAAAAGGTTTTATGTTTTGTGAGAAAGAAAGAAAAAGATAGTTCACAGCATATAGTAAACTGTAATTTACTAGGACTGTTTGTAACTATTAAGGGTGTGTGTGTTCATGCATGTGGTTTAGAACACCTTTTCACAATACATCTTCACACTACAAACACTTAAAGTGTTGGCTGTAAGATCTGGTGAACTAAAGTCGACGTAAAGTGCTGAAACAAAGGAGGAGTGTACAACCTGAGAGGACTACATCAACAAACAAGATCTGCAGAGAAGTTTGAGGACGCCAGAGGGTATATTCCTAAACTTGTATAGATTTGTTTGTGTGCATGTTAGTTAAATAGATTGTAACTCGTATATTTGTTTTAGTGGATTTTTTTCATTTTACTCCGTAGAGGGAGTCGTGGATGTTTCCTCAGTTGGTGAGGTTTTACCACGTTAAAAATCTGAGTATCAATATTTCTACATCTTCTCATCCCTTTCTAATAGTGTGCTGAGTTTAAAACATTTTAAACTGTTTACTAAAACCTGTTATCAAATCTTGTCCATATCTCGTACATAATTTTGTTAACACTTTTTGTGTTCAAAATTGTTTTGATTTTAATTAAAGAGTTTCTTCAACAAACTTTCGGAGTTGCTTAAATAGTTTATTTTCGTAAACGGCTTTGGCAACGCTATTTCAAAGAAACCCCCGGTGTTAGGAATACTCGGCTATCTAGTCCCAATGTATCGCTCACACATAAAGGAAAATAGGTTCAATCTATCAAGAACCAATAAAACATATACACATATTGGAGGCGAACATGGTCCCAAGCCTATGGGCTACGCACATACCTATGCACCCATACGATCGTCAACACTATCATTCTCAGATAGCCCGTACCTAGGTTCCATGTCTTAGTGGCACGACTCAAAATCCCCCCGAAGGCACACAAGATATGATCGACCACAACGCGTTAACCTCCATTCGATAGCCAACAACTAGGTATGTCTTACACATAATATTCCAAGTAATAAGCACGCACACAACTTATAATCATTTATAGGTAATCACATAACCCAAAAACTATACTCCTCGAGTACCATTAATAACATCTTTCTCCTCGATATCCGTATATATAAATACACGCCTAATCTCTTTAGGAGTTACATTCCCTCCTAGGTTTCCCACCAATATCAATATCACACGTATTATTAGCCCTTTTTAGATTCCTTAACACTTTAAAATTTAAGTCACCCATTATTCACGTAGGGGAATACTCGTATATAATTAACCCTAGGAAGGTTTCTAACCCAAACAAGCCCTAAAACCCATTCTGGAATTTCGTTAGAAGTTCCAGGATTCTCGTTCGAACGAGTTCGTTAGAACGAAGTTCCAGCTTCGTTCGTTAGAAATGTCATTAGAAATCTCGTTAGAAGTCTCGTTCGAACGACCTGGGCTGGTCTTCTAACGAGATCTCATAATAGACCCTGTTCTTCCTCAAGTTCGATTTTCTCCACTTTTAATCCTCTAAAACATATTAATACTCATCCCAATCCAAATAACTTGTTACTACATTAATCCCAATCACCATAAGACCCTTTTTAACACTAATTAAAGGTCTAATCCTTAAAGATCAAAGGAAAGTAACCCATCTCTTAAACTTCTAAGATTATTCTTAAATATGAACCCAAAATTTTAAGTCCAAGCTCTTGATCTAAATTATGAATAAGATATAAAATTTCCAGATTTTACTCATCTAATCAAGGGCAAAATCTCTACATGTATACCCATCTTAAATTCCTAAGTCTTCTTCATCATTCACTCTAAGAAAAACCTAGATTATCCCAAATTCATATATTCAAACCTAAATTAACAAGAACAATATATGCTAAAAAGAAGAGCAAGATAAACACTTGCCTTAAAATGAATTTCTGATCCATAGGCTGGAATGAAAGCTTGAGTTCTTTGGTTTGGGCTTCAATGGGATCTTCTCTTCTTCTTCCTTAGCTCTCTCTCTCTCTCTCTCTCTCTCTCTCTCTCTCTCTCTCTCTCTCTCTCACACACACACACACACACACACACACACATGGTTGAAATACTAACATAAGACTAACCCTAACTGATTTTAATTACCCAATTTTCGTCCATCTTAATACCCCAAAATACCAAAAGACTAAAATACCCCTCTGGGGTGTTATTTTGAGCTAAAATGACCCGGACTTCAAATACAATACTCTATTAGTGTTTTCTGACTATTTTGACTCTTCCAAACACTCTGGTGCACTCAAAATAGTCATCCGAGTTATGTAAAAATAATTTACTTTTTAAACCCCAATTACATACTAGTGACGCAACTCATACGCGTCCCAAATATTTATAACATAACTGGTGTATATCTCATCACCAGTCATAATATCATTTCAATAACTGCTAACTCTCATCCCGCTAGTAATTATTATCATAAAATTGGATGAATTAAAATTTATATTTTCTCTCTACCTTTAATTTAATTAATCCTCCCCATTTTCCATAATTTCATAAATATACGTAAAAATATATGGGGTATTACACTGTTATTCAAATAAAGATGCTAAAGAAGTTTCTAGACTTATCGTAGAATGGGTGGACAGTGGCTGAGTGCGAGGAAGAGTTTACTCGTTTAGCCAACTTCGTGCCTTACAAGGCAAATACAAAGGAGGAAAAGGGTCCTTAAGTTTGTTGATGGGCTCATGTGGAGAATTTTCTAGCACTTATAGTGAAATACAACTTTGATACTTTAGGTCAGTGTCGTGAATGTCGCACTTGTATACTATCAAGATCATTACTTCCATGTGAAGGGAGCTAAGAGAGTGGGAAAGTTTTGCCAGTAGAGGAAGAGTGGGTGTAACAGTGCTAGTGAGGCACCATATGGGGATTACACAGGGACGTATTTTATATATGGGGAGCAGGACCTCATATGTCGATCTTGTCTTCAGCGAGATAGGGGACAGGGGAAATAGTTATAGCTATTTTGGGTTCAGTTCAAATACGATTATTATATTCAGGAACCATTTGAATAGACAGTTCTATTGGCAATTGAAGGTGTGATCTTTTATCCATGGGTAAATGGGGTAAGTTTTACATAGCACAGGTGCATCACAGTATTTTACTAGCATTAAATTCGCGCGCGAGACGAGTTTAGTGGATGTGTCGTTAGTGTTACTATTATATATATATACTTATCATTGGGCAGCAGGATTCTCTTTGGTCCCATCTGCAGGGGAGTGGGTGTGGACACTAAGTGGATATACTTTTGTGGATATACTCGTTCTAGAGAGAAATGATATTCTAATATAATGCTATCCTAGGAATGGACTAGTTAGTGATGGTTTGAGTGATAGTGGATTGTTACGGTAAGGCTATCATATTCGATGTTCCGAGGTAGGATGTGTTGTTGTTGTGATGACCCACCTGAGAGAGGGTCGAGCCCGCATATATATTATATTGTAGATGATATTTTGGATAGTATAGTTGTCTCATTATATTTTATCCCATTGCGTAGGGACTTTAGCAATGCAATTCATGGGATATCGGGCTTACCGTTGAGCAAAGAGATTGAGCTCATTATTGATTTAGCGCTGAGGACTTAGTGATAGTGTGAGCGTCGTATTTTATGACTCCCTAATAGATGTGTGAGTGGACAATTAGACTTATACGTATGGGAACAAGATTTTAGGTCTTGATCGGGCACGAATCGCGTGATCGTGTAGAAGGACACTACCGTTGTTTTCAGTTCACCGCCTCAATAAAAAAAACCTAAACTATGATTACACTCTTTTAAGGGGGCATAGTAGTCAGTCCGAGTATCTAGAATCCACACGGAGTGTTCGACAGATTTTATTCGATTTATTACTTCCAGAATAAGAATGTAAAAGGTGATGAGGTGTAAAAGTTAACTACGCTAAACGAAACTAATAAAATGAGGGTAGGATCACATCCCCGCCATGGGCTAAACAACGCGTAGTTAGAATTTTGGTTCGAAAATATTTAACCGAGCATATTCAATTAATTATAAACATCACACATGAAGGAATTAAATCCAAAAATGCGAGATAAAATATTTAATAAAAAATGGTCACACGTGGATTAAATTCAAAATATCGCAATAAACACTACCGTTACGTGACAAAGAATATGTAATACCCCGTAATTTTATTGATTTTATTTAATGGGATTAATTAAATTAAATGGGCATTAATTGGAAATTAATCCAGACTTAAATACTAGCGAGACGTGAGTTGATATCTGATTATGATGATAATGTTTAATATTACCGGGTATATATGGTAATATATGATTATTGAATTGATTAAAATTATCGCGAGTCATAAATACGACAATTCGAGAAATTAAGTTGGGACGCGCGTGTTAGTCGCGTCAGGAATCAATTTAATTAGATTTAACAGTAAACTATACTTTTATCATCCGTATGGTCATTTTGAGTGTGCAAACGTGTCCGGAGGGATCGAAATAGTCAGAAAATACAAGCCGGGGGTTTAGTTTGGGTCCCGGGGCAATTCTAGGCCAAACTCGCAACCCGGGAGGGTATTTTAGTCATTTTAATTTTTAAGGAATTTTGACTCACGAATTTTAGGACTTATTTATCAGCCAAAATGAGGGCCATTAGGTCCATTATCTGTCAAAAAGCAAGAAGTGGGAAACGTGAGAAAGAGGAGAAGTTACAGGAGGGTATAACACCCCGTATTTTTTATAATTAATTTAATTAATTAATTAGAATAATTAGAGAAAAATAAAATTTTGGATTTTATAAATTTTATAATTTAAAATGTTGGTTTTTATATTTGAAAAATAAATTTTCAAATGGAATTGGAATCGAAATTAAAATGGAGTTTTAATTGAATTTTTATTATATAGAAGAGTCCTAAAAAAACAAAACTCTCTAAGAGTCCTCGGAGCATAAAACACTCTAGAAAAAAAATATTTAAAAATATTGAACGGTCCGATCGAGCTGAATTTTTTTTATAGCTTCCTCTTGTCTTCAGCTAATTCTCTCTAAAATTTCATCTAATTCCAACGGTCCGATCGTCCGGAATAAAATATTTAGTGTTTGTATCTTATTAGAGTTCTATTAGGATTAGGTTTCTTAATGACTATAATTGGTGGGGGGACTTCTCATAATCACTTTTTCTCAAGTTTTTCACTAGAGAACACTTCTAAAAATATTTCCTCTCAACTATAATCATCAACCTCCAACATAATCAAGGTTTTGTCACCAGATTTGAAGGCTCTTTTGGGGTTTAATCAAGATTGGTCCAAGAACACTTCTTTGTTAATTTTTCGAGAGGAATCCATATTTCTAATAAGATTTTCAACACAATATTCACAGGCATGAATACTCTATTCTTTTCCTTTAGTATTGTGCATTTTAAGTGTCGCCTAAACACTTAATTACATGTTTTTCTTAAAAATAATTAGTAACTTAATTAGAAAAAGTGGACACTAATTATGGGGCTGTCTTTATAAAATCTTTTAATCTGAATAATATTCATAACCCTTTGGGTACATAGGATTCATGAGTGATTTTGGGTTTTATTGGTGTAGGTTGCATGTAGAAAAACCCTAGTTTTAAAATAAATAATTTTTCGGTGCGTATAACTCATGTAATACATGTAGAGATAATGAAATTTGGTTTTTGATGTATATATGATGAAAAATTGATATATTTAATTTAAAATAATTAAATGAGATTATTTGGGTATTATTGACGTTGTGATAATTAAATTAAAGATTTAATTGAATTGGACTATCAGGCGTAGTTTTATAAGTTGATTAATTATTCTTGTTGGTATGACTTGTTAGTATTATTAAATATCATTGTGACGACGGGTTGTTGGGTATTATTGATCTCTCTATATTTTAGAATGCCTTCTAGGAATGGGACTAGTGAGGGAAAATTATCACGGTTTTATTGTGTTGGAGGTGGGATGATTTTTATTACTTTATCGTCGTTACGCTAGTCTAAGTATGAGACTAGGTTATGATATATGTTAGAAAATCCTCCTATACATAGGTTCGGACGTATTGATAACTTGGGGAGCCTTAGGTATGGGACTAAGGGGTATTTTGAGGATCTCACATCGATTAAAGGGTGGGGTGTTTATAAATTGTGAATTGAGAAATTGCGAACTAATACCTAAGATAATAAGACGGGTATTAAAATATATTGGCGACATAATCAGCGAGGGCCGACAGTTTAAACTGGCTAAATGGCGTTTTATGTTGTGTCGTGTGTGGAACCTTGTCAATCAGCGAGGGCAAACAGTTTAAACGGGCCAGTCGGCGTTTTGATGAGGGGATGTGTATTTTGGTGGAGAAATCACCCGAGGCGGGAGGACCGCCATAATAAAATGAGGATATAATAGAAGACGGTTAATTTAATGAAATGAACATCGTGCGACTTGGGAATTTAAAATCATATTGGTGTGCCTTTATAAATGGGGATTTCTGCGGGTAGTTAGTGATTTATACTTATCGCGTTTAATTATCCCGTTTAATTTAAAATATTCTATTGTGATATTTATTGCGTATAATGATACTGTCTGGATTCAAGGATCCTATTTGAGGGGAGTAGTGTGTATTCTTGCTCGGGGCTTTGGCTCTGACCCATGTGTTGACTAATCTTTTTTAGGATTAGAATTGTAGAAGCTGCATAAGTTTATCACAGTTATCATTTGGAGGTGCAGATGGAGTTATTCATTTTATGGCATAGTTTAGTTAGACTTTCTTTTCCAGTCGTATTAATTATGAGACTTCATTTGAGTTTTATTGGGCCATTCGGTTCCAAAGTTTTTTAGAGGATTTCTTTTGGGATTATTTCATATTTTATTTAATCATTATTGGAGAATGGATTTTTGGAGTTAGCATGTGATGGATGATTTATCGCTTAGTTGTTTATGATCATTTTGAGATTGATACAATTATTTATCTTACGGACTGATTTATTTATGTCTCATATCTGTCTCATGCTAAGAATGGTATTTATTTAGTTCATGCCTGGCATAATTCGACGGCGGTGGCTGACCACCCTGTCTGTCGGATTTTGCGGGGTGTGACAGATGGTATCAGAGCATGGTCTTAGGTCTCGTAGGTTATGAGTCCGTTTAACTTCCACGTTGCTGATCTTTGATTTCCTTTGTTGATTCGTACTTCTTAAGGTAGAGGGTATATCGTACGTGTTAGATGTGTTTCTTTGGAGATGTGAAACTTTGTGTTAGGAACGCTGTAGGCATTGAGTTTAGAATTACTAATCTTAATGTGAGGATTCTAAAAATGGATTTTGGAGACGATAATTATTTTGGAGATTTTAGTACCGTTGTTAGTGTCACACCCCGCAAAATCCGACAGACGGAGTGGCCAGCCACCGCCGCCGAACTATGCCGAGCGTGAACTAAATAAATACCATTCTTAGCATGAGACAGATATGAGACATAAATAATCAGTTCATAAGATAAATAATTGAATCAATCTCAAATGATCATAACAACTAATCGATAAAAGATCCATCACATGCTAACTCCAAAATTCCATTATCCAATAATGATTAAATAAAATCTAAAATAATCCCAAAAGAAATCCTCTAAAACAACTTTGGAACCGAATGGCCCAATAAAACTCCAATGAAGTCTCATAATACGATTGGAAAAGAAAGTCTAACTAAACTCTGCCATAAAATAAATAACTCTAGCTTCACCTCCAAATGATAACTTCGATAAACTTATGTAGCTTCTCCAAATCAAATCCTGAAAAATATTAGTCAACGCATGGGTCAGAGCCAAAGCCCTGAGCAAGAATACACACCACTCTCCTCACATAGGATCCTTGAATCCAGACAGTAGCATTATACGCAATAAATATCACAATAGAATATTTTAAATTAAATGGAATAATTAAACGCGATAAATATAAATCACTAACTACCCGCAGAAATCCCCATTTATAATGGCACACCATTATGGTTTTAAATTCCCAAGTCCCATGATGTTAATTTAATTAAATTAACCCACTTTTATCATTGTTATCACTTTTCATTAAAGTGCCACACTTCCCCTTGTCAATTGTCCTTTGACCCGTTTAAACTGTCGGCCCCGACACATGACAAGGTTCCACACATGACACGACATAAATCGTCCTCTGACCCGTTTAAACTGTCGGCCCCGACACATTATGTCGCCACAAATTTTAATACCCGTTTTTATCTTAGGCATTAATTCTCAAGTTCTCAATTTCACAATTTATAAATTACTCCACCCTTTTAATCGATGTGAGATCCTCAAAATACCCCTTAGTCCTATACCTAAGGGTCCCCAAGTTATCAATACACCCTCACCTATGTATAGGAGGATTTTTTTAACATAAATCTCGACCTAGTCTCGTACCTAGACTAACATAACGACGGTAAAGTAATAAAAATCAGCCCACCCTCAAGATGATAAAAACACAATAATCTACCCTCACTAGTCCCATACCTAGAAGGCGTAAATCATTAAAAGGCTTACCCACTAGTCCCATGCCTAGAAGGCATCCTAAAGTATAGGGAGAGCAAAATTACCCAACAACCTGTCGTCACAAGGCAATATAATAATACAAAAAAGTCACACAACCACGCATAATTAATAACGTATAAAACTATGCATGATAGTCCAATTCAATTAAATGTTTAATTAAATTATCACAACGTCAAAAATACCCTAATAATCTCATTTAATCATTTTAAATTAAATATACAAAGTTTTCATCGTATAAACATAAAAAATCAAATTTCATTATCTCTACATGTATTACATGAGTTATACGCCCCCAAATTCATTTATTTCAAAACTAGAGTTTTTCTATATGTACCCTACACCAATAAAATCCAAAATCACTCATGAATCCTACGTACCCAAAGGGTTATGAATATTATTCAGATTAAAAGATTTAATAAAAATAGCCCCATAATTAGTTTCCACTTTTCCTAATTAAGTCACTACTTTATTTTAAGAAAACATGTAATTAAATGTTTACGCGAAACTTAAAACGCATAATACTAAAGGAAAAGAATAGTGTATTCATGCCTGTGATTTCAGAATCAAATATCTGGGTTGACGATTGGATTCCTTGAGAAAAATTAGCAAAAGAGTGTTCTTGAACGATCTTGATTAAACCCCAATTAAGCCTTCAAAAACTTGTGCCAAAACTTGTGACAAAAACTTGATCTTGTTGAAGGTTGATGGTTATGGTTGAGAGGAAAAATATTTGGAAGTGTTTTATGGTGAAAAACTGAAGAAAAAATGATTATGAGAAGTCCCCCTACAGATTAACAAGGTTATATAGTGATTAGGAGTCCTAATCCTGCACAAATGCTAATAAAATATGACTGAATCGCGCAAAACTGGGCATGGTCGATCGATCTACCAAAAGGGTTGATCGATCGACCCTACAGAAAATCTGACAGTTTTCCCCAAAAATGCCTATAAGGCAAAATATTAAAAATTCCACTAAAAATCCGTTTTAAATCCGATTTCAATTCCGCTTGATGTTCTATTCTTTTAAAATCATAACCAACATATTTAACTAATAAAAATTATTAAATTCAAAATTTTATTTCTTTCGAATATTCCAATTAATTAATTAAATTAAATAATAAAAACATGGGGTGTTACAGTTAGGTATCGTATGTATCCATTTTTGATGGTGAGATTTAATTTGAGGACGTTAGCATTTTGATGACTTTCGGATATAGGATCGAGTGGGGGATTTGTAAGAGCGTGTGGTATACCGTTATTTTCATAGTTATGCGTATGCATATAGGCAATATATATATATATATATATATATATATATATATATATATATATATATATATATATATATATATTATTTTGTTGTTCGTGGAGCAGGTGCGTGTAGGATTGAGTATATGGGCGCCCAATTATGGCATTATACGGGTAGGCATATAAGCGCCTTAGTTTATTTTGCATAAATTTACGTTTGATGTGTGTGCTTTGTCTAATTTCGAGGACGGAATTCTTTGCTAGTGGGAAAGTATGTAACACCCTGTATTTTTTATAATTGATTTAATTAATTAATTGGAATAATCGGAGAAAAATAAAATTTTGGATTTTATAAATTTTATAATTTAAAATGTTGGTTTTTATATTTGAAAAATAAATTTTCAAACGGAATTGGAATCGGAATTAAAATGATGTTTTAATTGAATTTTTATTATATAGAAGAGTCCTCAAAAAAATAAAACTCTCTAAGAGTCCTCGGAGTATAAAACTCTATAGAAAAAAAAATATTTAAAAATATTGAACGGTCCGATCGAGATGAATTTTTTTTATAGCTTTCTCTTGTCTTCAGCTAATTCTCTCTAAAATTCCATCTAATTCCAACAGTCCGATCATCCGGAATAAAATATTTAGTGTTTGTATCTTATTAGAGTTCTATTAGGATTAGGTTTCTTAATGATTCTAATTCATGGGGGGACTTCTCATAATCATTTTTTCTCAAGTTTTTCACTAGAGAACACTTCTAGAAATATTTCCTCTCAACCATAATCATCAACCTCCAACATAATCAAGGTTTTATCACCAGATTTGAAGGCTCTTTTGGGGTTTTAATCAAGATTGGTCCAAGAACACTTCTTTGTTAAATTTTTGAGAGGAATCCAGATTTCTAATCAGATTTTCAACACAATCTTCATAGGCATGAATACTCTATTCTTTTCCTTTAGTATTACGCGTTTTAAGTGTCGCCTAAACACTTAATTACATGTTTTCTTAAAAATAATTAGTAACTTAATTAGAAAAAGTGGACACTAATTATGGGGTTGTCTTTATAAAATCTTTTAATCTGAATAATATTCATAACCCTTTGGGTACGCAGGATTCATGAGTGATTTTGGGTTTTATTGGTGTAGGTTGCATGTAGAAAAACCCTAGTTTTAAAATAAATAATTTTTGGGTGTGTATAACTCATGTAATACATGTAGAGATAATGAAATTTGATTTTTGATGTATATATGATGAAAACTTGGTATATTTTATTTAAAATAATTAAATGAGATTATTTGGGTACTATTGACGTTGTGATAATTAAATTAAAGATTTAATTTAATTGGACTATCATGCGTAGTTTTATACGTTGATTAATTATTCTTGTTGGTATGACTTAGTATTATTAAATATCATTGTAACGATGGGGTGTTGGGTATTATTGATCTCCATATATTTTAGAATGCCTTCTAGGAATGGGACTAGTGAGGGAAAATTATCACGGTTTTATTGTGTTGGGGATGGGATGATTTTTATTACTTTATCGTCGTTACGCTAGTCTAGGTATGAGACTAGGTTATGACTTATGTTAGAAAATCCTCCTATACATAGGTTAAGACGTATTGATAACTTGGGGAGCCTTAGGTATGGGACTAGGGGGTATTTTGAGGATCTCACATCGATTAAAGGGTGGGGTGTTTATAAATTGTGAATTGAGAAATTGAGAACTAATACCTAAGATAATAAGACGGGTATTAAAATATATTGACGACATAAGTAACGAGGGCCGACAGTTTAAATGGGTCAGCCGGTGTTTTATGTCGTTTCGTATGTGGAACCTCGTCAATCAGCGAGGGCCGACAGTTTAAATGGGCCGGCCAGCGTTTTGACAAGGGGATGTGTATTTTGGTGGAGAAATCACCCGAGGCGGGAGGACCGCCATAATAAAATGAGGATATAATAGAAGATGGTTAATTTAATGAAATTAACATCGTGGGACTTTGGAATTTAAAATCATATTGGCGTGCCTTTATAAATGGGGATTTCTGTGGGTAGTTTGTGATTTATATTTATCGCGTTTAATTATCCCGTTTAATTTAAAATATTATATTGTGATATTTATTGCATATAATGCTACTGTTTGGATTCAAGGATCCTATTTGAGGGGAGTGGTGTGTATTCTTGCTCAGGGTTTTGGCTCTGACTCATGCGTTGACTAATCTTTTTCAGGATTAGAATTGGAGAAGCTGCATAAGTTTATTGGAGTTATCATTTGGAGGTGCAGCGGGAGTTATTCATTTTATGGCATAGTTTAGTTAGACTTTCTTTTCCAGTTGTATTTAATTATGGGACTTCATTTGAGTTTTATTGGGCCAATCGGTTCCAAAGTCGTTTAGAGGATTTCTTTTGGGATTATTTCAGTTTTTATTTAATCATTATTGGAGAATGAATTTTTGGAGTTAGCATGTGATGGATCTTTTATCGATTAGTTGTTTATGATCATTTTGAGATTGACTATTTATCTTATGAACTGATTTATTTATGTCTCATATCTATCTCATGCTAAGAATGGTATTTATTTAGTTCACGCCTGGTATAGTTCGGCGGCGGTGGCTGGCCACCCCGTCTGTCGAATTTGGCAAGATGTGACAGAGGTTTACAGAGCCATAACCACCAACCACCCCCACTTTCCTCTGTAATTGTGACCAAAGAGAGAGAGAGAACCAGCATTTAACATCCCCAGTGGATCAAAACCTCAATTCCGAGGCGAGTGATTTGATTTCATTAAGTTTCAGCGAATAAATCATCCCTGCTAGTGTTGGATTTTATGATAGCCTTGAATAATTATGAAAACTCATGAAATTTGGAGAAAAAACCTAAATATTGGATAGGATTTGCATGTAGATTAGTTCTGGAAGTAATTCAGTAACCAAATCATAACCTTAAATGAATTGAAATTTGATTGAAGAAGAGATATATGATGGTTCTTGAAGATAATAGAAAAAATAGGGTTTTTATGTTAATATGAAGATTTGATCCAAGAAAGCCTAATGGTTGATGATTTAAAAGTTTTGGAATGTTAAGAATCATGTAAGTAGGTTGTGTAATGACCCCATATACTTGTATTAGAGTATCACACCATGTAATGAAGTTTTGGAACAAATCTGGGACTGAAAAATGAAGAAACCTGTAGCCTCACCTGCTTGATCGATCGATCGACATTCATAGGTCGATCGATCAATCCCCCCAGAAATGGTGACTTTTTCCTCCTTTTGATTTTAAGTGTTTTCGTCCATTAAATGTTGTAGTTGGGGATTATGTGAATGCATTAGGATTTGAAGGAGACCAGTAGGGATATTTAATTGAACTCGGAATATATTAGAATTGGGTTGGAATGAGCGTTGAATTTTCAAGTTACCGGCGAGTAATTTCCTAATTTATGATGTGAGAACGTGATTTAAATTCTTAGGAGTGAGAAGTTAGGATTTGGGACATAAATAAGGAATTAAGAGTACTAAATTAATACGTGGGAAAAGTAGGAGACTTAGTAACCTCTTCGATTAGGTTTAAGTACTCGAAACTGTACGACGTGAGACGTATCGACGAAATATATTATATATCATTCAAAATCACAATAGTGTACGAATGGGATTAATGGTATAGGGCTGAGAACATACCTTTTATAATATAACAAGTTAACTAAGTTTTGTGAATGCTTAGTATATGAATTATTGTGTGTATGACATACCTACCATACTTGCTATCACAGGAGGTCGGCTTTCAGAATAGGGCCATATAATCTTTGTGTGCCTACGGGGGTGTTGAGATTGGTACCTTAAGGACATAGGGATGTGAATGGTTTATTTGTGACTTAATAAGTCAGCTGACCATGGGAGTGTAGGTATGTGCGTGACCCATGGGTATGTGAACTATGTTCGCCTCCAATATGTGTGATTTTCTTATTGAAACGGTTCCTGAGAGATTCGAAACACATAATCCTTATGTACGTGATGTACCGGGATTCGATAACAGAGTATGTGTGCACTGCACCTTAGCCTAGGGGTGCCCTATTTGTATATTTTTGCTGAGAATAATATACTTGTAATTATAACAGACTCTTTGTTAAAGTGTGAATATAAATTATTGAGACATTTGGAATGGGATTTAAAAATGAGAATTTCCTATCGTAACTATTATACATTAATCCGAACAATGAAAAAGTGAGATACACACAGGATATATTAGAATTCTATGAATAAACCGCCATATTATAATGTGAGGACAAGAAGTGGTACATACTAGTTAGATAGCGGCATAACTAGGACGTGTTAAGGATATACGTTAGTCGTGCACATTAGTTGAGGGGTGTGGAACTCATGTGAGAGCACGTAACTAACGTGTATATATTATTCACTATTTAATGCAATTAAACACTTGCTATTTTTAAACTGTTTTCACCTCGGGCTCTGACCAGTTTTCTTTCAAATCTATCTTTTTGTAAAACCTTTTAGGTGCCCAGCCACAGGGAAGCCAAGCATAGGAGTTCAATCCCATTTACGTGCTGTAGCTGCTATGGAAGTTATAGGATCTCGGTAGTAGATGCCTCCACACTTTGCATTTGATTCTACTTCTGGGTCATTCATCTGTTAGGGCATGTCGCCCCTTTCCATTTAGAGACATCTTTCTCATACTTTCAGTTCCATTTGAGTTTTGGAGTTATTTAATTATTCAGACTTTGTATTGGGTTTTCATTCAGTATTTGGATTATTCAAGGGAGTGTTACTCCAGACTCATTTATTATTCCATTATTATTTCAATTTTGATTGAGATGTGGATGTGGTATAGTTAGCTTATAATTAAATTGGTTGTATGTTAATTTAATCTAATAAAATTTGGCAACTCACTTTTTAAATATTGGTGGCTAGTAATTGTTTAATAATGTTTTCGACAGTGATGCTATGAACTGAACCAACTTGGAATTTTGTATTAATTTGAATAAACGAGTAGCTACCCGGTATTTAATTAGTCGGGGTGTCACATGTGGTATCAGAGCATGAGGTTCTAGTGTCCTTAGGATCTGTACGACTTGTTATGTTTACGCATAGTGTCCTTTGATATAGAGCCCTATATTTTAAGATTGTTGTGCCCTTTTGTGTATTTTAAGTTCTTCAACTATTTTGATATTTTAACTGGGGACTTATATAACTTCTCTCTTATTTTAGATGCCTCCTCGACGTGCACAACGAGGTCCCAAGGATGCCCATACCGAGCCTCAGCCTGCACCAGTTCAGAGTTCTATGAACACAGCGAAAGTTACCGCCATTGTAGCCCAGGAAGTAAATTCCGCGTTAGCAATCGTGCAACAGGCACCACCTCAGGCATCGGTGGTAGCCCCAGTCCAGGCTCATGCATTCCCGTCTGCTTGGGAACGTGTTCGTGATGCCTTTCAAAAGGCGCACCTTCCGGAGTTTGCAAGGAGCTCTGACGTCGTTGTGTCGAGCCAGTGGAAGAATGACATCTAAAAACACTTGAGGATGTATGAGTGTACGGATGTGCAAAGGTAGATACTAGATACATTTAAGCTAGTAGGAGCAGCATTGCAGTGGTGGGAGTCCATTACCACTACGGAGGAGAGATATGTTCTTTATATTCAGGAGTTCTGGGTGCAGTTAGACCGTAAATATTTCCCCTCAGCAGTTCACAACGAGATGAGGAAAAAATTGATGAACCTTAAGCAGGAAGCGAGGACAGTGGCAGAGTATAAGGCCGAGTTCACTAGTCTTCTGAACATCGTTCCCGATGAGATCCCTACTGAAGAAAAGAAGATCCAGAAGTTCATGGATGGGTTGACGTGGAGGATCCGTCATCACCTACTAGGTAATCTCATATTGGCCACCTGCTCAGATGTGGTTAACGCAACGTTACTCCACTTCCAGGACCACCGCTTTCATTTTTCAGAAGGTAACCGAGTAGGAAAGTCCAGCCAGTAGGGCAGGACAGGGGGTAATGGTGCCAGCGGGGCACAATCAGCTCAGGGTCAACATAAGCAGGGTGATCAGAGTTCCCAGTAGGGGTATTCTAAGAGGTTTAGATCAGGAGGTTTCAAGCATAGCCAGGGAGGTTTTCATCATGGCCAGCAGGGCCAGCAGCAGTTTCATCATGGCTAGGGTAGGAATGGTAACGACCATCAGGGCCGTGGGCAGCAAAGTTAGAGAGGGGTAAACTTCTCAGGGAAATGTTTTATATGTGGCGAGATTGGCCACAAATGCCAGGAGTGTCCTGAATGGGGCAGGGCCCCACAGCAGCAGCAACAGGGTGTTTGACATGATCCCCGGAGACCGATGTTTCCCAACGTCACCGCAGATGCCAGCATCGTTGATCGGGCATATATATCATATATTTATTCCCTTAATTTAGGTACATTTGTGAACCCGAGTAGTACAATTGATATGTATTTAACTCACATTTATGCTACTAACCTTTGTTAGGAAGTATTTTGTGTTTTGTGTATCTCTTATGTGTTTTACAGGTTAATTATGCAAGCGGTGCAAAAGAGAAATCGAAACAGTGAAAGAAAGGCTAGGAAGGCAAGTTCAAGGATTTTTCGTAATTCTGCAGCCTGACCCCGGAGGTGGGGACAACTGGAAAGTTAAATATTTTGGAACAATGAGAACACTGGAAGAAACAGTAACCAAATTTGAGCTACGGAGAAAGAGTTATGATCATTTGAAGTTGAGGAAAATCAAAGAAGAAAATAAGGAAAAAATTTTAAGTGTTGAATTGAAGAAATGAGACCCCAGAACCAGCAGGAATTCTCGAACCACACTGCGAACCGGTTCTGGGTCGAACCTGTTCGAGGTACCTATGAACCGGTTCAGGGGTCCTTGTGACACCCCGCCTAATTAAATACCGGGTGATCACTCCTTTATTAAATTAAAATCAAGGTGAACAGTTGGTTCATTCTTAGCATCACTGTCGAAAAAAAAATAACTTTCCAATTTAAACACCCTAATTAATTAAGCTAAGTGTCAAAACCATTTTTAGCATTCCTTTCAAATTTTATTTTGAAAAATAAAGATTTAATTATCTACAACAATTCAATATTTAAAGAATCACACCACAATAATCCTGGAACATATAATCCAATTAATTTAAACATTCAACAACTAAATCCCAGCATTTAAAACTTAAAGTAAAGCATACATGCTGAATAAATCCCAAAGTAACAGTACTAGAAATAACTGAAATACAAATATCCCAATAAAACAGATAAATAGTGGAAAGGGCGACACATGCCCAATAACTGAGAATGATAGAAGTGGAATCAAGTAAATGAAATCATCTAAGCAAGTGGCCTGCAACTCCCACCTAAGCTGCAGCACGTTCCTTACAAGGGATCCTAAGAAAGACGCCCCTATGGCTGGGAACCTGTAATATATACATATATACACAAGAGAGAAAGAGAAATATGAACGGGTCAGAGCCCGATAGTGTATGATTTGAAAATTTGTTTAGCAAGTATTTAAATTGATACAGGCCAATGCAACAACATATTAGTGAGACACTCTCTTGAGGAATTCTCACCTCTCTTCTAATGTGCACTCCTATCGCACTAACCTTCTCAATGGTTTATCTCGTCATATATCACACTATCTTTCCCCAAGGGTTTAACTTATCTTAGGTTATTCGCAGGATTTAAAATTGAACGATACAATTGTTTGAAAAGAATATTTCAAATAGTATCCAAAATTCTCATTTTAACTTTATTAATTTATAAAGTTTTCCAGAGTCAAATTATACTCTCTCAAAACAAGTATTTACAATATGAGTCATCAACCATGTCCTACTTACCATATCACAGTAGGCAGTTCCAAATTCCAGTATTTCATATATATATTAAATACTCGTATAATATATATATATATATATATATTATAACAACACCCCAAATAAAAACTATGGTACAGGCATACTCTACTATCCAAAACCGCGTATCACTCGTATTAAGGGGAATACAAATTCGGAATCACTCTCGAATTGTATTAACACATACACAAACAATATTGAGGCGATGCATAGATTCCAAGTCTCTAAGAGGATGGCACATGCCTGCGTCTCTTAGGACCGTCTGAACTATCAAATCAATAGCCTGTACCAAGGATATCTATCTCCTAGGGTACGAGTCAATATCCCCCATAAGGCAACACAGGATAAAATCGTCCCAGAGCGGCAACCTCAGGGATAGCAAGTAGCGTGGGCATGATTTTCACAAGTATATCATATATGCATACACAATCATATAAATATACCACTTTTATTATATCAATTTAGGTTTATCCCATAACCCGCATTCACAACATTTATCCTTATTTTCCCATTATTATATGTCAAGTATAATGGTTCGTTTCTAACTTTAATTCGAAGGGCTTTTCCAACTTACTACGTGATTGGACATAAATATTGTATATTTATTCCCCTAATTTCAGTGCATTTGTGAACCCGAGTGATGTAACCCATAAGGATTTAACGCAAATTTATGCTACTAATCTTCGTTGGCAAGTATTTCGTGTTTTGTGCTTCTCTTATTGGTTCTACAGGTTAATTATGCAAGCCGCGCAAAAGAGAAAGCGAGACAATGAAGGAAAAGCTAAGAAGGCAAGTTCAAGGGCATTTTTGTAATTCTGCAACCAAATCCCGAAGGAGGAGTCAACTGGAAAGTTGAAGATCTCGGAACAACGAGAACACTGGAAGAAACGGCACCCAAATCCGAGCTACGGTTGATGAGTTATGGCCCGTTGAAGTTGAAGAAAAATCCAAGGAAGAAAGGAAAGAAAACAAGAAAAAATTTCTAAGTGTTGAATGGAAGAAAAAGCACCCCAGACCAGCAAACTTTCGCGAACCCAAGGGTGAATCGGTTTGGGGGGCGAACCGGTTCGAGGAACATGCGAACCGGTTCGGGGGTCCTGAAGCGCGATTTTTCTCCTTTATTCTGATTGGCTCTAAGGTTTCTTTCTTATACAACATCAAAATTTCGTGGTTTAATCCTCTACATCACAAAAGGTTTCCAGAATATCATTTAAGTCATCACTACATGCAATTTCCTATATCAAATTGGGTTTTTCTTCCATTTAATTCATCATAATCATTCCTAAACTAATATGAAAGATGCATCAACGAAATAAGCAAGATAAACACTTGCCTGGGATTTTCAGAAGTCTGGTTTGGTGCCGAAATTGGTGTGGTTGCGTTCCCCGTCTTGCGATCTACGCTTTGGCGGTGGCGGCGGTGCAAACGGGTGAGTTTTGAGCCTTGGAATGCCTTGAGAGCTCTCTCCTCTCCTCTCCAATGGCCGTTCTAGTGTTTTGAGTTATCTAACCCTAGGAGATAACCTAAACATCTGATATAGCCCCTTTAATTTTCGTGGGTTTAATTACCCAAAAATACAAAATGACTAAAATGCCCTCCCGGGGTACTAATTAGTCTAAAAACGTCCCGAGACCCAAATCAAACCCCCAGGTATACTTTTCTGACTATCTCGACCCTTCCGGACGCGTTGGCGCACTCAAAACGACCATACTAACAACTTATGAAATATTCACTTTTATTTATTAATAATTAGTCCCGACGCGACACGGGCGCGTCCCGACTCAAATTTCCAAAATTATCATTTTATTCACTCGTGACCTTCAATATAACCAATAATATATATTACTTTGCTCATTAGTAATATTCAACAAATTTCCCATAATTACTAACTCTCGTCACGTTGATAATTATAACATAATTAATTTTCGAATTTTATTAAATAATTAATTCACATTAAATTTAATAAATCCCCAAATTAATATAACATAAAAATACGGGGTATTACATACTTCCCCCCTAATAACGGAATTTCGTCCCGAAATTCAGAAAATAAGGCATACCTGGTAAGAACAAATCTGGATATCTCTCGCGCATATCGGCCTTGCGCTCCCAAGTGGATTCCTCCACGTTATGATGCTCCCACTGGACCCGTACAAGTGGAACTATCTTCGACCTCAATCTCCTCTCACTATAGTCTAGGATAGCCACCGGTTTCTCCTCGTAAGAGTTGTCAGGCTGTAAGTCTATCTCATCTATCGCGATGTGAGTATGGGCCATATCATCCCGAAGATACCGTCTCAACGACGAGATGTGGAGTACATTGTGAATGCGATGTAAATGCTCTGGTAGTCCCAATCTGTATGCTACCGGCCCAATCCTCTTGATAATGGGAAATGGTCCCACGTACCTCGGGGCCAATTTCCCTTTCTTCCCGAACCTCATCACTCCTTTCATAGGAGATACACGCAGTAACACTTGGTCCCCCACATTAAACTCCCAGAAGAACCGTTTCGCATCGGCGTAGCTCTTCTGCCTGTCATGGGCTACTCGAATGCGACTCCTAATCATCTCAATCCTCGCGGAGGTTTCCTGAATTACCTCTGGTCCTAGCAACTTGTTATCCCCCACCTCGAGCCAACAAGTTGGAGAACGACAAGGCCTGCCATACAAAGCCTCAAATGGAGCCATGCCAATCGTAAACTGATAAGAGTTATTATAAGCAAACTCTACCAGTGGAAGATGTGGTTCCCAACCTCCTCCAAAATCAAGAACACACATGTGTAGCATATCCTCTAACATCTGATTAGTACGCTATGTCTGTCCATCTGTCTATGGGTGATAAGCTGAACTCAGCCTCAACTCAGTATCCATAGCCTCCTGAAAGCTTTCCCAGAAACGTGACACGAAAATCTTGTCTCTATCTGACACAATATTCAGAGGCACCCCATGTAATCTGACAATCTCAGAAATGAACAACTGAGCATACTGACCCGTGGTATAATCTGTCCGCACCGGCAGAAAATGAGCCACCTTGGTCAAACGGTCTACAATCACCCAGATGGAGTCGTGGCCCCGCTATGATGTAGGCAACCCTGTAATAAAATCCATGGAAATACTCTCCCACTTCCACGCGGGTACTTCCAATGGATGAAGCAATCCTGACGGTTTCTGATGGTCCACCTTCACCAGCTGGCAGGTAGAACACTTGGACACGAACTCAGCAATGTCCTTCTTCATCCCACTCCACCAGTATTGTCTCCTCATATCCTGGTACATCTTATCTCCTCCAGGATGTACCGCAAATCGGGACCCGTGAGAATGGGTCATCACTTCATGACGCAATTCTGCCCCTTCTGGAACCACTAAACTTCCATTAAACCTCAAACCCCCATCAGAACTAACCGAATAGGACTCAACACCCTCGGCTAAAAGTCGTATAATCTGCTCCTGGCAAAACGGGTCTGTGGTTTGGGCCTGTATTACCCTCGTAATAATCTCGGGTGTGACTGTCATAACAGATATGAAGGAACGGGCTACTGCATCCTGGTGACCCAACTCCTTCCACTTTGCTTTCCAGACATCCGCTACCTCATTTACCGGTCTACGGCTCAACGCATTAGCAACTACGTTGGCTTTCCCCGGATGATACTGTATGTCGAACTGATAGTCCTTTACAAACTCTAACCATCTGCGCTGACGCATATTCAGCTCTCGCTGAGTGAACAGGTACTGCAGTGATTTGTGGTCTGTGAACAAACGTAACTTCTCCCCCAATAAATAGTGTCTCCATATCCTCAATGCAAAGACGACCGCTGATAACTCTTGGTCGTGGGTGGGGTAATTCTTCTCATGCGGTTTAAGCTTGCGGGAGGCAAAAGCTATAGCCTTCTCTTCCTGCTGAAGTACTCCCCCAAGTCCCCGTAAAGAGGCATCGGTGTAAACCAGGTACTCCACACCCGGCTTCGGTAAAGCAAGGACTGGTGCTGAAGTAAGCTTGTCTTTCAGCTCGTCGAAAGCCAATTGACAAGCATCATCCCAAACATATGGTACCCCTTTGCGAGTCAGATTCGTCAATGGGCCCGCTATTTTGGAGAATCCCCGAATGAATCTCTTGTAGTAACCGGCTAACCCCAAGAAACTACGCACTTCCGTCGGTGTCGTGGGCTATCCCCACTCCCTCATCGCTGACACTTTACTCGGGTCAACTGCTATCCCCTGTTCAGAAACAACATGCCCCAAGATTTGTACCTCTTACAACTAGAATTCACACTTCTCGTACTTAGCATACAACTGATGCTCTCGTAAAGTCTGAAGAACCTGCCTCAAGTGCTCGGCATACTCCTCCTCGGAGTGTGAATATATCAAAATGTCATCTATGAAGACGATGACAAACTGATCCAAGAACTCTCTGAATACTCGGTTCATTAAGTCCATGAATATGGCTGGAGCATTTCTGAGACCAAATGGCATCACTCTGAACTCGTAAGACCCATATCTCGTTAAGAAGGCATTCTTTGAAACATCGTTCTCTCTAATACGTAGCTGATGGTACCCCGACCTCAGATCTATCTTTGAAAAGAAAGTTGCTCCCCTCAGCTGGTCGAACAGATCATCGATTCGAGGCAACGGATACTTATTCCGTATCGTGACCTTGTTCAACTCCCGGTAGTCCACACATAACCTCAGTGAACCATATCTCTTCTTCACAAACAAGACTGGAGCATCCCAAGGTGAGGTACTCCTGCGAATGAAGCCCTGACCTAACAGCTGCTCTATCTGATCTCGTAACTCTCGCATCTCCGCCGAAGCCATACGGTATGGAGCGCGTGCTATAGGTCTCGTATCTGGCAATAAATCTATGACAAAGTCTATCTCTCGACTGGGGGTAGGCCTGGTATCTCCTGAAACACATCGGAATACTCATGAATAACTGGAATCGAGTCTGACGGAATCATAACCTCCTTAGAGGTATCCTTCTCTATATAATACAATTGAGCGGTCGAGCCTCCCTCTGGGCGAGGCATCGCCACTATAAACATCTCTTGCCCCGGAATGGAAAAAATAATGCTCCCACCGAAGCAATCAATCATGGCTCTATAAGCTGCGAGCCAATCCATACCGATAATAACATCATGCTCATGCATATCTAAGACTAACATGTCTGCAAGTAATACCAAACTACCAATCTCTACCCCCACTCCCCGGCATATAAAGAAGATAAGTGACCCACACCCCAGTGGTGAGTCTACATACGTCACTATGCTCTCTGTTATGTCTAACAATCCTAAGGCCTTAGCAAAATGCGTAGCTATAAAACAATGCGTCGCCCCAGTATCAAACAAAACCCGACCCATAGTACCATGGATAGGAAACATACCCTCAATCGCGGGTGGCGCCTGTGGAGCTGCTGCCTGGTGGACGTTATAGACACGTCCGTACTGTAACTGCCCCTGCTGCACTGGAGCTGCTGGAATGGCTGGTATGGCTGGCACCTGGGCTGGAGCTGGGAGGGCAGGTGGAAAAAGTGGCCCCTGTGGCTCATTACGGGCACACTGCTGCTGTGGGGACCTAACACCCTCTGGGAAATCCTGGCGTTTATGGCCATGCTTTCCACACACAAAACATCGGCCTCTGAAGTTACTCCCCCTCCGACCCTGCTGTTGTCGGTGTCGGCCTTGCTGGCCTTGCTGACTTGGGACTTGGGACTTTATTTCGCTCGGGGCAATTCTGACAACTATGATCTTTCCTGTCACACCGAAAACGCTTCTCTCGAAACTGCTTCACTTCACCACTTTGTTGACTAGTCTCACTTTTTCCCTGATCTTGTTGGCCTTGGTGGAAAAATTACGGAGAAACTATGTTAGGGTAAGGACAATCCTTCCACTTGTGACCCGGCTTTACACATATATAGCAGAGTCCCGAAAGTTCTCGCTGGTTGATTTGAAGTTCCTTTTTAGACCGATCTGGACAAGTTTGACGTTCATGACCGTCCATTTCACCTCTGAAACACTTCTTCGTGACTTCACTAGGACCTTGGCTTTGTTGATCCTGACGCTTTTGGGTTTCCCCGCACAATTTGTTACCTTCGTGGCTTTTACGGGCCTTAATAGCTTGTTGTTGCGATTTTTGTGTCTTCACACACTTGTTATTTCCAGTCATGACAGACTGATTGTACTCTCTAGATCCTTTTCCCCCCATGAGCTGTGTGTTGCGTTCTTGATACTGCAAGACCGCAGTGGTAATTGCTTGTGCCACGATACTTGCTAACTCGGCGGTTGATATTCTCTCTGGGGATACCTGAGGTGTGAGTCGATCTTGCTCGTTAACTCCCCCAACCGTTTTAGCTAGCTCTTCTTGATGATCAATCTGAAAATTTAAGTAATTTTGGATGAGTTCATCATTCGTATAAACAAATCGTAGAAGCACGAATTTCCAATGTAGAGATAAACATAACATTCCTAGTATTAGGGCTCTATATCAAAGAAAGCAACATTGAAAGCATAATATGCCGCACAGATCCTAAAGGACACTAGAACCTGATGCTATGATACCACCTGTGACACCCCGCCTAATTAAATACCGGGCGATCACTCCTTTATTAAATTAAAATCAAGGTGAACAGTTAGTTCATTCTTAGCATCACTGTCGAAAAAAAATAACTTTCCAATTTAAACACCCTAATTAATTAAGCTAAGTGTCAAAACCATTTTTAGCATTCCTTTCAAATTTTATTTTGAAAAATAAAGATTTAATTATCTACAACAATTCAATATTTAAAGAATCACACCACAATAATCCTGGAACATATAATCCAATTAATTTAAACATTCAACAACTAAATCCCAGCATTTAAAACTTAAAGTAAAGCATACATGCTGAATAAATCCCAAAGTAACAGTACTAGAAATAACTGAAATACAAATATCCCAATAAAACAGATAAATAGTGGAAAGGGCGACACATGCCCAATAACTGAGAATGATAGAAGTGGAATCAAGTAAATGAAATCATCTAAGCAAGTGGCCTGCAACTCCCACCTAAGCTGCAGCACGTTCCTTACAAGGGATCCTAAGAAAGACGCTCCTATGGCTGGGAACCTGTAATATATACATATATACACAAGAGAGAAAGAGAAATATGAACGGGTCAGAGCCCGATAGTGTATGATTTGAAAATTTGTTTAGCAAGTATTTAAATTGATACAGGCCAATGCAACAACATATTAGTGAGACACTCTCTTGAGGAATTCTCACCTCTCTTCTAATGTGCACTCCTATCGCACTAACCTTCTCAATGGTTTATCTCGTCATATATCACACTATCTTTCCCCAAGGGTTTAACTTATCTTAGGTTATTCGCAGGATTTAAAATTGAACGATACAATTGTTTGAAAAGAATATTTCAAATAGTATCCAAAATTCTCATTTTAACTTTATTAATTTATAAAGTTTTCCAGAGTCAAATTATACTCTCTCAAAACAAGTATTTACAATATGAGTCATCAACCATGTCCTACTTACCATATCACAGTAGGCAGTTCCAAATTCCAGTATTTCATATATATATTAAATACTCGTATAATATATATATATATATATATATATATATATATATATATATATATATATATATATATATATATATATATATTATAACAACACCCCAAATAAAAACTATGGTACAGGCATACTCTACTATCCAAAACCGCGTATCACTCGTATTAAGGGGAATACAAATTCGGAATCACTCTCGAATTGTATTAACACATACACAAACAATATTGAGGCGAAGCATAGATTCCAAGTCTCTAAGAGGATGGCACATGCCTGCGTCTCTTAGGACCGTCTGAATTATCAAATCAATAGCCTGTACCAAGGATATCTATCTCCTAGGGTACGAGTCAATATCTACCATAAGGCAACACATGATAAGATCGTTCCAGCGCGGCAACCTCAGGGATAGAAAGTGGCGTGGGCATGATTTTCACAAGTATATCATATATGCATACACAATCATATAAATATACCACTTTTATTATATCAATTTAGGTTTATCCCATAACCCACATTCACAACATTTATCCTTATTTTCCCATTATTATATATCAAGTATAATGGTTCGTTTCTAACTTTAATTCGAAGGGCTTTTCCAACTTATTACGTGATTGGACATAAATATTGTATATTTATTCCCCTAATTTCAGTGCATTTGTGAACCCGAGTGATGTAACCCATAAGTATTTAACGCAACTTTATGCTACCAATCTTCGTTGGCAAGTATTTCGTGTTTTGTGCTTCTCTGATTGGTTCTACAGGTTAATTATGCAAGCTGCGAAAAAGAGAAAGCGAGACAATGAAGGAAAAGCTAAAAAGGCAAGTTCAAGGGCATTTTGGTAATTCTGCAGCCAGATCCTGAAGGAGGAGTCAACTGGAAAGTTTAAGAGCTCGGAACAACGAGAACACTGGAAGAAACGGTACCCAAATCCGAGCTACGGTTGATGAGTTATGACCCGTTGAAGTTGAAGAAAACTCCAAGGAAGAAAGGAAAGAAAACAAGAAAAAATTTCTAAGTGTTGAATGGAAGAAAAAGCACCCCAGACCAGCAAACTTTCGCGAACCCAAGGGCGAATCGGTTTGGGGTGCGAACCGGTTCGAGGAACATGCGAACCGGTTCGGGGGTCCTGAAGCGCGATTTTTCTCCTTTATTCTGATTGGCTCTAAGGTTTCTTTCTTATACAACATCAAAATTTCGTGGTTCCTTCTTATACAACATCAAAATTTCGTGGTTTAATCCTCTACATCACAAAAGGTTTCCAGAATATCATTTAAGTCATCACTACATGCAATTTCCTATCTCAAATTGGGTTTTTCTTCCATACAATTCATCCTAATCATTCCTAAACTAATATGAAAGATGCATCAACGAAATAAGAAAGATAAACACTTGCCTGGGATTTTCAGAAGTCTGGTTTGGTGCCGAAATTGGTGTGGTTGCGTTCCCCGTCTTGCGATCTACGCTTTGGCGGTGGCGGCGGTGCAAACGGGTGAGTTTTGAGCCTTGGAATGCCTTGAGATCTCTCTCCTCTCCTCTCCAATGGCCGTTCTAGTGTTTTGAGTTATCTAATCCTAGGAGATAACCTAAACATCTGATATAGCCCCTTTAATTTTCGTGGGTTTAATTACCCAAAAATACAAAATGACTAAAATGCCATCCCGGGGTACTAATTAGTCTAAAAACTCCCCGAAACCCAAATCAAACTCCCGGGTATACTTTTCTGACTATCTCGACCCTTCCGGACGCGTTGGCGCACTCAAAACGACCATACGAACAACTAATGAAATATTCACTTTTATTTATCAATAATTAGTCCCGACGCGACACGGGCGCGTCCCGACTCAAATTTCCAAAATTGTCATTTTATTCACTCGTGACCTTCAATATAACCAATAATATATATTACTTTGCTCATTAGTAATATTCAACAAATTTCCCATAATTACTAACTCTCATCACGTTAATAATTATAACATAATTAATTTCCGAATTTTATTAAATAATTAATTCACATTAAATTTAATAAATCCCCAAATTAATATAGCATAAAAACACGGGGTATTATAGTCCTAATGCGAAAATTTTCTCTAATTGGTCCAAAGAGTCCTAGATTGTAATAACTCATTCTAAAATGGATTTCTATCATTATGTAGCATTAGATATCGGAGTTTTTCATAGTTTTTATCAGTTTTTGATTGATAGAAGGGTAGAATAACATCCTAGGAAGATATTTTGATTTGTTGATTCAAGAAGTGATTAATTCCAGGTTTGCTTTCAAGTTTTAATTCATAGTTTTATTCTCTTTATTATTACTCTTGCATGTTATTTTTCTTGCATGATTTAAACAAACTCTAGGTTTATAATTGTTCTTTGCATATTTCAAGATAGTTTCATTATGATTTCTAGCACATGCAACGTAGTTAAGTCATGCATAATTAGGTTTAACATACCCGGATAGATTTAAAAGGTCGGGATGCATGAACTCAACCTGATGTGGTAGTTGCATGTGTATAAAATTAATCCTCTAAATTTAATGATTTATTACAACCGTATTGCGAAGAAACATAACCATTGTAGATCTTTGGATCTCGTTTGCTTCAGGGTAACCGAGATGCTTTAGAATGCAATGCAAGTGTAGCTATCGCAATACCGATTTACTCATCCTCTGATTATGTATGGTGCGGGCTTGAACCTCATATATATAATTCTTAGGAGTACTAAATTACGGGTCTACTTAATCACTTACATTTACGATTACTTTTATACCATCAATACACTAGGGTTGAGGGATTATATTCCCGCCCTATTTTCCTCATCATATGGTTCAAATTTTAAGTCATTCATCATCAGTACTTTAGGTAATTTAGAATAGTTTCACTCCATTCATATTTTAGTTCATTAGTTAACCATTCACAAAATTGCATCTAGTTGTAGTTATTTCCCCAATCAAATCAACTTTCCTTTTTACTTAGAGTTAAAGTTAGGGTTTCTTCGTCTATCCAACGTCGTTACAACTCTGTTGTCCTATTTCCCTGAGGATCGATACCCGACTTATCGAATTATTACTTGAACGACAGGCTTGCACTTGAGCCTAGAGAGTATGCACTTCTAAGACACATTCTTAATTTGCGTCAAGTTTTTGGCGTCATTGACGGGGAATTAGGTAGACTTAGGATTAGATCAAGTCAATCTAAAACTTTGACCAAAAATTAAAAAAAAAAATCCAAAAACATAAAAAAAAAATTAAAAGCACAAAAACATTCCTCATCATCTCTCATAAGCCTGCTAATGCAAAATTCTGAACTCACTCCAACTCCCCATAATAATCCAACCCACATTCACGAAAACTCGATAATTGAGTACGACCCTGATAGCCCTCACACTCCTAACGCTCCACAATTCCGGGTTCCACCTACCACACCGTCACACTCAATTGCAAATAACACTCCGTTTTCCCTCTTAGGACACACTTCAGAGCACTCTCCGAGCATACCAAGTGAGGACATAGAGTCTTTGAGTGAGAGAGATATGTCACAACATGGTAGTGCAGTCGCCGGTGAGGGAGAGGCCCTGTACCGCCTTTTGAAAGAACTCTTATATCCCGAGCGCACTGTCACTCTGGGATGCATTTTACTCCGGTATAATGCAGGGAAATTTCGCTTTAGGAATGGGATGATCCAAATACTTCCCACTTACCATGGAATGGATTCAAAAAATCCATATCTCCACATCATGGAATTTGAGGAGGTGTGCGAGACTCTCAGCGATCAAACTTGCACAAAGGATGTGATCCGCCTTAAACTTTTTCCTTTCTCGCTAAAGGATAAGGCTAAGACCTGGCTATGGTCTTTACCTCCAAATTCGATTTCATCATGGAACGAGTTACAATCCAAATTTCTCAAGAAGTTCTTTCCTACACATCGAACGAACTCCATCAAGGCTCAAATTCAAACCTTCTGACAACTAGAAAATGAGTCATTCGATCGATGTTACGAGCGTTTCAATGAGTTAGTCACTTCGTGCCCGCATCATGGACTTGATAAACTGTAAATCATTTCCTTCTTCCATAACGGGCTGAATATGAATTCCAAACAACTCGTTGAGACTATGTGTGATGGTCCCTTTGTCGAATTAGACGCCAACGATGCTGAGCTTCACCTGAGGCATGTCGCCGAGACTACCCAATCCTGGGATACATCTGACCTTAGTGCTCAAAATCGAACTCGCCAAGCGACCACCACTCCATCGACATTCGACCTATTTCACGTGGAAAAGAATGTTATGATGGACATCCGACTCGATTTAATTGATAAAGGAGTGCGAGAAATACTTGAGGTATGTGGAAGAGGAACAACTATATCCATCCCAAATCCCGTTGAGAAGGTGTGTGTGATTTGTGAGGCGGGCATATATTACTCCACCGCAGAGAAATATCGAGGATACGACGAACCAATTTATCAATACCCAGAATGAAACCAATGCTCGATATGATTGCATGATTAGCGACATAAATGCAAATATTTCAAAAATGCAATCATCGTTGAGTATCCAAGATAAGGGCAAGTTTCCTACCCAGGGACAATAACCATCCCAAGGTTAAACTAGTGTCATCTCCACCTCTACAAAACACCAGGAGCAATGTCAAGCTGTGACCACTCTTCATAGTGGGAGAGTCGTTGATTTATCACCTCCCCCACACGACGCAACCAAAGACAAAGGAGATTTTGCTCGACACGAAAGAGGCCGAAGATGTCCTCTTAAAAGAGAGTGATAAAGAAGACACTAGTGAGCCCGAGGTAGTAGTGCAACCACCCACGGCGGCATCGTTTCCTCAAAGTCTGGTTCCTTCCCACAAAGGGAACCCCCATAATGAAGTGCTAGACGTGCTAAAGTAAGTAAATCTAAATTTACCTTTCCTCGATGCCATTAATCAGATTCCAGCTTATGCAAAAGTCATTAAAGACTTGTTAACAGTAAAGAGAAAGATGAAGGTAAAGAAAAACATATTTCTAGCACCGAATGTGAGTTCCATTCTACTTAATGATCTCCCACCAAAATTCAAAGATCCCGGTGCACCCACCATTTCCTGCATCATTGGAGAAAATAAAATTGAAAAAGCCTTACTTGACTTGGGAGAAAGTGTTAATATCCTCCCTTAGGCAATCTATAGGCAACTTGATCTGGGCGACTTGAATCCTATAAAGATCACTCTCTAGTTAGCGGATCGAACCGTGAAGATACCAAGAGGTATAGTTGAGGACGTGATCATCCAAGTTGACACTTTCTACTTCCTGATAGACTTTGTCATTTGGGATACGGAGCCCTCCTTCGCCTCGATTAATCATGTTCCCATCATTCTTGGGCGCCCATTCTTAGCTACGGCTAGAGCAATTATCAATACTCAAAATGGGCAGATGCAACTCACCTTTGGGAACATAACCTTAGAGACTAACATCTTCCATATAGCGCAACATACGGGGGAAGAAGATGATCTTCACGCGGTGAGCTTAATCGACGAGATCATAGAGGAGTACTTTGAGGAAAATTATTGTGGAGATTCCCTAGGGTCCTGCTTAGTGTCGAGCCATGAGAATGAGGGGTTCCACAAGATAGAGTCGTTAGGGGTGTGCCTTATTTCATCAAGTAATAGCGGTAGTTACGACGATGATAGAAAAGCGGTGAAGATGTGCGTAGTGATCGAGATTGAGAGAGAAAGAGAGAGAGAGGGGTTAGAAGAGAGAAAAATAGTAGAGTTAGAGATTGAGCAAATAAGGGAGGACGTAGGCACTACTCGAGAGAGAGAGCTAAGGGACGTGAGCATGGAAGATTTTGAGAAAGAGTTTGGGCAGGTGGATGAAAGCCTTACTGTTGAAGTCCAATCCCTATTGGACTCTTGTAGTCACTTAGATGAAAGTGAATGGTAAGAAAAAATTGATGAATTCCTTCTTTGTGACCATCCACCCATACAACTTGAGGCCCCGGAACCGATTGCTGAGAAAAGTTGTGTTTCGTCCGACTTAGAGCCCTATCCATGCATCCTAAAAATTGAAAGAAACCTAGGTGCCTCCGAGTCAGCGCACCCATGCCAAGCTTTGAGTTAGCATCATGAGGATCCCTTTCCGATTAGTCACGACGAGCCTCCAGGTCTTTCCTTTTTCTATGGGTGAGATCCCAACTTGTTCCGATTGTTGGTTTATAATCCTAGGACGGGAGAAATAAGGAGAGCATCGGATCCCATGAATGGGATCGGTTGAGTTAGTAGGAGCGAGAGATAGGTCGTCGCACTCCCGACGCGTATGGGGTGATTTTTATTGTATTTTTGAGTCATGTATCAGTGTCATATAGTGTCATATTGCATTTTAATAATTTGCTTGTTTTATTTGTCGTACTTGTTCTTTTTCTTTTTTAGATTTTAGTCTTTTTTCTTGAGGACAATGCAAAAGTCTAAGTTAGGGGGGGTCACAAATGCGTTTTTCTAAAACTTCACAAATTCTCAAAAATGCCCAAAAATCTAAAAAAAAAATCATAAAATTTTGAAAAATCCAAAAATATTTTCCTTCAAAATAAATAAAAATTGGAATTCAAAATTTTCAAAAATATCATTAAAAGTCGGTTTAAAGTCTCAAATTGTAAATACAAAATACACAAAGGCGGAATTGACCAAAGATGGAAATTGAGTGAAAATTGACGACTTAACGAATAAGTGTGGAGATTAATAACCCCGGTGAGATTCGAGCCTTTCATTTTGGTAAAATTTATAAATAAATTCGAGTTAATTGTTAACTCAAAGTTTTTTTCAGCGGTCTAATAAGTCGTCAAGGATCTCAAGTCTTTCACTTTGATCGGTTATGAGAAATAAGTGTAACATTGCCTTGAAAAACGTGCCAAAGAAATCTCTGAATTAAATTAATCTCGAAACGCATATGGTAACGCAATTATTAGTTTGGACAATGAATTAGACCATCGTTTGTTACCCAAAAATATTGGCTATAAAAAGTTGTGAAAAATCATCCCTTTTGTAACCCAAAATTGAGCCAAATAAGTTTTCCTTTCGTTTGACAACCCGAAAAACCCAAAAAGCCCGAAATTATGAAAAATGGAAAAAGTCAGAATTTAAGTCCGAAAAGTGCAACAAAAAGGGGCAAGAAAAGAATAACTATGCTCAACAAAAATAGCAAGAAAAGAAAAGCGTGAAAATAGAAAAAGAAGAAGAAAATGAGCAAAATCCCGAAAAAGCACTAACAGACATCATAAGCAATATTTTCCAATTCAGAAATTCTTAACCTTTTCCAATATGACCTAATACACCTTCAACTCGTAAAAGTCCTAACCGAGTCCAAAATTGCAAAATTGATTACCGCGTGGAGAGCTAAAACACAAAAAGATAATAAAAGAGATTAAATGTGTGAATTAGAGGCGATGTTCCCGTTTCCCTATAACCGTAATCCAATGATGAGATCCATTTATCATAAAATTCCTTCTTTATATTTATGTGCGTGAACTTGGTTCCAATATATTTACTCTTATAAATCACGCATACCAAGAGAATAACCACATTCCGAGTGATTTGTTTGTGAGATCATCCCGTGAGATTTTAAAATCAAAACGAATTTTCGGATAAGCAACGTAATGGTCAATCGGTTGAAATTCGCGGTTAAATTTTTGGCTTTGCACACACGCACTATGATTTGAGACTCTTGAACATGATTTGATGATGACTATTTTAGGAAAAAGTTTGAAATTTACAATTTTTGCGTGTTTTGATTTTTCTTTGAGTCAAATTTTGTGGGTATATTCACTGCAAACCCTCACGAGACAACACTCGTCCTACTAGGGTAACCTAGGGTTTAACGGCTTGTTGCATACGCTAAATGCAATCGCTTGCCCGTAAAAAAGGTATTCTATCCCAATAAAATGCTCAGAAGAGTTATGACATTATTCTTTTTCTTTTTACATTACTCGGGACCTGCAAAGTTCTAAGTTAGGGGGGTTTGATCGAGCATAAATATCGTATATTTATTCCCTTAATTTAGGTACCTTTGTGAATCCGAGTAGTGCAATTGATATGTATTTAACTCACATTTATGATAATAACCTTTGTTGGCAAGTATTTTGTGTTTTATGTATCTCTTATGTGTTTCACAAGTTAATTATGCAAGCGGTGCAAAAGAGAAATCGAAACAGTAAAAGAAAGGCTAGGAAGGCAAGTTCAAGGGCATTTTTGTAATTTTGTAGCCTGACCCCGGAGGTGGGACCAACTGTAAAGTTAAAGAGTTTGGAACAAAAAGAACACTGGAAGAAACGGTACCCAAATCCGAGCTACGGTGAAAGAGTTATGATCATTTGAAGTTGAGGAAAAATCAAAGAAGAAAAGAAGAAAAATTCTAAGTGTTGAATTGAAGAAATGAGACCCCAGAACCAACAGGAATTCTTGAACCACACTGCTAACCGGTTCTGGGTCAAACCGATTCGGGGTACCTGCGAACCGGTTCGGGGGTCTTGATGCGCGAATTTTCTCCTTAATTCTGATTGTTCCAAAGAGTCCTAGATTGAAGATTTGTAGTTTGTGGTTTGTTCTTAGGGCAAAATCCAATACCGGTTCTATCATCAGAATTGGTCTTGGAGTCAACAACAAAGTCAGTAAAACAATTTGAATTGTTTTCAAACTTAGAAATTTTTTTGAAAACAATAACTTCCTTTGCTTTAACTTCCTTATGTCGACTCAATGATCTTTGATCGTATTCACAACACTTCCAGTGTAGTAGTGTGTTAGGTGTTTGTGAAGTGATTCCTATCAACATGCATGAACTCACACACACTTAGATTTACAGAAAGTCCTAGAAAAATTACATATAAAGACTACATGCTGTGATTTTGTTTTCTTTCTTTCTTACAGAACTAAAAACCTTTTTGACCTTTAATATAACCCAGATTCCACGGATATCTCGCTTCTTAATCGGTCAAGATCTTAATCAATCTCGGTTTTAAAAATATTTTTGAGATTGAAAATCTCCAAGTGTGAATCCAACTAGGTCAAGGTTAAGTTTCGTAAGAATAGAAACCATAAAACATTTTCAAAACTAACTCAGTAAAGATTTTCTTAAATCAAGTAAGAAATATGCAGATCTAGTGAAAATGTAACATGCAGAGTGTAGATCTATAGTTTCTATGAAAGAGAAATGCAGATCTTCACACGAATGTTTAAGTTGTAAATAAGATCATAGACAAAGAGGTTACAACTTCAATATGAACAAACCACTCTCACTCTCAAACACTCAAGGTTGTGTTTGGGGTGTTATAAAAACGAAGGTTTGATTCAGAGTTTGAAGTGTTTAGGGTTAGGGTTAGGGTTAGGGTTTGGCTAACACAGTTTCTTTTCTCTCTCTTCTCACTTTTCTTTTCTCTCTTCTCTCTCACTTCTCTCTATTTTTTTCTCTCAGAAATGACGAATGCCCAAAAGTCTTGAAAGGCTGAGAAGTGGAGGGTTTATATAGGAGTGAGGGAAGGTTCTGGAACGACGAAGGGAATCAATGGCTGAGATCAAGTCTTTCTAACTTTGACTTGATCCAAGGGTTATGAAATAGCGGTGGTTAAGATGATTGTGATTGGTTCATAGAGATAGCACCAGGATTGACTAAAAACACATGCAGTCCATCGATAAGGAATGATCCAACGATCAGCAATCCACCAGGTAATCCTCTCACATAACAAACACAAACAGATGAACCAGGAGGATGACAAGTGTTGAAATGTGAGTGGCTCACAAACGCGCGTCCAAAGTATTTACAAGCAGCCCCCTGAATTCTCTAGCGCATTTATATTCTACCCAAACCAACATTCCAGTGAAAAACGAAGTTTTTAAAATAGAAATTTTACCCCACAAATTATATAAACACATTTTATTAATGAAAACATTTATTTAAAAAATGTTTAAAAAATGTTTAAAAATTCCCAAAAAATTATTAAAGCACCAATTAAAGGGGAATTAATCACACACACAATTTTAAGCAATATGTACACATGTATGCACTTCTAATGTGTGTAGTGTGATTCAATTTATACCTTCTTGGATCATTGAAGAGGATTAGAGAGATAAAATCTGAGGTTCTTTGGATTCTAGGTTGGACAACCAATTTTGTCACTATTTCCAAACTAGTTGAACACTTATACAGTATAGACTTAAGCAAGTCAAAGGTATAAGGTGCTTCAATCTCCCCCTTTGGAAATATGAGACAAAATCTCCTTTGAGTTAGCTTAAAACTCGTAGGGAACCAAAAAAAATAAAACCTAGACCTATACAAAGATACTATCTACCCATTTCCTAGAAAGTCAAAAATTACACAACTCAACTATTTACAAATTGTACACTAGAAATGGTAGACAATCAGTAGAAGAGATTCTTGCAAATATGCACACTAAGATCAAGCAGTTTAGATGTAATGTGAACAAAACATTGAACTCGTAAAACTCAAATTTCTCCCCCATTTTGTCTCAAATGGACAAAGGGTAAAAATTAAGGTCTTAAGAGTTTTAATCAGCGTATACCATACCTATAGAATTACGCAAATACAGAAATCTGTTATAGTCTAAAGGTTTAGTGAACATGTCTGCAAGTTGCAGATCAGTAGGCAGGTAATGGATTTCTAATTCCTTAGTTTCAATAAGTTCGCGTATAAAATGATGTCTTATTTTAATATGCTTAGTTCGTGAGTGTTGAACCGGGTTTTTATATATGTTAATGGCGCTTTGATTGTCACAATACAATTGTAACTGATCTTCTGTAATCCCATAATCGCTTAACATCTATTTTATCAATAACAATTGAGCACAGCAACTTCCTGCTGCTATATATTCGGACTCAGCCGTAGATAAAGATGTGCAATTCTATTTTTTGCTACTCCAACCAACTAAATTATTGCCGACATAATAACAGGCACATGATGTACTTTTGCTATCATCAGTACATCCAGCCCAATCAGCATCAGTATACCCTATGATGGTGTTGCTGGTATCATTAGTGTACCTAAGTCCAAGATTAAGAGTGCCCTTTATGTACTTTATTATACGTTTTACACACGATAAATGGCTCTCTTTAGGGTTATTCTTGTAACGAGCACACAGACATACAGCATACATTATGTCTGGTCGTGAGGCAGTTAAATAGAGTAGGCTACCAATCATACTACGATAAAGAGTGGAATCAACAGACTTTCCAGTTTCATCTTTACATAATTTAACAGTAGTACTCATAGGTGTTTTGGCAACTTTAGCATTATCTAAACCAAATTTCTTAACAAGATCTAAGGCATACTTAGTTTGAGAGACAAATAGTTCATCAGAATTCTGTTTGACTTGAAATCCTAAGAAAAGATGTAGCTCCCCCATAAGGGACATGTGAAATTCCTTATGCATAATAGCAGAAAAGGATTTAACTTCAGATGTTGAAGTAGACCCAAAAATGATGTCGTCTACATAGACTTGGGCTATAATAATGTTTTTGTCAAAATGTTTGACAAAGAGAGTCTCGTCATTTCCTCCTCTCTTAAAACCCTTATCCAACAAAAAGTTGGAAAGGCGTTCATACCAAGCTCGAGGAGCTTGTTTTAAGCCATACAAAGCCTTTTTTAGACGAAAGACATGGTCAGGGTATTTAGGATCAATGAACCCTTTGGGTTGTTCTACATATGTTTCTTTGGACTGAATTCCATTGAGGAAGGCAGACTTGACATCCATTTGATAAAGTGTAAATTTTAAGTGACACGCTATGGCGAAAAGAAGTCGAACAGATTCAAGACGAGTGACAGGGGCAAAAGTCTCGCTAAAATCTATTCCTTCTATATGTGAGTAACCTTGAGCAACTAGTCTAGCTTTGTTTCTAAGGATTACCCCATTTTCATCAGATTTGTTCTTAAAAATCCAACGTGTCCCAATAACATTTTTATTTTGAGGCCGCGGTACAAGATACCAGACATCGTGAATGACAAATTGTAAAAGTTCTTACTGCATTGCAGAAATCCAGTGTGTGTCATTCAATGCTTCATTAACATTTTTCGGTTCCACTAGGGAGACGAAACATGCATAATTAGCATAATTTCTTAACTGGGATCTAGTACGAACTGGCTCATTAGGATTACCGACCACGTTGTCAATGGGATGATCTTTAGAGACCCAGCCAGGTAATTCTAGACTCTCAATAGGTAATGAGTCATCTATTTCTGGTGAATTAGTTTTGAAATCATTTTCAGATTCAACCACAATAGGTGATTCAGATATCTTATTTTCGATAATAATATCGCTTACAATTACATTTATCGATTCCATAAGGGCCTTAGTTCGCAGATTGTATATACGATAAGCACGACTGTTTGGGGAGTATCCTAAGAAGATGGCTTTATCACCACGTGTCTCGAATTTAGACAGATGTTCTCTGTCTTTACAGACATAACACTGGCTTTCGAAAGTTCTTAGATATTTCAGATTAGGCTTCTTACCGTACAACAACTCATAGGGGGTTTGTTTAGAGTTTTTCCTAAGGTAAACCCTATTAATGATATGACACGCAGTTCTAATTGATTCTACCCAGAAGTATTTAGGTAGCGATTTGGCATGCAACATGACATGTGCCATCTCTTGAAGAGTTCGGTTTTTCCTTTCAGCAATACCATTCTGCTGAGGAGTCTTAGGGGCACTGAATTCATGTTTGTAACCGTTGTAGTCATAATATTCAACTATTCCTGTGTCTATGAACTCTCCCCCTCTATCACTACGAATACGATTGACTTGTGTGTCCTTCTCATTTTCAATTCTTAGTAAAATTTTCAAAAAATTCTGAAAATTGGCAGATTTTTGTTTCAAGAAGGCAACCCAAGTGAATCGTGTGAAATCATCAACCATGACAAGGATATAACTGTGTCCACAAAGACTAACAGTTCTAGAGGGACCAATAAGGTCCATATGGATGAGATCTAAAGGTCTAGAGGTGAGAATGTCTTTAACCTTTTTATGCGAAGTCTTAACTATTTTTCCTTCCTGGCAATGACCACAGACAACACTGGAAATAGGTTTAATTTTAGGAATTCCTCTAACAATCTCTTGACTAGACAATCTACCAAGGATATCATAACTTAGGTGACTCATACGATTATGCCAGATTTCATTGTCATCCATTCTGACAATGTTACAGGTTTCAGAACCAGTTTTGACAGTATAACAATTGTCAGGTGTTCTAAATCCAGTAATAATGCATTTACCTTTATCATTTAGAATTTTACAATTGTTCTTTGAAAAGGTAACTGTATGGTCAGAGTCACAAAATTGTGATATACTTAGGAGGTTGGCTTTAAGGCCTTTAACTAAAAGTACATTTTCCAGAACAGGCATTCTTTCTTCTTTTAGGGTTCCTTTACCTATGATCTGGGATGAAACTCCGTCACCAAAAACTACTTTCCCACCAGCAAATCTGGTTTTGTTTAAAAGTTTGGTTTCATCTCCTGTTATATGTTTGGAACATCCTAAATCTAAATACCAACCAGATGAAGTGTGTTCATCTTTTAAGGCAGTGATAACAATATTACACTTCATTTGGGGTAAAAGATCATCTTTTCTAACCCTAATAGCTCTAGTTTTAATTTTGCGCAGGTTTGCCCTCATTTGATAAAATTTTCGAGAAACAGCTTTTTGTCGAAAAACATTTGGAGCAGCAAACTGATTATTGTGGAAAATTTGATCTTTTGGTTTAGGAAAGTTTCTGGGAGCCTTTCTCTTAAATGAACTCTTAGTTTTGGTCTTTCTATTCCTGTAGTTAGAGTTCTTGTCAGGTTGTCTTGGAAGGACATAATGGTTACGATTTTGCCTAGAATAGTTAAAGTTCTTGTAGACAGAAGTGTTGTACACAGGGGTGTTTAGACGTCTAGCATAACAACCTTCAAAGGAATGACCATAAATGTCACCAGTACGAGCAATATTGATTGCTTGAGGGATGAATTTCCTTAGGAAAACTTCTAAAGATGGGTTTAACAGCATTCTGTTCAGACGTCCTATTCCTAGGAGGTATAGTCTTATAGGTCGAATCAACCTTTCTGATCAAAGGACATACGTATTTAGTCTTAAGTGCAGTGTCAGCCTTAGAATTACTAGACTCTCCAATGTCTTTCTGTTGTTGCTTTTGATCAAATTCCTCTTTAATAAAATGAAAGTCTGGACATGTTTCAATTGGTCTTTTGCCCCCAGACACAAACTTAATAGGTTCAAGATTTATAGTTTGTGGTTTGTTCTTAGGGAAAAATCCAATACCGGTTCTATCATCAGAATTGGTCTTGGAGTCAACAACAAAGTCAGTAAAATAATTTGAATTATTTTCAAACTTAGAAAATTTTTTGAAAACAGTAGCTGTCTTTGTTTTTGCTTCCTCCAGTTCTAATAATGTTCCCTTATATTTCATTTCCAGGTAAACTCTTTTAATTTTTTATCAAAAGTTTCAATTTCAGATTGATGAGACAGACACTGGTTAGTGTACTCTTCGGCATTCAGTTTCACAATAAGACTTAGATCATCTAATTTCTTAGTCAGGTCTCTAACAGTCTTCTCCAGTCTAGTGCCTTTTTTAAGAGTTTTAGCATACAAAGTATGGATATCAGGGAGGTCATTTGTGTCTGAGTCGCTGAGTGAAGTGTGTGTAGTGACCCCTAACGATTCAATTTTAGTACTCATGCACCCATTTACATCATCGTTATCGAGATCACTTTGACTCACACACACGGAACTAGAACTAGCAACATTTTCAGACAATAAAGCATCTAGGCCAGTCAAAGCAGTATTCACACAAGCAGGAGTAGGAGTATCATTATCACACACATGCATATCATCATTGTAAATGATCTTAGCATAAAAGGGCATGCAAGGGTCAAGTACATTTGATGCCTCAAGTTCCTCTTCATCAGAGTCACTTGAATCATCCCAAGTTTTACAGACATTGGCTCTATTGTGTGTGTTGGCTTTATTCAGATTAACTCTGCAATCGTGAGCAATGTGACCTAGTTTCCCACATCTAAAACATTCAATCTTTTTAAGGTCTCTAGTGGGTCTGGAGTTGTTATCCTTAAGATGTTTGTCAAGACCTCTCTCATGAGGTTTGGGATTAGACAGAGTATGATAATTAGGCTTGCCTTGTTTAGATGCCTGTTTGTTTTGAAATTTGACAATTTTCTTAAATTGTTTAGACATTAAGGCAATCTGATTATCTAGTTTGTCTATATCACACTCCTCATCAGAGTCAGAGTTGATCAAATTAGTCTCAAGTTTAGATATCTTAGAGGCAAAACTCAAGTTAGAGTTGAGATGTTTTCTTTGTGAATGATTTAATTGTTTCTTAAAGTCTAATTCCATTTCCACAGTCCTAAGTTTGCTACTGAGTAACTCAGGGGTAAGGTTTTGATCACTCATTTCCTCAATAGCATACCTCTTGCTGTCAAACTTTTGTGGTAATGATCTTAGAATTTTAGAGACAATTTCATTCCTATCATAAGTTATACCATTAGCATGCAACTTAGTAACTATATCAGTTAAGTTCATGTAAAAGTCATCAAAAGACTCAGAGTCAGACATAATCAAAGAGTTTTACTGCTGGGTGAGCATTTGGGTTTTAGCAGCTTTAACTCTTGAGTCTCGTTCATGGGCAGTGATTAATGTGTCCCAAGCTTCCTTAGAAGTGGCACAAGATGAGATTCTCTTGAACTCATACTCATTAATAGACATAAAAATGGCATTTTTGCCTTTATTTTTATTTCGAGAAATAGTTTTCTCTTCTTGGGTAAACTCACTTAAGATTTTCTTCATCCTCTCATCACTTCCTTCAGTGGCTGGTTTAGTAGGATAAGTGTATCCATTTTCAATAATGTCCCAGACATCATCTCCTAAAGTCCCTTGGATGAAGGCAACCATTCTTACTTTCCAGTAAGTAAAGTTGTTTCCATCAAAGAGTGGAGGTCTGGACAGATTACCAAACCTTTCATTCTTCTCGTCCATAGTTAGGTTTTTCAGAAAACGATTTCAGAAACACAAGATCTTTTTGAAATAAAAGTTAACAGGGCTCTGATACCAATTGAAAAACGTTGCTAATGCCATTTAATACAAGATTAAACTGTATAAGCAACTCCGAGATGTTTGTTGAAGAAACCCTTTTCTTTTGAAAATAAAAATTATAAACAACAAGATGTGTTTACAAAAACTTAGGTACGAGAGTAATCAAGACTTTGTAATCAGTTTTTAAAACAAGACAGTTTCAAAAATTCAGCACACTATAGAATGGGATGAGTAGATGAAGATAATCAACACACAGTTTTTAACGTGGTAAAACCTCTCCCAACAGAGGAAACATCCACGGTGACTTCTAAGTCACAAAAGCAAAAATCCACTAATAACAAATAATAGTTACAAACAATCCAACATACATGCACACAAATCAACCTATTCTAAGTTTAGGAATATACCCCACTTGGCGTCCTTCTAACTTCTCATAGATCTGATTGTTGATGATGTTTTTCCAGTTTGATAACTTCCTTTGCTTTAGCTTCCTTATGTCGACTCAATGATCTTTGATCTTATTCACAACACTTCCAGTGTAGTAGTGTGTTAGGTGTTTGTGAAGTGATTCCTATCAACATGCATGAACTCACACACACTTAGATTTACAGACAATCCTAGAAAAATTACATATAAAGACTATATGCTGTGATTTTGTTTTCTTTCTTTCTTACAGAACTAAAAACCTTTTTGACCTTTAATATAACCCAGATTCCACGGATATCTCGCTTCTAAATCGGTCAAGATCTTAATCAATCTCGGTTTTAAAAATATTTTTGAGATTGAAAATCTCCAAGTGTGAATCCAACTAGGTCAATGTTAAGTTTCGTAAGAATAGAAACCATAAAAGATTTTCAAAACTAACTCAGTAAAGATTTTCTTAAATCAAGTAAGAAATATGCAGATCTAGTGAAAATGTAACATGCAGAGTGTAGATCTATAGTTTCTATGAAAGAGAAATGCAGATCTTCACACGAATGTTTAAGTTGTAAATAAGATCATAGACAAAGAGGTTACAACTTCAATATGAACAAACCACTCTCACTCTCAAACACTCAAGGTTGTGTTTGGGGTGTTATAAAAACGAAGGTTTGATTCAGAGTTTGAAGTGTTTAGGGTTAGGGTTAGGGTTAGGGTTTGGCTAACACAGTTTCTTTTCTCTCTCTTCTCACTTTTCTTTTCTCTCTTCTCTCTCACTTCTCTCTATTTTTTTCTCTCAGAAATGACGAATGCCCAAAAGTCTTGAAAGGCTGAGAAGTGGAGGGTTTATATAGGAGTGAGGGAAGGTTCTGGAACGACGAAGGGAATCAATGGCTGAGATCAAGTCTTTCTAACTTTGACTTGATCCAAGGGTTATGAAATAGCGGTGGTTAAGATGATTGTGATTGGTTCATAGAGATAGCACCAGGATTGACTAAAAACACATGCAGTCCATCGATAAGGAATGATCCAACGATCAGCAATCCACCAGGCAATCCTCTCACATAACAAACACAAACAGATGAACCAGGAGGATGACAAGTGTTGAAATGTGAGTGGCTCACAAACGCGCGTCCAAAGTATTTACAAGCAGCCCCCTGAATTCTCTAGCGCATTTATATTCTACCCAAACCAACATTCCAGTGAAAAACGAAGTTTTTAAAATAGAAATTTTACCCCACAAATTATATAAACACATTTTATTAATGAAAACATTTATTTAAAAATTGTTTAAAAAATGTTTAAAAATTCCCAAAAAATTATTAAAGCACCAATTAAAGGGGAATTAATCACACACACAATTTTAAGCAATATGTACACATGTATGCACTTCTAATGTGTGTAGTGTGATTCAATTTATACCTTCTTGGATCATTGAAGAGGATTAGAGAGATAAAATCTGAGGTTCTTTGGATTCTAGGTTGGACAACCAATTTTGTCACTATTTCCAAACTAGTTGAACACTTATACAGTATAGACTTAAGCAAGTCAAAGGTATAAGGTGCTTCAACCTGTGAACCGGTTCGGGGGTCCTGATGCATGAATTTTCTCCTTAATTCTGATTGTTCCAAAGAGTCCTAGATTGTAACAACTCCTTCTAAAACGGATTTATATCATTATGTAGCATTAGAAAACGGAGTTTTTCATAGTTTTTATCTGTTTTTTTATAGATAGAAGGGTAAAATAACATCCTAGGAAGATATTTTGATTTTTTGATTCAAGAAGTGATTAATTCCGGGTTTGCTTTCAAGTTTTAATACATAGTTTTATTCTCTTTATTATTACTCTTGCATGTTATTTTTCTTGCATGATTTAAACAAACTCTAGGTTTATAATTGTTCTTTGGATATTTCAAGATGGTTTCATTATGATTTCTCTCACATGAAACGTAGTTAAGTCATGCATAATTAGGTTTAACATGTCCGTCTAGATTTAAAAGGTCGGAATGCATGAACTCAACCTGATGTGGTAGTTGCATGTGTATAAAATTAATCCTCTAAATTTAATGATTTATTACGACCGTATTGAGTAGAAACATAACCATTGTATATCTTTGGATCTCGTTTGCTTCAGGGTAACCGGGATGCTTTAGAATGCAATGCGAGTGTAGCTATCGCATTACCGATTTACTCGTCCTCTGATTATGTATGGTGCAGGCTTGAACCTCATATATATAATGCTTGGGAGTACTAAATTCTGGGTCTAATTAATCACTTACACTTACGATTGCTTTTATACCATCAATACACTAGGGTTGAGAGATTGTATTCCGGTTCTGTTTTCCTCATCATATAGTTCAAGTTTTAAGTCATTCATAATCAGTACTTTAGGTAATTTAGAACAGTTGCACTCCATTCATATTTTAGTTCATTAGTTAACCATTCTCAAAATTGCATCTAGTTGTAGTTATTTTCCCAATCAAACCAACTTTCCTTTTTCCTTAGAGTTAGAGTTAGGGTTTCTTAGTCTGTCCAACGTCGTTACAACTTTGTTGTCCTATTTCCCAGAGGATCGATACCCGACTTATCGAATTATTACTTGAGCGACAGGCTTGCACTTGAGCCTAGAGAGTACGCACTTCTAAGACACATTCCTAGTCGCGTCAATTGCCACATATCCCAACAGTTCCAGTCCAGCAGGGACAACTTTAGTATGGTCGAGTTTATCAACTCCAGTAGGTCGCAGTCCCGTCGAGCCCACCCGCAATTGAGGGTATGTTTTCTTTTCAGGGGACTATGGGCGTATTTTTTTGACACGAGAGCCACACACTGTTTTATTTCCATGAGATTTCCACATGCTATGGGGTTATTAGATACTGCGGAGAGCACTGTCACTTGTGTAGATTCACCGTTGAGTAGGGGTTCTGTGATTTCTCTTATATGTAGAGGTGTGGACGTAGAGATTAGGAGGTTTACCTTACTTGCCGATATGTTGGTATTAGATATTACTGAGTACGATGCGATCATTGGCAAGGATTGGTTGGTTGCGTATCGAGCCATGATTGATTGTTTCAGTAGGAATATTATTTTTGCCTACTCAGGCAGGAGATGTTCCTAGTGGCGATGCCTCGTCATGAGGGAGGATCGTCCACTCACTTGTATTATATAGAGGAGGAGACCTTTAGGGAGGTGGTGATACCACTTGATTCGATTCTAGTTGTTAGGGAGTTCGCTGACGTATTTCAGGATATTCTGGGATTACCTCCTAGTAAATAGATAGACTTTGTTATCGATTTGATGCTGGGCACTCGGTCGATAGCCCGCGCACCTTATCGTATGGCTCTAGTGGAGATGAGGGAGCCACGGGATCAGATAGAGCAACTGTTGGGTTAGGGGTTTATTCATAGGAGTACTTCACCGTGGGGTGCTCCTGTATTGTTCGTTAAAAAGAGGGATGGATATTTGAGGTTGTGTGTAGATTACCGGGAGTTGAATAAGGTCACGATACGGATTATGTATCCATTACCCTGAATCGATGACTTATTTAACCAGTTGAGAGGAGCCGCCTTCTTCTCAAAGATTGACTTGAGATTGGGATACCATCAATTGCGTATCAGGGAGTAGGACGTCTCGAAGACTGCCTTCTTGACGAGATATGGTTCCTACGAGTTTAGGGTTATGCCTTTTGGCCAAACCAACACCCAACCTTGTTCATGGACTTGATGAATATAGTGTTCAGAGAGTTCCTAGATCAGTTCGTCATCGTCTTCATTGATTACATTCTGGTTTACTCTCAGACAGAGGAGGAACATGCCGACCATATGAGACAGGTTTAGCAGACGCTGCATCAGAACGAGTTGTATGCAAAATATGAGAAGTGTGGGTTTTGGCTGAAGGAGGTTCAGTTTTTGGGACATATCATTTCATACAGGTGGATATCTGTTGATCCGGAGAAGGTATTAGCGGTGAGGGAGTGGGGACAGCCCACGACACGGATAGAGATACGTAGTTTCTTGGGCTTAGCAGAATACTACAGGAGGTTTATTCGATGGTTCTCAAAGATAGAGGGTCCTTTGACACATCTGACTCGCAAGGGTGTACCATTTATCTGGAGTGATGCCTGTCAGTTGGCATTCGATGAGTTAAAGGACAAGTTGACCTCAGCACCGGTGTTAGCATTACCCAGGCCGAGAATGGAGTATCTAGTATACACTGATGCGTACCTGCTAGGACTTAGGCGTAAACTGCAGTAGGAGAGTCAGGACATAGCTTATGCTTCCCATAAGCTCAAGCCTCACGAGAAAAATTACCCCACCCAAGACTTGGAGTTAGCGACAGTCGTGTTTGATTTACGGATTTGGAGACATTATCTCCTGGGGGAGAAATTTCATTATTCACAAACCACAAGTCCCTTCAGTACCTCTTCACATAAAAGGAGCTGAATATGCATCAACGCCGATGGCTCGAGTTCGTGAAGGATTATCAGTTCGATATCCAATACCAACCAGGAAAGGCTAACGTCATAGCAGATGCATTGAGTCGTAGACCAGTAGGTGAGGTGGTCGGGGTGTGGAAAGCAAAGTGGAAGGAGTTGGGACATCAAGACGCAGTGTCCCAATCATTCATGTTTGTGATGACAGTTACGCCCGAAATTATTACGAGGGTGATACAGGCCCAGGCAGCAGACCCATTTTGTCAGGAGCAGATAGTACGATTGTTAACAGAGGGGGCCGAGTCTTATACCGTTAGTTCAGACGGGGGCTTAAGCTTCAATGGAAGGTTAGTTGATCCTGAGGTGGAGGACTTGTGACACGAGGTAATGACAGAGTCGCACGGGTCGCGATTCGCGGTGCATCTTGGTGGGGATAATATGTACCAAGATATGAGCCGACAGTAGTGGTGGAGTGGAATGAAGAGAGATATTGCTGAGTTCGTTTCGAAATGTGCCACTTGTCAACTAGTAAAGGTGGACCATCAGAGGCTGGTAGGACTTTTACAACCATTAGATATTCCTATGTGGAAACGGGAGAGCATTTCCATGGACTTCATCACGGGATTACCTACATCATCGAGAGGTCACTACTCCATATAGGTGATCGTGGATAGGTTGACAAAGGTTTCCCACTTTCTGCCAGCCCGGACAGACTACACTACGGGATAGTATGCCCAGATCTTTATAGCTGAGATAGTGAGACTCCATGGGGTGCCTCTTAATATCGTGTTCGATAGAGACAAGATATTTGTGTCACGATTTTGGGAGAGTTTCTAGGAAGCCATGGGAACGGAGTTAAGATTGAGTACAACCTATCACCCGCGGACAGATGGGAAGACTGAGCGGACGAATCAGATGTTGTGTATATGCACCCTAGACTTTGGAGGTGGTTGGGAGCAGTATCTTCCACTGGTGGAGTTTGCCTATAATAACTCCTATAAGTTCACTATCGGTATGGCTCCATTCGAGGCATTGTACGGTAGACCTTGTCGATCCCTATCATGTTGGCTAGAGGTAGGGGATAACAAACTCCTTGGGCCGGAGGTAATTCAGGATACTTCGACGAGGATAGAGATGATACGGATCTGCATTTGCATAGCTGAGGACCGACATAAGAGTTATGCCGATGCTAAGAGGTCCTTTCGAGAGTTCAATGTGGGGGACCAAGTGCTGCTCAGAGTGTCTCATATGAAGAAGATTATGAATTTTGGTAAGAAGGGGAAGTTGGTACCAAGATATATGGGGACATTTCCTATCATTGAGCGAATTGGGCCAGTCGCTTATAGACTTGGGTTACCAGAACACTTACACAGGGTCCATGACGTGTTCCATATTTCCTCACTTAGAAAATATCATCGAGATCATTTAGCCCATACTTACATTATTTTAGAGGATATTGATCTATAGCCAGATAGTTCCTATGAGGAGGGGGCGGTTTCTATTCTAGACCATAGCGAAAGAAAATTGATGTCGAAGATAGTACCGTTAGTACGTGTTTAGTGGCGGCATCATAATGCCGAGGAGTCTACCTAAGAGTGCGAGGATGAGATGCGCGAGTGTTATCCAGAGTTATTTTTTCCAGGTATATTTTATTTTTGAATTTCGGGAAGAAATTCTATTATTAGGGGGGAAGTATGTAATACCCCGTAATCTTATTGATTTTATTTAATGGGACTAATTAAATTAAATGGGAATTAATTGGAAATTAATCCGGACTTAAATACTAGCGAGACGTGAGTTGGTATTTGATTATGATGATAATGTTGAATATTACCGGGTATATATGGTAATATATGATTATTGGATTTATTAAAATTGTCGCGAGTCATAAATACGATAATTCGGGAAATTAAGTTGGGACGCGCGTGTCAGTCGCGTCAGTAGTTAATTTAATTAGATTTAAAATTAAATTATAATTTTATCATCCGTATGGTCATTTTCAGTGTGCCAACGTGTCCGGAGGGATCGAAATAGTCAAAAAATACTAGCCGGGGGTTTAGTTTGCGTCCCGGGGCAATTCTAGGCCAAATTGGTAACCCGGGAGGGTATTTTAGTCATTTTAATTTTTAAGGAATTTTGACCCACGAATTTTAGGCCTTAATTATTAGCCAAATGAGGTCCATTAGGGCCATTATCTGTCAAAAATCAAGAAGTTGGCAACGCGAGAAAGAGGAGAAGTTACAGGAGGGTTATAGAGCCATAACCACCAACCAACACCACTTTCCGCCGGAATTGTGACTAGAGAGAGAGAGAGAACCAACCTTTAACATCACCAGAAGATTATAACCTCAATTCCAAGGCAAGTGATTTGATTTCATTAAGTTTCAGCGAATAAATCATCCATGCTAGTGTAGGATTTGATGATAGCCTTGAATAATGATGAAAACTCATGAAATTTGGAGAAAAAACCTAAATCTTTGATAGGATTTGCATGTAGATTAGTTCTGGAAGTATATCAGTAACCAAATCATAACCTTAAATGAATTAAAAATGGATTTAAGAAGATATATATGATGGTTCTTGAAGATAATAGAAAAAATAGGTTTTTTTTGTTAATATGAAGATTTGATCCAAGAAAGGCTAATGATTGATGATTTAAAAGTTTTGGAACGTTAAGAATCATGTAAGTAGGTTGTATAATGACGCCATATATTAGTATTAGATTTTCACACCATGTAATGAAGTTTTGGAACAAATATGGGACTGAAAAACGAAGAAACCCATAGCCTCACCTGCTTGATCGGTCGATTGACATTCATAGGTCGATCGATCGATCGATGATCAGGCTCGATCGATCGATCCCCCAAGAAATGGTGACTTTTTCCCCTTTTGATTTTAAGTGTGTTCGACCATCGAATGTTATTGTTGGGGATTATGTGAATGCATTAGGATTTGAAGGAGACCAGTAGGGATATTTAATTGAACCCGAAATATATTAGAATTGGGTTGGAATGTAGCGTTGAATTTTCAAGTGTCCATCGAGTAATTTCCTAATTTATGATATGAGAACGTGATTTAAATTCTTAGGAGTGAGAAGTTAGGATTTGGGACATAAATAAGGAGTTAAGAGTACTGAATTAATATGTGGGAAAAGTAGGAGGCTTAGTAACCTCTTCGGTTAGGTTTAAGTACTCGAAACTATACGACGTGAGACGTATCTGCGCAATATATTATATATCATCCAGAATTATAATAGTGTACGAATTGGAGTAATGGTATAGGGCTGAGAACATACCTTTAATAATATAACAAGTTATCTAAGTTGTGTGAATGCTTAGTAAATGAATTATTGTGTGTATGACATACCTACCATACTTGCTATCACGGGAGGTCGGCTTTCGAAATAGGGCCATCTATTCTTTGTGTGCCTACGGGGGGATCGAGATTGGTACCTTAAGGACATAGGGATGTGAATGGATTATTTGTGAGTTAATAAGTCAGCTAACCATGGGAGAGTAGGTATGTGCGTGACCCATGGGTATGTGAACTATGTACGCCTCTAATATGTGTGATTTTGCTTATTGAAATGGTTCCTGAGAGATTCGAAACACATAGTCCTTATGTACGTAATGTACCAGGATTCGATAACAGAGTATGTGTGCATCGTATGTTAGCCTAGAGGTGCTCTATTTGTATATTTGTGCTGAGAATAATATACTTGTAATTATAACGGACTCTTTGTTAAAGTGTGAATATAAATTATTGAGACATTTGGAATGGGAGTTAAAAATGATAATTTCCTATCATAAAGGTTATACATTAATCCGAACAATGAAAAGGTGAGATACGCGAAAGATATATTAGAATGTTATGAATAAACCCCCATATTATAATGTGAGGACAAGAAGTGGTACAGACTAGTTAGATAGCGGCATAACTAGGACGGGTTAAGGATATATGTTAGTCGTGCACATTAGTTGAGGGGTGAGGAACTCGTGTGAGAGGACGTAACTAACATGTATATATTATTCACTGTTTAATGCAATTAAACACTTGCTATTTTTAAACTGTTTTCACCTCGGGCTCTGACCCGTTTGCTTTCAAATCTTTCTTTTTGTAAAACCTTTTAGGTGCCCAGCAACAAGGACGCCAAGCATAGGAGTTCCATCCCATTGACGTGCTGTAGCTGCTGTGGAAGTTATAGGATCTCGGCAGTAGACGCCTCCACACTTTGCATTTGATTCTATTTTTGGGTCATTCATCTATTAGGGCATGTCACCCATTTTCATTTAGAGACAACTTTCTCATACTTTCAGTTCCATTTGAGTTTTGGAGTTATTTAATTATTCAGACTTTGTAATGGGTTTTTATTCAGTATTTGGATTATTCAGGGGAGTGTTAATCCAGACTCATTTATTATTCCATTATTATTTCCATTTTGATTGTGACGTGGATGTGGTATAGTTAGCTTATAATTTAATTGGTTGCATGTTAATTTAATTTAATAAAATTTGGCAACTCACTTTTTAAATATTAGGTGGTTAGTAATTGCTTAATAATGTTTTCCACAGTGGTGCTATGAACTGAACCAACTTGGCATTTTGTACTTATTTGAATAAAAGGAGTAGCTACCTGATATTTAATTAGTCGGGGTGTCACAGAATGTTAAATGCATAACATTCCAACTTCAATACACGTGGTTTCAATTATACACAATTTTACCCAAAACCTAAATTTCAGAGCTCGACGCCCATAAATGGCGGAGAAATGATCCCAACCCTTTAAATAAGGACAATACATAAATAAAACTAATTAAAACAACTAATTACTAAAGAAAACAAGAATTAAACAACCAACAACTAATTAAGAAGCATGGAAATGAAAGACAAAGCAAGAAATAAAGGAAATAAATCTTGGATTAAACAAAGAAGATGATGAATAGTACTTACAAAGTGGGTACAAAGAGGAAGGAGGAGTGGGGAGCTCCACAAAATTCCCCAAAGTCTTCTAACCTTAAAAACTAAGAAAAAAGAGTTCCTTTCGGATCTCAAAATGAAGTCCCAACTTAATAGGATGTTGTTGGAAACGTAGACCCCCAATTTTAAATTTTTAAATAATAATTTCCTAAAGTGTGGAATAGGATGGTTCAACACAACACACAAACAATAAATTTTATTTTTATTAAATTAAAATTAATCTAAACTTAAAGTGAAATTAAATTTACCAACTAATAAATTTTCATTTAAACCAACTTAATTTAACCCAAGTCCTAAATATTTTCCTAACAAGATTAATTCATTTTACACAAATTGGGCTAAACCAAATTTTACCAAATTATATTAATGACTTGAATTAAATTAATCCAAATTTCACCCAAATTGATTTTTGCAACAAATTAAACAAGAGTAGTGAATTAAACCATATTTTATCTTTTAGTCTTAAGCATGTGTTTTAGGTGATTTACAGGATAAAATAAATTCACAACACACTACGCTGCGATGTATAAGGAAAATCCAAATGGGAAAAAACCTCGGACGACCCTAGCCTTAAGTTCACTAAGTACGGAATTTTATAAATTCAAGACAGATGACTTACACAACTCAACTAGACTCCTTCAAGCCCCTGACGCGTCTTCTTGTACCAACCTCTGCTTAGCCGATAATCCCGGACTCCACCGAAATCTTGGAATCCACCAATGAGGCCTTTGGACAACCGTCAACCCGCACCCAAAAACCTTTCTCCGAGTGGGAACACCGGAGCAACAAATAAGTCTTCTTCTTTAAGAGATGTAGAAGTAAACTCAAACAACTCTTCAAATGGTAGAGTAGAACCCGGTGCCAAACATAACTCCAAGCAAGATATATGTATAGATGAAGAACTTGGAATCTTTAAACATAACAAATGAGTGTATACTTTTGTGTTTTGGAAGTATTTAGGCCATCTAAATTAAACACACAAAAGGGACTTTTCTAAACATTAATTTTCTCTCTCAATAGCTCTCAAAATTAGGTGAAAAGTCTATTAAAAAATTTGGTCCCGAAGTGGTTAAAAACTGTCAAAAGAAAGTGGGGACAAAGTAGTGGGAAAATGCCAAAAATTGTCAAAAATCGTTCCCGCCTGAAATCTCGTTCGAACGACTTTCGTTCAAACGACTTTTTCGTCTCATAAAAAAATATTTTAAATAAAATTACACCCATTAAAAATTATTCCAAGCCTCCTACAGATACATAATGTGCATTCATACCTTTTGTAGACTTGAAATATGAACCGTTGAGGATGCAAAACTAGGCACTATATAAACCTGACACTTTGATATCTTCACTTTGAAATACTGGCCGCTACGTCTTCAACTTAAACTTCAAACGTCATCGGCTGGAGGATACTCAATATTACTATCCTATGACTCAAATGTTTTTGTCCGGAATTGATCCAACACTATATAAGACTCAATTGAAAATTTCTGTCCTTACAAATCTCCCCCTTTGGCTATTCCGGGACAAAAACAAAATAAAAATCCTAAAGGGGCGTCAAGCTCAACTATACTAAAAAGCATCCCACCCAAAAAAATTACAATGTTTGACTCAAAACCCAAGGATGACTATTGCCGATATAAAGTTGCCGCTAAAAAAAAATCAGGCACACTTAAGGAAAACATTAAACGCATAGGGAATATCAAAATAGTAAATGCAATGAAAATAAATACTCCCCCTAAATTAATTCTCCCCTTTTTATCTAACAAAGACCTACTTAGAAAGACGACTCCCCCTAAGTTAAATCTCCTAAATTAAAGGTTTAGATACCACTTCTCCCCCTTTTTGTTGAGGAATAGACAAAGGTGATAGAATTAATTAAATACTCATTACTCCCCCAATGTAACTAAGTACCATGTCTCCCCCTAAAAACTACATAAGGGATATAAATATGGGAAGGCAAGTAAACAAGATGGTGCATAAGGTGATAAGAACATGAATCATATGGGAATAAATAACAAGAACTATAAATAGATTCCAATTTATGATGCGAAAAAAATAATACCAATTTGTCAAATAAGATACTAAGAATGTGATATCAAACAAAATACGATACCAATTATGAATTAGAAGCATAGATGGACTAGCAAGCAAGGAAAAGACTCAAAAAGATAAAAAAATACCATATATATGTATACAAAATGAATATCACTAACGTACATGCACATATACATAGGTATAAACACCACACATGACACAAAATACATTAATATTTTCAAACTCATATGAAAAAAAATGTGTCCAAATACATGTGGTAAACATAAGTGTAGGTGTGTGAACTAGTAACAATTAAATTTCGACCCAATCACTTAAAACATGTTTATGGAGTTCCCATTTGATTGCAAAATTTTATCACATTTAGATATAGCCTCAGGTGACAATATAAATTGAACTCAATGAACAAACATACACAATGCACATAAGCCTAGAATTTTGATGATTCTACAAATCAATAGAGTCATGACAATAAAAGCTTAACTAGGATTCAAAGTCATTGTGCAAACCCGTTAATATATCCAACCAAACTCCTCATAATTTTTCTTTTCTTTTCTTTTGAACATATTAACTAAACTATTTTTCGCCTTGGAAAATATTCTTTTTAATACTTCATTTTAAGGCCTAAAAGTCAATGGTGGCTTTTTACTCAAATAAATTTTGTCTTTTGCAACCCGATTCCATTGAAAAACAACTACACCGGATAAACATATTTTTTTTTATTTTTTTAAAAACTTGGAAACGATTATTATATGCACAAATCCTCCATAGTCATAGAAAAATGTAAATGAATAAATTGATGGGAGAACATCTCACTTAGCTCAAATATACATGTGACGATTAAATTTCAAGTGTGCTCGTGCATGTATTAATTGAGGCATATAAAAATAGAATCCATTAAGCAACACAAAATTCAACTACTCCATGCATGCATGACAAAGGACATTTTAAGGATTGATAATCTTAACCAAAAGTTCTAGCCACATGGAAGTGAAAAGGAAGGGGTTCAAACACAAGTATATACCATATAAAGTGTGTCAAACTAAAATACACACACAAAAAAATCTTTTTGAGTTTTTGAAACTTTTTAACCAAACACAAAAAAGTATTTACTCAAAAGACAAACAAAAATCATTTGTATTTTTCATTAAGCCTAAATTACTAGAAAGGTAAAACACAAATGATAGACAAAATCTTTTTTTATTTTTCATTTAATGCAAACTAAAATGAAAGAACTATAATACAAAAGATAAACAAAAATAATAATTCTAGCATGATATATGTGATAAAGTAATTACTAAAACATGATAAAATGCATACAACAAGCAAGGATATATGATATAAAGTACAAAAAGCTAGAGTATGCAAACAACTAACACATTCAACCTTTAGATTTAGCAAGGGAGGTATCGTGTGAAAGTAAACGAGAATAAAAAATCCTATTTTGTAAAGCAACCAAGTCAGCTCTCCTAACCCAAACTAATGAAGATTGACACTCTCGGAATTTTGGGATCTTAGCTACCATGGTTACCTTACCTTTGGATTTCCTAGAATTTTTTTAAGATCAAAATAAAACTTCCTAAGATGACCTTTTCGACCACAATGTGAGCAAGTAAAGACTAGTCGAAAAGTAATATTTAAGGATTGACCTTTAGAAGTGTTCCGAGGTGATTCTCTCAAAAACATTGGTTTTGGATTTATTAGTGGAATCGTTACAAGAATCGAAGCCTAAACCACAAGTGTCCTTTTTGACTTGGACATTTCCTAATATTTCATCTAATTTAGCGGACCTACATTCCAAATAAAATTTGACCTCACTAGAGTATCTCAATTTTTCTTCCAACTTCTAAATTCTAGACTCTAGAAAAACATTCCTCTCTTAAAACATAAGAAGCTCCTTTTTCATTGATTCCATTAAACCTCTAAGGGTATCTCTCTCGCCTTCTACATATTCAAGCTTCTCACAAAGAGCTCTTTCACGTGTCCTAAGGTCATCAACCAACGCACTCTCATCAACGACCTTGGCACGATCCTTTAAACTAGCTTCTAACTTCAAATTTGATCTTTTTAATTTAATAGATTCTTCATATAATTCTCTAAATGCAAATTGAAGTTCACTCTCATCAACTTCCTCATCACTTTCACTCTCTCTCTCTCTCTTCTCCATTCTCACTACCATAATTGTTTCAGGATTCACAAACAAAGGCTTCAAAAGATTCATGTAAATGTATATCTTCATGGGAAGATTCATTATCGGTGCTCACATGACTTGCCATGAACGCGGTAAAGTTGCGATCATTGGGGGAATTGGGTCCCTCTTCGTTTTCACTTTCATCACTACGGGTGGCATTATAGAAATTGGTTGTTTACCTTCTCTCCTTAGTTTAGTGGGGCACTCTCTTTCCTTATGTACAAAACCCTCACAACCATAGCACCTATTTGACTCGTCCTTATTAAGATTTTCATTATAAGATTTAGAGATCTTTTCGACCTTGTCATGCTTAGAATTTTTAAATTTCTTAAAATCATTTTTAAACTTATCTTTATTAAATTTAAGAAGTTTTTTAAATTTCCTAGCAAACATAGCCATGTCCTCCAAGTCACTATCACTCTCATCAATAACAACTTGGTTTTCCTCCTTTTGGGCTTTGAAAGCAATGCCCTGATCTATTTTCCTTTCATTTTTAGAGGGAAACATATCTAGCTCACAGGTTTGCAAATCACCTACTAATTCCTCAAGTTTGGTAGAGTGCAAGGTGGGTAAAGAATTTAAAATGGTCACTTTAGGGATAAATCTCTCGGGTAGGGACCTTAAAATTTTCTTTACTAATCGGTCGTCGGGTATTTTCTCTCCCAAATTAAATGATGAATTAAATATATCGTAAAGTTTAGAATAAAATTGATCAAAGGTTTCATTTTCAAGCATTTTGATGGTTTCAAATTGAGTGGTGAGGTTTTGGAGTTTTGAAGCCTTAACGACACTAGTTCCCTCGTGAGCGAGTTGTAATATATACCAAGCTTCCGTAGTGGTTTCTCTCGTCATGATACGTTGGAATTCATCCGGTGTGATCGCGCTAAATAAGGTATTTAAACCTCGAAAATTAAAATTAGCAAGTTTAAATTCATTCTCACTCCATCTATCTACGGGTTTGGGGACACGCTCATTTTCTATCAAACATGTGGGTGGGGACCACCCGTTAACAACTGACAACCAAACCCTCTCATCGATAGGCTTTAATGTCTATTTCATACGTGCTTTCCAATACGCGTAGTTGGAACCATCGAAAATAGTAATTTTGAAAATGGAAAAAAATTCCATTTTTAACCAAAAATATTTAAAAGGACCTTAACGCAATAAATTAGGGCTCCGGCTCTGATACCACTTGTTGGAAACGTAGACCCCCAATTTTAAATTTTTAAATAGTAATTTCCTAAAAGTGTGGAATAGGATGGTTCAACACAACACACAAACAATAAATTTAAATTTCTTTGAAATTAAAATTAATCTAAACTTAAAGTGAAATTTAACCAACTAATAAATTTTTCACTTAAACCAACTTAATTCAACCCAAGTCCGAAATATTTACCTAATAAGATCAATTCATTTTACGCAAATTAGGCCAAACCAAAATTTACCAAATTATATTAATGACTTGAATTAAATTAATTCAAATTTCACCCAAATTAATTTTTGCACCAAATTAAACAAGAGTAGTGAATTAAACCATATTTTATCTTTTAGCCTAAGCATGCATTCTAAGTGATTTATAAGATAAAATAAATTCACAACACACTACGTCGCGATGTACGAGGAAAATCAAAATGGGAAAAACCTTGGATGACGCTAGCCTTAAGTCCACTAAGTACGAAATTTTACAAATACAAGACAGATGACTTACACAACTCGACTCCAATCCTTCAAGACCCTGACGTATCTTCTTATACCAAGTTATGCTTAGCCGACAATCTCGAACTCCACCGAAACCTTGGAATCCACCAGTGAGGACTTTGGACAATCGTCAACTCGCACCCAAAGCCTTTCTCCGAGTGGGAACGCCAGAGCAACAAATAAGTCTTATTCTTTAAGGGATGTAGAAGTAAACCCAAACAACTCTTCAAACAGTAGAGTAGAACCTGGTGCCAAACATAACTCCAAGCAAGATATATGTATAGATGAAGAACTTGGAATCTTTAAACATAACAAATGAGTGTATACTTTTGTGTTTTGGAAGTATTTAGGCCATCTAAATTAAACACACAAAAGGTACTTTTATAAACACTAATTTTATCTCTCAATAGCTCTCAAAATTAGGTGAAAATTCTATTAAAAAATCTGGTCCCGAAGTGGTTAAAAACTGTCAAAAGAAAGTGGGGACAAAGTAGTGGGAAAATGCCAAAAATTGTCAAAAACCGTTCCCGCCTGAAATCTCGTTCGAACGACTTTTTCGTTCAAACGACCCTTCAAACGAAAATTCAGTGTTAAAAAGGGAAACTCGTTGGCAAAAAACTCATTCGAACGACAATTGCAAACGAAAGTCAGAATGTGCATTTTTCATTTTAAGCTAATAAAAATCTATTTTAAATAAAATTACACCCATTAAAAATTATTCCAAGTCTCCTACATATATATAGTGTGCACTCGTACCTTTTGGAGACTTGAAATATGAACCGTTGAGGACGCAAAACTAGGCACTATGTAAACCCGACACTTTGATATCTTCACTTTGAAATACTGGCCTCTACGTCTTCAAATTAAACTTCAAACGTCATAGGCTTGGAGGATAATCAAGATTACTATCCTATGACCCAATGTTTTTGTCCGGAATTGAGCCAACACTACATAAGACTCAATTGGAAATTTGTGTCCTTACAGATGTTTATCGATAAGTACCCAACCAAGAACCCACTTAAAAATACAATTTTACAAACATTTAGACATTCTGAATCAATTCGGGTCAATTTCGAATTGATTTGGAACTAGACAGTCCCATTCCCGCTCCGATCCAATTCTCGGTACATCACACAAAATGGCTATAACTTCTTCATACGAAATAAAAAATGATCCCTGGTCGGAACCGATACGAAGATAATTTCAATTATGTGCATGATTATGTTTTGAAACCCTCCAAATTGTGTAGTATAAAATTACCAAAATGCCATTGAAGTAGAAGAAAATGCCAAAACTTTTCAAAAATGATCATAACTTCCACATTTGGGGTTAGAATGACGCAAGATCAGTGGCCTCACGAAGATAATTTGATAGTATACATGTTGGTGCTTTTATACCATACAATATAGGAAGTTTGAAAAGACCAAATTTCCCTTGAAGTTGCATGTTGCAGCGAAACTTTCCCAAAATGTGACCAAACTTCACGCTACGCACTTTAATACCTATAAAATCTCAATTATACCTCGCAAAGCATATAAACATATATAAAAGAGGTTGTCTGGTTAATGAGCATAAATATAATAATTAAGGTACCCGAAAGGGCTAAAATTCATAAGTAAAAAGGGTAAATAAATGCAATATTCGTGGCGAGTCACACCCCCCAACTTACACATTGCTAGTCCCTAGCAATGAAGTGAAAAGAAACCAGATAAGAAAAAAAATACCAAAATGGGAGTAAATATGTACAAAGGATAAAGGCCACTTTCGCGGGTGAACGATAGCATTTAGCATATGCAATAAGTCGTTAAACCCCTAGGTTACCCTAGTGGATGAATATTGTCTCGTGCGAGTTTTCAGGGATGAAACTCACAAACATCAAAGTTTACTCAAAATATGCCCAATCAATCAAAAATACATGCTCAACAATAAAGAAAGGGATTTTAACATGTTATAAGAAAAGTGAATGAATTCACACAAAAGTCCATAGTTATTAACATTATAGAACGAACTTCATCGAATTGAAACCTTAAAAGTGGGAGGGGAGCGAGCACATGAAAAGTATGATTTGGCAAAAACATATATAAACCAGATAAATGTTATAGTGTGAATAAATATCAATCCTCACTGGATATTACACTCAATAAATGAAAGCACTCAGAACAGGAGGTAATACGCGGGACATGCGGTCATAAAGAGTAAATGGAAATGGAAACTTGGCCGAATACATGTCACAACTGAAAAACGCTGTATATAAAATGAAAAACATGTAATCTCAATGAAAGATATCGCCATCAAAAGAGGCGAAATGCATTTTCACAGATTATCGTAATTATTTAGACTTTTAAATAAAATTCACCCTAGGATCACATGGACCTTATAGGGTTGTAATGTAGGCTTAGGGTTAAGGCTATGAAACGAAGGGTGTATATAAATATTCAAAGGTGTTCGGGAATGAAAACTCTGGGTAATGGAAAATTATGAGCAAATTCAAAATTGGAATAAAATATCCATAAAAAACATCGAATATAACATTGGAGAGAGAGTAAAAAAAGGTTATTGAACACTATATACAACATATACAACTTTCTCTTTCTTTTATTTTTCTCTTGTTTTCTTTTATTTTTCTTTTGTTTTTTTGCTTTTTCTTTTCTTTTCCACTTTTCCTTTTTCTTTTTTTTTCACTCTCACGTGCTTAATTGCAACCACGTAACACAAACATAATTCAATACCAAGTATCATTCCAAACATATGTATGGAAGGTGATAAATGTGGTTTATAACTCCAATGTGGAGTTGGTTATGGGATTTTGGGTTATGATACGAAAGGCTATATTGTAATACCCCGTATTTTTGATGACTTTTAAAATGGGATTAATTTGAATTAATTGTGGAAAAATTGAAAATTAATCCGGATTTAAATATTACTCGTGAGTAAAGTAATATGTGATTTATGTTGACTATTACTTGGTGATTAAAAATAATATATATGAATATGACTTTACATATGATTATAATTTTATAAATTGTCGCGAGAGACGAATATGACAATTATGATAATTAAGTTGAGACGCACGTATGAATTGTGTCTGGACTATATTTTAGTGAAATGAAAAGTAAAATATTTTTATGTCATCCAAATGATCGTTTTGACTGCACCAAAATGTCCGGAAGTGTTTCAATAGTAAAAAAGCCTACTTTAGTGTTTGATCTGGGTCTCGGGGCATCTTTAAGCCGAATAGACACCCCGCAAGGGTATTATAGTCATTTTACATGGGAAGTGAATAGTACCCACGAAAATTGAAGATTATTTATAAGTTTAAAAAAGTGGTAGATTCATAGTTTATTCACAAAAATTAGAGAGAAAGCTATTGAGGAGAGAGAGAGACTTCTTTAGGAGAAGAAGAGTTCTTTGGGGAAAACTAAGGGGCTAAGAAACACCTTGCACCACCACCACCACTAGAGGTTGATCGGAAAAAGGAAGAAGGAGTTAGAGAACAATATTTTCCAACGGTTCAGACCTACGAATTAGAGGTAATTGATTAATTACTGGAAGTTCTAGCATGTATTTTGTCCATGTTAGGTTGTTTAGAAAATTCTGAAAAGTTATATGAATTAAAATTCTTTTGATGAATCCTTGAAATGAGAATTATGAAGGATAAATCTCTTCTTAAATATGTGGTTTAAATCATAAAAGTTGGTGAAAGAAAATCCGGGATTTTTATGTAGTTCTTGGAGAAATAATAAAAGAAGGATTTTCTAAAAATTTGGAGAATTGGCTTGTATAATCCAAACCTATTGATGTTCTAGAATTATTTAATAACTGGAAATCGTTTATATATGTTTCCATATCATGTAGAATAAATTATGAGGAGTTTGGGACTTTAAAACATATGAATTGAGGATTGAAAATTATTAAACCTGTAGACAAGTTTATGCATAATCCCTAATACCTTTTTGATTGATCAATCGACCGACCCTTCCCTTCGATTGATCGACCCCTCCTGGATTTTGATCATGGTTTTGTTTTAAGGTTTGATTAAATCCCATCTTGTATAAATCTTTTTTGATGACTAATTGAATAAATTGGGACTTAGAGAAGGGCAATAGGGTATACTTAAGACCCAGAAAATGTTATTTTTATATGGATAAAATGGGAGGAAATTAACGTGTATGAATTAATTCGTTACGGTGGCAAAATAAATAAATATATATATGTATTTAAATCAAATAGAGGAGGATTTAAGGTTAGCACCAGTAGTAAGAGAATTATTATTATCGGAATAACCTTAGGATTATGTGGGATTAACCCTAATAGGTTAAATAAAAGGGTTAAGTTTGAATTAGGGATTATCGAGTAATAAACCTAATTTAAGATGATTTTAATTTAGAGAAATTCGAATTACATGGACTTGTAGGTCGTGAGTGATTACCTACTGAATTTATATGAGAAATAAATGAGTACCCTTCGAGTGATGAGAGAAACTCGTGAATATAATTTTAAAAGTAGAGTCATAATCTGTAAATATGTAGAGTATGTGAGATAAAATACTACATATGGAAATGTTTATATGGGTTGTGCGTGTGCCCTATTGTTATTACATGTAGGTAGGGTGAATACCTATATTATTTATATTGTGTGTATAACATACCTACGATGATTGCTATCGAGGTGGAGTTTTCGCGTTGTGCACGGTCTTATCTCGATCGAACCCATTTGGTGGGATTTAGATTCGTACACTGAGTATAAGAACTTGGTATGTTCTATCATGATGAATGATAGTTTCGACGATTGAATGGGAGCGTAGGTATGTGCGTGACCCATTTAACTAGGGAATATTCTCTCCTCCAACATTTGTGTTATGAGATTGATGGTTCGTGAGAGACGCCGAACCAATTGTCCATTATGCAGTGGGTGATGCAACAGGACATGATAGCAAAGTATGCATGCACCGCAGCTGTGTCTGGGAGGTGACGTGTTGTATATATATAATAGTGTGATGTTTATATATATATATATATATATATATATATATATATATATATATATATATATATATATATATATATATATATATACTGTAACGTAATCTACTAGGCGAGAATTGTAGATTAAACTATATATAGTGATGTAATCTGCTGGGTAAAATTTGTAGATTAACATATATGTACTATAAGATAATCTACTATGTGAAATTGTAGATAAAAATGGATAATGAAATTTGACTTAATTAAGTAAGTGAATACTAAATTCTTAAAGCTGTGGAAGCCTAGTTCATTATAAAGAGAAATGAACATATTTAATTATCACAAGTATTATGTGGGAAATATGGGGAAATGGATATGGGATAGAATCATAAGTGAGAATCCTTAAATTGGGAGATAATAAGGTACGTTAGGCGTGCACACTACATGAGAGGTGAGAATTCTCAAGCGATATCCCGAGCATCTGACATGTATATAATACCTGCTTAATTGCATTTTTTAAGCTCTTGCTAATTTAAAAAAATCTTTTACAATTGGGCTCTGACTCATTTCCTTGCATATTCTCTTCTTTATTGTATATTGTACATCAGGTATCTGGGATGTCGGCATAGAATATGGATATCTTGACGGGGTATAGCTGCTATTGAAGAGGCAGATTTGTCTAGACGCTTTCATTTAGTTGATTCACACATCTGTAGTGTTTATTCTCATGTAGGGCATGTCGCCTAGGATTTAGTTATTTCATTTCCATTCTAGACGATTGTAGTCATTTATGTCCGTACTATTGATTTTGGCTGTATTTGATAGTATTGAAATACATTTTAACTGGAGAGATATTAAAGTTACATTTATTCTGGTTATCTTTAGTTATGTTGTGATGTGATGTTACTTGTGATTATTTCGTATCGTGGAATGGTTTTAATTAAATGAAAAATAGAAAAAAAAAATTGACCCTAGCTTAATTAACTATTATGTGATTTAATATAGAAATATGTTTTTCGACACTGATGCTAAGAATGAACCAACTGTATACTTTATTTTAATTAGGTATATGACTGATCACCCGGTATTTAATTAGGTGGGGTGTCACATATACTAAGGTTCAAAGGGGTTGACTAAGAAAATATATAAGGTGAGGTCCTGACCAATATGGGTGATATAACAAAGATAACCAATGATAATTTCCCAAAGTACGCAATTCTGGAGTCAAAACAACTTTGAAAATCATGCTCAAGTAACACATTTCATAAATGAACTCAATTAATGAACAATCAATGAAAGAATAATGAGATTATCGATGAATTTAACGTTTTCAATGATGAAAGAGTAGTGTATAAACACTCATAAATGAAGTAAAGCACAAAACTCACTCGGTGTAAGTATATACAACGCAACAAAAGATTATCGAGTTATAAAAATCTTAAACCTAATCTATAAAATAAGAAAGGCGCATTTACTCATGGGTTAAAATTTAATTCTTGAAGTTATTCATAATATCAATGATTTGAGGACTAAATTCTAATAACTTCTAAAATCGATATCATGCATCATTGAATTGTTTATTGGATCAGGCATTTATTAAAATTTATCATCGAAATCAAAGGTAAAATGCCCAACAAAGGATAAAAAAGAAAGAAAATATTTTTGAACATTTTCAATTTTTCAACACGAGAATGCTTAGTAACTAACATGTCATCAAATCAATGGAATAAAACAAAATAATGGGAAGAACAACCCACACCCCCTAACTTAAATGTTGCATTGTTCTCAATGCAAATTAATAACACAACATAAAGAGAGGAAAATAAGGATATTACTCACAATGGAGCGATCCCCGATAAGTACGAGTCCATTGAATCTATAAATCATGTTAGTAACAAGCATAACAAAACGAATAATAAAAAGTTTAACTAATTACACAAGACATCAATTAAAAAGAAAGAAAAAAAGAAAGAAAGAAAAACTAACTATTTACAACCTACAATTTTAACTTCTAACTAACTATACACTAGAAGTCAAAATTTTTTAGGATCCACCCAAAATACGATTTGGATTTGATGGATCGATGGTGGAACCTCCCTTGCATGCATTCCTCCCAAAAAATAAGAATTTCGTTTAAGAACGGAAAGCATGTGTAAGGCGTAAGAAATAATCCATCACCAATTAAAAATTTGAGAGGGGTGATGGGGGATTTGGATACTAAGGTTGACAAGACCAGATTGATATCAAAAAAATTAAAATCACATCCACAAGGTTTTTCAATTGGAAAGGGAGCTCGGGGCAAGTGCGAGTGAAAATCCCATGAGATGAAGAATCTCAAAATAACATTCCCATTCAAGAATCAGATCAAAGTCCTCAAGACTTTCATCAAATTCTTATGATAAATTTAATTGTTCGAAAATTATAAGGAATAAAGGAAAGGAAGGACCATAAACCTCAATACAATTGGAAGAATTAATAATAGGTTGAAATTCAAAAGTGCTTGGATAACTCTCGATTATTTCTTCTTCAAAAAGGGTGGGGTGAAATGCAAGTTTCAACCGGACTTTGTGAAGAAGAAGAAATAATCTCATCGAGTTGGGCATTTATTTCTAAAGACCAAGCTTTAGAACTTTCGAATTGGTCATTCAATTCCTTAAAAGCTAACTCGTGATCTAACCAACACGAAGACATGACATCGTCTTGGGAGACTTGCTCATAGCTAGATGATTCTCCGCTATCCAAAGTTTCTTCACAAGGTAATGAAGGATAATTTGCAAATTCTTGAATTTCACGCTCAATATTCTCATCTTCAAGAATTTGTGGTCATTCTCGCATAGTCTTGGGAGTGAAACTTGGAAAACTATTCTCATAACAATTAAGGTTATCTAAGGAGTTATAGCGAGACATTTCAAATGAGCCAATTCAACAAAGTGACAAGCACCAAAATTTTAATTTATCGAAACAATTTAGCACAAGTAAAAGAGAAATGGGAAAATAAAGATTACAAATATGAATAAAAGAAATATTATAAAATAGTAAATCAACTACAGTCTATAACAAAACACTCCCCAAAAATGGCGCCATTTTGATCGGGTGCGAACCGCGTGCTCATGTAGAAGGACATTGTCATTGTTTTCGGTTCCCCACCTCAATAAAAAAATCTAAACTATGAATACACTCTTTAAGGGAGTATAGCAATCAGTGCGGGTATAAAAAATCCACAGGGAGTGTTCGAAAGATTTTAATGAATTTAGTACTTCAAGAATAAAAGTGTAAAAGGTGATGGGGTGTAAATGGGAAAAAGGGGGAAAATAAGAAGTTAACTATGCTAAACAATACTAATAAAATGAGGGTAGGATCACATCCCCGCCATGGGCTAAACAATGCGTAGTTAGAATTTCAGTTCGAAAACATTTAACCAAGCATATTTAATTAATTATAAGCATCAAACATGAAGGAATTTAATCCAAAAATGTGAGATAAAATATTTAATAAAAAATGGTCACATGTGGATTAAATTCGAAAATCACAATAAACACTAACATTGCGTGACAAAGAAAGCTAAACGCATAACACTCCAACTTTAATACACGCGGTTTCAATTAAACGCAATTTTATCCAAAACCTAACTTTCGGAGCCCGATGCTCATAAATGGCGAAGAAATGACCCCAACCCTTTAACTAAGGACAATACATAAATAAAACTAATGAAAAGAACTAATTACTTAAGAAAATAAGAATTAAACAACCAACAACTAATTAACAAGCATGGAAATGAAAGACAAAGCAAGAAATGAAGGAAATAAAGATTGGATTGAAAAAAGAAGATGATAAATAGTACTTACAAAGTGGGTATAAACCCAAAGAGGAAGGAATAGAGGGGAGCTCCACAAAAATCCCCAAAGTCTTCTAACCTTAAAAACTAAAAAAAAAGGAAATGTAGACCCCCAATTTTAAATTTTTAAATAATAATTTCCTAAAAGTGAGGAATAGGATGGTTCAACACAACACACAAAAAATAAATTTTAATTTTTTTCAAATTAAAATTAATCTAAACTTAAAGTGAAATTAAATTAACCAACTAATAAATTCTTCACTTAAACCAACTTAATTCAACCCATAAATACCCAACCAAGTACCCACTTAAAAATAAAAATTTATGGACATTCATACATTCCTAATCAATTCAGGTCAATTCCAAAGAAATTTGGGGCCTAGCAATCCCATTCCTGCTTCGATCCAATTATCGGTACATCGAACGAAAGCGACTATAACTTCTTCATACGGAATCGAAATGATGCATGGTCAGAACCGATGCAAAGATAAACAAATTATCTAAATGATTCTATTTTGAAACATTGCAAATTATGTAGTATGAAATTACCAAAATTCCCTTGAAGTAGAAGAAAATCCCGAAACTTTTCAAAAATTATGGTAACTTCCTCATTCGGGGTCATAATGATGCACGGTCAGTGGCCACGCAAACATAATTTGATAATATACATGTTTGTAATTTTATAACAACAAAATTTGGAGTTTGAAAATACCAAATTGCCCTTAAAGTTGCATCTTGCAATGAAACTTTCTCGAAATGAGACCAAATTTCATGTTAAGATCTTTAATACCTATGAAATCTTAATTATACCTCACAAAGAATATAAACATATATAAATGAGGTTGTCTGGTTAATGAGAATAAATATAGAAATTAAGGTACCCGAGGGGGCTAAAATGCGTAAGTAAAAAGGGAAAATAAATGCAATATTCATGGCGAATTAGGTGCCCTAATTATGTTATAAGCAGGGTAATTGAGTTGTAATACCCCACGATTTTGGGACTGAGAAATTTAATTTTTGGGAGAAATAAAATTTTATTTGAATTGGGGGAATTTTAAAATTTGGCAATTGAGGCCTAAAATTTAGGATGTTATAAAGTATGTCGGATGATGATTTTGAGTGCGCCATTGATTCCGGATGGGTCGAGATAGTCAAAATGACTGTCATTGTGTTTTATTTCGGTTCCGGAATATTTTTAAGTTAGTTTGACTTGGATTGGAGTAAACGAGTCATTTAAAGTGCGTATTACCACTTAAAACTGGGATTTATGTTTTAAAGGTTTAAAAGGCTTACGGATCAAGCCAATCTCATTTGTGAGAAAGAGAGAAAACCCTAGAGAGATAAAGAGAAGAGGAAAAGAAAGGAAGAAGAAGAAAGGAAGAAAGATAGAAGGAAAAGCTTGAAGATTTTGGGCCCGTACGCGATTTCGGGGATGATTCCACCTCTACAATTTTGAGGCAAGTGTTTAATGTTGTTAAATATTTCATTTGTGTATTTCATTTCATAATTTGTGGATAAGAGAAATGAATTTTGGGATTATATAAGAAAACCTAGTTTTTGGGTATTTTAACTTGAATTTGATGTTTAAACTTGGGATTGATGATATTTATGTTGACGAGATGAGGGTAGGTTGGGTTTTGATGGGAGGAAAATGATTGGATTAAAATATTGGGGGTTAGTTGATGAGATTTGTGTGTTTGGATAATTGGAGCTTGTTCAAAAATGGAAATCGACCAAGATATCGGGTGTGGCCGGTCAACCGCGATCAGGGGACCGGTCGACCGCGCCTCAAGGGAAGATCCTACTGCATTCTTTGTAGGACAAAATTTAGGACACGCAGTCGACCAGGGGTCTGGGACCGGTCGACCGGTCCTCTATTTTTAGCTAAAGTTTGGGATTTTCTTCTACCCTTTTTCTTTTGGGTTTGATTCTTGGGGGTATTCTTAATGGACTTATTATGGAAGGTTATGATGTAATGTTAAGGGATTTGTACCTTTAAGATGATTAGGGGCATTCGGAACCATGTTAGAAATGGATTTTGAGTGTATGATGCATCTTTTAGTGTGGAAAGGAACGAGGGAATGAGTGATAGGTGGATTATCTTGAAGTGATGGTGGCGGGCTATCATGAAATAGTTATAAAATATAGAGATAGTCCCTTTGTGTTTATGTGTGTCTTAATAATAGATATTCTGGGGTCTAGTGGGGAATCACATCGAGGATGGGAGCTCCATTTTGAGTGTCAGAAGTGAGTTTGGATGACGTGAAGTTTAGAATTCTTTGAGAGAGTCGTGAGGGTATGACATGAAATTATCGGTTAATAATTATGTTGAATCCTTATAGTAATAGGATTCTAAGTAAGATATGATTAGGGACCATTGAGAGGTAAAAGGTTGCGTATTCTTAGTGAGGATAAATTCAAGGAATATATTGTGGAGGTGTTAATGTTAAGGGTTCATAAGGACAATTGAACCATAGTCGAAATTAGGAGCTATTGGGTCAGACTATCAACTAGAATAGGGTGTTGTAATTCTAGTCGGGTTAGTTGTTATATATCGGTGTGGGATTTATAATGGGGATTCCAATAATTTATGGGATCATGGAATGAATTTAGGATTGAGCTTGAGGTTTGTAGACTATTAGTTATGTGCATACCAATAGTCGAAATTATTACTAGATATATCGATGTGCTTTCGGATATAGATGGGATGTATAGTGATTGGTACATACATTAACTTTGGGTTGATAATCATAATGTTGAAAATATTGGAAGACTATACATATCATAGGGACAATGGATGAATATGCTTCAAGTAAGGGATGGTATTTATATAACGTATTAAGTTAATATGCTTGGAGTGATAGCTAGTATAATGAGGACTAAGTACACATACAGTCAAGTTCATAGAGTTCATACATACGGATGGGAGATAGTATGTATATATATGGAGATGTGGATATATATATATATATATATATATATGAATATATATGTATAAATATGTGTACTTATGGCATGAATATCTATACCGTGTGTCATGGTTTAATTATATGATGTGATCATATAAATGTGTATATATATAGTGTGAATGATATATATACTTATTGTGTGAGCATACCCGACTCATGCTATCATGGAAAGTTGCGCGATGAGGGTGAGCACTGGCTTGAGGAGCAGGGTGTGGATATTCCCCAGGTCATAGTCGTCCCTTTTTTTTATTTGTGTGATTATATATTTTAGGGGTGAGAAGTCTTGGGTATGATTCGTTCTCACTTGCCGGTTTGGAGCTATGACCGCTTCTCATGCGTTGTGACCTATGACCGCGATGTCGGTGATATTGAGTTCGACCGCTGGTCCCCAGGATGGTATGTGAGTGATGCCTTGGAAGATGATAGCATGGTACAGTATTTTGGCATCCTATAGTCGTTTATATTATGTTATGTGTATTGCATTGTATACATTATGTGTGATATGTATACTTGGTTATGGGAATGAATGATTGTGTATATATATATTTAGGGTAAATATATATATAGTTGTATATCCTATAGGTGAAGAGGATATGGAATTTCGATGATGTACATCTTGGGTGATTTTGGTGTACTAGTTCATTGGGGTCGAAGGATCGTACTTAGAGGCAATTGTGATTAGGTCGACCCAAGGATTTAATAGAGTTTCAAATTATGTTCTTAGATATTAATCTATATTTATAGTAGTTGTAGTAGTAAATTTGTGTGGATGACATAATGGATCCCTACGATCAACATTGTTAAGGAGTAGTGTGTCGGGGGGTTCCTTGTTTGGATTTTCGCTTTGCGAGATGCCCCACGCATGAAATGTAATTCAATGTTGAGAGTAGAGAATAAACTCTTATATGCATGTTGTGTATGTTGTGTAGAAAATAAACTCTTATATTAAAATAACATTGATGTGTGATGTATTAAGACATATAACCGGTTTAAGTTAATAATTTGAACCTAAGCTTATGAAGGCTTATATGTGTGTATATATTTAGGTGGGATTAATTTGGTAAGGATTCTTGGGTTGTATTAGGATGTCAGGTAATGCCGGTTTAGGCCGTGCGTATGGCAAGGTAGGTTTTCCTTATGGGTGGGGTAACTTAATTCAGGTTCCAGGACGCGAGTAGGTACGCGTTGTAGTTGAGAGGTGAGATGGGGGTTTCACGAGAGTGCGACTCCACTTTAATTATGAAATAGTGCATTTATATTTATTATGCATGGTTAACACACTTGCTAAACATTTTTACACCTCGGGCTCTGACTCGTTTATATTTCCCTTTTGCTATATATATGTATATATATTGTACTACAGGTGCCTTGCCGCATGGATACCGAATGCTTTTCAGTCCAAAGTCTTAGGAACTGTGGCGGGATTTTATTTAGTCGCTTCCTACTTCTTTAAAAATATAGGTAGGATTCATGTTGTATATCGGGTTTACACCCAAGAGTTATACGTAGCCGTTTATATCTCTTCTTTATAGTTGTTGTACTGTCTATGACCCGACAACTTATTCGGGTATATTTGCTTATGTGCACCCTTTTTATTTAGATGTTAGCACTTCTTGTATCATGGTACTTGTGTACATTTTACCTTTGTTAGTAGTATTATATTGTTGTTTTGTTGACCGTTGTATGTTTTATTTAAATTTTTGGCATCCTCTTTTAATAGTTTTGGGTAGTTAGCATTATTTATTTTAGTATCGTCTGTTGATGCTGAGAATGAGCCATCTGAGATTCCTGATTAAATGTAGTATAGGGTTGGCCACCCGTTATTATTTTAAGCGAGGTGTCACACGAGTGTACCGTTACTGTATAACCACGTCGAGCATGTGGGGTCGAGTTTGATATATGTATGTTACATCTTATGATAGTGTAACGTCCCAACCCGGATTTAGATTACCGTTGGGATAACCCAAATCCCAATTGGGGTGTTAAGGGGGGAGGGGGAAAAGTTTACTTTATTATTTAAGAAAAACATTTATTTAATTGATTTAAAGACATGATATTCATTTGTCAAATTTTAAATAAAAAAATAAACGTTTGACATGACTAGTAAATTCAATTGATGAATTTGTCCACAAAAAACCATGTAATACCACACTTAATTTATCGAAAATAAAGTTCACCGAGTAAGACAACATAATAGTCCAAATCCCTTAATAAAATTCCAAAATATTAATTAAAGTGCTACAAATATAAATCTTAAACATATTATGAAACGGTCAACAAAGCGTCTAACGTCGAGTCACACTCTCTGCATTCTTACCGAGATCCTTTCCAGTGTCACCAACTGAAGTACCTGGGGTTTTCCAACATCCACGATTTCACGGCCTTTCACCGTCGGTATCGAGCACACATATGTTACACTGGCCAGGTTGTTTGGGATCTTTCACCACTAGGGACGTCATGCCCTCCTTAATTATTCTTTCCGGCAACATCCGTATATCATTATCTTTTCATATATTCACATTCTTCCAAATATTCACATTCTTACAATTATTCTCATTATTCCCACTACTCGCATTAATCTTTCGGTGTTACTTCTTTAGTTCATTATTTGCCTTACTTTTAAAATAACCGAGGAGGCTAACTAATAATAACATCGTACTTTGAACACTAACATCCAATCATCATTTACCTTATTTATTCATTAATGTATTAACAAATTTTTAGTACATCCAAAATGATTTTACTAGCATTTAAAGTAAAGAAACATTATCTTCCACTAGTTTTTCACATAATTACCAAAATTGCCATTATGCCATTTTTTCACAAAAATGCATCCTTTAAATGGGTTTTCAAGGAAAAACATATCGTTATAAGACCTTACTGTTTTTTTTTATAATATTTTACTCATTTAATCATAAATTTAATTATTAAAATTTCCATTTTAATGTAGGGTTCAAATATAAGATTTTAAATGAGTTTTCTACACCATTTTAAGTCATTATCATCACTTTTTTAACATCATCAAAATAGGGGCTGCAATTTATCATTCTATCAAAACATGATGAAATATATCTATTTAATTTCAAAACATATCATTTATCATGGCTAAAAATTATTCAAGTATATTCACATGAAACGGAGATTTCTACCTAAGAAATCCATGCATATGCATCCTACACATTCATATTCAAGTAGTATATGGTTATAACATTTTTCTTTAACAATTTTCATGTTCTAATCATTCATTTATACAAGCATGATATTATGAAATTTAATCAACAAATCTCGTTCATTTTAACACATAAAAAGCATGGGTTTGTATAATAGAAAATACAAAAACTAACAATTTTTTACAAGAAATCATCTTTCATCAACATGGTTACTTTAAGATTTTTTGAAAATATAATTTAGGAAGAGGAAAACCCTAATTGGTTTATGAAGAGGAGATATCTTTGGAGAAGAAAACTTCAAGTTCTCCTAAAATGCTCCTAAACTCCATTCCTATGCTCCCAAAATCAAGCTTTCAAGCCACACCAAGTTGCCCCACCCCTTGTGTGATGTTTTACTGGAGTTTTGAGCTTCTTTAATGGAGTTTGAGGTGATAGAATATGGGTATAAGGGTGAGCTACGGAATTTAAAAGTATTTTTTCCCTTGAGGATATAAGAGAGAGGAAGAAGATGGAGGAGTTTATATTTTTTTTTTTTTGGTTTACTAGATTCATGAATCCCCTCACCCTTATTTATATCAAATTTAAGCTTCTTTATTCAATATATTGACTTATTTAAGTCTCTTAGGCTTGAAAATATAAGTGAAATATATTTTTTCCAAGTTGCAAAATACAAAAGCCAACCACCCACTAAATGGGCCACCCACCCACTAAATGAGCCACACATCCACTAAATGATCCAAACACCCACTAAATGAGCCACCCATCCACTAAATAAGCCACACATCCACTAAATAAGCCATCCACCCACTAAAAGAGTCAACCACCCAATAAATGAGGCAACCACCAACTAAAATATTTTATTTATTTATTTATTTTTAATTTTTTATGTTGGACATTAATCCGTCTAAAACGGGGTTATAAACATATTTTTTGAGGATGACTAAGAAGGGAAAGTTGTTCAAAATTAAATTTTACATATGTAGGCCAAATTTCAGATTTTTCCGAGCACTCTAATTTTTTTTGACAAAAAAAGGATTTATTTATTTATTTATACATATATTTTGTCCAAATTGTGTAAAACTTTACCAAGGTGCTTAAATAAATCATATAAACACAAATAAATTCCCATGTGAGCATGGAATTGTATATTATTTTGTAAATGGAACGTTGACATATAAATAGGTCGAAATACAAGTACGTAATAAAAAGTGTGGGTATTACAGATAGTGTAGATATGCAGGAGATATAAGGTGTATGGGCGCCCTAGTTAGTTCAATTTTTAAATTCATCCAAGATAAGAAGGCATGGTTATAAATGGGTTAAATCGTATGCCCGTGGGACAATATAAGCAGAGTTGGAAAATTAAAGGACTGAACCTCATTGAGGAGGAAGACAGTCCATATATGTGTACAACAAGGGGAACTATCACATACGAGACGGGTTGAAAAACTATGGAGACATGTGTTAAGGATATGTATTTCCAAGATAGGATCCAATAGTTGTGGGGAAGTAGCGCGGAGTCGTCCTCAGTCAAATTCTGAGGGAATTATGTGGTTTGACAAAAAGGGGAGCTGGCACCTAGGGATGTTAGGGCCTTTCCTTGGTATGAAGTTAATAGAGCTAGTGGTGTATATGCTCATCTTATTGGAGTATTTTTATAAGGATTACATTGTGTTTTGTATATCATCTTCAAGGTGAGACATTAAGAATGATGCAACGTATAAGTATAAAATGATTTGAATAAACTAGTCGCTAGTTTTGTCCCATAGTTAGCAGGCCTTCAGTCAGGGGGTACCATCAATGGGTGTATAGTGGAGGCACCATAATGTTATCATGATTTGATTTTGGGTACGTGAGAATTCCGTGCACATAATGATCCAAAGTTTTTGGTACTAGGCATATCCAAATTTAGGGGACAAAATTTCTTTGTAAGAGGGGAAGTATGTAACACCCCGTATTTTTTGGAATATTAAAATTACACATAATTTAATTAATTTGAGAAATAAAGTAAATTAGATAAATATTAATAAGTGAATATTGGATGAATATTCATGTGTTATTATATATTCTTGTGTGATAATTAAATGAAATTGTATTATTTTATATTATGTCGCATGCTGGTAAAAGCGATGGGTTGATCGGAATATATTTGGGATGCGCGTGTGGGGTCGTGTTGGGAATAAGATAGTAAAATGATGATAGGTGACATGGATGGTGATTTCGAGTGCACGAATGATCCGGAATGGGTCGAGATAGTCGTAATTAGGTACCCTAGGGTTGTAATTGGGTTCTAGGGACTTTTAAGTTATACGAGAACCGTACGGGGGTATTTGGGTCATTTAAAACAGGATTAGGAGTATATGAAGGGGTTTAAGATGATTGAGGAAGCCAATGACTCATTTTAAGTCATCTAATCTTGAGAGAAAGATAAAGGTGAAGGAATATCAAGGGGGGATCAAGAAAGTCAAGAGTTGGGAGGAATTTATAGGGATTTCTGGACAAGAATCATCATACAACAAATGATTCAGACTCTTCTCAATTTTAAGGCAAGTGTTTAACTTGCTTTGATATTATAGGTTGTGTTTTAATTCATATAATGATTGGTGAAAAAAATTATAAACTTTTAGGTGGGATTCACATGACAAAATGGGATTTTTAGGGATGAATCTATATAAATAAAAGTGATTATTCATCTCATATGAAATCTGAATTTAGTTCATATAAAAGGTGAAATATTGATGAGAAATTTGAAATTTAGTTAAGATGAATAGATGTGATCTTAAAATTATAAATCTGGAAAATAGTGAAAAGGGGGTATTATAATTAAGGTGGATTAATTCTGGATAACTGATGTTGATTCCAAGTTATAGATGATTTATCGAATCAATTGATATGTGAAAACATGTATATTGATGATAAGGTATGTTAGGGAAGATTTTAAGTGTAAGAAGACCAAATAGAGAGGCTAAAAATGAAACTCAAAGAAGAAAAAATGAGAGGAATTAGAAGAATAATTTTGGAGATTTTTAGATATTTTTTTTGAGTGCTTTCAGAAGGTATTTGAGAAAAAATCAAAACACTTACGTCACTAAATTTTTCGTGTAGGATCTAAATCTGAAGTCGGATTGGTGATTTTAGTGATATAATGGATAGGAAACTGATAGAGTTTATTGTTGGGTTATCAACATCACAAAAAGGTTAGAATTCCCTTTGATCTTGTGGAATTGGTTAATCTAGATGGAATAGGTATTGCACATTTAACAAGACGTCTCACTCGTAGACCCGATCAGTAGACATGGGAGGTGACTAAAATATTAGAAAATGCGAAGGATGTGTATTCTGGATGTTAAGCTAATTGGGAGGAGTAATTACCATTAGTAGAATTGTGTGTAATAACTCGTACCAGATTATTTTAAGGCTTTTTGCAAAAAACCTTATCATACAATCTCTGGTTGGTTAGAGGTGGGAAATAACAAGTTTCTTATGCCAAACGTGATTTATAGCACGTCGACATGGATTGAGCTAATCAAAAAAAAATTCCGTGTAGTTAAGGATTGTTGTAAGAGTTATGTCATTATGAACGGAAGTGTGGTTATGTGTTATTACGGATGTCTCACATAGAGGAAGTTATGTGGTTTGGCAAAAGGGAAGTTGGAACCTAGGGATGTTGGGGACTTTCCTCAGTATGAAGTTGATAGAGCCAGTGGTGTATAAGCTCGTCTTATTGGAGTATAATTAGTAGGATCACAATGTGTTTTGCAAATCGTTGTTAAGGTGAGACCTTAATAATGATGTAGTATATCAGTATAAAGTGATTTGAATAGAATAGTCGCCAGTTTTTGGCCGTAGTGAGTAGGCCTTCAATCAGGGGTACCATCAGTGGGTGTATAGTGGAGGCACCATAATGTTATCACGATTTGATTTTGGGTACATGAGAATGCCTTGTAGGTAAGGATCCAAATTTTTTGTTACCAGGAATATTCAAATTTCGAGGAAGAAATTTCGTTGTAAAGGGGGGAAGTATGTAACCCCCTCATCTTTTAGAATATTTAAATTACACGTAATCTTATGAATTTGAGACATAAAGTAAATTAAAAAAAATATTCATAAGTGAATATTGGATTAATATTCATGTGCTATTATATTTGCTTGTGTGATAAGTAAATGGAATTGTATTATTTTATACTACGTCATATGAGGGTAAAAGTGACAGTTTGATAGGATCGTTTTTGGGACTCGTGTGCGGGGTCATGTTGGGAATAAGATGGTAAATTTATGATAGGTGACTCAGATGGTGATTTCGAGTGCACAGATGATCTGGGATGGGTTGCGATAGTTAAAATTAGGCACCAGAGGGTTGTAATCGGGTTTCAAATTTTTTTTAATCTATTTGAGACCCATACATGTGTATTCGGGTCATTTTAATCTTATAACTTAACCTAAAAACGTGATTAGAAGTGTATCAAGGGGTTTTAGATAAGTGAGGCAGCCAAATACTCATTTGAAATCAGTTAAGCTTGTGAGAAGAGAGAAAGGTGAAGAAAAATCAAAGGGCAGATCAAGAAAGGCAAGAGTTGGGAGGAATTTGAAGGGATTTCTGGACTAAAATCAACAAATTTTAGGACAAGTTTCTAACTTCTTATGATATTATATGTTGTGTTTTAGTTCATATCATGATTGGTGAAAAAAATATGAACTTTTTGGTGGGATTCACATAACAAAAATGGGATTTGGGGGAAGAATCTATTGAAATAATAGTGATTATTTATCTCAAATGAAATCTGAATTACTTCATATTAAAGGTGAAATCTTGATGAGAAATCTAAAATTTAATTGTGATGAATAGATGTGATCTTAAAATTACAAATCTGAAAAATAGTGAAAAGGGGTATTATAATTAAGGTAGATTAATTCTAGATAACTAATATTGGATCCCATGTTGTAGATGATTTACTGGATCAATTGATATGTGAAAACATATATATTGATAATATGGTATGTTAGGGATGATTTTAAGTGTAAGAAGAGCAAATGGAGAGGCCACAAATAAAACTCAAAAAGGCAAAAATGAGAGGAATGAAAAAAATCACTTTCGAGAGATTTAGATATTGTTTTGAGTGTTTTCGAAAGATATTTGAGAAAAACTAAAAAAAATACCTGACTCAATTTTTCGTGTAGAATACAAATCAGAAGTCGGGTTTGTTTTTTCCATGTTTTTAAAACAGACTTACAATTGTGGATTTAGACTCCGTTCGGATGCCTTGCTCAGCCTAGTTTAGGTGTTTTGATCTGTTATTGATTTGGTTAGGATCCGGGTTATTTTGAAAGGTCCATAGAGGGGACTTTTGGAAGTTCTGGAATGTATTATTAGCCTTGGGTTAGTTGGGAATAAAATTGGGGTATGGATTTAGGAGTGTTTAGGATCAGTGACACTTGCAAATATATTTATGGATTCGAATAGGAATTTCGAATGGAGTTGGGGAACGGTTGTATTGAGATAGGCTTAGTATACAGAATAAAATATAATCATGACATAAAAGCAAGTAAGTGAATACTTATGGATTTGGGATTCGAATTTAGACTCGGCAAATATAGGCTAGTGCTACGAGTGACATATACGGTTAGCCAATTTCTAATTTATATATACGGGTATAGAGATAGTATATATATGTATGAACATTTCTATGTGTGATTTATATATGTAAAACATGCCTGCTCTGGTGGATGCTATCAACGGAGGTTGCGTGCAGTGGGCTGTCTATCCTAGTGAATAATAGTAGATATAGTATTGGCTCTCGGGTCATAGGTCTATCGCATGATCGCCCTATGCGAGTTTTGAGTCTAGTGTGGGTAATGTGGTATGGTTATTAACCATAAATGTATGACTACAACTCCTTCGGTATACGTTACGATTTGGGTTCGGTGGTGTTATTCTGACCCGGTAGCCTGAGTTGAGGTGTGTATCCCTAGTGCCTAATAGCATACTAGAGAATGCATTCGCAAGGTAATGTTCTGGGGATTACAGTTATATGTATCGTGAGCGATATATATGTATGTATAATTAATGTGATTTGTATATACCTATATATATGTATGTGTGTGTGTGTTTGTGTGTGTGTGTGTGTGGATGAATTAAAGGATATTACGAACAGTAAGTATATATGAATCCGAGAGGACAGCTCGGGGATGTTATGTGTAAATACGTATATAAGTGTGAAGAAAATATATACGGGTATATGACACTAAGTTGTAAATGTTAAATTAATAACTAGAATAAAGTTATGTGAAATGAAGTGATAAATTATAAATGAGGATTATAATTATAAAGAGAATGTGAAAGCAAACATAGAATTTAAAGTGAAATAAAGTATACGCGTGATACAGGGTAGCGTATGGGACTAAGATTAGTATTGAGGTACTAGTTAGGCTGGGTAACATAACTAGTGTGTTTTAAATATATGCGTTAGGTGTGCAATATAGATGAGGGGTGAGGGGTATCTCATGCGAATGCGACATCGGTTTAAATATGAAAGATTGTGGAACACAGTAATTAATGTATTTTAAACACTTGCAAAATATTTGTAAAATATTTTGGTCTTGGACTTGTATTATAATATTTTCAAAACTTTTAGGTGTTCAGCAACAAGGATACCTGGCTTAACCAACCTTCTAGTCAGACAATACTGCAGTAGTTGTGGATATCTGCAGGGATTGATTAGATGCTTCTATCCTTGAGATCTGAATATGAGGTACTTCAGAGTTATTCTGGGCATGTCGCGCGATTAGTTAGTATTTATTTTATTCAGATTTTACCAAGAGTTATCGATTAATTTATTTATGCCAGTGAGCGTGAGTTTTATTATTTGCATGGTTGGTTATGTGAATGGAAATTTAGTGCATGAAAGTTAATAAGTTTTAAGATTGACATTAGGATTAATATGGTATTAGTAATTAAAGTGTTTTCGATAGTTATGCTAGGAATGAACCAGATGAGATCCCTATTTTATTTTAGTAAAAGACTGATATATTTGAATGGGTGGGGTGTCACGGAGAGATTGCCCATGATGAGCTTCGGGCATTCAGCAGAATGTTAATTTTGCGTTGAGTCGGAGTTCTAGTTACATAGGCCCCACCTAGCAGCAGTAGTTCCCCTCGAGATATCAGTAGCTCGTGAGGCATGGTGTGAATGGTTCATGTCCAAGTCGGGGGTAGAGTAGCCGTGGGCTAGGTGCCCAATGACTTGAGTAACAAATTCAAACCTAGGTGAGCTTATGACATATCTCGATTTGTTGAACCTTTCGGCGATCCATCGGTGATGGATATTATTTTGTGCATTACATAAGTAAAGGCACTATTTCATTCTAGCGCATCGCATTCTTTCATTTTGAGTTCTTGGCATTTAGTTTGGGACTAGAGGTAGGTCGGTTCCATCCTCTTATCTTCATAGGTCTTCTTGTTGGTGGTGGTATAGTTGTTGATAGGGTCTACTGTAAATGTGTGATCATGGTTGGAGTCTATATTCTGAAGTATGATTTGATCCTTATAGACATAGATGGATTCGAGGTTATCCTTGGTATGGATTGGTTGTCATGTTTTTACGTTGTCATCGAATGCCATCGACACAATGTCTTAGTATCACTTTCAGATGGGTCACACCATCACTTCAGTAGAGAGCAGGGCATTGATCATCCTTAAAAGTTTTCTACCATATGATATACCAAGTATAGCCTCATCCAAGCGTTTTATCACCTTGGCCAAAGCCGTCCATCGCCAATCCATCCAGTATAAGGAGTTATGACTCGATTATGGACTAAGCCTGAGCTGACTCGTCCTCGGCTGACAGTTCATCACAAGGTGCCTTGACCTCATCCCAAAAGTCTAGTCAACATGCCCTACATCATTACTCCTAAGATCTACTACCCTCGTCCTTAACCTTCACCCGAACGATGAGGAAAGGAGGAGAAAGCTCAACAAGATAGGAGTCATTCCATTAGTGGACTCTATCTCGGCAACTCGGCCTTAGCATGGACAGACGACCTATAGTAGATAACTGGCAGAGCACATGGATTGGGGAACTTGTGGGAGTGTGCGCGTGGACTGTGGATCCCACGTGGACCAAACCGTATAACAACATCTTCCCCACGTGTAGAGAATATCTCTCAATCATGATTTATATGACAGGTGGAAGCATTACATTGGACACTCTATATTGTACATGCCTATTGTATGCTTGGGGTGCGCATGGCACCACCCTAGCCACATAAGTATTCACCTTCTCCTACGTTGGGAAGGACCTCAAATTTAAAACCCTACTCAAACTCTGCTAACTTTACTACACAAAGAGATAAATCTTGACTGTTCTATATCCCACGGCCATTAGATCCCTTTCTTAGTGGATTTCACACACACTCACACAGTGGAGTAGGCCCAGATAGGTTTAACCACTTATATTATATATTATCTCCCTCTTTGCCTCTCCTCCTTATAAATATATATATATATATACACTCCATTAATATAGTGGATTGATCTCGCATATTTACATTAATTTGGTGATACTATTTCTGGTATCATCAATCTGGCGCCGTCTGTGGGAACGAAGTGCAACGTCCTCCTTGTTTAGCATGTACTCATCGGATTATCTAGTGGTGATCCAGATCTGCTTAGGTGGCCCTATATCATCATTGAAGGAACTCCAGTTGAGCCTCTCAAGCCTTTCTTCAGATTTTTAGCTCTTTCAGTTCACTAGAGATATGGCCTCCGATCTGCCTCTGGGCATTGGCCCAAGCTCCAACCAAGCCTCACCCCAATTAGTAATAGCTGAGGTGGCGACGACACTGTGCTCATTGGTATCCATCCAACAAAAGATCCAAGAGCAACTAACTGCATTCAACCAGAATATTATTACTAGACCTATCGGTGTTGTAGAGGAGTTGATAACTCCGGCAGCCAGGGAAGGCATTCCAAATTCGGGGCCAGGGGACCCTAGGCATTTACGCCTGGGGAGGAAGAGTCAAGAATTCCATGATGATGAGGACGATCAATTTGATGATGAGGATGATAGAGAGTATTGGGAGCCTTATTAAATCTCTTAAAACACTGTGCGCTTGCCCGATTCAACCTAGCAGAGGACAGTTAAAGGCTGAGCTGAGAATGCTAGCCATAGGCATCAGCTTTGGATAGTATAAGCAGAGGGTCAGCCTTTGATAGGCCGGGCCTTAGAGGTGATTTAAGAAACTCTCTCTCCAGATTTAGAAGCATTTCTAGTTCCATAAAGAATGATAGATGTGATGACTATCAGCCTCCATGAGGTTGGGATGAGGAACAACGTGAAGTCAATAACTAACAGAGAACGATTAATATGGAACTTTCGCTTCGCACAACCAATAAAAAAGGAGTTGGGGATAATATTTCCCAAGCCAAATAAGCGGTATCAGCTGTGACCGACAAGTCTTAAAATGTTTCCATATAGTGATTATAAGACAAAATAGGTGATATCCTAAAGACCGAGACCTCGTGCAGAGGGGCAACACTAAAGGCTCCCCCTTTGTGGAAAAAATTATGAGTATCCAACCTCGGCTAAGTTCAAGTCATCGGTAGTCACAACTGAATATACGGGATCACCAATCTCGTACATCATGTGGAGATGTATTAGTCTATTATTGATATCTACTCGGTCTCTAATGAGTTGAGGTGTTGATCCTTCTCCAGCACACTTACCGGTGCTGCTCATGTATGGTACACCTCCCTTCCTAAAAACTCAATATAAAATTTCAAGTAGATGGAAGAGAGGTTCATACATAAACTTTTCCGTGAAGTGAAGCCCCAAAAGAAGATGACACACATGTTGTATGTTAAGTAGGGAAAGAACGAGACTTTGAGGGAGTACATATCACGCTTTAATAAAGAGAAATTAGAAGTTGAAGACTATGAAGAGAGCATTTCTATGACCGCTCTGATGGGAGGATTATAAAAAGGGAAGCTCCTCTGGAATCTAGTCGAAGATCCTCCAAAATCTATGGCCGAACTCCTGGCTATGGACGATAAGCTTATGAATGCTAAGGAAGTGATGGATGCCAAAGGAGATAATGAGAAAGTGCAAGCAGTGGAAGTAAATTCCAGAAGTTAAATGGTAAAGATGGCAAGAAGAGGTCGACAGACGATAAGTTCATTAACTATACCTCGCTAACAATTAGATCTGAGCATATTCTGAATGAGATAAAGAATGACCGGTCTCTGAGATGGCCAGAGAAGTTGAGAGCTCCTCCTCACAAGAGGAATAAGACCCTGTGGTGCGAATTCCACCAAGACCATGGACACACCACCAATAGATTATTTGCTCTTAAAGACGATATTGAAAAGATGTTAAGGGCTAGAAAGTTTAGGAAGTATGTGGAAAAGAGCGGTTCAAAAGGTGGTTGAGACGACACCCGAGAGAAAAGGAATGACAAATTCAAGACTGATGCCCTAGTAAATCGAGTTGACGATGCCTCTAATGATGATGATAAAGCCAACCCAGACCTGCCACCTCCAATCACTGATCCTAAGGGTCAGCTGAACATGATTTCTCTCGGAGTTAAAATTATTTATGGAGGACTTGCATGCAGTGGAAAGGAAATTGCTAATAGGAAAGCTCATGTAGCAGAAGCCAAAACTTTCCCTCCGAAGCCCAAAGAGGTGCACTCGGTAGTTGTTAAGCCAAAGAAGGTTAAGAGAACAAAAGTTGATATGAATACACTGATAGTGGGATTTTTTAGGTTGGATTCCAAGGGTATCTTAGACCCACATGATGACCCTTTGGTGATCATCGCCTTGGTACATGGGTATGAAGTCCTCAGGATATTGGTTGATGGTGGAAGCTCGGTCAATGTGATGTTCTAAGATTATTACAAGGGCCTGGGGTTGAGCAAGATGAGACTTAACACATATCACCAACCTCTCATTAGTTTTAGTGGAAAGAAGGTACAACGTCTGGGAATATATGAGATGGAGGTCAGAATGGGGAACAGTTGGCCGAAATGCCTCACAAAGAATATCAATTTCTTTGTTATGGATGAAAATGTCTATTTATCCTACAACATAATTTTGGGATGAGCAACCCTCAAGGATTTTAAGGTCATGCCCTCAACAGTTCACCAGATGATAAAATTCACAACTCCTTATGGAGTAGGGGAAGTTCAGGGTGACCAAGTTGAGGTACATGAATGATACTTCAACTCACCTGAAGAGATAGAGGGGCATAAGAGGGCCACTACAACTTATAATATTAACACTCTTGACCCTAGAAATAAGACCAAGTTGAAAAAAGGCAAAGCCACGGAGGGGGTAGAATTCCTCGTCCACAATGAGGACGAGCAGGAAAAAAATGTCCAAGTCAGTAAGTCCCTGAAGAAAAAGATTAAAGAAGAGTTGGTTAAACTACTGAGGGAGAGGCAAAACATTTTTTCTTAGAGCCATGAGGATATGCCTGGAATTAATTCTAAGGTTTTCTTCCATAAGCTCAATGTGGCCTAGGGGCAATGCCTGTCAAAAAAGGCGAAGAGTCTACTTCCGAGAGAAGTACGATGTTATTAGAGATGAGGTGAAGAAGTTAGAGAAAGATGACTTTATTCGAGAAGTTATGTACCCTGAATGGTTAGCAAATGTTGTCAACGTTCCTAAGGCCAATGGCAAGTGGAGAATGTGCATCAATTTCACAAACTTAAATAAGGAATGCTACAAACACAACTTCTCCCTACCAAGAATAGATCAAATGGTAGACGCCACGACTGAGCATGAATTGATGAGTTTTATGGATGCCTATTCAGGCTATAATCAAATATTCATGGACCTGACCGATGCTGAGAAGACCTCATTCATTATATACAAAGGCAAATACTACTACAAGGTAATTCCGTTCAGCCTCAAGAATACCGGGCTACCTACCTGAGGCTTGTAAAAAATAATTCGAGGATCATAATCATAATACCATGGAGGTGTACGTTGATGACATGCTTACCAAGAGCCTTAAGGCCGAGATGTATGTGGCCGAATTGGAGCAAACTTTTGATACGATGGATAAATATTGGATGAAGTTAAATCGCTCAAAGTGTGTCTTCAGAGTTAGTACACACAAGTTTTTAGGTTTTATTGTAAATCAGCGGATGATAAAAGCTAATCCAGAAAAAAATTAATGCCTTGGTGGAGATGAATACCCCAACGACAATAAAGGAAGTCTAGAGGTTGACAAGGCGAGTGGAAACTCTGAACATGTTCATATCCAGAGCTACTGATAAGTGTCTCCCCTTCTTCAAGGTGCTGAGGAAAGCTTTTGAGTGGAATAAAGAGTGTCAGAAGTATTAAATTAAAAAGTGAGTTGTCAATTTTAATTAAATTAGATTAACATGCAACAAGTATTAAATTATGAAATAATGATACCACAACCACAATACAGTCACGTTACAATAATAAAGGAATAAATGAATCTGGAGGAACACTCCTCTGAAATAATCCGAAAATACTGAATAAAACTGAATACAAAGTCTGAATCATAAATTAATTACATCCAAAACTGAAATGAAACTGCATAAATAAACTGTCACTAAGAGAAAAGGGGTGACATGCCCTACAGATATATAAGTCTGAAATGGAATCAAGGTAGAGAGTGGAGGCGTCTATAATTGAGGTCCTGTAACTTCCACAGCAGCTACAGCACGTCACTGCAATGGAACTCCTAACCTTGGTGTCCTTGTGGCTGGGCACCTAAAAGGTTTTTACAAGAAAAATGGATTTGAAAGCAAACGAGTCAGAGCCCGATTGTGAAAACAATTTAAAATACAGCAAGTGTTTAATTTCATTAAACAGTGAATATAAAATACATGATAGTGCGTGCACTCACATGAGTTTCTCACCTCTCAAATAATTGTGCACTCCTACGTACTCGTACCCATTCTAGTTATTCCACTAACTAACTAGTGTAATTCAATATTTGATTTTACTATACTATTCATGGTTTAATTCCCGACATCTTAATATAAACAAAGAGTTTTACCTTCATTCCTCAGGATTAGTTACAATAATTACTAAGAGTTTTCCCATTTTTAACTCTACAAAGATGTTACATTAATTCACACTTGTACTTATATAAACAGTCCATTTTAATATTTCAATATATCAATATCATCATAAATATACAATAATGGCACCCCTAGACTAAGTTGTGGTGCACACATACTCTGCTATCAAATCCCGGTACATCACGTACATAAGGACCACGTATTCCGAATCTCTCAGGAACCGTTTCGATAAGTAAAAATCACACATAATGGAGGCGAACATAGTTCACATCACATGGGTCATGCACATACCTACGCTCCCATTATCATCAGACTTATTAACTCACCAATAAGTCATTCTCTGACCTATATCCTCGAGGTACCAATCTAAATCCCCCCGTAGGCACACAAAGATTAGATGGCCCTGATCAAACGCCAACCTCCCGTGATAGCAAGTATGGTAGGTATGTTATACACAGATATCCACATATACTAAGCATTTACACATCTTAGATATCTTATAATATTAATAGAGGTATATTTACATTCTTATACCGTCATTAAATGTTGCACACTTACAAGTCTCCGGATAATATACAATATAGACCACCGACACTTCTCACGTCGTAGCTCCAAGTACTTAAAACCTAACTCATAAAGGTTGCTAAGTCTTTTATATACTTCTCCAAATTCAATCATAATTATACTCCGGTCTCACAAACATACCTACTGGTCTTCCTCAAGTTCTCTAGGGATGAAATTATTAAAATTCAACCAAAAATAATACTCATAAATAAACCTATGAGAAGTTCGAAACAAAAATCGGCCATAAGAGGTCATTTTGTCAACTCGTTAGATATCTCGTTCGAACGAGGAAGTTCGAATGAGTGTCGTTCGAACGAAGGGCTTCAAACGAACTTGTTAGAAGGGCTACTGGAATCTCGTTAGAAGTCTCGTTCGAACGAGGTCGTTCGAACGACCTGGGTTGGTCTTCTAACGAAATTTTCGAAAGTGCCCAGATTTCACCCATTTCGTTTTTCTCAACTTTTCTCTTCTCCATAATCATCCTAAATTCATAATAATCAGATTTTAAGGTTCCTAAATTATTCTAAACCACCCTAGGTTACTTCCTAACATAGTTTTTGGGTCAATTCTTTCAACTCAACATGTAAAATCCATAAATCCCCAATTTTTCCACAAACCCTAACAACATGAACCCAGAATTTAATTGAACATGGAAACTCCTTTTTAAATTCATTTTTACATCCTCAAATTCTATGCTTTGGATACTAAATTCTTCCATAACAATTCTACATGCAATCCCTAACAATTTCTTTAGGTTTTCATCAATTTTTCATGACATATGTTAATTTCTACACTAAACATGGAGTAAATATTCATTGTGAGTAATGAAACCAAATCACTTGCCTTAGGTTTGCTGTGCTGAATCGTTGTTGGTGATCGAGGGTTGATACTCTCTTCTTTTCGATCACAATTCCTTCCAAAATGATGGTAGTGGGTGGTGGTTTTGGTTTGAAACCTCTTGTAACTTCTCTCAAACTCCTGTAGTCCACTTCTAATATTTTTGGCTGGTAATGTCCTTAGTGGCCTCACTAATTATTAATAAATAACCATCAAAATTCGTGGGTCTTAACTCCTCACTTTTTAAAATTACCAAAATACCCTTCTGGGTTGCCGGTTTGGCCTAAAAGTGTCCCGGGACCCAAACTAAACTCCCGGCTAGTGTTTTCTGACTATTTCGACCCTTCCGGACACGTTGGCCCACTCAAAATGACCATTCAGTTGATAAAAATATAATTTACTTTTTAATTCAAATAAATTCATTCTTGACGCGACTGACACGCGCGTCCCAACTAAATTTCCTAAATTGTCTTATTTCTGCCTCGTGATAATTTTAATATTTTCAATACTCATATATTACCATATATTCACAAAAATGTTTATTCTAACATCATAATCAAATACCAACTCACATCTCGCTAGTATTTACCTCCGGATTAATTTCCAAGTTAATTCTCATTTAATTCAATTAATCCATTAAATAAAAATCAATAAAATTACGGGGTATTACATACTTCCCCCCTAATAACAGAATTTCGTCCCGAAATTTGTAACTAAAGAATACCTGGTACAAATAACTCTGGGTAACATTCGCGCATCTCATCCTCGCGCTCCCATGTGGACTCCTCGGCATTATGATGTCGCCATTGAACGCGTACTAACGGTCTTCTCGTAGGAACTGTCAGGTTGAACATCGATCTTCGACCTCAGTTTCCTCTCGCTGTGGTCCAGAATAGCAATCGGTCCCTCCTCGTAAGAACTGTCAGGCTGAAGATCGATGTTCTCCAAAGCAATGTGTGTATGAGCCAAATTGTCCCTAAGATATCTCCTTAGCGAGGAAATATGGAACACTTCATGAATCCTATGTAAGTGCTCCGATAACCCAAGTCTGTACGCGACTGGCCCAATTCGCTCGATGATAGGAAATGACCCAACATATCTTGGTGCCAGTTTCCCCTTCTTCCCAAAACGCATAATCCCCTTTATCGGAGATACTCTGAGTAGCACCTGATCCCCCACTTTGAATTCTCTGAAGAACCTTTTGGCATCGGCATAACTCTTTTATCGATCCTGAGCTACCCGAATACGGCTCCATATCATCTCTATCCTAGCCGAAGCATCCTGAATCACTTCTAGCCCAAGGAGTTTGTTATCCCCCACCTCTAACCAACATGCTGGTGAACGATAAGGTCTCCCATACAACGCCTCAAATGGAGCCATGCTAATGGTGAACTGGTAGGAGTTATTATAAGCAAACTCCACCAGTGGAAGGTACTGCTCCCAACCACCTCCAAAGTCTAGGATGCACATACGCAACATGTCCTCCAACATTTGATTCGTCCGCTCAGTTTTCCCATCTGTCTGCGGTTGATATGCCGTACTCAACTGCAACTCCGTACCCATGGCCTCCCGAAAACTCTCCCAAAATCGTGAAACAGATATCTTGTCTCGGTCAGACACGATATTGAGAGGCACCCCGTGAAGTCTCACTATCTCCGCTATGAAAATCTGGGCATACTGTCCCATAGTGTAGTCTGTCCGGGCTGGCAGAAAATGAGAAACTTTGGTCAGTCTATCCACGATTACCCATATGGAGTCGTGACCCCTCTGTGAAGTAGGTAACCCCGTGATAAAGTCTATGAAAATGCTCTCCCATTTCCACATCGGAACCTCTGATGGTTGTAGAAGTCCTGCCGGTCTCTGATGATCCACCTTTACCAGTTGACAAGTGGAACATTTTGAAACGAACTCTGAAATATCTCTTTTTATCACGCTCCACCAGTACTGTCGCCTCATGTATTGGTACATATTATCCCCACCAGGGTATACTGCGAACCGTGCGACTCTATCATTACCTCGTGTCGTAAGTATTCCCTTTCCGGAATGACCAGTCTCCCATTGAAGCGTAATCCCCCGTCCGAACTAACAATATAGGGCTCAGCTCCCTCTGTTAGTAATCGAACTATCTGCTCCTGACAGAATAAGTCTTTTGCCTGGGCCTGTATCAATCTCGTAACAATCTGAGGCGTAACAGTCATCACAGATATGAATGATCGGGCCACTGCATCCTCATGTCCTAACTCCTTCCACTTTCCTTTCCACAATTCGGCCACCTCACCTACTGTCTTGCGGCTCAACGTGTCTGCTACCACGTTAGCCTTTCCTGGGTGGTACTGGATATCGAACTGATAATCCTTCACGAACTCAAACCACCGACGTTGACGCGTATTAAGTTCCTTTTATGTGAAGAGGTATTGTAGAGACTTGTGGTCTGTGAACAACCAAAATTTCTCCCCCAGGAGATAGTGTCTGCAAATCCGAAGAGCTAATACGACTGCCGCTAACTCCAAGTCCTGGGTGGGGTAATTCTTCTCGTGAGGCTTAAGCTTACGGGAAGCATAAGCTATAGCCTGACTCTCCTATTATAGTACACCTCCAAGTCCTTGTAAGGACGCATCGATGTAGACTAGATACTCAACTCTCGATCTGGGCAATGCTAACACAGGCGCTGAGGTCAACTTGCCCTTCAACTCATCGAATGCCAACCGACAGGCATCGCTCCAGATGAATGGCACACCTTTGCGAGTCTGATGTGTCAAAGGACCCGCTATTTTAGAGAAACCCCGAATAAACCTCATGTAGTATCCTGCTAAGCCCAAGAAACTACGGATCTCAGTTGGGGCCATGGTTTGTCCCCACTCCCACACTGCGGATACTTTCCCCGGATCAACAGATATCCCCCGATCTGAAATGATATGCCCCAAAAGCTGTACCTTCTTCAGCCAAAACCCACACTTCTCGTACTTTGCATATAGCTCGTTCTGATGCAGTGTCTGTAAAACTTGTCTAAAGTGCTCGGCATGCTCCTCCTCTATCTGGGAGTAAACCAGAATGTCATCAATAAAGACGATGATGAACTGGTCTAGGAACTATCTGAACACCCTATTCATCAAGTCCATAAACACGGCTGGAGCGTTGGTTAGGAAAAAGGCATAACCTGAAACTCATAGGAACCATATCTCATCAAGAAAGCAGTCTTCAAGATGTCCTATTCCCTGATATGCAACTGATGGTATCCCGATCGCAAGTCAATCTTTGAGAAGAAGGAAGATCCTCTCAACTGGTCGAATAAGTCATCGATTCGGGGCAACGGATACTTATTCCGTATCGTGACTTTATTCAACTCACTGTAATCTACACACAACCTCAACGATCCATCCCTCTTCTTTACGAACAACACAGGGGTACCCCACGGCGAAGTACTCCTTCGGATAAACCCGTGACCCAACAACTTCTCTTTCTAATCCCCTAGCTCTCTCATCTTCGCTGGATCCATATGGTAAGGTGCGTGGGAAATTGGTCGAGTGCCCGACATCAAATCGATAATAAAATCTATCTCTCTACTAGGAGGTAATCCAGGTATATCCTAAAATACATCAACAAACTCCCTAACAATTGGAATCGAATTGAGTGGTAATACCACTTCCTTAGAGGTCTCCTCCTCTATATAGTACAAGTTAATGGACGATCCTCCCTCAGGGTGAGGCATCACCACTAAGAACATCTCATGCCCGGGTATGGAAAAAATAATACTCCTGCTGAAACAGTCAATCATGGCTCGATATGCAACTAGCCAATCCATACCAATGATCGCATTGTACTCAGTCATCTCTAATACTAACATATCAGCAGGTAAAGTAAACCTCCCGATCTCTATACCCACACCTCTATAAATAAGAGAAATCACATAATCCCTATTTAACGGTGAATATACGCAAGTAATCGTGCTCTCTGCAGTGTCTAACAACCCCATAGTGCATGTAAATATCGTGGCAATGAAACAGTGTGTGGCCCCAGTATCAAATAAAATACGCCCCATAGTCCCCTGAATAGAGAACATACCCTCAATAGCAGGTGGATCCTGTGGGACTGCGGCCTGTTGGAGTTGATAAACTCGCCCGTACTGAAGCTGTCCCTGTTGGACTGGGACTGCTGGGATGGGTGGCAAAGCTGGCATCAGTGGTGGTGCTGGGAGGGCAGTAGGAAATATAGGTCTCTAGGCTCGTGTCGAGCACCCTGTTGCTGCTGTTGTGGGGCTCTGCCCCTATCAGGACACTCCTGGTGCTTGTGGCCAATCTTGCCACAAGTGAAACATTTCCCTAGAAAATCCTCCCTCTCTGACCCTGCTGTCCACGACCCTGGTGGCCGTTACCATTCCTCCCCTGACCATGTTGGCTCTGATGAAACTGCTGTTGTTATCCATGCTGGCCCTACTGACCCTGATGGCCGTGTTGACCCTGTTGGCTATGACGAAAACCTCCTTGACCATTTCTGAAACCCTCAGATCTAAATCTCTTAGAATCCCCTGCTGGGAACCCTAATCACCCTACCGGTGTTGACCCTAAACTGATTGTGCCATGTTGGAAGCATTTCCCCCTGTACTGCCCTGATTGCTGGAATCTCCTGATCGCTTACTCTCCAACAAATAAAAGCGGTGGTCCTGGCAATGAAGTAGTGCTGAGTTAACCACATCGGAATAAGTGGCCAATGAGAGATTTCCTAGTAAGTGCTGACGAATCCTCCAAGTCAACCCATCCATGAATTTATGTATCTTCTTCTCCTCTATCGGAATCTCATCGGGAGCGATATTCAGAAGATTGGTGAACTCGGACTCATACTCTGCCACTGTCTTCCCCACCTGCTTGAGGTTCATCAACTTCCTCCTCATCTTGGTGTGAACGGTTGAGGGAAAATACTTGCGGTCAAATCGCACCCAGAAATCCTGAATAGAAAGGGTATCTCTCTCCTCCGCGATGGTAATGGACTCCCACCACTGCAACGCTGACCCAACTAGCTTAAAAGTAGCCAGTATCTGTCTCTGTTCATCTGTACACTCGTACATCCTCAAGTGCCTTTGGATGTCCTTCTTCCACTGACTGGACATAACGACGTCGGAGCTACCTGCAAACTCCGGAGGGCGTGCTTTCTGAAAAGCATCACGAACGCGTTCCCAAGCAGACAGGAATGCATGAGCCTGTACTGGCCCTACTACCGACGCCTGAGGCGGTGCCTGCTGCACAACTGCTAGAGTGGCATTTACCGCTTGGGCTACAATAGCGGCAACCTCTGCGGCATTCATGGAGCCCTGAACTGGTGCAGGCTGTGGCTCGAGCTGAGTATCCCTGGGAACTCGATGTGCACATCATGGAGGCATCGGAAATGAGAGTAAAGTCTTATAAGTTCGCAGTTATTATCTCAAAGTAGATGAAGAGCGAAACATACACAATAGAGTACAACAATCCTGAAATATAGGGCCCTATATCAAAGAACTCTACGCGGAAGCATAACAAGCCGTACAGATCCTAAGGACACTAGAACCTGATGCTCTGATACCACCTGTGACACCCTGACTAATTAAATATCGGGTAGCTACTCCTTTATTCCAATTAATACAAAATGTCAAGTTGGTTCAGTTCATAGCATCACTGTCGAAAACATTTTAATGATTTCTAGCCACCTAATATTTAAAAAGTGAGTAGTCAATTTTAATTAAATTAGAATAACATGCAACAAGTATTATATTATGAAATAATGATACCACAACCACAATACAGTCACATTACAATAATAAAGGAATAAATGAATCTGGAGGAACACTCCTCTGAAATAATCCAAAAATACTGAATAAAACTGAATACAAAGTCTGAATCATAAATTAATTACATCCAAAACTGAAATGAAACTGCATAAATAAACTGTCACTAAGAGAAAAGGGGTGACATGCCCTACAGATATATAAGTCTGAAATGGAATCAAGGTAGAGAGTGGAGGCGTCTATAATTGAGGTCCTGTAACTTCCACAGCAGCTACAGCACGTCATTGCAATGGAACTCCTAACCTTGGTGTCCTTGTGGCTGGGCACCTAAAAGGTTTTTACAAGAAAAATGGATTTGAAAGCAAACGAGTCAGAGCCCGATTGTGAAAATAGTTTAAAATACAGCAAGTGTTTAATTTCATTAAACAGTGAATATAAAATACATGATAGTGCGTGCACTCACATGAGTTTCTCACCTCTCAAATAATTGTGCACTCCTACGTACTCGTACCCATTCTAGTTATTCCACTAACTAACTAGTGTAATTCAATATTTGATTTTACTATACTATTCATGGTTTAATTCCCGACATCTTAATATAAACAAAGAGTTTTACCTTCATTCCTCAGGATTAGTTACAATAATTACTAAGAGTTTTCCCATTTTTAACTCTACAAAGATGTTACATTAATTCACACTTGTACTTATATAAACAGTCCATTTCAATATTTCAGTATATCAATCTCATCATAAATATTCAATAATGGCACCCCTAGACTAAGCCGCGGTGCACACATACTCTGCTATCAAATCCCGGTACATCACGTGCATAAGGACCACGTATTCCGAATCTCTCAGGAACCGTTTCGATAAGTAACAATCACACATAATGGAGGCGAACATAGTTCACATCACATGGGTCACGCACATACCTACGCTCCCATGATTAGCAGACTTATTAACTCACCAATAAGTCATTCTCTGACCTATATCCTCGAGGTACCAATCTAAATCCTCCCATAGGCACACAAAGATTAGATGGCCCTGATCGAACGCCGACCTCCCGTGATAGCAAGTATGGTAGGTATGTTATACACAGATATCCACATATACTAAGCATTTACACATCTTAGATATCTTATAATATTAATAGAGGTATATTTACATTCTTATACCGTCATTTAATGTTGCACATTTACAAGTCTCCGGATAATATACAATATAGACCACTGACACTTCTCACGTTGTAGCTCCAAGTACTTAAAACCTAACTCATAAAGGTTGCTAAGTCTTTTATATACTTCTCCAAATTAAATAATAATTATACTTCAGTCTCACAAACATACCTACTGGTCTTCCTCAAGTCTAAATGTTCATAAGTTCCCAACATAAATTCTCTAGGGATGAAATTATTAAAATTCAACCAAAAATAATACTCATAAATAAACCTATGAGAAGTTCAAAACAAAAATCGACCATAAAAGGTCATTCTGTCAACTCGTTAGATATCTCGTTCGAATGAGGTAGTTCGAACGAGTGTCATTCGAACGAAGGGCTTCGAACGAACTCGTTAGAAGGGCTGCTGGAATCTCGTTAGAAGCCTCGTTCGAACGAGGTCGTTCGAACGACCTGGGTTGGTCTTCTAACGAAATTTCCGAAAGTTCCCAGATTTCACCCATTTCGTTTTTCTCAACTTTTCTCTTCTCCATAATCATCCTAAATTCATACTAATCAGATTTTATGGTTCCTAAATTATTCTAAACCACCCTAGGTTACTTCCTAACATAGTTTTTGGGTCAATTCTTTCAACTCAACATGTAAAATCCATAAATCCCCAATTTTGCCACAAACCCTAACAACATGAACCCAGAATTTAATTGAACATGGAAACTCCTTTTTAAATTCGTTTTTACATCCTCAAATGCTATGCTTTGGATACTAAATTCTTCCAGAACAATTCTACATGCAATCCCTAACAATTTCTTTAGGTTTTCATCAATTTTTCATGACATATGTTAATTTCTACACTAAACATGGAGTAAATATTCATTGCTAGTAATGAGACCAAATCACTTGCCTTAGGTTTGCTGTGCTGAATCATTATTGGTGATCGAGGGTTGATACTCTCCTCTTTTCGGTCACAATTCCTTCCAAAGTGATGGTAGTGGGTGGTGGTTTTGGTTTGAAACCTCTTGTAACTTCTCTCAAACTCCCGTAGTCCACTTCTAATGTTTTCGGCTGGTAATGTCCTTAGTGGCCTCAGTAATTATTAATAAATAACCATCAAAATTCGTGGGTCTTAACTCCTCACTTTTTAAAATTACCAAAATACCCTTCTGGGTTGCCGGTTTAGCCTAAAAGTGTCCTGGGACCCAAACTAAACTCTCGGCTAGTGTTTTCTGACTATTTCGACCCTTACGAACACGTTGGTGCAGTCAAAATGACCATTCAGTTGATAAAAATATAATTTACTTTTTAATTCAAATAAATTCATTCCTGACGCGACTGACACGCGCGTCCAACTAAATTTCCCAAATTGTCGTATTTCTGCCTCGTGACAATTTTATTATTTTCAATACTCATATATTACCATATATTCACATAAATGTTTATTCTAACATTATAATCAAATACCAACTCACATCTCGCTAGTATTTACCTCCGGATTAATTTCCAAGTTAATTCTCATTTAATCCAATTAATCCATTAAATAAAAATTAATAAAATTACGAGGTATTACACAAAGAAGAAGTTGTAAGATGCCAAGGGTCTGTGGGCCGATAAAGTGCATGCGATCCTATGGGCCTACAGGATGACATAGAGGACTTCGACAGGAGAAACCCCTTTTATGCTGGACTATGGCTCAGAGTAAGTGATTCCTACAGAAATTGGTTTGCCAAGTCACAGGGTGTAGACCTATGACCCAGAAGAAAATTTTGAAGAGAGGAGTTTGGATCTGGACCTCATTGAGGAGAGAAGAGAAGATGCATAAATTAGGCAAGCATCCTATCAACTGAGAGTTTCCAGATTTTAAAATAAAAGAGTAAAGGCTTGACCATTGGCGGTAGGAGTCTTAGTTTTGAAGAAGACTTGGCAAAATCCAAACAAACTCCATCCCAATTGGCATAGTCCTTATAGGGTAACATAAGAGGTGGTTCCAGGCACATATCGACTTGAGAACTTGGAAGGAGAACCATTCTCCAATCCCTGGAATGCTAACAATCTAAAAAAGTATTATCAGTAGGATTTTATATAAATTTCTTCTATCAATGTAACTTTGTATATCAAGAAATGTTATGAATGATAGATTACAAGTGCTCTCTCCTATTCTTGTTGTATAAGTAGCTCAGATTGTATGATTCAGTTCATCCTAAGTTATGGAACATCACTTATGAGGTGAAGTAGCTTTACCCTACTCTCGGTGACATGACAGTCCGGACGGGGCTAACCTTGTCCATGGACTCTTAATAACATCAAGAGGGGGGGGGGGGGGGGGGACAGTATCCTAACATCATTAACTTGGTGAAAGACTCTATCAGTCGAGATGAGAGGGGCTTGTGATATAACACCATAATTTGGTGAATTCATATTCAAACATAACTTTATTGTGGTTTATCTTAACATTATTAATTTGGTGAAACACTCGTTTGGTTGAGATGACAGTGTATGGATGAGGTAACTTTCGTCCATACACTCTCAAAATGACAAGAGGGAACTTATGATACAACACCATAATTTGGTGAGTTTAAATTCAAAAATCATTTATTTTATTATATTTATCTCGTCCGAGGATGGGACGATGTGTTAAAAGAAAATTGTTAATTGGTGATGTCAAGTGTATAAGCAATTCAAACATGGTTGCTTATTAAACATAAGTAGAGTTAAGACAAAGAAATAGATAAAGATAGCTCAAGTACGAGATAAAACTCCACTCATTCATTCATTCAAATATGACAGTAAGCTTAGTACAAAAGCTCAGTTCAAATACAAACGGAAGAGATAATTGAAGTGTTCACAAAAAGTTGTTACAAAGTAAAGGGTATCGATCACAAATGACCCCCTATGAATTTGGTTCCACATTCAAGGTCGATTCTCCAGTACCTTCATCGATTTGTCCAACCTTTCAGTGTCTCCCTCGACCTGAGTCGATCAGTAGAATCATTGATGTCAACCTCAAGTAGGACCTCGGCCATTATTCCATGTTCCTCGACTATGGGTAAAGACTCAACATATTCTAAGGCCTCGGCCATATAGGCATCTTCCATATTAGGTGCTTCCAATTCAAAATGGATGGAGGAGACCACTTTAGAAAACTTGGTGATGACCCATCGACAAGCCATCTTGAGACCTCTTTTAAAGTACTCCGTGCCAAAGCCGAGAAACTCTTCAGATGATTTATAAGCATTTCCTGCCTCATCCTTGATCTTTTGGATAGCTTCAGTCGAGAGTGCCTCGTCCTTAGCCTTCTTGACGGAAGCGTCTAGGTTTGTGGCATGATTGGAAACCTAGGTCTTCAGCACAATTAGCTCACCATTTTTTCTTCAAATCTTCGGCATGATCAAATTTGAGCCTATCCATAGCCCTATTGAATTCCTCTCGGCATTCATTATGCTTCTTCTTAAGGACAACCAAGTCATAGATGGCCTTATCTACCTCTTGGAACTTTGGCACATTCTCTGTGGCCCATTTGTTGATGGATGTGAGGGAACAGACAACCCACAAAACGTTATGTATAGATATTATAACTAAATGAGGAAAAAAGATATATGAGACGACATGAAAGTTTATTACGAAGTCGATACTTGTACTAAGTGATAAAAACCGAAGTCTAAGGTCATTAGGGGAGGCATTTTCCCCAAGAACTCATAATCACCTTTAAAGGGATAGTGACCTCTTCACCGATGGAATACTAGAGTCAGGGAAGGCCTGGAGTTAAGCAAGGTTAGCCACCCAAAATCTCTCAAAAGAGTCCCCTGAGGACAAACTGGACCTTGAAGAACTTATTATCATCGGGGGAGGATGATTTGTTCTCTACCTCATCTCTCCTTCATGACGAATGTTAGTAGGCACAACTGGCACCTTTCTCTTTTAGCCAATATTAAGTTTCATTAACCCTCCAACAATAAATTTTATCGCATGCTTATTGTCTCCCTTCTTTAGCACGCTCTTCAAACTAGGATCCGCCATGTTCCACAAGTCGTCGAAGATATGAATATGACAACCAATAAAAGAGAAGCAGAGATGATTAATCATAACAATCAAAGACGAAAAAGGACTTAAAATAGAAAAAGTTTAGCAACTCACATAACTCAGCTAGGGGGTCAACCTCCAAGCCAGTCCCCTCCAAGAAGTCAGGATTCATAGTATCCATAAATTTGGGACGGGATACTTCCTTCCTTTAGATCTTTAAATATTTAACCCTCTCCCGATCGGCAAAGCTGACACCAAGGTCTAACTTGGCGAACATAAAGGGGTTGTCCCAGGTGTAAGGAACTCTCGGATCATCCTCAATTGGGTCGTCCTCAGTCGAAAATTCCCAAGCCCGAGAAATAAATAAGAACCTCAACTTCCAAGTATGGTTTGATGTTTGGGTGATGTGGATAATCTTCTTATCAGGCTTTCTCTCCCCCAAGTAGTAATATCTGGGCTAAGTATTTCAGGATGAGACACTGTAACAGGCTTTGAATATGTCAACTAAAGGGTCGTCCGTGTATTTATTCATCCCCAAGGAGGTGTAACCGAGTATGATCCGCTAGGAATTTAGTGCTATTTAGGAGGGGGCAACTCCTAGGCTAAATAGAATGGCCCTGATAGAAGGATGGAAAGGATGTCTAACACCAACCTGGAACATCTGTTCATAAACAACGACCTCACCCCCTTGGCCACCATAAACTCTCTCATCCTCGGCTGGGACACATATGATCACATCAGATTTAATACCATATAAATGTCTCCAAAGCATCAAGTACACTTTTTTATAAAAGATTGAAAAGTTTTGATATAAGAATAGTTTACTAGATCCTCGGCCTCTGAGTCCTTTTTCTATGGGTCCTCATCCTCACCAAGAGCCTTAAAAGTTGGAGCCCCATCAGAAAATCTCTCTGGAAACTCACTATTGATCATGGCTCTGAGAGGGATGATAGTTTGTGGAACAACAACGTTAACTGTCGACTCAGTAGGGTACGAGACAATTTCAATCTAAGAGTCATCCTTACTAGAAGACCCGTCATCCACAATTTGGACTGAAGAGTCATCTCGACTATAGTACGCGACTTGGCTGGAGGAAGATGTCCGAGATAAGCTCTAGATTACCTCAGGTTCCATATGATGTGAGGGTGGCATTCTCATTGCTTCTTCAAATGATTATCTCCTTACTGTTGGCACAGAGGATGAGTTAGGCATCTCATCTATACCAACCTCTGAGGAAGAGGGTAGAATGGTCTTTAAAGGAATGGGAAATATCAAACGAATGTAGTTAGGTTCAACTTGGCATTTAGCCTCGTCCTCGTCCTCGTCCTCTATCCAACGTATTTCTTGGAAGTACCTCTCCCTAAGTGTGGAATATTGTTCTACTAACTCGTAAATCTTCTTTAGAATTAAACAAGACGAGCTTAAACTTAAGTGAAATTAGGCTAAAAGATAAAAGGGCACAAACAAGACAAAGTTTGACTATGGTTGACCGAGGAATTAAAATGGGATTACTTAATCGTTTTTATCCAAGAACAATTAAAGACAGTGAAGAAAAACATTCACTGGGGTTTCACCAGAGGTTTTCTAGTGGATAATCAAAGGGCAAAGCAGATGGAAAAATCTAAAAAATTTTACAAACCACCAATCAATCCAAAATTCCAAATAACCACCTAAATAGCTACCCAGAAACCCCAATTATGGTCATCGAAGAATACAAAGCTCGTCCAAAAATATGAAAAGGCTTAAAATAACTTGAAAGGGGCAGAATCTTGAAAAATAAAGATGAAAGGGGTTACCTGGATTGATTAAAAGAATGAAGGAACAGATGGAGCTCAAGAACCTCACCAGAGAATGCTTGAATAGGAGAGAGAAAGAAACTGGATTTTGAGTGAGAAATGGCTTGCATGAAAAGAAAATGAATTTGGAGAGGGAAAATGAGTTTTTAAATAATTAAATACTTTAAATGATTTTATGCAACTTCCAAGGAGGTCATAATTAGGGCATAAGGCCCTAAGCATCACTTACATCCGTCATTTTTGGGCCACGTGTTATTCACATAATTATTGCTAAATGTCAATCCACTCTTCATCGAACTCTTCAAATCTAACATATGAAAGGATGCCTTTTAAACTCATACCCAGAGGATTCTTTATTCCTTAGCCTTCACTTCACATTGAAGCCTAAGGGCTTAGGGTGATTGATATACCAAGTATAGCCCCATCCCTGGGTTTTATCACCTCGGCCAAAGCCGACCATAGCCAATCCATCCAGTATAAGGAGTTATGACTCGACCATGGACTAAGCTTGAGCTGACTCATCCTCGACCAATAGTTTAACATGCCCCACATTATTGCTCCTAAGATATACTACCCTCGTCCTCGGACTTCACTCGTACGACAAGGACATGATGAGATAACTCAACAGGATAGGTGTCATTCTATTAGTGGACTCCAACTTAATAACTCGGCCTTGGCTTGGATAGACAACCAATATTAGACAGTTAGCAGAGCGTGTGGATTGAGGAGCATGTGACAGTGTGCGCGTGGGTTGCGGATCCCACGTGGACCAAACCGTTATAACAACTTATTTCCCATGTATGGAGAATAACTCTCAATCATAATTTACATGCACAGATGATAGGTGGTAGTATTGCATTGGCCACTCCATATTGTACATGCATATTACATGCTTGGGGTACACATGGACCCACCCCAACCATATAAATATTCACCTTCTCCTACCTTGGTAAGGACCTCTAATTCTAAACCCTACTGAAACTCTGCTCAATTTACTATATGGAGAGAGAAAGCTTGAGTGTTCTGTATCCCAAGGCCATTAGAGCCCTTTCTTAGTGGATTTCACACACACTCACACAGTGGAGTAGGCCCAGATAGGTTGAACCACTTATATTCTTTCTTATTTCCCTCTTTGACTCACCTCCTTCTATATTTATATATATATGTTTATGCACTACTAATATACTGGATTGAGTTCACATATTTATATTAATTTGGTGACACCATTTCTGGTATCATCACCGTACGTGAGAAGAAATGGTATTTTGGTTGGTTAAGCAATTTGGTGATTTGGGATGAGCTGGATGGTATGGTGTTGGACTACTCGATAGTGCGGGAGTTTCTCGACGTGTTCTTGGAGGATCTTCTTGGGCTTCCTCCACACCGGGAGGTGGATTTTTCCATAGAGGTGCATCAAGCCATCTCGCCCATCTCTATACCACCTCACAGGATGCCTATAGTGGAGTTATAAGAGCTAAGGGTTCAATTGGAGAATTTTACCAGTAAGGACTTCATTTGCCCTAATGTGTCCCCATGGGGAGCCCCGATCCTCTTTGCGAAGAAAAAGAAAAATTTTCTTTGACTTTGCATCGAATACAAGCAGTTGAATAGGGTAATGATGAAGAACAAGTATCCCATGCCTCATATTGACAACTTGTTCGATCACTTGCATGAGGTGAGCAGGTATTAAAATATTGATCTTCGATCTTAATACCACCAATTGTGCTTCAGGGAGGAGGGACGTTCATGGATATCATGAATCGCATTTACCGTACCTATATAGACCAGTTTATGGTGGTCATTGTGGACGATATATTGGTACATTTGACATCAATAATAGACCATGAGGAGAACCTCAATATGATGATGCAAGTGCTCAGAGAGAATTAGTTATATGCCAAGTTCAGTAAGTGTCAGTTCTAGATGGAAGAGGTCAAGTTCCATGGCCATGTGGTTTGGAGAGGGAATTTTTATCGATCCTTCCAAAGTAGAGGACATCCTGGGATGGGATTGGCCGAGGAAATTTGCTAAAATATAAAGTTTCTTGGGTTTGTCCGATTACTACCGCATATTTGTATAATATTTCCCACGGATCACTTTGTCCCTCATAATGTTGACTCGAAAGGATGTACACTTCGAATTATCCAAAGGTTGTGAGTTGTCCTTTTAGGAGATCAAAGTTAGGTTAAACTATGATCCCATTCTCATCATCCCAGAGCATAGAAGGGGTTACACCATATATTGTGAAAATTCGGGGTCAGGGCTCAGTGCAGTTTTGATGCAGAATGGGAAAGTAGTTGCTTATGCATATCACCAGTTGAAAATGCATGATAAGAACCATGATCTAGAGATAGTCATTGTGGTATTTGCACTTAAGAACCGAAGAAATTATCTTTACGGGGAATGATTTCAGTTATTCTTCGATCATAAGAGACTCTAATACATCTTCATGCAGCGTGATCTTAATCTCCATTAGAGACAATGGATGGAGTTGATGGAGGACTATGACTTCTCATTAGAGTATCATCCTAGCAAGGCCAATGTGGTGGCCGATACCTTTATCCAGAAATCTAGTTTCACCCTTGTGATAATATGGTGCCATCGAGTAAAGATGTTTAGTAAGTTGAAGAAGTTTGACTTGCACGTCCAACAGGATTACGATAAGGCTTACCTTTGGGGTATGGTGTTGAGGCCACTCATAAGTAGAAAGTTCTAGATGCCTAGTCATGTGATCCTGAGTTTGTATAATATCAAGACCGTATTCATAATGGGGAAGTGTTCGACACTCTTATCGTGGATAAGGACGGCGGGGTGTGACACAAGGGTCGTTTGATTGTCCCTATTATCGATGAGATTCAGAACGAGGTGATGGCAGAGGCCCATCACTCGCGTTTCACATACATTCCGATGCCCCCAATATGTATAAGGACCTATGCAGATACTTCTAGTGGTTCGACATGAAGAGGGATATGGCGACGTATGTAGCCAAGTGCTACACTTGTCAGCAGGTAAAGGCCGAGCATAAGAAGCCATTAAGGCTATTACAACCACTATCTTTGGCAGAGTGGAAGAGGGAATAACGATGGATTTTATCACGACTTTACCATGATCTATGTATGGTCATGATGCAGTATGGGTTATAATGGACTGACTCACAAAGTTTGTACACTTCTAGTTAATCAAGGTCGCAGACAACGTAGCCAACTTGGCAAGGTTGTATATTTAAGAAATAGTCAGACTGCACGGTGTTTTGCTCTCAATTATCTCAGTGGGGATCCCTAATTTGTATCTCAATTTTTTAATAAGTTTTAATAAGAGTTGTGTATTGAGTTGAATATGAGTACGACATATCATCCTAAGACCAACGATCAGTCAGAGCGAACCATTTAGATTTTGGAGGATATACTGAGAGCTTGTGCGCTCAACTTTTAAGGTAGTTGGGCAAAAAATCTACATCTGGCAGAGTTATTATATAACAACAGTTATCGGGAAAGCATTGAGATGGATCCCTATGAAGATCTTTGTGGGAGGCCATTCCACTCTCTGATTTGTTAGGCTGAGGTAGGTGAGAATTATCTCACCGATTCAGAATTGATTCAAGAGATGATGAAGAAGGTTTATGTAATTCGGTAGAGAATCATGATGGCCCATAGACGATAAAAGAATTACGCCGATAATCGTCGGGTACCCCTAGAGTTTTGGGTAGGTGACTATGTGATGCTAAAGGTTAAAAAGAGGACTAACAGTCAACGATTTGGGGAGAAGGGAAAGTTTTCCCCATGGTATATTGCTCCCTTTGAGATCCTAGAGCGAGTTGGGAATGTATCGTACCGCTTGGTGTTGCCTCCACAGTTGTACCAAGTCCATAATGTATTCCGCGTCTTTATGTTGAAGAAGTATCTTCACGACCCCGGGCATGTCATATATTGGAATATCATCAAGTTAGAGGGATATGTTAAGATTCCTATGCAACCTATATCCATTTTGGACTGCGAGGATCGAGTCCAATGCAATAAGGTCTTTCCTTTAGTGAAGGTTCTTTGGAAGTTTCAGGGCGTTGAAGGTGCTACCATGGAACGCGAGTCGAAGTTGTGAGAGAAGCACCCAGAACTCTTTCCAAAGTTGGTCATTCTTATTTTATGGAGGAAAACACCTAAGGAGGGAATAATGTAATACCCATGCCTGATATTTTATTATTTTCCCGTGTAAATTGTATTTATATATAACCCTTGGCATTTGGATCAATATAATTTATGGATTGTTGTTGGTGATTCAATATTGTTATGGCTCTTGTGGAATTTGTTGGAGATTAATGAGGAGAATTTTTAATTTAAGAGGAATTATGAGGTTCAAATGAGAATGAAAGTCCTTCAAAAGAGATCCCCATCTCGTTCGAACGAAGACCCTTTTGGTTCGAACAAGAAGTCCATCTCGTTTGAAATAGGCTTCTAATGAAGTTTGAACGAACCCCCCTTAGATTTTCACCCTAATTAGTATGTCGTTCGATCATCGTTCGAATGAGATTCTTAATCTCATTCAAATGACCTAATCAGATATTGTTTATTTTGAGTTACCCCTGTGTGTTGTCACATTTTGGGCCCTTGATTTGAAGATGTGTCGACTTCTGGTGAACCCAGATGATCAAAAACATGTTGGCGTGGTGGGATTGAGTTTTTAAACAATTTTGTGGGTAATTTCAAGGTTAAAAGAAAACATAGGGAGTTAGTCTTCTCCCCCACCATTATATTCAACATCTCTCTCTCTCTGAGGTCCAAGAAACCCATCTTCTTCCCCCAAGTGTTTTCTCCATAGCCACACCTTACTAACACCATTATACATCATTTTCAATATTGTTCTTTGTCCTCGAGCATTATCAAGTGTAGAAGTGGGTAGAGACAAGATAGTAGGAGAAGTTTTGGAACATTTTGAAGAGCTTTTTTGAGTTTTTGGAGCTAGGAACTTCTATCTTCATCTTCTTAGTTGTCTCCTCTTCAAACTTTGAGGTAGGGGTTTTCTCTCTCTTTAATATTTCAAGGTTCTAGCTATGAAAAAAATGAGTAGGATGCATGTTAGAGATCATATAATGCCAAAAATAATGATATTTGCTAAAATATTCAAGTCTTGAAAAAATGGGTTTTTCCAAGAAGACAAGCCCTAAATGGGTTTTTATGAATAAATGGCATTTTTACCTTGAATATATGGAAATAAATCATGAAAAACATGAACACATGATTTATATCTTGTTTAGTTCATTTTTGAGGAATTTCTAGGCTTGAAGTCTTCCTTAACATGTGTAGAATCATGTAGTATTATAGAAAATGGCATTTTAGACTTCATAAATCATGTTGAAATGGGTTTTATGAGGAAATGATTAAATGTACAAAAAAAAACTAAATATGTGTTATAAGTAATGTTAGAATGAAGAAAAATGATATTTGAAGTCACATGAAAAATAGGGCCAAGTAGTGGACATTTGGCTAAAATGGTCTTTAATTGTTGAATGTATTTTATGTAGAAGACATAAAATAATGAAGCATGATTTTTGACATAAAATCATAAAAATGATGTTTTGGAAGAAAATGTAAAATTTTAGTACCATAATGAATTAATTATGTTTTTCACAAAGTTATGATGAAGAAAAGGGTAAAATACTATTATTATTTTTTTTGCTAAAATTGAGGATCCTAGTGGTTGGACTTCGTTGTTTGACCTTATCATTCGATTTTTTGTGAAAAATGGGCAAAGTGGATAAAATGGCACGTTGACAAGATGAATTAGTGATATAAACCGTAGTAATTATGAAAACTATAAAAAGGTTGGAATAATGTGGACATTAGCGAAAAATGTTAAAACACATTAAATCAGACTCAGATGACACCAGGAATAATTAAGAAGGGCCCGGAGCCCTGGGGTGAAAGATTCAAAATCAATGGCCAGAGCATATTCTAGCAAAGTCGACGGTGTGGAACCCATTAAATTATGCGGATATTGGAAGATTCTAAGAAAAAGAAATGATAATGGTTGTGCTCGAAAACATTTAAGTTAGACAAGCTAATGAAATGTGACTTAAAGAGACTAATGAATAAAATATGATTAATAGTCTCAAGACTCAGTAAAGGGTGGTATGAAACGGTTAAGTGTGAGTATGACCTCATCGTTCAGGTGCATTGCATAGTAGTTGCATGAATACTAGCTAAGTTGCTAAGCGTTATCAGAATTGATTAAAATACATGTTATATGAATGGTGTTTTTTGTAGAAAACATATAGCTTAGAATTACCCACCCTGCTGAGCGTTCGCTCACCCCTTTTTTATGTTAAAATCCCCACTCCCACCCCAAGTAACTCAAATAGGGACATCACAAAGGATGAGTATAAGGCCCTACAGGTCAATCAACATCATTAGTGTTATGTTTTTTTAATGAAATGATATTTTAGAACTTTGATAAATTCAAGACTTTAAAATTTTTATTCAAGCCTTTGGCTAGGGTTTGTAATAAAACAGGGATGAAGGTGGTTTGTTTCTCATTTAATTAGCGTTGTGGACTAAATCATATTTTTATAAATAAATCTTGTAAACTAACTTAATCACTTAAAGTGGCCACCCATTTTGCAACTTAAAACCGGAAAATTAGCTTTAATAAATCGTGTAATAAGTAGGAGTTTTTCTTAAAGAATAAAATTGGACCTTCCCTCTCCCCCCTTTAACTCCTTGATTCGATGTCGGTTGAACCAATGGTGACCCAAACCCAATTCGGGGCATTACATAAATGATTAATTTCCTTTGATAATAAATGAAAAGAATCAATGATTTAAAAAATGTTGAAGGAAATAAAATAACTTTGTTTGTTCCTACAAAGTCTTTAAATAAGAAGAAAAATGACCAGAATGTTTTGGAAAATCATATTCATTAATTCACTTTTACTTTTTCCATATTAAATGTCATATAAAGCCATTTCATTTCAAATTACTTAAAATCCGAAGTAAGCAGAGAATTATTCCCAATAGTCCTCACGAGATTATGTAATGTAATTGCCATGTTTGAAATTTTTATCATAAACATGTACAACTTAGATATTTTTGTTAAGATAATAACCCTTACATTCACATATTGAGAGTGTACTCTACGCATATGCTCAAGGTGTGACTTATAGTTCTCAAGTGCATCCATATGGATAATTCTTTCATCGGACTCGTGGAAATTCATGCCAATATATTTTTCTTAAAATAAAAAATACATTTGTAAGTCCCATAGGACTACAAAGGATGTCTATGGGTCTTAGTAAGAACTAGAGTTTGAGTACATGCTTGTGTTATGAAGAGGGATGGTGTTGGAAACCCACTCTGTAGGTTTAGTCTTAATGAAAATGTCTAGTGTTATATTTGTCACAGTCATGTATATTTATACAAGGGTTCATAAACATATTACTAATTATAGATATAAAGGTGATAGACATGAAATTTATTATTTATAAAACACGTAAATAAATGTACAAGTATGAGACAGGTTATATATATTCTCTATAAAGAGAAGAGAGTAAGCAGGGTCAATATATGTAGCATATGTGGAAAATGAATATACATAGAGATATGGACAAAAAACTATTTGTTGTACTTGAGTCCAGGGATTTCCCATAGTGCCAATGTATCCATGAGAAGAAAAATCAAGCCCATGTAGTTTAATTATTAGAGGGATTCCACCTCATACTTCTTCTCAACGCATGAGAAATTAACTTTTTTATGTCTTGAAAATGATTTAATTATATGATAGTTGATTTGTTTGATAAAAGGTTTGCCTTTGATTGAGCTAACTATCTTTAAAAGGTTTTATTTGAATCATAAGGATTGATAAAATAGATTTTTCGTCTCTCGTGTTAGGTCCAAAGTATGGGTAAAATCCCTAGGTCAACTACTTAAGTGACCATTTAATGTATTATTTATGTGCATTCGACATTCTATGCCTCTTATTTATATTTGTTAAAATAATATACAAAAAATAATACAAAAGTATAAATGCGTAAAATATCTAAACATGAGTGACATGGTGAGTGTTTTTATAGGTTACGAAAATGGGGACTTGTACACAAATGTGTTTGAAAACTTTGTTTAAACTAATTTAAATAGTTGTGAGTATATCTCATGGTCAATTGGGGTCAACTATGAGGGTGGTGTGTTCTACACAATGTGTAAATAAACCTGTTATACCATAAATGAAAAACACCACGTGGCCTCACAAAAGGAAGATAAAGAGGTCATCCTCAGTATTAAATTGTGATCGTCCAAGAAGGAATTGCCTCAGCTCAGATATGCTTGTGCTCAACCTATTACTATGTCTCTTGTTCTGACAGCTGTCTCATGGTGTTAACTAATTGCGCTTGCTGACTCTGTCAATACCATTTTCGTACCAGCATATACACGTAAGAGAATATTGTTAGTCGTGCTTATCATGCTTATGCACGTGCAGAATTTGAGCACATGTCCACTCCATTTGGGTTATAACAAACTCATCCTTACCTAGGCCACTATGTATAAATGGTATAACTAGCTGACCTATAAAGGCAGTCCACCCATCCCTTAATAGTCTCCACTAACTAACTATAAATAACACAAGATCCCATGGGGATAGGGGACTGAGATCACAATATCTTTGCTAAACCTAAAGAGAGAGAGAAAGTGTAATCCAGAGCCGGTACTCATTCTGAATCCCTTAAGCAGATAATACAATCATCACCGCACCATAAACGTAGGTACCTCTTTTGGGCCGAACCACGTAAATCCCATATTCCCTATTTGCTTCTCACATCCACAATCTCTTTCCATTTAATATCTTCCCAATTATTTCTTATTATTTATTATTGATAAACCTCAGCTAAGGCATAAAATCATCAAACCAATTTTAGATGATAATAAATTAGGGCCATCTGTGGGAAATTTAATAAGTCATTATTGTGTCCTACTTGTTCATAATTTTTCCTTACCCTTTTTGAATTCAATAAATTTTTAAGAATGGTAGAAAATTCAAAAGGTAGTCGTATGGAGAAGACTCTGCCACCCTCTACTCCGGTGGGCATAGTTGATATACAATGTGTAAGGATATAATTTTATAAATATCCAGGGTAGAATCTAGGAATTTTCTATTTGTCCTAGATCACAGTATGTATGTTTGATACTGCTACATTCGGCACGTCAACATGATCATCCACGGCGGCCTTGATCTGAATCCATGCATAAATACTGCTACATTCGGCACGTCAACACGATCATCCACGGCGGCCTTGATCTGAATCCATGCATCCACCATCTTCACTTGCATTATGCTTCATGCGACGTGATGCTCAACCGTTCCCACTACTCCACTTCGCGTTTTTGGTAAAATGGTTTATTGGAGTTTTTAATATTTGCATAAATATTTGGGAACTTTTTAAAAAATATTTTTCGAAGTCTGATTTGTTTTTAACAAAAAAGCAAAAAAAATTCCAAGTGTAGAAGCGGACTCTTTTGGTCATCGAGCTCGTTCGAACAACATCGCTCTGTCGTTCAAGCGATATGAGCATTTCACGTGATCTCGTTCGAGCGACACGTGGCTCATTCGAGTGACATGCCCATGTCGTTCCAACGACGGCGCTGCCTTAATTTTCATATAAATATCTGTGTCCTTTCTATACATTTTTCTAATTTCTTTTCGTACACGTTTTTGTGATTTACAGCCTAGAAAACAGACTTTAAGTTTTGAAGGTTTCATGCCTTTTTATTCACAAAACCATTCCTAAATATATATGTGAATCTTTAAACCTTCAAAGGATCGTTTTTACTAGAGTAACTTTCCATTGCTGCCCATCTGGAGTTCTTGCTGGAAATTTCAGCCGACGACATCGAAACCGACACCTGAGGGTATTTTATATGTCACTCTTATTTTCATTATAATCCGTGTAAACCGTTCTTTACAAATTATAGTGAAAATAAAAGGTTTTGCCCCTTTGGGGGATTTTTCCTCATTTGTGTGTTTGTTTGTGATTGAATGTTCTTGCATGATTATATTGTCTTCAATCACACATAGATGGAGTTTAATTAAAAAAACTATTTATTTGAACAAAAGCGCACTCTCAAATTGGTATCAGAGCCAATTACACAGTTATGCCGTGTAATTTTTCGCAAATTTTTTCTAAAGATATCAATTTTCTGAAAAATTGATTTTTGAAAAAGCGGGTGTTCAAAATGGGAAAATTATATAATAAAATTCCAGTTTTTGACAGAAGAATTATGCTTACTGGAAAGCCCGTATGAAATCTGCTCTAAAAGCCGTAGATGAAAAAGTTTGGATTTTGGTTGAAAGAGGGTGGACACCTCCCTCCATCACTATTGACAACGTGACAAATTTAAAATCTGTGACTGCATAGACTGAAGATGAATTTAAATGGCCATCCTTTAACTCAAAGGGATTTAGTGCTATTTCTGGATCCGTCACACCTGATGTGTCTCGACGGATAATGATGTGTACCACGCCAAAAGAGGCATGGGATGTTTTACAGCTTACCCATGAAGGAACGAATGCCGTGAAAGAATCAAAATTGCAAAACTTAACAACTCAATTTGAAACTATCACGATACTTGAGTCTGAATGTTTTGATGAATTCTATGCTAGATTATCTGATATTGTAAACACTAGCTTTAATCTTGGTGAACACATTCCTATTGCTAGAGTTGTCGAAAAGATTCTAAGATCACTACCTAAGTGTTTTATCTCTAAAGTCATTGTGCTAAATTCTATGGGTAATTTAAACACGCTTAAATTAGAGGAATTGGTTGGAGCCTTACAAACCTTTGAAATTGACATGTTTCCTAAGTCTGTTAAACCAAAAGATAAGGGAATTGCACTTCAAGCCCAGGATAGGAAGAGTGGGGGGTCGGCAAGAAAGAGAGTAGAATCATTTAGAAAAGGGGAGAAAGAAACGTCAGATTCCGAGTGTGACCTTGATTTAGATGATTTGGCCTTGTTTGCAAAAAAAATCAAGAAAATTCTCAATTTCAAGAAAAATGGAAATTTCAAAGATAAAAAGAATTTTGAGAAAAATAAGTTTGAAAAGAAAAATGAAAAAGATTTTAAAGATCCTCCTAAGAAATATGGTGAGAGATGTTATGAGTGTGATGGTAAGGGTCATAGATCTTTTGAGTGTGCTACTAGGCTGAACAGATTTGCCAAAGAAAAGGGTAAAGTTATCCTTAATGCTACCCTTAGTGACGACAGTGAGGTCAAGTCGGTGGACTCTAAAGACGAGCCATTGCATGAATGTAACTTCACCGCATTCATGGCTAGTCATGTGAGTACCTCTAGTGCTCCTCGCGATGATGAGGATGTTCATTCACAGGGACACCTCGACAATGAGAACGAAATGAGTGAGGGGGAGGATGTTGCAAGTGAGAGCGAGAGTAATCTTCAATGCGCCTACGCTGAGTTATATACTGAGTCATTTAAAACCAAAAAGCGTAACAAATCGTTAGTTCTTAGGATCACCACTTTAGAGGAAGATTTAGGAGAAGCGAGAGAGAGGGAGAGTCCTCCACCTGAACTACCTTGAGAGAGAGAGTGTCTGCCTATATTGAGAGAGAAAGTCAGTTTAGAAAAAGAGAGAGTTGTTTTTAGAAAGAGAAATGGGAGTTGACTAATTAAGTGGATAGTCTTACGAGTGAGCTCAGTCAAGGTTCAAATAGAGGACAGATCTGGAAAGATGGGAAAGATGCTCATCGATCCCGCTTTAGGCTTGGTGATAGGCAGGGAATAGGTTTTGATGGTGCCTCCATGTCCCAAATAACACCTAGACCAGTTCCTGAGCTTACTACAACTCCATATGACCATCGTTAAAAACCACGAAGGAGAGTACGACCGAGAAAGGCAAACCAAGGTCAGCCTAAAACTGTGTTTTTTTGTACGTACTATAAAAGAAAAGTCCACCTAAGAGAGTTTTGCTATAGTTTGGGTTGGACTTCATGTACATATGCTCCACCACATCATACAAATGATTTTACAAGTCTGAAAGAGCCTTTTGAGTTTTTAGTCACCACATCTCAGAGTTTGATGGAGGAATTCCGACAGATATCTTTGTCGTTAGTGAATGCTTCCCTCATCCCGGCTAAAACCAACAACAACAAGGGTAAACAAAAGGTTACTACTTCTTGGGTACCTAAGAAAGACTAAAAGGCTCTTGTTATTCATGTAGATATCAAAGCACATAATACCTCACAGTGGTATTTCGATAGTGGGTGCTCCAGACATATGACCGGTGATGTCTCATTTTTTACCTACCTAGAGGATCATAAGGAAGGTAGAGTCACCTTTGGAGACGGGAGAAAGTATAGCATCGTAGGATGGGGTACAGTAGAGTTACAAGGATTTCCTGCCATAAAGTTTGACCGGGACGCGTTTAATGTCTATAACCAAGCCGATAAACTTCTAGTGCAAGGGGTGAGGACAAAGGATAATTGTTATAGGACTGTACCCAAGTCCTAACTTGTTTGCAACAGTGCCACGACCACTCTTGTGGATCTGTGCAACCAATGTGTAGGTCACGTGAACTTTAGAGGTTTGACACGATTAGCTAAAAAGGACCTAGTACGTAGCTTACCAACACTTGGAAAGCCAACTTCCACGATTTGTGGACCCTGTCAATTGGGAAAGAAAATCCGTATCCCCCACATGAAGTTGAATTCCATTACCACTTCACGAGTAATGGAGTTGATACACATGGGTCTCATGGGTCCTACTCGTACAGAAGGTCTGGGTGGTAAGAGGTACATCCTAGTGATGATAGATGGTTTCTCCAGATATTCTATCATGGGATTTTTGAGAGAAAAATTAGATGTCATTCAGTTCTTGATGACCAAGTGTTATGTCCTACAAAACCAACATGGTGTCACTATCAACAGAATGCGTAGTGACGATGGCACTGAATTTACAGAGCAAAAAGTAGATCTTCACTGTGATAGCCTAGAAATCAAACATGAGTTTTCTGTTGTGAAGACTCCTCAGCAAAATGGTATTATTGAGAGAAAGAACAGGACGATTCAGGAAATGGCTAGAGCTATGCTTTTAGGTCATAAAGTTTCTAGGAGATTTTAGGTAGAGGCAGTGTCTACTGCATGCCATACGGTGAATAGGGTTTACCTTCCTCCACACACACTTAAAATGCCCTATGAATTATGGACTGGAAAGAAGCCCAACCTTGAATATTTCTGTGTCTTTGGGAGTAAATGCTACATCCTATGGGATAGAGAGCAATTAGAAAAGCTAGACTCCTGAAGTGATGAGGCAATATTGCTAGGATATTCATTAAATAGTAGAGCGTACCGAGTTTTTAACCTGAAGAGCTCTAAAGTGATGGAGTCGATAAACATTACTGTGCAAGATGACGAACCATCGACGTCTGTTGACTCCACCCATTTGAGTGAGGACGACACACTCCTTTTTTATGATACCACTATGTCTCCCACATCCAGGGTGGAACCTACTCCTATTGTAGAAGACACACCTGCTTGGGTTTATAAGAGTCATGATCCTACTTCTATCCTAGGAGATCCCACCCTAGGGGTCAAGACTCGTGCTCAGCTAGAGAATGTTTTTATCCATGTCTTCTACACATCTAAAGTAGAGCCCAAGAACTATAAATAAGCACTAAAAGATGAACACTGGATCTATGCGATGCAGGACGAGTTGCTTCAATTTAGAAATAATGATGTCTGGGAATTAGTTCCCCGATCTAGTAAGACTAATGTGATAGGTACCAAGTGGATTTTTAAGAATAAAATAGATGAGACTGGTACTATTATTAGAAATAAGGCTAGGTTGGTTTCTCAAGGCTACACATAGATAGAGGGTGTAGACTTTGATGAGATATTTTCTCCTGTTGCGAGGCTTGAGTCCGTACGCTTACTACTCGCCATCGCATATCATTTGCACTTCAAGCTATATTATATGGATGTCTATAGTGCCTTTCTAATTGGCATTATACAGGAGGAGGTTTACGTGGAACAACCAAAAGGGTTTGAAGACCTTAAGCACCCAAAGAACGTCTACTATCTGAGTAAACCCTTGTATTGTTTGAAGCAAGCACTCTGTGCTTGGTACGAGAGGCTTACTTCCAATCTCTTAGCTTGTGGCTTCAAGAGAGGGGGAGTTGATATGACGTTGTTCGTCAGGAGAGATGATGGTGCTATTTTGGTTGCCTAGGTCTATGTGGACGATATAGACTTTCTATCCACGTGCTCCTAGCATGCTCACCACTTTGAGGAGGAGATGAAAAGTGAGTTTGAGATGATAATGGTAGGTGAGCTTACTTTTTTCCTTAGTCTTCAGGTTCGTCAGCTAGAGGACAGGATGTTCATCTCCCAATCCAAGTATGCTAGAGACCTAGTGAAGAAATTTTGCTTAGACTCCGCTAAGCATGCACGTACACCTATGAGTACTTCTACCAAGCTTAGTAAGGACACTTCAGGCAAGGACGTAGAGCAAACCTTGTATTAGAGTATGATAGGTAGTCTTCTCTACTTGACTGTCAGTCGCCCCAACATAACCTTTAGTGTTGGAGTCTGTGCGCGATATCAGGCATCCCTGAAAGAGTCACACTTACTCGCTCTAAAACATATTATCAAATACGTGAGTGGGACTCTCTCCTGTGGTATTTTGTTTTCCTTTGATACCGATGACCGTCTGACTGCCTATTTGGATGTCGATTAGGCCGAGGATGTAGATAGTTGTAGGAGCACTTCTGGTGGGTGTTTCTACTTTGGTTCTGCTCTTGTCTCCTGGATGAGCAAGAAGCAAAACTCCATCTCTTTGTCCACTGCGAAGACTGAGTACATCGCCATCGGGAGTTGTTGCACGCAACTCTTGTAGATGAAGCAAATGTTGGAGGATTATGGGATTTCATAGGACACCGTGACCATCTCCTATGATAATATGAGCATGATACACATATCTCGTAATTCGGTCCAACATTCGCGCACAAAGCACATCAGGATATGCGAGCACTTTATATGTGAGTTAGTTGAGGAGAAAGTTGTATCCCTGAATTTCGTACCCACTGACCTTCAGTTAGCCGATATTTTCACGAAACCTTTAGTGTCCGTATATTCGAGAGTCTTAGGAAGTCTTTAGGGATTCGCACAATTGACTGAGGGGATGGTCCGTGTCTAGGATAAGATGCATTGTCATGTTCTGATCATATGATTCCTATTGCTAGTTTGTATCATTTGTATTATTATTTTTTTCTTTGTATATTTTTTTTTGAAAAATCCAAAAAGATTTTCTTGTTATAAAAATTTTAAAAAAGCACAAAAAGATTTTTGTATTTTGTTTACACCTCTTATGGATGAGAATTCAAGATAGCCGAGTCATAACTTCCATTTCCATTTTTCACGTGACTGTTTGATAGTGATTTGAGATGTTATATCATTTCATCCATGTGCTTTACATTGTTTGGAGTATTTGAGATGTGATTAGTGATATCTTTCTTCATGCTTGGCTCCTTATCTCCATTATTGCACACATGAACGGCTTTATTTGATTATTGTACTTGTCTATCACATATTGGCTTGAGTGTTTCCATCTCAATTCTGTCTATACAACGATCCATATGCGATAAAACTTGACAAGATTGGAATGCATGTAAAAATCGTTTAGTGAGATTGTGTGGTATTTTAAAACGGGGAAGGGTTGCGAACGTTTCTCATTTGGCCTTTGCGAAATCTAAGCCACCGTTAAATCGGACCTAAAAAATTGAGGTATTTTAATTATCCTGGGTCCAAAGAGGTTAAAAGAGCCCGAAAAAATTTAAAGGCAATAAAAAGAAATACATGCCGAATATGGGACATTAGGTTTCACAATCAATTCTTCAATGTTTGAGAATTTAAATTACCTCTAATCAAAATATAAATCTGAGGGAGTTTTATTAGAGAATTTAAAACGGGGTTGCTGACGCGACTCAGAATGTGTCTCTAATGTACGTTCACTCTAGGCTCAAGTGCAAGCCTGTCGCGTTAGTAAGAAACCCGGTAAGTCGGGATCGTATCCACAGGGAACTAAGACAACGAAGTTGTGACTATGAAAAATGCAATGATGAAATTATGAAAAATGCAATGATGAAATTATGAAAAATGCAACTACACTAATTTACCTAAAATATGAATAAAAATGATTGGAAACTTTTGAACCAAGTGATGGGAAAAACAGGACGGGAATACAATCCCCCAACCCTAGTGAATTGCAGTTATAATATTAATCGTAAATTTAACTGATTAAATTTGACCCAGAATTTAGTACTCCCAAGCATTATGTATACGAGGTTCAAGCCCGCGTCATACTTAATCTGAGGACGAGTAAATCGGTATCGCGATAGTAACACTCGAATTGCATTCTAAATCATCACGGTTACCCAGAGGCAAACGAGATATAAAGACCTACAATTGTTATGTTCCTATGCAATACGATCGTATTTAATCACCAAATTCAGAGGATTAATGTTATACACGTACAATTAACACATCAGGCTGGGTTCATGTATCCCGACCTTAGAAAAATCTAGCCTAGCATGATGAAAGTGATGAAAACAGTGATTGATGTGCAGGAATTCATAATTACTCTAAGGAAACTTGTGAATAGATGTAGAAAGGAATTGAAAATAAGAAATAACTCACTAAAATCACCCAAGCAGTAATTGCAATAATGAATGAAACTGGTAATCAAATAATCTCTGAATACATCTTCAATCTTTAAATTAAAATTGGAACTTGAAACTAAAACTAGGGTTTCTGGAAAAAGAGAGGAAAATCCTACTAATTCTCCGTCCAAATAATAATAATAAATTGGGTTTTTATACCCTCCAAAAATTCAGGAATTTCAGCTGCACTAGCACTCTTTCAAGAGAAGATCATATTTGCAAATCTCGATAGCCGGACCGGTCCGGGCCTTAGGCGGACCGATCTGCCTCCTAAGCGGATCGGTTCTTTTTATTTTGGGGTGAACCGGTCCAGGGACGGACCGATTCTTTTTATTTTTGCCTTCTTCGGTTTTCTTGTGATCCGGGGTCTTTTGGAGTTTGGCAAAGCGGACCGGTCCGGGGTAGGGGCGGACCGGTCTGCCTATTTGACTTTTTTGCTCAACTTTGACTGCTCATATCTTTTGTTTCGGGACTCCAATTGAGGTGTTGTTTCTTCCTATGTGCTCATGAAGGTAATATCTTCAACTTCTCTTTAGGTACCTCATCCGAATTCTGGGTGGAAATTACACTTTTGCCCTTTTGACTTTCCTTCTTTCTTCCTTGATTCTTCCGATTTCCTTCTTCCGTTTCTTGACACCAAATACCTGTAAAATCACTACAAAATACCAGAAACTCAGTGTACTCATTTGGATCAGTCAGTAGCAAGATTATGAGATAAAGTCAACTCAATTACATTGTTCGCGGTGCTAAAAGTAACTAAATCAAGGGATAAATTAGGAAGAATTTATGCCTAATCAGTTGCACTTCCTTGAAGTCCTGAAAAAGCATTAAATAGTTTTGGACATTATTGTTGTGGAAATCACTTTGAGCTTTGATTTGCTGATTTGAATGAGTCAATTTCTTATAATTCCATATTTTTACACCTAAGGAAGATGTTGAGTTCATTCGTTAGAAGTATTCGATATTCATCGTGCACATATGTTATGTTTGTTTGCATTGATTTTCCTATCGAATTTGCTCACACTCCTACATTTCCGCTATCATCAACTTGGTTGTTTTTGTGTTCTTTCATGGTGAGATTCTTTGTTGTATATTTTGAAAAATTCAAAAAAATAGAAAGTTTATTACCTTGTGACATTCTCCATTTGCATTTATTTGTGCTTCTCATATTTGTCTATTTGGGGACATCATAAAAAAGGGGGATAATGAATTATGGCGGAGACTTGTTTGGTTGATTTATCAATGAGTAGCTTAAGCATAATTGATCTCGGATTTTTGCATGCCTTTATATTTCAAGTTATTTCATGTCACGGGTATCTGCTTTATGTCATGTGTGTAAGTACAAAATTGATGATTATTGAATCCTAACAAGAAAATCTTTGCGAGTTTCTGAAAAGCTGAAGATTTGAAATATGTTGAAGTTTGATTGATGACATGTCAGTTAGTATTCTTAGTTTGAGGCGTTAATGGGGATATTATCTTATATGTCATTTTCTTTATGGAGATAGCATAATTTGGATTTTTTTATGTATGTACCGGCATAGACATAGGGGGAGATTTATAAGGACATAATTTTATAAATATCTGGGTAGAATCTAATAATTTTCTATTTGTCCTAGATCACAGTATGTATGTCTGATATCGCTACATTCGGCACGTCAACACAGTCATCCACGACAACCTTGATTCGAATCCATGCATCCACCATCTTCACATGCATCATGCTTCATGCGACGTGCTTATCAACCGTTCCCACTACTCCACTTCGTATTTTTGGTAAAATGGTTTATTGGAGTTTTTAATATTTGCATAAATATTTGGGAACTTTTTATAAAATATTTTTCAAAGTCTGATTTGTTTTTAACACAAAAGAAGAATTTTTCCAAGTGTAGAAGCTGACTTTTTTTGTCGTCAAGCTCGTTCGAACGACATCGCACTGTCGTTCAAGCGACATGAGCATGTCACATGATCTCGTTCGAGCGACATGTGGCTCGTTCGAGCGACATGACTATGTTGTTCGAATGACGGCGCCGCCTCGATTTTCATATAAATATATGTGTCCTTTCTGCATGTTTTTCCAAGTCTTTTTCGTACACTTTTTTACGATTTACAGCCCAAAAAATAGACTTCAAGTTTTTAAGGTTTCATGCCTTTTAGTCACAAAACCATTCCTAAATATGTGTGTGAATCTTTAAACCTTGAAAGGATCGTTTTTACTCATTTGGAGTAACTTGTGGAGAAGCTGACTCATTTCCATTACTGCCCATCTGGAGTTCTTGCGGGAAATTCCAGCCGACGACATCGGAACTGACACCTGAGAGTATTTCGTATGTCACTCTTATTTTCAGTATAATCCGTGTAAACCTTTCTTTACAAATTATAGAGAAAATAAAAGGTTTTTCCCCTTTGGGGGATTTTTATTCATTTGTGTGTTTGTTTGTGATTGAATGTTCTTGCATGATTATATTGTCTTCAATCACACCTATATGCATGTTTAAGGATTTAATTGAAAAACTAAGTTTAATTAAATAATTTCTTTGTTTGAACAAAAGCGCACTCTCACAAGGAATTATGATGAGTCTGGTGAAGGGCTAGGAAATAATATAAGAGAGCATCAAGTAGCAGACACATACACTCTAGGCTGGGTAGAATAAGACCATCGTGGATCCCTCCACTCCGTGAGATAGGGGAGAATTGGAATGAAGATGAGGGATGTTTCCTCTAGCCCCTTATAGAGATAGGAAGTATGCGTACAGAATGCAAGCCTTAGAAAAACCAAGAAGACTGGACCTGGGGTCACATGATGACAAGAGTGTATACAGACACTCTGGATCATGAGAATATAGATCCTACTTCCATAGGGTCACTTCCTCCCTCAAGTCGACCGGATATGATGATGAGCAATCCTACTTTGAGGAAAGGTCCAACATGCTGGAGAAGCTCAGCTTTGGATTTGCTTTTGATCGCTTAGGCCCACGTTGAATGAGAGGGAAGAAATTGATAGCTCCCAGAGAACGTGACCTATGTCAGGATGAATCATCCTAATCAGTCACTAGGGGATCATTATGCTCAGCCAAATCTAGGATGAGCATGAGAATATCAGCCTAAGTTGTAAGGACAAATTTCCAATCGAGTCATTTGCAGTATTGGCTTAATTCCGAATAAAACGATTTGAGTCATAGGATAGAGTGTCAAGTTATATCCATCCAAGCCTATGATGAGTTTGTGTTGAAGACGTAGAGGCCCAGAATTTAAATCTTCATCATTGCCAAGTTTCTAGTGCCATGTTTCTACATCAACAACATTGAATTCCAAGTCTCTAAAGGTATGAATGCTTTATATATATATATATATATATATATATACACATAGGAGCTTGGAAATTATATTGGGTGTATTTCATAAAATACGTTTTATGAATTTTATTTTCAGAAAATCATTTTAGAAGGTTTTATTAAAGTTCACATAATTGGTCAAGTTTAGTTTTATTTTTGAAAAAATTAAAATTTAATATTTTAATTGTGAATTTTGAAAAGATAAGTATTTTTAAATTTGTTGTTGAACCATCCTTACACACTTGGAAATTTAAAATTTAAAAAGGAAGAAATTTAAAATTGGGGTCATATATTCTAACAAGTGGCCTCATACCGTTTATACAGACTTTCAAGTGGTATCAGAGCGGGTTACACTAAAATATTATGTGATCCTGATTTTTAGGATTTTTTTTTGCGGAGGGGGGGGGGGGGGGGGCAATATGCATTGTTCAAAATTTTCAATTTTTGATGGTTCTAACATGCTAGTTCATGACACTTCACTTGCTATATACTATGAGTAATGGCTTGCATGTTTTCATACTCTAGCTTTTGTGCTACATGTCATATATTTGTGCTAGTTGTATGTTTTGTTTGTCATTTTCTAGTCCATTCTTCATCATATATGCTTTACTAGAATTATGACTTGTTTATATTTTGTATTTATCTTTTTCATTTTGTTTGGTATCAATGAAAAATACAAAAAGATTTTGTTTATCATTTGTATTTTATTTGTATGACTTATTTGGGCTTAATGAAGAACACAAAATGATTTTTGTTTGTCTTTTGAGTTAATTTTTTTTATGTTTGGTAAAAAGTTGAAAAACTGAAAAGATTTTTTGTGTGTGTGTTTGTAGTTTGACACACTTTTGTGGCATATACCGTGTTTGAATCCTTCATTTTCGCTTCCATGTAGCTAGAAATTTGGGTTGTGTATTTCAATTCTTAAATTGTTCTTTATCATGGTTGCATGAAGTAGTTTGAATTTGAATTGCTAAAAGTATTCTTCTTTTTTTATGCCTCTTTTGCACACATGCACGAGCTCTTTTTCTTTCTTTTTTTTTTCTTTAAGGTGGGGTGCACTAGGCCCGTGCAATAGTGCAACGCATGGGCGACGCTTGAAAACCCCAGCAGCAAGCTGCTGTGATGGATCTTCCCCCTCAAAAAATAAATTCAATATCGTGTGAGCCGATGGCCCACATATCAGATATTTAACATGCACGAGCTCTTTGAATTTTAACTTCACATGAATATTTGAGCTATGTGAGATGTTCTCCTATCAATTTAGTCATCTAGTTGTTTTGTGACTATGGAGGATTTGTGCATGTTAATCCGTTGCACGTGAGATTATTATGTTTAAAAATTATATATGCTAGTGCTCGGGGAAGGGCTACAAAAGGAATAACAATCCTTTGCGATTAAGCAACCGTTTGCAATGGCCCTAAAAGAAATACGTGATCCAAAGGCCTAAAAGAAAAATATGGAATTCAAAGAAAAATATGGCCAAGGCCTTAGTTTGTTTAGATTGATATTTTCGTCAAAAAAAATACTATATTTGAGGGAGTTTGGATGGAATATCAACGTCTTTGCACAATGACTTTGTGTTCTTGTTGCGCTATCTTGTCATGACTCTAGTGGTTTGTAGAATCATCAATATGCTAGGCTTGTATGAATTGTGCTTGTTTTGTTCTTTGAGTTCATTTTCTTTCACATGAGGCTTAATATATGTTTGATAAGATTTTGTAATCAAATGGAACTCCTTCAATATGTTTAAGTGATTGGGTCACAATATAAAAGTTGCTAGTTCACACCCCTTCACTTCCATTTTCATATGACACATTTATGCCATAAGAGTGTGGAAAACTTATGGTATTTTAATTTTGTGTCATTTGTGTTTATATATATATATATATATATATATATATATATATATATATATATGTGTGTGTGTGTGTGTGTGTGTGTGTGTGTGTGTGTGTGTGCATATTTTGTATTTATTGTGTATACATATATATGATATTTTGTTTGTTTTGAGTCTTTGACATGCTAGCTAGTCCATTTATGCTTTTCATTCATAATTGGTATCTATCTTGTTGCGAATTTTGGTCAATATCCCATGCTTATGTTGAATACATTTTAGTTGGTATCATTTTTTATTCCATCATAATTTGGTATTTATTTACCCTTGTTGTGGATTAGTTACTTTTTATTATTGCCCATATGCTTTAATGTCCTTATCACTTTATGCACCATTATGTTTTACTTGTTTTCCCATATTTTATATCCCTTGTTTAGACTTCAGGGGGATAAATAGTATATGCTTTAATTGGGGGAGAAATAAGTCATGTTTTAATTCTTTAATCTTTGTCTATTCCTGAATAAAAAGGGGGAGAAATGGTATCTAAACCTTAGTTTAGGAGATCTAACTTAGGGGGAGACGTCACCTTTTAAATAGGTCATTATTAGATAAAGGGGGGAATTAATTTAGGGGGAGTATTTATTTAAATTGAATTTAATCCTTTGATATTCCTTATTCGTTTAATGTTTTGCTTAAGTGTGTAAGAATTATCCTTTTAGTGGGAATTCTTAAAGCAGAAAAGCATCCTTGGCTCGAGTCAGCATCTGTACTTATTTATTTTTTTGGGTGGGATGTTGTGTCTAGACATGCTTGACGACCCTTTAGGATTTTTGGTTTGGTTTTGTCTCGAAATAGCCAAAGGGGGAGATCTGTAAGGACAAATTTCCAATCGAGTCAGTTGTAGGATTGGATTAATTCTGAACAACACGATTTGAGTCATAGGATAGAGTGTCAAGTTATATCCATCCAAGCCTATGACGAGTTTGTGTTGAAGACGTAGCGGTCGAGAATTTAAAGCTTCATCATTGCAGAGTTTTTAGTTCCATGTTTCTACATCAAAAACATTGAATTCCATGTCTCCAAATGTATGAATTCTTTATATATATATATAAGAGCTTGGAAATTATATTGGGTTTATTTCATAAAATACTTTTTATGAATTTTATTTTTAGAAAATCATTTTAGAACTTTTTATTAAAGTTTTGGACTTAAAAAGGATTTTTGTGATTTCTGAAATCTCGTTCGAACGAGATTGGATGTCGTTTGAACAACAGCCCAAGTCGTTCGAATGAGATTCTGACAACTTTTGGCATTTTTCTTCTGTTTTCTCGTTAGATGTTCTCATTCGAATGAAGTCGTTCGAACGACCTAGGCAGTTTTTTGAAAAACTTCCAACTCGCCCACTTCTTTTCCCACAAATTTTTCCTGATAAAATATGAGTGGGAACAATTTTTTCTATAGAACTTTTTCCTTCTCTTAGAGAGTTTTGAGAGCTTAATTCTTCCATGAAAAAGTTCCCTTGTTTTTTGTTAAAATTGTTTAATCTTTAGAACAAAACCAAGTGTCTTGCACCCAATGTGTTTGTTTAGTTTCTATCCAAGTTCTTTTATAGATATATTTTACTTGGAGAGTTTGTTTGTCACAAGGTTAATTATCATCCCATAAAATAGTTTCTTGGGTTCATCTCTACCCCAAAAGGAGGTTGGTTTGTGCTGCGGTGTTCCCACTCGGAGAAAAGCTATGCGTGCAGGTTGATGGTGACTATATCCCCATCGGTGGATTCTGAGACTACGTTGGAGTCCGTAGTTATCAACTAGGCGGAGGTGTTTACAAGAAGGAGCGTCAAGTCTTAGACGAAGTCAAGTCAGTTGTGTAAGTCTGTTGCCTTGAAATTGTAATTCCATACCTAGTGGATTTGTTAGGCCAAGGCCATCCGAGGTTTTTCCCGTTGTGGCTTTTTCTCGTACATCGTCGCATAGTGAGATAGTTTATTTTTATCTTGAAAAAAAATCACCTTAGATGCATGCTAGGATAATCTAGACAAAAATTGGTTTAATTCTCACACTTGTTTAATTTGTTACATATTAATTTGGGGTGATGTTTAATTAATTTAATTCAAGTCATTAGTTTTAATTTGATAAAATTTGGTTTGGCCTAAATAGAAAATTGAATTTTTATTGTTCGACAAGTTTTTAGGACTTGGGTTGAATTAAATTTGTAGTTAAGAAAAATTCACATATTTGTTCAAGTTTAATTTTAGTTTTGAAGAAATTAAAATTTAATATTTTAATTGTGAATTTTGAAAAGATAATTATTTTTAAATTTGTTGTCGAGCCATCCTTTCGCACTTGGAAATTTAAAATTTAAAAAGGAAGAAATTTAAAATTTGGGGCATATATTTCAACAAGTGGTCTCATATCGTTTATACACACCTTCATAAGTCAACCAGACTTCCCAGGAAAATATATCATTTGAGAGCCAAGGCCGAACAATCAAATATGTCGCAATAAAGGCCAAGCAGGAGGATAATCCTTAGAAGGGATCTATCCAAAGACAGGAGGACCGTTTGGGAGAGATGGTCAAATCCAATAATCCTATACACAGGGACTTTATGAAGGGATCACCTTTTGTCCCAGTAATAGTTTGTAATCTAACACCAGTGAAATTTATACCACCGGTCATTACACTGAGATATGATGGAAAAAAACAATCCCATTATGCATATAGAATAATACCAGGTCACTATCGATATCAACTCTGTCCCGAATAAAATGTGTTGTAGAGAATTCTTTACTACGATCACTAGTTCATCTCAAATCTCGTATAATAATTTTCCATAAAGGTAGATCTTCGGTTTCCAACAATGAGTCAACCTCTTTGTCAATGATTTTTATTTCGAGTCTAAACCTAGAAAGAGTGTTTCCCATCTACTCAATGTACAACAGAAGGACGACTAGACCATTCGTGATTTCATTACTCATTTTAATAATGAGAAGCTTGAGGTAGTGGATTATAACGAGAAAACCTTCATAATCGCACTAATAAGTGGATTACAGCCAGGAACTATTTTGTGTGCTGGCTAAGGATCCATCCAAAACTATAACAAAACTCTTGGCCAAACCAGACAAGATCATGAATGCGGGGTCCAAAAGCTATTTTCAGTAAAAGCAGTGAGACGAAGAACCAAAAAGATAAGAAAGTCCAGAAGCCAAAAAATTATGACTTGTACACCCCTTTGACTGTTGATATAAACCACATCCTCTAAGAGATCAAAGGAAGGAAAGACCCCAGGTGGCCTGGAAAGCTCAAAGCACCTGCAAACCATTGTGATAAGAACAAATATTATGAATTTCACAAGGACCATGGCCACAACACAAATAGTTGAATTTCCACCAAGAAAGAGACTGAAAACCTAATCAAAAAGAGAAAACTGTCCAAGTACGTGGATAAAGATGTTATAGAAGATTTGAACGAGTGTAAAGGTAGAAGAAGATCATAATTCCCTTGCAAGAAGGCAGATAAGAACAAAAAGGGATGAGAAGAAGATTTTGAAGATGACCCAAATCTTCCAAAGATATCAAAGGAGAAAGTCCACGAGGTCAATAAGATTTCTTTTGGATGCCATTTCATCACTGGTGGATCTGCGAAGGAGGACTAATTGGTCGAAAGCATAGCTTATCTGAATGAGGTCAAAGCTTGCATTCATATCAGGCAAATTAACCAACGGGAAATGTGGATACACGCCCCATATAGGTATATAAAGAACATCTCATTTTTGGATTTTCCAAAAATGATTTGTTTGGAGTCTTGTTCCATCATGATGACACTCTAATCGTCATCATGATGGTCCATAAATGTAAAGTGGTCAGAATCCTCATCGATAATGGCAGCTCCACAGATGTTATGTTTTATAATTGTTTCTGAAGATTAAAGCTTCGAGATAGAAAACTAACACCCTATCATCTCCCCTTGATTAGTTTATCGGACGAAAAGGTGTACCCTTTGGGAACTGTTGAGATAGAGGTCATCGTAGGTACTTGGTCGACAAGCCGGACGAAAATAATGGATTTATTTGTCCTAGATAAAAACATTCTTTTAGCGTATAACATCATCTTAGATAAAGTGGGATTAAAGTAATTCGAACCAGTATCGTCTATAATTCACTAGTGATAAAAGAAGTTCCTAAACCACTATAGAGTATATGTGGTCAAGGGGAACCAAGTAGAGGCCCTTGAGTGCTACTACACATCGGGCGATCAAGAAGAATTGAAAAAGCTTACCATCACTTACCAGATTGAGATGATAGGTCCACGGGACGAGGAGAAGTTGGTCAAGGTACAAGTGGCCGAAGAAATCAAAATTATTGTCCTCGAAGAAAAGCATCCTTAGAATACTGTTAAGATCGGGCCATCCCTAGACCCAAATCTGAAGAAAAATTTGCTCAACTTCCTCCGATAATGTAAGATCATTTTTCCCTGGATCCATACAGACATGTTTCAAATTAATCTAGAATTCATTTGTTATGAATTAAGTATAGTAGAAGTTGAATTATTGGTCAAGAAGAAAATGAGAGTTTTTTATGTCAAGAAGAAAACGGCGATCTAGGAAAAGGTTTAGAAGTTGTAGAAGGCTAACTTCATAGAGGATGTCAAATACCTTGAATGGATCTCCAACGTGGTAATGGTGCACAAGAAGAACAATAAGTGGAGGATGTGTGTGGACTTCACTGACTTAAATAAGGCTTGTCCCAACGATCACTATCCCCTACCCAGAATTAATCAGATGATTGATTCCATATCGGGTCATGAGCTGCTCAATTTCATGGACGCTTATTTCGGATATAATTAGATCAGAATGAAGCCAGCAGATAGAGAGAAAACATCATTTATTACTAGCAAAGGCTCCTACTACTACATTGCCTTACCCTTTGGTTTAAACAATACCGGAGTAACTTACCAGAGGCTAGTGAATAAGGTGTTTGAAGATTAGATTAGGAAGAACATGGAAGTATATGTCGATGACATGCTCACTAAGAGTAAAAAATCATTCGATCACGTCAAATACTTATAATAACCCTTCAATCAGTTGGAAAAGCATCAGATGAAGCTTAATCCCACCAAGTGAATGTTCGGGGTGAAATAAGGAGTGTTCTTGGGTTTTATTATCAATCAAAGAGGGATCGAGGTCAATCCTGAGAAGATCCAAGCCTTGATTAACATCCAATCCCCGACGACAAAGAAGGAGGTGCAGAGATTAACAGGACGTGTTTCCATTCTCAATAGGTTTATCTCTAGAGTCATCCCTTATTTAAAGTCTTAAGAAAATTTTTTGAATAGAATGACGAGTGTGAAACTGTGTTCCTATAATTAAAGCGATATTTGGGGTATGCACCTCTATTATCAAGACCAATCTTTAGGGAGAAACTCTACCTCTACCCAGTCGTATTAGAATATGTTGTTAGATATGCTCTGGTGAGATAGGAAGAAAGAATAAAAAGGCATGTATATCATACCAGAAAAGGATACCAAGGAGCAGAGATTCGATATCCCAAGTTGGAGAAATTAGCCATTGTGCTAATAGAAGCTTTAAGGAGAATGAAGTCGTACTTTTAGGCCCACACTATTGTTGTCTACACAAACTTGACTTTATGACAAATTCTTCATAAACCTAAAAAGTTATGGTGATTAATGGCCTAGGTAGTGGAAGTTGGGGAATATAATATCTGGTATGAGCCTATAACAGCTATCAAAGGACAAGCCATAGAAGACTTCTTTGATGAATTCACTTACGAAGATAAACCTTCTGAGAAGACTCCGTTGAGAGAGAGCTCAACACTAGTGGCAAAGTAAACTTCTACGAAAGAGATCTTAGTCATAGATGAAATCAAGCAAACTTTTTTGAAAGAGATCTCACCTATTAAGAGGAATGAGAGACCCCTCCGGGAGAGAGCTCAACCATGCCGATGTCAAATACAAGTAAGGATGTTTCAGAATCCTCAACCAGACAAGAAGATTTTTCTCATGACCAGGAAAAGCTAATAAAATTATTTAAACATGGAGAGTTAATCATATGAGAATTTAACAAAAGAAATCCTCGTCTGGAAACTGTTTGTGGATGGCTCATCCTTCACTATAGGCAGCGAAGCAGGTCTTATCATCACCACGCTATATGAGATAGACGTGAAATATGCACTATGATTTCAGTTTGAGGCCTCGAAGAATGAAACCGAGTACAAAGCACTCATAGCAGGCTTTGGGTTAGCCTCGTCGTTAAGAGCCAAGCAGATTTTAGTGAATAATGACACTCAATTGGTGGTCAACTAACTATTTGGAGTATACGAAGCTAGAGAAGAATCCATGGTAAAGTACATATCCAAGACTAAATGGTGGCTGATAAAATTTCCAGGGGTTAAGGGGTTGATAATCCCTAAAATAAAAAATTCTCGAGCAAACGCACTGGCTTGTTTAGTATCAGTTGCCCACACAGAATTGCGTAGAACAGTCTTAGTGGAAATACTTACACACCATAACACAAATAAAGAAATGATCAACATCATGAAAGTAAACCTCGACCCATTATGGATGGACCTAACACGGGATTACATTGATACCATCGATGTGTCTTCCAACCCAAACGAAGCAAGGAAGTAATGTTACAAGGCAACCAGGTACGTATTCAAAGCAAAAGTCTTATACAAGATAGAATACATTATTTCACTCTTACGATGCATTCATCCAACTGAATTGAATAATCTAACCAAGGAAGTACATAAATAGTGTTGTAGGGCACATTCGGTAGGAAGATCTCTAGTAAAGTGTGTCGTTACGTAAGGCTATTACAGGCCCACCATGAAAGTTAATTATGTTGATTATGCTAGAAAGTGTGACAAATGTCATAAGTACGCCAGTATCCATCACACTCTAAGATCTTCTCTCACAAAGATCACATCCCCATGACCTTTTTCAATCTGGGGAATAGATTTGGTCAGCCCTTTATCTAAGACGAGAGGATGGTTCAAATATTTGGTGGTTACTGTGGATTATTTCACCAACTGGGTAGAAACAGAGCCCCTAGTAGAAATGATATATGAGAGAGTCTTCCAATTCATCTGAAAGAATATCATTTATCATTATGATGTGCCTTATGCCTTCATTGATGACCATGATACCCAATTCGACAACCAAGAGTTTGAGGACTATCGCATCTACTCTAAGATTAAAAAGCTACATTCTGCTCCATGACATCCCCGGTACACTGGCCAAACTGATATTACCAATAAAAAATTATTAGATGAAATCAAGAAAAGGTTAGATGACACAAAAGGAAGCTGAATTAATGAATTACAGAATTTCCTATGGGCTTACAGGACCCACCCAGAACCACCACGGGCAAAACTCCATACATGCTAGCCTTTAGTATAGAAGCAGTAGTCCCAATCGAGATCGACCTTCCTAACCATCATGCACTCAATTTTAATTCACCATGGAGTGACCTAATGATAAGGCTAGATCTTGATATTATATAATAAATAAGGGAACATGTAGCATTAAGGGTAGTTTCTTACTATTAGAGGACAACTCGATTCTACAATCGCAGGGTGAGGCCGAGTATCTTAAAGGAAGGTGATTATGTATTGAAAATGTTCATCCAAAAGGGGAACAAATTGGAACCCAATTGGCACGGTCCTTACCGTATCTTTAATGTTATTAGACCAGGAACCTATCGCATTGAAACTTTAAAAGGCCAGCAATTGGAGAATCCATGGAACGCTGAATATTTGAGAAAATATTATCAACAATATAGTGATAAGATTTATCCTTTTTCTCATTACCCATCATATACTTCCCGTCTCTTATGAATTAAAATTTTTGTTCTCCCACCATTCTTTTTATTTTTATTTTTACAGTCATGGGATATGTGAATATAAATATTCAACACTAAACACTAAGCCTCATGTATAATCTCAGTACAAGAGAGATTGTAAATAAGAGGTAACAACATCAACCACATGTATGACATCATTGAGCAAGAAAGTCAAGAACAAGAGGTTAAACTTCCTGTATGACTTTTTTGAATAAATAAGCCACGAACAAGAAGCCAAACTTCATGTATGATCTCGTTTTATGATATATCGTGAATGAGAAGTACTCCCACCAAAGTAAAGAGACTCCCTTCTTTATGGGCAACTAAGATCTGACCATAATCTGACGCAGGGATAACCACCTTTTAACTTTGGAATCAGACATGGTAACTAGTGTTGACACCTAGTTTGCTTAGAAGGTTGATCAAAACACTAGTAAAACTTAGGTCCAAACAACTCAGGTTCGTCCACACTTAAAATTATTAAAGTTAGCAAGAAAATGGTGATAGTTCCCAAATATTGCAAATGAGCTATTCTTATCAACCAAAATAGATAGAGAAATAAATCTACAACCAATACTTGAGAGAGTAAATAGAAATAATTATGCCATTATAAAGACAATCGCCTACAAAATAAACAAAAGTTCATGCTTACATCACAATATAAAATGACCATACAGTAACGAAATCTTTAGGAAAGGATCAGGTTGCAGGAGTCTTCTCGTTATTACTACCAGTAGGAGGGCATAAGAAGATTAGAAAGAATGATTCCATTTCATACTAATTGTTGTATTTCCCCTAGTTAGTAGATAATCTTCAACTCAAAAGGCATAATCACCTTCTCACTAGCAGTCTCATCTATGGCCATCCTCTTATCGGCTGTAGAGGCGGTAGCATCATCATTGTCATCCTGCCATTTTCTCACCACCTCGGTAATATCAGGGTAATGGTTCATTCCTCTTTTCTTTATCTCCTCGTACCCATCCAGGAGAAATAAATGCAATTGACGTTGTAATAAGCTGAGGACTTGTACTTGGTTGCTCATACTTCTTCAACAGTAACTATAAACTCTTTGGCCTTCTCAATATTTTGAGATAGCTATGCATTTGTATGAGTGGCCACCCATAAAGCTCAATTTTATACAAATAGATCTTCCTTGGCTTTGTTTAAGGCTTCCTCTATGCTCTTTAACTTAGCATCATCAGTGGTTGCCTTATCATGAAGCTTGGCATTCTTTTATTCAGCCATATAAAAGCCATTATTTTGGCAATCAGTCGGTCATCCCACTCTTGAATTTCATCACTTTCATTCTTAAGGTCCTCATAAGTCTTCTACAACTCAACCTTCAACTTCTGGTGCTCATCTACCGTCTCTTCATAAGCATAATTATTACTCACAGCCTTCCCCAATATTGTGTATGTTGCAACATTCTTCCAGTAAAAATAGTAAGGTCAAGTATTCAACGAATAATAATATAAAATCAAAGAGATGCATGGTGAGAACTTACCACATAAATTCTATGCTGAATTAATTTCCACAACGAATAAGGGTCATACCCTCTCAAAAACTCAAAGTCCTTACTATAATTATAATATCCCAATAGGCGGATTGCATTCTTGGCATGATGGAAAATGGATTCAGGATCAACCCTTAACTTATCAAAAGAAATCCTATATGCAGGGTCGAACTTAAACTCTCCAACCTCTTCGTAATGAGGAACAGATCCCTAACCTCATACCAACTAATAAATATGTCTAAATTTTGTTGTCATCGGCACCTTAGTGACATTATGACTAATAGGGGACTGAAGAGGACGTTTATCACCCACAACAGGAACTTGAGTATAAACCTTGGACATCGCTAAGGCAGCAGAAGACTCATCATATTTCTTCTGAGCATTATGCTCCTCTTAGTTCTTTTTTTTTGGCCTTTTACTTTTTGACCTCAACCCTCTTCTTCTCAGCATCCACCCTATTTTTCTCCCCCTCTAATATTTTCTGGCGAGCAAGCTCCATGGATTTTTAGATGTTGTTTTTAGGAGCGATTCCTAGAGTAGACTCGGAAGGAGGCTCAAAGGTGGTAGGAAATAGAGTTGGATGAGACAATATATTAACGATCCAAGAAAAAGTAGATAAGGATAAACCAAAAATAGAAGGTGTCGGCCTCTGCCTCTAAATTAACTGGAGTTCCAAGTTTGGTCTCAAATAACACGTACTCTTCCAGGGGAATAACTACTTCCACCACGATAACTCCACCTGGAGGAGTATAGTATCCAACAGGGATGAACTTCTCGAAAGAGAATAAATCTTCAAATTTGGGGGGGCTTCTTCACATAATATGATTGCACCAAATTCCTCACAACATCAGGTAGTCATGGGGCCTTATTTATTGAAACAAGTAAAGAACTAGCGTCAGAATATAACATGTATAAACAAGACAAGGTATGTAATAATTGGAAATTTTACCGATTATGTTTGGCCCATTTTATTCCCGAGGAATCCTACACAATCTATCGTAATGATGACCCGAAACTCCCATTTATCTTTGGAGAAAATATATTAGCCTTTCTAACTATGGTTACTGGTTTGAATAACCTTCACAATCCTTAGATTGGACTTCCTGAGAGAAAAATAGTTATATCTAGGGGGTTTGGAATTGTCCTTTATCCCGTGGAGATACCTAAAATTGTCCCATGTGAGATTAAAGCCTATCATGATTTTCCAGAACATCATTGCTCCCACCATAGTCCTATACGCGTTGTGGAAAGTTGGGTTAATGTAATGCCGTATCCAGTAACAATAGACCTGATAATGGGTTGGAGAAGCGGTCTAAGTCCCACTTGAAGGGCCCTTAAAGGAAGACATATCTCATTCGAGTTTGAATTATCATACACTCTCTTCACTGATGGGCAACCTAGTTTGGATGAAAATGGGAATGTTATATTTCTCTCTAAGATTGTAATACCCTACACTTTTGTTATTATTTAATATTCATGTGCCTAATATTATTAATTTAATTAGGAAAAATTAAATTTGATTTTAACAAATATTAACTAGCCAAATAAAGGACTAATGTTTATTGTAATTATTATTTACTTGTACGTGATAAGTAAATAGTTATGTGATTTATTACATATTGTGTATAAGTGAAAATGACGGTTTATTGTTATATGTCAATAGAGTGTCACATTGACAGATCGGTATAATTTATGGGTGATGCGTAGGGTACACACGTGTCGGCCCGATTAATAAGATTTTAGCTTATTTGGAGTTGGGTGACTCTGATGACCTTTTCGAGTGCACCGGTGATCCGAGAAGGGTCAAAATAGTCCAGATTAGGTACCTGGGTGTTATTTTTAAGTTTCAAGGACTTTTTAGACATAACAGGGCCCGTATAAGGATAGAATGGTCATTTTACACTTCGCAATAAGAAAAAAAATAGGATTAGGTAAATTAAATGGATACTTAAGAGGTTAGGAAGGGGGATGGCAGCCCACCTTTCATATTTTATATAAGAGGCTGAGAGAGAGAGCACTGGAGAAGAAGAAAAAAGAAGAGGAAACTTGGATAGGAGAAGAAAGAGAACTCAACCCGTCATCAAATTTATAGAAAACATCGGATTTTAATCCAACGAGACAAGTAGATACTTGGTCTATGTCACAATTTGATAGTAGTTATTTATTTTCATGATTAAAGGTAGAAATCTACAAATTAAGATGTTAAAGAACGAAACTTTTTAATTGATATATAGATTTAAATGATAAAAGATTAGGGATTGTGAATGAATCATTAATAGAGATCTATCATACTTGAAATTCAAAATATATTTGGGACTTAAATGAATGAACATGTAGAACTTGTATATAAAGATTGGATCTTGCTAATTAATTTGGGGAATAATTGTGTGTTGATTTAATTGAAAGTTTAATTTAAAATCCTAGGGTTTGATTTGGGATTTGGGGTTAGTTTTGTATTAAAATACCTCTGGAATGTTAGGGTACTAATGTAGATTTAATTTTTGTATTTTGGGTGGGTAGAAACCTCCACTGGAGGGTTTTGGAGGAGAAAACCCAAAGAAGAAGATGTTCAGAAAATTGAATCGGTTTTCTTGGAGAGCTAACTGGTTCACTTTTAAAAGTTGGATAAAGTTGTGCAAAATCAAATTATGAAGGCGTTGGCACCGGTTTCGTATTTTTCTAAATTGTTTTTTTAATTTGTTATAAATCTTTTACTAAAAGGTGCGTGATACTAAAATTTTAAATTGGTGGTTTTGGATTGGGTTTTCTTTTGGTACGTGTGATAGACCAATGGTGGATGGTTTCAAGCGAGGAGAACCGGGGATCTAAGTGAGTTCAGTACTTATTATATGCACATATTAGAGTTATGTGTATATGTATGTATATGTGCATGCTACCTATTGTGACAACCCGCTTATCAAAATAAGAGGTGGCCATCCCGATACCCCGATAATAACAGGAATCATAGATGTAACATTCTCAGCATCACAACAATATAATAAGTATACGGGATAACCACCCTATATTTCAGAAAACGAGTTGCCAAAATTTTATTTTATTATAAGTTAAAGAACGCATTTAAACAACCCAATTTAAAAAGAAGGTGGATTTAAACTACAAGAATAAAACTGAACAGTACATATATAACACAATAACCGAATAGTTTATCGGTTAATAGTCTCTTACAATGTATTACAATAAATAAATTAAGTTACATAATACATTACAGTAGGCAAGTACAAAAGCTTGAGCCACACTCCCGAATAAATAACCCGATCATAACTAGAGTACAAAAATGAAGGTGTTTATCACAAAATAACCCGCAACATCCGCAAGGTGTTGCAACTCCAAGACCCAGGAATGGGGAAATCAACACGGGCGTCCTTGCGGTGGAGCACCTGAGCAAATATAAGATTCATGCACAACAAGAATTATGAACGGGTCAGAACCCGATTTTATATGATCACTAGATGAATAAAGAGTATGACAGTTATGAACAGTTAATCATGACTGATAGTGATAAGAATCTACCTACACAATCTCAAAGCATAAACTAAGGCAATTAAATGATCATAAGATTCATTTAGTTATGCAAGAGGATATGAATGAATATCATTAACTAAGAATTTCCATCCTTTGAAATGATTCAAATCATCGTTCCATATCTCATTAGGAAACATAATCAAAGTTATTTGTTCTTTAAAGAATTTTATCATAAATCAAGTCCCACTTGAATGAGAATAGTTATATTCATCTATATATAACGATTCTAAGACCGTCCTTCCGAGTTTCCCCGCTGGACATGCCCCTAAATGGCTATCATCATTCAGGGCCTATCAAACAAGACAGCATGGGCATCCTACAACGCAAGACGTCGGGAAGCGGCCATATACTTGCGAGTGAGTCATAACCACACCCGAAATTACCTCACAACGCATAAAAAAAACATATAATATAATAACCGATCATATGGTCGAGGACTATATTCACCCTACATTCACTAGCCATGATACTTCACCTCATGCCCGTACTTCCCTTATGATAGCGATTTAAAGAGGTGTGTTTAAATAAATTATCATTTACAAATTTATTCCATTTCAATATATAAAATACATTTTATCCGAAGCCATACATAATTTATATCATCATTACAACCTCAATGATTAATAGACCTCTTATTCATTCTCCAAGAATTCATGGTGTTACCATAATCCACAAAGTCTAGCATATCTCAATTGAGCTTCTAAAATCTCCCAATACAACCTTACAACTCCTAGTCTCACATTAATTAACTAAAGGAAAATAGTACCTTAACATCAATTTGGACATCCCTAGAACAAGCCCTATTTAAGCCATTTATAATATAGGGTAGTTACCTAACTCATCTAAGACTCTAGGACTCTAAGTTTACTTCATAAGAGAAGGTTCCTAAGTCCTAAGCCTAAAGAAAAAGGGTAAATATTGAGTTAGAAAAATAACTCAAAACAGCAGGATTTCGAATCGATTCGCCCAAAAGTGAATCGATTCGGGTTTGCAGACCTGTAGCCTCACCCCTTAGTGAATCGATTCGCAGAAGGGGCGAATCTGCCAAGAATGGGGCTACGGGTTATGAACCCTAGTTTTTCCCAAAACCTCCTATCTCCTCCATTTCTACACACCTCAACCACCATTAATCTAACCAAAATCATTCTACATGAAAGTTAACTATTATTCTCAACACAATATCTATCTAAACCATGATTAAGGGTTTAAACTCTACAAACTCAATTTAAAACCATAATTGTTCAATTGATCCCAATACATAACTATCAATACAATTTATTCATCTTAAATCACATATTAGCAAATGAGAAACTTGCCTTGAGGTTGAAATCTCAGATTCTTGGAAGATGAATGCAAGATCAAATCCCAAATCTTCAATTCTTCTCCTTTTCTCCTCTTCTTTTCTCTTCTTCTCTCTTTCTCTCTAGGTTTAGAAATACATACTTAAGAAATAAAATGAGGTGCAAGACTTAAACATGCTATCTCTCCATAATTCCCATCTTTAAGTGTCAATACCACATTAAAATGACTCATAACTACGTATTTAAGCCATAACCAGTCAAAAGTGCCCGAAACACAAAAATACAATATGGCACTTATTTTGACTTTCTCACACATTTCGGGACTAACTACTCCCCCTAAATTGGCATCCGGAGTCATATACGTCATTTTTATATCCCATTTCATTTTAAACCACAACTGTCATGTTAAGCACACGACATAATAAAATATAACACAATGCTATTTATTTTCCAATAACAATAAATATGCAACATTTTAGTAAATATTCTTTATTAACTCACTTAATTGATATTTACTCCATCACCCATTATTTTATATAATTACTTCACATAGTAAATTAATATAAAATAAATCTCTCAAAAGTGAGGGTTGTTACACCTATTCTATCTAAACACACCTGCTCGGTAGTGCAATCGTAGGAGGTTACGCACAATGGACAGTCCATCTTGGCGTTGACAAGAGAGTATTGGATTGATTTCCCACGTCATAGGACTGTGCATGACCACTATCTGTGTGTGAGGATAGGTGTTGATTTTAATTTTGGTTCAGGACAATGTGATATGGTTATGACCCAGGATGTATGTCTATGATCTCCTCCATTGTATGTGTTTTCGTTTGGGATCAGTGGTGAGAGTTAGACTCGGTGGCTCGTAGTGAGGCGCGAGGCTTGGTGCCGATAGCACACGAGGGATGCATCCGCAAGTTCTCAACTTTGGGGATGAGGTTATACATATATAACGAGTTACATATATATATATATATATATATATATATATATATATATATATATATATATATATATATATATATATATGATTTAGTGTATGCATCTATTTATAACATGAGCGTAGCTATGTTATTCTCATTACATGATTATTTTTGTATAGTAAGTGTGTCGCCATAATATTGTTTATGAACGTATACCTAGAGAAGGTAATTATACTTAGCTAATAGAGGGTAACTTAGATAGCGGTTATATTCCCCAATTAGACTGGGTAATTTTATTCAGATAATAAATGAACATTTTAGGTGTGAACTAAAGTTGAGAATTGAGGTTTATCTCAAGTGAGTGCTACCAGTTAATTATGAAAGTAATACACTATTGTTTTAATCGATTTAAAACAATTATTAGCTTGCAAAATAATTTTTACTTTTCGAGCTTTGGCCCACAAGCTTTTTTTTAGTGTTTTCTTTTTATACACCAGGTGTGCCGCAATAGCAATCGAGACCGTAGGGATACATCCATTTTTGTCATATAGTATCTATGGACGCTACATCTTTGCTTAGATGTCTCAAACTATTTTATCTAAATAGGATCAGTCTTGTTGGTTTTAGCTTCAGGCGTGTTTCCCGTAGATGGATAGGTTTATATTAGTATCAGACATTTATATTTCAGTACTCAGTTTATTTTTTCAACTACTGTGGATGTTTTATTTGGTGACAGATGGTTTATTTGTTTCACTCTTTTTATCTATTGATGCATGGTGACTTATTCATTCATTTTTAATTGTATGTTTTTATTAATGTTATCTATATTATATTGTTATTGTGACAGTGATGCTAAGAATGAACCATATTGAAATCCTTATTTTATTTTAATAGAGGATTGGTCACTTGGTATTAGAATAGGCAGGTTGTCACAGTTTGTATCAGAGCATCAGGCTCTGGTGGCCTTAGGATCTGTGCAGATTTGGTACGTTGTCAACGTTGTATTTTCTTTGATAAAAAGCCCTATGCTTAGGATGGTTGATTCATACTACGCTTTTATGTTCTTCTGCTATTGTATATGGTAGAAGTGAATCGCATACAATTTTGATTTGGTTTCAGAGGCCATATATCAGGGGAGGTAGACCATCATGTGCCGTTAGGAGGGCCGTAGAGGACGAGGCTCAGCTGGAGCCACAAGTCACTCAGGGGACTGTGACCGCAGCAGAGATCATAGTTATTTTTGCACAGGCAATTAATGTTGCGATGACTTCCTTAGCACAATATTTTCCCTAGGCAAAACCATTGGTACTTGTTCAGGCTCACCCAGTGCCAGGCCTTTAAAAAATGCCATCCGCCAGAGTTTTATGGGAGTATAGATGTGGTTGCAACTAACTAATAAAAGAAGGATTTATAGAGGCATTTGCGTACAGTTGAATGCAGCGACACTTCGAAGAAGATATTGGTGATATTCAAGCTAGTAGGGGTAGTATTTCAGTGGTGGGAGTCACTCACCACAACAGAGTATAGAGATACTATGATGATATAGGAGTTCTAGGTGTTGTTCAATCGCAAGTTCTTTCTGTCAAAAGTTTAGACAGAGATGAAGAGGAAGATTTTGGATCTCACGCAGGAAGGCCGAACAGTGGCCAAGTATGAGGAGGAGTTCACTCTCCTAGTGAACTTTATGCCAAATAAGGTGAACGCTGAGGAGAAAACAAGTATCAAATTTATTGGTGGGCTGACTTGGAGGATCCGTTAGCATTTCTTGTGGAACTCGATGTTGCGGACTTATATTGAGGTTGTTAACACCACTTTGCTCCACTATTAGGATCATCGCTTCCATCTAAAGCGAGCGAAGAGGATCAAAAATTCTATCTAGCAAGGAAAAACTAGGGGTGGCGATGTTAGCAGTGCATCGTAATAATCGCAGAGGCATCATGAGCATAGTTCTTTTCAAGGGGACTCTACTAAGAGGTTTAGGTTGGTTAATGGTAGTTACGGATAGGGCTAATAGAATTCTCCTCAGGGCCAGGGGAATTATATCGAAGTCTAGAAGGGTTATGGTTATTAAGGACAAGGACAGCCTCGTCAGGGTCAACAGGGCCAGAGGCAAGCATATTTTATCGGGAGATGTTTCGTATGTGGGGAGAAGGTCCACATACGATGCACTTTCCCCAATAGGGCCAGGGTTCAGTAGCAGGATACCCATTCGGGGAAAAAGTTACAGCAACCTCCATCCCCACTATTAGTTCCATTATTGTCGCCTCTACATGGGATTTTTGGGCGTGTGTATCATGTCTATGGACCATTTTTACCACCAGCGCTTGAGGGTATGTTTTCTATTCATGTGCATTTAGGTCAATGTAAGCACAAATATTTTAGCGTAGGCCAGTTATTGATGTTTATTTTTACTTTGGCATATCATGTTACAAATCTACACGCACCAACACGTCAAACCGAAATATAATATGTCCGATTTCAAGACACCTCTATATCGTATGAAGGTATAAATTTTTTAAGAGTTCTTAGTTATTTATATTTATATTTAGGATCACTTTTTATATAAAAAAAACTGAGGCTAGGTTTTTAAGTTTTAAAAAATAAAAAAATTTAGATCTCGTTTAAACGAGGTTAGAATCTCGTTCGAACGAAATTGACTTGTCATTTTTAGCTCGTAAGATCTCTATTTCAAACGAACATCGAACAAGAATTCACTGCATAGCATGTCTTAATTCTTTAGAAGCTTGCTAGAAGTTTGTTCAAATAAGATTGCAGTCTCATTCAAACAAACTGAGTTTTCCTTCAAACGAGATGCTATTCTGGTCCGAACAACTTCTGTTTTCGTTCGAATGAGCGCCACCTTAAAATTCGTGTCAGACATATAAATACCTATTTTAACTCCAATTTTTATAAGACTTTGACAAAAAGTTTCATGCATACCTGTTGCAAAAGTTTTATCTTTTGTGTTTACAAAACATTTATGAATCATAACTTTACATCCCCAAATATATTTTATGAATCGTTTTGAAACCCTAGAAGATTAGTATCTTGTATGCACATTGTAGAGCAGAGTCTTCATGGAGTCTACCCTTGTGACCCGAGTGATCACAGTTGAAGAAGAAAAAAGGCTGAATCGGTGGATATTGAGGGTGGGTCACTGCCTGTGGACAACTCTGGATTTGAGTAGTATTCTTTAGGAGTTTTGTAAGTAGGTTGTCTTATAAAAATCTCTAAAGTGCTGAAATATAAGTTTTTCTCAAAAAGGTATTTTTTTTCCATATTTTCTTGTGTGATTGCATGCTTAGTTCAATTTATGTGATTGGGACAATTATCATATGCAAATCTAATTTAATTAGAAATTAAATTTTGGTAAAATTGGACTTGTGTTGGGGAATTTGATTAAATAAGTTAATCCATTAAGATCGTTTGCACTCTCAGGCGAGTTTTTTTAATAAGAGTGCATCACATTCTTTTGTTGGCACTAGATTCGCATGTGAGAAAGGTTTCATGGATACATCGTTAGACATTATTATGATCATAGATTTACTATGGGGATAGTAGGGTCTTATTCGTTCCATCCGCAAGGGAGTGGGTGTGGACATTGAGAGGATATGTTTTTAGTGGATCTGTTCATTTTATTCATGTATAAGTATGATATTATCCTAGGTATGGACTTGTTAGTGACGGTTAGAGCGGTGGTAGACTGTTACAGTAGGACTATCATGGTTACTATTCCAGGGTAGGATAGGTTTCTTGTGGTGATCCCTCACCTGGAGAGAGGGTCGAGCATGCGTATGTGTTATATTGAGGAGGAGTCTTAGGAGAGTATAGTTGTCTTGTTATATTCTATCCTTGTGTTAGGGACTTTACTAATGTGATTTAGGTGATATTGGGGTTATATCCGAGTCGAGAGATTGAGTTGTGATCAATTTAGCACCGGCGACTTGGCGACAGTGTGAGAGTCGTGTTGTATGACTCATTTAGAGATATGAGAGTTGAGATATCAAATTTAGTAGCTTTTAGGGAAGGGTTTTTGGCTGACTCGATACCATGTCTTAAGCCAACGGATCTCAATAATCGGCAGATATAGGCGATAGTGTATCAAGAGGATTCTTTGTTTGGATTTTTCTTGCGAGACGTCCCACATATAAGGCTTATTAAGTGTCGAGAGTTAAGAGACATTGGGCTCTAGGACGTTAGTTTATTATGTTAGGCATTTCATGTGTGAAAATGCAACGCATAGATTAGTGAGCTAATATATGATTTAAGGCCAACGGAACCAATGAGTGAACCGACAATAACACTCAAGGATTTTTGCACCACTGGTTGAATAAAAGGGTAAATATAAAGAAAAGTCATATCGCGATCAGTAGGGTAATTGAGTAAACCTTTACAGACCTGTGATGCGCAATTATGGAAAAGGCACATGGGTTAAGAATTTCGGTGCAACCTCAGGGGGAATAACATGTGCCGGGACGTGAGGAGGTAGTATTGGAGGGCCAGTATGGGCCAGTTCAGGTGAGTTACATGATAGGGCTGTGTGCCTAACTTTTTATTGTAGAAAACGAGTGATCATGCATTAGGTGCCATACAACATTTTTTTGGATCGAGATAAGATCTTTGTGTCCCAATTCTGGTAGAGTTTTTCAGAAGGCAATGGGTATAGAGTTGTGTTTCGGCACGGCATAGCATACGTAGACCAATGGTTAGATGGAGAGGGTAAATAATATGTTGGAGGATAGGCCGAGGATATGCATTTTGGAATTTAAAGGGTATCTAGGAGCAGTATTTATTGATGGTAGATTTTACGTGTAATAACTCGTGATGCATTGATATGGAACCTTTTAAGGAGTTGTAAAGGATACCTTGTCATCCTCCCTCTTGTTAGGTAGAGGTGGGGGACCACAAGCTTCTCGGGTTGGACGTGATTTAGGATATATCAGCAAGGATTGGATGACCAAGGGTCATATTTGGGTACCTTAGGACAGCAGAAGAGTTATATCGATGCGAGCCAGAGATCTCTGGAGATTGACGTGGGTAATCAAGTGTTATTAAGGGTATCTCCAAGGAAGGGAGTGATTCATTTTGGAAAGAAATTAAAGTTGGCACCTAGGTATGTACGGCCTTTTCCCATCATCGAAAAAGTAGGCCCGATTACGTATAGTCTCGCCTTATCGGAGCATTTAAAGAGGATTCATGATGTGTTTCATGTGTAATCATCAATGAGCTATCTCAGGGATGATGTGGTTTATCAACATATAACCTTGGAAAAGATTGACTTGAAATTGGATATTTCATGTGAGGAGAGACCTATTGTCATTTTGGGTTGTAGTGAGCAAAAACTTTGGTCAAAGGTGGTACTGTTAGTGTGTATAGTGGGGGTACCACAATGTTACTGAGTCAACGTGGGAGCATGAGGATGTCATGAAAAAAATATCCAGAGATTTTATGGCTTCCATGTTCGAATTTTGAGGATGAAATTCCATTGTTAGGGGGAAGAATATAATACCCCATACTTTTATTATTATTTAGTTTCCATGTCACTAGTATTATTAATTTATTTGGGGAAAATTAAATTGGATTTTAGTAAATATTAATTAACGAGATAATGGATTAATATTTATTATAATTATTATTCACTTGTGTGTAATAAGTAAATAGTTATGTGATCTATTATATGACGTGTATGAGTGAAAGCGGCAGTTTATTATTATATGTCGATAGAGTGTCACATCAACGGATCGGTATAATTTATAAGTGACGCGTAGAGTACACACGTGTTGGGCCGATTAATAAGATGTTAGCCTAGTTGGAGTTGGGTAACTCGAATGACATTTTCAAGTGCAACGGCGACTCGACAAGGGTCGAAATAGTCTAGAATAGGTTCACTGGTGTTGTGTTTGGGTTTCAAGGGCTTTTTAGACATAACGGGGCCCCTATAAGGATAGGAAGGTCATTTTATACTTATGCTAAGAAAAAAATGGGATTAGGTCAATTAAAGGGACATTTAAGAGGTTAGGAAGGTGGATGAAATCGCATCTTTCATATTTTGCATAAGAGATTGATAAAGAGACCTAGAGAAGAGAAAAAGAAGACGAACGAAAAGGAAACTTGGAGAGGAAAAGAAAGAGGACTCAACTCATCATCAAATTCATAGAAGATTTCAAATTTTAATCCAACGAGGAAAGTAGATACTTGCTCTATGATGCAATTTGAAAGTAGTTATTTATTTTTGTTATTAGAGGTAGAAATCAGAAAATCAAGATGTTAAATCTTGAAACTTTCTTAATTGATATAAAGATTTAAATAATAAAAGATTAGGGTTTATGAATGAATCGTTAAATCAAAATTTGAAGTTTTTATCAAAGCTTCATATATCTGCTTACTAGCCCCGTTGTTTGAATCCAAGCATGCAAGAGAGTAAAGTTTCCATTAATGCAACTATAATCTTTTAATTCAACAGTTATGAGTGAACAAATTTGAGGGCCTTATGATTATCGATGAATTTACTCTGGTATTCCTAAAAGAAACTTGTTAAGACATGCAAACATGCGAGTTATAATTTTGAGTAACCCTTTTCTTGTGAGCTTAAATGTACAAACTTGGGTTATAACTTTGAGCAACCTTATTATTGTATCTAAACAATAAATTTACTATAGCTTGGGCAAATTGAATTACTATATTAAAATTTGTAACAATTCTCCATAATAGTGGAATATAAATTATGTGGAGGCCGAAATTCTTTTAATAGAGTAATGACTTGTATAGGCAAACATTTGTATCATTTTCCTCGAGATAGAATTTGTTTGAGTTACTAGTTTAGCAACCTATACTCTCATTATGATCAATTTACCTTTTTTTTTACAAAAGACACACTTATGCATGTACTCAGACATATTTATTTGAGTCTCATTGTAAATCCATTCATATAATACAATTTATTTGCTACCAAAAATTGACTTCACCTTTAAACATAGATAATTTAAAAACTACTCGGAGATTGGCATTAATTCATCCCCATTTAATATCTTCATAATTTGGTGTATCCCTTTCTCAACCTCACTTGCTCTAGAGTTCCAATAAATGGAGGGGGTCGTTTCCTAAGAAATTCTTTAAGAGCATTCGTTCAGCATATTTTATCTGTAACTTCTTCCTAAATCGGGCGTGGAGTTGGTGCTTACTAGTATCTATCGGAAGATGTTAATTTGTGAAGGCATTTCAAAATTCCTTTAGTGTGAGTATGCTCAATTCGGTTTCTAGTGGAAGGAGTGCGAATGTTAATCACCTAAAGCATAGTATAACACTTATATAAATAAAATGCATAAGAATAAGGTTTTAGGGAGAGATCATGTAGAAGCAACTTCAACTAAGTTATATTATACAAAAATTCATTATAGGTAGAAGTTTATATTACGTTAGCATACTATCATACTATTAACCTAAGAATATGCTAGGCACACTGAACTCTATACAACACACTATTAACTTAAACTCCACAAATGTTGTAACATTTCCACGACATCTACAGGCTACTTATTTGTTATATTACTAATAAGAGGATGCATATTATTTTTCCTTCATTATAGAACAACGGCATCGGTTTCGATTGGGTCAAAGTCGGGAACAAAATTAAAGTCATTAGGTTTGGATGGATCATCGTCAATTGAGTTACTGGAGGAATCAAAGGAGACCTCAATAAAAAAAAAGTTCTCCATTGGAAGTAGCTTCATTTTGGAGCAATGGTGGATAATAAATATCGTTCCAGGTAAGATGAATAGCTTCTTGGAGAATAATCGGGTCATCCACATATTATCTCATCTTTTTCATAACTTGTCCCCCACCATAGATTCGGTTAGTTAATACAAAATATTTTACGGCATCATTGAAGTTCCTCCATTCATCGTCTACCCCTCGAACCATGTTACTGATTTTCAGAAAAGGTCTATTCTTTCACTGTATCTTCCCATCTATTTATTGTAACTATATTGAAATTAAAGAGCTATGAATCCCAGATATTCATGTTGCAAAACAGATTTAGTATGTGATGAAAGTAAAAAAGTTACGAAAATGTCAAATAGTTAATATCCTATATTATTCCCGTGTAACAATCTAACCCGCCAAATTTTATAATCGCGCTCTGATACTGACTTATCACACCCTATTTTAGTATGAATGTTCAAGATAGTAACAAACCAATGAAATTAAAGTTAATGTAGAAAATATAACTTTATTCATTATAGCGATAATTAATATCGCATTACATATATTGTACCACCAACACAAAGGTGAATTATACGAGTTACATTTTATCCCAAAAATGAAAACTAACATAGGTAATCGAGAAACTCCACTCTTTGCTTCAATTTTCCTTAATCTCCTTCCATATAGTATTATAAGCATACAAGTGATCCATGTATATCACACAAAAGGAGGGGGTATGGGTTTCTTATCCTTGAAATTTTAGAGGTAAAAGGGAATTAACACAAGTATGCTAAGTAGATTTTAACCAATTCTATAATAATAATATGTATATGCAGGTTTGAGTGTGTATGGATTTAATTCTTTACTGAATGAAGCATAAGTAATAGTTCTTATAAAAAGAAAGTCAATAATTTTTTAAATGAATAATACCATAATTATCAGTTTACTAATTGGTATGAAAGAAATTAAGAATATTAGTACAACCAAATGTAATATAAACCCAAAATTTTTGGAGAAAAATAAACAAATAGTCATACAAACTAGATTGGCACTCATACGTTTGTAGCAATAAATCTAGGCTCTCAAACATCTGAGACTTATAGGCCAAGTAGAAAATTTGTGTGGGATAACACGACATTCTACTTCCTAAGCTATACTGATGCTTATAACAAAGACATTGAGCACATAAATGCTTGGGTGAACTGATTCAATCATTGCAATAATCTCATGAAATCAATTATTAGAGAAAAGGGTTTAAATTGATCCAAATGATCCATATTCAAATATCAATGATATTTATCAATATATGTAGCATGGAAGTATCATAACATGCACATACTAAGAGTAACTCATGGATATCACATTGCGATATCAATAGCAGTTATATCAAATACAATGAAATTAATATTGAAAAGGCAAAACCTACTTATTAGCCGTGGAGAACGTGTATAAAATTTACTGGAGTAGGATTGGGAGGGTCAAGTGCTTGATTATCTGTCAATCAACATAGTTGTAAGTATATATTATTGGGGATAAGATTGAATTGGGAAAAAATGAAAAAAATTGTGTTATCTTTGAAATTATTTTTGGGAGTTTAAAATGTAGGGCTGAAGGTCATATTTGGAAAATAGTGTAGAAGAATTTTTAGTTAAACATTTATCAAAGAATATGAGGGAAAAAGTTAGGGTCAAAATTCAAAACAAAAAAAAGTAGGAGGGATTAATTAGTAATTTTGGAAAAATACTTTTTAACCAAAACCTTGATTTTCTGTAATTTGAGCTAAGGTTGACCAAACACTTCCTTACTTTATAAAATTTTGACCAATTTTTTTTTTAAAAAATGATTGTCCATGCGCCCTCGTGTACTTGGTCAAGGTTTCTGTCTGAAAAGTTCATCTTCAACCTCTCGACAGTTAATTTAGGTTTTGATAAAACTTTTACCTAAAATATCTCTTGATTTTCTAAACCATTTAAGATGATTCCTAAACCAATCCAACCTAATTTTTCATGAGGAATCCAAATATATAGATTTCATGGATTGAGGTTCAGAAACTATTGAGTTACAACTACTTTGTTTTTTCAAGAAATTTTGACCAAACATTCATGGAGTTATAAAGTATGGCATTGGCTTTTAGGCTTATGGTTAGGTTTATTCTATTATAAGAAAGAGTTTGGCTTTTGTTTGTAGGAGTAAGGTATCTTGATTGAATAGAATTTTGAAATTGAAGTTTCTGAACTTCGAAAACACCTTTGAGAAATTGGGATTCAAAACTTATTTGTTTTTAAAATGGCCATTGCACTCAAGATCCTAAGCTCATAAGGAACTCATTACTCAATTTGAAATAGCTTCAAAGTCACGGAATGGGGTTTGACCATTAAAGCTCAAGCTTTAATGGAGGTTTTGTGACCATTCTACAAGTAAAAGCTTGTATTTTTTTATTGGTCTGTGGTTTGTGATAATGCAAAAAAAAAAAATTGGAAAATAAAAACAAATAATGGTGCATCAAATAAAAGGTTACTAGTTTGGAGTAAAAAAATAAGTTTGGTTCTGCTAAACTGGTGAGTCCCCGAGCATAATTCATGGGGTATTTATAGTACAAAACGAGTTCCTTATTTTTAGAAGATAAAGCTTAGGCACAAGGTTTTCACATGTTGGGATGGTATTATCCATGTGAAACTTGGCATTTTCTGTTGATGTGGATGTTTGTTTAGCAAGGGGATAGTGTAAATAGGTTGGTTTTTAGTTTGGTCCCTCAAGAGAAGTTTTTATATTTATTTGGTATTTTATGTGAGACATTTTTATATTTAAGGGGCATTTGTGTGATTTTATGGAATTTTAAGGGTTAGGATTATAAAATTAATTTTATTGAGGTCTAAAGGTTCAATTTGAAATAAGGTTGGGGTCTTGAGGTGAAATAGAGGTCAAGTTATGTTTCTTTTAAATTTTGGAGGGGTATTTTTGGTCATTTTATAACCTTGGGGGGTAATTATTTAATTAAACAAAGTTTTAGGGTTTCATGTATAGTTTCGACTTTGTTAGAGTGTTTTGAATTTGCCTAAGTTATAAGGCTAAGATGAGGCAATATATATAGTTAACGGACCGTAAACTGGTCGTTCTAGGGTTTGAAACTACACGGGTGTTACAAGACAATATTGTAGTGAGAAAATTTATGCATAGTAACAGTGATCAAAAAGTTTATTGTTCTTCTGTGAGTACCTAGTGCTCTATTTACACTAAAACTTTTAGGGAACACGTGGCACCTAAGGTGCCTGGGAATATTCCTATGTGACAAAATATCTTAAAATATTTTGTCCCTATTACTGTCACTCAGGATTTGTCTATTGTGGAAGGACACCTGGTGTAGTAGTGAATAAAAGGTTGATCTTGTCGAACGTGATGCCAAAAAGTATTATTTTGTTTGCTTGTGAAACTTTCTTGCTGAGTAAGTTTGAAAACTTGTGTCTAGTGTTGAGGTCCACTCACTAATTATATTATTAAAATTATATGGTGAGCAGGCAAGTGGTCAAGTGGTTGCTCACCATTTTGTAATGTAAAGTGTATGTAATGTTTATGAGTACGAGTAGACCTTACCTCAATATTCTATACTTCCTATATATTTAACTGATTGAACCTTAGCTTGCTCAACAAACTTACCTCTCAACCACCAAACTAAAACTCTCAATAAGTCCCAACTGACCATCTGTTCGAGCCCTGCCTTCTTAGTTGAGGATTCTTAATAAGTAAACATGTGTAAAACAAAACTAAGTGTTAGTGAAAGAGATTATTATCCAAATATTTATGTATTACTTGAGTGACTACTCGAAATTCACTACCTTAGGTAGACAAGGAGTTACTCATGTGCTTGCTCTTGCTCCGAGAGATATATGACTTGGGGTGTCTCACGCATCCCCCTTAAAGGTATTGCTCGCATTACTTCTGGAGTCAATAGAAACTTTTCACGCACTTAATCTTCTTGTATGTGTTCTAAAAGCTATATGACTTGGAGTTGCTCACACAACCCCTTCCTAGTATTACTCGCATTACTTATGGTGTCCATATGGACTGGTCGCGCACTTATTCTACTTGCACTGGTTCCTCCTGTGGCAAGGGGGTTGCTCATGCATCCTCTTTGCTTGGGTACTACTTAAAAATCCCATGAGAAATAATGGGGTTAATCGTGTGCCCCTCTACATTATCCCTCTCATGCAGAAGTATCGCATCCGTTTGAATAGAGAAGTTGTACTCGAAAAGTCTTTTTAGGATTTTTAAAATCATTGTTGCCATCATTACTTGATTTGTGTCACATGTAATGTTCTAACATGTCTGTTTGTGCAAGACATGCTTCTAAGTACCTTGAGAGGCCACGTGTCACATTGGGGGAGGTTCTTCGCGATTTTTGTAATCATTAATCATTTTATTGAAACAACGGCACCTCTTTAGTTTCCAAAGTATAAATACCCTTATTCCTTCTTTTCAAGTTCTTTACCATAAATTGCAAGAGTTTTTAGAGAGAGAAAAGTTTTAGAAAGCTTATTACTTTTACCATTATCGTTGAGCTCTTTTATGAGTTTTCTTCACTAATTAACCAGTTTCCATGGCTTCTAATTCAAATTCTCGCTCTACTATCTCAACCATCACCATATAGGTAGTAATCGGTTCCTTGCCCATTCAAATCACTATGGACTCTTCCATTAATATGGGGTTATAAGGACATAAGTCTCCGATTGAGTCTTAATGTAGTATTGGCTCAATTCTGGACAAAAACATTTGAGTCATAGGATAGTGTTCAAGTGTATCCATCCAAGCCTATGACCTGTTAGTTGAAGACATAACGGCCAAGACTTATAAAACTTCATCATTGCCGAGTTTTAAGTGCCATGTTTCTACGTCATCAACATCATATTTTGTTGTCTCCAAAACGTATGAATGCATTTCTATATATATATATAGGGAGACTTCGAATAATTTTATAAAGGGTGTAATTTTATTTTAAAATGCAATTTATTTTCAGAAGGTCATTTTAGAACTTTGAATAAAAAAATTGGGCTTAAAATTGAATATGACATTTTGGCAGTTCGTTCGATATTGTCTTTCGAATGAGTTTGTCGTTCGAACAAGTTTGCCAATGACTTTTCCCAATTGGTCTCTGGAACATCGTTAGATAGGTCATTCTAACGAGACTTCGTTGGAACGAAAATCTCGTTCGAACGAGATTTCTGGCGGGAAATTTTTTGGCAGTTTTGTCCCTCTTTTCCACTACTTTTTCCCACTACTCTTTCACATAATTTGATGACTTCGGGACCAGAATTTTTCTAAGAACTTTTTCCATCTCCTAGAGAGTGTTTGAGAGCTTAATTCTTTCATAAAAAGTTCCCTTGGTGTTTGTTAATCAAATTGATTTATTCAAAGAACAAAACCAAGTTTACACCCAATTATTCATTTTAATCCAAGTTTATATATATATATATATATATATATATATATATATATATATATATATATATATATATATATATATTTCTTGGAGAATTTGTTTGGCACCGAATTCATCTCTACCGTAAAAGGGAATTTGGGTTTGCTTTTACATCTCATAAAAGAATAAGCTTGTTTGTTGTGACATACCCACTTGGATAAAGGCTCCTTGTTCGGGTGGCGGTGACCAGAAAAAGTTCGATCGGTGGATTTCGAGACCACGGTGGACCTCCGTGGTTATTTTCTAAGCAGAGGTGTGTACAAGAAGAAGCGTCGGGACTTGGACGGAGTCAAGTCGAGTGTTGTAAGTCTTTTTGTCTTGTACTTGTAAAATCATACTTAGTGGATTTGAGACTAGGGTCGTCCGAGGTTTTTTTCTCATTGTGAGTTTCTCCTCATACATCGCGGCGTAGTGTGACTGATTAAATTTTATCTCGCAAAATAACTTAGAACGAATGCTTAGGATAATTCAAGATAAAATTTGGTTTAATTGTCACACTTAATTAAATTGGTGCTAATTAATTTGGGTAATGTGTAAATTAATTTACTTCAAGTCATTTACTTTAATTAGATAAAATTGGTTAGGCCTAATTTGCAAAAATGGATTAATTATCTATGTTAGGCAAATTTCTAGGGCTTGGGTTAAATTAAGTTGTTTAAGTGAAAAATGTATTTCTTGTTTAATTCAATTTCACTTTGAGTTAAGTTTTATTTTAATTTGCAAGAAATTAAAATTTGGTGTTTCTGTTGTTTTGTTGAACCATCTTTATTCCGCATTTTTAAAGGAAATTGAAATTACTTTTTGTAAAATCTAAAAATTGGAGGTCCTATCGTTTTCAGGGGTTTCCAGCATTTCTTCAGTGGTACTTAATACTTTTTCCACTTCCTCTTCCACCAACAGTGGTGTTCTTCACAGTAGAGCTAGTGGTTCCTTATCTATTACCAAAGCCCACAAGAATATTTAGAGGCACGCTCCAAAAGAGAATTTTTATCCTACATGTGTTTCCTTTATTTTGGAGATAATGGCAATTTCATGTCTGAACTCAAGTGGTTTGAAATAGGATTTGTTGCTATGGTGGCCGAGCAGACACTATTAGGTTTTCCAGAGACTAAGGATACCAATATTTTCTTTCCCGATGTTATTTTGAGGAACTGAGTATATAGGGATTATTTAACCCGTTCGAACTTTAATTTTAATATTTGTGGTGGATCCCCCAAGGAGTGGGGACTCTGGGTTAACTATGTTATGTCTCATAAAAGTCATCACAACATCGTTGAGGGACTTGGTCTGGAGAGGAACCTCAAGAGTCTAAATAACTTCACCATCATCAAGAGTATGGGTGCTCTTAACATCTTGGTGTCTCGCTGGAGTATAGACACCCACACATTTTTCACTGGCTGGGAGGAGTTATTTATTACTTTGGAGGACATATGTTAACTCATAGATTTTCCCGCCTTGGAGAATAATGTAGTGTAATAACCTTTAATTTTGAGTAATTTATTTTATGTTAATTACCATGTGAGGTAATTATATAAAATATTGATAAATGGGATAAATATTATTTTTAGTGAATTAAAAGATAATGTTTATTAAAACTGTGCCTATTTACTGCTATGTGAATGTAAATGGCATTACGTCATGAGATATGGTGTCGTTGTGCTTTAAACGACATTTACAGTTTAATTAAAGTTGAAACTTAAAATGATTTGTATTATTCAGGATGCCAATTTAGAGGGCGCGGTTAGTCCCGAAAGAGTCGAAATAGACGAAATAAGTGCCATGTTGTATTTTTGGATTTCGGGCACTTTTAACCGGTTATAACTTAATTATAGAGTTACGAGTCATTTTAAGGGTGTATTAGCATTTAAATATGGGGATTTATACTTAAGGCACGATTTAAGTCTTGAAAACCCTTTCATTTCTTAAGTGTTTCATTTCTAAACCTAGAGAGAAAGAGAGAGGAAGAGAAAATGGGGAAAAGAAGAGGAAGAAGGAGAAAAGAAGAAATTGGGGTTGATTTTGCACCTATCTTTTGAGAATCCGAGATTTCAGTTTAAGGCAAGTTTCTTACTTGGTAGTATGTGATTTAATGTGAATAAATTGTTGTGATAGTTGTGTAATTGGTTGTGAAAGAGGAGAATTAAAATAAATAGTAGGTTTTGTAAGATTTTGATGTTTAACCAATGGTTTATGTTGTTGGTGTGAATTAAATTGGCTGTAGGAGTTTATTTTGGTGTAAAATCGTTGATGTTGAGTTATTGGTTGATGAGAATGAAAGAATTTGGAAGAAAATGGTATTGGGGTGTTGGATCTAGCATGTTAGAAGAAGGAATTCTCGAAGGTCTGATAGGCGCGGTCGATCGCGGTCCCCTGACCGGTCGACCGGCCCTTCGTGGGAAAGCCTACTGCTTTCTTACATTAGCATAAAACCAAAGCATGATCGATCGCAGTTTCTTGACCGGTCGATCGGTCCTTCCAAATTGAGCTTACTGCATTCGTTCCTAGGCTAAATCCTTGAGACGCGATCGATCGCGGTTCCCTGATCGGTTGACCGGTCCCCTGTTTTCCACCTTAAATTGTTTAGATTCTTTTAATTCTTTATTTAGGATAGGTGATTAGGAATCTTCTTGAATGAAGTACAACTAGAGTATTAGAGTCTAGTATGAGGGTATTTAAGAACCTAAGTTAGAAATGAGAGTTGGGACTTAAATAGAAGTTAATTTAGTAACTAAATTAGACGTAGATGAATGATTCTTTTATAAAATGAGTTAGGTTAGATTTAAAGGAAATAGAGTGACTTAATGTGTACTTCTATGATTGGGTTGAGGAAATATCTTATATTATGAATCGAAGAATGAAGATTAATTCATGGAGAATGATGCTTGAACGTTGAGGTTATAATAATGATATTAATACATATGGATCCGGATATAAAATGTGATGTAAGGGGAAATACGCGCATGAGGTGAAATCCCCTGGCTAGTGAATGCAAGGAGAATATATTCCTCGGCCATAGGACTGGTATTTATATATTGTGTTATTATTGTTCGACGTGGGGTAATTTTGGGTGTGGTTATGACTCACTGTCGAAGGTATATGGCCACTTCCTGACGTTGCGATGTAGGATGCCCAGGTTTTCTTGTTCGATAGTCCATGGAAGATGATAGCTATTTAGGGGCGCGTCCAGTGGGAAAACTCGAAAGGACGGTCCTAGAATCGTTATATATTGTGTAATATAACTTTTCCTATTAGTGTGGAACCTTAGTGAAGATAAAGCACTTTTGAAGTAATATGCTTTGACTACGTTTCCTAATGAGAAAAGGAACGGTGAAATGAAATTGTGTAACAAGGAAGTGGAACCTCATTTAATAATAACATATCTATATTCTCATGCATAAATGAAGTATAATCAATGTTATCGTTGTTGTGTAGATTGAACTCTTAGATTGTAGAATTTGATTCCTTATCATTGTTTATGGTGAACGATGTAGACATATTCATGATGATTAATTAGTTCATAACTGTCATTACATTTTATTCACATGGTGATTACATCAAACTGGGCCCTGACCCATTTCTATATCTTTGTTCTGCATGAATCTTATATTCGCTCAGGTGTTCCACAACAAGGACGCCCGTATTGACTTTTCCATTCCAGTGTCTTCAAAGTTGTAATACTTTGTGGATGTTATGGGACATTGAATTTAGACGCATCCATCTATTGTATTCTAGTTATGATCATCTATACATTCGGGCGTGTTATCCCAGTTTTGTTATTGTATTATATAATGTGATATTTTGCTTAATACTCGGTGTAACCTAATTATATGAGTCTATTAACCGACAGCTTATTCAATTATTTTAGGTTGTGTATAGTTACTGTTGTATGATCTATCCTTATTTTATATCCATCTGTTTTTAAATTGGATTGTTTAAATGTTTTCTTTAACTTACAAAATAAAATTTTTGACAATCCGTTTTCTAAAATAATTGGTGGTTATCTTGTATACTTATTGAATTATTGTGATGCTAAGAATGGACTATCTATGATTCTTGTAATTATTGGAGTATCGGGCTGGCCACCTCTTATTTTAATAAGAGGGGTGTCACAGATGGTATCAGAGCATCAGGTTCTAGAGTCTTTAGGATCTATGCGGACTTGTCACGTTCTACCGTAGCGTCCTTTGATATGGAGATTAATTGTTAGGACTTTTTTGTTTGCTTATATTTGCGATCTTCTGCTAAGATACTTATCATTAATAGTATTTTAATATGGTTCTTTCTTCGTCTCAAATGCCGCCTAAGAGAGGTCGCCCTGCGAGAAGAGATAGAGTTGTGGAAGATGATGTAGGTCCTCCACTGCCACAGCAAGGAACTATAAATGCCGCTAAAGTAGCCAATATTGTGGCCCAGGCGATAAATGCTGCTATAACTACCGTAGTTCAGCAATTTCCCCAAGCTCAACAACCACGAAATCAGGAGGCACAAGTCCCTGCGGGACCTTCTCCCTCGGAAAGAGTCAGAGAGTCCTTCTTAAAGGGTCATCCCCCATAATTTCAGGGTGGTTTCGATATGATAGTAGCTAACCAATAGAAAAAGGATATGCAACGCCATCTTCGCTTGATCGACTGTAGTGAAGAACGAAAGAAAATCCTTGCTACTTTTAAGCTAGTTCGAGCAGCTTTACATTGGTGGGAGTCTATGACTATGCCAGGGCAAAGAGATAAAATGACTATCACTGATTTTTGGATTTTGTTTGATCGAAATATTTTCCCCCGATAGTCCAAAGCGAGATGAGGAGAAAGCTCCAAGATGTAGTTCAAGGTGATCGTTCGGTGGTGGAATATGAGGAGGAATTTACTCGTTTATCTAGTTTTGGCAGGATGAGGTAACTCCAGAGGAGAGGAGAATATCCAAATTCATTGGAGGTTTACATTAGAGGATACGACAACATTTGTTGGGTAATCCAGCTTTACAAACTTTTGGGGATGTGATGAATGTCGGATTACTTCATTGTCAAGATCATAGGTTGCAAGTTCAAAGTAGTAAGAAGGCTTCAGTTATTGGGCAAGCGAGTAAACCAGGAGGCAATGGGGTAGGAGGAAGAGCACTACCCTTGTCCCAATCATCGGGAAGTAAACAAAAGGAAAGGGACACCCAACAAGGGGATTTTTCCAAAAGACAACATTTTGGTGGGTTTAATTTTGGTGGCAGTAATTTTAGGCATGGTTAGGGTGCACTGCAGCAGCGACAGGCAGGTCGGGGTAATAATGGGGGTAGAGGCCATCCAGGCCAAGGCTTTGGTAAGTTTCGAAATAACGGGGGCCGTAATCAGGAAAACATGACGGGTCGTTTCTTCCAATGTGGGGAGTCGGGTTATTATAGGAAGGCGTGTCCGCAGTTAATTGGGGGACAGTTTTCTAGATTTCCACAACATCAACAGGCCCAGTTACTGCCACAAGTGCCTAATCCAGTCGTCCCTCCACAACAGGGACAACTACATTATGGGTGTGTTTACCACATACAGGATGTTATGCTTCCTCCAGCCCAGCCAGCGCCGCCATCCATTGAGGGTAAGTTTCCCATTCATGGGTTTATGGGTCGTGTATTATTTGATACGGGTGCGACGCACTCGTTTATTTCTAGAAGTTTTGCTCAGTCTACAGAGCTAATTAAAAGTGCAGAAAGTACTTTCATTAGTGTCGAATCTTCAATGGGTGATGGTTCCCCTATTTTCTTTGTTTGTAAATGAGTAGAGATAAATCATGGTAATTTGTGTTTTGAGGCCGATTTGCTCATCCTTGATATGGCCGGGTATGATGTAACTATGGGTATGGATTGGCTAGTGAAGTATCGCGCGATAGTCAACTGTTATGGGAGGAGTATAGTTTTTTCCATTCCCGGGCAAGAGATGTTTTTAGTGTCTATGCCCCGTTCTAAGGGAGGGTCTAGCACTTATTTGTATTGTATTGCGGAGGAGACTCCTCAGGATGTAGTCATTTCTTTAGATTCAATTCCAGTTGTTAGAGACTTCGGTGATGTTTTTCGAGAAATACCGAGTTTGCCTCCAAGTCGGGAGATTGAGTTTGTAATTGATTTGGCACCGGGAACACGACCGATTGCTAGAGCTCCGTATTGTATGGCTCTTGTTGAGATGAGGGAGTTAAGAGATCAGATTCGGAAGTTGTTAGAACAGGGGTTTAATAGGCGTAGTACATCACCGTGGGGAGCTCCTGTATTGTTTGTAAGGAAAAGAGATGGTTCTCTCCGGTTGTGTGTTGATTACAGGGAGTTGAATAAAGTCACCATTAGGAATAAATACCCACTACCTCGAATTGATGATTTATTCGATCAACTTAGGGGAGCTTCGCACTTCTCTAAAATAGACTTGAGGATGGAGTATCACCAGTTACGGATACGAGAACAAGATGTGTTTTAAACTGCATTCCTAACTAGATATGGGTCCTATAAATTTCTGGTTATGCCTTTCGGACTAACCAATGCACCTGCAGTGTTTATGGACCTCATGAATAGAGTGTTTAGAGACTTCCTGGACCAGTTTGTTATCGTTTTTTTTATGACATCCTTGTGTATTCTCAAATGGAGGCCGATCATGCTAAACACTTACGGTTGGTCCTGTAGACGTTGAGGGATCATCAATTGTATGCTAAGTTTGAGAAGTGTTGCTTTTGGCTACAGGAAGTACAGTTTCTGGGTCACATTGTGATAGCTCAAGGTATTTCTGTTGACCCAAGTAAAGTTATTGCGGTGAGGGAATGGGGTTAACCCACAACACCTACCGAGATTCATAGTTTTCTGGGTTTGGCAGGATATTACCACAGATTTATCAAGGGTTTCTCTAAAATTGCAAGCCCTTTGATAAATTTAACTCGAAAAGGAGTGAAGTTTGTATGGGATGATTCATGTCAGTTAGCCTTTGATGATCTGAAAGATAAATTGACTTTCGCTCCAGTACTTACGTTACCTAGGCCGGGATTGGAATATTTGGTCTTTACGGACGCATCTCTGCAAGGGTTGGGAGGTGTGATGCAACAAGAACATCGGGATATTACTTATGCTTCTTGTAAATTAAAGACCCATAAAAAAAGTTATCCGGTTCATGACTTGGAACTCGCTGCTATAGTTTTTGCCTTAAAGATTTGGAGGCATTACCTCCTGAGGGAGAAATGTAGTCTTTTCACGGACCACAAATCGTTGCAATATTTATTTTCACAGAAGGATTTGAATATACAACAACGTCGGTGGTTAGAGCTTCTGAAGAGCTACCAATTTGATATTCATTATCACCCAAGTAAGACGAACATAGTAGTAGATGCGTTGAGTCGAAAACCCGAAGGGGAGTTAGCCGAGGTATGGAAGGCTAAATGGAAGGAGATCAGCCAGGAGGATGCGGTTTCTAGGGCATTTATGTTCGTGTTAATAGTTACGCCTACTATAGTGGCACGGGTTATTGAAGCTCAAGGAAGGGACAAAAGTTATCAGGACCGTATACGCCAATTGTTGACCGAGGGAGCAGAATCCTACTCTATAAGTTCTGAGGGTGGGTTACGTTTCCACGGGAGACTTGTTGTCCCGGACGAAGGAGATTTAAGACGGGAAGTAGTGACAGAATCTCACGGATCCAAGTTTACAGTGCATCTGGGTGGGGACAAAATGTACCAAGACATGTGCCGTCAGTATTGGTGGGCAAGCATGAAACGGGACATTTCTGAATTTTTTTCCCAATGTACTACTTGTCAACTGGTGAAGGTAGATCATCAAAGACCAATGGGTTTATTACAACCATTGGAAATACCGGTATAGAAGTGGGAAAGTATCTCAATGGACTTCATTATGGGATTACCAACTTTGCAGAGAGGTCATGATTCCATTTGGGTTATTGTTGATTGTTTAACTAAGTCGGCCCATTTCCTACCCGTACGTACAGACTATAATACTGCTCGTTATACTCGATTATTTATGACGAAGATTGTTAGACTCCACAGGGTGCCCATTCATATAGTCTATGATCGAGATAAAATTTTTGTTTCCCATTTTTTGCAAAGTTTCCAAGAACCTATGGGAACCGAGTTGAAGTTGAGTACCTCTTATCACCCTCAAACAGATGGGCAGACAGAAAGAGTCAACCAAATGTTGGAGGATATGCTCAGAATGTGTATACTTGATTTCAAAGGAGGATGGGAACAATACTTTCCCTTGGTCGAATTTTCTTATAATAATTCGTACCAATTCACCATTGGGATGGCACCCTATGAAGCAGTATATGGTCTCCCGTGTAGATCACCTTCTTGTTGGTTGGAGGTAGTGGATAATAAATTCCTTAGACCTGAAATGATCCAAGACACTTCTTCGAAGATTGAACTTATTCAAAATCGCATCCGAATAGCTCAAGATCATCAAAAGATTTATGCAGATGCCAATAGAAGGCATGTGGAATTGGAAGTTGGAGATCAAGATTTGGTGCGAGTATCGCCAATGAAAGGTATAAAGCGATTTGGGAAGAAAGGAAAACTTGTGCCGTGTTACGTAGGCCCTTTTCCCATTATTACTATGGTAGGCCCAGTTGCGTATCAACTTGCCTTACCGGAACACTTGCACTAGATTCATGACGTGTTTCATGCGTCATCTTTAAAAAAGTACAAGAGGTGTGAAGGAGCTCATTGGCTCATTCCTTTAGATGATATCGAATTGCAGCCCGATATATCATATGAGGAATAACCTGTTACAATCTTAGATCATGGGGAGCATAGGCTAAGATCCCGAGTGGTGCCCTTGGTTCGAGTGCAATGGGGTCATCACAATGCCTAAGAATCGATGTGGGAGCATGAGGATGATATGCGAGAAAAGTATCCACATCTCTTTTTTCAAGGTACACCTGAATTTTGAGGGCAAAATTCCCATATAAGGGGGGGAGAGTGTGATAACCCTTACTTTTGAGTAATTTATTTCATGTTAATTACCATGTGAGGTAATTATATAAAATATTGGTAAATGGGATAAATATTATTTTTAGTGAATTAAAAGATAATATTTATTAAAACTATGCTTATTTACTGCTATGTGAATGTAAATGGCATTATGTTATGAGATATGGTGTCGTTGTGCTTTAAACGACATTTATAGTTTAATTAAATTTGAAACTTAAAATGATTTGTATTATTCCGAATGCCAATTTAAAGGACGTGGTTAGTCCCAAAAGAGTCGAAATAGTCGAAATAAGTGCCATGTTGTATTTTCGGATTCCGGGCACTTTTAACAGGTTATAATTTAATTATAGAGTTACGAGTCATTTTAAGGGTGTATTAGCATTTAAAGATGGGGATTTATACTTAAGGCACGATTTAAGTCTTGAAAACCCTTTCATTTCTTAAGTGTTTCATTTCTAAACCTAGAGAGAAAGAGAGAGGAAGAGAAATTGGGGAAAAGAAGAGGAATAAGGAGAAAAGAAGAAATTGGGGTTGATCTTGCACCTATCTTCCGAGAATCCGAGATTTTAGTTTAAGGCAAGTTTCTTACTTGCTAATATGTGATTTAATGTGAATAAATTGTTGTGATAGTTGTGTAATTGGTTGTGAAATGGGAGAATTAAAATAAATAATAGGTTTTGTAAGATTTTGATGTTTAACCCTTGATTTATGTTGTTGGTGTGAATTAAATTGGTTGTAGGAGTTTATTTTGGTGTAAAATCGTTGAGGTTGAGTTGTTGGTTCATGAGAATGAAAGAATTTGGAAGAAAATGGGATTGGGGTGTTGGATCTAGCATGTTAGAAGAAGGAATTCTCGAAGGTCTGATAGGCGCGGTCGACCGCGGTCCCCTGGCCGGTCGACCAGCCTTTCGTGGGAAAGCTTACTTCTTTCTTACATTAGCATAAAATCAAAGCGCGGTCGACCGCGGTTTCTTGACCGGTCGACCGGGCCTTACGAATTGAGCTTACTGGATTCGTTCCTAGGCTAAATCCTTGAGATGCGGTCGACCGCGGTCCCCTGACCGGTCGACCGGTCCCCTGTTTTCCACCTTAAATTGTTTAGGTTCTTTTAATTCTTTATTTAGGATAGGTAATTAAGAATCTTCTTGAAGAAGTAAAACTAGAGTATTAGAGTCTAGTAGGAGGGTATTTAAGAACCTAAGTTAGAAATGAGAGTTGGGACTTAAATAGAAGCTAATTTAGTAACTAAATTAGACGTAGATGAATGATTCTTTTATAAAATGAGTTAGGTTAGATTTAAGGGAAATAGAGTGACTTAATGTGGACTTTTATGATTGGGTTGAGGAAATATCTTATATTATGAATCGAAGAATGAATATTAATTCATGGAGAATTGTATTGGAGATGCTTGAAAGTTGAGGTTATAATAATGATATTAAATACATATGGCTCCGGATATAAAATGTGATGTATATTTTAAAATGAGATTAAAATTGTGAATGATAAATTGGTATATACACACCTCTATAAATGCTATCATAGGGGAAGTATGCGTATGAGGTGAGGTCCCCTGGCTAGTGAATGCAGGGAGAATATATTCCTCGGCCATAGGACCGGTATTTATATATTGTGTGATTATTGTTCAACGTGGGGTAATTCTAGGTGTGGTTATGACTCATTGTCTAAGGTATATGGCCACTTCCCGACGTTGCGATGTAGGATGCCTAGGTTTTCTTATTCGATAGGCCCTGGAAGATGATAGCTATTTAAGGGCGCGTCCAGTGGGGAAACTCGGAAGGACGGTCCTAGAATCGTTATATATTGTGTAATATAACTTTTTTATTAATGTGGAACCTTAGTGAAGATAAATCACTTTTGAAGTAATATGATTTGAATATGTTTCCTAATGAGAAAAGGAACGGTGAAATGAAATTATGTAACAAGGAAGTTGAACCTCATTTAATAATAACATATATATATATATATATATATATATATATATATATATATATATATATATATATATATATATATATATATATATATATATATTATCATGCATAAATGAGGTATAATCAATGTTATCATTATTGTGTAGATTGCACTCTTAGATTGTAGAATTTGATTCCTTATCATTGTTTATGGTGAACAATGTAGACATATTTATGATGATTAATTAGTTCATAATTGTCATTACATTTTATTCACGTGGTGATTACATCAAACCGGACCCTGACCCATTTCTATATCTTTGTTATGCACGAATCTTATATTCTCTCAGGGGTTCCACCGCAAGGACACCCGTATTGACTTTTCCATTCCAGTGTCTTCAAAGATGTAATACTTTGCGGATGTTATAGGACATTGAATTTAGACGCATCCATATTTTTTATTCTAGTTATGATTATCTATACATTCGGGCGTGTTATCCCAGTTTTGTAATTGTATTATATAATGTGATATTTTGCTTAATACTCGGTGTAACCTAATTGTATGAGTCTGTCAACCGACAGCTTATTCGGTTATTTTGGGTTGTGTATAGTTACTATTGTATGATCTGTCCTTATTTTATATCCACCTATTTTTCAATTGGATTGTTTAAATGTTTTCTTTAACTTACAAAATAAAAGTTTTGACAATCCGTTTTCTAAAATAATTGGTGGTTATCTCGTATACTTATTGAATTATTGTGATAGTAAGAATGGACCATCTATGCTTCCTCTAATTATTGGAGTATCGGGCTGTCCACCTGTTATTTTAATAAGCGGGGTGTCACATGTATTTACCTATGGATATTAATAAGATGAGGAGAAGAAAATATGCGCGAATCTACATAAGGAATTGGGCTCATTCATTCATCATGTTGGGCTTAATCATACTGGCATGAGCAAGAACTCCTTAACAAAATGGCAATGGTATTGGATCAGCGATTTCTAGCCTTTCTCTAAGCATAAGGCCAAGAACAAAGTCCCAAAGAGCCAAGATGGACCAAAAATGAAGGCTAAAAGTGATCTTGATTCTTTATTTGTTACCATTTATCAAGGTTTTTATTCCATAGTAGACCTAACGATTTCCCTTTTGAGTTGTTATTTTATCTTAATGTTAGACTTTCTCATGGAAAAACTATGTCACTCATTGATTTAACTATCAATTCCATGTATACTTAGTTGGAACAAACACATGTTGAGATGGAGAGATCACACTGACTTTATGATGTCTTCAATTTTTTCAACTATTTTGTGTTTATGGTATTTTTATTCGAGCAGTTATCGAATTAAACGTATAGCCTCGCTCGTTGTTAGGTAGCACTGCTAAAATTTCTAGGTGGCATAGTAAGAGTCCTAAACACTTACTTAGCCCATTCTTTTTATAATATTGATGAGTTTTCCTTCATCTTTTACTCAATGAGATTGGGAGGTATATTTTCTTGGAGTTTCTTTCCTCCTACCTCTCAAGTTTATAATCCTCTCGTGAGTATTGAGTCGATGAGTGTATGCCCGCACATTCTAGTTATGGCATTCATTTTGTCTTCCATACTTCCCTCATTGATTCAGGGTCAAGAAGTATAATTTTATCACTCCGAGTGAGTGGGGAGGCAGCATGGATATGACGAGGGTACATTTCTCTAGACTTCCCTACTAGCCTTTCTTCTGAGCAGTTATATCCAAGATGTGCCTCACGAGTCATTTATTAAGGTCATTCCTAAGATAAATAGTTTACCAAAAATACTCATAAAGAGGCTTAGCACTATACTCAGGTGGTGATACTCCCCTTTCTATGGTTATTCTAGTCATAATAATGAACCCCATTTGTGAGGAGACTATCTACTCAAATCACCCTAGAGTAGAAGCTCGTCAAGGAAAGTCAAAGGAGAAAACCAAGGTTTCTTAAAAAAGAAAACATACTGATACGGATGTTTCCAACTTCGTTCCAGCTATAATTAGTGTCTCTTCCTCACCCATATATCCTATCAGGACTCAAGAAGATGGGAAAATGACTCAAGTAACTAAACCTGTTGGAGATGTTGTCTTAGCGGATCAAGGAAGTGAATACCGACACTTTTAGTATCGAGTAAACTTTTCAAACTGTTTGTAAGCAGGGATATGAGGTTGATGAAGACACTTCCCCTCAATTATACATTCCACTTACTTATCCATCAGTGACAGGTACCTTCATTTTTCTCACTTACTTATAAAAATAAAAGTAATAGAGATTCGAGTGCTCACTCAGCACCAAGCTCTCTTGAAGAAGAACTTATTAACTACGGGAATACACCTTCCTATGACTATCGTAGTTATCTTCAAATGATATTGAGTCACTCACTATCATTGGAGATCACTCAATTAATACCTCGTGTTTTCCATCATCTTCGAGCAATGGACCACCGGACTTGGACCATTCCATGAGTGATCACGATAAGTCGATGATCTTTTCTCCCCATTCAAGTAATCCAACAACTTAATTTCTACATTATAGGAAAAGTCCTCATTCTGAACCTATAAGTTGTGTCACACTTTCTCATTTAATTTTCATTTACTATGTTAGATAATTTTTCAACTAACATTATTTATATTTTCTTTGATCAGGTTCTATCTTTGGGGGAAATTTAGATTGTAAGATGTGGGTTCTTGGAATACAGTTAGTATTAAGTGAGGCATAACCCCTTATCAAGATCGGGATTGACACCGTTCAATATTAAATATTGACAGTGACCACACGTTAATAAGAGACAAAGGGATTCAATATTCAGACTTGTATTAAATGATATATTGTCATAAGAGACACATAACAGGTATAATAAATGAATGGGACCAGTAGGGAGCGTGGTGAGAGGGAAAAAGAGCAAGCACTCTAGGCACAATAAAGGCAAGGCAGTAACTTCAAGCTCAGTTAATGATCAATGATAGAGGTATTAAATGGGTATGGGGAGTTAATGTTCTCACAATAGCTCTCGCGTATGAAGGAATTTAGGCAGCAATTCTAGGCTCAGAATGCTCTCTCATCTAATTTGTTCATCTGGTGTATTTACATGGGGGGAAGGCTGCTCAAGTAAGCTTGCCTGCGATTGGTCTGATTGGGTGCATTAAATGCATAAGATACTGCATTAAATGCACAAGATATTATATTAAATGCATGGGATCTCCTAGTTTTAGCGGGAAGCCATTCTATTAGTTGGAAGTATTGTGGCCATTAATGAGGAGCGTGATACATCCGCTTGGGGCTTACCTGAGGACGGCCAAAGGGTCACGTTTGGTGAACTAAACATGTCGTCCTAAGGATAAACTCATTTAATTGCTATATTTTTTAGTCACAAAATGTCAGATGTTATGATGTCAGAAATTGGTTAAATTATGACTCTATTAGGTGTACGGTCACATCTGTCAGGCAGGCTGGTATCTATTCTAAGGTTGCTTGACTAACAGGCAGCTCAAATATCCTGGTTTATATTTATTGGTTAAGAGTTATCTTATAACCAAGGTGCAAGATTGAGGTACCTCGATGAGGTTGCCTCAAATAGGTAAGAGTTGAGGTGGCTCGGCTGTAGTGGCTGGAGCGACCATATGTGCTGAATGAAGTTTTTCCCAAGTGTGCCAAAAGGGTTGGTAACTATATTCCCAACGTTGCCTTACTCTCAATCCTCCAAACCATGTCCCTGCGAGGTTCCCAAGAGGAGGTTGCTCGATAGAGCATGTTAGCTCTCCCATGCCCTTCCAGCTATGGTCCCTCGTGAGTACCAAACAACCTCACTCAACATATATTTATAAGATAAAGTAAATGATACAGATTATTCTACTTCTCATTACAAACTATTGTCATTCAGGTGACTTTGGTCTACAAGTTGGATCCTTCGAACCAGGTGCGTTGGAGAATCTTTGAGGTGGGTCCTTTGAGTCACCTTTCTGAAGAATCTTTTAGGTAACTAGCTCGAATGACCTTCATTCCCCTTCTTCGCAGGTCAATCAATCTGTTTGGCTAAGTTAATCACTCTTTGGAGGGGACTCCCCCAACATTTACCCCTTCGTAGAGATATTTATTTATTGCATGAAGAAATATTTGTACGAAACCCTTTGTTGATCTTCAGTCTTCTTCCTTCTCTATCTTTCGAACCACCTTATTAGTTTAATAAGTATATCACCATACTTGGACAATATATCTTCCCTCTTTTAGGCTTCATAATTACTTGTGGCAAATGCCTTAGGGAAAATGAAGAGGTTTATTTAAATTTCCTCCAAAACTCTTCGCTCCCCAAGACGAAAATACCCCAAGCATGTCGCATTTAATGATATTGCCATTTGTACTTCTGTATGTGACACATGGAAGTACCAGGATATGCGCGTGTAACCCACGCTGCTAATCCGCGCGTCAGCCCCCAAAACGTCACCATTGCAACCTTTTATCTTCTGCAGCCGCACGTAATTAACTAATACGCAAGCTAAACTATTCATTATTACACTTTTCTAAGCGTTGCCCCCTTTTTTCCTCCTTTTTGGGTTCGTGTTTCCCCTATAAAAAGGGGGTATCCTTATTTCAAACACTCACCTTTGGGTTTCCTTTCTCTTGTGCAGAGTCTTTGTGAAAGTTTTTCCATATTCATCTCTTTCACTCCTTCAACTTAACCCTTCACTCCATTTCTCTAAACTTCCATGGCACCTGTCGTTAAACGAACCCACTCCTCCAGGAGTGTTTCCCCTAAAACTCAAGCGCGCCAACACCAGTGGGCGCGCTATCTCCAGGCTCCATATTTCGGTGAGCCTGACCGCTTTTGGAAAACGGTGGAGACATTCCCTGGTGAGTTGGTGCCAACTGATAACCCTAACCTACTGATGGAAGAGGGTGAAGACACTAAAGACTTTTCCCATATCCCTACTACTACCATCACCCGCTTTCGCATTGAACGTAGCGATTTCCCATATTCGAAAGTAGATTTTGAAGCTTCCTATGGCGCTTGCGAGGGGTTAGGTCCTTGGACTGAATATATCCACTCTAAGTATTCTATCCAGCTGGCTCCTGTTGATTTATCTTTCTCCCTCTGGTTGGGTGATCTTACCCTCGTTAAAAACAACACCGCTCTCTAATTACTGATTTCCCATTAGAGCCATAAGTCACACACTTTTGTGGCCTCTTGGGGCGAGTTCACTATCACTCTGGAAGATGTTTGTGAGATTTTGGGTATGGAAGCTGCAGGGTTTGATACTTTTTTCGAGGAGGAAGTCTCCAACAAGGAAAAATCCTTTACGGATGAACTAGAGGCAGTGGTAAAAAAATTGGATGGTTATTTACAATAAGTGCACCTACTCCTTAGTGATTAGGTACTTTTACTTCATTGAAGACAAAGTTGTTATTAAGGCTCGCGAGGCAGCCAAGGAGAATCCCCAGGGAAAGCAAGTGTTTGAATAGCCCATGGCTGGAAAAGGCTTTGATTACCAGATCAAGTTGGATGGGTATATTTGGGTGATGTTATCAAAAGTCTACTTTTCAGGCAAGCCCCATGACTGCCCCCGAAAGGACTTAATAAACATGATTGTCCGAATGGAGAGCGGTGTGAATATCCCTCTTACCGCTATCATTCTTGGCTCAATGTACACCTAGCTGGATCTTGTATCAATGTACACCTAGCGGACGATTCTGTGTGGAGCATCGGCATGTTTAATGTCTCTAATTACTCAAATAATTTCCTTCTAACAACTTTCCTTTACTCCCATTTCCCCGATTATGCTCCTGCTGGAAACTACCCTAGTTCTCAGCCCGTAAAAATCCCCCGTATTTGTTGCTGGAAGAATAAAAGTGTTAAGAATACCCTTATTTCTTTTATTAATCGAGCCAAAAGGTTCTTACCCCACCCTTACATTGGGGTGGATCAATTTTTTACAAAATATTTTTTTTGCTGAGGAGGAATGCCCCATTGCGACCCAAAAACTCTATACCTGTTTACCCCATACCTGTTTAACCCATACCTGTTTACCCCATACTTTTTTACACCCATTTACCCCATACTTGTTTAACCCATTGCGACCCAAAAACTCTACCTCACACTCACACCCACCTATCCTACCCTCACCCACACCCTAATAATCATGCACCCTACTACACCCAATCATCACCACATCCCATAGTCCGGGGATCAAGTCGACAATTGTATTGACTTACCTTTCATTAGTGAGACAGATTTTCTCCAGAAAAATCCAAATGAACCTACCACTGAGGTTCACATTCCCACTCCCGCTAAATCCAAAAAAATTCCCGAGTCTACACCTATTGAGCCCACCGTGTGTGTTCCCGAGGAACCACTACATCCTAGGTTAGCTCCGGCTACGAGTCCTCACCATCTTCTTAAGATTGACTCCAAGATGGTTTCTACCTCTCCGGATATGGATCATGTTCCACCATGCTTGACTCAATTTGAGTCATATCTTAATGTTGATTCTTCTCTCTTGAATTTGTATGCCTCGCCTAATTTTCCAACCACCTCAGATGGTGAGGTAATGGTGGATAATTTGATCACTGACTCATTTATTTCCACACTTCCTCCTGCGAGTGCCCTTGAGGATCACTCTGCGCCTCATGAGGAGTGTGTGTTTCCCACTCTTGAGTTGGTTCATCTTCCTCCACCCTTTATCCCAACCGATCCTCCATTTATCCCACCCGACCCACCCATTGTCCTTTCCACCCCACCACCTGGTTTGGATCTTGATTTTACGCATTTCATATTTCCATCTACATTTTTATAACCTCACCTGAAACCACTATCCCCCTTCCATGAGAGTATTTATGGTGCTACTCTCCACTTCCGTGACACCGAGCTTGTTATTCTATGCCCGCCACTCTCTTGTGGTGTTTATTTTTCCCATCGACAGATCCCTGGTGTGTCACGGCGCGACCATTATCATCGTCCATTTATAGAACGATCGTGTGATTTCTATGAGCTCCACCCCATTCCACTTTCTACGCCCTTCCACCTCCTCATCCAATTAGAGCACCATTCTTATAGGGCCCTCGTTTCCCTCACCTTTCGGCTCAATAAGGCCCAAGATCGATGCCTCTTCACCCTTACCCAAATACCCACCTACCCATGGTCCACCAATGCTTTGCATCGTGTGATGCACTTTTCCATACAAGTACATTGACTCATTTTAGCCTCTATCCAACAATACTGACGCTTCAGACTTGTTTGGGATGATTATCATAACCCAATTTTTCTGCCGCCCCGCACTTTCATAGATCTTATCTTTAGGGTGAGAATGGTTTGTCCTGGCTGAAGACATTAAACTTAGCACTACTGGGAGGCAGCTCGTGATTTCTTATATGAGTCTCATCATGTTTGGGGGTGTTGTTTCACATCACCCTATGCTTTCCATGCTTTACAGACTTGTACGCATTTTTATTTATCACTTATTCAGGTTCTTCTTGGCTTCATCTGTCCACTTTATTAGTGGTTGATTCCAGTAATCTCTTTCCTCCCATCTGCTCTCAATTTTAAAAATTATTTTACTTAACATCGAGGAAGATGTTCCCTTTTGTTTGGGGGTAGGGAATTTTATCAAAATCGTACCTCTTTTGAAAAATTTTGATTTTTAACCTGATTTTTAAATTTTTGAGCAGTTTCTTTCATCTCACTCATTGATGTGAATTTTCTATCATCCATCTTTTAAGTCTAGGAATCAAGCTAGAGGGTTTTTTTTTCTTCTGAATAGCTTATGTAATACATATTAAGGCATGTTGCACCATGAATTTCTATACTCAACAAAAAATTGTGCACATATCACGTCACTACGGTTTAGAGTTGAAGAATACTATAATTCTCAAGAAAACCTTTAGGATCATAGTGGATACTTTATCTTGTGAGATTCGTGCCTTTCACCCTTCAGAGAGTTTTACGCAATCTCCGAGTCACAAGTTGATTCAACCTCGTTTGAGTCCGCACTTAATCGTTGTATGATCTCATTATTCTTCACTAAATTTTTGGCTTGATCACTGAGAACGATATCACTTTCGAGTTGTAAGAAACACGTGTCTTGAAGTTTGTCCCGATCACCAGACCTTCACCCATACACTAACCAAATTCCATGTTATCATACATCCAGACACCTTCCATTTTCCATATCATACCATCCATTTCCATATCCATTCCATTTTCCACCCACCATGTTGAAAAAGGGAAGAGTGTTGAAAGTAAAAGGAGAAAATCCGTCATAGAGAGTGTTTGCATTTTTAGCGAATATTTCTCCCTAAGTCGAATCAGATGGAGAAAAATTAAATACAAATCTATTTTGGGGTTATTTGTATTTTTAGCAGATTTATCTCATACATTAATGAGTATTTGGAAAAATAATATTAAAAAAATAAAAGGAGCATATCTGTCAAGAGAGTGTTTGCATTTTTAGTGAATATCTCTCCCAAAGTCGATTCAGATGGAGAAAAATTAAATACAAATCTATGTTGGGGTTATTTGTATTTTTAGCAGATTTATCTCATTTATTGATGAGTATTTGGAAAAGAAGAAAACGAGAAAGTTGCAGTCAAGAAATAAAGACATTTGTTCTAAAGTGTAATAAACTCTGCTCACGCATCCATCATCCATCCATCCTATCCTATCTCATATCATCATATCCTTCCCAGTTCATTTCCCCTCACCCACAAGCATCCATATTTTCCCTAGGTGTTCGGGAAAATGAAAGTCAACGTGGTGAATAACTAGACGTCCTCGCTGTAGTGATTAGCTTATTTTTACGAGATCATTTTTCTTTCTAAATGTTTGGTCTTTCTTATGTGTGTGAGACGTTAGACCTTGCTTACATTTACTCACCTCCTAACACACAAGAGCAATACATTTACCCAAATCTCGTGAGTTCGTTTGAGAGAGCTATATCCCGTGAGATTTTGAAATTGAAGCGTTGATTCTGAAAAGGCAATCTAGGAATTACTCTTGTGATACTCGACCCGTTTTGATTGATTGACACTACACACGTTGAGTTCTAGGAAGTATACGCCTTAAGTATTTACGTAGCTAAACTTTTTATGCACTTCTAGCTTGTATTTCACAAAATATTTCCCATGTGATGGATTGTTCGATTATTCTAGGTCTAATAAGAGATTGACAACCATTTTCAAATAAAGAATTTTTTGGGTATTTTCCCTGCAAACCCTCACGAGACAAAACTCATCCTCTAGGACAACATATAGGTTTAAAGGCTTGTTGCACATGCTAAGTGCAATCGCAAGTTCCCGAGAAAGTGGTACACTTTTGGTTTCTTATCTTTCTCTTTCTCTCTATATTTTGCTCGAGGACTAGCAATACTCCGTTTGAGGGTGGTGTGATAAGCACCCAAAAGTGTTTAAATAATACCCCGAATAGATGTATTTTAATTGCTAATTCTTGACAACTTAGGTCTTATGCACATAATTATTTAATGTGCAAGCTTGATCGCAATTGCGGTGTCAAAAGTTATTATTTCAAGGCAATTTGTACTTTAAATGGAGCTATTTTCCCAATCCCGTACCAAACTCAAGCCAAACCTAACCAACATCATACACCCTACCTCACACACAACTCACCTACACTCAAACAACACACTCACTCACACCCTAAATACCATACATTATACACACACCACAAATTCTAATCACCCTCACCCAACTTTCATACACCCTACCACACCTAAACACCACTCACCCATTATCTTCCCCAAAAACCCATTTCTCTACCTTCCTCCATAGCCAACAAAACAACCACCCAACCATAAACCAACACTCATTTACCCCATACCTGTTTTAACCCATTGTGACCCCAAAATTTCCCAAACTCGAACCCACCAACCAACTGAACCTCTCAAAACCATCCCCCTAACCCGCAATCCAAACCTCGACAGCTCGCTCCGGCCCATAACCGACCATAGTCAATACCCAACCCCAGCCTGGACTGCTACCCGATCGCTACCCGAACCCTTTCCAACCCTTCCCCACCAATCCGACTCCTCCGATCATAAACCCGGACCAAACCCATTCCATTCAGACGCTACCCCCTTGTCGACCCAACTAGCTAACCCGAAATCCCCCGTTCAAACCCGATTACCCATCTCCCATTTACCTATACCCATTTCTCCTCTTTGAAGCTTCACACGATTTCCTCTCCTGCACAAGCAAAACCAATCCAAGACCAAAAGGCAAGTCAACATAAATTAAAAGACCCACATGTGTTTTATCCCCATTTACCCTTTATTCCTAAAATACCCCCAAACAAACCATTCCACTTGCACCTTTCAAAACCTATGACCAAATCAGATTTTTTCACCTCACTCACCCCATGTGCACCTTTGTTTTACCCAATTTACCCCTAGCTTCATGGTCACACTATTTAAAGAGATGAAGACCATTTGAATAAGGATCTCAAATTTAGTTCTTAAAACTCTTGTGTGATAAATTTCTCTACACTCCTCTATAGAGAGTATTTGCCTATTTAGCAAATATCTCAATATAAAGGTGTGTAGTGAAATTTATCTCTACGATGAATTTCACCCCACCTCTCTATAATGATTTTTTGCATTTTTAGCAATTATTTCAAAATAGATTTATGTTGTTGAATTCATCCCTTATGGGAGGTAAATTCTAATCCATTCCTTTATGTTGATATTTTGCATTTTTAGTAATTATCTCAATATAAAGTAATGATCTAGAATTTATTTCTTTGGATGAGTTCTAATGTACAATTTTATAATGTTAGGATTTGCATTTTTAGCAAATCTCTTTTATTAATTAATTGTTCATTATGAATTCATCCATTATCCTTTTTTATTTTTATTTTAGATTCAATAAATACATTAGTGAGGGATTGTGATTGAGATAATTTTGATGTAAAATTGAAGAGTTTCTCAAATTCAAGTACAAATGGGTTTGATCTATTCCTCTCTTATTACTTTTATTTTAATCATCACATGCTTTGATTTGTTTATCTTATGTTTTTGGATGATGACTATTGTTTGCTAATCTCTCATTCATGGGATGTATTTTGAAGCCCTCATGAGTCCAATTTAGTTAGTTTACTTTTTAGCACAATTTTGTTTACCTCATTTTTTTTTAGCTTTTACATATTAGTTAGTACTTTAAAAATTAGTATATAGTTAGTTAATTAAAATCCCTTGAAAAATCCATAAAAAATATAAAAAGAAAAAATAGGAAAATATAATAAAATGCAAATGAATTTACACTTTTGTCTTCTCATATTCTGTGTTTCATCCTTAGAGTTGGATTGATACTCCCTTACTTACCCTCTACACTAGTTTTGTTATATTTTTGTAGGTTCAAGGGAATTTTGATGGAAAGAGAATTGTGCAACAACGACAAATACATTAGAGACGCAATTCTTTCTCTATCATTCCCATTGACGGAGTTATTGCAAGGAACTTTCCCTCGAACAGTGCCCCCTTTTTGTTAATCCCTTCCTACCTGCCATCGTATACGGAGTGGTCCTCTTTCTATTTCGTTTACGGTCCTCATCGTATATCCCTTCAATTTGGCTATGATCAAGGAGCCCCAATGTTGAGCCGTTTCACCCGTGAAAAATAAACAAACTTTTTTTGCTTGTGCAATCTATTTGACTTCAGTTGTTGTGAGTTTGTGTGACAGTTATCCAGCCAACTCTATGGTTCCAAGAAAAGAGGCTCGAGGCAAGAGATCATCCATGTATATAAACGTATTTTGGCAAAACCAACTGGTTCATTTTCAAAGTAACATTTTGAAGGAACCTCGGTACCCCGAGGTTGAAAGGTTCCCACCTATAGAGTTGGGTTTAAGAAATTACACCACCTTCTCATCCGTATTCCCTCTTAGTACTGCCAACACCATCGTCCCCTCCTAGCTACCTCTAATAGCTCCTGTGGACTAGGCAGTTGTGAAAAAGAAGAAAGCCTCTCAGACCTCCCTTCTGACCAAGGTAGCTATTGTTACCCCTGGTCCCTCAAGACCAGTTGAAAAAAGTGATTCTCCACATATTGACTCATCTGGGGTAGTGGTTAGGGATACTTGAAAATTTCCAACAAAGAATCCCAAGAATGTTCAACAAACTCCAGTAGCCTATACTTTTCATGACAAAGTCACTCAAGTAGTCAACCTAATGTTTGATCATCTTAGACAGACCTGGGAGAACTTTAGTGAAGAGGACATGGTATTTACGTTATCTGAAATGGCTTCTCGAGGTTTTTCGTATACTCCTCACACTACTAGTAGTAGCAAGAAAAGGAAGGCGATTAGTCCTCTTAAGCTCGTGATGGAGGAATCGTCTAAGTCAAGCGAGGAAGAATTTCCCAAGAGGCATGTAGCTGCTGATGTAGGTGGTGATGATGATGAAGATGAGGATAATAACGAAGAAGAGAAGGAAGCGAGGCAGAAGGAGAAGAAGAAGAAGAAGAAACTGCATTAGTTCAGAGGCATAGGTTAAGGAGGATGGTTTCTCCTTCCAAACCTGCCTCGCCTCCCCACGACTATGAAGTTCTAGAAGATGTGCTAGAAGAGGAAGAGGTATGCTCTCCATTCCCCAAACTATATATATATATATATATATATATATATATATATATATATATATATATATATATATATATATATATATATATATATATATATATATGTGCTAATAACTCCATTCTACTTCAACATCTCTTGTTGTTTCCCTTTTTTTTAGGTTGATGTGCGAGGTGATACGCACGATGATGTTGAAGAAGGTTGTCTATTGGAAAAAGATGGCGCAGCTTTACCTGCTTCGAAGGAGACTGTTTCGCAAGAGATATCCGCCCCTACTACTTTACACGTATCCTCCTATTTCCTCCTTGGGGTGGTTATTTCTAATAACTCATCTGAGTCTAGTAGCGGCTATTCATCTGATCCCTCTTTTTTGCGCGAGAAGGCTGGCCTTGAGAAGAATGTTCCTGATGTGAGGATTATTGGAGATGTTCCCAAGTCCCCCATGCCTATTTCTTCGGTGCCCCTCATAGGCTTGTTTATCTTACTTGTTTAAGTTATTGTTTATCCTTCAGCTTGATATTCTAACTTCTTTTTGCATTATCCTTCGTAGGCTCCTGTTCCTGTTCAAACTACCCCATCATCTTCCCCTCCTTCAAATGACCAAGTCCTTGTCACTCTATTCGGGCCTTCTATCCTAAACTAAGAGGGTGTCAATGTTGTTGCAGCTGGTCAGGGAAAGGGGTGGCAAGAAGAGGTTGCTGAGGTGGGGGATGTGATTTCCCCTAAAGTCCAAATCCTTTGGTCTCTCTTGGTCCAGTTGAGGAGGAGGACATAGTACAGATGTCCACCCGTGAATATGTCGACGAGCAGCATCTGGATGTACTTTTTTATTCTTTTATCTCTTTCCTTAATATAAACGTTTTAATTTTGCCAAGTTATATTTGTCTTAGAAATCTCCTATAACAGAGGGTCGGGTGGGCCAAATCTTTTTGTCATAATCTTCCATAATCGAGGGTCTGATGGGCCAAGTCTTATTGGCATAATCTCCCATAATCGAGGGTCCGGGGGGCCAAGTCTTATTGGCATAATCTCCCATAATCGAGGGTCTGGCGGGCCAAGTCTTATTGGCATAATCTCCCCTAACCAAGGGTCCGACAGGCCATAAAGTTCATACTTATAAGATAATTTATATGTGTTTTCCTCATTCTGTTTTCTTACTTAGCCACTTCTTTTATTTCAGATGAATGTAGAGCATCCTGCAGCACGTGGGTCGGTAGTTGAGGTTATTGCTCAAGAAGTTGTACAAGCAAGGACTTTAGCTGAATTTGATTCTCTAGGTTATGCCCCTACTATACAGGTTCAAGAAACGGCGCCTATCGTTGGTAAGGTGCCCGAGGGATTTTCCCCTTAGGTTCAAGAAAGTGATAGTGCTTCACAAACTCCTCGTCCCTCTATAAGTGATAGCGTCTTTAATCCTCTTGAGGTATCCCCCGAGGTGGTTATAAGGTAGACTTTGGCTAATTTCCCCCATATTTTGACTGAGGGTCCTCATTCACTGATTGAGAAGATGCTGGTCCATTTTTTTCGACTTTTACATTTCACAATCTTCAACCTATTCCTAGGATAATGGCATGCCGTTTGCTCAGGCTTACCATAGTCTTGGAAGAAATACTCAATACCCCCTTGAATCTCTCAGCCCAGATACAATCAAGTTTTTGTTAGGGAAGGTTATTGTGCTCATAAATGATAGGTTCTCCCTATCCTTATTGGTGAAGTTTCTTTATGATTTTAAGAAAGTTGACTTACCTACACTCTATCACCGACTCCAAAGTTCACATCGCTCGCAGGTGGCCATTTCAGAAGAACTTGCAAGCCTGGAGACCAAGTTGGTAATATCTAATCAAGAGGTGCAGGAGGCCCGTGAGGTCGTTACTCGTGCAGAGCCCGAGCTTATCAAGAAAGAGAAGGAATTAGAGGCCATTAAACAGGTGATAGAGCTTCGCCAGAAATATTTGGATGACCTAATTTCAAACCAAAGCAGCCTTATGCATATTCTTTCCCAACATTATCATAGGTTGCTTGAATCAGCGAACCTTCGTTTCATCCTGGACAACCTCTAAGCCCCTTTGTTCAATGTTTCTTTTATTGATGTTTTTAATTTTGGGATTTTTAAACTCCTCTATTTTTCTTACGTGTATTCACATCTATCTCTTTTATTAAAGAAAGAAACATTGGTAACTTTGGTGTCTTCTTCCATTTCCCTTATTTTCTTTTAATAATGGATAAGCTTATTACACCAATACAAATCAAACCATGCATGATAAGAAAAATAGCAATCATAAAAAAAATAGTGTCCTAACATTTTTCGCATGAACCTTGCTTCGAGCTATATTAAACAAACAAGCCCAATTACTTTAAAGCAGACATCCTTTTTTGGATGAATATTGGCAAGGTACAGTGTAATAAACAAAAGTGTTGGTGAAATATACATTTAAACGTGGTATATCTTCAACCACTTGTTGTTCAATTTGAAAGTAACATTGTCTTCCACCTTGGATATCTCGCAATAACTCGAATCATGAGTTTCTCGAACGATGTAAGTCCATTCCCAGATAGCCTCAAACTTGGGCAATAACAAACCCCTAATATGCCTCGTGCAAGCTTTCAGAACCAGTTCACCCTCTTTAAACTTCTTTTTCCTCACTAACTGGTCATAGGATCTGGACAACTGCTTTCAGTACATATCAACGTGTCTCGCAGAATTATCTCGGTGCTCTTCTAGCGCTTTGAGTTGTACACGATGAATGTGAGGGAGCATGGCACTTCGCAAATCATAGCGGGTGGAAAATGGGGTACCTCGAGTTCAACGGGTAACACAGCTTCTGCCCCAAATATAAAAGAAAATGGGGTGTATCCTATTGGTTTCCTCTTCATCATTCAATAAGCCTGAAATACTTCGGGGATCTGGTCTTCCCATGGGCCCAAAAAGTCTTCTAACATTTTTGCCAAAATGTTTACTAAGGTTTTATTGGTGGCCTCCGCCTGCCCGTTGCACTTTGGGTATGCTACCGTTTACCTGTGATGGATAATGGAGTTCTTGTCCGTTAGCAAGCGTACCTCACTATTTATGAAAGGGGTGCCATTATCTGATAAAAACACATTCGAGATGCCAAAACGACAAATAATGTACTCCTTCATGAATCGATCTACTACCCCCGATGTTGCTTTCTTGAGCGGTATGGCCTCTGCCCACTTCGTAAAACACTCTGTGGTTACCAAAATCCAAATCTTTCCTCGCGATGAAGGGTTTATGGAACCTACCAAATCAAACTCCCAAGTATGGAACGAAAATTGTGTGGAAAGAGAATGCAGGTCTACTGAAGGAGCGTGGATTAGGTTTTCGTGTAGTTGACAAGCTTTACACTTTTGAATAAATTTCGTGAAATCTTTCTCCATCAAAGGCCAAAAATAACCTAAAGTCATTAGTTGATTGTAAATATTGGCTCCTCCAATGTGCCCCGATTCGTGATCTTGATTCAAAACTTCTTCAGCCTCTTTTCCTCTTATGCACCTTAGGGTCCTGTCATGGTAGCCTCATCAGTACAGTTGCCCATCTTGCTTGAAGTAACTTGGTGCTCACCTCTTTATCTTTGAAGCATCCTCTTTGTCTACAGGCATCACTCCATCTATCAAGAAATACATATAAGGCTGCCTCCAATCTTGTGGTTGGTCAATGAAATTGCATTCTACTACCCCAATAGAACAGATAGCATTTAGAACACTCTTTTTGCACTACGATAGCATCTTGTATCATCAAAGGTCAGAAGTACCCTGCCCATTGTATCCTTCTATATGAAGGGATCTCATTGGTTTGACAGTTGTCTTCATGTACCTCAATTAACCTTCTTTTGGTTTCCTCGTGATCTACACATCTGTACATCCAACCCCCTTTATTCTTGTAGTATAAGTTTCCCCTGGTAACAAAGTACTGCGCCAAATTAGCTAATCCTAATGGTCCTCCACCTCTCTCTAATTGCTTTATCATCTCACCCCTCCAATCATCTATGTCATCTGAGGGCAGCATTTCCAACACTGTGGAGGGGGATTTTCATTTTATGACTCGAATAAAAGTTGATTCTCCGTCAAAGGTAATCTTTTTGGCAATGGTGGTATAGTCATCCGCATGTCAATTCATCGTTCGAGGGTGCCTATTGATCTTCACCACCTCGAGCTGTCCAAGCAGTCGCTGGATGATCGTTTGGTAAGGCGTTAGGCTTATGTGCTTCAAAGCGAATTCCTCAGTCACCTGTTTTACCACGAATTTGGAATCCCCCTTTATTGTCAGGACTTGGTCGCCTCTTCTCATCACTTTGAGTAATCCCATGACAAGTGCCTCATATTCATCCTCATTATTCTAGCATTCAAACTCCAACTTGAAAGATAGACGGATTTTTTCCCCACCTCTTCGCATGATGACTCCAGCTCCCCTTTTTTTCTCGACTGAAGAGTCGTCGATCTCCGTACTCCACTCCTCCAGGCTAGATGCTATTAAATTGGCATGGAGATCATCATACGAAAAAGCTCCTCAATAGGCGACTCGAATGTCCTTGATGGGAAGATGGCCAATAAATCTGCATATACCTGACTCTTGATAGCTCTAGGGACCACACACTTGAGATCATACTCTGAGAGGATTAAAAACCATCGAGTTGCTCTACCTATCAACATAGTTCTAGCAAGCAAAAACTTTGTAGGATCACACCTAGTTCAATATGAACCGTAAATCATAACAGGTAATGCCTAAGCTTTTGTGCTATGAATACAAGGGCTAAACAGTGCCTCTCAATACTAGTATATCTGGCCTCAGGACCATATATAATTCTACTCAAGTAATAAATAGGTTTTTCTATACCTTCCATCTCTTGGGCCAGCAAAGCCCCAATATACCGTTCAGTTGCTGTAAGTTATAAATGTAAAGGGATGCCTACTTTTGGGGGGATCATCATTTGAGGAGAAATAAGGAGCGCTTTCAGCTTGTCCATGGGGTCATGATGCATTGCTTCCCATGCAAACTTCATGCCCTTTCTTAGTAACTCCATTGATGGGTGTGTCACCTCTACCAACCCCGGGACAAACCTCCTTAAGTAGGAGACTTTACCAAGTAATCTTTTTAATTCCTGCACCAATTTTGGTCTTGGCCTATCAAGGATGGCTCATGACCAAGCATAAATTCTTCTGATTTTTTCCCCTTAAGTTAGTAATTTTGATATCTCGAACAAAGTAATTGAATCGTTTTTATCCCATATCATTGCCATTGACTTCTTCTAACGAGTACCCTGAGTTTCATGTATTTCTTATTAATTTTATAGGTATTTAGTGCAAGAAAAGAAAGAAAGAAACTGCAAGAAAGGAAGAGAACAAAGGAAGACAAGTCAAAGGGCACAAGCATAAATTTACACCCGAAGTTCGGATTTGAAGCCTAAAGGAAAGTTAAAGATCCTTATTTCACAAGAGCATCGGAAGAAATGACAATCAAATTGGAGCTCGAGATCAAAAGTTATGACAAGTCAAAGATGGAAAGAAAAAGTTAAAACTGAAGATAATCGGACTGATCCGGTTTTTCTCGGACCGATCCGAAATGTCACCATTCCAGTAGCCCCCGGATTGATGCATAACCGATGAAAAGCAAACCGATCCGATAGCATCCGGATCAGTCCAGTAGAAATAAAAAAGAACCGATCCGGTTACTGAAAAATGAATCGATCTGATGGGATCCGGACCGGTCCTGCTATTTGAAATTCTGGCATTTATTATGGAGCTGAAGAGGTGCAAATCTTGGAATATCTTGCACAGCTCATTGATATTAGCTGACAAATCGTGCTAGTTAGTGTTATAAAAGGCCAAGCCCTACATCCTTCCAAAGGGAGTCGAATTTTAGAGTGCATTTTCTTTTCTTTTTCTTTAGTAGACAATTTTACATTCCTAGAAAAACCCTAGCTTGTAAGTTTGAGGAACAAGGAGTATTCTGGGTTAAGTTCATCTCTTTTCCCTAGTGTTGATTACAAGATTCAATTTTTAATTTTCAATCCAAGTATCAATTTCCATTCTCTTATTTATTCTCTATTTTATTTTATTTTCAATTCAATTCTCAATTGTTTTGCAATTTTCTTTTGAAACAATGTTTCTTAGATACATCATTACATGCATTGTTATGAATTTGTTTTCTCATAAAACCATGTCTAGCTTTCAAGGGTTGGAGTACATGAACTCATCCCACGGTAAAATACCCATGTAGAAAATAGAGGGTAAATTAAATATTGCCCGAATCGTGTATGGAAATTATATTAACATAGTAGATCTTTTAATCTCTCTTGCCCTAGGTAATTGGGATGTTTAAGAATGCTATGCAAGTGTAATTTTTCTACACCGCTTTGTATTTACCTTTGATTTCATATGATGCGGGCTTGTTCCCTCATATATGAAATGCTTAGGATTTATAAAGACTGGATTCAGTCAAAATTCCAATTTACAATTCTAGTATTCTATACGGTAATTTACTAAGGTTTGAGGAATTGTACTCCACCCTATTTTCTCTCATATTCATATCTAATTTCTTTACAATTCTTAGTGTTTTTATGCACGTAGTTTATTTTTATTTAATCACCAATTGGAAATTTCAACCCATCAATCATCTTTTCTTTTCTATTGAGAAACCATTTGAAGGTTAAATAACTCTTCCTACATAATTCCCAATTGACAATTTCTGATCCTTGTACAGACGATCCCGACTTGTCGGATTATTACTAATGCGACAGGCTTGCACTTGAGCCTAGAGAGAACGCACTTCTGAGACAAATTCTTAGTCGCGTCAGGTTTTTGGCGCCGTTGTCGGGGATCGTAAATTGGTAATAGTTAGGAAAGTGAATTTAATCCTAAAGAGTTTTCTAAAAAAAAAAATTTGCTACATTTCATCTCATCTCTTGTACGATTACATGCAAAATCCACTTCTCACCCAAGTCCACAAAAATCCTATTGTCAAAGTTAATTCTAAAATTCTCATACCACCGACTCTCCACACTTTTGGGTTCCACCTCCTTCACCTAATAATTCAATTACAAGTCGCACGTTGAGTCAAACACCGGGTGAAAGTTCTGAATCGTTTGGTAGCAATATGTCTATGCACGGAAGTGTTGGTGTTGGTGCTGGAGAGGAAGAGTTACCATATCTTCCTATGAAAGATCTTTTATTTTCGGAGCGAATTGTTACCCCTGGTTGCATTTTACTCCCATATAATGCCGGTTAGTTCTACTTTCGTAATGGGATGATTCAAATTCTTCCTACATTTCATGGGATGGATTCTGAAAAACTATATCTCCATATTAGAGAGTTCTAAGAAACATGTGAGACATTTGGTAACCAAACCTGCCCACAAGATGTTATCCGGTTAAAGCTTTTCCCTTTTTCCTTAAAGGATAAAGCTAAGACTTGGCTATGGTCAGTACCCCCTAATTCTGTTTTATCCTGGAGAGATATGCAGACTAAGTTCCTCTCCAAGTTTTTTCCACAGCACAAAATCAACTCTGTCAAAGCTCAAATACAAGCTTTTCGGCAAAATGAGAACGAAGCTTTTGACAAGTGTTGGGAATGTTTTCAGGAGTTAGTTAGTGCTTGACCACATCATGGATTCGAAAAACATCATCTCATTTTATTTTTTCATCAAGGGCTTACTTTAGCATCTAAACAACTTGTTCAGATAATGTGCGAAAGACCATTCTGGGAGCTAGACTCGAGCGATGCTGAGGCTCATCTGAAATACGTAGCGGAGACTACGCAAGCATGGGATGTTTCTGACCCCAATAGTCAAAATAATAATCGACAAGTGTCCAACTCGTCTGCTGTGTCCGGTATTTATCACTTGGACAAGGACACTTTGTTAGATCGTAGATTTGACCAATTGGAAAAGAATTTCAGAGACATGCTTGAAGTTCAATTAAGAGAAGTAGTTGGACCCGTGCAAGCAGGAAAGGAGAAAGTGTGTGCCATTTGTGCTGCTGGTCATTCTACCAAAGGATGTCCTACCATACCTGCCTACAAGGCAATATACACTGAGCAAGTAGAGGCGATAGGAGGGTTTCGAGGTAATTTTAATGTATCGCAAGGGAATGCATACAATCAATCTTGGAGGAATCATCCTGGTTTGAACTATGGATAACCACAAACTAGGAGGGCTCCTAATTCACATGTGGCTTTTCCACCACCCCCTTCTCAATTTCAACAAATGCCTCCTCCGATGCAAACCCCTATACATGTACCATCTCCTGGTCCGTATGTCACTCCACCTAGGCGATCTCTTGAGGATAATCTGAATCAACTCATCCAATCTCAAAAGGAGAGCAATGCTAAGTATGATCGAATGTTCACAGAAATTCATACTAGCATCTCTAGGTTGTAATCTGCATTGAATATTCAGGCTAAGGGTAAATTCCCAGCTCAAGTCCAAAGACCTCCTCAAGGACAAACTACGGTTAGCTCTATTTCATCGAATTTTCCAGAACAATGTCAAGCTGTCACCACTCTATGTAGTGGTCGCGTAATTTATTCAGCGCCACCACCTCCTAAGGAATCTAAAGCTCAAGAAGTTTCAGAATCTGAGGAGACACCATTGCACATGGATTATAAGGATGAAGGAGTGGAACCTGAAGTTGAAGTAAAACCGCCCACTGCTCCTCCATTTCCTCAACGCTTGGCACCACCCAAAAAGGGAGCCTCGCGTACTGAAGTGTTAGATGTTCTAAAGCAAGTGAAGTTGAATTTTCCATTTCTGAATTCTATCCAACAAATTCCAGCATATGCCAAAGTAATCAAAGATCTTTTGACTATCAAACGACGGCTTAAGGTGAAGAAGAACGTCTTTTTGGCACATAATGTGAGCTCGATCCTTCTTAATGATCTTCCACCAAAATTCAAGGATCCTGGTGCACCTACAATTTCGGGTGTTATAGGAGAGAGTAGAGTTGAAAAAGCTTTGCTTGACTTAGGTGCGAGTGTGAACATCCTTCCATACTCTATCTATAAGAATCCTGATTTAGGTTATCTTAAACCTACCCGAATCACTCTACAGTTAGCAGATCAAACAGTGAAAGTGCCTCGTGGGGTTGTGGAGGACGTGATATTTCAAGTGGAGACATTCTACTTCCCCATTGATTTTGTCATTTGGGACACGGAGCCTTCCCCCCATTCGAGTAATCATGTTCCCATAATTTTGGGCCGACCATTTTTATCTACTGCTAATGCTTTGATCAGTACACGTAATGGCCAAATGCAACTCACTTTTGGAAATATGACCCTCGAGACTAATATTTTTAATGTTGCTAACCAAATGGGTGATAAGGATGAAATTCATGAGGTTGATCTTATTGAAGAGGTGGTGGATGAGCACATTGAGAATATCATAGGTGGAGATGCACTGGAAGTTTGTTTAGTTCAAGGTGTTGAGAATACGAGTTCTTATACTGAGTTTGAGCGTGAAGTGGATGAGTTGGGAGCTTGGTTGCAAGAAGAAGTGAGATTTAAGAAGTTGAGAGATATTGACTGGATTTCTAGATTTGAGGAATTACCCCTGAGGGAGTCACTCATGATCCCCTCAGAAGATAGATTTCCTAGTCTTGAGTTAAAGAAACTACCCTCTCATGTAAAATATGCTTTTCTGGGAGAAGATGATACATTTCTTGTTGTTATTTCTTCCAGTTTAAAAAAAGAGCAAGAGGGCATGTTGTTGAATGTGTTGAGGAAGCATAGGAGTGTGTTTGGTTGGAATATAGCAGATTTGAAAGGTATAAGTCCTTTGATTTGTACCCATAAAATCCACCTTGAGGAGGAGGTGAAGCCCTCGAGAGAGATGCAAAGGCGACTGAACCCAACCATGAAAGATGTTGTTCGAGCGGAAATCATCAAAGTGTTAGATGCAGGGATTATCTATCCCATTTTCGATAGTAAATGGGTGAGCCCAATTCAGGTCGTTCCAAAGAATTCGGGTATAACCGTGGTTGAAAACACTAAGGGAGAATTAATACCTCAACGCACCACCACCGGGTGGCGTGTTTGCATTGATTACCGAAAGCTCAATGTCGGAACAAGAAAAGATCATTTTCCCTTGTCGTTTATCGACCAGATGATTGAATGAGTAGCGGGCCATCCTTACTGTTATTTCCTATATGGGTATTCTGGCTATAATTAGATTGAAGTGGATGTACTTGATCAAGAAAAGGCGACTTTTACATGTCCGTTTGGTACGTTTGCCAATAAATGTATGCCTTTTGGGTTATGTAATGAACCAGCAACTTTTTAAAGGTGCATGTTGAGTCTCTTTAGCAACATGATAGAAAAAGGTCTGGAGGTGTTCATGGACGATTTCTGCGTTTTCGGTCCTTCTTTCGAACAATATTTAGCTAATCTTAAAAGATTTTTATTCCGGTGTGTGGAAAAAGACTTAGTCCTCAATTGGGAAAAATGCCATTTTATGGTCACTGAGGGCGTAGTTCTGGGCCACATAATCTCATATAGGGGAATTGCAGTTGATCGAGCCAAAATAGAAGTAATAGTTGAGTTACCCCCGCCAAAATCGCTTAAAGATGCGAGGTCCTTTCTAGGCCATGCTGGATTTTACAAGAGATTTATCAAGGACTTTAGCGCCATCGCTAGGCCCTTGAGCAATATTCTCATGAAGGACACTCCATTTGAACAGAATAACGCATGCCAAGAAGCTTTCGATAAACTCAAAAGCATGCTAATTTTTGCTCCTATTATGCAAGCTCCCGATTGGTCACTCCCATTTAAGCTTATGTGTGATGCAAGTGATTACGCGATTGGGGCTGTTCTCAGATAAATAAAAGACAAGAAAACTCATGTTATTTACTATGCTAGTAGGACGTTATCTGGCCCCCAGCTTAACTACTCCACCACGGAGAAAGAATTACTAGCGGTCATTTTTGCTCTCGATAAATTCCACTCTTACATTATTGGGTTGCTCATCATTTGCTTCACTGATCACTCGGCACTCAAATATCTTTTGACCAAGAAAGATGCCAAATCGCGCCTAATTAGGTGGATCCTACTCCTACAAGAGTTTAATCTCTCGATTCAAGATAAGAAATGAGTAGAAAATGTCATTGCTGACCATTTGTCACGACTCTCGTCCGACGTACCTATTGATCCCATCCCCATAGACGAGTCTTTTCTGGATGAAAATCTATTTTCTACTTCTTCTCTTCCTTGTTTTGCGGATATAGTGAATTACCTTGTCACTGGAGTCGTTCCCTCCAATTGGACTCCGTAAGAGAGAAGGAAGTTCATTACTTGGTCACGCATGTTCTTTTATGATGATCCATATTTGTTTAAGTATTGTATTTATCAAATCATTCAAAAATGTGTACCTGATGAAGAAATTCAAGGGGTAGTTCGATTTTGTCATACGGAAGCATGTGGAGGTCATTTCTCCAAAAATAAAACTACTGCAAAAATCCTGCAAAGCGGTCTCTTTTGGCCCATAATCTTCCGAGATGTGAATAATTTTTGCAAATCGTGTGATAGATGCCAAATAATGGGAGCTATTACTCATCGTGACATGATGCCATTGACCCCCATACTTGTCTTAGAGTTGTTTGATTATTGGGGTATTGACTTCATGGGGCCTTTTCCACTCTCTTTTGTCTTTCTATACATCCTCGTCGCAGTAGACTATGTCTCAAAATGGGTAGAGTCCGTAGCTACAAGTACGAATGACAAAATAAGGTGGTGATAAAATTCATTTAAGAACACATACTTTCTCGATTTGGAGTTCCTAAGGCTATCATCAGTTATAATGGCACCCATTTTTGCAATAGACCGGTGGAAAAGCTAATGCGAAAGTATGGGGTCGTCCATAAGATTGGAACAACTTATCAACCTCAATCGAATGACCAGGCCGAGATAGCCAATCGGGAAATCAAGAATATCTTGGAAAAGATAGTTGAACCTTTTAGATTGAATGATGCGCTCTGGGCTTATCGAACTGCATACAAGAATCCCCTTGGGATACCCCCATTTCGCTTTGTATATGGCAAACCTTGTCATCTTCCTGTTGAAATTGAACACAAAGTGTATTGGGCTATCAAAAGGGTGAACTTTAACATGGAAAAAGCCGGTGAAACACGTAAACTTCAGTTGAATGAGTTTGGAGAAATACGCAACGATGCGTATGAAAGTGCTAAAATCTCAAAAGAACGAATGAAATGAGCTCACGACAGAATCATCCGACCTAAGGAGTTTTATTCGGGATAAAAAGTACTTCTCTACAACTCGAGGTTACACTTGTTTCTCAGAAAATTGCGGTCATGATGGTCAGGTCCATTCATTGTTAAGGAAGTATTCCCCCATGGAGTTGTTGAATTAGAGGATCAAAAAGGGGGAAACACATTCAAGGTTAACGAACAACGTCTTAAGCCGTATTTGGAAGAGGTTGCAATGGAAGCCGACACGATCTGGTTGTCGAAATCCATTTATGGGGATTGACTGAGCATAAAAGGTGAGGTCATCGCACCCCCGATATGTATGGGGTGAATGTTGTGTATGGTACTCATAGGATGTTAGGCTAGTTAGGAATACTTAGTTGGGTGTCACTACCAGAGGTGGGAATCAAACACATGTCTTGGGAGCGTTTCGGGTTTCGATGAGAGTTCTGAGAGTTTTGAGGTCCAATTGCTTTGAAGGGAGTGTTGGAATGGAACAATTAAGAGAAAAGTGGCCACTAAACTAAAGAGGGAAAAGCTGGCATTTTTACATACCGAATCGGTCCGGCCCTAAAAAAAGGAACCGATCCGGGCTCAAAAAGAAAAAAAATTAAAAAAGAGACCGGACCGGTCCGGTATGAATCCGGATCGATCCGATCGTCTGTAGGCTGTGTCCTTTCCCGAGGATAAAACCTCTTCAATCCACACTCCATTTCATTCCCCAGTCCTTTTCCCTCCCCAAAAATTCGTACCACCCCCTTACCCATCCTTTCCCTCTCGTATTTCCCACCAATTCTTCCCCCTATCCCTCATCCAACCTATAAATATCACCCTACCCTCTCCCATTTCTTTCACACCTACATCTCCATTTTTTTCTCTATCTTTCTATCCAGCTCTGCCGTTTCTATGTCTGCTCCTCAGAAATATAATTCCATTGAAGTACTACCCGATGGCAATGGCGATTATCGGTCACGCCAAGAGGGAAATTGGTGCCGCCGTTTTTTCGGTCCTACGTGAAAAATCCACATTGAGCGTCAGGTGCTTTGGGATCAGCTTCCTAATTTTGTCACCGGCATGTTCATGTCCCGAGGCTGGTGAAGATTTTTTAATGAACCGTACGAGGCAGTATGGGAGAATGAAGTGCGTGCATTTTATGGTTCGCTCATCCGTACCGCAGATTTTGAATCTCAAACCTTTGTCGACTCGACACCGATACCCTTCTCGCTTGAACTTCTGGCCCAGAAACTCGAGTCTAAGGGTGTGATCACTCCAGCCCAATTTTCATATCTCATTCATAATCCAGCTGTTTCCAAAGATGTTTGCATGTCTCGAATCGCTCCGGGTTCGGATTGGAATACTGTGACTTTTCCTGTTGGTCGGTTACCCGACAAGGCACGAATCACTTTTCACATCGTTTGTGCCAACATTTTGCAAACTTCAAATGATTCGGCTATGCGCCTGCATCAAGCTACTATGGTGTATCATTTGTTTGACCATGATACTGTTATCAATTTGGCCCGCACATTTTATAATGATATCATTTGCGCGGCGCTGGACAAAAAGGGTAAGGCCCCTCTTCCATATGGTCGTCTCATTACCTCCTTTCTTAAGGATATAGGTATTGTTCCCCCGTAATATCTTATTTGCCTACCCAAGCCACTTGGGCAAGAATCCCACACCCGAAGTGACAAATAAATACAGTTGATCCATGCGCGATGAGGTGATAGCGATACCTCGGATGATGAGGTTGTCAATGAGGAAGAGGCTGTTAATGAAGCAGATGTGGAGATGGAAGAAGGTGATGAGGATGAATATGATGAAACTGCTGATCCTGTCGATACGGGTCTCACCGAGCGCGTTGCTTCTCTTGGGACACGTTTTGACGGGTTTATGTCCTCCTACCAACGGGACATGAGTATGATGCTGCGCATGCAGGCTGGTCTTTATTGCCTCCAATTGGGTCCCGAGGCCCCACTTCCTGCTTATTTTTATGATCCTTATGACCTTAATGCCCCCGGTAGTTCCCACCACCCACCAGCACCGTAGGCAGCCCTGTTGGAACCTTTCATAATCCCCCTCTGGTTATATTATGTTGTCATGTTTTTATCTTTTGTTCCACAGTTGTGTTGTACTGAAAAGTTTTATTATAGTTCGTTGCTTGTTTTATTTATCGCACTCCTTATTTCGTCTTATTTAGATTTCTCGTCTTTTCAATTGTGGACAATGCAAAAGACTAAGTTAGGGGGGATGATAAGTGCGTTTTGATAAAACTTCGCAATATAAAAAAAAATTGAAAATTTTTTAAAAAGAAAAAAAAAAATATTTTTCTTCAAAATAAATAAAATTTGGAATTTAAATTTTTCAAAAATATCACCTTTATTTTATTTAAAGTCTTAAATTGTTAACAATCAAAATGCCCTAAGCCAAAATTGACCGAAGATGGAAATCGAAAGAAAATTGACGACTTAACGAATAAGTGTGGAGATTGATCAAACCCGGTGAGATTTCGAGCCTTTCAATTTTTTATGAGTTTTTAAATCAATCCGAGTTTATGATTAACTCAAAGTCCTTTTCAGCGTTTTAATAAGTCATTGATGATCTCAATCCTTTGTTTTGATCGGTTATGGGAAATGTGTGAAATATTATCTCGAAATTCGTGCTAAATATATATCTAAACTTAATTAATCTCGAGATGCATATGGTAATGTGATTAGCAATTTGGACAATGAAGTAGGCCTTCTTTTGTTTAACCCAAAAATATTAGCCATAATAAAGTTGTGAAAAAAATATCCCTTTGCAACCCACTTTGAGCCTAATAAAATATTTCCCTTTCGTTTGATAATCCGAAAAACCCAAATAGCCCGAAATTAGGAAATTTTTGAAATTCATCAAGTAAGTCCAAAGTGCGTAATAATAAGCTTATTGGTAACTTTGGTGTCTTCTTCCGTTTCCCTTGTTTTCTTTTAATACTGGATAAGCTTATTACACCAATACAAATCAAACCATGCATGATAAGAAAAACAACAATCATAAAAAAAAAATTGTGTCCTAACATTTTTCGCATGAACCTTGCTTCGAGCTATATTAAACAAACAAGCCCAATTACTTTAAAGCATACATACCTTTTTGGACGAATATTGGCAAGGTACAGTGTAATAAACAAAAGTGTTGGTGAAATATACATTTAAACGTGGTATATCTTCAACCACTTGTTGTTCAATTTGAAAGTAACATTGTCTTCCACCTTGGATATCTCGCAATAACTTGAATCGTGAGTTTCTAGAATGATGTAAGTCCCTTCCCAGATAGCCTCAAACTTGGGCAATAACAAACCCCTAATATGCCTCGTGCATGCTTTCAGAACCAGGCCACCCTCTTTAATCTTCTTTTTCCTCTTTAACTGGTCGTAGGATCTGGACAACTGCTTCCTGTACATATCAAAGTGTCTCTCAGCATTATCTCGGTGCTCTTCTAGCGCTTTGAGTTGTACACGGCGAATGTGAGGGAGCATGGCACTTCGCAAATCATAGCGGGTGGAAAATGGGGTACCTCGAGTTCAACGGGTAACACAGCTTCTGCCCAAAATATCAAGGAAAATGGGGTGTATCCTGTTGGTTTCCTCTTCATCATTCAATAAGCCTGAAATACTTCGGGGATCTAGTCGTCCCATGGTCCCAAAAAGTCTTCTAACATTTTTGCCAAAATGTTTACTAAGGTTTTATTGGTGGCCTCCGCCTGCCCATTGCACTTTGGGTATGCTACCATCGACCTGTGATGGATAATGGAGTTTTTGTCCGTTAGCAAGCATACCTCACTATTTATGAAAGGGGTGCCATTATCTGATAAAAACATATTCGAGATGCCAAAATGACAAATAATGTACTCTTTCATGAATCGAGCTACTACCCCCGCTGTGGCTTTCTTGAGCGGTATGGCCTCTGCCCACTTCGTAAAGCACTCTGTGGCTACCAAAATCCAGATCTTTCCTCGCGATGAAGGGTGTATAGACCCTACCAAATCAAACACCTAAGTATGGAAAAAAAACTGTGTGGAAATAGAATGCAGGTCCATTGAAGGAGCGTGGATTAGGTTTTCGTGTAGTTGACAAGCTTTACACTTTCGAATAAATTTCGCGAAATCTTTCTCCATCAAAGGCCAAAAATAACCTTAAGTCATTAGTTGATTGTAAATCTTGTCTCCTCCAATGTGCCCCGATTCGTGATCTTGATTCAAAACTTCTTCAGCCTCTTTTCCTCTTATGCACCTTAGGGTCCTGTCATGGTAGCCTCATCAGTACAGTTGCCCATCTTGCTTGAAGTAACTTGGTGCTCACCTATTTATCTTGGTAGCATCCTCTTTGTCTGCAGGCATCACTCCATCTATCAAGAAATACATATAAGGCTGCCTACAATCTTGTGGTTGGTCAATGAAATTGCATTCTACTACCCCAATAGAACAGATAGCATTTAGAACACTCTTTTTGCACTACGATAGCATTTTGTATCATCAAACGCCAGAAGTACCCTGCCCATTGTATCTTTCTATATGAAGGGATCTCATTGGTTTGACAGTTGTCTTCATGTACCTCAATTAACCTTCTTTTGGTTTCCTCGGGATCTACACATCTGTACATCCAACCCCCTTTATTCTTGTAGTATAAGTTTCCCCTGGTAACAAAGTACTGCGCCAAATTAGCTAATCCTAATGGTCCTCCACCTCTCTCTAATTGCTTTATCATCTCACCCCTCCAATCATCTATGTCATCTGAGGGCAGCATTTCCAACACTGTGGAGGGGGATTTTCATTTTATGACTCGAATAAAAGTTGATTCTCCGTCAAAGGTAATCTTTTTGGCAATGGTGGTATAGGCATCCGCATGTCAATTCATCGTTCGAGGGTGCCTATTGATCTTCACCACCTCGAGCTGTCCAAGCAGTCGCTGGATGATCGTTTGGTAAGGCGTTAGGCTTATGTGCTTCAAAGCGAATTCCTCAGTCACCTGTTTTACCACGAATTTGGAATCCCCCTTTATTGTCAGGACTTGGTCGCCTCTTCTCATCATTTCGAGTAATCCCAAGAGAAGTGCCTCATATTCATCCTCATTATTCTAGCATTCAAACTCCAACTTGAAAGATAGACGGATTTTTTCCCCACCTCTTCATATGATGACTCCAGCTCCCCTTTTTTTCTCGACTGAAGAGTCGTCGATCTCCGTACTCCACTCCTCCAGGCTGGATGCTATGAAATTGGCCTGGAGATCATCATCCGAAAGCTCCTCAATAGGCGGCTCGAATGTCCTTGATGGGAAGATGGCCAATAAATCTGCATATACCTGAATCTTGATAGCTCTAGGGACCACACACTTGAGATCATACTCTGAGAGGATTAAAAACCATCGAGTTGCGCTACCTATTAACATAGTTCTAGCAAGCAAAAACTTTATAGGATCACACCTAGTTTCTATATGAACCATAAATGATAACAGCTAATGCCTAAGCTTTTGTGCTATGAATACAAGGGCTAAATAATGCCTCTCAATACTAGTATATCTGGCCTCAGGACCATATATAATTCTACTCAAGTAATAAATAGGTTTTTCTATACCTTCCATATCTTGGGCCAGCAAAGCCCCAATAGACCGTTTAATTTCGGTAAGTTATAAACGTAAAGGGATGCCTACCTTTGGGGGGATCATCGTTTGAGGAGAAATAAGGAGCGCTTTCAGCTTGTCCATGGGGTCTTGATGCATTGCTTCCCATGCAAACTTCACGCCCTTTCTCAGCAACTCCATCAATGGGCGTGTCACCTCTGTCAGCCCCGGGACAAACCTCCTCAAGTAGGAGACTTTACCAAGGAAGCTTTTTAATTCCTGCACCAATTTTGGTCTTGGCATATCAAGGATGGCTCGTCGCTTGCCCAAGTCCATTTATACCCCCTAGCGATTTACCGCAAACCCCAGGAATTTCCCACTTGTTACCCCGAATGCACATTTGAGAGGGTTCATCTTCAGTTTGTACTTCCTACAACGAGTGAACACTCTTCTCAAATCGTCCAGGTGGGACCCCTCCTTCTTAGATTTAATCACTAAATCATCAACAAAAAACTCCATGATCTTATGAAAAAAGGTCATGGAAGATGTCCATCATCGTTCTCTGGTAAGTTTCACCCACATTCTTCAATTCGAAAGGCATGACTGTATACATAAAGTTGCCCAAAGGCGTTCGGAAGGTGGTTTTCTTAGCGTCGACCGGATCCATTTTTATCTGGTTATATTCTATATGACCATCAAGGAAAATGTACATCTCATGACCTGCTTTTGCATTGATCAATATATCCATGGAAGGCAATAGGAATTTATCCTTCGGGAATGCCTAATTTATATCTCTAAAGTCTACGCGTATTCTTATTTGGCTCTTATCTTTCTTCCCCACAGTTACAATGCTAGAGATCCAGATTAGATGTTGGATTGGGAATATGAAACTGGCCAAAAGAAAACTCTGAACTTCTTATTTAATATTTAGATCTAACTCCACCTTGTACGTTCGAGTGTCCTGGTTCACCAGGATGGTTGAGGGCAAAACATTCAACCTATGGCAACTCACCTCCTTGTCTACCCTCGGCATCTCGGTGTACTTAAATGAGAAGACGTCTTTGAACTCCAAAAGTAGTTTGATCATCTCCTCTCGAGGAGCCCCCGCCAAGTCCTTCGAGATAAAAATAGGGTCTGGATCATCACCCTCTCTAGCCAAGTCGACCTTCTCCAACTCTTGGATTTGTGGCCTGGGACTATCCTTCATGCATTCTGGTTCTTCTTCTACCTTTTCCATAAACTCTTTTACCTCGGAGTTATCAATTACCAGGCATTTCCTCTGGTTATCCACTAAGAATCATTCATAGATCGGGTCAGATTCATTATCCAAACTCCCGGTTGCCCGCTCATACCTTTATATTTTATAGATAATTCTACCGTTAGGCAAAACCACTCGTTTGCATTATCGGGAAATTTCCTCTTTAAATGGCCTCTTCCTATGATTCTCGTTCGCCTCTCTCACTATTTGTCTGCTAAGAACACTCTAGGTTTAGACTTGATGTTCAATAGGGTCAATGCACGGGGTCATTCGATCACAGAGCTGCCTTGACAGACTAAGGAACCTCGTCGCTGCTAGGTCAGGCTCTTCTTCGTAAGTCACCACCGTTCGAGTAGGGGTTCCCACCCTCTCTCGAGTGGACGGGACCCTTTTTCCCCCGTTATACCTTATTATCATTATAGCTTCTTCTGCCAGACCTGTATAGAAAGCGGCATCCACCATGTGAGCTTCCTCCTTCGCAAAGGGTTTTTTAGTAGCTCGAATCACCACCTCCTTACCCGTTATGTTCGCCTTATAGCACTGATGATAAGTGGAGGGTACCAACCCATGGTTGTGCATCCACACCCTGCCCACTAGTAATTGGCATGATGGCTCGCAGTTCATGATGTGGAATTTGATATGGGAAGTGATGTTCGCCATTTTGATGCCAACGTTAACCTAGACCATCGATTTGGAAGACTGATTATCATACCCTAATATTACCAATGAATGGGGTATTATCCTTATTTCTGATAGTCCAGTAGCATAAAAGATCCAATGGGCATTATATTTATGTATGCTGCCCCATCTAATAAGACTCGTAAGAAAACACAATCATTCACTGACGCGGTAACATACAAGGGTCTATTATAGGGATACCTGATCAATCTATCAGCCTCTGAAAATATAACTTGTAAGTGGTACCTTCTCACGAGTTTAGCCATAGGCCCCCTTCCACTTTAGGTGTGGCACCATGTTTCTTTTTGTAATCTCCAAGATAGCTCATGTGACTTCCAACCGAGAGTCTTCAAGGAGACCAACCTGATCAAAGAACTAACCGAACTTTGGCGAGCGGGCAACGGTCACACATTCAATCCATGGGTCTATCTAGTCGTCTTCTAACTCATAGACTTCCTCCATATCTCTATAAGCAGCCTCATCATATGCTATCACCACGTTTACCTCCCCCAGGGCTGCCTACTAAGTCCCTCAATGGGGTTATATGCTTCTTTTTCTGATTCGTCCGTCTATTCACTCTCATCACCTAAATGGAACTGGGCCAACTTGAAGGTGCATTCTTCTAAAGATTCTTCACAGTCATCCGCCAGAGATTCTTTAGAGTCACTCCCTTTGAACCACTGCCCATCATTAATCATTCGGCCTTCTTATCGAAAGCCCTAGCCATATGTTCCCCATGGGGTAGTAGAGGGTTATCATTCATATTAGTTTGTGGCAACTCAATGTATCCATTCTTCACATGACGGTCAATCAACCTCCTTAGTGAAAAACACACTTTGGTAGGGTGGTTTACCCTATTATGAATTTCAGAATAATGAGGTTTCTCTCTATCCTCTCGGGAGAGTTGTGCTGTGTTGATGTTGATCGATCTGCAAACTTGGTCACGGACCATGAGATCATACATGTTCAAAGCTTGCTCCACCGTGCAAGGTATCTCAGGGGATCCTCTTCATCTTCAAACCTTTTCTTGTTATTTCTCCCCCTTCTTCCTCCTCAATCTCCACTACTTTCCTCCTTAGCCCCATCATCCATGTAATTGACCCTCAAGGGTATTCCCCTCCCCGGGGCAACCATTGGCCTCAGTAGCAAGCTTGACAAAGTAGGCGAGGGTGCTACGGGTTTTACCACCAAAATAATGTTCCTTGCTACTTTCATAAATGCTGCAAATGCCCCTTCTCGCGTTTTGTTAATCAGATGACATATATACTTGGGCAATAAGCCCTCTGCACAGACTTACAAAAAAAATTCTTCTCGCATCTCCTCCCTCGCGTCTAGAGAATGCTCGCAAAACCTCTTGATATAAGCCATAGCGTCTTCCCCCGACTTTTATTTCTCACGCGCTAGCTACGTGAGTATAAACTCATCCTCAGCCAAAAAGAACTTTTGCACAAACAAAATGTGTAATTCTTCCTAAGATCCTACATTACCTGGGGCCAAGTGGGAATATCACATGTAGGCTTTCTCCGTGAGGGATTTTAAAAACTCCCTCAGCCTTAGCTTTTTATCATTGCAATGGGTCCCAAGGCTTTCAATAAACCTTTTCACATGCTCCTTCGGGTTATCACCTTTCCTCTTGTATTTCTTAAAAATCGGTGGAATATGCCTTACTGGGTAGGGTTCATTATTGTATGCTTTTAGGTAGAGAGTACGAGAGTCATCGTACACCGAAGAACTACCTCCTTTGGATATAGCTATGAACTTTAGTAGCTCTTTCTCCATTTCCTTTAAGATGGTCGGTGAAAGGCTAGTTGGCTACAGTGTTGTTATCACGGGGATCGTTGGGGCAGGTGGTGTACTTACTCCTTGGACATCCATCGCGCCGAGAATCGCTGGAGCTGTTCCTCCACTTTACAACATTGGCCTCGTCGTAATGGGTGGGACCGTGGTAGGGGACACATTGCCCAAGGTTGGCAAGGTGGTGGGCGGAATGTTATTAAAAGAGAGCATAACAACACCCCCAGTAACAGTAGGAGCTGGTATAATCGCATGTGGTGTAGTGAAAGAGCTCACTCCCATGGGAACACCCAACATCGCCTGGGCTACCGGAGTTTTAATGAACTCTGTGAACAAACCCATCAGTCCCTTCATTTGCGTCGGGCCTATTCCTGCCTGTGCTACGATCATTTCTATCACACCAATGTTGGGCGCACTAGGCTCAGTCCTTACCACTCTTGTCCCATCAGGCAACACAGAGTTATTTCCCTCCTCTTCACACTGTATGGCATCGAAGTCAATAATTTTGGCGGTGTTATCCTCTAGCATCTTTTCAAAAGAGAATACCTCACCAGTGAAGTTGCCAAAAGTAGGATGTGGGTTCTTCGAATATAGTTAGTATTAAGTGAGGCTTAACCCCTTTATCAAGATTGGGATTGACTTCGTTGAATAATAAATGTTGACAGTGACCACGGGTGAATAAAAGACAAAGAGATTAAATATTCAGACTTGTAATAATTGATATATTGTCACAAGAGACACATAATAGGCATAATAAATGGATGGGACCAGCTGGTAGCGTGGTTAGAGGGAGAAACAGAAAGCACTCTAGGCACAATAAAGGTAAGGCATGAACTTCAAGCTCAGTTAATGCTCAATGATGGGGGTATTAAATGGGTATAGGGAGTTAATGTTCTCATAATAGCTCTCGCGTATGAAGGAATTTGGGCAGAAATTCTAGGCTTAGAATGCTCTCTCATCTAATTTGTTCATCTAGTGTATTTATATGGGGGTAAGGTTGATCGATCAAGCTTGCCTGCAATTAGTCTTATTGGGTGCATTAAATGCACAAGATATTTCATTATACGCACAAGATGTTGCATTAAATGCATGGGATCTCCTAGTTTTGGCGGGAAGCCATTCTATTAGCTGGAAGTATTGTGGGCATTAATGAGGAGTGTGATACGTCATCTTGGGGCTTACCTGATGATGGCTAAAGGGTCAGGTTTGGTGAACTAAACCTACCAATCTAAGGATAAAGTCACTAAAGTTTTATATTTTCATGTCCCTAAATGTCAGACGTTATGACGTCAAAAAGTGGTTAAATAGTGACTCTGTTAGGTGCACGAACACATCAGTCACGCGGGCTAGTATTTGTTCTAAGGTTTCTCGGCTAACACGCAGCTCGAATATCCTGGTTTCTATTTATTGGTTAAGAGTTATCTTAGAACCAATGTGAAATATTGAGGTACCTCAAGGAGGTTTCCTCGAACAGGTAGGAGTTGAGTTGAATCGGAAGTAGTGGCTTGAATGACCATATGTGCTGAATGAAGTTTTGCCCAAGTATGCCAAGAGGGTTGGTAATTTTATTCCCAACATTTCCTTGCTCTCAATCCTCCAAACCATGTCCATGTGAGGTTCCCAAGAGGAGGTTGCTCGATAGAGCATGTTAGCTCTTCCATGCCCTGCCAGACATGGTCCCTCGTGGGTACCAAACAACCTCACTCAACATATATCTGTAAATGATACAAGATTATTCTACTTCTTATTACAAACTATTGTCATCCAGATGACTTTGGTCTACAAGTTGGATCCTTCGAGCCAGGTTCGTTGAAGAATCTTTGAGGTGGGTCCTTAAAGCCACCTTTGTGAATAATCTTTTAGGTAACTAGCTCGAGTGATATCCGTTCCCCTTCTTCGCATGTCAATTAATCTGTTTGGATAATTTAATCACTCTTTGGTGTGGACTCCCCCTATATAGACTCTAAGAGTGAGCATTGTATCTCTTATACACATTCACTTGCTCATGCTCCTCACCCCCTTTTTTAAAGGGAAAACAACTCCATGTTGTCCTCGTTGGGTTTATCCAGAGAGGTATGATTGAAAATCATACTTGTGAGTTTTTAGAAGAGAATTAACATGAGTGTTCATAATCTAACTTCATCATTTATTTTGAATATTTCCATAATATTCCCCACAGCAGCTGGGAGTTCTTCAAATACTATTCGCACTGCCAATTAAGTGACGAGAATTTTATCTCAGGTACCAATACATAAAAATCTCAAACCTTTTCATTGTTAATATTTTTTCAAACATTTGCACATATTTGTCTTAGTGGGCAGTTATCTATTCCACCTTCTTATTATGCTCGTGGTCCTATCACTCCTACAAGGGTGAGTAATTTATCAAACCATCTGATTTCGAATGTTACCATTGGTTTGGACAGGGTATTTTATTTTCTGTTGAGTATTTCCTTTCACAAAAGACATTGAAAATGAAATAGCTCATGAGTTTTTCCATTTTTATAGAGATATATGTCGAACAAACCCTTTCATATGGTCGGATTGTTTTACCTAGGGGGTTGTTATATATATATATATATATATATATATATATATATATATATATATATAGCCTCGCCAAAAGGACACCCTAAATCTCGTTTCGAAGATGACCAATCACTCCATCTATAGTAGTAAGAAGTGATAGTACAAATATAGCACCCTGCCGCGGATGGTATCCTACTTAACATACAGGGCGCAACCATACCTCATAACAGGGCGCGGCCATACCACATAGGTCATACTGGGTGCGGCCCAGTCTATTATAGGGCGCGGCACATAGAAATTATTCCCCAAGAAGAGGCCGCGGCACTACTCAGTACAGGGCGCGACAACTTTTCCTCCACAGGGTGCAGCACTGCTTGCTTTGCAGGCCGCATCCCCCTCATTCGCAACTACTCCAACTTGATATATGTCACGTGTTCAGGGCACGTGACACGGCACACATACCTCTTATAAATAGAGGACCACACCTCGAAATAGGGGGAATTTTCAGGGCCAGACTGGAAGATGAGATAGATGGATTCCACCCACACCCGGGGCAGGTTCTAAAGTGTTGATTCTCTCTACACCACCTCAACATACGACTTAGAGGCCACACATCTGCATCGTATCCACCCCTCCGGAACACCAGAATCCTCAATACTGCCATGTACTATCCTTTATTCTCATACTTGTACGCCTCTTTAGGCACGATTATATTGTACAATACGATGTAGGACTATTTTAAAGGCTGAACCACTCTATATCTTTTATTCTCTCTATTTAGTGACTTTACTTGTTTATTACGCACTTTGCTCATGATTTGCTGATGCGACAAGTGGACGATTTCTCGTATGATTAATTTGGCGTCGTTTGTGGGAAAGAGATATTTCAATCTTATTTCTCTATATATTTGAGTTCTTAAACACCTTATTCGATCAATGAGGATCTTGTGGATCATCCTCTCACGGGTTGATTCTGGTTATTTAGCTCCATTCTATATTTACACCCTTAAATGGGTATTCCTTATATCTGGATCTGCTCTTGGGTCTTCATTTGATGACCTTAGATCTAATTTACATACCCCTGTGATATCATCTCATCTAGATAATGCTGAAAAGCATGATGGACTTTAGTCCTGAAAAGATGGATGATTAGGGAAGGGTCATATTTACTCCCTTTTTGCTGATTATCGACATATGATCTAGGGTTTATCATTGAAATTGTGCCGTTTTGTGCATCGAGAGATTATTTACTCATGGATATGCTCTCCACAAGTTTTGGGATAAAAGCTCAATTCCCGGGCTTAAAATTTATGATTGCTCCCTTCGCTGCCTAGGAGGGGATTTGGCCGGGTAGTTCAAATGCCTTTATGGCCGCGGCCCCTATTAGTGCAGCTGCGTTACAGAAGCTTCAAAACATCCTGAAATGGACTCAGATGGATCCCAACTCAACCTCGGTGGATATCATACAAGGTCGCGACAGCGCACCTACGTGCCTTACTGGCCGCGACCTCGGTAGTAATGCCGTGTAGTGGTGCAAATGTTGCATCCTCATTTCCTACTTGGTTGCTCTAATATTTCTGTGATTAATCACTTCAGTTAGTTTTATCTCGGATTCTATATACTTTATAAAGACTAACAAAAGCAAAAATGGAAGGAGAATCCAGCCAGAGCGCAGAAGTCAAGGATGAGATTGTGCAACTGTACAATCACCTTAATCACCTCTATGACAGCCATGCCTCACTTCAGACCCAGGTCAACTATCTCACTCAGAGGGTCCTAATGCTAGAGGTCGCGGCCTCTCCAAATTTGGGTGTGGCACCCATGAAAAAAGCACCAGTAGTCTTTGATGTCACGGCATTTCAAGAGGAGACGGTCGCAGAAGCAGTCAGCAGGAGCCAGAAAAGGAGGGTGGAGAAGGCAGAGAAGAAATCGGGGGCCTACACTCCATTGACCTTCCCTATTGAAGAGATCTTTGAGCCCATCAAAGAGGACAAGCTGTTGAGGTGGCCAGAAAAGCTGAGAGCTCCACCCCACAAGAGGAACAAAGCTACCTGGTGCAAATTCCACCAGGACCATGGCCATAAAACTGAGCAATGCTATGCTCTGAAGGATGAAGTTTAAAGGCTAATTGGGCAAGGGATGCTACAGCGATTCCTGAAGAATGCATAAAGGATTCAGCCAAGCCTGACAGAGGCTGCATACCGTATCTCATCCTTAGTTTTTCCAATTTCAACTATTTCTATTTATATTTTATGAAGCTCATTATAGCCCTAATATTCAAGACTTCGTGTTTTATTAACAAAGTCATTAGCTGGAGCATACATATATAAATATATGTATTAGAAAATTTTGCCATATCTGATTTCTCTCTTATTTTCATAATCCGTCTTCTTACAAAAAGACCCTTTGTCTTAAATAGATTTCAAAGGAAGAATAATGAATTATCTCGAAAGATTATTATCATTTCGGGATGCGTCGTCAGGAACTGCCGGGAGGCTTATAATATCTATCCAGGGATGGCTTTATATATATCAGCAGCTGTGGGTGGCTTAATAACCTAACCCCGTCTGTGGAGGCTTTATAGTATTCCGTATATTAGCTGTGGGTGGCTTGATAACATAACCCAGCCTGGGGAGGCTTTATAGTATCCCATATATTAGCTGTGGGTGGCTTGATAACATAACCCAGTCCGAGGAGGCTTGATAGTATCACGTGTATCAGTTGTGGGTGGCTTAATAACGTAACCCAGCCTGGGAAGGCTTTATAGTATCCCGTATATTAGCTGTGGGTGGCTTGATAACATAACCCAGCCTGGGGAGGCTTGATAGTATCCCGTGTATTAGCTGTGGGTGGCTTAATAACATAACCCAGCCTGGGGAGGCATGAAAATATCCTATCTGATAGTTGTAGGTGGCTTAATAACATAACCCAGCCAAGGAAGGCTTGAAAATATGATATATGTCTACAGAGGCACATTGTTCAGATGCAATGGCCAAAAATATGTCAGGGCCCACCGATATGGTTGCAGGTCTCTAGGGGCCATTCGTTCATGAAAGTGCTAAGGCATTGGCATCCTGGAGCATGAGAAGGCTACAAGGTCAAATACCACGATAGAAGAGGATCAATTGTATCAAGGCTGGGAAAAATAGAAAAGGTATAACATCCCTAAAAGTCGTTCTTCTCTGGCACAGTGATTTGGCAATTGAAGCACTAGAAGAAAGGCCTTCTCTACATATTCCATATTGGTTATGGGATGACAAAAAGCGTTTCAAGAAACCAAATATACATCAGAGTGCCGCAGCCTGAGAAGATCCATGTACTCAGAGTGGCGCAGCCTTACAAGTACGCCTGCGGTCTTCAAGTGAAATCTTTTAAAGGACGCGGCTTTATTCAGGGGCAGTGCATTCGTTGAAGATAGACGGCCCGTATACCGCAGCCTTGTGAAACAACGCAGCCAATGGCCTATACTTTTGAAGGTGCCGTAGCACTATTTATGTGGACGCGGACATCAGCAAATGATCATCCTGTGAAGGAATCACATGCTATCCGCGAACTGAAAATATTATGTTCATCTAATTAAGGATGCATTTTCAAATATGAAAGCAGTTACATTCAACCATTCATTATAGCAAGCAATGTAAAAGAGCAAGGAGTTGACAGCAATCAAATATGGCCGCAGCCTTGATATTAGTAGTCAAGATTACAAAAAAGGAGGCCGTAGCCACAATAGAAATAAAGTAAAAGGAGGGACGCAACCCTGTATTAATGATGAGAAATTGAATACAAGTTCAAAAATCTGCGTCATCATTCTCATCAGCCTCCTCGCCATCCGCGATCGTCTCAGTTTCTCCATCCGCGGTCGTCTCTTCTGCTTCAGGCCTCAGCCTCGCTCTCTCTTCGACCGCGGCCTTAAGCTCAGCGATGCATTCTTCGTGCTCAGCATCACTTAGTTTCCACGCAAGAACAGAATCCTTGGCCTCAGGGAAGTTTTTTATAAATCTCTACCGAAGCTCCTGATAGCCGCGGAGGTAAGCCCTGTTGTTGATGAGGAAGAAGTCCTTTGAGCCTTTGAATGACTCCACGGCGTGGTCTATGGCCAGCTGGAGGGCATCCCTATGATCAGCCTCCATATTTTTTATTGTCGCGGCATGCTCTTGGGCTTCTTGACCAGACTTAGCCTCTAGCTCTTCGTACTTCTCCTGAAGAAGAGCGAGCTTACTGCTTGAAATCTCCGTGACACGAGCATCTTCCGCAGTCGGGTCTTGGGAGGTTTTGAGGGATTCCATGGCTTGTTTGAAGTTCTCTTCCGCTTCCTCTCTCGCCTTGTTCGCTTTCTCCAGGTCCATGTGGGTTGCCTGAAGCGCCGCGGCAGAAGACTTCTTGCCAGCTTCAAAAAATGATGTCCTGGCAGCTTCCAGGTCAGAAGTATGCACCCTATTTGTGGCCTCTTTCAGTTTATAAAGGACCTCATACTTCCTCTTCAGGGCTACCATAACATCCGCGGCCTATAATAAACCAAGTTAGAAGCGAAGTATGGGATGCAAAAAGTTGGTAGCAAAATTAAAGAATGGTACCACTTACCCTCAAAAGGCTATGGAGACCACAGTCCTCCAAGTCGTCGTGGTCTACGCCCACCAACCTATCCAGATCCGCAGCATCAATAATTCTCTTCATTCTTTACGCAGCCTTTGCGGTAGTGTCCCACGAGGACTCTGGGTCAGGCTGTCTCAATTGGAGCCGCGATCTACCATCAGGACCAGCTCCATCACGGAACTGGGGAGGTGCCAGGTTTGCATTTATGGCAACCACAGGTGGCGGCGGTGGAGATACAGAATAAAGGGGGCGTCAGTTGACATCAAGCTCTCCGCGGCCAAGTTTGCCCCTATGTCATCATCAAACTCGTCCTGCGGGGGGTTCTCAACGTTTTCCATTTTTTTCGCGGCAGGAGTTGTATTTCTGTCAGCGGGATGAGCCGCAGCAGGAGTTTTATTTTGTTCTGCGGAATGAGTCGTGGCAGGTGCCTTGGCTTTGTACCTTTTTCTCTTTCTGCTCCGCACAGTGTTGTTTAGGACGACTGCGTCCTCATCCATTTCCGCTAATTACGCGGCCAGCAATTCCCTGTCAACTTCCTCACCTAAAAAAGCAACAGCAAATATTGGGAAAGGAATTTAAGAGCATAAGTGGTCGCAGAATAAAAATCATAACGCAGTGTATTACATTTTGCACCCATTTGTTGAGGAATGGACTTGTTTGGGAAGAATCCTGCTTCAAATATGGTCGCTGATGTAACAAGAGTACTGAACTTTTTATGTTCAACAGGAACTGTAGCGGCCTCAGCGACTCTCTTTTCCTGTCGCTTGTTCAAATGAAAATTGTCAAGAGATGTAGAAAATACAATGTAAAGGTTAGCGAAAGTTAATTACAAAATATGATGAAAGGACGCGGCTATAGTCTTAGCACCTAAGTTAGAGGGAGACCCCCATTACCGCGGCATTTTATATGATCTTTCCCTCTTATTCTCCTCGGGGTGAATCTCCCAACCTTCGCCGGAGATGTAAAAATATTTCCCCTTCCAGTTCTTCACACTGGTCGGCCTACCAGTATAAAGGGTCTCGTCCCTGCCGCGGACAGAGAAGTAGTAGTAACCCGCGAACTTCACTGAGTTCTCCCTTGGGCGGTAGAAGTGAAAGAATTTTGCGAGAGTGATGTCCTTTTTTAATAGGTTCTCCCAAAGGACAACCGCGACAAGAATGGTTCTCCATTCATTAGGGTCTAACTAGGCTGGGGCCAGTTTCATTGCCTGAAAAAGGCGACGGATGGGAACAGGAATAGGCAGCCGTAGCCCGTAAATAAAGGCATAGAGTGGGAAGAAAAATCCATCGGTTAGAACCATGCAGGGTCTTTGGTTCGCGGCAGGTGCCGAGCATATCAAATTTTCTAGAAATTCGAATGCCTCTGCCACCTGCTCAACCCAGTCTTGGGTCATGGCGCTGCGGATATCAAGTGCAGCTAAGGGTCTCTCAGCCCTCCCAAATGTTTCAGCTGGGTTATCTCTAACTTTCGCGGCATCATGTCCTGCACCCAATGGATGATTACTTGAGTTGGCTTCTTCTTCCATCGGCGCGGATTGAAAATCCTTCCCAGATGCAGAGTCCGCGGAGTTTGAGTCAAGTTTCACGCAGTTTGGACAATCCTTTAGTTTTCAAGGCCCTATTGATCTTAGAGGGGGCACGAAAGTGAGTTCAGGAGGAGAGGTTCCAAAGTTCTTTGCCCAAAAGCCTCTCAGGTAATCGTCTGGGTCAAAGCTCATATGGCTACAGCAGTACCTAAAAAGCAGAGTTCGCAGTTAGGCGCCGCAGCCAATATGGTTTGGAAAAGACTTCAAGAAGCCGCGAAAGAATTATTTATAAATAGTAAATATGTGGAATTATTTCCCTGACGTAGTTATTAATGGGCCAACTCTACTACTTGAACATAAAGGGGTCGTCCTCTGGCCCTACTAGCCGCAGCCACCTACTTCATCAGCAGTGGAACATATACTGCCGCGGATACAGGCTCAAATTGATTTAAGATATTCTTGGGCACGGTCATCCTAAATTTGCTAAAAGCCGATTCAAGAGATTCTAATAGCAATTACAGTTATTTAACGTTGATGTGTATTGGGTTCATGAAGGTTTGAAGGCTGTTTGAAACTACAAGGGTGGTGATTCAGAGCCTTAAAAGACTCCACCACCGTGGCAGAATACGTGGATATGCGTCGAATTACCGCGGATGATAATTTAAGGGACCGCGGCCATTTGACACGCTATGACGCAGGTAAGGAATAAAGCGGTTTCGAGGAATGGATTATTGAAATCATATCATGCCGCGGCCTCTATCTTAAACAGTTGAGTATCTTACATTTAATCGTCTTTAGAATCAAATTCACAAAATGTGAAGAGTTTGTTTATGAACAGCAAGAACGACTATATGATTTTTATGGCGTTTGGAAGATCAGGGGTCATGTGCAGCATATGAGGGAAATAGCAAATTGTTCAAACAAAACCCTAGATTTCTATCAAATAATCCAGGAAAATGAAAGTGTTGATGATCAAAAGGGAATAATTCATGTGTTCGTGTACTTAAAGAAAAACTATGAACTTTGAAAGCTATTCAAAAAGGTGAGTGGTTAAAAAATTACTTGGAAATGAAGAAACTTGCAATACTCAGCTTCAAACCACCTTGCACCACCACACACATCCTCGGAAAGTTGCCGGAATATGCAAGAGAAAGGAAGAACAGAATTCGCTCTCGATTTGCTCTCAAAGTTTTGGAAACGTAATGAAGACCACGGCCAAAAACAATTTATATAAGAGAGCGCAGAAGACGAATCATCGCTTTGGAAGTACCGCGGCACCTAAGCAGACTGATCTAAGTCGCAGTCCCAATTGAATTCTCTTGGCACTAGGACTTGGGGGCTTATTGATAGTACAAATATATCACCCTATCGCGGATGGTATCCTACTTCACATAACAGGGCGTGGCCATACCTCATAGGTCATACTGGGTGCGGCCCAGTCTATTATAAGGCGCGGCACATAGTAATTATTCCCCAAGAAGAGGCCGCGGCACTACTCGGTACAGGGCACGGTAGCTTTTCCTCCACAGGGTGCAGCATTGCTTGCTTTGCAAGCCGCATCCCCCTCATTCACAACTACTCCAGACTTTATATATGTCACGTGTTCAGGGCACGTGACACAGCACACATACCTCTTATAAATAGAGGACCACACCTCGAAATAGGGGGGAATTTTCAGGGCCAGACTGGAAGATGAGATAGATGGATTCCACCCACACCCGGGGCAGGTTCTAAAGTGTTGATTCTCTCTACACCACCTCAACATATGACTTAGAGGCCACACATCCGCATCGCAACCACCCCTCCGGCACACCGGAATCCTCAATACTGCCATGTACTCTCCTTTATTCTCATACTTGTACGCCTCTTTAGGCACGATTATATTGTACAATACAACGCATATAATGAGAACGGAGCAACATAGTGGATGTAGGCCTATTTTAAAGGATGAACCACTTTATATCTTGTCTTCTCTCTATTTACTTACTTTACTTGTTTATTACGCACTTTGCTCATGATTTGTTGATGCGAGAACGATAAATGGACGATTTCTCATATCATCAAGAAGGTTTCGGCATCAAACAACACCTAAGTACAAGACAATAGAGTCAACAACTAGGGGTAGGTGTGTCGAACACAAATGACCATCATATCCCGCCTTGGCATCAAGCGTCATATCTTACACCGAACAGATTCTCGGCTTAGTCGAGATACATCATTGTCTCTGGGGACACTTCTCTCTTCCGTAGGAGCTCGATAGAACATGAAAATCATGACCAGAGTATCCCTGTCATTCTTACACGAAGTTGTTACCAAGGACCACTCACTCACATAAGTGTATCTCCAATATAATTTCCTCACTTTGAGAATGGACAGTTAGAACTCTTTTACCTCTCATGTCATTCAGGCATGTGTTGCATGATGAGAGATGCATTAAGCACCCAAACATTATATATATATATATATATATATATATATATATATATATATATATATATATGTGTGTGTGTGTGTGTGTGTGTGTGTGTGTGTGTGTGTGCGTGTGCGTGTGCGTGTGCGTGTATCCTCTTCATCTTTTTCAAGGGGATCTGAGATACTTACGTTCTTACTATGTTAAAATAATTGTAGATAGAGAGAGATCAAAATTGTACTCGTTAATGGAGTTTTATGCCCAATCTAGTGAAACATAACTACACTTTGCATCGTGGATGTAGGACAAGGGTTGAACTATGTATATCTATGTGTTAATCTCTCTATCTCTCACCTCTTATTATCAATTATATATTAATTGGTTAATTATTATACACATGTGTGTTACTTTCATCTATGATGAATCAGCGTGCATGATTTAGACATCATCATTTTGGCCCCATCTTTGGGATTAACTTTGTCATTTTTAACATAGCTCGGACTCTTACTCACCTCTGGTTGTAATTAAAATCCGCCATTATTAGTTATACATCATAATTGAAAGATCTTGGGCATTAGGGTTCTTGTTTAATTCATCCTCTTAAGGTTCACCATTGGCGGTTGTCTTATTTCTCTAGTCACTTATGGCATCTGATCCACCTTCCAACACCGAGGTTGGTTCCCCTACCCTCCTCAACAATATGAGTTGGATGACATCATGACAACATTGAAGTAGCTAGTAGCTAGTTATCAAACCATGCAAGACCAACTGAAGATGTTAAGCCGAGATATAATGATCTAGAACCTAGATGATCCGAGTGTAAACCCTTTCACACTAGCAGCCATGAGAGGAAGAGCACAACCTATAGTTGAGGACCCCTATCTCCTATGAAGGAGGTCCCATATAGCCTAAGTAGAAGGTAGATTCCTATTGTCTCCACCTTGGCAAGGAGGTGGAAGGCAAACATAAGGACATTGCGAATGAGAAGGATCATTACTAGTGTTACAGGGAGTAGTATGAGATGTCAGACATATCATACAGACTAGATAAAATATCTACTCTCCTACTTAATTATTAAAGCAAGAGCATCAAAAACACCCTTCATAATTAGTACATGAATAATGTTTTTACAAGACTAAGTAAGGGGTTGGTATTTTATATCTTGTCCTAGTCTGCTTTAGGTCCTAGACGGTCAACATATAAAATCGATAAGGGCGAGAGGTAACCAGTGTGATAGAATACCCATCTAGAGGAGACCCATGTAAGGTCATCTTGGAGTTTGAAGGGTTTTGAGATAATGTTGTAGCGGATAATAAGTCATGGAACAACTCAATTAAAAGGATGGAAAATAAGATTATAAATCTTATCAAGAGCCAAGACTCCACTCAGATGGGATACCTGGAGGTCTCACCATTCATAAAAAATATTATCAGTGATCCAACACCAGCCAAGTTCTAACCACAAGTGGTAACGCCCATATAGAAATGTATTAGTCTTCTTTCGATGTTGTAAATGGGTGTTTCCCCATAGTAAAAAGTAATCCAGGGTGAGGGAGTCCACTGTAAGGGACCCCTCTGCCAAGACCACATCCAAAGAATGATTTGTAACGAGGGAGTCCACTACTAGGGACCCCTCTTCCAAGACCACAGTCAAATAATGATTTGTGGCGTGGCAAGGGACCTCTTAGCCAATACCACAGTAAGGGTATAATTTGAGAGAGGGAGTACACCACGAGGGACCCCTTATTCATCCCAAGACAAATAGTATTTTATGATGAGGGGGTGCAACTCAGGTGACCCCTATGCCAAGTGTTAAATATAAGGAACAAGATTAGTGGCGAGGGGGTCCAAGATGCGAGTGACCCCTCAACAAGTAAAGTGGTTGTTGAGATAAGAGCTTCCACCACTAGTTGTTCCTTCTGCATCTCATAAACTGTGAAGTAAGGTAAAATAGGAATTGGGTGAGGGGACTCACCTCGAGTGACCCCTCTACCCAAAGGTATGATAGAAATAGAACATGTTAGGGAAAGGAGGCCCACCATGAGAGGCCCCTCGTCATGAAAAATTATTCTTTTTATTAGCAAAAATATTGGTGTCTATTTACTTGTATAGGTAGCCTAGTTAAGAAAGCAGGTCTCAAATGGGCTAGCTACAATCTCCTGGGACTTTTGGTTTGGTGGTTGAGAGACAAGGTTTATTGAGTAAGCTCAACCATTTAGCACTTTAAAATAGAGATAATACTAGTAAAGGGACTTTAGGAGTCACGCAAGTCCTCAGACAACCCACACTTAGTTATAACTAGGGTAAGTATTCGAGAGGTTGCACACAAGAAAAATCACTTTTATAAATGATTTTAGAGAGAGTGATCTTTAAGGTCACTCATAAGTTTTATAAAGTTTGTAAAATAAGATACCGTTTGAAATTATATTTACCAAATCACATATTTTGTCACCACTAGGAGACACATTTTCTTTTTGACTTTGGTTTACACCCAGGTGTCACCTGTCAGAGGGGATAGGCAATTGTATACATATAGGGATAAAATACATAGCAGACCTTGTGCATCAGATTCCCTCTCATTTTTGGTGCCCAAAAAGGACTAAATCATCCTTAGTATTCACCTATAAATAGGACCCTTGGCAAGGTCAAGTAAAATATTAAAAACTCAAGTTTTAGTCGTTACTCTGTCAAAATCACACCAGACCTCTCTCCTTATTGTTTCTTTCTCTAACTGCTAAGTGCTTGTTTCTTCACTCCCACCGTTACAGCCATCATTCTCAGGAGATTATTCTCTCCAAGTTACTATTAGTATTTGTGAAGTTCATCTTCTTGCAGGAAGAGGTCATAGTGTTCACTCCATTTTTACTTGGAGAGGAAGGTTCTACCAGAAGCTACTCTTGGGACTTTGAGGACCTTGAAGACAGAGTCCATTAAAGTGGGCCACACTTCACTCGTTCAAATTTCTTCTCAGACCCCAGTCACACTATCCTCCTATATTTAGAGACACCGCTGGGGAGGTATCCTTGCTACCATGGACAGATATGGTCATAACATTTCTAAGCAACTGATTTTGAAGATACTCCAGATGGTAATGGAGTTCAGAGCGACCAGACCACACAAGAAGAGGTGGTGTATATAGGAGCTAGAACACCTGCTCCTCAAGTAGGACAAACTAGCGCAGCAATAGCAATGCCGCTACTAGGTATGAATGTGATGAGCATGTTTTTTGAGTTTCTGAAGAAAAACAATGTTGATTAGGCAATCTTGAGCCATTCATGCATGATACTGATTGTAGCTACCTTCAGAGGAGTAGTCGCTGCAACAGTAGCAACCAAAGAAGTGGCTCCACCACAAAAGGTGGTAGTGGAGCAAGTGGCAGCCCCAGTAAGTTCACCAGCAGTTCAGAAATTTGGCTTGGAGGAGTGTCCCTCTGAATTTATTACTATAGAAGAAATGAAGAAGTATGTAATACCCCGTATTTTTGGCGATATTTATTTTTGGGATTAATTAATTAAATGAGAATTAATTGGGATTTAATCCGGATAAAATACTAGCGAGATGTGAGTTGGTATTTGACTATATTGAGTATATATGATGTTATATGAATATTGAATTATGAAATTTGTCGTGAGATTGATATACGGTGATTTGGACATTTTATTGGGACGCGTGAGACAGTCGCGTCAGGATATAATTATTTTAATTATAAAAGTGAATTTAAATTCTATTAACCGTATGGTCGTTTTGAGTGCGCCAACGCGTCCGGAAGGGTCGAGAGAGTCAGAAAACACTAGCCGGGGGTTTAGTTTGGGTCCCGGGGTATTTTTAGGCCATACCGGCATCTTATAAGGGTAGTTTGGTAATATTGTATTTTTGGGATTTAATAATGACGAAAATTAGGATTTATAATCTGATTTGGGTAACTAACCACGAAAACCACTACCAACCATATTGACCCATAAGACTACGGGGAGTTTTAGAATTTGGTTTTCTAAGTCTCCTAAACAAACCCTAGCCACCTTTGGAGAAGAAGGCTTGTGGAGAGAGAGAGAGAAGGAATCCTGCAGAAAAAGCTTCTTCAAATCAACACCAAATTCAGAGACACTCGAGGCAAGTTATTTAATTTTATTTAATTCAGAGAATGTTTCTTCCATGTTAGATGAATTGAAAGATTTACTTTTGTCCTTGGAAGTTAAATAAAAACCCATTTTAATTGGACTTAGAACTCGAATTTTTTAGGACAAATTGCATGTAGAATAGTATGGAGATGATTATTCTGATGTTAATATATGTTGGATGTAAAAAAAACGGATCTAGAATGGACTTATTGAGGATTTAAAATTCTAGGGTTTATGTTCTTGAAAATTTGGGGGAAAGGGTGGAGATTTGATGAATTACTGATGTTTAGGATGTGTTAATTCCTTAAAAGACGTTAGTATGTGACGTTAATATGTTTAGGATTGATTAGAGACCTTTAAACATTGTTGGGACGATTTTTGGCTGAGATTTGAGGTGTAGAAATTGGTGAAAAATGAGATAGGATTTCTGGGCTTGAATCTGGTCACTCGTTAGAAGACCTACCCAGGTCGTTCGAACGAACTCGTTCGAACGAGCTTCTAACGAGTTGACAGTTTGGGGTTCTAACGAGAAGGATGTTCGTTCGATAATCTCGTTTGAACGATATCTCGTTAGATAGCTCAGTTCGTTCGAACGAAATATCGTTCGAACAGCCTCGTTCGAACGAGACTTCTAACGAGCTGGCAGTTTAGGCCTTTTTGGCCTGTTTTGACTTTGGGAGTCCCGTAAACTTGTTCGATGATAGAGATAACATTCCTTTGATGATGTATTGGTATACTTGGGGCATTTGGGATATATTGAGGAGTAAATTATATAAGTGTGGAACGAATCAAATGAACATTATGGATTGAGACGTGAGTGCCTACTACGACGTGAGAATAAATTATGGCGCGTATAAATATGGACCGGGATTTTATAAATTGTATAAATTATAAGTTAGTACGAGAAGGCGTTATGTACTACAATTAAACTACGGTGATTACTAAGATACGTGTTTACTTAGTATTAATATATGATTTGTCTGTATGACATACCTACCATACTTGCTATCACGGGAGGTTTGCGTTCACTTAGGGCCCTCTAATCCTTGTGTTGCCCGGATTTAGACTGGTTACCTCGATGAACATAGGTCAGAGAAGGACTTATTGGGATGTTAATAAGTCTGCTGATCGTGGGAGCGCAGGTATGTGCGTGACCCATGTGATGTGACTGTGTTCGCCTCCATTATTTGTGATGTTGTTATCTGTGAACTATTCCTGAGAGATTCGGAATATGTGATCCTTATGTACGTGATGTACCGGGATGGATAGAAGAGTATGCGTGGACCACAGCTTAGTCTCGGGGTGCTTATATTGTATATTTATGTTGTGGAAAATATACACTTAGTAAATTGAGAACTTTCATATGGTATTGTGTGTATAACTATGGAATAAAATAAAAGGGATAATCTATAATGAGTTGTATTAATTTTATATGAGAAACTGAATTTACGTTAAGCCCCTATTTAATTGAGATCGTTATAATGTTAATGGGAACCGAGTAATAAGGGTAGAACCTATGATAGTCTAGCTAGATATGATGTTACTTAGCTAGTGGGTTGTGTCATTTTAGATGGGTACTTACGTTAGGAGTGCACAGTTAGACGAGAGGTGAGAATTTCATGTGAGTGCACGTCCTAACATGTACTTTGCATTTAATGTTTTAAATGTTTTTAAAGCACTTGCAGGTTTTTAAAATATCTCCACATTCGGGCTCTGACCCGTTTGCTTTCAAATCGATTTTTCTTGTAACACCATTTTAGGTGCCCAGCCACAAGGACACCATGCATAGGATACTCATTCAGATGACGAGCTGTAGCTGTTTGTGGAAGTTACAGGGATTTGCTTTTAGACGCTTCTATCATTTGGATTCCACGTTCAGTATTCCTCAGTTTTAGGGCATGTTGCCCAGTTTCATTAGAGATACATTTCCATTTCAGTTTTTCAGACTTTGGCATGTATTGATTCAATATTCAGTATTTCGTTACTTATTTCAGTTGTGGGATTTGTTGTGAGGAGTTTTCCTCCGGATTCATTTATATCATGTGATGGTTATTCTACTATTTTGTTATGGTGAATGGTGATATTATTCTTGCTTTAAATCTTTTACTGCATGTTAATCAGACTTTAATTAAAATTTGGCAACTTACTTTTGAAATACTAGGTGGTTAGTAATAATAAAATGTTTTCGACAGTGATGCTATTAACTGAGCCAACTTGGCATTTTGGTTTAGTTTAATAAAGGAGTAGCTACCCGGTATTTAATTAGTCGGAGTGTCACAGGTGGTATCAGAGCCAGGTTCTAGTGTCCTTTAAGATCTGTATGGCTATTATGTTTTCGCTAAGCTTTCTTTGATATAGAGCCCTATATTTTAGGACTGTTGTATTCTTGTGTGTATGCTTCGTTCTTCAGCTATTTTAAGTTTATAACTGCGAACTTATAAACTTCATTCTTATTTCAGATGCCTCCACGACGTGCACGACGAGTTCCCAGGGATGCAACGCCCGAACCCCAGCCCGCTCTAGTTCAGGGCATGATGAACGCCGCTGAGGTTGCAGCCATTGTAGCCCAAGCGATAAATGCCGCAATTGACGTAGTTCAGCAAGCACCACCTCAGGCGCCGGTTGCCGCGCCAGTACAGACAAATGCATTCCCGTCTGCTTGGGAACGTGTACGTGACGCTTTTCAGAAAGCGCATCCGCCAGAGTTTGCACGTAGCTCAGATGTGGTAGTCTCGAGCCAGTGGAGGAAGGATATACAGAGGCACTTGAGGATGTATGAGTGCACGGAAGTTCAGAAGCAGGTGCTAGCAACTTTTAAGCTAGTTGGATCTGCACTGCAGTGGTGGGAGTCTATTACCACCGTGGAGGAGAGGGATACTCTCACTATTCAGGACTTTTGGGTGCGGTTCGACCGCAAGTACTTTCCGTCAGCTGTTCACACGGAAATGAGGAGAAAACTGATGAATATGAAGCAAGAGGTTAATACCATGGCCGAGTATGAGGCCGAGTTCACGAATCTGTTGAATATCGTTCCGGATGAGATACCGACAGAAAAGAAGAAGATTGAGAAATTCACCGACGGGTTGACATGGAGGATCGGTCAGCATCTGTTAGGGAACCTTTCGTTGGCCACTTATTCTGATGTGGTTAACGCTGCTTTGTTACACTGCCAGGATCACCGCTTTCATATGACTGAGGGCAAGAGATCTGGAGAGTCTAGCCATCAGGGCAGGACTGGAGGATATGGTGCTAGTGGGGCACAATCTGTTCAGGGGCAGAGACAGGGTGAGCAGGGTTCCCAGCAGGGGGATCAGAAGAGGTTCAGATCAGGGAATTACAGGCACGGACAGGGAGGTTTTCGTCAGGGCCATCAGGGTCCAAACGGCCATCAGGGCCAACAGGGGCAGAATGGGCAGCAGTTTTAGCAGGGCCAGCAGGGCTAAGGGAGGAACAATAACGGCCACCAGGGCCGGGGACCGCAGGGGCAGAGAGGAGGGAACTTCCCAGGGAAGTGTTTTGTTTGTGGCAAGACTGGCCATAAACGACAGGATTGTCCTGACAGGGGCAGGGCCCCACAGCAGCAGCAGCAGGGTGTTCGCCAGGAGCCGCAGAGGCCTATGTTTCCCGCCGCTCTCCCCGCACCGCCATAGATGGCAGCATTGCCACCCATTCCAGCAGTCCCAGTTCAGCAGGGGCAACTACAGTATGGACGTGTCTACAACGTCCACCAGGCAGCAGTTCCACAGGCACAGCCCGCGATTGAGGGTACGTTTCCTATCCATGGCACTATGGGTCGGGTATTGTTTGATACGGGGGCTACACATTATTTTATAGCTACACATTTCGCGAAAGCCTTAGGGCTGTTAGCTACGGAAGAGAGCACAGTGATGTGTGTCGACTTACCATTGGGGAGTGGGTCACTTATATTCTTTATATGTCGGGGACTGGGGGTAGAGATTGGTAGTTTGGTATTACCTGCAGACATGTTGGTATTAGATATGCATGTTCACGATGTGATTATCGGTATGGATTGGCTCGCTGATTATAGAGCCATGATTGATTACTTCGGTGGGAGCATTGTTTTTGCCATTCCGAGGCAAGAGATGTTTGTAGTGGCGATGCCTCGCCCAGAGGGAGGCTCGACCGCTCATTTGTATTACCTAGAGGAGGATACCTCTAAGGAGGTTGTGATTCCTTTAGATTCGATCCCAATTGTCAGGGAGTATTCGGATGTGTTTCAGGAGATACCAGGCCTACCCCCCAGTCGAGAGATAGACTTTGTTATAGACCTATTGCCAAATACGAGACCTATAGCACGCGCACCGTACCGTATGGCTCCGGCAGAGATGCGAGAGCTACGAGATCAGATAGAGCAGCTGTTTGGTCGGGGCTTTATTCGCAGGAGTACCTCACCTTGGGGCACTCCAGTTTTGTTTGTGAAGAAGAGGGACGGTTCACTAAGATTGTGTGTGGACTACCGCGAGTTGAATAAGGTCACGATACGGAATAAGTATCCGTTGCCTCGAATCGATGACTTATTCGACCAGTTGAGAGGAGCTTTTTTCTTCTCGAAGATTGATTTGAGATCGGGATACCATCAGTTACGTATCAGGGAGGAGGATATCTCGAAGACTGCGTTCTTATCGAGATATGGTTCTTACGAGTTTCGGGTTATGCCTTTTGGTTTAACCAACGCTCCAGTAGTGTTTATGGACTTGATGAACAGAGTGTTCAGGGATTTCCTAGATCATTTTGTCATTGTCTTCATCGATGATATTCTGGTTTACTCCCAGACAGAGGAAGAACACGCCGAACATTTGAGGCAAGTTTTGCAGACACTACGTCAGAACGAGTTGTATGCAAAATATGAGAAATGCGGGTTTTGGCTGAAGGAGGTCCAGTTTTTGGGACACATTATTTCCGACCGGGGGATATTTGTTGATCCGGGGAAGGTATCCGGGGTGAGGGAGTGGGGACAGCCCACGACACCAACGGAGATTCGTAGTTTCTTGGGTCTAGCAGGATACTACAGGAGGTTTATTCGGGGTTTCTCGAAGATAGCAGGTCCTTTGACACATCTGACTCGAAAGGGTGTGCAATTAATCTGGAGTGATGCCTGTCAGTTGGCATTCGATGAATTGAAGGATAAATTGACCTCAGCACCTGTATTAGCATTGCCGAGACCGGGAGTTAAGTATTTGGTTTACACCGATGCGTCTTTGCAAGGACTTGGAGGTGTATTGCAGCAGGAGAGACAGGCCATAGCTTATGCTTCCCGTAAGCTTAAGCCTCATGAGAAGAATTACCCCACGCATGATTTGGAGTTGGCGGCAGTGGTATTTGCCCTACGGATTTGGAGGCACTATCTTTTGGGGGAGAAGTTCCAACTGTTCACGGACCACAAGTCCCTACAGTACCTGTTCACGCAGAAGGAGTTGAATATGCGGCAGCGTAGGTGGCTTGAGTTTGTGAAAGACAACCAGTTCGATATCCAGTATCACCCAGGTAAGGCTAACGTGGTAGCAGACGCGTTGAGCCGTAGGCCAGCAGATGAGGTGGCAGGGGTGTGGAAGGCAAAGTGGAAGGAGTTGGGACACCAGGATGCAGTGGCCCGATCTTTCATGTCTGTGATGACCGTTACACCGCAGATTGTCACGAAGGTAGTACGGGCACATGCTAATGATTCGTTCTGTCAGGAGCAGATAGTTCGATTACTAGCAGAGGGAGCCGAGTCCTATACCGTTAGCTCAGATGGGGGATTTCGCTTCAATGGGATATTGGTGGTTCCGGAAGGGGAGGAATTGCGACACGAGGTAATGGCAGAGTCGCATGGCTCACGGTTCGCGGTACAACCCGGAGGGGACAAAATGTACCAAGACATGAGACGCCAGTATTGGTGGAGCGGAATGAAGAGAGATACTGCTGAGTTTGTTTCGCAATGCGCCACTTGCCAGCTAGTAAAAGTGGATCACCAGAGACCGACTGGACTTCTACAACCGTTGGAGATTCCGGTATGGATGTGGGAAAGCATATCCATGGATTTTATCACGGGGTTGCCTACGTCGCAGAGGGGACACGACTCCGTTTGGGTAATTGTGGACAGGTTATCCAAAGTCTCTCATTTTTTACCCGTAAGGACTGACTACACTACGGGACAGTATGCCCAGCACTTCATTTCAGAGATTGTGAGACTTCACGGTGTGCCCCTAAATATCGTGTCTGACAGAGACAAGATATTTGTATCGCGGTTTTGGGAAAGTTTCCACGAGGCCATGGGCACGGAATTGCAGTTAAGTACGGCTTATCATCCGCAGACCGATGGGCATACCGAGCACACAAATCAAATGTTGGAGGACATGCTACGCATGTGCATTATTGACTTTGGAGGTGGATGGGAGCAATACCTTCCACTGGTAGAGTTTACTTATAATAACTCCTACCAGTTCACTATTGGCATGGCTCCGTTTGAGGCGTTGTACGGTAGGCCTTGTCGTTCCCCAGCATGTTGGTTGGAGGTGGGGGACAACAAACTACTTGGGCCGGAAGTGATTCAAGATACTTCGGCAAGGATTGAGTTGATTCGGAGTCGCATTCGGGTAGCTCAAGACCGACCGAAGAGCTATGCTGATGCGAAGAGATCTTTCAGGGAGTTCCAAGTGGGGGACCAGGTTTTGCTCAGAGTATCTCCTATGAAGGGGATTATGCGTTTTGGGAAAAAGGGGAAGTTGGCACCGAGGTATGTAGGGCCGTTTCCTATCATTGAGCGGATTGGACCAGTTGCGTATAGACTCGGGTTACCGGAGCATTTACACCGGATTCACGACCTGTTTCATATTTCCTCGCTAAGGAAATATCTCAGAGACGATTTGGCTCATTCTCACATTGCTTTGGAGGAGATTAATCTACAGCCTGATAGCTCCTACGAGGAGGGGCCGATTGCTATTTTGGACCGAAGTGAGAGGAAGCTGTGGTCAAAGATAGTTCCGTTAGTGCGTGTTCAGTGGCGACATCACAATGTCGAGGAGTCCACATGGGAACACGAGGATGAGATGCGCGAACGTTATCCAGAGTTGTTTTTATCAGGTACTTTCTAGTTCCGAATTTCGGGACGAAATTCTGTTATTAGGGGGGAAGTATGTAATACCCCGTATTTTTGGCGATATTTATTTTTGGGATTAATTAATTAAATGAGAATTAATTAGGATTTAATCCGGATAAAATACTAGCGAGATGTGAGTTGGTATTTGACTATATTGAGTATATATGATGTTATATGAATATTGAATTATGAAATTTGTCGTGAGATTGATATACGGCAATTTGGACATTTTATTGGGACGCGTGAGACAGTCGCGTCAGGATATAATTATTTTAATTATGAAAGTGAATTTTAATTCTATTAACCGTATGGTCATTTTGAGTGCGCCAACGCGTCCGGAAGGGTCGAGATAGTCAGAAAACACTAGCCGGGGGTTTAGTTTGGGTCCCGGGGTATTTTTAGGCCATACCGGCATCTTATAAGGGTAGTTTGGTAATATTGTATTTTTGGGATTTAATAATGACGAAAATTAGGATTTATAATCTGATTTGGGTAACTAACCACTAAACCCACTACCAACCATATTGACCCATAAGACTACGGGGAGTTTTAGAATTTGGTTTTCTAAGTCTCCTAAACAAACCCTAGCCACCTTTGGAGAAGAAGGCTTGTGGAGAGAGAGAGAGAAGGAATCCTGCAGAAAAAGCTTCTTCAAATCAACACCAAATTCAGAGACACTCGAGGCAAGTGATTTAATTCTATTTAATTCAGAGAATGTTTCTTCCATGTTAGATGAATTGAAAGATTTACTTTTGTCCTTGGAAGTTAAATAAAAACCCATTTTAATTGGACTTAGAACTCGAATTTTTTAGGACAAATTGCATGTAGAATAGTATGGAGATGATTATTCTGATGTTAATATATGCTGGATGTAACAAAAACGGATCTAGAATGGACTTATTGAGGATTTAAAATTCTAGGGTTTATGTTCTTGAAAATTTGGGGGAAAGGGTGGAGATTTGATGAATTACTGATGTTTAGGATGTGTTAATTCCTTAAAAGACGTTAGTATGTGACGTTAATAGGTTTAGGATTGATTAGAGACATTTAAACATTGTTGGGACGATTTTTGGTTGAGATTTGAGGTGTAGAAATTGGTGAAAAACGAGATAGGATTTCTGGGCTTGAATCTGGTCACACGTTAGAAGACCTATCCAGGTCGTTCGAACGAACTCGTTCGAACGAGCTTCAACGAGTTGACAGTTTGGGGTTCTAACGAGAAGGATGTCTGTTCGATAATCTCGTTCGAACGAGATCTCGTTAGATAGCTCAGTTCGTTCGAACGAAATATCGTTCGAACAGCCTCGTTCGAACGAGACTTCTAACGAGCTGGCAGTTTAGGCCTTTTTGGCCTGTTTTGACTTTGGGAGTCCCGTAAACTTGTTCGATGATAGAGATAACATTCCTTTGATGATGTATTGGTATACTTGGGACATTTGGGATATATTGAGGAGTAAATTATATAAGTGTGGAACGAATCAAATGAACATTATGGATTGAGACGTGAGTGCCTACTACGACGTGAGAATAAATTATGGCGCGTATAAATATGGACCGGGATTTTATAAATTGTATAAATTATAAGTTAGTACGAGAAGGCGTTATGTACTACAATTAAACTACGGTGATTACTAAGATACGCGTTTACTTAGTATTAATATATGATTTGTGTGTATGACATACCTACCATACTTGCTATCACGGGAGGTTTGCGTTCTCTTAGGGCCCTCTAATCCTTGTGTTGCCCGGATTTAGACTGGTTACCTCGATGAACATAGGTCAGAGAAGGACTTATTGGGATGTTAATAAGTCTGCTGATCGTGGGAGCGCAGGTATGTGCGTGACCCATGTGATGTGACTGTGTTCGCCTCCATTATTTGTGATGTTGTTATCTGTGAACTATTCCTGAGAGATTCAGAATATGTGATCCTTATGTACGTGATGTACCGGGATGGATAGCAGAGTATGCGTGCACCACAGCTTAGTCTCGGGGTGCTTATATTGTATATTTATGTTATGGAAAATATACACTTAGTAAATTGAGAGCTTTCATTTGGTATTGTGTGTATAACTATGGAATAAAATAAAAGGGATAATCTATAACGAGTTGTATTACTTTTATATGAGAAACTGAATTTACGTTAAGCCCCTATTTAATTGAGATCGTTATAATGTTAATGGGAACCGAGTAATAAGGGTAGAACCTATGACAGTCTAGCTAGATATGATGTTACTTAGCTAGTGGGTTGTGTCATTTTAGATGGGTACTTACGTTAGGAGTGCACAGTTAGACGAGAGGTGAGAATTTCATGTGAGTGCACGTCCTAACATGTACTTTGCATTTAATGTTTTAAATGTTTTTAAAGCACTTGCAGGTTTTTAAAATATCTCCACATTCGGGCTCTGACCCGTTTGCTTTCAAATCGATTTTTCTTGTAACACCATTTTAGGTGCCCAGCCACAAGGACACCATGCATAGGATACTCATTCAGATGACGAGCTGTAGCTGTTTGTGGAAGTTACAGGGATTTGCTTTTAGACGCTTCTATCATTTGGATTCCACGTTCAGTATTCCTCAGTTTTAGGGCATGTTGCCCAGTTTCATTAGAGATACATTTTCATTTCAGTTTTTCAGACTTTGGCATGTATTGATTCAGTATTCAGTATTTCGTTACTTATTTCAGTTGTGGGATTTGTTGTGAGGAGTTTTCCTCCGGATTCATTTATATCATGTGATGGTTATTCTACTATTTCGTTATGGTGAATGGTGATATTATTCTTTCTTTAAATCTTTTACTGCATGTTAATCAGACTTTAATTAAAATTTGGCAACTTACTTTTGAAATACTAGGTGGTTAGTAATAATAAAATGTTTTCGACAGTGATGCTATTAACTGAGCCAACTTGGCATTTTGGTTTAATTTAATAAAGGAGTAGCTACCCGGTATTTAATTAGTCGGGGTGTCATAGGTGGTATCAGAGCCAGGTTCTAGTGTCCTTTAAGATCTGTATGGCTATTATGTTTCCGCTAAGCTTTCTTTGATATAGAGCCCTATATTTTAGGACTGTTGTATTCTTGTGTGTATGCTTCATTCTTCAGCTATTTTAAGTTTATAACTGCGAACTTATAAACTTCATTCTTATTTCAGATGCCTCCACGACATGCACGACGAGTTCCCAGGGATGCAACGCCCGAACCCCAGCCCGCTCCAGTTCAGGGCATGATGAACGCCGCTGAGGTTGCAGCCATTGTAGCCCAAGCGATAAATGCCGCAATTGCCGTAGTTCAGCAAGTACCACCTCAGGCGCTGGTTACCGCGCCAGTACAGACAAATGCATTCCCGTCTGCTTGGGAACGTGTACGTGACGCTTTTCAGAAAGCGCATCCGCCAGAGTTTGCAGGTAGCTCAGATGTGGTAGTCTCGAGCCAGTGGAGGAAGGATATACAGAGGCACTTGAGGATGTATGAGTGCACGGAAGTTCAGAAGTAGGTGCTAGCAACTTTTAAGCTAGTTGGATCTGCACTGCAGTGGTGGGAGTCTATTACCACCGTGGAGGAGAGGGATACTCTCACTATTCAGGACTTTTGGGTGCGGTTCGACCGCAAGTACTTTCCGTCAGCTGTTCACACGGAAATGAGGAGAAAACTGATGAATCTGAAGCAAGAGGGTAATACCATGGCCGAGTATGAGGCCGAGTTCACGAATCTGTTGAATATCGTTCTGGATGAGATACCGACAGAAAAGAAGAAGATTGAGAAATTCACCGACGGGTTGACATGGAGGATCCGTCAGCATCTGTTAGGGAACCTTTCGTTGGCCACTTATTCTGATGTGGTTAATGCTGCTTTGTTACACTGCCAGGATCACCGCTTTCATATGACTGAGGGCAAGAGATCTGGAGAGTCTAGCCATAAGGGCAGGACTGGAGGACATGGTGCTAGTGGGGCACAATCTGTTCAGGGGCATAGATAGGGTGAGCAGGGTCCCAGCAGGGGGATCAGAAGAGGTTCAGATCAGGGAATTACAGGCACGGACAGGGAGGTTTCCGTCAGGGCCATCAGGGTCCAAACGGCCATCAGGGCCAACAGGGGCAGAATGGGCAGCAGTTTCAACAGGGCCAGCAGGGCCAAGGGAGGAACGGTAACGGCCACCAGGGCCGGGGACCGCAGGGGCATAGAGGAGGGAACTTCCCAGGGAAGTGTTTTATTTGTGGAAAGACTGGCCATAAACGACAGGATTGTCCTGACAGGGGCAGGGCCCCACAGCAGCAGCAGCAGGGTGTTCTCCAGGAGCCGCAGAGGCCTATGTTTCCCGCCGCTCTCCCCGCACCGCCACAGATGGCAGCATTGCCACCCATTCCAGCAGTCCCAGTTCAGCAGGGGCAGCTACAGTATGGACGTGTCTACAACGTCCACCAGGCAGCAGTTCCACAGACACCGCCCGCGATTGAGGGTACGTTTCCTATCCATGGCACTATGGGTCGGGTATTGTTTGATACGGGGGCTAAACATTGTTTTATAGCTACACATTTCGCGAACGCCTTAGGGTTGTTAGCTACGGCAAAGAGCACAGTGACGTGTGTCGACTCACCATTGGGGAGTGGGTCACTTATATTCTTTATATGCCGGGGAGTGGGGGTAGAGATTGGTAGTCTGGTATTACCTGCAGACATGTTGGTATTAGATATGCATGTTCACGATGTGATTATCGGTATGGATCGGCTCGCTGATTATAGAGCCATGATTGATTGCTTCGGTGGGAGCATTGTTTTTGCCATTCCGGGGCAAGAGAAGTTTGAAGTGGCGATGCCTCGCCCAGAGGGAGGCTCGACCGCTCATTTGTATTACCTAGAGGAGGATACCTCTAAGGAGGTTGTGATTCCTTTAGATTCGATCCCAGTTTTCGGGGAGTATTCGGATGTGTTTTAGGAGATACCAGGCCTACCCCCCAGTCAAGAGATAGACTTTGTTATAGACCTATTGCCAGATACGAGACCTATAGCACGCGCACCGTACCGTATGGCTCCGGCAGAGATGCGAGAGATACGAGATCAGATAGAGCAGCTGTTATGTCAGGGCTTTATTCGCAGGAGTACCTCACCTCGGGGCGCTTGAGTTTTGTTTGTGAAGAAGAGGGACGGTTCACTAAGATTGTGTGTGGACTACCGAGAGTTGAATAAGGTCACGATACGGAATAAGTATCCGTTGCCTCGAATCGATGACTTATTCGACCAGTTGAGAGGAGCTTCTTTCTTCTCGAAGATTGATTTGAGATCGGGATACCATCAGTTGCGTATCAGGGAGGAGGATGTCTCGAAGACTGCGTTCTTATCGAGATATGGTTCTTACGAGTTTCGGGTTATGCCTTGTGGTTTAGCCAACGCTCCAGCAGTATTTATGGACATGATGAACAGAGTGTTCAGGGATTTCCTAGATCAGTTTGTCATTGTCTTCATCGATGATATTCTGGTTTACTCCCAGACAGAGGAAGAACACGCTGAACATTTGAGGCAAGTTTTGCAGACACTACGTCAGAACGAGTTGTATGCAAAATATGAGAAATGCGGGTTTTGGCTGAAGGAGGTCCAGTTTTTGGGACACATTATTTCCGACCGGGGGATATTTGTTGATCCGGGGAAGGTATCCGCGGTGAGGGAGTGGGGACAGCCCACGACACCAACGGAGATTCGTAGTTTCTTGGGTCTAGTAGGATACTACAGGAAGTTTATTCGGGGTTTCTCGAAGATAGCAGGTCCTTTGACACATCTGACTCGAAAGGGTGTGCAATTAATCTGGAGTGATGCCTGTCAGTTGGCATTCGATGAATTGAAGGATAAATTGACCTCAACACCTGTATTAGCATTGCCGAGATCGGGAGTTGAGTATTTGGTTTACACCGATGCGTCTTTGCAAGGACTTGGAGGTGTATTGTAGCAGGAGAGACAGGCCATAGCTTATGCTTCCCGTAAGCTTAAGCCTCATGAGAAGAATTACCCCACGCATGATTTGGAGTTGGCGGCAGTGGTATTTGCCCTACGGATTTGGAGGCACTATCTTTTGGGGGAGAAGTTCCAACTGTTCACGGACCACAAGTCCCTACAGTACCTGTTCACGCAGAAGGAGTTGAATATGCGGCAGCGTAGGTGGCTTGAGTTTGTGAAAGACTACCAGTTCGATATCCAGTATCACCCAGGTAAGGTTAACGTGGTAGCAGACGCGTTGAGCCGTAGGCCAGCAGATGAGGTGGCAGGGGTGTGGAAGGCAAAGTGGAAGGAGTTGGGACATCAGGATGCAGTGGCCCGATCTTTCATGTCTGTGATGACCGTTACACCGCAGATTGTCACGAAGGTAGTACGGGCACAGGCTAATGATTCGTTCTGTCAGGAGCAGATAGTTCGATTACTAGCAAAGGGAGCCGAGTCCTATATCGTTAGCTCAGACGGGGAATTACGCTTCAATGGGAGATTGGTGGTTCCGGAAGGGGAGGAATTGCGACACGAGGTAATGGCAGAGTCGCACGGCTCATGGTTCGCGGTACATCCCGGAGGGGACAAAATGTACCAAGACATGAGACGCCAGTATTGGTGGAGCGGAATAAAGAGAGATATTGCTGAGTTTGTTTCGAAATGCGCCACTTGCCAGCTAGTAAAAGTGGATCACCAGAGACCGACAGGACTTCTACAGCCGTTGGAGATTCCGGTATGGATGTGGGAAAGCATATCCATGGATTTTATCACGGGGTTGCCTACGTCGCAGAGGGGTCACGACTCCGTTTGGGTAATTATGGATAGGTTATCCAAAGTCTCTCACTTTTTACCCGTAAGGACTGACTACACTACGGGACAGTATGCCCAGCTCTTCATTTCAGAGATTGTGAGACTTCACGGTGTGCCCCTAAATATCGTGTCTGACAGAGACAAGATATTTGTATCGCGGTTTTGGGAAAGTTTCCACGAGGCCATGGGCACGGAATTGCGGTTAAGTACGGCTTATCATCCGCAGACCGAGCGCACAAATTAGGTGTTGGAGGACATGCTACGCATGTGCATTATTGACTTTGGATGTGGATGGGAGCAATACCTTCCACTGGTAGAGTTTGCTTATAATAACTCCTACCAGTTCACTATTGGCATGGCTCCGTTTGAGGCGTTGTACGGTAGGCCTTGTCGTTCCCCAGCATGTTGGTTGGAGGTGGGGGACAACAAACTACTTGGGCCGGATGTGATTCAAGATACTTCGGCAAGGATTGAGTTGATTCGGAGTCGCATTCGGGTAGCTCAAGATCGGCAGAAGAGCTATGCTGATGCGAAGAGATCTTTCAGGGAGTTCCAAGTGGGGGACCAGGTTTTGCTCAGAGTATCTCCTATGAAGGGGATTATGCGTTTTGGGAAAAAGGGGAAGTTGGCACCGAGGTATGTGGGGCCGTTTCCTTTTATTGAGCGGATTTGACCAGTTGCGTATAGACTCGGGTTACCGGAGGATTTACACCAGATTCACGACGTGTTTCATATTTCCTCGCTTAGGAAATATCTCAGAGACGATTTGGCTCATTCTCACATCGCTTTGGAGGAGATTGATCTACAGCCTGATAGCTCCTACGAGGAGGGGTCGATTGCTATTTTGGACCGAAGTGAGAGGAAGCTGTGGTCAAAGATAGTTTCGTTAGTGCGTGTTCAGTGGCGACATCACAATGTCGAGGGGTCCACGTGGGAACGCGAGGATGAGATGAGCGAACATTATCCAGAGTTGTTTTTATCCGGTACTTTCTAGTTCCGAATTTCGGGACGAAATTCTGTTATTAGGGGGGAAGTATGTAATACCCCGTATTTTTGGCGATATTTATTTTTGGGATTAATTAATTAAATGAGAATTAATTGGGATTTAATCCGGATAAAATACTAGCGAGATGTGAGTTGGTATTTGACTATATTGAGTATATATGATGTTATATGAATATTGAATTATGAAATTTGTCGTGAGATTGATATACGGAAATTTGGACATTTTATTGGGACGCGTTAGACAGTCGCGTCAGGATATAATTATTTTAATTATAAAAGTGAATTTAAATTCTATTAATTGTATGGTCGTTTTGAGTGCGCCAACGCGTCAGGAAGGGTCGAGATAGTCATAAAACACTAGCCGGGAATTTAGTTTGGGTCCCGGGATATTTTTAGGCCATACCGGCATCTTATAAGGGTAGTTTGGTAATATTGTATTTTTGGGATTTAATAATGACGAAAATTAGGATTTATAATCTGATTTGGGTAACTAACCACTAAACCCACTACCAACCATATTGACCCATAAGACTACGGGGAGTTTTAGAATTTGGTTTTCTAAGTCTCCTAAACAAACCCTAGCCACCTTTGGAGAAGAAGGCTTGTGGAGAGAGAGAGAGAAGGAATCCTGCAGAAAAAGCTTCTTCAAATCAACACCAAATTCAGAGACACTCGAGGCAAGTGATTTAATTCTATTTAATTCAGAGAATGTTTCTTCCATGTTAGATGAATTGAAAGATTTACTTTTGTCCTTGGAAGTTAAATAAAAACCCATTTTAATTGGACTTAGAACTCGAATTTTTGAGGACAAATTGCATGTAGAATAGTATGGAGATGATTATTCTGATGTTAATATATGTTGGATGTAACAAAAACGGTTCTAGAATGGACTTATTGAGGATTTAAAATTCTAGGGTTTATGTTCTTGAAAATTTGGGGGAAAGGGTGGAGATTTGATGAATTACTGATGTTTAGGATGTGATAATTCCTTAAAAGACGTTAGTATGTGACGTTAATATGTTTAGGATTGATTAGAGACCTTTAAACATTGTTGGGACGATTTTTGGTTGAGATTTGAGGTGTAGAAATTGGTGAAAAACGAGATAGGATTTCTATGCTTGAATCTGGTCACTCGTTAGAAGACCTACCCAGGTCGTTCGAACGAACTCGTTCGAACGAGCTTCTAACGAGTTGACAGTTTGGGGTTCTAACGAGAAGGATGTTCGTTCGATAATCTCGTTCGAACGAGATCTCATTAGATAGCTCAGTTCGTTCGAACGAGATTTCTAACGAGCTGGCAGTTTAGGCCTTTTTGGCTTGTTTTGACTTTGGGAGTCCCGTAAACTTGTTCGATGATAGAGATAACATTCCTTTGATGATGTATTGGTATACTTGGGACATTTGGGATATATTGAGGAGTAAATTATATAAGTGTGGAACGAATCAAATGAACATTATGGATTGAGACGTGAGTGCCTACTACGACGTGAGAATAAATTATGGCGCGTATAAATATGGACCGGGATTTTATAAATTGTATAAATTATAAGTTAGTACGAGAAGGCGTTATGTACTACAATTAAACTACGATGATTACTAAGATGCGCGTTTACTTAGTATTAATATATGATTTGTGTGTATGACATACCTACCATACTTGCTATCACGGGAGGTTTGCGTTCGCTTAGGGCCCTCTAATCCTTGTGTTTCCCGGATTTAGACTGGTTACCTCGATGAACATAGGTCAGAGAAGGACTTATTGGGATGTTAATAAGTCTGCTGATCGTGGGAGCGCAGGTATGTGCGTGACCCATGTGATGTGACTGTGTTCGCCTCCATTATTTGTGATGTTGTTATCTGTGAACTATTCCTGAGAGATTCGGAATATGTGATCCTTATGTACGTGATGTACCGAGATGGATAGCAGAGTATGCGTGCACCACAGCTTAGTCTCGGGGTGCTTATATTGTATATTTATGTTGTGGAAAATATACACTTAGTAAATTGAGAACTTTCATATGGTATTGTGTGTATAACTATGGAATAAAATAAATGGGATAATCTATAACGAGTTGTATTACTTTTATATGAGAAACTGAATTTACGTTAAGCCCCTATTTAATTGAGATCGTTATAATGTTAATTGGAACCGAGTAATAAGGGTAGAACCTATGACAGTCTAGCTAGATATGATGTTACTTAGCTAGTGGGTTGTGTCATTTTAGATGGATACTTACGTTAGGAGTGCACAGTTAGACGAGAGGTGAGAATTTCATGTGAGTGCACGTCCGAACATGTACTTTGCATTTAATGTTTTAAATGTTTTTAAAGCACTTGCAGGTTTTTAAAATATCTCCACATTCGGGCTCTGACCCGTTTGCTTTCAAATCTATTTTTCTTGTAAAACCATTTTAGGTGCCCAGCCACAAGGACACCATGCATAGGATACTCATTCAGAAGACGAGCTGTAGCTGTTTGTGGAAGTTACAGGGATTTTCTTTTAGACGCTTCTATCATTTGGATTCCACGTGCGGTATTCCTCAGTTTTAGGGCATGTTGCCCAGTTTCATTAGAGATACATTTCCATTTCAGTTTTTCAGACTTTGGCATGTATTGATTCAGTATTCAGTATTTCATTACTTATTTCAGTTGTGAGGAGTTTTCCTCCGGATTCATTTATATCATGTGATGGTTATTCTACTATTTCGTTATGGTGAATGGTGATATTATTCTTGCTTTAAATCTTTTACTGCATGTTAATCAGACTTTAATTAAAATTTGGCAACTTACTTTTGAAATACTAGGTGGTTAGTAATAATAAAATGTTTTCGACAGTGATGCTATTAACTGAGCCAACTTGGCATTTTGGTTTAATTTAATAAAGGAGTAGCTACCCGGTATTTAATTAGTCGTGGTGTCACATGAAGAAGTTACTTTCCTCTCAGAGGGAATACTCTCACTTGTATGAGGAGATCCCTACCCTGAATGTAACAATTAGCATGTTCCACCGAAGTTCATAAATTCAATAACAAAGGAGAAAATCCTAAAGAGCATGGAAAGAGGTTTGTGGAATATTTGGGTGTACATGGCAATGATAAGTACTTAAAGCTGAGGGAATTATTTAAAACTCTCACTGGAAAGGCATATACGTGGTATTCCCACCTTGCACCCAATAGCATTCCCACATGGGAGGAGATTCACAGGCAGTTTCTCCAAAAGTTTTTTATGGCGGAGGATGAGTTTACATTGAGGCACCTCACCCAAGAAGTGTAGAAGCCCGATGAAGAACTAATGCATTACATCAAATGTTTCCTAGAGAGGGCGTTGGATGTTCATGAAGATGTGGTCAAAGCGAGGTTCCTACCGATTTGTGTAGAGGGACTCCTGGAGGAGTACAGGGTCCATCTAGTCAATGATACTAGAGATGGAACATTTAGAGAATTCACTAGAGCAACTAGCAATATTTCCATGATAATAAAGACCAGATAGTCAAATTGGAGGATGCAAGTGCCTCTGACCTCGGGGAGGTTCCAAATCTCTAGGAGGCAAGACGTTAACTACGTAGATAGGAACTCAATGGATGAGAAAGGAGGTTTCGGGTTCAATGGAGATAGCCCAGCAAGTAAGAGTAAGTTTGGAGATGACATCCCACCACCGCTACCTTTTAGTGTGGCGGAGGCAATGGACTATTATCGCACCTTGCTGCGAGAGGGGGTAGTAGGTCCAACCCACTCCAATGGGCATATACCAATAATAGCAGACAAAGAAGATTAAAAATATTATGAGTTGCACCAGAGAGTGCAGCATGATACTAAAGACTATTTTTACCTACGGAGAATCATTACCAAGTAAGTGGCCAATAGTACTTTGCATATACCGCTTGTAGATGTCAATGAGAACCCACTTCTAGCATACCATTATGGCACTGCCAATATGTTGATAGCATATGATTAAAAAGTACCTCGAGATATGAAGGAATGGGGAGACAACAAAAGGATATGTGAAGAGCTGAGGAGGTTGATCCTTGATAGAGAATATAAAGTTTAAAATGACAGGATGCATGAAAAATGGTTTTCCAACCCTAATAAAGACGTTTAATGTGAGGGGGTTGAGCAGGTGAATCCCCCAAAAGCAAAGCAGATGTAATCCTTGATCTTGGTGAAGGAGGAACATCTAAGGTAGAATATGTTTACAATGTTCAAACTTATAAGGTAGGCTTAGACTCTAAGTGAAAAGCCACATCAAGGAGTCCCAAGTTCAAATGATTTTTTGACCTGATAGGGGTGAAGTATGACACTCGAGTGGTCATTACAAGAAAGATTCTAGAATTGGTGCAATAATGAGGAGATCCCTCGCTAAATTAGTAGGGAACCATTGGGAAATTGACCATACACTTTTGAGTTGGTCTTTTCTAAGGAAGATGAATAAGTACCATATTTTCACAATTGGCCCCTTTATGTGACAGCCTTGATGAATGGGATTTCTGTTCCCAGGGCATTAATGGATGGAGGAGCATCCATCAACATCATGCCAATCAGCACGCTGTGTGAGATAGAGATCTCTCAAGACAAGATAGTGCCTGTACCACTCGCGATTTCGGGGTTTGACAGTGCAGGCATGAAGTCACTGGGTAAGTGAATATGGGTATCAAGTCGGGAACTTCAGTTACCATATTAAATTTCACATCATCAATGACAACATAAGCTATCAGTTGCTCATAGGGCAAGTGTGAGTGAACACTCATGGCATAATTCCCTCCACATATCATCAATGTACAAAATCCAATGTTTGAGGTACCAAGATTATAATCAAAGCAACTCAAAAGACATTTTCTATTTACGAAGACCATCTGGTAGATGCGGCATTCAATACTGAGCTTGACGAAGACAGAAAGAACTCAGTAAGAAAATTATAGGGGATGCAAGTGGTTAGAGGAAGTACACACCTAATGACGCTTGTTCATGATTGCTTGGGACAAAGAGTGATCCCCCAAATGGCAAAAGGAAAAAATAAGGTAGAGGAGGTTGTCAAGCCCCCTCGAACAAGTAAGAAGGTATTCCTTCCGAACGAAAAAGTTATACCGCTTATAACGGTTTGTGCAGACAATGTTTTGGGATGAGAGCGTCGACCCGACACCAGAATATTTTGTTGTAGATGAGTCATATATTATAGAGTGTATAGAGGAACCAGATGAGGCACCTGAATGCATGAAAGAGGGTCCAAGAGAGAAGCTGCGGGAGCTGAAAAAGATAAACCCGGGCTTAGAAGGGGAAGCACGTAGACCCATTCTAATTTCCAAAGGTTAGATCTAAAGCAAAGGGAGGAGAACATTGCTCTACTCAAAGAATTCACTGGTGTGTTTTCTTAGAAGTAGACGAAAATGCCAGGAATAGATCAGGAGGTGAGATCCCACAAACTAAATGTCCTTCCCAATTCTCTACCAGCGAAACAAGTCATCCATATGTATAAAGTAGAGCTAGACCTCAAAATCAAGGAAGAGGTGGAAAAGTTACTAGCAGTTGGGTTCATCAAACCCATCCAGAATCCATTTTGGCTTTCCAACACTGTATGGGTGGCAAAGAAAGACAAGAGTCAAATACGAATTTGTGTAGACTTTCGTGAATTGAACAAGGTCTGACCAAAGGATGAATTCCCATTGCCCAATATTGAAAGCTTAGTATACGCTACCGCGTGTTATGAAATGTATAGTCTTATGGATGGGTATGTTGGATACAATCAGATCAAAATGAATCCAGTCGATGCGAAAATGACTTCCTTTCACACACCACTGGGAAAGTTTCACTACACAGTCATGTCATTCGGGTTGAAGCATGCGACCTCCACATTACAGCGCACTATGATGGCAATATTCCATGATTTGGTTCATTACATATTAGAGTTATACGCGAATGACCTGGTGGTGAAATCAAAGAAAGAAATCAAGCATATCCAAAAACTGAAGCGAGTGTTTATAAGGTGTTATAAGATGAGAATAAACCCTTTAAAATGTGATTTTGGAATAACAGCTGAAAAGTTCCTAGCTTTTGTAATGAATCGGCAGGGGTGAAAGTAAAAGAGGAAAAGAAGAAGGCCATCCTACTGATGCCACAGTCGAAGAGTTAGAGACTTAAAATCTTATTAGGTAAGTTTTCTTGCCTAAGAAGGTTTATACCAGCACAAGCAGAGGTGACCCACCCGTTCACTCCACTGATGAAGAAAAAAATTAAATGGGTATGGGGGAATGCACAGAAAAAAGCCTTTGAGAAAATTAACGAGATATTAGCATCACCCTCAACTATGGTATCGCCAGAGGTGGGTGCACCGTTGTTTCTCTACCTAACTTCAACAGAAAGGTCCATAGGGGCCTTTCTTTCCCAAAAAAGAGCAGGGGCAGAGATACCCATTTATTACTTATCGCGCGTGATCTCAGGTACTGAATATAAATACACCAATGTAGAGAGGCACTGTCTGGCCTTGGTGTTTATTGCCCGGAAGTTAAGACATTACCTGTTGGGATTTACACTCCACATTATCACCAAGTATAATACTATCAAGTACCTTCTCGTGTGAACAGTCTTGGTAGAAAGAGTAACAAGGTGGTTCTTAATCTTGTCAGAGTATGATTTGAAGTGCATAGTCCTAAAGGCTGTCAAGAGCTGGGAGTAGCAGATTTACTATCCCACTTCCCAAGCCAGAATTTTAAGCCTCCTAATGAGGATCTTCTAGGGGGAAACTTTCAAGCGTGCCTCGCAGAGGAAATGGAAGAATAGAAGATGAAATTTGATGGCTCTTGTACCCAGGGGACAGGTGGAGTAGGTATTATTCTCAATAATGGGAAGGAGAATATCACACTCTCCTTCAAACTTGATTTTAAATGTTCAAACAATGAGGCTGAGTATGAATCTCTCATTATGGAATTGCTGGAAGCACTGAGAATAGGCATTAAAGTGTTGTGCATATGAGGGGACTCTAATCTAGGAGTAAAATAGGTTAATAGGGAGTTCTACCTCAAGCGTGCTAACTTATCACCATATAGGTCCATCATCCAGAGATTGTTGAGTCAATTTTTTAAGATCACCATTGAGAGGCACGCCCGCACGATGAACAGGCACCAAGATACACTAGCTACTATAGCCCAGAAGTTAGAAATGGGCGAGTTAAAAGTAACCATAATGGTACGATAAAGAACGGTGCCTACCATGGTTAAGTCTTTATTTCCAAGTGAAGAACCAGATGATTAAAGGTACCCGGTAGTCAAGCATTTAGAAATCAGAGAAGGAACGATTAAAATATCAGAGTTGGTGAACTATCATTTACTCCAAGGGACTGTCTATTTCAAGAGCCCCAGGGTAATTTTATCGAGATGTGTGGGAAAAAAAATAGGCTAAGGAGAGGATGATAGCAATACATGAAAAATATTACGGGGATATAGACATCTCCCTTTATCGTCGACTTGAGCGAGGGGCTGCTATTGGCCCACCATAAGCACCAAGGTTGCTCGTCTGGAGTAGGGTTATTTAAAGTGTCAAACCCAATTTGATCAACCAACTGAGACCAATTTTACGAAAGTGTTTGAAGATTGGAGAACACCCTACATAGAACATCTGAGAGATGAAGAGTTGCTAACGAAAAGAGCAGTATACCTCAAGAAGAGAGTGGTCCTTTTCTATTTGGTAGAGGGGAAACTTTACAAGAATGGATATAGTGAGAAGGCTCTAAAGTGTGTGGCTAAGGGAGACGTAAAAAGGGTACTGAAAGAGGCACATGAGCCCTCTCACATAGGGGTGTCTAGTTATGTGATCAACTAATGATGTTGGGGTACTACTGGCCCACAATGGAGGATGACTCTATCACTTATATTAAGAAGTGCAGGGCATGCTAAGTGCATGGTAACATGGTGCATGCCCTATCAGTAAGTCTACAAAGACTAGCAACTCCTTACATCTTCCACACTTGGGAATTTGATCTAGTGAGAAAGATCAGCCTAGCCTCTCATGCAAAATCCTTCATCATTGTTGCCACAGAATTGTACACCAAGTGGGTAGAGGTGATCCCTCTAAGGAGGGTGACTACCCAAGTATGATCCAATTCATAAGGGAATATCTCATATCCAGGTTTGGTATTCCCAAAGTGATCTTAACAGATAATGGGAAACAGTTTGTGTGTAAGGAGATGGGGCTCTTGTCGGATAAGTACAAATTTGTGCACAATAGTTCAACCATCTTATACCCGAAAGGGAATGGACAAGAGGAGGCTACAAACAAGACATTAATTAATATTCTGAAGAAGATGCTTAAGGACATGCCAAGAGCTTGAGATAAAAACTACCGATGGCGCTTTGGACCTATAGAACTTCAAAGAGGAAGCTAATGGGGCTTATCCAATTCTCGCTAGTCTACGGGATCGAAGTTTTCCTACTGGTGGAGCTGGAACTACCCTCATCAAGGATTGCTCTAAGAAATGGCCTTATACCAGACCCTTGGCACATGAATTTAGAGGCATTGTATGAGCACAGAGACAACCCCAAGAAAAATTTCAAAGTTTACACCTAGCAGTTGTCCAGGGCTTATGAGAACTTGGTCAAGCCTAAGGAATTTCAAGTAGGGGACTTAGTCCTCCGTGAATCCACTCACCATCTTCGAAGTATGCCAGCATCAAAGTTCAATCCCAATTGGGAAAGTTACGTTACTTCCAGATATCGGAACCTGAGAATGACTGCCTTCAATCTATTAACTGTAAGTGGCAGAAAAAGTACTATGCTTAGTGATAGGCCGCGAGAAGTGTGCGCGTGTAAGTGCACAGTCGTTGTTTTCGTCTCGTCGCGACTATACAAACAAACCTAAATTACGACTACACTTGTGAGGCAAGCACATCGGTAAGTCCGGTATCGAAAATCCACAGGGATGAGTTGTTAGAATTCAAGTGATTCAATATTTCGAATAAAAGTGCAAAAGATGATTACAAACTAAAAAGTAAAAGATGCATAAAAGGAAATGATTAATCTAGGCAAGGGTATTGAAACTAGAATAACAAAGCGAGTAAAACTATAGGTTGCGTCGAATATCCCTCACCCGAGTTAATTTGTATAAAATGGTTACATGGGTTGACGAGTTATTACAAATGCGTCTCATTTCGACAGTTAATTGAATCAAGGGTTGTCACGCCCCTAAATCTGCATAAAAGCCTAATAAGATTTTGGCGTTAACAAATATCCCAGAAATTACGCGCGAAAGGTCGTAAGCACGGGACATACATGATATGCCCCGTCAAATCTCCTAGGCAAAATAACTAGGACAACGCACCCGAAATAAACCCGTAAACACCATCACCAAAGCAAAGCAACGCGTTAACCCGAGTGAGTTCCATTCAAACACAACCTAATTTAAATTAGTTACAAAGCATCGTAAAAATTCGATAAATGAAAGCGTGTAAATAAACACGATAAATCTACACTAGAAAGCAATGAAAGAAAGCATGTAAACCTAAATTATAAAGCATGGAAATTACATTAAAAAATAAGAAATTAATGAAATACAAATATATTAGATGGAGAGGATGATGAATAGTGTAACTTACAACCCAATTGGGTGTCAAACCAAGAAGAATCAAAACCAAACTCTCCAAAACCCTCAAACCCTAAGCTACCACTCTCTAAAATCTATTATATCTAAGTATATCTGAAATAGAAACCAAAATTTGGTTTATATAGTAAGTGGGAAAGAAATTAAAGGAAAAATAAAAGAAAAGAAAATATCCCAAAATATCTGCAATCACCAGTCGACCGGTCGTAGGGGCGCGATTGATCGGTCCTTCTTATATAAGTGCACTGTCTCCTTCCCACAGCAAAAACCCAAACCACGGTCGATCGATCCCCTAGACGCGATCTATCGGTACTCTGTTTTCAGGCTGCATTTGGTCTATAAAGAAGGGAAAAGGTCCAAAACGGAAACGGGACTAGCTTCTTCATTCGAACTCCAAACGATGCACCATTTACGACCACGCGATGCTAACTCAATGAACTACACTTCCGTGTAATTTCCATGAGCTGGATAAGAAATGTGGATTGACTCAAATGCCCTTAAAGTAACATCCGACGACGAAACTTCTCTTAAATGCAACGGATCCTCACTTTTAGCGTTCCAGTACCTACAAAAACATAATTAACCCCTGCAAAACATGTATCTATCCAAATTCAAGGTTGTCTGGTTAATGAGCATAAATATAGGCATTAAGGACCGTAAAAGCGCTAGAATGCATAAAGATAACGGGCAAAAGTATGCAATATTTTATACGAATCACTTAGCTTTTTTTTGTTAAGCTTCATTTCTTTTTAAAGTTTCAACATTGCACTTTAATACAAGAAAATTTCTTTTTATAAAGATAGTAGAGAAAATTTTTGTAAAGATCATACAACGCGAAATGAATGAATAGTATCTATTTTGATCATTGCCTGATAACTTGTGAATTATTTTTTTTACCTGCTTTATGAGGTCGGTACATCAAATTAATGTTTTCTCTTTCTTAAAAAGTAAGGGTTGTAACACTCTCTACTAGATTAGAAGATGATCCATGACAAAATGGACTTTCCTCATTATACTTGGGAGGTACATCCATTCCATAAGCAAAGTATAGTGAGGAAAGCCCCTACAGACATAACGGTTTGAGCATTCTAACAGACTAATGGGAGATGGTTCTCCAAGTAATATAAAAAAAAATAATAGAAAGTATTTCTTACATATTTATAACCTGGAGAACAAGTTCTCACCTTTGTTCTCAAGAAAGTAAATTTTAATGGCTAGATTATACAAAAATGTGAGGAAGGGGGTCTACCCCCTTTCTAAGATGGAGATTTTCAAAAAATCACAGATTAAAAGATCTCAAGTTAAAGTTTGGAAGAAGGACCCCGCAGACTAGGGGCAGTTTACTAAAAAATATAGTTATTCTTTTTTTTCTTATTCCAGTTTTATGATTGTTCTTTATGTATTTGGGAAGGAGAAGGGGGTCACCCTCCTCCAAGTTATTCCCTAAAAAATGTACATACACCAAGTACCTCGTATTTAGAGGTGCAACTTTAAAAAATAACTTATCCCGCTCACATGAAAGAACCCCACAGTTAGAGGGATAGCTTTAAAAAGATAACTTGCCCAGATCACATGCAAGCACTCCACCATTAGAGAGGGAGCTCTAAAATGATAGCTTGACCATATCATAGGCAAGTACCCCTACGGAACAAGGGGCAGCTCTAATTGATAAAAGGTTCATAATATGTAGAGCAAGTCATACTAACAAATGCCAAAAGAAGAACGGAGGCAAGGAATGAAAAGACATAATGGAAATAAACAAATAGTTTTCATTAATGTTAAGTAAATATTTACATATATGGAAGAAAAGAGAAATACAAAGAAAAGTCTATATATCAAATAACTATCCGCTAGATAAAACAAAAACAAATCTTGCCACGAGCGCACGTCTCCATAAGATAGACCTGCCTCCTCAACAAATTGCTCCTCAAACCTGGACATCATGGCCTCATCCTCAGTATCAGTAGCCTCAAGCTTAGCCAATTTGGCCTGGAGCGAGTGATTTTTCCCCCTGATCTGAGTAGCCTCAACATGACGCTATTGAACCCTAGACTGCCTAGACGTGTGAAGTCTTATCATCTTCCTAAATAGGACACTCAGAAAATAATGAACCGTAGTGTCAAGCCACTCCAAATGAAAATAATAGAATCTTTAGATATTATGAAGGGACTCGAGAAATAATGTAGTCCTAGTGTTGGTCAGGTCTGTAGCGGACTGGATAAGAAATCATGAACATGACTAGCGAGAGCCCTCGGATTGAAGACTGTAAAACTATCGATGTTAAGCATGCTCTAAGACGTAAAAGTCTCAGGATGGTGCTCCAATATCATCTCTAACACCTCCCGCTCGTGGGTTTGAAACCTCAAAGGAAACTTTGCATGCCATAAAGCACTCATAAATGCACCAGGAGCCCCTACCTCAATATCATCATAACTCGTATTCTGGGACTCAAGCTCTGAAAGAAGAAGAGATGAATCCTCACTGAAGCCAATGAGAGAATCTGAATGAGTGGCCTCAGAACTCTGCTCTGCCTCATTAGCTTCCTCGACAGGATCACTCACGGGATCCTAAAAATGAGAAACATAAAAATGATAAGTAACATAAAGATAAGGATAAACAACTGAGTGTCCTTGCCAAAAAGTAAAGTAAGGAATACAAAGTTTAGCTCAAATCTCAAAGGGGTAAGTATGCTGCTGCCAAATCGAGAAGGCACTGCGTGACTTTGAATGTCAACCTAATAGATAATGAGCAAAGATATCATCAATACATTTTCTATTTAAGTTAGAAATGAAAATTTCTAAGAAATAGCTAAAAGTATGCCAGGTATGACAATTTAATACTTGGGGAGTGTACAGTATAGCATTCGTAGCATTTTTTGCAGAACTAGAGGCAGTCGCCTCACTAAACTGAAAACAAGGAAACAAGGGCATGAGGGCAAGCACACTTGTATAGTAAAAGTAAGAAGAAAAGCATAAGTAGAAATAAGAGGAGGGTATGATAGTATAATACCTCTCTCACAGTGACTTCCCCAAGATATTCCACAGTTATCGCCAGTAAATGTTAGCGATCACTTGCACAGTGAAAGAAAGTTTGAAAGATATAGTATACCAAGTGTTTACTTAGGAAGTCTCATCTGAGACACTGTCCAAAGGTCCCGCAGTGGTGGAGATAGCTGCAGCACTGACTTGAAAATAATAAGACGGAGAAGTGTTTGAAATCCTTGCACATAAAATGCAAGTCAAAAAATAGTGTCCCAAACATACCAGGGTAGTATCCTTTGGGATGCTAGCTAAGGGTTCAACAGGTACAGGAACCGATATAGTGCTAACCTAGGAATTAAGATATAGGTCCAGCAAATAGAGGGACCACAGTTACAAGTATGTTAGAAAAACTTCAAAATAAATCATGCATAGAAGGAAAGGAAATAACTACAAGCATGACAAATAGATGCGCGAAAGGAAGTACTTAGGGTGTCACTCCCGCTGAACTCACAACATGCCTCATAGATAATGGGACTTCATCTATACTATCCTGATGGAAAGTAAATTTTGAGAAGTACTAGCAAAAGAGTGGCGCAGATAAAGCTACTCCTATACAAGAAATACGTAGCACCTGTTCGGTCGACTTTGCAAGAATCAATGAAGGAATTATGGGTGATGCCTAAAAGGTCACCTCCCCAGCACTCACTGTAGGGGTCGTAGATGAAAAGGTCTCACTAGTACCAACCTATGAATAAATGAAGGATATAAGTGCTAAAGAATTGCTTATATAGTGAAGAAAATGTATAGAAGTGTTTTAAAACTTGAGTTAAAATAGATACCGGGATAAGCGCTATGATGGTGCTTCCACCAGAACTTATGGTATAAAAGGCCTCAACAGCTGCAGAGGCTATTGGAGAAATAGTCGGGGAAGTAGCCAATGATATAGTAACATTGGCCAGTTGAAACACAAATAGGCAATGGTAAGTCATGGGAATAAAATTCCAGCAATAAATAAAAATGAGTCAAGAGTAGAAGATTCAAAAAATACCTGAACCCCCTCAAGGGAAGAAGGACAAAATATAACTACTTAAGTAGCTGGTGCAGTGGTAGTGGCATGTTCATCACAGTACTATTAAAAACAAACACAAATCAAAGAAAGAGTTGATCCTAACAAGGATGAGTAATACTTGAGAAGAGGTGGTGGCCTATGAAACAGGCTCACTGAAAGCAATAGTAAAGATTGTCTGAGATAAAAGGGAATGGATATGGGGCCTATTATCCATAGTCACATAAACTCGGGGGATAGTTATCCACCTGGAAGGGGACAGGCCAGGGAAAGGGACTCCAGTGAGGAACACCATTCCCCCAATGGTGGAAGGGCTATGTGAAGATGATCCCTATAAGGAAGAAAGATAAAAGTAATATAAACAACAGAGATTTCATCCATAAATAGAAAAACTTAGGCAGAAAAAGATTCTTAAAGTAAAAAAATACAAATACCTATGGAAGCCTAGCTGAAGAACTGCCTATCGCAGAAGAGGCAGGAAGTGGGGAACTACAGGTAGGAGGAATGGCCCTCAATAAGTACGTAGAGAGGAGTACATCAAGATATGATTAAAAAGGCAACAAGTCAAAACAATTAGAGAATTTAATTCTTACCTGGACAGAATGAGAAGACACAAAAAAAGTCCTCATGGTGGTAGGAAACATAGAAGATAGCTACAAAAGGCAAAAAGAAATAAGCCATTTCAGTCAAAAAAAAAATTTTAAAGAGAGAAATAATTGAATGGGGGGAGTAATGAACCTCTCTAGCTAGACCCAAAGAAGAGACATGCATGGAATTCCTCTCCTTAGGAAAGGGTGCTTGGACAAGAAGTGGAGGCTAAGGATCACTTGCCTCAACAGAAGAAACCTGTAAAGAATCACGGGATAAAAAATAAAATAAAATAAAATTAGACCGAAGACATAAAAGTTAGTAAGATAAAAGGGCAGGTAAAGAAAGTCAGGAGAAAAGACTTACAGTAATTGGGTGAGTACCCTGCCCATATGGAAGATGTACGTTAGTAGGACTACAGGCGGAGGGAGAATATATCATGGCTCGCTGGAAGTCTCCCTCAAAACTAGCAACAAATAGAAGCGTCAGGATGATGTTCACCATAAAAGTCAATATCGCTCGTGTCATTTGAAGAAGAACTGTCATCATCATACGAAGGAATGATTACATAATCAACTAGTTCCTCTTCAAATGAGAGAGAAGGGGAACCAGCAAATGAAATCACATAAAAGCCAGTTTCACTAAGTAAAGAGGGGTCAGGAATAATACCTTCAGAAACATAAATGGAAGTATTAAGAGGCTCCTGAGAGACAAAGTTAAGGCTTCATAGCCATTCTCACGCACAGTCCTATAGGTCTCCTTCACCTAAAGGTCATCGATGTCAGACTCCTGATCTAGAACAGGAGAATGAGCAATAACTCTAACACTAACCTTCTTCTTCTTTTTACTTTCCCTGGTCCTCACTAATGAGGGAGGAGAAGCAGGGGCAGTAGCAGGAGTGGCAGCAGCAGCGGGAGTAGTAGTAATAGAAGGGATGAAATTTAAAACATGTGTCAGGGTGCTTCCTCTTGGAAGCAGTTGGGGCTTTTGCCTTGCCCTTTACCTCAGACTTAGTAGGCTGAGGCTCAAGATGTTTCGTGTAAATAAAATCATCAAGTAGTGGCCTCACTAGAATTGGGGTAACTTTCTCAAGGGGGTTATTAATAGTAGTACTTAGATGCCATATCTCTTTCTGGGTCCTTTTTCATAGGAACCTATCACTATGGAACCTTATAAGAATAGTCTCATGCAGAACGTCCACCACATAGTTGTGTATTAGAAGTTCCTATCGCTGCAAAGAGTAAACCATGCGCTAGTAAAGGAAGGTAAGTGATCACACGGAGCCACATATAACCCTCCCAAATGACTCCCATGTGAAGCATGCCCTGAGAAGTAATATTCTTGTTTGCCTCTAAAAATAACTCCAAGGGAGAAGTGTTCGAAGGGAATGAAGGGGTATGAACACCCTGATCATATCCAAATGTCTCCTCAATCTCTCAAAATGGTAAAAATTAACACCTTGACCCAACTCAATCAAGGTGGGAAGGAGACCTAGTAACAACATTGCCATCACATTGATATGTGAAGAGCCCTTATGTGTATGTGCTTTAGGCAAAGATAATCTTTTCAAACTTTTCTCAAATTTACTATGCACAAATTATGTGAACCAATTTAATTAGCCCAATTTTATCTTCTTAATCCTAAACATTCATCTAATGAGATTAAGCAAATAAAGTAAAGCAAGATCACAATGCCGATGTACGAGGAAACCACTAAGGGAAAAAACCTCGGACAGCCCAGGCCAGACAATCACTATGATATGGTTATACAAAGCATAGACATTATACTTACACAACGACTAGATACCCATGAGCCTTGATTATCTTCTATCTTCAACCACTCCTCCACAGTGCAATGTAGTAATCCACCTATCCTGGGTCCACAACACACGAGTCCACATATGGCTCGGTATCCACCGATACAGCCTCAGTAGCCATCTATGATTCAGAACACGGAATCTATCACTTCTTCACCACAATCAAGACGCATGGAGTCCACCGCACGAAAATAGTTCTTCTAATAATGGAAGAATCAAACCAATGGTGCAAACTAAGATCTCTATGACATATTAATTGTAAACTAGGATCTTAAAACAAGGAAGGATGTTTATGATTTTAGCTTTGGAAAACTTGTAAACAATTTGCAGAAAATGTATATCTTTCTGTTCTGTTCTGCACACCCATTTTTCTGAGTCAAAGACGACTTAGATAATAAAACACAAATTTTAAGGACGCGCATCGTTCGAAAGGAAACTGCATGTCATTTAAACGAAATCAGCATCTCGCTTGAATGAGAGTACTATCTTATTTGAACCAGAGTACTATCTCATTTAAACGAGAGAACAATCTCATTTGAACGATGTGTAAAGTCATTTGAACCATGATAGATGCAAGACTTAGTTCATAAGACTCTAAACTCGATTTAACTGAGAAAAGATTTATAAATATCATTTCAAAATTAGTCATAAATAAAATACCATCCTTATAAAAAAAATCGAGAACCATAAACCATAATTTATTCATACCTGAGAGAATCTCGAAAAACCATGTGAAGACTTAAAACGTCAACCAAAGCTACAGCATGATATATCTTTGAAGCTTGGTCGCTACGTCTTCAACACAATGTCATAGGTTTAAGGGAACAGTGAGACATAAAGACTATCCTATGACTCAAAGTGGTTTTTGTCCAGAATAATGCCAAAACATACAAATTGACACTATTTGGAAATTTGTCCTTACAAATCTCCCCCTTTGGCTATTTCAGGAAAAAACCATAACAGTGAAATGCTAAGCCAGGCCATCAAGCTGAATAACCTATGTCCCATCCCATAAACCCTAAAATAAAATATAGGACACTGATTGCAATATGTAGGACCGATAAGCATGTGTTATCTGAATGTTATGTAGCCAAAAAATCTGAATCTCTAAATAATTATTACACACGCGAAATAAACAAATACCAAGTTAAGTATGGAGGAATAAAATGATATATAAATAATATGATCAAATCTCAAATCTCCCCTACATCACAAATCTATCTCTCCCCCTTTTTACCTGGAATAGACAACTAGTGTGACAAATAAATATAAAACATCATTTCTAGCATGAGTATAACATATGAAGCATAACTAAATAAACATTAGTAACCAGCTAATGAAAGATCAGAATATGACAGAGTATAGCTAGTAAACAGTCACATGAATAAATTATCACTATAACAAATAATGTGACTAAACAAAATGTCATCCATCAATGTAGTATAATAATCAACACGAATAATCCAAGTTAACTTATATAAACTATCCACAAAATAATATAAAAGTATCATATGAGAATAGCATAAGTATACAAAGCAAACAGGTACTGAAACTGATCAATTTTTTTTTTAAATAAGTAGGTCATTCAAACAATAATGAAGGTCATTCAAATGACAGGCGGATCTCGCTTGAACCACAAAACGCTCACTTCTAACGACCAGAGACAGTAAGCCCTCGTGCGAAGATCATTTGAAGTGACTTATTTGATGACCTTGTAACAACCTATCATTGTACGTCAAAAACATCTCGCGTAAACCTCATTGGAACCATACTTCGAATGACATGAACAAGTCGCTCAAATGACACTGAGATATCGTTCTAATGACAGTAGCAAAATTCAATTCCAATATAGAAAAATATGTTACTTCAACCCAAAAATATGAATCAGAGATAAACACCTGACATTACAAAAATAGGAATAATGCCAATTCAAAAAATAAAAAGTGAGTTACACATTAACACGGTATCGATGTGCCTAAACATGGAATGGAATGAATGTGTGTAACTAGCACCAACGAATCATAATTCAAACACATAGATATGTTCAAGAAGCTCTAATGGAATGCTAAATATCATCAAACTACAATTTAGCCATACGTGACATTTATAAAATGAACTTAAAGAAGTAAACAAACGTCCTGCACATAAGTCTAGAATAATGACAATTCTACCAAACAATAGTGTCATGACATGACTTTTTCAACCCAAGACTCATTATGCAAACCTGTTGATCTTCAACTAAACTCCCTCAAAAGATAAATATAAATGATAATTATTTTCTAATTCATTCTTTTTAAAGTTCTACTTTCACTTTTTAAAAGATTTCCTATTTTCCTATTAGCCCTTTTTGGCAAAATATGTTATTTTTAATGCCTTAATTTTTTCTTGGTCTCTTTTAAACAGTGACTGTCACGACGAGTTCATATGCCTCTCGCATCCCTTTCCTGTGCACACTCATCATTTTTTAATTAACAATACATATCCTCACGAGGACAGTTCTTACATGCACAACTCCCCCTAAGTCTAATATGCGCATAGAATACAAGATTGAGAAGTCAAACATTCAAATAAGCTCATGCATGTGTGTGCAATGGTATATACAGAGTCGAATCTAAATTCAAGTCAACTTCGAAACAACTCCATTAAGCACATGGTTAAGATCAATCTATGTATCCAAAATCATGACCAAATGTACAAGCCACGTGGAAATATGAAGTGAAGGGGGTCCAAGCACACCAATATGCCTTGTCATAAGTGTAAAGTCAAGACACAAAAATCGAAAATCTTTTTGTGTTTTTCAAAATATTTGACCCAAAAGAAAATTCTTTTAGTATTTTTTCAAAAATATATAAAAAATAATCTTTTTGTATTTTTCTCAAAATTACTCAAAAAAAGAATAGATAAAATAAAAAAGATACACATGCCATAACACTAGAAAGTATATATATATATATATATATATATATATATATATATATATAATGAAGCAAAACTAGCATATGACAAAAATTGCTAACACATTCATTCGTAAGATCTATCATGAAGAGAATCACGTGCAAGCAAACGAGAGTCATGAAGTCTAATTCCTAAAGCCTCTAAATCTGATTTCCTAATCTAAGTAGGTGTGTAGCAATGCCTGAGGGTTTTGGAAACTGAAACCAATTTATTCTTAAACTTCCTATGATCATTCTTAAGGTCGTAGCAAAAATATCTAAGGTGACCCTTCCTACCGCAATGAGTGCAAGTGTAGATACGGCGGGGAATGTTACCTAAATGCAGACCTCTCCTAAAACGTGTGGTGTTGGCCTTAGGAATGGGATAAATACGATCATCGAAGCTAATTCCACACCTATCATCTTTGATTTGGACGGTGCCCAACATTCTATATAACTTTTCCTACCTATCCTCTAAATGACACTTAACCCTACTCGAATCTCTCAATCTCTCCTCAAGTTATCCTATCGTAGAATTGAGTAAATGCCTAGACTCCTCAAACTCTAGAATCTCCTTCTTCATAGCCTCCATCAAATCACGAAGACTATCTTTTTCACCATCAACATACTCTAGTTTCTCTTGAAGAGTCTTCTCTCGTGCCCTAAGATCCTCAATTAATGCATAATTATATTCTACGGCACATTCCTTCAAACTAGCTTGCAACTTCAAGTTATCCTTCTTCACCTTCAGAATTTCCTCATATAATTCACGAAAGGCAACTTGCAACTCACTCTTATCTATCTCTTCATCCTCACTCGCTTCACCCTCACGCACTTGGGTTCATTCACTATGGCCTCGAAAGTATCATTTATTCGAGTATCTTCATGAAAAGATTTATCGTCATTGCTCACATGACAAACCAAGAATGCGGTGTAGTTGATCTCAGTAGGGGAATCTTTTCCCTCTTTCTGATCACTATAACTAAGGGTGGCATTAAATGCTATCAGTTTCTTATCCTCCTTATTAAGTCTAGTGGGGCACTCCGTTACCCTATGACCATAACCCTAACAACCATAACACCTATTCAACTCATCCCTCTTATCATTCTCACTTAGATTCTTAAGGAAGTTATTGGCATTGTTGTTCTTAGTTTTCTCAAACTATTTTGCCTCTTTCGATTGCTTTTGGAATTTTAGAAATTTCTTGAACTTCTTTGCCAACATGGATACATCTTCGAATTAAGTGTCGAAATCATCATTCGAAATTTTAGTTTCCTTCTTTCGGACTTTCAAAGTAATGCCCTTTTCTTTCTTCAGCACTTGCTTGGAGGTAAACATGCCAAGCTCATAAGTTAGTAGGTCGCCTACAAGCTCTTCTAGTTTAGGGGAGTAAAGTATACCCAAAGAGTTTAAAACGGTCACCTTTGGATCAAATCTTTCGGGCAACAACCTTAAGATTTTCTTTATGACTCGAATATCAAGTATTTTTTCTTCCAAATTACATGACGAGTTAATTATATCGGATAATCTAGCTTAGAACTCACTAAAGGTATCACTCTCTAACATCTTAATCATCTCAAATTGGGTGGTGAGTTTTTGGAATTTGGAAGTCTTAACAGTGTTGGTTCTTTCATGGGTGAGTTGGAGTATATCCCAAGCCTCTTTAGACGTCTCACACGTCATAATACGACAAAATTCCTCCGATGTGACTGAAGAAAACAAGACATGCAAACCTTTAGAATTATATAGTGATAATTTATGCTCGGCATCAGTCTATGACTCAACATATTTCAAATGAGTGACCTCTTCCTCTCTCGTGACTGGTGGAATTCACCCATTTTCAGCTGATAACCACATACGTTCATTTACAGCCTTAAGTGCACACTCCATACGCATTTTCTAAGCATATTTTGACCCATCAAACATAGGTGTTCTAAATCCATCAAATATTATGAAATTAATACCTAAAGACACACGGTATCACTCACACGATAACCTAGTGTTTTATCTCTTATACCAATTTGAGGGTTCCTTTATGTATATGTGCTTTAGGCAACGACAATATTTTCAAGCTTTTATCAATTTTATTATGCACCAATTATGTGAACCAATTTAATTAACCCAATTTTATCTTATTCATCGTAAACATGCATCTAGTGAGATTAAATAGATAAAGTAAAGCAAGTTCACAACGCCAATATATGACGAAACCACTAAGGGAAAAAATCTCGAACAGCCAAGACCAGACAATCACTATGATATGGTTTTACAAAGCATAGACAGCAGACTTACATAATGACTCGATCCCTACAAACCTTAACACTCTTCTGTATTTAACCACTCCTCTTCAGTGCAACGTAGGAGTACACCTATGACAGGTCCATAACACACGAATCCACGTATGCCTCGGTATCCACTGATATAGGCTCAGCAGCCATCTACGATTCAGAACACGACCTCCATTGCTTCTTCACTACAATCATCACGTGCGGATTCCACTGCATGAACATTGTTCTTCTAATGATGGAAGAATCAAACCGATGGTGCAAACTAAGATCTCAATGATATGTGGATTATGTAAATTCGGATCTTAAAACATTATAGTATGACTATGGTTTTATCTTTTGAAAATTTGTAAAAATTTGTAGAAAACGTACATCTTTTTGTTCTAGTTTGTACACCCATTTTCCTGAGTCAAAAGCACCTTAAATATTAACACACAAATTTCATGGTGACGCGTAGTTCGAGCTAAAACTACATGACGTTTGAACAAAATCATCATCTTATTTGAACGAAAGTATTATCTTATTTGAATGAGAGAACAATCTCGCTTGAATGATTTGAAAAATCATTCGATGATAAATGAAAGACTTAGTTCATACGACTCTAAACTCGATTTAACTCATAAAAGATTTATAAAAATCATTTTAAAATTAGTTTTAAATAAAATAACATCCTTATAAAAAAAATTGAGAACCATAAACCATAATGCATTCATACCTGAGAGAATCTCATAAAACTATGTGAGGACTTAAAACATGCACCAAAAATGCAGCATGGTCTATCTTTGAAGCTTGTCCACTAAATATTTTACATAACTTCATAGGCTTAAAGGAATCGCGACACATAAAGACTATCTTACAACTCAAAGTGGTTTTTATCCAAAATAATGCCAAAATATACAAATCAACATTATTTGGAAATTTGTCCTTACAATATGTGGGCAAGAAGGGATAGCGTCTGCATTGACAGGCTCAGTAGAAGGTGCCCTCGTCCCTCATAAAAGATCCCCAAGTGAAAGTATCGCCAACTCATTTACAATAAGGATGGAATCAAAACTCATCAATATTGTCAATCAAATACTCCAAAGGTTTTTTTTGGCGACTTCTTGTGCCACCTTGTAATGCGAGCAGCCTCGCTATGACTGACCCTTGCTTCTGGGCCAAAGTTGGTAAAGCGCTCAAATATAAAAGACATCCCGATAAAAGAGTTGGTGAAGTTAGTAACATTATAGCGACCACGAGACCTCTCAACATCAATGTGGGCACGGTCTAACCAAGTGTAAATGGACCCAAGACTCAAAGATGCGAGGGTTATACCCTCCCTTAAGAAAGTATCACTGCCAGCCAAAAAAGAAGCTCCTGAGGGGAATCTTATGGTCTACTTGCTAATAAGCATTGACTCAAAAAAGTAACGAATAAATCCGCTAAGTGTAAGGGGGAGTTAAACTTTGGAACAACGTGGCTTCTATCCACCCTTCTCGAAGGCTCATCTTTGGGTAGCAGCTCAAAATATTTAGACCAATACCTTTTCCATTTGGCAAAGGAATACTTGGGGACATTAGTTTAGTTGATTGCCACATACTTGGTACATTCGGAAAGACCAAAGTGAAGCTCTTTAACCATTTCTTCCTCGAGGGGGTCCTCATAACCACCAGTGAAGACATGTTCCCCCAAGTAAGGGAGGACAAGAAACTCACAAATTTCCTCTAAAGTTATTATAAATTCACCCCATCCAGTTATGAAAGTGTGTGAGTGTCTACTCCAGTGGGAGGCTAAAAGGTTGTAGGAGGCGGCATGCTTAGCAATTGTGCATGTTTTTAAACTATCAATTATTTTAACAAGGCCAAACCCGTCGAGTATTGCCTTGTGCGAGGGAGTGTCAAGGACATGATCTACCCAGAGGTTCCATTCATTAGGGGGGGCCTCCATAAACTTTAAGTTCAATATTGGAATGAGGAAAGTTACCACGATTAACTCAAACTCTAATAATAGAATCAGGAAGTATAATAGGGAAATCAGATGACTCATATAAACCCAATTGGGTTACTTGGCAATAAAAATATCCAAAACATTTGTGAGGGAAACCATGAAGCCATCCCTTGGCCCAAAGTAGGGAGTACAGCGGTAAAGACCAGAATCCCTTCATTGGAGATTGAGTAGATATTCATTATGAGATCACGAGAGGGATGTGGTGGTCGAGGGACCCTTAATAGCAGTAACCTTAGAAATAGAACCACCAATGGTAGTGGAACCAAGGCTTGGTATGGTGGTGGTAATGGTAGTTATGCCGGTGGCTACCACCATAGAAACAGTAACAGAAATGGGAAGCGAGCCTACTAGGAACTCGCTAGTGGTGGTAGTGACAGCCGAAGAAGCGATTTGCGATAAAGAAGTCATTAGAATATGTTTTGTGACAAATTTGAAAGATGAAAAGCTATAAATGCTTTCTGATAAATTTATACCTCTCTCAAAAGATGTGTGAATGTTGAAGAAGAAAGTTAAAAAAAGGGCTTTTATATGAGAATATACCTATGTGTGGGAGCAACCAAAAGTTAGACACATTATTACCCAGATGATGGGACGTCAATTCCCATGTCGACACGTGACTCCTTGAGACCCAAAACTTGGGATGAAGCGACGGAACATTTAATGACCAGAGGGGTAATAAATGAAGCAACCCCTTGATATTTAAGAAAGTAATGATGACGTACAAAGCCTTTTTGTCTGCCCAACCCAAAGACTTTACACGAGGGGACTATTATAGAGGGGTGTTACCCTATAGTAAAATGTAATCGAGGGCAAGGAGTCTACTACAAGATGCCCCTATACTACGACCATAACCGAAGAATGATTTGTAGCGAGGGAGTCCACTGCGAGGGACCCCTCTTCTAAGACCATAGCCAAAGAATATTTTATAGCGAAGGAGTCCACTGCAAGGGACTCCCCTGCCCAGACCACAGTCAAAGACTAATTTAGGGCGAGGGATTCCATTGTGAGGGACCCCTCAACCAATACCACTGTAAGGATATAATTTGGGCGAGGGAGTCCACCACGGGGGACCCCTCTGCCAAGATTTCAATAAAGAGTTACTTTTTGGCAAGGGAGTCCACCAGGAGGGACCTCTCAGCAATCCCAAGATAAATAGTATTTTATGGCGAGGGGTTTTAACTCAAGTGACCCCTCTGCCAAGTGTTAAATATGAGGAACAAGATTTGTGGCAAGGGGGTCCAAGACGCGGATGACCCCTCAACAAGTAAAGTGGTTGCTGAGATAAGAGGTTCCACCACTAGTGGTTATTTCTTCATCTCATAAACTATGAAGCAAGGTAAAATAGGAATTGTGTGAGGGGACTCACCTCTAATTACACCTCTGCCCAAAGGTATGCCAAAAATAAAACATGTTAGGGTAAGGGGGTCCACCATGAGAGGCCCCTCATCATGAAAAAATTTTCTTTTTACTAATAAAAATACTAATATCTATTTACTTGTACATGTAACCTAATTGATCAAGAAGGGCTCAAATGGGCTGGTTGGGATCTCCAAGGGATTTTGGTTCGGTGGCTAAGAGACAAGGTTTGTTGAGCAAACTCAACCATTTAGCACTTTAAGATAGAGAGAATACTAGTAAAGGGACTCTAGGATTTACTCAAGTCCTCAAATAACCCAAACTTAGTTATAATAAAGCTAGGGTAACTAGTCAAGAGGCTGGTCACAAGAAAAAGAACTTTTACAAAATGATTATAGAGAGGGTGTCCCTCAAGGTCACTCACAAGTTTTACAAAGTTTGTACAGTAAGTTACCATTTGAAATGATATTTACCAAATCACATATTTTATCACCATTAGGAGATACATTTGCTTTTTGACTTTGGTTTACACCTAGGTCACCTATCAAAGGGGACATGAGACTGCAGATATATAGGGACAAAAGGTATATTGCAGATGTTATCCCTCAGATTCCCTCTCATTTTTGGTGCCCAAAAAAGCCCAAACCATCCCTAGTATTCACTTATAAATAGAACCCTTGGTAAGATCAAGTCAGATATTATTAATTCATTACTCTGTCAAAATCACACCAGGCCTATTATTCTCTCCCTGCTCTCTCTAAGTGTTAAGTGTTTGTTTCTTCACTCCCACCATTACAGCCATCATTTCAAGAGACTCTTCTCTCCAAGTTACAATTATTGCTTGTGAATTTCATCTTCTTACAGTATGACATCATAGTGTTCATTCCATTTTTACCAGAAGAGGAAGGTTCTACCAAAAGCTACTCCTAAGACTTTAAGGACATTGAAGACATAGTCCATTAGAGTGGGTCATGACTCACCCATTCCAGTTTCTTCTCACACCCAGTCACACTAACATCTTATAGATGTGTACTCTATACCTGAAGACATGGGGTATGGGAATTTTCAGGCACCCTCACTGGCACTGCCAGGTGTGGTACATGGGCTTGACAAGTGGGAAAATTGCAAGTTTTAAGAAGTTAGCCGAGAAGTTTATCCATAATTTTTTTCCAGCACGAAGCTAGCTAAGTGAGTGACAAATCTATTGAATATGAAACAAGTTAAGGGTGAACCATTGAGAGATTTATATCTCGATTCAATAAGGAAAAGTTGGAAGTCGAAGACTATGATGATAAAATTGCGATGAAAAACCTTATTAGTGGGTTATAACCTTAAAAGATTTACTAAACCCTCTCTGAAGATCCTTTAAATCTATGACTGAACTTATAGCTAAAGTTGAAAGAATAATGAAGGCGTAGGAGCCATAGCATTTGAAAAGGGAGACCATAAGGAGTCAGGCAAAAAAAAGTTTGGGTAAGGCAAGATAAAGATAAGGATACTAAGAAATCCAAATGAAGACAGGTTTTCTAAGTATACTCCACTCATTGTTCACCCCAACTATATAATGAATGATATCAAGAATGATTAGTACCTAAATTATCCAGAGAAACTTAAGGCCCCCCGCCACAAAAGGGATAAGAGAAAATTATTCGAGTTCCACATTTATCACGAACATACTACTGATTAGTGCTTTGACCTGAAAAATAAGGTAGAAAAGATATTAAAATATGAAAAGCTGAGACGGTATATGGATAAGATTGGGGGGATAGATGACAGTAAGAAGATACACTCTTCATCAAAAAACAACGTGCCTAAAAAGGAAATACATGCAAATTGGAGTGATAAAAACTCAAGTGATGATGAAGAGGAAGACACATATCTCCTAGCCAAGCTGGGGTAGGTCAAATATAATCTCCACATGATTTCATTTGAGGTGAAGAATATGTTGATAGTTATTGCTAGTGGAGGAATTAAGCTAGTAAATAGAAATGCTCATATCGTTGAGGCTAAATCTAGGCCGAAATGAATGGATATCAACTTGGAAGAATCTAAAAAAAGCAAGATAAAGAAGGTGGATATTAAAAGCCCTTATGATGGGGTTTTCTAAGTTAGATTTCAAAGGCATTATGTTCCCTCACGATGAACCACTAATTATGAAGTTGATGGTACAAGGTTATAACATATCTTAGAATTTGGTAGACGGAGGAAGCTCGATCGATGTAATGTTTAGGGGTTATTTTAAGGTCTTGAATCTTAGTAAGAAGAGATTAGTTCCCTACCACCAACCTCTTCTTGGGTTCAGTGGAGAGAAGGTGCATCCGCTAGGGATGATTGAGTTTGATGTACTTATGGGTACCTGGATGAGATGTTTAACAATAAAGGTAAGCTTATTTGTAATGGATGAGAATGTGCTCTCGTCCTATAACATCATTCTGGGGAGGGTACCTTTAAAGGAGTTTGAAGTTGCGCCTTCCAATGTACATCATGTGATGAGATTATCGACTCTCTTTGGAGTAAAGTAAATTAATGGTGATTAAGTGGGAGAGCACAAGTGATATTTCACCTCAGTACAGGAAAGGGAAGCCCATGAGAAGAAAATCACCTCTTACAATATAGATATCTTATACCAATGAGACGAGGAGAAACTGAAAAGGGGAGAGCCAATGGAATAGGTAGATTCCATCATCCTCAATAATGGTGATAAAAAAAATTACAGGTAGCCTCATCCTTAGAACCATCTTTAAAAAAGGAAGTAGGTAAACTGATGGAGAAGAGGGAGTCACGGTGGCATGCCAATGATTAACACCGATGTAAACTCAACTTCGATAAGAAAGCAAAACTAGTTAAGTAGAGGAAAAGAATGTTTGCTCGAGATAGATATAAAGTGATTAGGGATAGATATGAAGTGATTCAAGAGGAAGTGGAAAAGTTGTAGACAACAAACTTAATTAAGGAGGTTAAGTTCCCAGGTTGTCTTTCACATGTAGTCATGGTGCCGAAATAGAATGGGAAGTGGACGATGGGCATAGACTTCATCGATATCAACAAGGCATGCCTGAAAGATAATTTCCCTTTTACCATAATTGATCAAATGGTAAATTCCATTGCAGGGCACGATTTAATGAGCTTCGTGGATGCCTACTCGGGTTACAACCAGATTTCTATCTATGAGGGTGACATTGAGAAAAAATCCTTTATTACAGATAAAGGGACTTACTAATATAAGGTGATGCCTTTCAGCCTGAAGAATGCGGGTGCTAAAGGCTTATCAATATGATGTTCAATGAGAAAATTGGTAAGACAATGGAGGTATACGTCGACGATATGCTGACTAAAAGACTCAATGCCAAAACTATATTAAAGACCTAGAAATAACTTTTGACACAAAATGAAGCTGAATCCATTTAAATGTGTCTTCAGTGTCAGTGCAGGTAAATTCTTGTGTTCCATAGTTAATTAGAGGGACATCAAGGCAAACCCTTATAAGATAGAAGAATTTATTGACATGAAGTCCTGGAGGAACAGAAAAGACATTCACATACTTATGGGCAAAATCATTGCGCTTAACAGATTCATCTTAAGATCAATCGATAAATGCGTATTATTTTTCAAGATCTTAAGGAAATCTTTTGTTTGGGATGGAGTGTATGAGAGGGCTTTTAAAATGTTAAAGGCATGTCTTGTCTTACCACTACTTTTGTCTCGATCTATTCAAGGAGAAATACTCTACTTATACCTAGTTATTTCAGAATTGCACATAAGTTGAGCAATCATCTGAGACAATAATGGCACTCAGAGGCCCGTTTACTACAACAATAAAGATTTACAAGGGTCTGAGTCAAGGTATCCAAAGATGGAAAAGTTAACATTTTCCTTAATACATGTGTAATAACCCATATTTTGGAGAATGGAAATTAATTAAATTTGTGATTTAGGAATAATTTGGAGAAATTATTCAATTCGGATGATTTAAATTTAATTAATTCGGTTTAAGTTAATTTCTCGCTCACCATAATTTGAGGTGAAAATACAATAATTTTAAAAGTAACTTGAATGGTGATTTTGAGGTCACGACTGATTCCGAAAGGGTCAAAAAAGTGTATCCGGGGGTATAGTCTGGGTTTTGGGACGATTTTAGGCCAACCTGACACTGTTTAAGGGCTTTTCGATCATTCAAGAGTTTTTGGTTTAGAGAAATCCAAAAATTCTAAGTCTTATATCTGATATTTGAGAAAGGAACTAGGGTTAGCACAATAATAGTATAAGATAGGCAAGAGGAGAGGAAGAGAAGAAGAAATTGAAAGGTTCCTACACAGTTTTTCGCCCCGAACGCAACGAAATAGAGATCGTAGCGAGGGGAGAACCACCACACCATCTTATCAACGAATTTAAGACCTGTTATTTAGAGGCAAGTATTTGAACGTAAATTTATATTAATCATATTATAATACCCATGTAGATTAGGGTTTGATTTCATACTTTTGGAAGTTTTATATGAATTTGGGAGGGTTTAATTCATAAACTAAAGTAGGAATGTATGTAGATATGTTCCTTAATGGTGATAATATGAAATCAATGGGTTTAGGTTGGTTAATAAAAGAGGAATCTATGTTATTGATTAATAAAGATGATGAACATGAGAAAACTAGGGTTTTATGTTTATTAAAGGAGAATTTGATTCTTGGATTGAATCTTTGAAGTTATTTGTGTAAACTTTTCATCGAAAATTATCCCTATGTGAAGATAAAATGATATTTGGATATATTTTATCATTAATATTGAATCTTAATGCATTCTTGGTTGAATAACATGAATCTTGAATGACTTAGGATTTAATTGATGAACACAAGATGTCAATCTACCAGAAGTTTTAACGTAACTTTAAACGTATTCCATTTCAATAGTACTTAGAGTTAAAGTGAGAGCCATACATTTTTAGAAATATCTATGTCTTAGATTTCTAATGAGCTTTGAATCAGGTCAATCGGATTTATTTAGAGCGAGTAATCGATGTTTTACTATAGGTTATTTGATCTGCCAGCATAGTAATATGCCAGAATTTTTGACGTAACTTTAAATGTATGCCATTTCAATTGTCTTTAGAATTAGAGTGCGATCAATACATTTCTAGAAATCTCTAAGTATTATCTTTCTAATGAGATTTGAATCAGGTCAATCGGAGTTTTTTAGAGTGAGTAATCAACATTTTACCAGAGGGAGTTTAATCTGCAAGAAAATTTACGACTCGAATCGGTTTACCAGATTTTGACAATTTTCCCTTTTTAAGACCAGAACTTGGGATAACTATCGGGGGCATTTTTGGAACATATTTAGAATATAATGAGGGATATATTATATGATAGTAGTCCTTGATAGGTTTGAGACTTAGTCATGTATGCGAGAGTTAAGGCTAAGGCTAGTTGGGCTTAATTATTAATGTAATAATTTAAGAGAATGAAAATGGATCGTGGAGAGGATAAGGGAAATTATGAGGTAGACCAGTAGGACAATTCTGGATTAACTATTGAATTAACTTAAGGGGTAATAATAGGCCCTTCGGGTAGAGAATAATACTTGGCAATATATGATAGAGAGTATATATCAAATAAAATTGTATAGTGAGCATTCGAGAGAAAAATACTACGTACGGGTGATAATCGTAGGTTGAGTGTATACCTATATGGATTGATTTTTATAGGTTGAGTGTATACCTATACGGTTTTATTATTACAGGTCATGTGTACCTATATTGAATATACATATGGATAGGTTATGTGTATGCCTAGTATATATTATTATGTGTATGACATACCTACGCTGCTTGCTATCGGGGGAGGTTCCGCGTTGTGGACAATCTTATCCTGATGGGCCCATTGGGGAATTTTCGACTTGTACCCAGAATATAGGACCTTGGATACGTACTATCTGAGAGTATGATAGTTTCGTCGGTCTAATGGGAGCGTAGGTACGTGCGTGACCCATTTGGGTGGGGACTATGTTCGCCTCCAATATGTGTTATATGTATTTTGGGTTCGAGGAGACATGCCGAACCATTTGTCCTTTATATCGTACGATAGGTACTTGGACTGATAGCAGAGTACGCGGATGTGCATCACGGTGTCCAGACCAGTGGATGCTATATATATATATATATATATATATATACTTGGATGTTTTCTCCTACTTATGTGTGACAGTAGTGAGGCTAGAAAGTGTGTATCTAAACACAGATTTGTCTACTTATGTGGGATAATAGTGAGACGATATAGTATGTATCTAAAGAATGATTAATCCAATAAAGAGTAAATAGTAGGGATATTAGATAGTGTAAATCTAATTAATGATGAATCTACTAAGGCGTAAATAATAGGAAGATGGATGGTGAATATTTAAAATAAAGCTTAAGTAGAGAAACTTAAATGGTAAGGCTTGAACCATAAAATATGTGAAATGGTAACACGGGTTTAAAATTAACAGAGAAGCGATGTTAATTATTAAGGGGATTCGGTAGACTCTTGTATGGGCGGTACGAGTAAGTTAAGGAGAATCTTAGCTATGATTAAATAGTAGTTCAGGGTATTCGGTAACATACTGTATGGACGGTACGGGTGAGTGTAAGGACATTAATTTCCAATTGAGTCCCTGTATTGTTTTGACTTAATTTCGTGAACAAAACTGTGTTTGTAATATGTCATAGGGAGACTTTATTTTGTCACGATCCCACTTGGTCTATGACGTATTGAAAAAATTGAAGACGTTGCGGGAAAGCTTCAAAGAATTAATCATGCCAAAGTTTTATTGGTGCAAGTTTATTCGTCTTCAAGTTTATTGCATTCCGAGATCACACATGTATGAATGCATATTGTTAATGAGATTCGGAATTGTTTTTATAAAAGATAAGGATGTAATTTTATAAGAAAAAATATTTTTAAATGTTTTAAAAGTGTTTTAAATGTTTTACACTACGTTTCATTCTGATAAGCTCAAAAAGGAGTTTGACTTAATTGGATCTCTTTTGGAAGAAACGTTTTAAAGAAAAAGTCAAACTGACACGCGCGTCGTTTAAATGACAACTTTGCTCGTTCAAGCGAGACAACCACGTCGCTTGAACGACTGGTCAATCTTGTTCGAGTGACATGTTTTTCGAGGCGATTAATTTTTTCCTATTTAAAGCTTGGTTTCGTCAGAATTAAGGTAAGGTGCAATCTGGAAAACAGTTTTCAATCCAGTACGAGTTGTGCACATGGTTTTCTAAGGTTTCAAAGCTTAAACACATCCTTAGAGTTTGCAAAGATCCGAGTTATCACTACTATATATTTATGTGATCTTGATGCACCAAGAAGGTTTGTTCTATACTCTAACATCTGGGTTTTGCGGTGAAGAAAAGAGAAGGACTTCTTATTCGATATCGAAGGCGTATCAAAGCCATTCGATGGACATCGAGACATACGTGGACGCGTGTGTTGTGGACAGGTATTGTAGAAGAAGGATTTTCTGCGTGGGCACTTTTAGAGGAGTGGTTAAAGATCAGAAGAGCGTCAAGACCCATGGGGATCGAGTCGTTGAGTGATTCTTTTGTCTGTTCGTTGTAATTCCACATTCATAGTGATTGTCTGGCTTGGGTCGTCCGAGGTTTTTTCCCGTCTTGGGTTTTTCCTCATACATTATGCGTTGTGAGTATTCTTTACTTTACTTGCTTTAATCACTAGATGCATGTTTAGGATTAATCAAGATAAAATTACTTTAAAGTAAAATTGGTTTTTGACAACTTGGTTTTATTCTAATTAAAAGTTGGGTAATTTTTGGTGAAAATTGGTTTGATTTGAAACACACTTGTGTAGGTCCACTCTTCAAATTGCTATCAGAGCTAGAAAACATAATTTATTAGTTTTGTGATACCGTGTGTTTTCAAAGATGAATTTTGGAAATAACGAACTTTTTCGAACTCCTATTTTTTATGGCACTAATTACACCTATTGGAAGATGAGAATGAAAAGTGCATTAAAATCTACTGATGAGCGTGTGTGGTTAGCAGTTGAGAAAGGTTGGACACCCTCTGTCACTATTTTAGGTGAGGTCATTAATTTAAAGCCTATCGAGTCATGGACCGAAACTGAACATAGACTTTGACAATATAATTCTAAGGGGTTGCACGTTATTTCTTCACATGTCACATCGGAAAAATATAATAGAATTATGACTTGTGAAACATCAAAAGAGGCTTGGGATATTTTGGCACTCACTCACGAGGGCACTAGCACGGTTAGGGCGTCGAAACTTCAAAATCTTACTACATAGTTTGAGACCATTAGGATGTTAGAGAGTGAGACTTTTGATGAGTTTTATGCTAAGTTGTCCAATAGTGTCAACTCATCGTTTAACCTAGGTGAGAAAATTCCTGACAATCGTGTCATTAAGAAAATCCTTAGGTCGTTGCCTAGTAGGTTTGATGCGAAAGTGACTATTTTAAACTCCTTGGGTAAGTTAGAGTCGACAAAACTAGAAGAGATTGTAGGTGACTTACAAAACAATGAAATCAACATGATTACCTCGAAGCAAGTGCCTAAGAAAGAAAAGTGTATTGCTTTGAAAACTAGAACGGAGGAAATTAAAGTTTTGAATTCCGATTTCGATTTTGATTTTGAGGATGTTGATTTATTGGCAAAGAAATTTAAAAAATAAATTAAGTTTCGAAAGCAATCGAGAGATGCCAAGAAGTTTCAAAATTCAAGAACAACAAAGTTGATCCCACCTCTAAGAATAAGTTTGAGAAGCCTAAGAGAGATGAGTCGGATAAGTGTTTTGTGTGTGAGGGGTACGGTCAAAGTTAAGGAGTGTCCCACTAGACTTAAGAAAGAGGGCAAGCAACCCATTGTATATAGTGCCACCTTAAGTGATAGTGATCCGAAAGAGGGAGAGAGTTCCCCCATTGAGCGTAACTTTGTTGCGTTTATGTCATGTCATGTGAGCGATGAAGATTCTCATGTGAATGATACTTCCGAGGAGGTTTTGAGTGAATCCCATGTTAGTGAGGGTGAAGAGAGTGATGAAGAGGAGGTAGATGTGAAATAATTGCAAGCTGCATCTAATGAGTTGTATGCCGAGACGGTTAAGGTGAAAAAGGAAAATGCAAAATTGCAAGCTAAGTTGAATGAGCGTGCCATAAAAAATAATGATAGTTTGATTGAGGTTCTTTAGTTATGAGAGAAGACTCTTAGGGAGAAATTAGATTATGTCGAGGGTGAGAGAGAGATAATCTTCGTTGTTTGATGGAGTCTTTGAAAAAGGAAATTCTTGAGTTTGAGGAGTCTAGGCATTTGCTCGAGTCTAGGAATCATGAGTTAGAGGAGAGATTGAGAGACTCGTCTAGAGTTAAGTTTGATTTGGAGGCTAGGTCAGAGAAGTTAGATAATATCTTAGGCACCGTCCAAATTAAGGGAGATACGGTAGGTATTGGTTTTGGTGAGAGAGTTGTTCCCATTCCCCCCTACGTGTGAGAAACACTAGGATGGTTAGAAAAGGTCCACGTATAGGTAATCATTCCCAGCGTCGCTACAGCTGAACATTTTGTGATAGGAAAGGTCACCTTAGGTGTTATTGTTACGACCTTAGACAAGCTCCTAGTAAGTTTAGGTATAAAGTTTCCCCGGTTCCCCAAACCCCCCATGCATCATTTTATACCTACTTGGGTTAGGAAATCGGATTTAGCGGCTTTAGGAATAATACTTCATGATTCTCGTTTAGGTGCACTTGATTATTCCCATGCCAAATCTAAAGGATGATAGTGTTGCCATGTTTGTCATATGCTAGTTTGCTTCATGATATATTCATTGTTGGTATAATGACTTGTGTATCATTTTGTATTATAGTTTTCATTTGTTTGATTCCTATTGAAAAAATACAAAAAGATTTTATTTTTTGAGAAAACTTTTGAAAAACCAAAAAGATTTTGCTTTTATTTGAGTCAAAATATGTTTGACAAAACAAAACGATTTTCAATTTTTATTTTTGAGTTTACATGTTTGATGTGGCATATTGGTGTGCTTGACCCCCCACCATTTCATATCCATGTGGCTAGGACATTTGGTCATTATCATCGATGCTTAGAATTATCTTAACCATTGTTTATATAGGGTTGTTTCAAAGTTGATATGCATTTTGATTTGACTTTGTATATATGCCATCAATGCACATATGCATGAGTTTATATGGATTTTTGACTTCTCTTGCATATTTGAATTTGGTGAGGCGTTCTTATCTCAATCTTGTCATCTATGCGTAAGTAGACTCAAGGAGAAGTGTGCATGTAAGAACCGTTTATCGTGAGGATTTGTATTGATATCTAAATTAAAAAAAATGATGAGTGATTCACGGGAAAGGGCTACGAGAGTTCAATTGACTCGTCGTGAAAGCCACCGTTAAAAAAGTCCAAAAGAAAAGGCAAAATGCTAAGAAAAAGGGCCAATAAGATTTTCTCTAAGTTAAGAATGCTAAAAAACTTAAAAGAACTTAAAAGGTATGTATATACGAGGGAGTTTAGTTGGAGAAAATTAAACAAGTTTGCACATCTAATCCTAATGTTGAAACATTGCAATTTGATGCTATTATTTGAAGAATCGTCAAAATTCTGGATTTATGTGCATGCAGTATGTTTATTTCATTACACTCACACTTTAATTGTCATATGGCTATGATAAAGTTTGATGATTTATCGCTATCAATTAGAGCTTCTTGATATTTTTGATGTGTTGGAATTGTGACTCATTTGTTATAGGTTCACGCCCATACATTCCATGTCCATGTTTGAGCACATCGGTACTATGTTTGCATGTAACTTGCATTATTACTTTTTATGTGTTTTTGCATTTTGTGTAAAAATCTTACTGTTTTGCTGCTGTCAGACCCTTCCAGTGTGTTTTTTCTAGAAATTTTTTCACTGGGCAAAAATATATGATATTTCTGGGAATCTGGGAAAGTTTGGCGTGTCGCGAGAAGTCATTCGAGCGACATTACCATGATGCGAGAAGACTCGTTCGAGCGACGTCCTCATCTCGTTTGAGCAATGTCCCTGGCTCGTTCGAACGACGGTCTAGGAATTTCCTTCTTTTTGTTTGCAGCACCCTGGTTTATTTTGTGATATTTTTTTTGGTACTGCTGGAAGCTTTCCGGACTAACTAGTTTATATGCAGGTTATATTATTTCAAAATTGATATTTTGCATATGATTTCGTTTATCACACCTTATTAGATTGCGATATTATTTATGTGATTCATTGGTTTACTAGCTACTGATTTGTCATTACTTGATCATATTTAGTTGATTGTTTCATGATTATCTAGCGATTTTATTTGGTATATCTTCATGCTAGATACTTTGATTAGTTATCTTTTCACCGGATTGTCTATTCGAGACAAAAGGGGGAGAGATGTATGTGATGTATTTGTTGAGCATGTTTTTTATTACATATTTTACAAATTTGTAGTGCAAATTGGTATCATGTTTTTTTTGCTAACAAATGATTTTTCAGAGTTTATTCATATTGGCATCTATTATAAAATTGGTATCATTTGGATATATATATATATATTGGTTTCATTTATTCCACCATACTTCACTGGGTATTTGTTTGTTTGTTTGTTTCATATGTGTAGGTATGCTTCAGAGATTCGAGACTCCAAGTCTACATCACATTCAGGCAGTTCATGCTTGCCGGTGCTACATATACTAGTCTGTGTCCTATATTTTAGATTATGGGTTTGTGGGATGGGATTTAGGCATCATAAGGCTTGACGGCCCATCTTAGGCATTTCACTGGTTTAGTTTTGTCCCGAAAAAGTCAAGGGGGAGATTTGTAAGGACATAAATTGCCAATTGAGTCCCTGTATTGTTTTGACTTAATTCCGTGAACAAAATTGTGTTTGTAATATGTCATAGGGAGATTTTATTTTGTCACGATCCCACTTGGTCTATAACGTATTGAAGAAATTAAAGACATTGCGGCAAAGCTTTAAGGAATTAATCATGCTGAAGTTTAATTGGTGCAAGTTTATTCGTCTTCAAGTTTATTGCATTCCGAGATCACTCAAGTATGAATGCATATTGTTAATGAGATTCGGAATTATTTTCATAAAACATGACGATGTAATTTTATAAGAAAAAATATTTTAAAATGTTTTAAATGTGTTTTAAATGTTTTACACTACGTTTTATTCTGATATGCTCGAAAAAGAGTTTGACTTAATTGGATCTCTTTTGGAAGAATCGTTTTAAAGAAAAAGTTAAACTGACACGCGCGTCGCTCAAACGACAACTCTGCTCCTTTAAGCGAGATAGCCACGTCGCGTGAACGACTGGTCAATCTCGTTCGAGCGACACGTCTTTTGAGGCAGTTAATTTTTTCCTATTTAAACCATGGTTTCGTCAGAATTAAGGTAAGGTGCAATCTGGAAAACGGTTTTCAATCCAGTACGAGTTTTGCACATGTTTTTCTAAGGTTTCAAAGCTTAAACGCATCCTTAGAGTTTGCAAAAATCCGAGTTATCATTACTATATATTTATGTGATCTTGCTGCACCAAGAAGGTTTGTTTTATACTTGAACATATGGGTTTTGCGGTGAAGAAAAGATAAGGACTTCTTGTTCGACATCGTAGACGTATCAAAGCCATTCGGTGGACACCGAGATTTACGTGGATACGTGTGTTATGGACAGGTATCGTGGAAGAAGGACTTTCTGCATGGGCACTGTGAGAGGAGTGGTTGAAGATCAGAAGAGCTTCAAGACCCGTGGGGATCGAGTCGTTGAGTGAGTCCTTTATCTTTCGTTGTAATTCCACATTCATAGTGATTGTCTGTCTTGGGTCGTCCGAGGTTTTTTCCCGTCTTGGGTTTTTCCTCATACATTCTGCGTTGTGAGTATTCTTTAATTTACTTTACTTGCTTTAATCACTAGATGCATGTTTAGGATTAATCGAGATAAAATTGGTTTAAAGTAAAAATTGGTTTTTCACGACTTGATTTGGTGCTAATTAAAAGTTGGATAATTTTCTGTGAAAATTTGTTTGATTTGAAACACATTTGTGTAGGGACACTTTTAAGTGAGCTAGACTTATTTGAGGCTTACTAGATACTTGAGACCTTGTTAGATTAAGTATCTTGACTAGGTGGGACGTTAGGTGTGCACTATAGATGAGAGGTGAGGAAACTCAAGGGAGTGTCTGTGCAGCCTATCATGTGTATCAAATAACTGTTCATTTAAATTTATATTTAAGTGCTTGCTAAATACTTTCAAATGATTTTTACTTGGGCTCTGACCCATACTTGCAAAAACATTTTTCCGAAACCTTTTAGGTGTCCATCTACAAGGATTCCAAGCAGGATGATCTGTTCTAGGGATGCGTAGCTGCAGCACTTGTGGATGATTGAAGGATTTGGAATTAGACACTTCAGTTACTTTATTCCTAGTGTAGGGTATCGTTCAGTATTTCATTCGAGCGTGTTGGCCCTCAGCTATTTCTTTATGGCAGTCAGACTACGTATTTGAATTTTATTTATATTAGACTTTTATTTGGAATTGGGAACCGATGGTTTATTCGGTATTATTTTATATACGTCGCTTATCAGATGATTATTCAGACTTATCATTTATTACGTGGATGGTTAGTTATTGTATTTATTTTCGCATATTGTTTTGTTTAATAAAAAGATAAAATTTGGCACCGACATTTTTGAATACTAGGTGGTTAGTAAATGTTTTAAAAAGTTTTTGACAGTGATGCTAAGAATGAACCAAGTGGGAATCCTGTTTTAATTTAATAAAGTCCTGAACAACCGGTATTTAATTAGGCGGGATGTCACACTCACATAACATGAAGTCATCTTTTCAATCCCACAGAATGATAGTTTTTACTGACATGCCCCTGAGGCAGGTCATCCATAAACTCGAGAAATTAAGCAAACTCGTGGATTAGTCAATTGACTTGGGCAAATATGATTTCATCTATCAATCGAGAAGTGAAATTATTGGTCAGGTTTAGGTTGATTTTGTCACAGAGTTCACTTGGGAATCAGCAAAAGATATGAAGATTGAAAATCATGTGGAAAACTCATCAAAAAATGGAGAGTTTCGAGAAAGAAAATTGTAGAATGCGAAAGATGACAATATGGTTGGAGTTACAGAACTAAATTTATTGTTGAAAAAAGGTCTCCTCGATAAGGGATCATTCTAATCTGAGGTGTCCATTTGTTATCTATTTTTTTATGCCTCATCCTGTGCAGCTGGCAGTGGAGAAGGACAAATCTTATCGACCCAAATGAGATAGACATTAAATATGCACTGAGGTTTAATTTCAAGGCCTACAATAATAAGACCGGGTACGAAGCATTGTTGGCAGAGCTAGCAATTATAAAAGAATTGAGTGTGTGCCAACTTCTTGCCCTGATTGACTCTATGCTGGGGGTTAATCAGGAATTGACGGTATACGAAGAGAAGGATGACAAGATGGCTAAATAATTATGGAGGGTGAAAAATTCTCTTATAATATTCCAGGGGTAAAAATGAAAAGAATATCGAGAATAGGAAATGGGAGGGTAGATGCCTTTTCTAGGCGATCTTCGACTACCAGAGTCAAGATATGGAGGACTGTACCTATAGAAGTCCTCCAGGAGCTTAGCATTACTTCAGAAAAAATGAAAATCAAGAATGCTTTAACATGAACATGTGATCATCTTGAATCAATTTGGTGCTTGAATACTTGAAAGATGGAAAGTTTCCTGAAAGTAAAGATGGATGATTAAAGGTGCGGTATCAGGCTACAAAGTTTGCTATCATAAGAGATGTCCTATACAAGAGGGGTTATCTGGTACTCCTCCTAAGATGTGCCCCCCTACTAAGTAGGCTACATACTTAAATATGTTCATGAAGGAAGTTATGAAAGGCATATCAGAGGATGAACGTTGGTAAAACAGATTGTAATAAAGGCTACAACTGGTTGAACTTGGCCAAAGATGTGGCTGAGTACATTCTAAAATGAAATAAATGTCAGCATCATGCATACATCTCTCACTAACCCCATCAACCATTATCTCCCATCTTGGCCCCGTGGCCTTTCTTTATATAGGGAATTGATTTGGTCATACCACTGACGAGAGTTAATGGAAATTATCATTTCTTTATTATCACGATCGATTATTTTTCAAAATGGGAAGAGAGAGAACCTGATCACTAACATCAAAGATAAATATTTTAAATTCATTTATAAGAACATCATCTGTAATCCGAATTTCCTAATACTCTGGTATCATACTATGGAACTCGATTCGATAATAAGTCACTAGAGGTCTACTACAGCAGGGTTGGCATAAAGAAATTCTTCTCGACACTAAACTGGGGTAACTAGAAAAACAACCCTAGATTTTATAAATAAGAGGATTATCGATTCTAACGAGAAGTGTACTAGAGATATGCATGATGTCCTATGGGCATATAGGACCACTGAAAGGACACCTACAGGAGAGACTTCCTTTATGATGGCTTATGGGTCAGAAGTTGTCACTCCAAATGAGATTGGGCTATTAAGTCACCGGGTTCTAACATATGATTGAGAGTTGAATTTAGAAGGAAGAAGATTGGACTCGGACCTTATAAAAGAAATAAGGGAAGATGCAATCATCAGGCAGTCGGCTTACTAGCAAAGATATGAAATTTCTTACTGCAAGAGGGTAAAGGATCATCCAGTAAAGGTCTATGATCCCATCCTAAATAAATTCATTCGAAAGGCCAACAAACTTCACTCGATTGTCATAGGCCTATAAGATCACTGAAGAGGTCGTCCTGGGAATGTACTAACTCAAAAATTTAGAGGGAGAGCCATTTGCCGATCTTTGGAATGCTTGGCATTTAAATAATTACTAAAAGTATAAACAAATTGTAATAGCCTGAAGAAAATATGTGTTATGAATGAGGGCATGTTATTGTAAGAAATTGGGGTTACTAATGAATGGAAATGAAGTGTTATCTTGTATTGTGCAATTTTACTTGCACCTTTTATACTCATAAAGTCCCTCTCTGGGTGGGTGAGAACCCTTGGAGTCTCGGCTCCTAGGCATATGACTCATCCAACCACTATGAGGTGGTAAAAGGGTCACCATGTCCCTAAGAAAGGGGTCATATTATCGATTAACAGAGACGACTCTGGCTAACCACAACCTAAGAGTGGGCATAAACGGATAAAAATGAGATAAGGCTTATAGTCAAAACTCTTTATCATGATAACTCTATGAGAAATGGAGAAAAATGATAGAGTAAAAAATCCACAAGTGTAGTCTTAACATGGAAAATAAAACAACACATAACAGTAACTAAATGATAAAAATATTGGCATGACATTCATCACATTCACCAAAAAACTAAAAAATCCCAACAGAGGGATAAGAATAATTTTTCGGTATAAAAATAAAAGAGGCATGAAAGACCACAAGCCGCCACCCAAAAAAATGAAAATCTTTCAAGGTAAGACATGACGGTGGTATTGTCAGCATTAGCGTCGTTAACATTTTTGGCGTTTTTGAGCAAGGTTTAATCCTCTTAAACATTGTTGGCATCTTGGTTATCGCCTAAGTGAGTCTCATCCTCAATTGTTTATGTCAATTCATCCACCACGACACCAGAACGAACCTCTTTATTGGCAGTTGGGCTGATAGCACCCTCACTTTGCACCTCCTCTAGAGCATTAATAGTCTCAGGGTCTCCAAGACCCGTTGCATTAAAGACATCATCCATATCGGGAAATCGGGTAGCATTTTGTCTAAAAAAAGACTTAGCACGCCTATCCAAATACTGAACGATATGGTTGCTAACATTCTTTGGACATTTTAAACTCCCCTACGATAGCTTTACAGATGGATTTTAAAAGAAGAAGAAAATTCAGCCCGGTCTTGTTTCTTCAAAACCTCATTGTGCTCATCTACTATAGCGGTTAGGCAACCCTTATAATTCTTTTTGAGGTTCTTCACCTCCTGATAATGAGCCTTCTTCTCCTCATCCATCTTCATCTGTAGGTTAGAAATCTTCTTCAAAGACTCCTCAATCGTTTAGAGCTTGGATTTATTTGTCTTAACCCATTCATCCATCTTCGTCTAGTCATTGAGAGGAAAGTTAGTATTGAACGTTAGCTAAGATAAATGTGCCTCGGTTAAAGCATCATCCCAGATTTGTAGACTCAGGGTAATGTCTAAGGACCTCTTGGGACCTTATTCTTCTTTGGTGGCTGGTTCTCTATAAATGGGTCGATAGTTTCCTTCCTTTTCTAAGATACCTAGGAATTTGGGCTAGTAATGGTGGATTTTTTGGATGCCACTATCGGCTTTGTAGTAACGTTTTCCTTTAATTCACATAAGAAAACTCCTGAGATGTTGGGAGCTACCATTTCCCATATATGATCCAGAGTGTTCAGAGGATGATCTACAGTGAAGAAAAGATCAACAACTATTAGTGTTGGCTCAAATATGATGATAAGAAAAGTTAGAAGTTATCAGCAGTTAAGAATCTTACAAACATAATCTATTAAGACTGAGCCATCCCCACAAGCTTAAGAACTTTTGGTTTCAACAACTCCTCAGACCATATAGACCTGTAACACCCCGACTAATTAAATACCGGGTAGCTACTCCTTTATTAAATTAATTCAAAATGTCAAGTTGGTTCAGTTAATAGCATCACTGTCGATAACATTTAATGATTACTAACCACCTAGTATTTAAAAAGTAAGATGTTAAATTTTAAATTAAATCAGATTAACATGTGATAAAAGAAATGTAAGATAACATCACCATACACCATAAAGTCGTAATGGAATAACCAACAATTAATAATAAGTCTGGAGGAAATACTCCTCCCCACAATCCCACAACTGAAATGAATAAAATAGTGTAACCTGAATAAATACAAACCAAAGTCTGAATAACTGAAATATAAAATGTCTCTAATAGAAATGGGCGACATGCCCTACAATGATGGAACTGAATATGGGATCAAGACTAGAAAAGAGGCGTCTACTATCAAAGCCCTGTAACTTCCACAATAGCTACAGCTCGTCACCTGAATGGAAATACTATGCATGGTGTCCTTGTGGCTGGGCACCTAAAAGGTTTTTACAAAAAAAATAGATTTGAAAGAAAACGGGTCAGAGCCCGAAAGTGGAGAGTATTTTAAAAACAGCAAGTGCTTTAATAACATTTAAAACAATAAATGCAAAATACATGTTAGGACGTGCTCTCACATGAAATACTCACCTCTCGTCTACATGTGCACTCCTAACGTTCCTGTACCCATTCATGTGTTTTCTCATAACTATCTAGTTCAAAAGAGTTTCTAACACTTCTACTCGGTTCACGTTTTAATTCCAACCTTAACAATTAAATAGAGAGTTCTACTTTAATTCTCGGATTCCCAATTATTAACAAAACCATTTATTGATATCAGTCCCCTTTTATCTTTTCATAATATTACAATTACTATACTTCACAATTTAACATAGAAATTTCCATTTCATTTAACCGTATATTATTCACATCATAAATATACAATACAAGCACCCAAAGGCTAAGCTGCGGTGCACACGTACTCTGCTATCCATCCCGGTACATCACATACATAAGGATCACGCATTCCGAATCTCTCAGGAATCGTTCAGATAACAACATCACAAATAACGGAGGCGAACACAGTCACATCACATGGGTCACGTACATACCTACGCTCCCACGATCAGCAAACTTATTAATAACCCAATAAGTCCTTCTCTGACCTATGTTCATCGAGGTAACCAATCTAAATCCGGGCAACACAAGGATAAGAAGGCCCTAAGCGAATGTAAACCTCCCGTGATAACAAGTATGGTAGGTATGTCATACACATAAAATTTATATGCTAAGCATTCACACATCTTAGATATCTCAATATTAATAAAGGTATACTCTACATCTTTATACCATTATTCCAAATTCATATGTTTTTTTAAGTCTCCCGATAATAGAAAAGTTAAACTTCCGACACTTCTCACGTCATAGTTTCTTATACGTAATACCTATCTCAAATAGACTATTAAGTCCTATTATTCTCACATATAGCATCTTTATTCCTAAGGTCTTTACTTCTGCCCCAAACCTCATTTCTTCAAATTATTCAAATTTACACTATTAACCCAACTATTATCTCACTTATCGAATTTCAATAATTTAGAATAATTCCTCAAATTGAATTCTAATTAAGGTCCAAATTTCATAATCATGCCTACTGGTCTTCCTTAAGTTTAAGGGTATTCATAAGGTCTCCAATAATATTTTCCAAGGGTTACCACCATTAAATTTTAAAATAGGGAAAACTTTACTCATTCTGGGAAGGTCGATCGATCGACCTTTACCTTCGATCGATCGATGGTGGTCGATCGATCGACTGATGAGCATCGATCGATCGAACACACCAGGTATGGCTACGGACTGTTTCGTTTTGCAGTTTTCAAATCATCCCAAAACATACTTTTAATGCATGAATCTCTAATATAACGTTATAGTATCATCATACAACCATCCTACAACATTAATAACGTTCTAAAACCAATAATTCATCAACCAAGGGCTATATATGGATCAATTTTCATCAAGAACCCTAGTTTTCTAACTCTTTCAAAAACATTCATAAACCTCTTCTTAAATACATTTTTAAATCATCAAGGGTCAAAATTTTGAATTCATAATTCGTCCAGATTGTTACTACATGCAGTCCCTAACATAATTCATAGTTTTAAACTTCCAATTCATGGGTCTATATCATCTTCCAAGATAAATTCGATAATTCCTAAACATGGAAAAGCATAGCTTTGAATCAATTGTAATTAAACCACTTGCCTTAATCTTTCTCTGAATTTGAGGTTGAAACTTGAAGGTTGGATTGTCTTCTCTCTCTCTCTGCAGAATTCTTCTCTTCCTCTCTCTCTCTACAAGTTCTTCTCAAGGTGTTAATGGAGGTGGGGTTGGTTTTTGCCAATCTTTATGGTTTCTAACTTCTCCCGTAGCCCACTACCTAAATTGGGGTTGGAACATGGCTTAGTGGTTTAATACTAAGTCAGATATTAACTCAAATTTTTGTGGGTTTTAATTACCCAATTTCCGAAATTACTAAAACGCCCCTGTAAGTTACCGGTATGGCCCAATAATGCCCCGGGACCCAAACTTAACCCCCGGCTAGTGTTTTCTGACTATTTAGACCCTTCCGAACGCGTTGGCGCACTCAAAATGACCATACGGATGATAAAAATAAAATTCACTTTTTAATTCAAATAATTATATTCCTGACGCGACTGTCACGCGCGTCCCAACAAAATTTCCCAAATTGCCGTATTTCAATCTCGCGACAATTTCAATAATTCCAATATTCATATATTGCCATATATACTCATTATAATCAAATACTAACTCACATCTCGTTAATATTTTATCCGGATTAATTTTCAATTACTACACATTTAATTCAATTAATCCCAAAAATAAATATCACAGAAAATACGGGGTATTACATACTTCCCCCCTAATAACAACATTAACCTTCCCCATGAGGATCATACTTATCCCTAAATCAACGTTGGCCGAGAGACAAACTCTATCCCATACTCAAGGAACCTTAATCTCCCAGTGTTTTAGCAAAAACATGGTTACCGAACTCCCACAATCCATAGGCAAAAAAGTACCAAGACTTCTAGTTATCATTTTAAGTCTGATCACATGCATAAGCTTTTGATCGAGTTTGTGGACTACAAAATGATAGTAACTTGGGTTGGATTTTATAATGAGAATATAGTAACAATCTAGGAAGACGAGTGGATTTATAAATTCATCTTGGGTAAGTATCTAAAGGATTTCGAACCCCGGGACCGTCCTCCAAGTATTGGGTGCGAACTGAGAAGGGCCCAAGCCAATAACAGATAGTATGCCTCTAATGGTCAGACGAAACATAAGATGAAATATAATTTGAACATTTCTCATGAATTGTAACCTCAATATTATTCCCCAAGTCATAATCCCTCTCGCCCTCAGCCTATACTCTCATTATGATAGAAGGATATATATACCATATAAATGTCATCACACACTAAGGTCATGTTCTTAGACATGATTTGTATAAGTTGAGGCAACACTTTTGTCAATATTTAAGGGCTCTTCGTCATCATCATAAAAAATTAAGGCTTTTCCTTAATCATCTCGGCCTAGGTTTGCGGGCTCAAACGCTACAGGGGGCATAATCTGATATCCAGTATCATCCTCTAAGATTTTATATACTTAGGGATAAGGATCCCTTAGATGACAAGTTAAAATGCTAGGGTGACCTCTATTACTGAACTCCATGAATCCTATAGTCTTAGCCAAATTGGGAGGAGTTATAGTGACACTCACAGTCTCATCAAATGAATTTGAACTCATAGTGTATATAGAAGGATTAGAACTCCTATCCATTGTATCACTACTAATGAAAATAACACTTGTGGAATTTTGAACCTCGTGTGAAAAGTAACAATAGGTAGAATCGGTAAGACACAAGATAGGGGCAAAGACAACTAAAGGTGTCGTAGTACGAATCGTCAGAGGGACACTCTTTTGAGGATACTCTTTTGACCAAATAGAGTCTCAACCTCCTCACACTCTCGAAAAACTCGAGAGAATAGGCAATGAGGCTCTTGTAAAATCTCGTACATGTTGTGGGACATCCACAAACAGTTCACTTGAATAAATTCTAATCTTGGAAGATTAAACTGGGAAAGTGGTAAGTTTGACTCAAGAACACCCATGAACTAAAACCCGAAATTCGACAGTCACCACCATGAAAGTCAATGAAAAAACCCAAACACCAGAAAACTGATTGTTCTTACCAAAGATTAATGAAAAATAAATAGCAATCTAAATATTACCCAAATTTTGCCAAATTCCGTCATAAAAGGAGTTGCAAAAGTAAAAAAACATAATATTAAAATAAAGAAAGATGGAATACAAAAAGGGAAATTCCAAAGAAATATACCCGGTTGAGTTAACAATCAAAAAGTGTAAAAGACGCCGGAAAGACAAATAAAAGATGTAGGAAAGACAGAGTTCTAAATAGAGAAAGAGAATAATTAGATCTAATTTGAAGGTTTGCTGAAAATGGCAAAGTGGAGGGAAGTTTTTCCAAAAATGAGATTTTTTAAACGGCTAAATGGTAATGATGGGTTATATGTTTCTAGGCATGGGGAACCACAAAGGCATGTGATATGGGCAACTCACGTCTGGAATATCATACCAAATCCTCGAGAATCACACCACCTCTGACATAACCTAGGGATAGATGAAAGGTGGCAAGTGTCTTATAATGGAAGGGATGAGAGAGGATAAGGGTTGATATAGCCATTACGTCTAATGAGATGACCGTTGTGCCCTAAAGATCCAATTGGCAGCTCATGGATAGCTTAGTCTTTAGGGTCTTGGCCATACTCCGGGAAATAGATAAGATGAGATGTATATAAATATCATTTAGGGACCAATGGGGACTAATTTTTTAAACCTCATCCTCCTTCTGATGCAGAAGTCTAATCTCTAGGGGTAATTGATATACGTATATATAATCTCATCAAAATGATATCGAAATCTCATCGTGTAAATGACTAATCATTCTATTTGTACTAACAGGAAGGTATTAGCCTCAGACGATAGACATTATACAAGACGTTAGACTCAAGAGCTAGGGGAAGGTGTTTAGGGCATAAATGACCATTGTATCCCACCTCATGAGCAAGCATCATATCATACACCAAAAAGACTCTTGGCTTAGTTGAGATACCCAATGTCATCTCGAATGACACTTCCCTCTTCTATAAGCGCTCAACAGAACATGAAAAGCATGGCCCTATTAACCTTGTCATTCTTACACAAAGACGTTATCAAGGACCAATCACCTAGGTGAAAGAATCTCTAACATAATTACCTCACTTTGAGAATGAACGATTGGGACTCTCTCATAAGCTCTCATATTAAACAAGCATGTGCTGCATGCTAGGGAGGAACTATGACCCCCCCCCCCCCCCCCCCAGCCTATATATATCCTCTTTGTCTTATTTAGGGGGGGATCTGAGATACATACACTGTTATTCTGTCAATATACTTGTAAATGAAGAAATCATATTATACTCATTAATGGCATTTTATGCCCAATCTAGTGAAACACAACTACACTTTGCACCGTGGATGTAGGCCAAGGGTTTAACCATATATATCTATGTGTTAATATATCTATCTTTTATCTATTCTTCTTAATTATATGTTAATTGACTAACTATTATACACTTGTGTGTTACTCTCATCATGATGATTAGTCGTGCATGATTTAGACATCATCAGGGGTAACTATCCCCGAGTTATCATTTTGTGGTTGAATATATGCACCACAAGCATCTTTTTAGGAATAATAGACCTCGTATTGAAGCTCTATCTACTCAGCCAATTTTTAGTGTAGCCTCAAGTGGAGCTACATTACCTGTTACGTTTTCACGGTAAATAACTTAGTATGTTCAGTTCTCAAAATAGTCTTCACAACATTTATCTACTTGAGTTATTATTTAACACATTATGCTCTTCTATCTTTTGTTATCAGGTTTGCACAAGTGGTCCTTCTCCTCCTGCCACTCAACCTATTGAGTCTTAGGAAACTACTTTGATTAACTCGAGCACTTCTTCCTCTGTGGGGTCTCATGTGAATATACTTACCTATTTTCTCATTCCTTTTTAAACTTGGGAATTATTTTTCATATCTAATTTTTAATTGTCAAATTGAGGTTGCACTCATCTCGAGCTCTCCTGACTCTGTGGGAGTTCAGGTACTTGGTGTTATTTTCTTATACCTTTACTCATTATTGATGAATTTTTGGCCTTATGTGATTAACCTATTTCTTTACTTTTAGGTTACACATATGCCATATTTGAGTGCTCCTATATCGGTGGAGCATTGTGTAATTATTGTCATACCTTTGTGTTTGTTTGCTCATATTGTGCAAATACTCGAGAAGTTACTCATCTTATTTTTATATTTTCAGGTGAGTAGTATGAACTCTCCCACACTAATGGAGCCTCATGTATTAAACCGGCATACCCTTTCTTTATTTGCTTATTTTTTGAAAATACTTTCTCATTTTCTCAATCATGTTTCCTTAGTTTCAGGTGAACACTATGAGCACTCCCATGTCTATGGAGCCTTGGGTACCAAACTATAATACCCCCAAATTTATAGTAAATTAAATATACTAGTTATGTGAATGATTGTGTGTATTTATTTATCGTGACTGGTGATGTAACTAAAAATTATGTTTTTATTCAAAATTTAATTGAATATAACATATAGTAATGAAATAATAGTTATTTAATGAATAAAAATAATTGCATGGATGGAATAATTAGAGTGACTTTAGGGACGTGTAGAGTGTCCGATTACACCTTAAAAGATTGGGTTCTAAGTCCCAGAGGTTATTATACGGTTTGGGAAAGACTTTAGACTATATGGGGATGATTTTGGGCTTATGGAACCCAATCCTAATTTCGTGTCTAACAAGATAAAAAGGGGATTATAGTTAGGTCAGTTCATCCCTAACACTTTAGAGATAAAACATTAAATCTAAAGAGAGGCTAGAGAGAGAGAAATACTTCGAGCAGAAGAAATTAAGGTCCGTTTGGTTGTTAGTGGGCAAAAGCGTGGGCATGGCAAAATTTGCCTAGGTAAATTTTACCTAGGCAAATTCAAATGACACTATCAAACAACATTAGGCGAAATTAAAGTCAATCCAATTAATTTATTTAAAAACAATTTTATATTATATTCAAAAATGTTAAAAATACTTTTTGCAATATTTTTATATTACTGTTTTTATATTATATTCAAAAATGTTAAAAAATTTGTAAAACATTCTCTTGACAATTTTTTATAATATCAAAAACAGTTTTTAAAATATTACAAAACAAATTTTAAACATTCACAACAGTTTTTTTAAACTCTTTAAAACAGTTTTAAAAAATATTTTTTAAAACTTTAAAACAGTTTTTATAATATATCCAAAACAGTTTTTAAAAATGTTAAAAACTGTTTTACAATATTTTTATATTACGATTTTTCAAAAAATTTGTAAAACATTCTCTTAACAATTTTTTATAATATTAAAAGCAGTTTTCAAAACATTACAAAACAGTTTTTAAACATTCACAACAGTTTTTTTAAACTCTTTAAAACAGTTTTAAAAAATGTTTTTTAAAACTTTAAAACAGTTTTTATAATATATCCAAAACAGTTTTTAAAAATGTTAAAAACTGTTTTACAATATTTTTATATTACGGTTTTTCAAAAAATTTGTAAAACATTCTCTTAACAATTTTTTATAATATTAAAAGCAGTTTTCAAAACATTACAAAACAGTTTTTAAATATTTATAACAGTTTTTTTAAATATTTAAAACAGTCTTTAAAATTATTTTTTAAAACTTTAAAACTGTTTTTATAACATATTCACAACAGTTTTTAAAAATGTTAAAAACAGTTTTTACAATATTTTGTTAATACGATTTTTTAAAAACAGTTTTTTTTTACAATATTTTGTTAATACAGTTTTTTAAAAAAATTGTAAACATTTTCTTAACATTTTTTTATAATATTAAAAACAGTTTTTGAAACATTACAAAACAATTTTTAAATATTCATAACAGTTTTTAATTATTTAAAACAGTTTTTAAATTATTTTTTAAAATATTAAAATCGTTTAAGAAGTTGGCAAATTTGTGGGCAAATATTTCCCACTCAAATAGGTAAGCAAAATTTGCCCACAGATTGTGCATAGGAGGTGTTGTACATTGGCAAATAATGCCTAGGCAAATTATGCAACCAAGCAGCCAAAATGTGGACAAATTTTCATATTTGCCAACTTTTTGATATTTGCCTAGGCAAATTATGCCAACCAAACGGACCCTTAAAGGCAAGTGGGCTTGGAGAAAGGATAAATTATGGCATTTTCAATTGGGATTTGAACCCACATAAATATAAAGGAAAGTTTAGTTAATATAACTATATAATTTGATTTGAGTTATGATACAATTTTGTATTGGATTCTAAACTAAATTTGCTCAAACTAACATTTGAAATAATTTACCAATAATAGTCATATTGTAGAAATTATATGAAATTGAAATAATCTTTCATGAAATTGGATTATTATTTAACTTAATTGGTGATTATATTACTCTATTATGTGGTATTAACAAAAGCTTCTTGATTATTAGAAGAATTGATAGAGAATTGTAACTCAATTGATTAGGGATGAAATAATTAGGATGCGAATTCAATTGTATAATTTCCTTTTAAATGTATGTTTCAATTGATGAAAACCATGTGTATATAATGGAATAGGTGTAGCAACGTGTATGTGTAAGTTTAGTACGATGATTGGGTGATTTGGGAGCTTAATGGGCTGTTAATGGAGGTTTAGATTGTTCATACATTTTCTATAGCAAATTTGTCATTTTGATTCCATTTTGGTATGGTATACCTCGAAATACGACTTTCTTGCGAAACTAAGGTCCCATTTAAACTGAATTAAAAATGTGTGGGCAATTGTTTTATAATTTTTGAAGTTTTCTTGAATATCCTATAAAAAAAATTCTCAACAGAATTCAATAGTGAAAATTTCTTGAGAAAATATGTCATTTCGAGGCTATTTTAGGTGCAGTGAATAAAAAAATTGCCATTTTAGAAAAATAAGGTCCTAGTTAAATTGAAATAAGAAGGTGTGGGCATTGGTTTCATAATTTTGGCGCCTCAACGTATATATTATAAATATTTTCTTAACAACACCCAAGGCTGAAATTTTAACAAATTTGTAGGAGATCGATCGACTACCTTGTTATTCTTTAGATTGATTTTGGATTTGGTTGGATGGGGTTGCAAACCTAGTTTTGGATGAACCTTTTTGTTGGTAATTTAACTATATAGTTGAAATTCCTAATTGAATAAATATCTTAAGTAATATATTTTGTTTAAGTTAAGACTTTTATTTTAAGACATGAAACGTTATACGTGAAGAACAAATTAATTTATGTGTAGGTTAATGAATATGTGTACTCAAAAATTAGTTACTAGCTAGTATATACAAGTAAATCATGTGATGATGAATATTATATTATTATGGTTAATAGAGATGTATTGTACCCTAGGTCAAGCGATGGAGCCTCTTCGATATCCCCAGGTTGTACGACGGTGATCGCTTTGGTACATTCATAGATAGTGATGTATAGTACCTTGGGTTGGTCAACGGTATCGATTTAGTATCCCAATAGATCTACAGGTTTAACCCAGGTCGTGCGACGGTGATTACTTCAGTACTTCATTAGTTAAATTAATAATTTATTGTGGTTGCATATATATATATATATATATATATATATATATATACATACATATATAGTATTGGTGGTGTAATACCCCGCCCTAGAAATAAATATTTTAATTATAATTTGAATAGTTTATTCAGAAAAAATTATTGGTGGAAGATATGCACAAGGAATTAGGCCAAATTATACAAAAGGTGACACGCCGCACTTAGGAATTAAAAAGGAAAATTTACGTTGCATGGTTCGCATGGATGAATACCCGTGCTAAATTAGTTGGTACGAATACATTGGTGAAGTACGAGACAAATTAGTCGAGGAACGAACGTGACACGGACTTGGTAAATACAATGCCTACTTTTGATAATACGTGACACATAAGATTGGAAACTTGCGTGATTTTTATAGGATTCCTCATGGACGATAAAAATAATTTGACCGAATATTTAGGGTACTAAAAATATATATATTAATACCATGGGGTCAAAGTTGCAAAATAAGAGGTTTTTTCCCACTGGGCGGTCGACTGTGCAGAGAAGGTCACGGACAGGGTTGTCTTCTTTAATAAGTTATCTAAATGATAACCATTGGTTGTAGTGTGCTGTCGATTTTTTGAGGATCCAATACCTGATATGGGAAGTCTTTGGGGTTATAAGATTTCCTCATTTAGTAACAACCCATTGGTTTAGGTTAAAAGAAAAAATCGTGTAAGTTGGAGAACACAAAAAATAAACCCATTAGATTTCTAACTTCTTTTCTCCCAAGCTTGGCGCTTTCATGGGAGGAGAGATTATGTCTCAGATTACTCTCATCCATTCCTTCCACACCCAAGCCCATTCACCACCACTAGAGACCACAACCAATCTCCCAAACCCTTGTAAAAATCATAGGACTACTTGTTAGAGGAAGAAGATGATGTTTTTTATGGGTATGTTTTGATGGGCGGTGTTCTTGAGGAAGTAGAAGCAATTTCGTGAAGCTTTGTGTGGAGAATTCTTGGAGTGACAATGGAGATAAATTTTACAGGCCTTTTAGAGACCCCCTAGAGGCCACATTTGGAGGTGGGGGTCTTCCATCTTCTACACCATTTCCACCATTGTTATAGCTCATTGAGGTGGGGAAAACTAACTTTGATATAAGTTTGGAATTTAGTATAAAATGAAAATGTTTATGTACATATATTAGGCTACATATATGTAGGATAATTATTAGACTTGCACCCATTTGTTGTTTAACAACAATCTTTGCATTAGTATGAAAATGGGTTTCAAAGGATAATTTTGAAGGGGTTTTGAAATATTTAAATTTCCAGAATATAGGTCTTGAACACTTTTATGGATTAAACTGCGTGGGAATTGTGTTTAAAAGCTAAATAAAGTGATTTTATACAAATAAATACATTTGGCTTATTAAAGACATTTTGTGAAATTAAAGTGTGACGTTTTATGTAAATGATGAAGTTAAACAATGAGAAGAAGAAACCCTCACTTTAATAGGTATTTTAAAGTGTATGAAACTTGTGTAGAAAGAGAAGTGGATTTAAATGTGTAATTGTATGAAAGGTGGAGTTTTACAAGAATGGTGAAATAAAAAATTAGGAAAGGAAATTAAAGGGTTTCAAATGTGTGAATTGTAGTAAGATGGGTGTTAAGATGTGAAATTCTATAAATAAAGTTTTTGTTTCAAATGTCTAGAAAGTGGAACTTTAATATGTAAAAAGGTGTTATTTTATATACTAAAGGCATTGATGTAGCAAATAAGAATGTTGAGTAAATTGTGGTATTGAACAAGTGTTAAAATTGTTACAAGTGTTTAAATGTTAAGTTGGAAACTTAATAATCATTTTGGGAAAAACAACACTTGCTAAAGGGTTAAATTACAAATTTGGCACAAAAAATGTAAATTGATAATTCACTCAAAGTGGGACATTTTTATGGAATAAAAATGAAATTAATGTTTTTACACTAGTGTGGGTGAGATGAATTAAGTCCTAAGGCATGAATGATTTTGGTGTAAATTGACGTGTGTGAATAAAGGACTTAAAAGAGAAACAAATAAATTTTCCAAGTGTTAATGGAAAAACTGATGATTAAGTTTGGGTTTTGGTTTAGGTCGGGTAAAAGTAAAGAAATGGAATAATGTGGATGTGTGTAAAATGTTAAGAACATTAATAAGTACTCGGATACAATCGTAAAATAAGCAAGAGGGGTCCGTATCCCTTGGGTGAAAAGCCCTAAATCACTGGTCAGAGCATACGGTGCACATAGCCATCGGTGTGGAGCACGTGTAAATATGCGGTATAGGAAGATTCTGAGAAAAGATAAAGAAAATATGGAACATATCAAGAAATGGGTTGTGTTGAAAAATGGGTTAATACAACCTAACTTGAATGAATGTGATAAATATTTCGATAAAAAATGGACAAGTATATGCGTAAATCTATTAATGTCCATAAAGGAATGGAAAAAGAGTTAAAGAAAGTAAATAAATGGGTGGTTAAAAAACCTAAATGGTTAAACCCATATTTAACACAAGAATGTGTTGTAAAAAGGATTTTTAAGGATTAAATAAGTATTTTCTAACACGGTGAGTGCATGTGTTGGAATGGTGATTTTCTTGAAAATACTAAAGCGTAGTGAAAGGAATGAAAGGGGTTAAATTTCGATAAAGGAATGGGTTAGAATAAATCAATTTAAATGTTTCAAGTGTTGAACCAAGTGTGTTAGATTATGTGAAAATGATAAAGTATTAATAAATTAAGTTTTTTCTAGATTAAGATAAATTAATCTGGATAAGTAAGATTTTTGAAAGTGAAACGGTCAATATATTGGTATATATATTTACCAAAGATATACGCATGCTAAACAAGTGAAACGTTATTTAAAATAAAAGTATATTATAAATATTATATAGGTTGTTCCATTACACTTCACAGCTAACGCTCGGATCGGACCGGGTTGACTCAGAGGTAATCCATAAATTCGGTTCGGGCGTTACAAATGGTATCAGAGCTCTAGGTTCAAAGTTCCTTTCGGGAGTGACATGGTGAGGTTAGTAGTGGATCTTTCGAAGTCGGTGTTGGTTTGGGCCGATCATGCTAGTTTGGATTGATAGTTTAGCTCGTGTCCTCGGCGGTAAGGTCAAAGAGGTTAGAATGATAAGTAAGTTAGTGCCAAGTGGCATACGATCAAGTTATTTGTTATAAATCGCTTCGGTAATTCTGATTATATATGTAATAATTTATGGGTGTCCATATAAGCCAATAAGTGGTGACACGGTGGTTCTTAGTGTGAGGTGATGTGTCCCAGCCCTTGATGACATAGTGTTTTTTAAGATGTTAATAGAGTGAGATGATGCCCATGGGCAAGGTAGCAAATTATGTATATAGTCAATTGTAGAGATTGATAGTTAGAATTCCACAACTAAGTGATGATGAACTGTGATTTCAAAATGCATGTAGCCTTAGGTTCGGCACTTATGAGTGGCCAGTGTTATGAGATGAGTTGGAAAATTTTATCCTTAGGGTAACACCGTGATTGATGGTTAATTTCGTGAACGTGTAAATTTATGTGGGTCAACATTTCCAGCCTTAGTTAACGGGATGTTATCCTTTTGGGTGGGATACTTAGCAGTCATTAGCCGATGAATATATCTTATGAGTTATGATTAGAGTTGTTGGCCATTGATGGCAAAGAGTCACATGAGTGACAATGAGGAGTTGTAGTAACAAGGTAGTGAACCTTAGGTTACCCTTTGGGGTAGGGATTGAAGGAACAATGCAACATTTGATGAATATGGTCTTTAGTGACACCGGTAGTATACACCTGGGGATGTACGGATTATACATCGTGTCATGTGTCCCACCAAAAGGCCTTAGTCGTAATAGTAACGTCATGTAGTATTTTTGCGACTTAGCTGGAAACCTTGTGAATTACCTGATTGAAATTAAATGACTAGGTAATGTGCTTATAAGTGTTAGTCTCATAGTGAGAACGTATTAGGTCCCTTGGTTGTGGGATTGGATTTAGTATGTCTCGATTTATGTACCTTGACTATGATATTGGTTTAGACAGTCTTGAGTATTGAAGTAACCTAGGAGTGAAACTAGACAATCATGGTGACTTGGTAGTAAGTAAATGAGTTGTGGTAATTTAGAATGGGACCCCTTGCGGTGTCATTAGGAGAGCCTCCTCTTATGCAATACCCACGTCATGTGTCCTACCAAAACTCTCGTGGTATTAATTATACCTTAGTGATTATAGTGTGGCATTGAGAAATAGGATCCCTTGTGGAATTCGTGGGCATTGGCCTTGGTGTTTATAGGCAATATCCGACGTCTTGTATCCCACCAAAATATAATTGAGTTAGTTGGTAGATTAGTAGGTAGTATGATGTCTACATAGCGACACTCATTGAGAATTAGATGATGTGGTCTAGTAAGATTGACTTTGGGTTAGTAACGTAGATATTCATGTGAAATCGTATTGAAATTCATTGGAGATGTATACTAAGGTTTATCTAATGAGATGTTAATGCGAGTGGTAGACATTTCCTAGTAGTAATGAATTTAAGGTTGTGTACTGTGTATTACAATGACAATAGTGTCTCTCCTCATAACCCTGGGAAATCATTGTTACATCGAGGTTTATGTGGTTACATACATTCGTATTAGTATACCCCAGGTTTCGTAGCATAGGTCATGATATGACTTATAATTTCTCGTAATAGACGTGTAAGTTGTTAGAGAGATAACGGAGTTCGGTGTCATCACCCATAAAGCATTTGGGAATCATTATCGTATGGAGTTTGCATAATTATGGTAAATCATTGATGGTTCTAGTAGGTTTGGGTCACGTTGGTTTATAGAAGTACTTGGAGTTAGTACCAGGGTCTTTATTTGTAAGCATGTGCCATGATATGACCTTCGAGGATAATGTCAAAAATAAATTGATCAATGCTAGGTTGTGCACCTAGGAGACTTAGAGCACTATGATGTTCGTCATGGTTTTAAAGATAGCACTCGGATGAAGTGTTAGACTTGGTTATAGCACCTATGTGTTCTACTTGTATGGTTGACAGTGACGCTGTTGAGGGAAATTAGTAGGCACGGGTGATGCTCAGAAGTTGATATGCCATTAGGATGGTTATGGATAGGATCGCTTGGGATGTTGCTAAGATTCGTGGCTATGGTTTGTGAGTTGAATGGTTGATAATATATGATCATTGTGTTGCACTTGATGAGAATGTTCTCAGAAACTAAGGTTGGTTACCACGTGTCATGATAGGTCAATGGCTAATGATAAGCGTTGAAAGAATGTAGTTTCATTTGGCTCTGGTGGTTGTACTTACAATGATGGAAATATGGCATTAGTCCTAAGGAGGGAAGCCTAATATTTCAGTTTCCCAAAGAAATTAGTCTCGTACTTCATTTATCCTACAAGGGTGGATGATTTATAATTAGAATTCATTAAGGTTTATAGGCAAATCCATGGTACTTGGCAAGGATAAGGTGTTAACGAGTGTCGGTAAGAGTTATAGACCTCAAGTGTACGTTGTGGATTTGCACTTCGTGTTGCTCGATTCACTATCAGAATTTGATTGTTTTCTTTTGGCGTGGAAGTTGTCTAATTCGTTGCCTTCCTTGGGTCTTTTTGTTCCCAGTAATGGGACGTTATTGATCAGTTGTGATTAGGGCATAGCATTACATAAACTCATTAGTGAGACAGGATAGGCCAGTTGTGGCTGACGCTTCATGGTATATGAGTTCGATCTTCCTCGAAAGCACCTTCATTTCACACTAGTCGTGTGTATGCGTGGTCTCGCATTGTTGCATACAGTTTGCATATGTTACTCAACTGCTTTAAGTTAATGTGTTTTGTTAGTTGACCAGTTTTCCTAGTTATGACTTGGTCATGCATCCCCGAGGTTGTGACTTGAGAAGGCTGTGAGTATCACGACATAGTATAATATTAGGTTCTAGTTTTGCACTTTGTTAAGAGTTGTGCGGTTTGAGGTTGTGATTCCCTGTATGTGTTGTGTTGAGATTCCTAGGATGACTTTAGGTCAACGTAAGGATCTCGTAGGAGATATCAATCGGGTATACCTATGCGATAATGTGACGGTCTTATAAATCATTTATGTGCGTAATTAGAAATGTTGAGATTGTATCAGCCTAAGCTAAGCATGATCCAAATTTATCGAGGAAATGTAAGTTGTGAATTTTAACATAGAATGATCCGTGATGATGAGTTCATTGGTGATGGTACCATATTTCGAGAATATTAAACATCCCAAGGCTTTTCTTAGATAGACATGTTAGGCATGCTTGAGAATTAGCAATAAGGCAATAGGGTTCATTGTGATTGAATTGGCAATGGCAATTGATGAAATTGAAGTCTTTGGGTTTTAAACCATGGGGTTAAGGATACCCTAAGACTAGAAACGGGTTATAGGTAACAAAATCCTAAAGTTGAGGACTAAGAATTTCGAAGACGAAATTCCATAAGAAGGGAGGTTTATAATACCCCGCCCTAGAAATAAATATTTTAATTATAATTTGAATAGTTTATCCGGAGAAAGTTATTGGAGGAACAGATGCATAAGTAATTAGGACAAATTATACAAAAGGTGACACGTCGTACATAGGGATTAAAAGGGAAAATTTATGTTGCATGGTCTGCATGGATAAATACATGTGTTAAAATAATTGGTATGAATACATTGGTGAAGTATGACACGAATTAGCCGAGGAATGGATGTGACACGGACTTGATAAATAAAATGCCTACTGTTTACGGTATGCGACACATAAGATTGGAAACTAGGCCGCGCACATGTCACAAATGAAGAACGCTATATAGGAAATGAAAAACTGTAATCTCAATGAAAGGATACCGCACACTAAAAGAGGTGAAATGCATTTTCACAGATTATCAAAACTATTTAAACTTTTGAATTACATCAACCTAAGATCACATAGGACTTGTATAGGGTTGTAATGTAGGCTAGGCTAGGGTACGAAATGAAAGGAATGTATGTATGGATTCAAAGTGTTCGGAATGAAAACTCGGGATAATGGGAAAAATGCGGGCAATAGCAAAATTGGAAAACAAGTTCCAAAACGGCATTGGATATATCATCGGGGAGAGTAATCAAAGCTTATTGAACTATATACACACCAATTACAACTCTCTCTTTCTTTTTTTTTCTTCTTTTTCTCATGTTTTCTTTTGCTTTTTGCTTTCTCTTTTTCTTCACTTTTTTCACATCTCTTTTCTTTTCTTTACTTTTCAAACTCTCATATGCCTAAAATTGCAACCGACATCATAACAACATCATTCAATCCCAAGTAACATTCCAAACAAAGGTATGGAAAGTGTATGTATGGGCTAAAACTACAATTTGGAGTTGGTTATGGAATTTTGGGTAATGAAATGAAAGGCTAATATTTAGGCTCAAAGGGGTTGACTAGAGAAAATATAAAAGGTGAGGTCAAGGCTAATATGGGCGATATAACAAAGATTGCCTATGATCATTTCAGAAAGTTTACACAATTCTTGAGTCAAAACAAACTTTGAAAATCATGCTCAAGTAACACATTTTAAGTATGAACTCAATTAATGAACGGTCAAATGAAAGAAAAGTGAGATTACCAACGAATTCAACATTTTCAATGAGAAAAGAATAGTGTATAACACTCAGAAATGATGAAAGGTACAAAGCTTACTCGGTGTAAGTATATACAACGCAATAAAATATTCCCGAGTTATAAAAATCTTAAACCAAATCAATATGACAAGGAAAGTGCATATGCTCATGGGATAAAGTTTAATTCATGAAGTTATTCACAATATCAATGATTTGAGAACTAAAGTCTAATAACTTCTAAAATTGAGAACATGCATCATTGAGTTGTCAATCGGATCGGGAAATTATTAAAATTTATCATCGGAAACAAGGGAAAATGCCCAACAAAGGAGAAAAAAGAAAGAAAATATTTTTGAAAATTTTCAAATTTTTCACAAAAAGGCATACTTAGTAACTAAATGTGAGCAAATCCATGGACAAAACAAAGAAATGGATAAAATATCCTACACCCCCTAACTTAAATGTTGCATTGTCCTCAATGCGCATTAAGAACACAACACAAAGAGAGGAAAAGAACGATATTACCCAAATTTGGAGCAATCTCCATAAGCGCGAGTCCAAAGGAATCTACAAAACAAGTTAGTACCGAGCATAGCAAAAACAAATAATAAAAAGTTAACTAATTACACTAGACTAAATAAAAAGGAAAAAAAATAGGAAAGAAAGAAAATTAAATAGCTAACTATTTACAACCTACTATTTAGGCTTCACACTAACTATACACTATAAGTCTAAATAGTTGAGGGTCCACCCAAAAAGGGATTTGACTTTGAAAGATCAACGGTGGACCCTCCAAAGCGAACATGCCTCCAGAAAAATAAGAATTTCGTTTGAACAACGGAAGGCATGTGTGTGGTGAAAAAAGTGAACCATCGTCAATTTGAAATTTTGGGCAGACGATGGGGGATTTGGATACTACGGGGTAAAAGACTACATTAGTCTCAGAAAAATAAAAATCACATCCCCAAGATTCTTCAATTGGAAGGGGAGGTGGGGCAAGTGAAAGTGAAAATCCCATGAGATGAAGCATCTCAAAATAACATTCTCGTTTAAGAATCGGGTCAAAGTCCTCAAGACTTTCAACCGATTCTTGCGATAAATTTAATTGTTCGGGAATAGTAGGGAGTATAGGAAAGGAAGGACCAACAACCTCAATACAATCGAAAGAATTAATAAAAGGTTGAAAATCGAAGGTGCTAAATCTTGGTTCACTCTCAATGATTTCTTCAACAAAAAGGGGTGGAGGTGAAACGCAAGTTTCAACCTCGCCTCGATTTTGTAAAGAAATAATCTCATCGAGATTGGTATCATTTTCTAGAAACCAAGCTTGAGAACTTTCGGATTTGTCATTCATTTCCTTAATCATTAACTCATAATCAAATGAACAAGAAGACATTTCATCTTCTCGTGAGGGTTGCTCATAGCTAACGGATTCCCCGCATTCCAAATTACCCTCACAAGGCGATGAGGGATCACTTAGATACTCTTGAATTTCACGCTCAATGCGCTCATCTTCAAGAATTTGTAGGCATTACCTCATTGTTTTGGGAGTATAACATGGAAAACAATTCTCATAACAATTAAGGTTATCTAAAGCGTAATAGCGAGACATTTCAAAATAAGCTATTCAATAAAGCGACAAGCACCAAAATTTCAATTTCTCGAAACAATCTAGCACAAGTCAAAAAGAAAGGGGAAAATAAAGAATACAAATATGAATGAGAGAAATACTACGAAATAATAAAACAATTACAATCTAAAATAAACTCCCCGGCAACGGTGCCATTTTGATCGAGCGGAAAAAGTGTGTTCGTGTGAGGACACAATCGTTGTGTGTTTCGCCGCCGCGATGCAAAAATCTAAACTACTACTACACTTGACAAGCAAGCACAGCGGTAAGTCGGGTATCATAAGAAATCCATAGGGAGTGATTGAATTTTAGATGTTAATTGTTTAATTACTTCAGGAATAAAAGGGTAAAAGGTGATAGGTTGAAAATAAAGAAAAGGGAAAAATTAAGAAGTTAAGTCTAAACTAGAATTAATTAAACGAGAGTCGGGATCGCGTCCCTACCATGGGCTAAACAACTAATAATTAGAATTTCGTTTCGAAAAAATTTAATCGAGCATTTTCAATTAAGCATAAACATCACGCAATAAGGAATTTAACCCAAAGTTGCGAGATTAAACATTTAATCAAAAATGGTCACACGCGGATTAAATTCGGATTATCGCTATAAACACTAACGTTGCGTGACAAAGAAAGTTAAAAGCATAATAATCCGACTTTAATACGCGAGGTTTCAATTAAATGCAATTTTACACAAAACCTAACTTTCGGAGCTCAACGCCCATTAATGGAGGAAACGCAATCCCATCCCGTTATCTATGGACAATACATGAATTAAACTACTTTAAACAACAACTGAACTAATTAAAGCAATAAATAACAACAATAAACTAATTTGAAAGCAAGGAAACTAGTTATCAAAGCAAGAAATCAAGAAATACAACTATATTAATGGTAGGGGTAATGAAAAATCCAACTTACGACACCCAAAAGTTGTCACACCAAATGAGGAAGAAGAAGAGCTCTCAAAACCCTAACCCTAAACTCAACTAAAATGAATTATATCCTCTCCCAAATGAGATAAATGAGTTATATACAAAATATCCCATGGCAAACTTGTAATTAAAGGGAAGAAAAATAAAAATCTGCAATCGATTTAGAATTGGACCGAATCGATTCGAAAGCAGGGGAAATTTTCTGGTGCATTCCAAATCGATTCGATTTTTGGCCGAATCGATTCGCACCCTACAGGTCTGAATTCTGCAGCTTTGTCCTGTTTTACGGAAAATGCCGCCATTTCTTTGTTATAGCTCGGAATTACGCACGGTCAGAGGCTACGCGAAGATAACTCAGAGGGATACAACATCCAAGAAGACATTAGGCTAAAAAACAAAAATATGAAATGCCTAAAATGCCCTTGAGTGTACTTTTCAAGTCAAAACCATCCTAAAAATGCCATAACTCCCTCATTATACATCGGAATCATGCACCGTCGGTGGTCACCCGAAGAGAAATCAAAGGGCTTCAACTTTCGTGAAGAGCTCAGGATTCAAACCTGAATGCTAAATTACTAAAATTCCCCCGAAGCTGCAAAAGACGGCGAAACTTTTCCGAAAAGCATCTGTACTTCATACTAAGCATCCAAATACCTACAAAAGCTCAATTAACCCCTGAAAAACATGTTAACATAGAAATCCGAGGTTGTCTGGTTAACGAGCATAAATATTGGGATTATGATACTCAAGGGGGCTAATAAGACGTAGGTTAACAAGTGAAATACGCAATATTTGCGTCGTATCATAAACTTAAAAACAAGACGTTAAAGGGTGAAAACCCAAACCAACCCCCAAACGGCCCCGTAAGAAGCACTAACACCTCGCACGGGACCAATGTAACTCGTAGGAAATGACCGTGTATTCACAGGTCTCCCAGTTTATGAATAATCTAGATATATAAAAATATCTAGATTAAACTTAAAAACAAGCCGGTAAAGGGCGAAAACCCAATTCAGCCCCCAAACTACCCCGTAAGAGGCATGAACACCTCCCACGGGACCAATGTAACTCGTAGGACTTAAGTGCGTAGTCACGGGTCTCCTGATTTATGAATATGACGATAATTTGAAAATATCTTAATTAAACTTAAAAACAAGTCGTTAAAGGGTGAAAACCCAAACCAACCCCCGAATAGCCCCGTAATAGGCATGAACACCTCACACGGGATAAATGTAACTCGTTGGAACTGACCGCGTAGTCCCGAGTCTCCCAGTTTGAGAATATGACGATAATTTGCAAAAATTAACACTTAGACTTAAAAACAAACCGTTGAAGGTTGAAAACTCAAACCAGCCCCCAAACGGCCTCGTAAGAGGCACAAACACCTCGCACGGGACCTAGGGCTGTCAATGGACCGGGTCTGGATCCGGACCCGACCTAAATTAACGGATCTGAGCAAATTTTATAGACCCGATTACCCGATTAGTTAATGGATCGGATCTTGATATACATGACTCCGATCCGATAAGGACCTGACCCGAATGTGTATAAATATAATATAATAAATATATATTTATATATAATATTATATATATAGTCTTACATATAGTTACAAAATATATATATAACTAACTTATATATATATATAACAGTTTTACGTACTTATATATATATATAATAGTTTTACATACATATATACATACATATATATAAGTTATATATACATATATATAAGTTATATATAAAAACAGTTTTACATATATATATATAACAGTTTTACATACATATATATAAGTTATATATAAAAACAGTTTTACATATATATATATATATATATAGGTTATATTTATATAAAAACAGTTTTATTTTATATAAAAACTGTTTATATATAAGTTATATTTATATAAAAACAGTTTTATTTTATATAAAAACTGTTTTTATATATATATATATAAGTTATATTTATATAAAAACAGTTTTATATAAAAAACTGTTTTTATATAAAACTGTTTTGTATATAAAACTGTTTTTATATAAAACTGTTTTTATATAAATATAACTTATATATATATATATATATATATATATATATATAAACAGTTTATATATATATATATATATATATATAATCGGGTCGGGTATTCGGGTCGGGTCTCCGGGTCCTTAACGAATCCGGGTCTGGATCCATTTTCTGAGACCCGTCGGGTAATCGGGTAAGACCCGATCCGTTAAAAATATACCCGGATCGGATCTGGATATACCTAGACCCGATCCAGACCCGACCCGTTTACACCCCTAACGGGACCAATGTAACTTGTACGAACTAATCGTGTAATCGCGGTTCTCCCGGTTTGAGAATAGGATGATAATTTGCAAAAATAACACTTAGACTTAAAAACAAGCCGTTAAAGGGTGAAACCCAAACCATTCGCCAAACGGCCCAGTAAGAGGCACGAACACCTCGAACGGGACCATTGTAACTTGTACGAACTGACCGCATAGTCCCGAGTCTCCACGTTTGAGAATACGATGATAATTTGCAAAAATCGACACTTAGACTTAAGAACAGGCCGTTAAAGGGTGAAAACCTAAACCACCCCCCAAACGGCCTCGTAAGAGGCACAAACACCTCGCACGGGACCAATGTAACTTGTAGGAACTAACCGCGTAGTCACGATTCTCCTGGTTTGAAAATATGATGATAATTTACAAAAATAACACTTAGACTTAAAAACAGGTCGTTAAAGGGTGAAACCCAAACCATTCGCCAAACGGACCCGTATGATGCACGAACACCTCGCACGGGACCAATGTAACTTGTACGAACTGATCGCATAGTCCCGGGTCTCTCGGTTTGAGAATATGATATTAATTTGCAAAAATCAACACTTAAACTTAAAAATAGGCCGTTAAAGGGTGAAAACCCAAACCAGCTCCCAAACGGACCAGTAAGAGGCACGAACACCTCGTACGGTACCAATGTAGCTTGTAGGAACTGACCGCATAGTCGCGGTTCTCCCGATTTGAGAATACGACGATAATTTGCAAAAATAACACTTAGACTTAAAAACTGGCTGTTAAAGGGTGAAACCCAAACCATTCGCTAAACGGACCCGCAAGAGGCACGAACACCTCGCACGGGACCAATGTAACTTATACGAACTGATCGCGTAGTCCCGGGTCTCCCGGTTTGAGAATATGATGATAATTTGTAAAAATCAACACTTAAACTTAAAAACAGGCCGTTAAAGGGTGAAAACCCAAACCAGCTCCCAAACGGACCCATAAGAGGTACGAACACCTCGCACGGGACCACTGTATCTTGTAGGAACTGATCGTATAGTCACAGGTCTCTCGGTTTGAGAATACGACGATAATTTGTAAAAATAACACTTAGACTTAAAAACCGGTCGTTAAAGTGTGAAAACCTAAACCAGCCACCAAACGCCCCCGTAGGAGGCACGAACACCTCGCACGGGACCAATGTAACTTGTAGGAACTGATCGCGTAGTCCCGGGTCTCCCGATTTGAGAACACGATGATAATTTGCAAAAGTCAACAGTTAGACTTAAAAACAAGTCGTTAAAGGGTGAAAACCTAAACTAGCCCCCAAACGGACCCGTAAGAGGCACGAACACCTCGCACGGTACCAATGTAGCTTATAGGAACTGATCGCGCAGTCACGGATCTCCCAGTCTAAGAATATGACAATAATTTACAAAAATAACACTTAAAAATAAGCCGTTTGAGGGTGAAAACCCAAACCAGCTCCCAAACGAACCCGTAAGAGGCACGAACACCTCGCACGGGACCAATGTAGCTTGTACGAACTGACCGCGTAGTCGCGGGTCTCCCGATTTAAGAATATGATGATAATTTACAAAAAAAACACTTAGACTTAAAAACAGGTCGTTAAAGGGTGAAAATCTAAACCGGGCCCCCAAACGGATCCGTAAGAGGCACGAACACCTCGCACGGGACCAATGTAACTTGTACGAACTAACCGCGTAGTCTTATATGCAATTTTTCTACTTGTATATGCAATTTTTCTGCTTGTATATGCAATTTTTTTGCTTGAATACGATTTTTTTAAAATGACTTGGTTATTAATATCCTATCTTTTTTGTGTATTATTTTTTTTGTAGGATGACATTCAATCGCTAGCTTTTATCCACTTGGAACTCACGAAGAAGTCAATGCTTTACAACTGGGGGATTATTTATTTAGTGTCGTTAATATTCAGGATTCTATTTTTTGTTTGATGGCCGAGCAGGCTTTAGTAGTTTTATTATTTACTTTTATGGTCGTGCTTGCTATAGTGGTTTTATTGTCAACTTTTATGGCCGTGCGGGCTTTATATGGGCAGATTTTATGTTAGCAGGTTTTGGAATGCTCAAAAAATAGTGGAAATTCTTCCCAATTTTTTTTTATCCGGGAATTATTAGCTCTTGTAATTTTTTGAAGTTGTTATCGACTTTTATGGCCATGTGGGCTTTATATTGGTATTAACTCTTGTAATTTTTTGAAGTTTGAATGCACATTAGTTTATCAACAACCTGCGATATTCATAATTTGTGAATTTTCTTGATTTTTTTTTGCAACTAATAAATATTTATCCTATCAGATTTGGAATTTGCAGATTTTCCAGATTTGTTTCCTATTATTATTTTTTTAGTAATTGAAAAATCTGGCACAGTTTAAAACTGTGCCAAAACCGTGCCAATTTATAAAAATGAGAACGCTTATAAAACAATCTGGCACGCTTTATAACCGTGTTAAAAGCGTGCCAGAAAATATACAATTTGGCACGGTTTCGGCATGTGCCAAAAGCGTGTCAGATTTTACATCTAGCACGGTTCAAAAGCGTGTAAATAGCGTGCCAGATAAAAAAACTGCCACAGTTTAAAAGCGTGCCAGTTTGGGAAATCTGGCACGATTTTAAATCGAGCCAGAAAATCTAGCACCCCTGATTCTGGCACGGTTTTAAACCGTGCCAGATTTCATCTGGCACTGTTTTAAACCGAGCCAGTTTCCTGTTTTTGGTGTAGTGATTGGCATATGAAAACGCAAGGCTATATGGAATCACTTGTATCGTAGGTTATAAACACAAAGATGTAATTTTATAACCGAAGTTTATCTTGATTAGAATTAAGTGCGCATAAAGGTAAAGTCCAATTAAAATATGAAAAACCAATCAGTCAAATCAATCGAACCAAAAAAAGAAATGAGGAAAAGTTCCTTTTGGGAAAAACCTATATTCAGAATTGTTAAAGAGTTCGACAAACTCGATGACTTACAGACTACTTAGAGATTCAGTAAGTGCAATGCACAGGGTCTTTAAATCTTTGGCGAAAAGTGATGCAATCCATCACCACTCACAGGAAGCAGCTCTTCCCTCATTATCCACCAATCAGCCTCGGGATACGGAATCCTTTCTTCTTAGGCAATAGAGTTGCAACTCCACAATCAGTCGAAGAGAAACCTCTAGAAGGGTTTGATGTTTTTGTATGGAACTACGATTTGACAAACTCAACAAATCATTCTAGGGATGAATATGATTCGAAAAATAAAAGTGTTTCTATGAAACAAAACTTGTGGGACTTTTAGGATAGGTATAGAATTTTATTTTTGCCAAAAGTTGTTAGAAAATGAGTACATAAAATTCCAACTTATTAAAAACATGATTTTTTTAGTCGACGGAGTTTGTTCGAATGAAAATGGCTTCGCTTTCGAATGAAAATACATGTTTTGTTCTAGCAAGTTCTAATCTCGTTCAAATGAACAGTTCAGTTTGTTCCAAAGAGCTTCTAATGACCTTCTAACATGCAGACCTCTGCCAAACAGAGAGACCTCATTTAAAGATCATTTGAAGCTCGTTATAACGAAATCAAAAATCCATTCCAACGAGTTGTAAACCTCGTCAAACGAGAACAGAGTCTCGTTCTAACGCGATGTAAATCTCATTCCAACGAACTAAAAATTTTAAAAAATATTTTTATAAAAAATGCCTCGAGGAAAAAGGAATGACCCAGAGAACTTTTGACTGAGTAAAATCAAAACCTCAAATTTGTACACCTCTAAAAAGTGTTCGTGAGGATTTCAACAGCTTGAATTTTTAAAACGATTGTCGAGCACTAATATGTCTTCAAAGATCATATAAACATATGAGGATGTAGTGTTAAATTTGTAATGAGATACGTCAACTTATCTAAACTATAAGGTCTTATAAAATCTTTCTCTTACAGCATATATTTGTTGTTAAAATATTTGAATACAAAGGCCCTACAATTTGTCTAATAACTTTTACACGTGGCCCTTTCGGCTTTAATTTGGATCAGTTTTCCCTCAAATAATGTTTCATCTCTAGCAGACACCTGCATTTCCCCTACTAATTGGTTTAACTTTGATTGAAAGTCAACCTCCTCTATAGTAGTCACTTGCATTTTAGCATTAATTTGAGTCAACCACTTCTCTAACTCTTCCTTCTCTATGAAAATGCAGATCTTCTAGCTTGGACAATCATTAGCTCTTACAGGCCTCTTACTGCCTCAACTTTTCATTGAGAATATCTGATTTGGCTGTAGATAAATCATTTTCCTTTGTATCCATTTAGGCTATCATCCCAAGAAATACCGAGAGAAAAGAGATACGGGTCATCATATCTTATAGCACATCTGCTATAAGGCCTCCAAGTTTGGGAAAGGAAAGAAAATGTTGTTTTCAACCCAGTAGAGAAAGAAAAGTCAGATAAGTCCTCAAATGGAACTCTATCAAAGCTTCAAAGAAAGCTTGGGAAGTTTTTAAATGCTAATAGGAGGGGGCTAGTTAAATTTAAAGAAAATGTAGCAGTTGATGTTCCACACTAAAAGAAAACACATCTGATGTTTAAGTACAGGCTAAAGACATAATTTGCTGAAGTTCTCCATAAAAGACACTAACTCCCCCAGGGGACATCAACTCAAGAATGCCCACAATTGGTGAACAACTTTAGTTAGTGGAGGAGTTTCCTTCAAAGATAAGACTAGTGGTTTCAAAGCAGCACCGGTAGAATAAGGGTAGTATATTATTTAAGTATGGACTTAAAAAGGTTCTCCTATTTATCTAATTCATCTGCCATAAAGTTGGAGTGATAATAACCTCTCCAGTTGAAGAAGGAGTGGACTCAGTAGAATCAATGATAATTGGGGTTGAATCCACTACATGAATTGAGTTCGAAATAAACTCGTAATAAGGGGATCAACTGGCACGTGACTGGGGGATGCAGTGGAGGCTATTTTAAAACCTCAATTTTTACCTCAATTGAAGTTTCAACTGGATCTATATTAAGAAAAATACAATTCAAAGTCAGCAATATTAGTATGTTATCACTAAAGCATGGAGAATCTTGTTAAATATGGAAGCATTGGTATTACCTATCATTTTGACCTCGTGAAATAGTTTACTAGATATGAACTTCATCCTTTTCTTCCTGCTAACCTTAATCACTACTGTTAGAGTAGGTTCATTAGTCTCAAGAATAGTTGATGAAGTACCGATTGGAGCTCCCCAAAAAGCGCCTTTCTTTGGCTGTCGAATAGGAGGCACCACAAATTTTTCTTCTTATTCTTCTTCTTCTTTTTCTTCTTCTTATTCTAATTATAATAATTATTACTATTATTATTATCATCGTCATCATTATTTAAGCACAAGTTTCTTCTTTCGAGATAAAATATAAGCAACACGAGGAGGGGCACCTATAACAGAAAATGGTTAAGCAAAGGCCAAAAGTTCAAAAAAAATATAATAATAATGGATACTAACTCGAGGAAAAAGGCATTAAGGAGTCCATGGATTAATGTTTTCGGTTCAAATGATGTGCAACATGAAGTGACCACCACTTTTTAAATAATTTAGTCACTCCAACATTGAACTCAATACCAACTACATTAAAAGTTTTTTGAACCTCAATGTAGCTTGCAAACCCTGCCAAGATAGTTGCCTTAGGAACATGTGAGGATCTGCCAAACAAAAAGGAATTATCACCATTCTTCCTAGGAATAAGAATGACTTGATACATGCCAAACTGTTTTAAAAATTGGGTTGGAAAATAAAGTTCCTTAGAGATTTGTAATCATGGGATTTATAAGGAGAAGTGCCATAAAGAAAGTCTCTCGGAATCAGTAATCTGCCCCCATCAAGAGTCTAAAACCTTAATAGGCTATGAGATATTCAGAATTAAAACAAGCCCAAATAAAGCTTGAGTAACCTCCAACAACGTTGGATGAGGAGCCTTAGACGGTCATATTTTAGACCCCTAAACATGTTAATAAGATATTTGAAGCTCTTATTTCCAGGTTTAGTGTGATAGAAGGTGTTTACAAGGCTGAAACCTAAGTTGCCTTTGACATGTCCAATCTCAGGAAAATAGGCATGCGACCACATTTGGAGGACCCACAATGGCCCACCTTAATTAGAGTTAAAAGGATCGTCTTGAAGCTCGGAGAAACTTTTATAAAGGGAACCCAAGAGATAAGAGGCTTAAGCCACCTCTCTCTATCAACTAGTGTAGAGGGGGCTTGAAGGTAATCCTGAGATTATGGATAATTCCCCCATTAGCAACAGTGCTCGGGATTAAGAAGCCGAGGCATCTTAGCATGGCAACTCAGTATGGCAACTCAGCGAGGCAGCTTAGCGTGGCAACTCATACTTTAGCTTGTTGTGTTAGTCATATTGTATATTTATTTATATTGACTGTAAGCTATAACGGTTATAATGATGTAACGAGAATAATAATGAGTTTTAGTGTGAGGTCAAACAGTACTCGCAAGAGATCAGGCTTGGCAGGGCCTGGAAGACCTTTCATGCTCTATCGAGTGACCTCACCGTGGGAACTTTAGAGGGCCTTGGTTTGGAGGATTGAGAAGTGAGGCACCGTTGGGGCTTGTCCTGACCATCTTACATACACATGGTAAAACATCGAAGGACCCTGACCATGGAACCTCGAGCAGAGCACCTTGGAGTTCCATCGGGCGTTGAGTTGTGAACTAAACAGCCCTCTACTTAATGTCACATCTACTATAGGTGATGTCACTAGCCAGCTAAACAACGTCAGACCTACACTTGAGTAAACCACCATGGTATTTGGGGTTGTCAGGCAGTTGGTGAGCCACCTCTGTGACAACAGCCCCCTGACATATAGTGGTTTGGCAAAAGGTATGTTTTGGCATTTAATGTTTATGACTTGGAGACAACTAGTGCATCAGGCATTTAATGCTGTGACATAAAGTATGAGGGATGTCTTTCATAGTCATTAATGACTGAGTTGCCTCGGGGATGGTGTGGGGGCTATTTAAGGACGCCAACCACCCTTGAGGAGAGGATGATCTTTTGTGAGAGTTCAGAAGTTATTTCTAGAGAGAAGATACATTAGAGAGAGTTATTACAAACCAGAGGGTTGGCTTACTCACCATTGTCATTTATTACGAAGCTTTTAATACTTGACAAAGATTCTTGAGGGTGTTTACCTGCCCACCAAGGTGTATAGGGTGCTTACTTCTCTTTCCCTCTAATCGAGTTACTTCTAAGTTAATTACTACTTTCTGAGTCATACACGAGAGATTTGTGAGTTTAAACTAAGTATTATCTTCATTGAGTTTATGCTTGCGTGTTCTATCACTAATCCAAGATTTTAGCTAATTAACTTATCATCACCATACTTCAAAGGGGTTACGCCTCCATCTATAATCTAAAGTACCCTACAAAATTTGGCGACTCTGCTGGGGAGGCATTCTTCTAAGTAAGGATTATGGCGCAAGATAATGATACTTGAAGGCTCAACTTTGACGACATCCAGCATAATGAAGAACGGGTTACGAGAGAACTAGAGGCCCTAAGAGATGGGGCTCCTCGCATAGAGGTACCTTCGGTCCAGGCTACGACAGGTGTTTCGGGGGTGCATAAGTTTCCACAGGTGAGGGGTTGGGACCCACTCAAGTGGCGCTCATCATGAGTAAGTTTTATGAGTTTTTACAAACTCCGGTAGCTTCAAAGATGATGGGAGGATTGGAAGTCAATGCCTTCATAACACCAGGGGCAGCCCCAACGGCCCCACCAAGTACAGGTGTAGCGGGAACGATCCCAGCAAGCATACCCTCTGTTGTGAATCCTGTAGTGGGAACCTTAGGAGTATCAACGGCCCCAGCTGTGACAATTGTTTTAGCTGCAACGGGCACTCAGCCCATGGTTTCGTTGGTGGGTGCCCCAGTAGCATCACCCATGGAGGAAATAAGGAAGGAGGTGTAAAAAGAAATGCTGAAGTTCATACAAGCCTCCTCGCAATCTACTGGCGAGGTACCTTCATTTTATGATGACTTTCGAACACCTTATCCCCAGGAATACAACGATGAGCCCTATCCAAAGGACTATATTCCTCCCATTTTTGAAAAATACACAGGAAAGGGTGGGAACCCGAAGGAGCACATCAAGCGCTTTATTGAACATTTGGGGGCACATTGTAATAATAAAAAGCTCAGGTTGAGGGAGTTTTCTAAATCCTTAAGCGAATAATCATATACCTGGTATTCCCATTTATCCCCTAACAGCGTTTCTATATGGGAGGTGATGCACGTATTTTTTGTCCAGAAGTTTTTTCTGGCAGAGGATGAGTTTACTTTGACCCAACTAGGTAGGGAGAGGCAACGACCTGGGAAATAAGTGGTGGCCTATGTTCGAAGGTTCAGGTAAAGGTCCCTCGATGTGAGAGAGGAGACCAAAGAATCCAAGTTATTGCAAATCTGCGCTGAGGGACTACTTCCTGAGTACATCTGTCATCTCATTAATGAAACGCGCGAGGGGACTTTTTCGGCGTTCTTAAAAGCAGCAAGAAATATCTCCTTGGTGGTGCGAACAAATTCGGTGGTGGTGCACATGATGTTTAGGCAGCCGATACAACCTGTAGGAGGAAGGTCTCAGCCCCCACGGGTAGGGTACACCGAGGGAGCAGATGGGGGAAAGGCGCCGAAGAAGGACAGTTAGAGGAGATAATGAGTTTATGAAAAATCTTAACAAGTGTTTTCGTTGTTAAGTCACTGATATAGGTGGAGTTTATGAAAAATCTTAACAAGTGTTTTCGCTGTTAAGTCACCGATATAGGTGGAGTTTATGAAAAAAATCTTAACAAGTGTTTTCATTGTTAAGTCACCGATATAGGTGGAGTTTATGAAAAATCTTAACAAGTGTTTTCGTTGTTAAGTCACCGATATAGGTGGAATTTATGAAAAAAACCTTAACAAGTGTTTTCGTTGTTAAGTCACCGATATAGGTGGAGTTTATGAAAAATCTTAACAAGTGTTTTCGTTGTTAAGTCACCGATATAGGTGGAGTTTATGAAAAAAACTTTAACAAGTGTTTTCGTTGTTAAGTCACCGATATAAGTGGAGTTTATGAAAAAAAACTTATGAAAAGACGAGAATTTCCTTGTTATGGATATGCGAAAGCGTAGATGATGGTTCAAATAAAACAAATTAAAAAAAAATCTTTTAAAATTAAACCAAGTGAAATATGATGGAACATACACACACAATTAGACTTCACTTAAACACAATTAATTAACCCAAGTCCTAGAAATTTGCCTAACAAAATATTTAATTCATTTTAGTAAATTAGGCCAAACTAAATTTTATCAAATTAAATTAACGAGTTGAATTAACTACACATTACCCAATATTTATTTAGCACCAAATTAAACAAGTAGTGATTTTAAACCAATTTTATCTTGAATTACCTAAGCATGCGTTCTAGGTGATATAGCAAGATAAAGTAAACAATGAATCACTACGCCGCGATGTACGAGGAAAAATACACAACGGGAAAAAACCTCGAATGACCCTCGCCTCAAATCCACTAAGTACGAAATTATAATTACAAGTAAGATGACTTACAACACTCGACTCGACTCCTTCAAGCCCCGACGCATCTTCTTGAAAATACCTCTGCTTAACGAATAACCACGGAGCTCCACCGCGGTCTCAGAATCCAACGATTGGACTTTATATGGTCACCGTCAATCACACATGGTGCCTTTCACCACATGAGAGTGCCGCAGCAAAACAAGCTCTTCTTCTTTATGGGATTTAGAAGCAAACCCAAACTTCTCTTGAAATGGTAGAGATCAAATCGGTGCCAAACTCCAAGCAATGATATATATATATATATATAGTAACTTGGATAAACAAACTTTGGGTGAAAATTAGAGTGTTAAATGATTTGTTCTTGTAAAATTAGACACTCAAAACCATGAACTTTTCTTGGAAGAATTTGCTCTCAAAAACTCTCTCTAGGAGTTAAAATAGAATGAAAAATTAATTATAAAAAGTTCATTTCCACACTTAAGAAGTTCTGTTTAAAGATAGTGGGAAAAGAAGTGGGAAAATGGGTCAAAAACTGCTCAAAATTGCCAAATAACTGTTCCCGCCAAAACTCATTCGAACGAGATTTTCGTTCGAACGAAGTCTCGTTCGAACGAGATTTTCGTTCGAACGAAGTCTCGTTCGAACGATCTTCTAATGAAGTTCCAGTGTGAACTCATTATAAATCTCGTTGGATATCTCGTTCGAAACATCATTCTCATTCGAACGATACTTCGAACGACATTTCAGTGGCCTATCTGGGAACTCGTTGGCAAACTCGTTCGAACGACATTACTGTTCGAACAACAATCTCATTCGAACGACACTTCAAACGAACTTCCAGAAAGTTTAAAAATTCTGTTTTTAGCCCAAAAACTTTATATACTTTATTTTAAAGTTTAATAAAATCTTTCTGAAATTAAACAACAGTTTTAAATAAACGTTCACCCAATATAAAATGTTCTAAGCTCCTATATATATATATATATTAAAATGCATTCATACCTTAGGAGCAATGGAACCATGTTGATGACGTAGAAACGAGGCACATTAAACTCGACAATTTGATGAAGCTTTATACTTGTGGCCGCTACGTCTTCAACAAACACGTCATAGGCTTGAAGAATGATCAATTAACTCTATCCTATGACTCAAACATTTTTGTCCGAAATTGAGCCAAAACTATAAGGGACTCAATTGGAAATTTGTGTCCTTACACCTTAACAAGTGTTTTAGTTGTTAAGTCACCGATATAGGTGGAGTTTATGAAAAATCTTAACAAGTGTTTGTGTTGTTAAGTCACCGATATAGGTGGAGTTTATTAAAAAACCTTAACAAGTGTTTTCGTTGTTAAGTCACCGATATAGGTGGAGTTTATGGAAAAGACCTTAACAAGTGTTTTCGTTGTTAAGTCCCTGATATAGGTGGAGTTTATGAAAAATCTTAACAAGTGTTTGCGTTGTTAAGTCACCGATATAGGTGGAGTTTATGAAAAAACCTTAACAAGTGTTTGCGTTGTTAAGTCACCGATATAGGTGGAGTTTATGAAAAATTTTAACAAGTGTTTTCGTTTTTAAGTCACCGATATAGGTGGAGTTTATGAAAAATCTTAACAAGTGTTTTCATTGTTAAGTCACCGATATAGGTGGAGTTTATGAAAAAAACTTTAACAAGTGTTTTCGCTGTTAAGTCACCGATATAGGGGGAGTTTATGAAAAAAAAACTTAACAAGTGTTTTCGTTGTTAAGTCACCGATATAGGTGGAGTTTATGAAAAATCTTAACAAGTGTTTGCGTTGTTAAGTCACCGATATAGGTGGAGTTTATGGAAAAACCTTAACATGTGTTTTCGTTGTTAAGTCACCGATATAAGTGGAGTTTATGAAAAATCTTAACAAGTGTTTTCATTATTAAGTCACCGATAAAGGTGGAGTTTATGAAAAAAATCTTAACAAGTGTTTCCGTTGTTAAGTCACCAATATAGGTAGAGTTTATGAAAAATCTTAACACGTGTTTGTGTTGTTAAGTCAGCGATATTGGTGGAGTTTATGAAAAAACCTTAACAAGTGTTTTCGTTGTTAAGTCACCGATATAGGTGGAGTTTATGAAAAATCTTAACAAGTGTTTCCGTTGTTAAGTCACCAATATAGGTGGAGTTTATGAAAAAAAAACTTAACAAGTGTTTTCGTTGTTAAGTCACCGATATAGGTGGAGTTTATGAAAAAAACAACTTAGGAAGTGTTTTCGTTGTTAAGTCACCGATATAGGTGGAGTTTATGAAATATCTTAACAAGTATTTTCGTTGTTAAGTCACCGATATAGGTGGAGTTTATGAAAAATCTTAACAAGTGTTTTCATTTTTCAGTCACCGATATAGGTGGAGTTTATGAAAAACCTTAACAAGTGTTTTTGTTGTTACGAAATATTTTGACAGCTGAAAAGAGAGCACCACGTCATTTATGAAGTAACGCATAGGGAATAGAAAGGGTTGCCTTCTTCAGCAAGTTTGAGTTTTGGCTCCAGAATTTTTGTCAGACATATCCAATAACTCCCAACGGAAAATATGTCCCAACGGTTCAAAAAAGCAATGATGTCCCCTCGCCACAAGTCCAAACGTTGTTTTAATGGTGACTCGGCTGCATCGGGGAGAATTTATGCTTTTTTGAACATAGAAAAGCATTACAAGGGAGAATTTCACTTATCGAGAATCAAAACGAGTGCTTGAGAAGGTTAGCAGGCCTCCCAGGAGAATTTTAAATAATAAAAAGCTAGAACGGTTGAAGCTCAGTATAAGGAAACAGTGGCGATGTCCCTTCGTCAAAGCCCCAATAAGTCGTAGCGCTTCGGCTCAGGAACATCGGGGAGAATTTTACTTTTTCCTAGAGATTATAATGCTGCGGTTCTAACGAAGGAAAGGAGACCAGAATCTTTACACACGGAGAAGGTTCATCGGATTAAGAAGTGTCCGTGCAGACATTTCTTTTTCCAACAACAAATATCTCCACCAAGGGGCAAATGTAGAGGGGGCTTGAAGGTAATCCTGAGATTATGGATAATTCCCCCATTAGCAATAGTGTTCAGGATTAAGAAGTCGAGGCAGCTTAGCGTGGCAACTCATCGTGGCAACTCAGCCAGGCAGCTTAGCGTGGCAACTCATACTTTAGCTTGTTGTGTTAGTCATATTGTATCTTTGTTTATATTGACTGTAAGATATAACGGTTGTAATGATATAACAAGAATAATAATGAGTTTTAGTGTGAGGTCAAACGGTACTCACAAGTGATCAGGCTTGGCAAGGCCTGGGAGAGTTTTCAAGATCTATCGAGTGACCTCGCCATGGGAACTTTAGAGGGACTTGGTTTGTAGGATTGAGAAGTGAGGCACCATTGGGGCTTGTCCTGACCATCTTAGATATACCTGGTAAAACACAGAAGGACCCTGACCGTGGAACCTCGGGCAAAGCAGCTTGGAGTTCCATCGGGCTTTGAGTTGTGAACCAAACAGCCCTCTATTTAATGTCACATCTATTGTAGGTGATGTCAACAACGTCAGGCCTACACTTGAGTAAACCACCGTGGTATTTGGGGTTGTCAAGCAGTTGGTGAGCCACTTCTGCGACAACAGCCCCCCTGACACGCAGTGGTTAGGCAAAAGGTATGTCTTGGCATTTAATGTTTATGACGTGGAGACAACTAGTTCATCAGGCATTTAATGCTATGACATAAAGTATGAGGGATGTCCTTCATAGTCTTTAATGACTGAGTTGCCTTGGGGATGGTGTGGGGGGCTATTTAACGACCCCAACCACCCTTGAGGAAAGGATGATCTTTTGTGAGAGTTAAGAAGTTATTGTAAGAGAAAATATACATTAGAGAGAGTTATTACAAACCATAGGGTTGTCTCACTCACCATTATCATTTGTTACGAAGCTTTTAATACTTGACAGAGATTCTTGAGGGTGTTTCTCTCTCCCTCTAGTCGAGTTACTTCTAAGTTCATTACTACTTTCTGAGTCATACACGATAGATTTCTGAGTTTTAACTAAGTCTTATCTTCATTGAGTTTGTGCTTGCGTGTTCTATCACTAATTCAAGGTTTTAGCTAATTAACTTATCATCACCATACTTCAAAGGGGTTACGCCTCCATCTAGAATCTAAAGTACCCTCCTACAACTAGAATGGCTACCAATAAAGAATACTCTAATATTACCCATTGAGATTTGACATAAATTATATGTATTGATAGTTTAATCATGGGAAAGTAGTAATATTCCCAATCACTCACAACTCCCTTTGTCCTAGTGTGTCTCTTCATAAAATTAGGATAAGACATAAGGAAATTTTGTTCTTTAAAGACGTTGAATATTTGGAAGACGATACTTGAGGATGAACATCTTTCCCAATGGATTTTAGGGCAGTCAATTGGAAGGTATATAATATTTTGGGACCAGTAATCACGAAATTAAAAGCTTATAAATTCATTTAAGTTCCAAAAATTAATTACACTGGAAATGACAAATGGATCAAATTCGATATTCGTCAAGTTAATTTTGGCATCGTCAATTATGCCATTTTTCTCCATTTCTATTACTTTAGCTTTGAGCGTACGATTCACCCATTGTGACCACTCATCATTGTCTAATCATTTGGTCCAAACGTTAAATTTAAAGGATGAGGGTGCTCTAATGAAGGTAGATTCTTAAATTGAAAGTGTTTTTCCCCAAACTGGAAATATAAAATAAAGATATTCAGAGGGAGTTCATCTAAAAAAAGTGGACCCATAGTAAAGAGAGAAACCCCATATGGTAGCTTAATGGGGCAAAACAATATCCCCAATGGCAATAGAGTTATAATCCAAGAACTCCTCAATTAGTATTTTAAACTGGGTGTAAACATCTAGTGTTTTTAAATTGGAAGCTATTGGTGGTAAATGAATTTGAAGAAGAGATAAAGTAGGTTGAGGATTGAAAATATGGTTGGAGAGAGAAAGTAAACAATTAAAAAGGAATAAAAACTAAGAGACAAGTTTAAATAGATCAAAAGGACCATTTAAAATGCAATAACAGTACCAAGCAAAGGACAACACATGCCTCTCTCCATCCAAAAGGCAAAGTTATGGGGAAGTTGAGCGACAAAAAAGTGCCTTAATTGGCTCAATCAATTAGAAAGCCCTCTCTATTAGATTTGCGGCTTGTCAATGAGCCCATAAATTAAAATCAAATTATGTAAATTCCAAGGCAGATAAGTATAGTGGTTAAAGGGAATAACAAAAGTTGTCCATTTATGGGAATTGGATATCTAAGTGAAAAACAAAATTATTATTTGGACATACCATGTGTGCAATTAGTTCTGGTTGGACCACTGCCAATAACAAAAAATGCATACAGAATAGGCTAAAATTAAAATATTTATAGTTCTAAAGGTACAAAAAAAATTACATTAACATACAATATACCAAATTTGGTTATATCACAAATGTCATCAAATGGTTGAGATCGGTGATATGCCATAATCATAAAATTGGTATAATTAAAATTAACCATATATATATAGGGAGAGGATCACAAGTGAACCTAAAAATCAAAATTTTTAATAAACCTTAATAAAAAAAACACCTAACAACCCATTAATTATAATTTATATGTTGTCATGTATCCATGCCAGTGGCAAGGGACACGCGTGTCGATCGAATATTTTTTTTACACCCCCACCATGGCAGCCCTTACCCCTGAGTAACATTCCAGCAACTTATTTTTTTTAACTAGTGGTTTGCCATTGTGGGGGTAGGGGTGGGGGGAGGTGTGTGGGGGTGGGGGTAGGGGTAGGGGTAGGGGTAGGGGGTAATGGCATCTCGGGTGCACGCGTATCCGTTTTCACTGGCGAGGACCAATTAAACCATAGGAATTAAAATTAATGGGTTGTTAGGTGTTTTTTGGTAAAGTTCATTAAAAGTTTGATTTTTAGGTTCACTTGTGATCCTCTCCCTATATATATATATAACAAGAAGTGAGTTAATATACAACACACTGGCACAAATATAAGCCTATGATAGTCATTCAAAATAAAAATATTTTTTCCATTAATACTGGAAATTAAAGATTACAAAAATTGGGGGAAAACATAGCACTGCTATCTTTGGATTGAATAGTAATTAGAAAAGGCATATGTGACAAATTTAAGAAATATACTCCATAAATAAACAATATTCGTGTGCTCTTAGTTCAATGATTGTTAACGCAAAAATTCTCCATCTACGAGGACCAATCAAAAAAGGACACATGTCATCCTACGTGGCAATATTCGACACCCGAGGAGAGTTGGTCGGCATCCGAGGAGAGTTGGTCGGCACCCGAGGAGAGTTGGTCAGTACCCAAGGAGAATTAGTCAGCACCCGAGGAGAGTTGGTCGGCACCCGAGGAGTGTTAGTCGGCACCCGAGGAGAGTTGGTCGGCATATCAACCAGGAAGATCAAAGGATAACTATGCATTTAATGTGCATTAGTGAAGATGGCAGCGCATTTAATGAGCCTTAATGTACATTTATACTGTATTAATAGATGACAACACATAGCATACCAAGCAATTCAACAATTAGATTCGTTGAATGTAGACATAAATGTCTACATACAATGAATCTCTTATCTCCCATCACTATAAATACATGTATTCCCTTAGCCAAAAGGAGGAGATCCGACAACGATGAGAGACCATACACAAGATACACCCTTTTTCTCCCTCTCTCTACCACATTGTGCTATTGTAAACCCCTGGGAATAAAATAACAGTGGACGTAGGCTTCTTTCTTATAGCCGAACCACTTTAAAAATCTTTGTCTCTCATGTGCTTGATTGGATTGCTTTTATCTATTTATCTGTGATCATAAAAATGGGATTCAGTCCAGTTTTTTGCATCAACAATGATCTTTATATTGACCTAGCTTCAAAAGAAATGCCTCATGATGCTGAAAGTTTTAAGGTGCCTCTTGATTTTTTTCCTTTAATTCCTGGGGTTTAACGGTAATTCCCTCTGAGGAAAGAACCTCAAGACCATACTCCTGTGGGTCACCTTGGCCATGCACATAAATGTTCACAAACTCCCTTCAATTAGTGCGAATATCATTTGGGTTGTAAGTCAATCATTATAACTTTCAAATTAAGTAATAATTTGTCTAAACCTTATAATGAAATTAAGGATAGATCATGAAGAAAAGGCAGTTTGAGCCTTGGGAATGGGAGGGGACTCTTTGAAGTTTTAGATGACCAGGAAAGCCCAAACTAAGTTGTTTTGATCAGGGCCTTTCAATAACACATAAGGAGGAAAATAGGAGAAGGGCTGAAAAATGTCCAAATATTTGCTAAAAGTATTGGAAGAAGAAGGATAGGGCAAAGATCAATAATGTCAAAACTATCTTGGACATACTTCTCTATATTCACAATTAGATCCTTAAATAATATGGGTGGGAAGACAACCAGGTCAAAATGATGAGTATTAGAGGAGACTGACTCAGTCATTACAATTTTTAGATCATTCAAATTGAATCTAGCTCTAATAGAGATATGGGAGGTGTAAAGGTCGTTGATGATAATATACGGTGCAGTCTGCACAAAAGTTTGGTAAGGAGAGTTGGAATTAACAAACAATGCCATATCTTGGAGCTTTTAATGTGGCACAATGACAAGCATACAAAAGGTTTAAATACGCTCTTTTATGGGTCTTAAAAGGAAGAAAATGTTGCTTTATTTTTTACTAGGCGTAAGCTCGCTTAGGATGACAAGTAAAAATAAGATAAGTCACATGTGTTCAATACTCAAGCGAAATCTGAGCAAGAATGAGAGTATAGTCATAACCATAGCTCGTTTTGTCAAGGGAATGTTTAACGGGTGCTTCCCACAAAGGTTGAATATAAAGAATTGTCAAAGGTCCAATATAAACCACAGTGGAATGCTGATACTCATCATTTGACTCAATAGGCATATGGCCATCATTTGATTCAATAGGCATGTGGTAGTTGGGTTTAGATTCCTTAAATTTTTCCACATGCTCACTACAAGCCCCAACGCTCCTAGAATTATCAAAATCCTCTTCATCTTCATATTAAGGTGTTCTTATCACAGCAACATCTATACCGACAGTACAAAAATAAATTCTACCCAAACTAGGTGGTGCGGGGGTGTCAGAATACAAAGTCGGGCCACACTCATTAACATCAGTTTTACCTTAGGTGTTCCAAGCACTATATTAACCCCACTCATCATTACAGAACTAATATAAGTTGTTCCTAGAGTTGGAAGGATTATCTCCATTAGAAGACATCGTTGATGTAACAGAGAAGGGGGAATAAGAAAAGATAAGAGCTCGGATGAAAGACCAACGGAATGTAGGATTAACAACGGAGATATTTTCACCACCAAAAGATGTATATTTAAGTAACATAGAAATGATAACTAAACATGAGGAGATTATGTGTGAAGTTTGATAGCCCACTAATTATTTTTTCTCATAAAATCAATTATTGTAGGGGGTATATATACATTATATTATGAATGGTAAATTAAGTGTCACCATGTGGAAATACAAACTATTTATAACAGTCAAGAGGTATAAATGGCTAAGTTACTACAAATGGCTTCACAAGAAATTGACACTTGTTTGGAACTTGTATATGGAGTAACCACTTAAATATTGAGTTTAGAGCAGTGAGTCCACCTTGACAGGAGCATTCAAATGGGTAGACACCTAGTAGTTACACTTACAGTTGCATGGCAACATATTTTATAAATAATCAACTAAAGGATGAAGGAAAGAAGACTGCCTTAACAAGAAAAACTAAATTTACTCGTTTAAACCTTTTTTTACTTTACTTTTATTTTATTTTCTTCCCTTTACAGTTTTCTTCTTTTCTTAAATTGTTTGTAAAGTAGATTTGTTATAATTATCTTTACATTATGAATAGTTCCTTTGCCTTTACATTTAAACTATCTTTATATATCTTAGTGTAACTTTCTTTACATTCCTTAGTGTAAAATGTTTTCCTTTGATGTGTAACTTTCTGAACTTTACATCTTCTTACTTAAATTCTAGCTAGTTTAGTTTACAAACTTATTTAGTAATCATTGGAAAGTCTTCTTAATTAAAGCATCATATGGAACACAATCATTTGATTATAGTAAGACTAAGGTAATCAAATAGTTGGCAAGGCCATAAGCTTGACTAACATTCTTGCACACAATCAAAACACATAAACCAATCGATCCAACAAAACATATATGTGTACAAATATAATTTTTTTCCCTAATAGGGAATTGTGAAGATAAGTGGCATCTCATGTAATTATGATTTCCTCGAGCGATTTAGAGCACTCATCATTCCATACTTCTTTCTTCTTTCTTTATTACTTGGAAAACGATTGACAGTGCTAAAAAAACTTGGATACAAACTGGTTAAGGGCAACAAGAACTCTAATGAGCTTCTGAATCTCTTGCATAATTATCAGCGATGGAATGGATCATAAGGTCACGATCTGGTCAGGTTTTGCCCCAATCTCTCTTTGGATGGCAAAATACCCCTCAAACTTACCCTATCATACCTAAATGAGCATTTGGATTCATAGAGTTTCATGTAGTACTGTTAATCAGACTCTATGAATCTAATCAGGCAAGTGGTTAACTTGATTTAAATTTAATTTACAAAATTTCGGTTCATATCATAGTGGGTGTAAACCAAAATCTGTTTTTAGGTGGGTTATCGTATGCAAATGAGTTTTTATGATTTGTATGTGAATTAATAGATTATACATGAAATTGATGATGAAATATCATGTAGGACTATTAGAATTGAATTCCTATTCGAAATCCATAAGTAGATGTGTTGATTTCGTTATTGTGAAATCGAGTTTAGGAAGAGAATAGGACAAACAGGAGAAAAAACCCAATTCATGAATTATCGGATGAATGTGAGAATCATTCATGTTAAATGATGATTTTGATGATTAGTAATGGTAGAGAACATACATAAATCATTAGTAAGGTTTTGGGTGAGAATTGAACCAAAACAGAAAAGCTTTAGAAGTTAACAATGGTGGAATTCGTAAGAGAGTAGGCGAAGAAGAAGACCTGCTTGTGGCAAATGGATTCGGTTCCTAAGCCGAATCGATTTGGATGCCCAGATTTGGGGAATTTTTTTTATTTATGCCCTAAATTCAAGATTAATTTTTGGGGAACTTTTGCATTGTTTTTATAATATGATGATGGACATATTTACTTACAATAGGCTATAGTAAGGGAGTTATTTAGCCAAATTGAGAGAAACCAAGGCTAGGGTATTGAAATTGAGAGAATTTCGGATATTGGGATAAGATTTCGGGTAGAGTGAGTAAACCCAAATTTGTGAACCAGTATGATAAAGAAAAATTTGAGACGGGTAGATAGATTCGGTTATCATAGGCTAGTGCCAGGAGAGTTAGGCACAGGTTAGCCGAACTTAATTAACTTAAATTTATATATATATATATATATATGGATATTGTGATAGTATATATATATGTATTTGTGTGCTTATTATAGATATCGACCAAAATGATATTTATAGAAATACATACCCCTCTAGTGCTATCATAAGAGGTTGCGCGATGTGGGTTAATCCTCTGGCTCGTGAAAGTAGGGAGAGTATAATCCACAGGTCATAGTGTGTGGTATATTAAGTTGTGATTCTTTTCGGGGTGAGACGTATTGGGTATGATTCGATCTCACACTCGGAGAACTATGACCACCTCCACTACGCTTATTATTAATTTATTTCTAGATTCGGTGTGAGTTAATCGTCTCGTGGTATCTGGGTTGGATTGAGTATACCTGGGTGGTATCATTTTATAGAAAGCATCCGATGAGTTATTACTCGGGACGATGGATATTATATACGGCATGGGTGTGAATGTTGTAGTATAATTATATGTATATAATAGTGTGAATATTTATATACAGGTAAAATACATGAAGTGAAATTATATTATTTATACAACTAGTGAAAACATTATATGCTTTCATCTGATTTGAATAAAAGATTTAATGGGTGAAATAACTTAATAATACTCGGGCTAGAGTAGTGTATAAGGAAGGGTTCCTAACAAGGCTAGTTAGACGAGGTAGTACATCTAGGTGGGTTAGGAAGAAAGTGGTATGTGTGCACATTTGTTGAGGGGTGAGGATTAACTCAAGGGAGTGTGACACCTTGTAAAAATGTGGTATTATTATTCTTTTAGTAGGTTAGGTATCTTTAAGATACTTTTTACCTTAGAATTAGAGAAGAAGGGCGACATGAACCTTATATTTCAATTCATTGCATATTCATACATTATTGAAGATCAAGGTTTTAATTTTTCAATACAAAGTTTGTTTTCTCTATATTGTTATTACATGTTCTTCTTATTTGCATGTTTCTTTCTTTTTCTGGAAATCTAAATATCGCTTGCATGCTTAGTATTAATCTAATCATGATTTTCCATCCATGCAACGTTAAAACTTTGTGTATTTCTTACGTAGTTATGCTCGGCTAAGTTTTTAGCGGGTTTGGGTACATGAAGCCAACCTAGGGTTTACATATGGATTTAAAACTGAATAAAAAGTAATTCCTCATTCAGAAGTTTGAATTTTATTGATATAAAAGTTGTAGGTATTTTAATTCTGTTTGCCCTTGAATCGTAATGTTTAAGGGTGCAGTTGGCTGTTTGATAATTTTTCATCCTCGTCAAATACAATTTTTGATTTGATATTGTGCGGAGTAAAATCATCATATGTCGAATGCTTAGAACGTATTTGATGTCTCATGAAATGAAGAATTAGATTTTTTAAAGCTTTTATGTTCTATGCAATTACCTATGGTTCAAAGGAGTGTACCCTAACTCTATTTTCTCATATTTATTTAAAACTCATTTAGTTCTTCTTTCATGCGTAGTTTAGCTGTTAATTTAATTCAAATTTCATTAGTTGATAAGTAAAGTCACAAAATCATCATCTTTTCCTTTCTTTCTCCAGGTCAATAGTAGAGTTAATCGTTCTTACTATTCATCATCATGAGCATTCGACTTAGTCCTTGTGTTCGATACCCGATTTATCGGAGTAATACTTGAGCGACCGACTTACACTTGAGTCGATATAAGCATCCACTAGAGACACTTTTAAAGTCGCGTCAAATGGTATAAATTATTAGAGAAGCCCCATATTTGACGTATTGTGTCTAGCCAACCTTTACGTGAAAAATGGGGATTATTATAGTTAGCATCAGAGTATCGAGGTTCTAGCGTCCTCAGGATATGTATTGCATTTACGTTCTATGTTGCGTTTATTTGATATGTAGAGCCCTTATGATTGGAAATCGTTGTATTATTTATGATATGTTATTAATATGAATCTTGTGTTTCTTTCAGATATAAACACTCGACGCGGTAGACCACAATGTGTTACCACCCAGACTGTAGAGGATAGAGCTTAGCAGGAGTCGTATCCATACCCACAGCCACCATCAGTACCTCCTATGGTTACTTTATCAGACATAGCCACGATATTAATGCAGGAAGCCTCTACGGAGATGGATGCCATGCTCTAGAACTTTTAGCCACAGCATCATCCATCACCACCACCACCCTCGCAGCAGTTGGTGCTACCCGTTCCGGCATAGTGAACAGTTTGGTAGAAATCCAAGGAGGCCTTCACTAAAGGCCACCCGCGAGAGTTTGTTAGGAGTATAGATATCACGGTGGACTATCAGTGGAAGAAGGACATTTAGAGACATTTGAGGATGGTTGAGTGCATGGCAGTGCACAAGCAGATGTGAGCTTCGTTCCGATTAGTAGGAGACGTCCTATAGTGGTGGGATTCTGTCACCACACTAGAGGAGCGAGACCTATTGACCATTAATGAGTTATAGGTAAAGTTTGAGCGAAATTATTTTCCACCTTCCATGAAATCAGAGATGGTGAGGAAATTTATAGATTTGAAGCAAGAGGGTCTTACTATAACAGAGTATGAGGAGGAGTTTATTGTATCATCATTTTTTGTTGAAAATTAGGTAAACACTAAGGAAAAGAAAATGGAGAATTTTACATCAGGGATAAATTGGCACATTAGGAACTCCTTATTGGGGAACCCGACTTTTATCACCTACACTCAGATGGTGAATGTCGCTTTATTGCATTATCAGAATCACCAATTATTCCAAAAAGGTCAGGGTGAGAAGAGATCCAGTTCACAGACGTCAAGCCAGCAGGGCAAGATAGGTGGAAATGGTATTCATGGGCCCTAATAGTTTAAGGGGTCCAAGGTAAGAGATCGGTATAAGAGGCACTAGGGTTCTGATGATCGAAACAAGCAGGGCTAGGGATAGCAGCGGAGGGGCCATCAGGGCTAATAGCAGTAAGGCTGAAGCCAATAAGGGAAACAATAAGATAAACATCAGTTCCATGGAAACTAATATGTCTATGGAGAGAAAGGACACACAACTAAGAGGTGCCCTAGGGACAATTGAGGGGCACTGAAGTAGGCAGGTCAGAGTGGGTATCAGGCACTTCAAGGGCAATGTCAGCAGTTGTCGGTCCTGCCAGTGCTTACATCACCATCACTACCAACTCTACCCACCCCACTTCAGGGGTAATAACCATAGTTACTGTATAGGCGTGTATATCACGTCGTGCCTGGAGAGGGATAAGCATCAATACAGGCAATGGAGTGTATGTTCTCTATTTTTGGACATGTATGGTGTATTTTATTTGATACCGGTGCATCACAACTCATTTGTTAGTGCTAGTTTTACTCAAGCATCGGGGATGGTATACTTAGCATCTGGCATAGTACTTTGCATTGATTCACCCGTGGGTAGAGGATCACATATGCGTTATTTGCAAAGAGATAAGGATTGACATTGGGAGACTTAAATTCATGGCAAACCTACATGTATTAGATATGTTAGAGTATGACATTATCATATGGATAAATTGGCTAGCTACTTATAAGGCTTATGTTAATTGTTATGGGAGGTCCATCATCTTTGCTATTACGGGGCAAGAGATATACTTAGTTACGATGTCACACTTGGAAGGAGGATAGAGCACGCATTTGTATTACATTGAAGAGGAGATGTCTGATGAGGTCGTTAGTTCTCTAGATTTTATTACGATTGTTAGGGAGTTTTTAGATATGTTTGGAGAGATTCTAGGGATACTACCGAGTAGGGAGAACGATCTTGTAATTAACTTGATTCCAGGGAAGAGACCCATAACCCGTAGACCGTATTTTATGGCTCATTTGGAGATGAGAAACTTTAGGGATCAAATTTAGCAATTATTGGGTTAAGGATTTATTTAGATGGGTACTTCACCATGGGTGATCTTATTGGTTTATGAAGAAAAAGGATTAATCATTGAAGCTTTGCATTGATTATAGGGAGTTGACCAAGGTCACTATACGGAACAAGTATCCATTGCCCCGAGTATTAATGATTTGTTCGACCAGTTGAGGGGTGCATCATATTTTTCTAAGATTGATTTGAGGTGGGGGTACCATCAGTTGAGGATTCAGGGACATGATGTTTTGAATACAACATTCTTGGCATGATATGGGCCATATGAGTTCTTAGTTATGAATATTTGCCTGACTAACGCACCGATAGTGTTTATGGACCTGGTGAATAGGGTGTTCAGGGACTTTTTAGATCAGTTTGTTATCGTGTTCATAGATGACATATTGATTTATTCTCTAACCGCAGATGAACACGCACAGCACTTACGGATAGTCTTACAGACGTTACGTGACCATAATCTCTATGTTAAGATAAAAAAAAAATATGCATTTTGGATGAGGGAGGTGTAGTTTTTGGGCCACGTCGTATCTCAGAGGGGGATATTAGTGGATCCAAGAAAGGTTTCAACAGTGATGGAGTGAGGAAAACCCACTACACCTATGAAAGTGCGTAGTTTTTTGGATTTAGTAGGGTACTACTTTCAATTCATTCAGGGTTCTCGAAGAAAGTCGGGCCTCTAACGAATTTGATACAGAATGATGCATTATTTGTTTGGGATGATGCATGTCAGAAGGATTTTAATGAGCTGAAGGTCAAGTTGACTTCGGCGCCGTTACTTGCTTGACCTTGTGGAGAAATAGATTATAAAGTCTTTACTGATGCATCCTTATGAGGACTTAGATGTGTATTGATGCATAAGAAGAGACTGAAAGCTTATGATTTCTGAAAGCTTAAGCCTTATGAGGGTAATTACCCCACCCATGACTTGGAGTTAGCAGCCACAGTGTTTGCATTATGCATTTAGAGGCACTCTCTCTTGGGGGAGAAATTTAAGTTGTTTACATACCACAAAAGCTTGTAATATTTGTTAACACAAAGGGAATTGAACATGAGGCTGCGTTGATGGCTTAAGTTTATGAAATACTACTAGTTTGATATCTAGTATCAATCGGGTAAGGCAAATATAAAGTCAGATGCCTTGAGCCATAAGTTGACAGTCGAGTTAGCAGTGGTGTGGAAGGTAAAGTGGGCTTCGCTTCGTACTGATAATAAGTTATCATGTGCTTTTATGGCAGTTCTTACTATCATACCCGAGATAATTATTCAAGTCGTAAAGGCGTAGGCAGCAGATCATCTTTGACAGGAGAAGATCAAGCAGTTATTGACAGATGGGGAAAATCATTATTCGATTAGTTTGGATGGGGGATTGAGATTCCACGAGAGGTTAGTAGTCCCAAATGATGAGGAATTACGACGGGCACATGGATCACATTTTTCGGTACATCTCGATAGGTATAAGATGTACCAGGACATGAGGCACCATTATTGGTGGGTAGGCATAAATAAGGACATAGCCATTTTTGTGTCCAAGTGTGCCACAAGCCAATTGGTGAAGGTGGACAATCAACAACCAGCTGGTGTTCTACAACATCACTAAATTCTAATGTGGAAATGAGAAAGAATTTCAATGGACTTTATTACAGAATACCTACATCACAATGGGGACACAATACCCTTTGTATGATTGTTGATCGATTAATAGAGTTAGCTCACTTTTTCCATCTCGAACAGACCATACTTCAGAGTAGTATGCCAAGCTTTTTATTGTAGATATTGTGAAGTTTCATGGTGTACCACTCAATATTGTGTCAGATAGGGATAAGACGTTTATGTCCCACTTATGGAGGAGTTTCCAGCTGGCATTGGGGGGAAAATTGAGGTTGAGTACCTCGTCTAACCCACAGACTGATGGTCAGACACTAAAGGTAAATTTAATGTCAGAGGACATATTATGGATGTGTATTTTACTCTTCAAACATAGTTAGGAGCAATACTTAATATTAATAGAGTTTGCTTATAATAACGGTTAACATTAAACTATTAGGATGACATATTTCGAGGCATTGTACGTGAAACCTTATCTTTCACCCTCTTGTTGGTTAGAAGTGGTGAAGAATAAACTTATTGGATCGCATTTCATCCAGGAAACTTCAGAGGAGGTGAAGATGATCTGAGATAGGATTCGGATTGCCCAGGATAGACAGTTATGCTGATTTAGATAGGAGGCACTTGGATTTTGAGGTTGGTAATCAGGTGTTGCTCAAGGTGTCTCCCATAAAGGAAGTGATGTGATTTACGAAGAAAGGCAAGTTAAATCCCCTGGTATGTGGGACCATTCCCTATTATTGAGAAGATTGGACCACTATCGTATCATTTAGCTTTATCGAATTATTTGCATAGGATCCACGACGTTTTCCAAATTTCGACATTACGAATATTCCTTAGAGATAAGGTAGCTTATCAGTACATAGATCTTGACGAGATAGAGCTCCAACGCTACGCGGGTTACGAGGAGAGGCTTGTAACTAGTCTAGACTGTAAGGAGTGTAGACTTCGTTTCAAGGTTGTTCTAGTAGTATGCACATAGTGGGGACACCACAATGTGGATGAGTTGACGTGGAAGAGGGAGGATGACATGCGAGAGAAGTATCTGAAACTCTTCGAGCTAGGTATGTTTCAAATTTCGAGGATAAAATTCCGTTATGAGAAGGGGAGAATGTAAACCCCATGTTTTATAATGTTTTAATTTGTTAAATCATAAATAAATAGACTGCGTGAATAAACTACTTGAATATAATATGCATGATTATGTGATTCATTTATACCAAATGTGTATATTAGTAGATAATTAAATTCCATGTTACTTGAATTAATATTATCTCATGATTTGCATAACAAAAATGTGTAATTTGTTACAAACACAATGTCGGTACATTCTGGAGTGATTTAAGAACCCTTTTAAGTGTTTTAAACATTTTAAGTTGGGCCCGGGGGATAGGTATACCCTTAGGGGAGATTTTGAACCAATTCGAGTATTATTTTGGGCTTGTTTGGGGGCCCAAAATTGGGTATTAAGGGGCGATACGGGATTAGGAGTTTAATTAGGTTAATAACCCAAACTAATCATATATCGCATCCACATTAGAGTTAACATAGCAGCCATACCAAGGTTGGAGAAGAAAAGAAGGGCAAGACCCGAGAGTGCACTGTTGATTCGGATTGGGGCGAAATAGTAAAAATCAAGTACCCGGAGGTAGAGATTGGTTACTGGGAGCATTTTAGACTAGATGGGACCCATTCAGAGCATTTAAGTCATTTTCATTACGGGGTTAACCTAAATTTGGGATTAAGGGTTTTAGAAAAGAGATTAGGGTTATAAGGCAACCACTTTACACAATTTAAACCTCTAAGAGTCTTTTAGTGAGAGAAGAAGGGGGGAAAACACTTAGGAGATCCAAAAGGGCATAACTTGGAGAAGGAAATTAAGGAGGAATCTTCCCATCTTCAACTCAACACAAAACAATTCAGAATTTGATGGATTAAAGGCAAGTGTATATCGTGCTTTCTTAATTTATGTGTAATAATTCTTTCATATAAAATTTGGTAGTAACTAATTGAATTTTGGTTGGGGATTACTACATAGAAAATGGGGTTTGGGGAGACAAACCTACATGAATGATTGATGGAAAATACTTGGAATTTATAGTGGTTATAGGTTCTGTGATAATTTGAATTTACGTAATAAAAATTTAGATTGGAATTTTTATAAGAATGATGATTAAACAAGGGAAGAAATTTTAAAATTTTGTTACATTCACGATGATGGAATTAAATGAAAATTGAATTGAATCTTGAAGTTGTTAATGAATTTAAGAAAATCATTAAAAGACTTGGAAAATTGTTTGGATCATAATTGGGGTGGAATTGGGTGACTAAAGATGAGGAAATTGTTCACTCTCATGCAAGATCTGGGCTCTTGCCCAGAATCGAATCGATCCGGCCTTCATAGCCTAATGGATTCGGCTATGAACCCAAATAAATTTGGACCTATTGTGAGGGACAACTTGATATTTTATTGTGAATTAAGGGTAGTTTTGAGAATTGGCAAATTGATTAAGGTCAAGTGAATAATTTTAATCTTAAGAATTAGCCCAATTTACATGTACGTGGGTTATTTAGGAGAGAAAATACCTGGAACGTAGAATACGAAACGTGATAGCGTGACCTCCGATTATAAGTTTAGGACATATTGAGAATGTATGGGAAAAACAGAGATGAGAAGATATATATTAAATTTCTTAATAAATAGAAGAATTTAATTAAACAAGAGTCGGGATTAGACTCGGGTTACTAGACTAGTGCTTCAATAAAGTAGGCACGGATTAGTCGGTTGATGTGATCATGTGTATATATACGGATATGAGCAGTATATATATGTGTATTATGATATCGATGTGTATGATATTATGTGGAACATACCCCTCTAGTGCTATCAGTGGAAGTTGAGCGAGGTGGGTGATCTTTCCTAACGAATCATAACAGGCTAAGTACCCCGGGTCATAGCGCCATGTTTATGATTATGTGATTTAGTTTCGCAGTGAAGTAATTTTGGTTATGGTTATGACTCACTGTAGAAAGACTATGACTGCATCCAATACGTTTGTGATTTTACCGAGTCGGTGTGAGATTCCAACCTCCAATAACCAGGATGATGTGAGCATGCCCTGGGTAATGATAGCATTATAGAGATTGCATATAGTGAGTTATTACTCTAAGGGATGGCGGCTATACACGACATATGTGTGTTTGTTGTAATATAATATTTTGTATATTTATGTGTAGACAAATATACGGGTGATAGTAAGCGGTTACGATTTAAATGACTAGTGACAGTTATTGAAAATAAAGTCATAAATTATAAATATGATTGTGGAATTTAACAATTGAAGTAAAGTTATATATTAAATTGTGATAATTTAATGAGATATTGATTGAGCAACTATGAAAGCTAATTGATGAACTAAAGGTAGATATTATACCCCAGGTAGGATAGTATAATATTGATGTTAGTGGTAAGGCTAGCTAGGTGGGGTAGCGTAACTAGGCAGGTTAAAAGCCTATGTTAGGTGCACTTTAAATGAGGGGTGAGGGGTGAATCAAGAGAGTGCGCTACCGGTTTATTAATATGAAAAGTGCTTAATATTTTCATTTATACATTTTATACACTTGCAAAATATTTTCAAAGGTTTTGGGCTATGTCAAATCTATTTGCAAAAATTTTAGGTGTCTAACCACATGAATGACAGTGATGATTACTCTTTCCAGGGACTCGTAGTTGCAGCTTATGTGGAGGCTTATAGGATTTAGAGTAGTTGCTTCATTTATTTCTATCTAGATTAGGTTCTTTATTTCAGTTGTTTATTAGGCGTGTTGCCTGTTTTATTCAGACTTATGTACATTCGATTATTTTAGTTAGTTGGATTAGTTGTATTGGATTTTACCCGATGGTTTACTCGGAAACCTTATTTATTTACCTCTGCTTCAAACTTTGTATTATGACTTCATTCATATTGATTATCGTGGATAGAATTATTGGGGGTTGGCTAATATGGTTGCATGTTAATGAAAGATAAAATTTGGCACTACTTGTTAAATTAATTAGGGGTTAACAATTAATCATGGTTCGACAGTGATGCTAAGAATGAGCCATATGGGATTACTGTTCCATTTTGGAAGAGGATTGACTACCCATTATTTTAATAGGCGGTGTGTTCTAGAAACTATTAGAGCATTAGATTCAAGAGTCTTTAAGGTTCTGTGCGGCTTTCTATGATTTCAGCATTGCATTCTTTGATAAATAGAGCTCTATTTTAGGACTATTGCATTCATACTTACGCATTTTCGTGCTTACGTTCTTATGTTATTATTTTGTATTTCACTGTGAACTTATACTAACTTCAATTTAGTTTTATATGCCGCCAAAGAGAATCCGTCAGACAAGGGTGAGTGCTAGGGAGGAAGCCCCACAGGGGACAGTGACGGCCACAGAGGTGGCCACTATTATTGACGAGGTGGTTAATGCCACCTTGACTGCCATGGCACATCATTTTTGTCACAACCCCGACCCAAAATTAGAAGGAAGTGAGTGTCTTGACATGCCACCAAGGCAACAAATATTCTTGTTTTAAAATATTTCTTATAATGAATGCAACAGAAATACAACCACATGGTTATGAATCGTAAAATACTGAAAATGAAGAAATTACGTCATCGGAGATTTCTAAAGGAAACTTCATTTATATTAAAAGTAACAACGAGTTACAACTTAACACAAACTTTAAAACTTATTACAAGAGATCCAAACATGCTTTATATGACGAAATGAATATTTTATTTAAAATAACAAAAAGAACTCTAAAAGTTGAGTCTTGCACATAGTCCTTTTATATTCCCTTCGCGAGCCTACTTATTTTCTGAAAAATGGATATTTATGCAAGATCAGCTAAAATATGAGTGAGATTCAATCTCCGGACATTCTAAGGTTTTTCAGAAAATGGATACCTATTCAATTTAGAATAAAAAACATATACATTGATATAGGAATTTGTAGTAATATGTATATAAAGTAACTAACAACATATATTTTCAGAATAAACAATGCGGAACAGAATAGATAAAACAATTGAGCAATATATGAGTTATTCAGTTTTATTTTAATGTCCATGTATGCTCTAATACCCAAACAAACAGATAGTGTTACCAAATATTTCCACCTGGTAACATCACAGAAAGATCATGATTTCTGGAACAAGGCATTGTTTAGGGCACACCAACGATAAACCAGCTGGGAAGGTACCGCCCAAATATTTACGCCCGGTAGTCAAGGCTAACATAGTAAGAGAGTTTCCATGATCCGAATAAAAAAATTTCAGAATTCAAATCAAATGTTTATATCGAGAGATATACACATATAACAAACGACGGAATCATCGGTATCAGATGTATTTTGAGAATAAAAGGATTTCACAAAATATATATAGTTTTCACAATATCATATATTCAAAATAAGCAAGGAATGTCATAGAGTGCTCACCTAAAACAGCAGTACGAAGTTACATATATCGAGTCTTCGATTTCTAAGACGAAACTTCTTTTTAAATTTTCCTGCACTTTCTCTCACTATTTGTTTGTAAGATTTTGGAGTAATTTCATGTAATAACTGATACTAAGGGATATATTTATAGTTTTTCAAAGATACTTGGGTGTTGACACGTGTCTGGGTGACCAAGCTTTCCTTTTGGTGAATCGGCATAAATGTGTCGCGTAATGGAGTTGTCTTGCAGTCTTTATTCACCAACTAGAGACACGTGTTTTAGCTTATTCTAAATGGATGACATGTGTTTTATCTTTATTGATATGGATGACACGTGTAAAGTGTGGTGGTAAAATACAACATGAGGTGTCAAGCACGAGGTGGAATGTTATTAAGGGTTAGGGTCATTTTACACATAAAGGGCATCTTGGTGATTTCAGACTTCATATTTTTCATATTTCTTAAAGGTCCTTGAAAATATTTTATTTATAAAAAGGTCCTTTTTTATTTTTCATTTTCGTCCCTAAAACTTTCTTAATTAAAAATAAGTCCCTAAAGTTTCATGAAATTACATTTTCTACCTCAAAACTTATCATTTGGCCTAGGATGTGACATAAAACTACAATTTGACCCATTTTACAATTGATTCTTTAAATTTAAAAAATGGGCTTTGTCATATTAAGAACCTATAATATCATTTTTGTAATAATATAACATTTATCAGATAATAAGTGAGATGCAATTATAAAAACAAACTATATATGAGCATCTTAAAATGGGGTTATTACATCCTACCCTCCTTATAAAAAATTTGGTCCCCAAACTTGACTTACATTAATTTTCAAACTGGTAGGATATCGCTCCTTTATTTCACCTTCCCGCTCCCATGTTGCTTCTTCAACGGAATGATTACGCCATAATACTTTGACTAGTGGAATTACCTTGGTTCGTAATATTTCATCCTTATGGTCCAAAATTTCTACTGGATGCTTAATGTAGGTTAGATCTTCTCTAACATGAATAGGTTCATGAGTTAAGATATGCATCAGATCTGGGACGTATTTCTTCATCAGTGACACGTGAAACACATTATGCACACTAAAGAGCTCAGGGGGCAAGACTATTTTATACGCAACAACTCTTATCCTTTCAAGGATTTTAAAAGGTCCTATGTATCTTGGACTCAACTTCCCTTTCTTCACAAATCGGATTACTCCCTTCACTGGTGATACTCACAAGAACACATAATCTCCTTTTTAGAATTCTTGTTGTCGGTGTCGATTGTCGACATAATTCTTTTGACGGCTTTAAGCGATTCGAAATCAGTCTTGTATCAATTTCACCTTCTCTGTTGTGATTTGGATCAATTCTGGACCCAAAAATTTTATTTCTCCAACTTCTACCCAACATGCAGGGGAATGACACCTTCTACCATAGAGTGCCTCATACGGAGCCATTTGAATACTTGCTTGATAACTATTATTATATGCAAATTCCACTAACGGTAAATGATCATCTCAATTCCCCTTCAAATTAAGTATACATGCCCTAAGCATATCCTCTAAGGTTTGAATGGTTCTCTAAGATTGTCCATCTGTTTGAGGATGAAAAGTGGTGATGAAATTTAATTTTGTTCCCATGGCTTCTTGTAGGCTTTTCCAAAAGCAAGACATGAATCTAGGGTTACGATCAGAAATAATTGAAATTGGGGTTCCATGAAGCCTAATACTTTACCCTACGTATAACTTAGCTAAGTTTTCTAAAGAATGGGTAATATTAATGGCAAGAAAATGAGCAGATTTAGTTAACCTATCAATAATCACCCAAATAAAATCATTACCATTTGAAATCCTTGGTAAACTTGTCACAAAATCCATAGTAATATGTTCTCATTTTCACTCAGGGATAGGTAGGGGTTGTAGTAATCCTGATGGTTTTTTATGTCTAGCTTTTACTTGTTGACAAACGAAACACTGAGATATAAATTTCGCATCTCCCTTTTCATGTTATTCCACCAAAATACTTCTCAAAGATCCCTATACATCTTTGTATATCCGTGATGAAATGTGAATCTTGAGTAATGACCTTCCTCTAAAATTTGCCTCTTTAATTAGGCATTATGTGGAACACACACTCTATTTTAAACCTCAATATATCATCTCGTATTGTAAATTCAATTCTCCTCCTTTCAATAACTTCTTCTCTTATCTTCTTCAGTTGTGGGTCATTTACTTGTGCAATTTTGATCCTTTCCATCAACATGGGTTGTACTTGTAAGTTTGCGATTATTCCTCCTTTATTATAAATGCGAAAATTTATTTCTATACTTCTTAAATCCTCCAATAAATCTTCATGTCTTATAATAAGACATGTTAAATTAGGTGTAGACTTTTTATTAAAAGCATCAGCTACTATATTAGTTTTTCCCGGGTAATAATGAATATTTAAATCCTAATCATTCATCAAATCTAACCACCTCCTTTGTCTCATGTTTAACTCTTTCTGATTAAAGATATATTTCAAACTCTTATGATCGGTATAAATCTCACATGTCTGACCAAATAAATAATGTCTCCAAATCTTGAGAGCAAAAATTACAGCTGTTAATTCTAGGTCATGGGTTGAATAATTCTGCTCATGTGGTTTTAACTATCTTGAGGCATAAGCTACTACTTTTACATTTTGCATTAGAACACATTCCAAACCATTTTTAGAAGCATCACTAGTCAAAATTGGGGAATTGGCGCAGTTACTAATCGATTCTTAAGTTCTTGAAAACTATTGTCAACTTCCTTAGACCATTCATATTTCACCTTCTTTTGGGTTAACCTAGATAGAGGCTTGGCAATACTAGAAATCCTTCAATAAATCTTCGATAATAACGTGTTAATCCAAGAAAACTACGAATCTTCATCACATTAGTTGGTTTAGGCCAAACTAGTACAGCCTTGATCTTTTGAGGGTAAACCGACACTCCCTCCTTAGAAATGACATGTCCTAGAAAAGAGACGGTAGGCAACCAAAATTCACACTTTTTTAATTTCGCATATAATTTCTCCTTCCTAAGAATATGTAATAGTGTCTCTAAATGCTTTCGTGTTCTTCAATACTTTTGGAATAAATAAGGATGCCATTGATGAAAACAACCACACACTGATGCAAATACTTTCTAAACACTATATTCATTATATCCATAAAAGCGGTTGGTGCATTAGTTAGTCCAAATGGCATTACAAGAAATTCATAGTGACCATATCTAGTACGAAAAATTGATTTTAAAATATTATCTTCCTTAATCTTCAATTGGTGATAGCCTGACCTAAGGTCAATCTTTGAAAATACTTACGCACCTTGAAGTTGGTCAAACAAATAATCTATACGAGGTAAGGGGTGGTATTTATTCTTAATGGTCACCTTATTTAGTTCACGATAATCTATACATAACCTCATCATCCCATCTTCTTTTTAACAAATAATATTGGAGCACCCCAAGGGGATACACTTGGTCTAATAAAACTGTGACAACCCGCTATCCGGAATAAAGGGTGGCCAGCCCTATACCCCGATAAAATAGGAAATCATGGATAATATCATCCTCAGCATCACGACAATATACAAAGTATAAGGAATAACCACTCTATATTCCAGAAAACGGGTTATCAAAAAACTTTGATTTGAAATAAAAAGAAAACATTTTCAACAACCCATAATAGAAATAGAGGGTGGAAACCCCCACAAGCGCATATAAGAAATCCCGAAAGGTATAAAGGACCGAATAAAATGTCGATCAAAACCATCCATACAACATACATATAGTACCAAGTGTTACACAATAAATTCATTATACATTTACAACTGTTTGGGCAACAAGCCCGAATGAACCGAACATAACTAGAAACATAAACAGAGGCGTCTACGCAAAATCCCGTGAAACCCGCACAGTGTCACGGCTCCTCAAAACATGCGGAAGGGAAAAGTCATTACTGGAGACCGTGCGGCGGAACACCTGAACGGATCATATACATAGAGATACCACAAGAGAAGAAAACCGGTCAGGGCCGGGTATATGTGATCAATAGATAAATGACAAGTATAATAATGATGTACAATTAAGCATGGATGATAGTCTAGCATGTTAACGGCATATAAGGAACTGAAACTGGTGAAGGACTACATAGAGTGAGGTTCATAATAAAACAGAATTAAAAGTGCTTATGAGCCTTTATCATCTTTAATCATATATCAATTCAAATATTCATTTTCCATTCCTTATCAGGAATATAATTTTCATCATGTGCTCTATATGGCACTAATCTCAATAACATGCTCTTTGCGGCATAAATTTGCTTTTTATGGCATTAATGTTCCATCGAGTCCAACTCGATAATTAGAATAGTCATAATTATAAATATAACGCTTCTAAGACCGCCCGTCCGGGTTTCCCCATTGAGCGCGTCCCTAAATAACCATCATCTTCCAGGGCCTAACATAAGACAACCTGGGATCCTATCGAAAGCGTCGGGAAGCGGCCATGAGCCTGCGTGGTAGCCAAGACCACACCCGGAATCTCCCTACCCCCGCAGAAAATATACAACCATAAGCGCTCCCATGGCCTAGGACTATATCCACCCTGCATTCATTAGCCAGGGGGCTTCACCTATCGTGCGGACTTCCCTTAAGATGGTATTTAGAGAGGTGTGTAACATCCATTTTATTAATTTCCATTACATGATTAGTAAATTATCATTTACCTTAACAATTTCTCATTTTAATTGAATGTATAAGCTAATTCGGGACTAAGTATAAGTGGTACCGACATAGCATCCTCAAAAGGAATTTAGACTCCAAAGTTATCCCCAAGGCCTCTTTTAGGCTTTAATATAAACCATCAAGTCAAATCTAACCTCGAGTTGAATTCTAAAGTCTCCAAATTGACCTCAAAAGATCCTAGACCCTAATAAAACTACAAGACAAAAGTGATGCCTAAACATCACCTTAAATTCCCCCTTGAAAGAACCCTAGATGAACCCTTTCGAGTCTAGGGTGTCGACCCAACTCAACTAGTACTCTAAACCCTATGTTTACTTCATTTAAGAAGGTCCCTAATCAATAATCCTAAAGAAAAGGGGTTAAAAATGAAAAAAGAAAAATTGAAAAAGTGCAGGGCTACCGAATCGATTCGCCCCCTTGGCCGAATCGATTCGGCCAGAAAATTTGAGTTTCTGAAAAGCAGCCGAATCGATTCGGATGGGAAATCGAATCGATTCGGTCAGAAAGTTTGGGTTTCTGCATAACTGCCGAATCGATTCGGACCAATTCCGAATCGATTCGGTCAACAAGACCTGGGCACTGGAACTAACCGAATCGATTCGCCCAGGGGGCCGAATCGATTCGGGCCTGTGATTTTGCCAAGAAATGGCTATGGAGACTTGGATTCCATTTTCTACCCCAACTCAATTTTCTCCAAACCAAACTCATATACCAACACTATAAGAACATCAAAGATGCTATTGATCATCTTCAAACCTCATGAATCAACTTAGAGTGAATCAAAACCCAAAATACATAAGAAAACCCTAAGTTCTCTAAACTAACATCAATACACCATTATCATAACAAATCATCTATCTCAAGACACAAATAGCAAGTAAAAACTTGCCTTGATTCAGCAAATATGCAGATTCCTAGGTGTAGTAGCAATTCTTCTCTCAATCTCCAAGTCTTTCTCTCTTCTCTTCACTTTTCTCTCTTAGGTTTAGGAAGGGATTTTGGGGAATTAGAATACTAAAAAGGCTTAAGTCGTGACTTAAGGCAAATGTCCCACTAAATTAACCACAAGTGCGATAAAATAATACGCAATAGCATAATTAAAGCACAACCAGTCAAAAATGCCCAAAATTACAAAATACAATATGGCACATTATTTGACTATTTCACACCTTCCGGAATCAACGGCAACCTCCAAATTATCATTTGGACATTTTAAAATTCAATTTAGGTTCCGGTCTCATAATTAAGCCAAATATCATATTAAATTCAGATGATATTAATAAGCATGACATAGCAATATTTTCCCATAATTATGATATGTATGCAACCTCATAATAAATATCAACTTTTCTACATTGAATTAATCATTCAAATCATAACCCAACACTGGTCTCTAATTACTATACTAAGTAATTATTATAAAATACGGTCTCATAAGCGAGGGTTATTACATACTCCCCCCCTTATGAGGGAATTTTTCCCCCAAAATTCAGGCGTACCTCATGAGAAAAGATGTGGATATTTTTCCCGCATCTCATCCTCGCGTTCCCAAGTTGATTCGCTTGCATGATGATGACTCCAATGAACTCTCACTAGGGGCACCACACGAGATCTCAACTTTTGCTCCCCAAACTCAAGGATAGCAACCGGTTGTTCTTCGTAAGAGACATCGGGCTGCAACTCAATATCTTCGAAAGGGATGTGCCAAAGGGCACCTTCACATCTTCTGTACTTTTTCAAGGAGGAGACATGAAAAACATCATGGATTTATTGTAAGGGTTCCGGCAAGGCAAGTTGGTATGCTACGGGACCAACCTTTGCGATCACCGGGAAAGGTCCAACAAAGCGGGGTGCAAGCTTTCCTTTCTTCCCAAAACGTTTAATGCCCTTCATCGGGGACACTCGCACCAACACTTGGTCTCCAACCTCTAATTCCATATGTCTCCTACCCGCATCGGCATAACTCTTCTGACGATCTTGGGCTATCCGTATGAGATTTCGAATGAGATCAATCTTCGAAGAAGTATCTTGGATCATCTCAGGTCCAAGAAACTTATTATCACCCACTTCCAACCAACAAGCGGGCGATCTACAAGGCCTGCCATACAGAGCTTCATAAGGTGCCATTCCAATAGTGAATTGGTATGAGTTGTTGTAAGCAAACTCAACCAACGGAAGATATTGTTCCCAACTGCTTTTAAAGTCAAGTATGCATATACGAAGCATATCCTCCAACATCTGGTTTACCCTTTCGGTCTGACCGTCTGTTTGAGGATGATAGGAAGAGCTTAACTTCAATTCAGTCCCAATAGCTCCTTGGAAACTCTGCCAAAAGTGGGACACAAATATTTTATCTCGGTCGGAGACAATATTTAAAGGTACCCCGTGGAGTCTGACGATCTCCTCAATGAACAACTGGGCATAACGAGCGGTATCATAATCGGTGCGCACAGGCAAGAAGTGTGCCGACTTAGTCAAACGGTCGACAATCACCCAAATTGAGTCATGACCCTTTTGCGATCTAGGCAAGCCCGTAACAAAGTCCATCGAAATGCTCTCCCATTTCCACACGGGAATCTCGAGCGGTTGTAACAAACCTGTCGGTCGCTGGTGATCAATCTTAACCAACTGACAAGTAGTGCATTGAGACACAAACTCTGAGATATCCCTCTTTATACCCGCCCACCAGTACAAACGACGCATATCTTGGTACATCTTGTCCCCGCCTGGATGCACCGTGAACTTCGACCCGTGGGATTCTGCCATCACTGCACGTCTCAAATCCCCATCATCGGGAACCACAAGTCTTCCATGGAAGCGTAGTCCACCCTCAGAGCCTATTGAGTACGACTCCGCTCCCTCAGAAAACAACTGGCGTGTATGGTCTTGACAAACTTTATCTCTCTTCTGAGCTTCCACAATCTTTGCTATAATCGTGGGAGTAACCGTCATCACTGAAAGGAATGCTCTCACTCCGGCATCCTCCAGGCTGAGTTCTTTCCACTTAGCTTTCCACACCTCAGCTAAGCCTCCATCAGGCTTTCTACTCAAGGCATCTGCTACCACATTCGCCTTCCCGGGGTGATAATGAATATCAAATTGGTAGTCTTTCACAAACTCCAACCAACGGCGCTGGCGCATGTTCAAATCCTTTTGGGAGAATAAGTACTGCAGCGATTTGTGGTCGGTGAAAAGACTAAACTTTTCCCCCAAGAGGTAATGCCTCCATATCTTTAAGGCAAATACAACGGCGGCGAATTCCAAGTCATGCACTGGATAGTTCCTCTCGTGAGGCTTCAACTTACGAGAAGCGTACGCAATGGGTTGTCTCTCTTGTTGAAGAGCACCTCCTAACCCCAGAAGAGATGCATCGGTGAAGACGAGATATTCCAACCCCGGCTTTGGCAATGCCAGGACTGGAGCTGAAGTCAGTCTATCCTTGAGCTCATCGAAAGCCGCTTGACATGAACTGTACCAAACAAATCTTACTCCTTTCCGGGTCAAATTCGTCAATGGGCTAGCAACCTTAGAAAAGCCCTTAATGAATCGACGGTAATAACCCGCCAAGCCCCGAAAACTACGAACTTCAGTGGGCGTCGTGGGCTGACCCCACTCCTTCACTGCGACCACCTTACTCGGATCCACAGACACTCCTTGGGATGACACCACATGTCCCAAAAATTGAACTTCCTTCAACCAGAAGCCACACTTCTCAAAATTTGCATACAATTGATGATCTCTCAATCTCTGCAGGACCAACCGCAAGTGAGCAGCGTGATCCATCTCCGTCTGAGAATAAACTAGGATGTCATCAATAAATACAATGACAAACTAGTCAAGGAAATCCCAGAATACCCTATTCATAAGGTCCATAAACACTGCAGGGGCATTGGTTAGCCCAAAGGGCATAACCAAGAATTCATAAGATCCGTAACGGGTCAGAAAAGTCATTTTGGACACATCTTGCTCTCGTATCCTCAATTGGTGATACCCTGTCCGCAAGTCGATCTTGGAGAAATATGAAGCTCCCCTAAGTTGATCAAATAAGTCGTCGATGCGAGGCAAAGGTTATTTGTTCCGGATGGTGACTTTATTCAACTCTCTATAGTCCACGCATAACCGGAGAGAACCATCTCTCTTCTTCACAAACAATACCGGAGCGCCCCACGGCGAAGTACTACGCCTAATAAAGCCCTGCTCCAGTAGCTTCTGAATCTGATCTCTCAGCTCCCTCATCTCCACAGGAGCCATTCGATAAGGAGCTTTGGCGATCGGTCTAGTTCCCGGCATTAAGTCAATCATAAACTCTATTTCTCGACTTGGAGGTAATCCGGGTATCTCCCGAAAAATATCTTCAAAGTCCCGAACGATTGGAAGAGAATTTAAGGGAACCACGACATCTCTAGATGCATCTTCCACAATACAATATAAATAGGCACCCGTGCTTCCTTCCATGCAAGGCATAACTACCAGGAACATCTCTTGTCCAGGAACCGCAAAAACTATACTCTTCCCGAAATAATTCACTATAGCACGGTACTTCACTAGCCAATCCATACCCAAAATTACATCGTACCCGACCATATCAAGGACGAGCAAATTGGCGTCAAAACACAAGTCACCAAGATTAATCCCTACGTTTTTACATACGAAGAAAATCAATGAGCCATCGCCCATAGAGGATTCGACGCTAGTGAAAGTACTTTCAGCAGATTTTATCAAACCTGTAGTCTGAGCAAAACTTCTAGAAATAAAGGAGTGTGTGGCACCCGTATCAAATAGAATTCGACCCATGTGCCCCTGAATGAGAAACTTACCCTCGATCGCCGGTGGTGCTGGAGGAAGCAAAGCCTCCAGAATATGGTAAACCCTTCCGTACTGCAATTGCCCCTGTTGAGGAGGAGCAATCGGATTAGGCACTTGGGGCGGAAACTGTACATACGGATGCTGTGGGGCCCTTGGAAGATGCCCTCCAACCAACTGAGGACACGCCATTTTATAGTGGCCCTGCTCCCCACACTGAAAACATTTGATTGCCGTAATATCCTGATTTCTACCTTGGTTATTTCGGAGTTGCCCCGCACCTCGGCCCTGTTGGCCCCTAACACCATTTCCACCTCTACCTCCCTGGGGTTGCTGACCACCTTGACCTTGTCTGTTATTATTACCGCCAGCATTAAACCCACCGAAACGTTGACGCTTGGACGAATCCCCCTGCGGAGGATCCCTCTCAACCTGCTTGTTCCCCGAGGATTGGGACGAAGAAGATGTTCCCCCTCCGCTCCCAACACCTCCCTGCCTCCCCGATTGTCCCACAGTAACAACCTTCTTCTTGTTTAGCAAAAACAATCTGTGCTCCTGACAGTGAAGCAAAGCGGCATTCATCACATCACCAAAAGTAACCAGAGATGGATTTCCCAGCAAATGTTGCTTTATTCGCCAGTTCGAACCTCCCACAAACTTGGAGATCCTCTTCGATTCTGGAGTTACTTCATCCGGTATAAAACTTGCTAACCGGGTAAACTCTTCCTCATACTCAGCAACTGACCTCTCCCCTTGAACCAAATCCTGCAGCTTCCTCTGCATTTCCCTCTGAACTGCGGGAGGGAAATACTTCCCATCAAACAAAGCCCAAAAATTTGTAATGGACATAGTATCCCTTTGCTCGGGTGTCGTCATTGACTCCCACCAATGTAAGGCCGGTCCTACCATCTTGAAAGTAACGAGAATCTGCTTCTTCTCCTCACTACATTCCACCATCCTAAGATGGCGCTGCATATCTCTCTTCCACTGGTTTGCCTTGATAACATCCGAACCTCCCTCAAACTCCGGGGGATGTCCCTTAAGGAAATATTCCCTCACCCGTTCCCACTGAGAAGGTCCCGTGGGAACTTGTGCTTCTTGTCCCCTAACTTGGGCTTGTGGCATTTGTTGGGCCACGGCAGTCATCGCGGCGTTGACAGCTTGGGCCACAATATTTGCCACTTCAGCGGCACTGATACTCCCCTGCTGCGGTGGAGGACCAAACTCATCCTCAACAACCCTATTACGTCTAGCGGGACGTCCTCTCTTCGGCGGCATCTGAGATAAAGACGAGAGAGAGTTAAAACATAATGTAAGACAATCTATTTAGCAGAAGATCGCATACATAGGCAGCAAAACAATCCTAACATTAAGTTCTATATCAAAGAACGCTACGATAGAACGTGACAAGTCCGCATAGATCCTAAAGACTCTAGAACCAAATGCTCTGATACCATCTGTGACAACCCGCTATCCAGAATAAAGGGTGGCCAGCCCTATACCCCGATAAAATAGGAAATCATGGATAATATCATCCTCAGCATCACGACAATATACAAAGTATAAGAAATAACCACTCTATATTCCAGAAAACGGGTTATCAAAAAACTTTGATTTGAAATAAAAAGAAAACATTTTCAACAACCCATAATAGAAATAGAGGGTGGAAACCCCCACAAGCGCATATAAGAAATCCCGAAAGGTATAAAGGACCGAATAAAACGTCGATCAAAACCATCCATACAACATACATATAGTACCAAGTGTTACACAATAAATTCATTATACATTTACAACTGTTTGGGCAACAAGCCCGAATGAACCGAACATAACTAGAAACATAAACATAGGCGTCTACGCAAAATCCCGTGAAACCCGCACAGTGTCACGGCTCCTCAAAACATGCGGAAGGGAAAAGTCATTACTGGCGACCGTGCGGCGGAACATCTGAACGGATCATATACATAGAGATACCACAAGAGAAGGAAACCGGTCAGGGCCGGGTATATGTGATCAATAGATAAATGACAAGTATAATAATGATGTACAATTAAGCATGGATGATAGTCTAGCATGTTAACAGCATATAAGGAACTGAAACTGGTGAAGGACTACATAGAGTGAGGTTCATAATAAAACAGAATTAAAAGTGCTTATGAGCCTTTATCATCTTTAATCATATATCAATTCAAATATTCATTTTCCATTCCTTATCAGGAATATAATTGTCATCATGTGCTCTATATGGCACTAATCTCAATAACATGCTCTTTGCGGCATAAATTTGCTCTTTATGGCATTAATGTTCCATCGAGTCCAACTCGATAATTAGAATAGTCATAATTATAAATATAACGATTATAAGACCGCCCGTCCGGGTTTCCCCACTGAGCGCGTCCCTAAATAACCATCATCTTCCAGGGCCTAACATAAGACAACCTGGGATCCTATCGAAAGCGTCGGGAAGCGGCCATGAGCCTGCGTGGTAGCCAAGACCACACCCGGAATCTCCCTACCCCCGCAGAAAATATACAACCATAAGCGCTCCCATGGCCTAGGACTATATCCACCCTGCATTCATTAGCCAGGGGGCTTCACCTATCGTGCGGACTTCCCTTAAGATGGTATTTAGAGAGGTGTGTAACATCCATTTTATTAATTTCCATTACATGATTAGTAAATTATCATTTACCTTAACAATTTCTCATTTTAATTGAATGTATAAGCTAATTCGGGACTAAGTATAAGTGGTACCGACATAGCATCCTCAAAAGGAATTTAGACTCCAAAGTTATCCCCAAGGCCTCTTTTAGGCTTTAATATAAACCATCAAGTCAAATCTAACCTCGAGTTGAATTCTAAAGTCTCCAAATTGACCTCAAAAGATCCTAGACCCTAATAAAACTACAAGACAAAAGTGATGCCTAAACATCACCTTAAATTCCCCCTTGAAAGAACCCTAGATGAACCCTTTCGAGTCTAGGGTGTCGACCCAACTCAACTAGTACTCTAAACCCTATGTTTACTTCATTTAAGAAGGTCCCTAATCAATAATCCTAAAGAAAAGGGGTTAAAAATGAAAAAAGAAAAATTGAAAAAGTGCAGGGCTACCGAATCGATTTGCCCCCTTGGCCGAATCGATTCGGCCAGAAAATTTGAGTTTCTGAAAAGCAGCCGAATCGATTCGGATGGGAAACCGAATCGATTCGGTCAGAAAGTTTGGGTTTCTGCATAGCTGCCGAATCGATTCGCACCAATTCCGAATCGATTCGATCAACAAGACCTGGGCACTGGAACTAACCGAATCGATTCGCCCAGGGGGCCGAATCGATTCGGGCCTGCGATTTTGCCAAGAAATGGCTATGGAAACTTGGACTCCATTTTCTACCCCAACTCAATTTTCTCCAAACCAAACTCATATACCAACACTATAAGAACATCAAAGATGCTATTGATCATCTTCAAACCTCATGAATCAACTTAGAGTGAATCAAAACCCAAAATACATAAGAAAACCCTAAGTTCTCTAAACTAAAATCAATACACCATTATCATAACAAATCATCTATCTCAAGACACAAATAGCAAGTAAAAACTTGCCTTGATTCAGCAAATATGCAGATTCCTAGGTGTAGTAGCAATTCTTCTCTCAATCTCCAAGTCTTTCTCTCTTCTCTTCACTTTTCTCTCTTAGGTTTAGGAAGGGATTTTGGGGAATTAGAATACTAAAAAGGCTTAAGTCGTGACTTAAGGCAAATGTCCCACTAAATTAACCACAAATGCGATAAAATAATACGCAATAGCATAATTAAAGCACAACCAGTCAAAAATGCCCAAAATTACAAAATACAATATGGCACATTATTTGACTATTTCACACCTTCCGGAATAAACGGCAACCTCCAAATTATCATTTGGACATTTTAAAATTCAATTTAGGTTCCGGTCTCATAATTAAGCCAAATATCATATTAAATTCAGATGATATTAATAAGCATGACATAGCAATATTTTCCCATAATTATGATATGTATGCAACCTCATAATAAATATCAACTTTTCTACATTGAATTAATCATTCAAATCATAACCCAACACTGGTCTCTAATTACTATACTAAGTAATTATTATAAAATACGGTCTCATAAGCGAGGGTTATTACAAAAACCCTTGTGTAAGAGATCTTGTAATTGAACTTTTAAATCCCTTCATTCTAAAAGTGTCATACGATAAGGTGGTTTTGAGATTGGTATAGTTCCAGGAATAAGGTCAATTGTAAACTTTATTTATATACTAGGAGGAAGATTGGGTAAATCATTAGGAAAAACCTATGGAAAATGGTTAGCTATAGGAATATCTTCTAAAATAGGATCTTTTGATTGCAAATCAATAACACTTATAAGGAACCCTTAACACTCCTTCTTAAGAAAACTACAAGCTTGCATTGCAGAGATAATATTCTTGGGAGATAGGATGCCAGTGCTGTCAAAACTGAATTCTGGTTGGTTAAGGATTTGGAAACTAACTCTCTTCTCAAAACAATTTACTTTAGCATGATACGATTCTAACCAATCCATCCCCAAAATGACTTCAAAATCTCTTATATCTAAAACTATAAAATCGGCGAATAGTTATGACTACTAAGATCTATAGGGCAAGACTTATATACTAATGTTCATGTCAATAACTCACCCTAAAGAGTATAAATGTGTATTCTATGATTTAAGGGTTCAGTCGTACTAGGAAAACGGTTAACAAAATGTACAGACACAAATGAATGGATAGAATCAAGATCTATTAAAACTTGAAAAGGTTGTGCATATATAGAAAGTGTATCTGACACTACTACGTTAGAAGCTTGGGTATTAGAAAGTGAAAAAACTCTACCCTATCTCATGAAATCAGCTTCCATTTTATCTTTCACTATTTTAGGTAAATATTTCTCATAAATGATCACCAAGAAGTCACTCCAACCTATGTAAGTATTCCTTTCCTCGTGTATTCTCTTAGCCATTCTCCACCTATGTTCAGCTTCACCTTACAACATAAACATTGCAAATGAAGCCCCTTGTTCATCGGTAGACTTAAGAACATCGAGCATCTTTTCCATCTGCATCACCCAACTTTCTACTTTGTGTGTGGTTGGGATTACCTTTAAAAGATGGAGGATTCAACTTCTTGAATTGTTCAATAGTACAACTAGTTAGTTCAAGATTCCTTGGTGCTCCATTATTCACCTGATGCTCCACAATCTTTGTTAGACTCTCAATCACCTTAGATACACCTTTCAGTCCTTTCATATTCGAATCACTAGTTCCCACAGCTGATCTTGTCTTGGTCTTTTTCTTACAGTCGTGGCTAAACGTAAGATGTATTATACTATCCCAAGATTGCAAATTAAAAGAACAATTTTTTATATAAACAATTATACATAGACTGTAAGACATATGGAGGGTTATCAAATAAGTCGGATATTTAATCCTATATCCTATTTATGAAAACTTAAAATATATAACGTTCGAAACTTATGTTCAGTAGTCTACGGGTTTATAACCTATGCTCTGATACCACCTTTTTCATGACCCCGACCCAAAATTAGTAGGGAACAATTGTCTTAACATTCCACCAAGGCAACAAGTATTATTTTTTTTAAATATTTCTTATAATGAATGCAACGAAAATACAATCACGTGGTTATGAATAGTAAAATACTGAAAATAAAGGAATTACGTCATCAGAGCTTTCTAAAGGAAACTTTATTTATATTACAAGTTACAACTTAAGACAAAATTTCAAACTTATTACAAGAGATCCAAACATGCTCTATATGATGAAACAAACGTTTTATTGAAAATAACAAAAAGAGATCCAAAAGCTGAGTCTTAAACATAGTCTTTTTATGTTCCCTCCGCGAGCCTACTTATTTCCTAAAAAATGGATATTTATGCAACATAAGCTAAAATTCGAGTGAGATTCAATCACCGGACATTCCAGGGTTTTCAGAAAATGGATACCTATTCAATTTAGAACAAAAGGCATGTACATAGATATAAGAATTTGCAGTAATATATATAAAGTAACTGACAGCATATATTTTCAGAATAAATAGTGCGGAACAGAATAAATAAAATAATTAAGCAATATGTCAATTATTCAGTTTTATTTTAATGGCCATGTACGCTCTAATACCCAGACAGACAGATAGTGTTACCAAATATTTTCACCCGATAACATCACAGACAGAAAATCTTGATTTCTGGAACAATGCCTTGTTTAGGGAACACTAGTGATAAACCAGTTGGGAAGGTACCGCCCAAATATTTCGACTCGGTAGTTAAGGCCAACATAGTAAGAGAGTTTCCATAGGCCGAATCAAAATTTTCAGAATTCAAATCAAATTTTTATATCGAGAGATATACACATATAACAAACAACAGAATCATCGGTATCAGATGTACTTTGAGAATAAAAACATTTCACAAAATATATATAGTTTTCATAATATCATATAATCAAAATAAGCAAGGAATGTTATAGAGTACTCACCTAAAATAGCAGTGCGAAGTTACAGATATTGAGTTTTGGATTACTAAGAAGAAATTTCTTTTTAAATTTTCCTGCACTTTCTCTCACTATTTCTTTGAAAGCTTTTGGAGTAATTTCGTGTAATAACTGATCCTAAGGGATCTATTTATATTTTTTAAATTTTCCCGCACTTTCTCTCACTATGTTAGATGCGCACTTTAAATGAGAGGTGAGGGATGACTCAAGAGAGTGCGCTACCGGTTTATTAATATGAAAAGGGTTTAGCATTTTCATTTACGCATCTTATACACATGTAAAATATTTTCAAAGATTTTGAACTCTGAACCGTGTCAAATCTATTTTCAAAATTTTTATGTGTCCAGCCACAGGGACGCCAAGGATGATTACTCTTTTTAGAGATACGTAGTTGCAGCTGATGTGGAGACTAGAAGAATTTAGAGTAGTCGCTTCCTTTATTTCTATTTAGATTAGGTTCACTGTTTCAGCTATTGGTTGGGCGTGTAGCCTGTTTTATTTAGACTCGGGTATTTTTTATTATTTTCGTTAGTTGGATAGGATGTATTGGTATTTACCCGATGGTCTACTCAGGGACCTTATTTGTTTGCCTCAGCTTCAAACTTTATACTGTGACTTCAATCATATTGATTACTATATATAGAATTATTGTGGGTTGGTTAATATGTTTGAATATTAATGGAAGATAAATTTGGACTACTCGTTAAATTAATTAGGGGGTTAACAATTAATCATGGCTCGACAATAATGCTAATAATAAGCCATATGAGACTACCCTTCCATTTTGGTAGAAGGCTGGTCACCCATTATTTTAATAGACGAGTGTCACATCCTGGTTAAAAGTTGATTCGGATAATGAAAACAAATGGATTTGAATTTAGGACTGTTTAGAATTAATCAATGAATTATTTTGTTTAAAAATAAAACACTATGGTGACAAACCCGAAATTAATATCGTTTTATTAGAAAAATTATTATTAGAATCCATGTGATAGGATTTATATTTATACTTGATTGCAAATATTGTATTGATCTCATTATTCTGCAATATTTTTTTAGATAAGAATTACGATCTTGATTTGGTTAGACAGCCTCTAATGTTTAGATTCAATTACTTGAATTTATGGGTTGGGGGGGTATCATGCGTAGATTGGGTATATAATGAGGTGATCATGTTTCCTCGACCATAATAGGGTTATAGTTCTTGAAATTGGAGTGGGTAAAACCTTATAAATGAAAATGAAATTTCAGGGATGAAATCCGCACAGAAAAATATTGTAGATATGGGCTACTGTAGAAAAATGAATCGATTCGGCTATATGAGGCGAATTGATTCAGCTCTTGGGCTTGCGTCAGGGTTGAACCATGGGAACGTTTAGAGATTTTTACGAGGTCAAGTGAGTATGTGGGAGATTACCTAAGTGAGTAGTTATTGAATTAAAAATAGATTTGTGTCGCTATACGCTAATTAAGGAATTGAATAATTAACTAGAGTGTTAATTGTCAAGACGAGGATTGTTATTTCAAGATTGATGAAATCTAGTTGCAGTAGATATGAGAATAATTACCTATATAGATATGATATGTTAGATATATGTAATTATTACTTGCGTGAACATACTCGTGTTCATGAACTACTTATCGGTTGGGGTTGCGTACGTCATCGAACCGTACCACGAGTTTATATAAGCGGGCTGGCATAGTGTAGGTCGTTATTTTAGGTCCTACGTTCAGGGGTGCCGCTTCCTAATGAGAGAACTGGGATAACCGGACCCATTGTCATAGTTGGGGTATAGGGTGTGAGATGGTTTACTACGTAGAGACCGCGCCCACTTATGTATGTTTTGTTTACATCTATTTTTGGGGGGACTCCTTCGGACTTACTGACAAAGAACGAACTGGACACCAAAGGTACATGCCTTCGTGTTATATATATATATATATATATATATATATATATATATATATATATATATATATATATATTGGCATATATTAGTGAACACAATGCTACATAAAATACATAAAGTGATGAAATGATATTTTATGTGGGGTAGTATTATGTGGGATAGTCTTAGAATTGAAATCATGTGTGTAGATATTTACCTCCCGGTGTATATATGTGCTAGATGCCCTTGATATTGCCACGTTAGTGTACAAAGCCATACTTCACATTTGGGCTTTGGGTTGGAAATGCGTATAATATTACACTTGGGTGAGGGGCGAGATACTTAATGCATTCGAGGACCGATGGGTGGTGTGTAATGTGAATTGATTGTATTATTTATAAAAAAAATTGTAAGTTAATTCTCGCAACTTTAAGGCGATGACCCAAATTATAATATGTTTTTCCCCTGGATGACCCTAGACATGGACAACGGGACTAACAGAGGATCAGACCGTTGCACTCAATTAGTGGCAAATTCAGTTCATTTAAATCTAGTATAGGTTGTTACTCTCTATCTCATTCAATTTTATTATTTTAGAGATTGTATGGGCGTAAGCCTGAGATTTATGTATTCCCGTCATTTACTTTCAAGTTATATTGGGATGGATGTTTTATGACCTATGGAATTTGAGACTTTATTATATTAAGTTTATTAATTCATATGTTTTCATTGTGAGTGTATGTTTTAAATCAAAATCTCATTTTTACGATTTGATGATAAGAGTGGTATAAATTGTTAGATAAGCCCAATTTTTGGCGTATTGTGTCTGACCAACCTTTATATGGAAAATGGGTGTTATTATACCCCACTATATACGAACTAAAGGAATATCCTTGGCTCTCAAAGTTTGGACTTTACGGTCAAAGATACGGGTTGGCTCGTCAGTACTCGAAACATTGGCATCTAACTGAATGTCAACTAAGCTTATGTGTTAGCACACAAACTTAACCCGTAAGAATCTACGAATCATCAATATGTGAAACACATTGTGCACTCGAGCTAGGTGATTTAGAAGCACTAAATATTAAACTAGTGAACTTGTACTATTCGTGATCATAAACGACCGAACATATCTTGAGGAAAACTTACCATTCTTCCCAAAGTGCATCACCCCCTTTATAGGCGACACCTTGGGAAGAACCTCATAGCTGACTTGAAACTCCACGTCCTCCCTATCCGAGTTTGCACAACTATTTAGCCTACTCAATCATGTCTTATTCATTCATAAATCATCTTGGTTTTCTTCAAACCCTTCTCAATGAACTCGATCCCCAACAAGTAGATCTTTCTCGGATCTAACTAACACACCAATGACCTGCACGGTCGCCCATTCAATGCTACCTCATATAGTGGGATACAAATCAATTTTTGATAACTATTGTTGTACAGACTCAACCAAAGATAAATTTTTCTCCTAACTAGGGGTGTTCGCAGTCCGATCCGATCCGATTTTTAGTAATTTTAAGGACCGGACCGATTAAACCGGTTTTCCAGGCTTAGTCGGTCCGGTTTTTTATATGGTTGGTCCAGTCTAACTTGTCGGTACTAATCTTATTGAAATAGCAAAAGATGCAGCACAATATAGCTCCCCCAATTTAAACACAACCCTGAACAATTTAAACACAACAGAAAAGAATTTATTTAATTTCCAATACATAACAACCTATTGCAAAAGTAAACAGTTTAAACACAACCTAGAAGAATCTATATAATGTTCAGTATATCTCCCTTGTATGTTGGACACCAACTGTGAGTTTATGAATGAACAACTGATATCAGAATAAACAGTAAGAGAGAGATGTAGCCAGTAGAAATTATCAAATTGAAGGCAAAACTTTGAGATATAAATTATTGCTCAATACCAACATATTAAACAACTAAAATAAATTAATAATATATCTAAGATAAAAAAAAATCTCAGATAAACTCTAAAACACAACATAGTTTTTTTTTTAGGAAAAAAAAGAACACCGTCGGCTTAGCAGTGGATCTGATCGTCACTGGGTCAGGAGCGTTTTGGAATGGCTGTGCGGATTGTGCCTGTAGGCTGTGATAAAAGAGATAACCCCAGGCCCTATGTTGTGCGCGTATTGGGTAGAGATGATGAGAGAGAGTAGAGAAGATGAGAGAGCGGGAGGGAGCAGCTGAGGTTGTGATTGACGACAGAGAGAAGAGAAGAAGAGTAATGGGTTTGGATGGGAGATGATCGTGTGTTAACTTGTGTGCGTGCGTCTAGTTACCTAGGGCTTATTTTGTTTTCTCTTATTAATAATATTGACGAGCGTACCCTTAAGTTCTTTGAGTATTTTTGTATATATATATATATATATATATATATATATATATATATATATATATATATATATATATATTAATAGTAATCGGTCCGGGCTGGTCCAGATTGGGTATTTAATAAAGGGGACCGAGGACCGAACCGATTAGACCGGTTTGTAAAAAAAAATTGGACCGGACCAATTAAAAAAAATGATTAAATTAGGACGGTCCGGTTCGGTCTGTCGGTCCATTCGGTTTTCTGAACACACCTACTCCAAACTACCCTTGAAGTCTAATGTGCATGCCCGAAACATATACTACAAAATCTGGTTCACCTGTTTTGTTTACTCGTCCGTTTAAGTATGGTAAAATGCACTGAAGTAAAACCTAATTATAACCCCTTGGAAACTTACCCAAAAGTTAGATACGAAAGTCGGATCTCTATCTGAGATGATCAATAAGGGTACCCCGTGCAACCGAACAATCTTTGCCACATATAAATGTGTATATTTCTTTGTTATGAAATTCATACGAATCGAAAAGAATTGTGAATATTTAGTCAAATGGTTAATTATAAACTAAATAAAATCGTATTGCCTTGGGGTCAAAGGTAACCTAACGATGGAGTCCATCAAAATGTTGCCCCCTTAGGAATGGGTAAGGGTATCATTTTACCTGAAAATTGCTAATGATTCAACTTTTCCATATCACTAGTTCTATATTGGGACGTAAACTTATCAATGTCCCACTTCATCTGGTATCACTAATATTGTCTCCTCATATCCTAGTACATCTTATCTCTGTCGATATGCACCGAAAACTGCGATCCATGAACCTCCTATATAACGGCCCTAAGTAACCCATCATCTAATGGCACAGTTAATCTTCCCTTATATTACAATCTACCATCTGACCCAATGGAGTAAAAGGGTACACCAGTGGCCAAAAGTTCGACCACTCTCTCCTTACAAAATGCATTATCTGATTGCGCTTGGACCACCCGCATAAAGATGTCGGGAGTTACTATGACCATGCCTATAAACGTGTTGGCTAACTCACTAATTACCTGAAGTGAACCCACATTAACTAATTGAAGAGGAAATAAAATGCCACTAGGTCATCGATTCAAGGTATCTGCCACCACATTGGCCTTCCCTAGATGACATCGAATTATAAACTGGTAGTCCTTGATAAACTTAAACCATCATCATTGTCGCACATGTGAACAAACACTAAAAACTCTTGTGATCACTAAAGAGCCTAAACTTATCACCCCACAAATAATTCATCCAAACGTGTAATGTGAACATTGAGGTTGTTAGATCCAAGTCATGGGTTGGATAGTTACCCTCGTCGAGTTTTAACTTCCGAGATGCATAGTTAATGGGATATTCCTCTTGCATTGACATTCTACCTAATCTGTATAAGGAAGCATTAGTGTACACTAAACACTAAATACTCAACCCCACTCCAAGGTAGGACCAAAAATGGAGCGAAAGTCAACTTCTCTTTGAGAGTGTCAAAGGCATGTTGACATCTATCAGTTCATACAAATTGAATCCCCTTCCGAGTCAACTTGTCAACGGTCCCTCAATCTAAAAAAATCCTTAGATAAACCTTTGATAATACCCGACCAATCCCAAAAAACTACAAACTTATGTAGGTGTCATGGGCTATTCCTAATTCTACACGATCGAGACCTTATTCGAATTTACTGGTGATCTCGATTTGAAACTTCATGGACTAAAAAATAAATCTCTTGTTTCCAAAACTCACACTCTTTAATACTTGCATACAACTTGTTCTCCCACAATGTCGAAAGTGCAACTATCAAATGCTCTACATGCTCCTCCTCGGCCCATGAATAAATAAAAAATATCATCAATGAATACGATGATAAAATGATCTATATATAAGGGTGGTATCCTAAACATAAATCAATCTTCGAGAAAAATAAAATATCTTAGAGTTAATCAAATAGATCATCAGTCATCGATAATGGATACTTGTCCCTCGCAATAACCTTATTCGTCTCACTGTAGACATCGCACAACGGTAATGAACCATTCAGCTTTTTCACAAAAAGCACTGGGGCTTGCCACGGAGATGTACAATGCCAAATGAACCATTATTGCAAGATCTACTTGAATTTCTCTATTAACTCCCTCATTTCCATAGGAGCAATCCGATATGGTGCCTTGGAAATTAGCGTCACACCGGGTGCCAAATCAATCACAAAATCAATCTCTGGTGGCATCCTTGGAACCTTTTTAAACACATCAAAAAAATCTCTGACAATCGAAATCGAATCTAATGAAACGGTAATCTCCTCTGACATTTCCTCATCAATAAAATACAAGTGTGTAATGACACCACCCTCTGTCCTAGGCATAACCACAATATATATCTCCTGACCCGGTACAGTATAAAGGATAACTTTACCACTATAATTTATATGATCCCTATGTCTGATCCACTAGTCCATACCCAAGATCACATCATAAGAGTGGGTGTTTAAATTTAATAAATAAATCTCAAATCATAGATTGCCGATATAAACATCCACATTATCACAAGTTTTCAAGATATAAGTAGATATGATCAACGAAGTAGCGATCGATAAGGATTTAACACAAGGTCGTGGAAGTAAACTAGAAATCTCCACAAAACTTCATGATACGAATGAGTGTGTAGCACTGGTGTCAAATAAAACTCTAGTTATGGTTCCAAAAACATAGAACATAATGTTCACTGCCTAGACCTGTCTTTGGTTCTCTTGTTGGGGCTGCGCCATCTGGTAAACTCTACTATATTACGGTTGGGGTTAATATAAGTAGCATTTCTACTGGTTGTGGCCTCGGCACTTGGAAGCTACGCAGGTCGGTATGGTAATGTTTCTAAAAGGGCCTAAAGCCTTATTGGCCCTACCCTTGTCTTCGCCCATAATGGCCATATCCCTGACCTTGTCCCGACTGGCCTGAATGCTGCTACCTCTGAATCTCTGCACTGGGGTAAACTTAAGATTTGTGACGTCTTCTTCCACACCTAAAAAAATACTACCTCAAATGGGGTTATATATATATATACTTTACTATATACATTACTAGCATCTCTCCCGCAGGTTTAAAATGCCTATTTTTTCCCTCCCGTAATAATCAAGGTTGCAGAACGAGGTACTACGGGTGGTATTTCATGCTTGGGTACCATCAAGGGTGCTTAGACTGGCTAGCTGATCATTTTTTACACAATGTGCCCCATAGTAATAATGCCCATGAGCATCAGGGTTTGAATACCCACTATAACGGGTGCCTATGGGGCGGGAGCGATGAAATCGGTCTACCCTGCTAACTTTGGCAAAACGAAAATTTCCTCCTAAGTAAAATCTTAAATTTAAGATGGATATCCTATTAGTAATGGAACATATATGAGAGTACAAAGAAAGACACGTATCAAAGAATGCTACGGAGAAGTCTAAGAGAACCTATAACCCTAAAGGCCTGAGATAATGCTTTAATACCAACTTTAATACCCCGTGTAATGATCAAGTTTAAATATAAAATTGTACGAAATATTTAAAATAAATCAAATATCATTGTCAGCACAGAGAGATCAACCGAAACAATAACATAATTAATGTGGAAATGATATAAAGATCGTCAATGTAAACCCACAATAGAGTACCCATAGCCATTAACGAGATACAATAGCGCCTCAACAATAATATCTCAATATAATTCCAAAGAATCTGTGAGTAATACAAGCCAATTAAATCTCAACATTGTAATACCCCATACTTTTATAGATATTTAAATTAGATAAATGAGTGTAATTCGGTAATTTGAGGAATTTTAATAAATAGTAAATTCTGGATGAATAAGCATAAGATGTTTACCGACGCATGCTACATTTACTGTGAAGATTGAGTAAATGAGTCGGAATGTTTTTATGACATGTCGCAATTGGGTAAAGCGACAGGAATTATTTTACGTTGTGGAAAACGCATATCGAGATGAGTTGGGTTTAATTAGTGAATTTTAGTTAAGTGACTCAGATGGAGATTTCGAGTGTACCGTTGCTTTCGAAATGGCCGAGATAGTCAGAATAGAGTACATGGGGGCAGTGTTTAGGTTCCGGGAACTTTTGAACTAGTAGAGACTCGCAATTGAGTAAACGAGTCATTTTTGGGTTTATAAGGGATAAACCCTTATTCTCTCTTAAATAGGCAAAGGGATTATATTAATTTTAAGCTCGTGTGATAGCTTACTGTATAGCCGATATTATATCACGCAGGGTAGGTGATAGTTATGAGGACTTAGAGGAGGGGTATTATAGATTAGTTGGGCAGAGTAACTTAACTAGATAGTTTAAAAGATATGCGATAGGTGTGCACTATTAGAAGAGGGGTGAGGGGTATCTCATGAGAGTGAGATACCAATTTAAATATGAGAGATTTTAATATTTTAAAATATGGCATTTATGCACTTGCTAAAATATTTTCAAAACTCGGGCTCTATCCCGTTTTTATATTTTCCCCTCTCTTGCTATATATGTATATATATTAGGTGTCCAGACACAAGGACGCCTGGATGATAATTCTTTCGAGTCAGACGTTTACTGCAGCAGCTGTGGATGCATGCAGGTTTATCGTAGACATTTCTATCCTTGAGATCTAGATAGGAGGTATTGTAGAAACATTCAGGCCGATAGCCCAGCTACATTCATTTATTCTTTTACCGCCTTTTAGTGCGACATTCGATTTGGTTGTATTATGTTAAATCGAGTGTTCGGTAAATTTTATTTCATTTCGGAGCATCAGGTTCTAGTGTCTTTAGGAATCTGTGCGGATGTACTACTCTTTTAGCGTTACTTTTGATTTGATATAGAGCCTTATGATTAGGATTGTTGATTCCTTTTGTGATATTTCGTTCTCCTGCAATTATGTAAGATTATAGTAAATCATTTGCGCGCTCATTTGAGATTCGGGTGCTGATCGATGAAGGGCGACTAAGGAAGGCCGTTATAAGGGTAGCATGAGGCATGGCTTAGTTGGAACTGCTAGTTGAAGTCGGGGACTAGGGCCACAATCGAGGTCACTCCCTTAGTGGCATTTTTATGAATTTTTACAATGACTACTAAAGTATAGTAGTTATATTTATCCAAGTACCACTATAGTAGAGAGTGGTTCTAGACTTGAATTACCCAGTGAAGTAAATTGGGAAAAAGTGTGAAAGGGTCTTTGATAAGGACCATATGTTGAAGTTAAGTTATGTGGAGGTTGTGTAGCTTTATTCAGTAGAAGTATAGGGCTCAGAAGCTTTGGCTTAGAGCAGGGTATGGAAATTCCCAGATGTGAAAATTTGAGGAAATTTTTTTCACTCGTGGGAACAAAGTCGAAATGGTGGGAACGGTGATCACCATATTTGGGGGAGCAAGATGTTTTGATCATAGAGGGATCTTACGAATGATTTTAACCGCAAGTTCCTTTGATTTATCAGATACGAAGAGAATGCAGTTTCTCAATTATTCACATGAGGCTCGGTCAGAGGCCGACAGTGAATAAAGAATTACATGGATAAGTAAACTTTGTACCGAATTAAGGTAGGTACAATGAGGAGAGAGTCTTTCAGTGGAATGATAGGCTCACTAGTAAGTGTTGCTAACACTTATGGAGAATTTGTGTTCGTGGGACCCCATTAGTGGACATTTAACCGGGGAATTCATCTAAATAAGGCAGTTGAGGTCAGTAGCCTGTTTCCTTTTAGTCGGGGGAGCTAAGGGAACTAAAGGGAGATTGTCAAGATCGAGGCTATAGATCCCAAGGTGCTGATAACATTAACATGGTCAGGGTGGCCAGAGATAGGGAATAATTGTGATGTGGATGTAGAACTGCAGGGTTCGATCTTGCCCGGTATGAGTTAAAGGATAAGAGTAGGGTGCCTAGATGGACCACTGATTAAGAAATTTTTGGTTTGGTTAAGGCAAGTGTACTATATCTGGGAACCATGTGGAATGGCCAGGGTGATTGACAAAGCTATTGTTATGAGTTTCACCTCGGATGAAGGAGGTATGTTTTGTGTGGCAAGATTGAGTCACAATATTTTATTATCCCTAGATTCGTGGGTGTAATTCGAGCTTTGTGGCGGTATCGATAACATTATATAGAGGATATATATCTATATGTTTTTCCACGGTATCAGGGATCTATTTTCTTTCATTCGCTGTGAAAAGCAGGTGTTAGTATTTTGAGTTTATATCTAGTTTGTACTACTCGTTTTGTGTGTGTTATACGAGTATGGTACTATTATAAGTGTAATGTATTTGTGGATGATTGTAGCGATAGCAGGCTAATGATTGCAAGACTATTGTATCCGCGGTTCCAAGGTGGAACTGATTGTTGTTACGATATCTCACCTGGATACAGGTTGAGCTCGCCTTTATTATGCATCTAGATGGAACTTCGGTGAGTAGATGTTTCACTAGCATGACTTTAGTGCATGGGGACCTTATAGATGTGATCTAAGGTATGAAAGATTTAGTATTTTACATGTTTGGTACTGACATACCTCCACGATCGACAAAGTTAAGTAGTAGTGCATAGGAGGGGTTCCTTGTTTGCATTTCACTTGCGATACACTCCATGCATGAACCTTAACGACATCGGGAGTGGAGAAATGTTACGGTATGCTCGGATGTTGGTTTTGGTGAAATTAACTGAGAGTCATGTGATGATTAGGGGCTAATAAAAAGTAGATGTTCTGTGGAAAAAGCACCGAAAATGTTTCTCACATGGCAAGCAAGCGGGTGAGGTAATGTTAAAGAAATTGATTCGAGGCCTATGGCTATGTCGTGGCTATGATGTGAATTCTGAGGTAAGACGTTTGTGTATGATGATCATAACAATTGTGTCGGGTATAGAAGCCCCGACTAGTTAGACTTTCCATCTCGCCAAAATGGAAGGATATAGTGGTAGAAGCGCGTTAGTACGATTACGAGATAGGATTTTAGAATGTCCCGATGGAGTACCTTAGGCCGTTATATCTCGATGACTGATAATGCGAGGAAGTAGTGTAACGGGAGGGTTCCTTATTTGGATTTCACTTTGCGAGATGTCCCACGCATGAAACCGAGAAAATGTCAGAAATTGAGAGAGGTCTTGGGCACTAGGGACTTAGTTAGAATAATACTCCTTTTACGTGTGTAGGAAATACATTGATCTTAGGACTACCATGATGTAAGGCCAGTGGGGCATGTGGCATGGTTTTAGGAAGATTTTTGGGAGTTAACCACGAGAAGGTTGGTGGGTTAACTTTAAGAAGGATTGGATTTCCAAGTATAGGAAGGATTGAATTTTGGATCTTTTCGAGTTAGGAAAACCCAGGTGTTTGTAGCAGGCCGAGAAGTGAGGCCCATTTTAGAGAGAGTGTTACATCTAGGATGTTTGCAATAGTGTTCTGATAAGCACGAATTAAAGGGTGTATGGACACCTTAGTAAGTTGATTTTATCTACCGCCCGAAATGGAAAGGGCGTAGTATATAAAGCTGAAGATTATGCTGTGAAGCAGTTATATAATGAGATTGGAGTTTATTGGATGGAATGTCGTAGGAGGCACACGATAATCCAATTATATTAGTGCAAAAAGAGTTAACACACCTAAGATAAGTGAGAAGACTGACGAGAGTAGTCAAGCGCTAGTGTAGTTTCCTTTTTAAGGGAAATTCGAATTTATGGTGTAGACGAACGGATGCTTAAAGTGAAGGCTTTCCGATGGGATCGGTACGTTAAAGTAGTGATTATAAGCTTGTTTTCTTTATATGCGGTTATAGATGCCCTAGGTGCGACGCGTCATTGTTAGAGTTAACCTTACGACCGAGGCAGTGTGATAACATGTAGAGATTTAGTTAAGCTTATTGTTAAACTACTGCGTTAGAATATATGCCTGGAGATAGGTGGCACCGAGAACGAGTGTATAGTATAATGCCATTGGGTTAGTACCATTCGACTTTTGTGCAGTGGGATGTAGTGTGATTAGCGATACTAAGTTGGTAGTACCAGTCATATCCGAATTTCGGGAACGAAATTCCATTGTAAGGGGGGGAGTATGTAATACCCCGTACTTTTATAGATATTTAAATTACATAAATGAGTGTAATTCGGTAATTTGAGGAATTTTAGTGAATAGTAAATTCCGAATGAATAAGCGTTAGATGCTTACCGACGCGTGCTACATTTACTTTGGAGACTGAGTAAATGAGTCAGAATGTTTTTATGACATGTCACAACTGGTCAAAACGACGAGACGCGTATCGAGATGAGTTGGGTTTAATTAGTGAATTTTAGTTAAGTGACTCGGATGGAGATTTCGAGTGTACGGTTGGTTTCGAAATGGCCGAGATAGTCAGAATAGAGTACCTGGGGGAAGTGTTTAGGTTCCGGGAACTTTTGGACTAGTAGAGACTCGCAATTGAGTAAACGAGTCATTTTTGGGTTTATAAGGGATAAACCCTTATTCTCTCTTAAATAGGCAAAGGAGAGAGAGAGAATAGAAAGAAAAGAGAGAAAGAGGAGAAAGGAAGGGAAAGAGAGATTTCCGGGCCAAACTCCGCGGGATTCGACTCGAGGTCGTCAGATTTTATCCACGAGACATGTGTTTACTTGCTTTATTCAACTGAGTGTGTGTATCTCATATTATAGTTGGTAAACTATATGATTTTTGGGTTGGAACCCTTGAAATAAATTTGAAAAAAAACTGATTTTGAGTTTACAAATTGATGTATTGTTAACTCTTGATAACTTATAGTGTTAAACCCATGTTAATGGTGTGTATATATGATTAAAAATGGAAGAAGTGAGAAAGTTAGGTTTAATTAAGTTATGGGTTTAAATCTTTGATTGAATCCTTTGATTTTAATTGATGTGTTGGTTAAATTATTATGTGTAGATGATTATTTTGTTGGTTGTTGAGGTAGAAATCATGAAATTTGAGTTGGGATTTATGGTGACAAATATTTTCAACACAAATAGATAAGAGAAGCGCAATCACCAAGCAAAATAAAGAAGATAAAATGCCAATCACACAAAAGGAGATGTATGTGGTTCAGTAAGAATGCCTACGTCCATGGTGGTGCAGTCAGTTTTATTTCTATATTCTCCGGGGAGCGTTTACAGAGAATACAGTGCGTGTCTTTTGCCCCAGACTTAGGGTTTATTATATACATGTTTGTCTTCGGGGTGTGGGGGCGTTAGACTCCCCCACGTTTATCATCTTGTCCTGAAACATATCTTTACGAGAACATGGGAGAAGACTCAGTCGTAATTCTATTCAGTTTAGGTAAGGGGTCTCGACTTTGGGTCGCTTTAATTAGGCTACTCGTCTGGGCCCGTAATGCCAAATCCGGGTACCCACAATTGCCCCTAAATTTGTTGGGCCACAAGTTGGGCTCAGTAAATTTAAATGATTTGTCATAATGGCTCTCTTGCATATCGCGTAACTCTTCCCAAAGGTTGAGGACTGATTTAGGTGGCAGTTGCTTCGTGTCTTGTGTGCGATGATTAGTAACATTTAAAAGTCATTTTGAGCAGCGTTTCATAGTTGCCATTTCTAGCTTCTTAGTGTTCTTCCATCGTCTGCGAGTTTTAGCAATTTGTGCCATCTTCTCCAGGTCTTCATTTTCTTCGCTTTCGATCTCCCTCGTCATTTGGGCTTGTGATCTTGCATTGTCTAAGTCAAAATTTCATCTCTTAAGTCTCCTTTGCTTTCTCTCTGTTCTTTCTTTGAATTTATAGTTTAGGGTTCACAAATGGCAAAGATAGGTAATAGATCAGTGTCTGAGTTTAGGAAATTTTACAATATCCCAGAGTGGGTAGAGATTGAGTGCGCCTCTCTTCCTAAAAATGTTAGAGAGATAGAGGGCGCTCATTGGATTCATGTCTTGTTGCTTTCCCAAGGGGGGCTTACTTTTCCTCCAAACGATTTATTCTTGCATTTCTTTGGTTATTTCAACATTTTTCCTGCACAGTGTTCGCCTAATGTATGGAAGATAATCAATAGCGTCCATAGAATAAATCAACTTTATGGCACCAAATTAGGGCTCGCCGAAGTTTGTTTTTGTTACTCCTTTTCTCGAACTAGCTCTGGTGTTCTTTATCTCAAGGCCAGGAGTCTTGATAGGATATTGGTAGTAAACCAACCTGATTCCCACAAGGATTACTGGCAAGATGGCTTTCTTTCTAGAAATTGGCAGTTCTCCCCCAGACTGAGGGGTCGAGGTCTGATAGGTTTACTGTTCCCTTTTATGGGTAAGAGTACATAGGTAGTCTTTGCTCTGTCCTTTCAATTTCTTTGTTAATGTGTGATCTTTCTGACTCTTTCCTGTTTTCTTTTCAGCGAGGTCGAGGAACTTGGAACCTGCCCTCAGCGAGGTTCGACTTTCAGAGTTGGTTAAAGCTTGGAAAATCAGGGAGCCCTTGGCCCCGGTCTACTGCTTACTTGCTTGAGTACAAAAACATTGGGTTTAGTTTTATAGCTAGGCCCGTGGATAGCATTCCCAAGTTTGATATTTTTGAAGAAACTGCTGCTGATCCTATTTAGTTGGACGAGGAAGAGAGCAGTTCTGAGAGTGATATCAGGGGGGGTTGAAGGTGGTCTCGGTGAGGAGAGCTCTAGCAGTGACAATTCTTCTAGCTCAGAAGAAGTTTCTGAAGCCCAAGGACCTTCAAGTACATCCAGCAGCTCTAGTGAGGAAATGGTTCCCCCAAGAAAAAACTTAATCCGTGATGATGATGATGATGATGATGTGCTCATTGCTCAAAGGTCGAAGAAGCAGAAGTCCAGCAGTGGGGCAGTTGCTACTGGTTCTCGGTCTGCTGCTTAGGAGCAAGAGAAGAAGAGAAAGGAAGAAGAGCAGGTGATAGAGAGAGAGAGAGAGAGGAAGAGGGAAAAAGATAAGAAGAAGATTGAGGAGAAGAAGAAGAAGGTCGAGGAGAGGAGGAGGATAGAGAAGCAGAAGGAAAAGGACGAAGAGAGGAGAAAAATAGAGGCGAGGATAAAGGCTAGGCCGGCCTTAGTGCCGATGTCCGCATTGCCAGAGGGGGCCTCGGTTGCCACTTCTCCTCAATTGGCCCCCGCGCTGCTCGAGAGAGCAGTCCTTCCTGCTAATCACCAGAGGGTGATGGGGAATGACCAGTTAGCCCTGCAAGCGAGTCGGAGGCTAGCCTTGGTAAGCCTATTTCTCTTTTCTAATGTTTATCAAATTCTGTCTATTTCCTTCTTCTAATATCTTCTTTTACTTGCAGTTTGTGACTGATTTTGCTGTGCTCTATCGCTTTCGTGATGAGTTGATCAATAAGAATGGTGGGCTGGATAAGCATAATGCTGCTTTGAGAGTGAAGATTATCGAGCTCGATACTAGCTTAAAGGCTGCTGATATTGCCCGGACGTCCTCTGACCTGGCCCTAGTCAAAGTCAACCGAGATAGGGAGGCAGTGGACAAAGAACTTAATGAACTGCGGTAAGCCTACAATCTGGTCTGCTCGAGAAAGCTAGCTATCGTGGAGGAGAACACAGTGCTGACCGATCAGCTGAAGGAGACGGAGTCTCAGGCAGCCACCGTTAAGGAGGACTCATATAACTCTAGGTGGGTTGCCGCGTATGAAGATGCTGAGGTTCAAATAGGCTACATCAGTCATCTGAACTTCAAGAAAGGCTGGAACAAGGCCCTTTTAGCTACTGGTGTGGACATTGCCACTCCCCTATTCGATGAGCACGATCCAAGCCCAAAGCCAATAATGTATGAAGCCCCTGTCCCAGCCATCGAAGGTGTTGACCCTGCCTCCCAGTCAGTTCCTACCAATGCCCTTCCTGTTCAAGCGAAAGAGGTTTTCCCTGCTGAAAGAGGTGCTCCTACTGTCGCTAACAAGAGGAAGCATCCAGCTTCTTCTTGGTAACCCGAGGTCGCCAGCTAATTTACCTTTAGGGTCCCTTTGTATTTTTGTTTGTAATCTTCCTTTCTGTTCCTCGATGTAATCTGATCCTTTTAATGAAATGAGAAAGTTTCTTCCCCCAGTGTACTGATTTATTTTTTCCTTTACTGCTCTTTTATGGCCTGTAGTTGGTTGATGTTGATGATTATATACTAGCCACTTCTCAATTGGGAAGAATGCTTGGTCCTGATGTAAGTCCTGAAGTTTGTCATACCTTTGTGAGGATTTATAAATCGCTGTGATTGAGGAACAAGTGTTTCATAGAGCAGACTGAGCTCGTTGTTAAACTAAAAGACAGGCTCCAAGAGATGGAAGAAGTCGGTGCCTCAGTCCAAGAAGAGGTTAATACCCTGAGGGCAAGGCTTCTAGATGCTTCTGAGATCAATTCAGTAGTGGAATGAAGCTTTAAGGAGGGAAATCTCGCGACTCAGGGAGCATGCGCCGAGCACTGATCCTGCAGTATTACGAGGGTTCTCCTCATCACGAGCTGGAGCTGGACCAAGCGATGTTCCTCCGGTGCTACGAGGTTCTACCCCGTCGACTATTTCGTGAGCTGGTACAAATGCCAGAAGTCTAGCTAGGGAAATGGAAGAGCTTCGTGGTGATGTCTGACGAGCATACGTGATTGCTGCTGGGCTTCAAAGGGACATCACTCGGCTGAGGAATTTGTTTAAAAGAGGACCTCAACGATTATAGGCTGATGGTTATGACCAAGGTTGTCTAGATGCTTCGACAAAGCTGATAGAGTTTTAAGAGCTCGCCTTTATCAGGGGATGGTTGAGTGCCCTGGGGGAGATGCAAGTCCCAAGGAACTCAATGCTCTCGTATCGTCATGAGATCTCTCCTTACACTCTAATACCTAACCCCTTCCGAAGATATGATCAGTGGATCCCTATTGATGCCATCCCTCGGCATCTATTGAAGTCAGATGGGAATGAAGTCGAGGAGGAGCTAATTCCCCATCCCGAGGATGGTCGAAGAGCTCAAGTGGCTGATTATCTCGTTTAGAGGCCTCGACCTCATTGAGATTTTTCCAGTAGTAACTCTGTATACATATGTAATGAAGTAATGTAATGTTGATGTTTTGGGCGAGCTCGCCGACTAAACATGGGTTGTATTTGTTGTAAATGTGATGAAGTAATATAAAATTTATGTTCTGGGCGAATTTTCTGACTAAACAAATGTTTTATATTTTCCACATCTTTTAGACTTTGCTCAATGATCTTGGGCCTCTCTTAGCTGACTAGAATTGTAATTTTGCATTGTTAAGTGAGTGTCCCTCCAGTCCAGTATGTTTATGAGATACCATTCTGCCCCACTTTACCTTTTAGGTTGTGTCGTCACACTCCCTTAGGCCTAAGTGTGGCAATTGGCGAGGACACACCTAGTGTTGGATGCTCTACCCGATCTGGATTTTATTAACCAAACATTATTTGGTAACCAATTTCTAACTGTCCATATTGCCTAAGGATCTCCTGTAGGGCTTTATATATTGCCAGGGGCAATGTTAAGAGGTTTTTCGTGATTCATAACAAAAACCTGAGGAGGGTGATTTCCCTGCTATAGTGTAATAATTAGTGTGCCTGTCACTTGGAAAGGGTGTGTGAGTTATAAAGTTCATGTACTAGTTAACTGACACTTCGAAGAATGCAACTGCTAAACAACTTTTATTAATGATAAGGAAATGAGCTTCCAGTTTCATAAGTAAAGAATAAAAGAAGAATCTAGAAATAAATTTTTTTAAGATTGGCTGCATTCCATGCTAGGGGTATCTCTCTGCCTTCCAGCGTTTCTAAGTGATAAGCTCCTCACAGATCATCTTTGGTTATCTTGAATGATCCTTCCCAGTTTGGCCCTAACTTGTCGTCTGATGGTTTTACTGTGTTGCCCATTACTTTTCTTAGGACATAGTCCCCAACTCAGAATGCCCTTGGATTGACCTTCTTGTTATAATGCTTTGCGAGTTGTTGCTGATAGTTCGCTAGTTTCACTAAGGCAAGTTCTCGCCGTTCGTCGGCTAGGTCAAGCTCAGCGAACAATGTTGCATCATTCTGGCCCTGTTCGACAAGGGTTGACCTCATAGTGGGTAAGCCTGCTTCCAATGGGATGACCGCTTCCATTCCATACGTTAGTAAGAATGGGGTTTTCCCCATTGCTCGACGGGGGGTAGTACAGTAGACCCACAGAATATGCGGTAATTCATTCACCCATGCGCTTTTGGCTCGTTCTAATTATTTCTTTAACCCATCGATCACCGTCTTATTGGAAGCCTCAGCTTGGCCATTGCTCTGAGGATAAGCCACCGAGCTGAAATGGTGTATGATTCTGTGCTCATTACAGAAATTCTGAAAGGAATCGCTCTTGAACTGCGTTCCATTATCAGTGATGATGGTCCTGGGGATGCCAAAATGGGTAATTATATTTTTCCATATGAATCTTATCATATTTGTGTCTCGGATGTTTGCTAGGGGTTTCGCCTCGATCCATTTGGTGAAGTAGTCAGTTGCGACCAATAGATACTTGCGATTATCAGCAGCGGTAGGAAGAGGTCCTACGATGTCCATTTCCCATTGGGTAAATGGCCATGGGCTGGAGAGTGATCTTAGTTCGCTGGCAGGTTGATGGACCATAGGAGCATGAAGTTGGCATTTCTCGCATTTGCAAATATACACTACAGAGTCTCTTTGCATATATGGCCACCAATAGCCTTCCTTCATTGCTCAGAAAGCCAATGACCTTCCTCCAATATGGCCTCCACAGATTCCCTCGTGGAGTTCATGTAAAATTTGTTCGACATCCCTCGGGTGAACACATTGAAGATAGGGACCGGAGAACGATCTCTTATATAGCTTGCCCTCAGGAAATAAGTGAAAATGAGCAGTTTTGACTCTTATCTGGTGAGCGGTCTTCTTATCATGTGGAAGTGCGCCATCCTTCAAATAGTTCCTTAAAGTATCCATCCAACTGGGTGCTAAATCAATTTGGAGCACATGCTTCACGCTTGGCAGCTCGTTGTTACGATTAATGCTCGAATGAGCGAGGAAATTGATGGGGATTGTTCTTTTTAAGTCAGAATTGATTGCCGAACTCAGGGCTGCTAGGGCATCAGCATGGTTGTTCTGTCCTCTGGGAAACTGCTAGACGCTGACTTCCTCGAAGCTGGCCATTAGCCTTTTTTCCAAGGCGAGGTAGGTTGCCATTCTTTCATCTTTTGCATTGTAGTCTCCACTTATCTGATTGGAGACTAATTGTGAGTCGCCAAACACCTGTAACTGCTTTACCCCCAAAGTATGTGCCTTCTGGAGGCCGACTATTAAAGCCTCATATTATGCTTCGTTGTTGGAGGCTTCAAATCCAAGCCTGATTCCTTGTTCGAGGATTGTATCCTCTGGAGTGACAAGCATAATGCCTACTCCGGCCCACTTTGAATTGGAGGCTCCATCAATAAACAATTTTTAGACTCCCTCTGTTGTGTGATTCTCTCTTTGCTTCACAGGTTGAAATTGGTCGAGAGGTTGCTCGTTTATGAATTCGGCTATAAAATCAGTAAGGACCTGCCCTTTGATTGCGTTCTTTGGTTAAAATTGGATATCAAATCGTCCGAGCTCGACTGACCATTTAGACAGTCTACCCGACAAATCCGCTTTCGTCAGGATTGCTTTAAAGGGGTGTGATGTAAGGACGATGATAGTGTGAGCTTCAAAATAGTGATTCAACTTCCTTGAAGCCACTATTAGTGCAAAGGAGAGCTTCTCTAGTGGTAGGTACCGCTTCTCGGCCTCTAATAAAGTCTTGCTCGTGTAATAAACGGGGTGCTAGATTCCTGATTTTTTGCACATCAATGGAGAACTGACAGTGTGGTTGGAAACGGCGAGGTATAAGTACAAGGAGTCTGTTTCCTGGGGTATGACGAATAGTGGTGGTGAGCTAAGGTAAGCCTTGATCTCGTCCAATGCCCGCGAGCAATCTTGATTCCATTCTACTATTTTGTTTCCCTTTAGGAGATAGAAGAACGGTTTGCACTTCTTGAAGTAGCTCGAGATAAAACGGTTCAAGGCAGCAAGCATATCGGTGAGCTTCTGTACGTCCCGAATTGTGCGAGGAGGTTGTACCCTATTTACTGCATCGATCTAGTCTGGATTAGCCTCGATGCCTCTCTTACTGACCAAGTACCCAAGAAATTTTCTTGACTGGACACCGAAAGAACAGTTGCTTGCGTTAAGTTTCATTCGGTACTTCCTGAGGATTTTGAAGGTTCTTGACAGATTTGAGAGGTGGTCTTCTTTCTTCCTGCTTTTGACGATCATGTCGTCGATGTAGACTTCCATGGTGTCTCCTATTTGGTCTTTGAACATCTTGGTGACCAGCCGTTGGTAGGTTGGCCCTGCGTTTTTGAGCCCGAAGGGCATGACCTTGTAACAGTACAATCCAATGGTGATGATGAATGTTGTCTTGTCCTGGTCTGGAGCGTACATAGGGATCTGATTATACCCTGAGTATGCGTCCAGAAAGCTCATTCTCTCGTGAGCTGCTGTGGCATCCACTAGTTGATCGATTTTTAGAAGGGGAAACTGTCTTTAGGGCACGCCCTGTTAAGGTCAGTGAAGTCGATGCAGACTCTCCATTTCCCGTTATTCTTTGGAACTACTACTGGGTTGGATAACCATTTGGGGAATTGGACCTCCCGTATGGATCTTGCATCCAGTAGTTTTTTAACTTCTTCTTCCACGGCCTTTGCCTTCTCGGGTGCAGTTCTCCGTGCCTTCTGAGTGATTGGTTTGAAAGTGGGGTCGACGTGTAGCTGATAACAAACCACACTAGGATTAATTCCAGGCAGCTCGTATGGTTCCCATGCAAAAACATCTACATTACTTCTTAGTAGAATCGTCAACTCCTTATGTTCCTGATCTGTGAGAGAAGCTCCAATTCAAGAAAACCCTATCATCGTCGCTACCACCAACTATAACTTCCTCCAGGTTCTCGATGACCCGTTCAGAGGGGAGGAGCCTGGTCTCCTCCACTCTGGGTCTTCCGTACTTTAACTACTATTTCGAAGGTATCAGACCTTCTTGTTCCTCAACTTTCTCGCTGGGCCTGTCGTCTTTCTTCTCTGGTCTTGGGCGAATGGACGCTATGAAGCACTTTCTTACCATCGCTTGATCGCCATGGATCTCCATTACTCCTCGCCCGGTCACATATTTGAGCTTCTGATGGTAGGTCGAGGAGACTGCCTTCATTGCGTGCAGCCATCCTCAGCCGAGGATAGCTTGGTATGGCGAGTCAATATCAACCACTAGAAACTCAATCATCTTGGAGACATTTTATGCCCTTACTGGTAGCACGATCTTTCCCAAGGGTATACTCACTTTCCCAGCGAAGTCAACTAAAGGGACAGTGGCTTCCTTTAGGTCGGCGATGCTTAACTTCAATTTTCTGAACAGGTCGAGGTACATTACCTCAGATGAGCTTCCTTGGTCGACGAGTAACTTGTCGATGTCATAGTTAGCTATCCTAAGAGTAATGATCAAAGCATCATGATGTGGGGTTCTTACTCCCACCAGATCCTCATCTGTGAATACGATATGCTTACTATAGTCGACGTCATCTACTCGCCGACGCTTTCCTGATTATATTTTTGCTTGATCGATCTGAAAAGGTTGCATCACCGCTGTAAGCTTTTTTACCTCCATTCGAGCTGAATTCCTTTAAATCTACTTCACATCAGATTCCCCATGAATTACTACGAATTCATTGCCAGCATCGTCTTGGATCACGTTGCCAGGCCTTGCTTTTCCATTGGCAGCAACTTTCTCTGCCTTCTTTTCCATAAATTCATTCAGATGCCCAGACTGGGCCAGTTCTTCGAGGTGGAACTTAAGAGCCTTGTAATGCTCGGTCTTATGTCCTCCCTCTTTATGAAAAGCGCACCTTAGTGCGTTGTTCCTCTTTGAGGGATCTCCTCCCATCTTTCTGGGCCACTTAATAAATGACTCATCTTTGATCTTTACGAGAATCTTGTAAATCGGTTCTCTGAAGGCAGTATTGACTGCTTGAAATGCTTTAGACATATCATTCTTCCCTCCATTCTTGGAGCCATTCTTGCCCCCACTCTTTCCTCCTTTTTTCTGGTTCTCAGTTCTGCCGCTACCTTTCGCAGCGAGCTTGGTTCGACCGTTCTCTCCCGTGTTGAGGCGAGTGACATCCTCCACCTTGACGTATTTCTCAATGCGAGCCATCAGGTCGTCGATGGACGTGGCCTCTTTCTTCGTTAAGGACTGGTGCAGAAGGGAGGAGCTGGGTAGCCCAATTTTGAAAGAGGCCACCGCTACCTGCTCCGAGCAGTCCTCGACTTTATTAAATAACTCCCAGTACCTCTTCGCGTAGTCTCGGAGGGTCTCTTGAGGTATCTTTTTCATTGTTAGCAAGGCATCCATCCTTTTGGGATGGGAGCTACTAATAATGAAGCGGGTCATAAAGAGATCGGCCAGGGACTCAAAGCTTCTGATGGACCAGTGGGGGAGCCTTTCGAACCATTTCTGTGCCACGTCATGCAGGCTCGAGGGAAAAATTCGGCACATCAGTGCGTTCCGATGGTTCCAGAGGGTCATGGCTTGCCTGTACTGCCTAACGTGATCAATGGGATCAGTTTTACCATCATAAATCTTGAACCTTGGAATAGGAAATTTCTTGGGGGCTTCCTCTTCTTCTATTTCCCTTGAGAAAGGTGATTTCATCTCAGTTTTGAGGGCTCGCCTAGCAAGCTCTCGGGTCGATCTGGCATCGTGATGCGCAGGGTGTTGGTACATCTCCCTTCGAACCAAATTTCATATGTTCTCGTTGCTGTGAGATGGGCTCCTATAATGGAGAGCTAGTCACAGTTGCTCGAGCAGGTCATCCTCTGACTCGTCTTCTTCAACTTTCTGGGACCCGCGTCTAGGGCTCTTTCCTCGGCTACGAGACTTGCTCGTCTGAGGGCTAGAAGTGCGGTGGAGCTCTCTCTCTATTCTTTCTAACCTTCTTTTGAGGCGAGCATTCTCAGCTTCTTGCTTGCGAGAAGACTCCCTCTACTCTTGGAGCCTCACCTCATATGCATCAATCAACCTGGATATTTGTGTGGACCTCGCTGGTCCTTCGCTTTCTTCTGAGGCTGGCCTCTCTAGGCGCGCCCTCTGATCTGAACGCCGAACTTCAGATCTGATCCTGCGAGGAGCAGGTTGTTCTTGGATATCTCCTACCTAAGGAGCATTACTACTGTGATCAGACATTTCAAACTTCTTTGTTGGTGTGGGATTTCTCAGGGAAGATAAACGTTCCCACAGACGACGCAAATTGTGGTGACAAATATTTTCAACACAAATAGATAAGAGAAGTGAAATCACCAAGCAAAATAAAGAAGATAAAATATCAATCACACAACAGGAGATGTACGTGGTTCAATAAGAATGCCTACGTCCACGGTGGTGCAGTCAATTTTATTTCTATATACTCTAGGGAGCGTTTACAGAGAATACAGTGCGTGTCTTTTGCCCCAGACTTAGGATTTATTATATACATGTTTGTCTTCGGGGAGTGGGGGTGTTGGACTCCCCCACGTTTACCATCTTCTCCTGAAACATCTCTTTACGAGAAGATGGGAGAATACTCAGTCGTAATTCTATTCAGTTTAGGTAAGGGTCAGGACTTTGGGCCGCTTTAATTAGGCTACTCGTCCGAGCCCGTAATGCCAAATCCGGGTACCCACAGGATTGTGTTGGATTAAAGAGAAAGTTGGAGAAGAATCTATTCGCCTCTTGGTCAAATGAAACTTGTAGATCTTTTCGATACGGTCGTGTGGGCGGCGACCGCGTATTTTTCTGATTTGTTTTGAATTTATAACGATTTTTCTACGGAAGGATGTCCGAGATCGAAATCGTTAGTTAGAAATCAAACATGATATTGGGAGAATTAAGGCTAAAATTGTCTGGAGATTATTTTAGGGGATTCTAGAAGTGATATTAGGACTCCTAGATAATGGTATTGATGGTGAGTAAACCTTGGATCGAAAGAGGGAACCTCGAATTAATTTGGTGTACAATCCACGATATGAATTTAATGAATGTATGAATAACATTCACGGGAAGTATTCGGCAAGCATATGTAAATATATTTATGTGGTTAGAATAAATATGGGTCGATTGTAATTGAGTAAATCCTAGGATGCGATTAGGATGGAATTTAGGATACGGGCTCAAGAGAATTGCGCGGTTATCCGGTACGTCTATTGACGACTATTATTGTAGGTGATGCGATACCTATGGAATTAAAATAAGTTGAGAGTATACTTATTTAATTATTATGAATTGGTATATTCGGGAGTAAATATAAATTCTTAAAAGTAATTAAGGTGCAAGTTATATATTAAGTAAGAGAATACTTATAAGTTTAGTCTTGTAAGTGTGCTAATACATAGATACTATTACGAATGGGGACATTCGGGGTTATCGGCTATCGCTATGAGAGCTTGACAATTATAGCCATATATATATTGAGAAGTGATATAATATATATACAAAAATTGTTAAAGTATATATATGTGATGATACGAAAATAAATATATCTCTGTGTGATTGGTATATTTGTATCTTAGAGGCTGGTTCCAAAGGCTTCCCCGGGCATAGGGTTGGACAACCAGGTTATACATTCTCTAGTGCGATCCAGGGAGGTTGCGCGATGTGGGTGAATCCCCTGGCTTGAGAAGCAGGGAGAGTATATCCCCAGGTAATCTCGTCCCGTATACGAGTGCGATGTGTGTATTCCACTTGCAGGAGGGAACATGACCGCCTCCACCGTTATGTATTTTTACCATGACCATGAGTGAGTCTGGCTTGGTACCATGGTTGAGTGAGTAAACCGAGATTCATATAGCCACTATGAGACTGCATCCTCGAGTTATAGTTCGGTGGGATGGTTATTATACTTATGATTGTGATAGGTATAATTATACTTGTTGCGTATAGTATATTGCTTGTATATGAATATGAGACATCATATAGGTTTAACTGGTGTAAAGAGTAAAATGAATAAGGTTTTATTCTCATTCCGGGAGATTATATCCGGATTTAAATTGTGATTCGTATATTAAAATGAGAATTATATATACGAGGTTTTATATACTAAAGTGAAAAAGGGTATTTTAAACTAGTGAAAGTTTTGGAATATGAACGGTATGCCTATATATATATATATATATATATATATATATATGTGTGTGTGTGTGTGTGTGTGAGAAAAATATATAAATCTAATCGAGGATTATATTAATTTTAAGCTCGTGTGATAGCTTACTGTATAGTCGATATTATATCACTCTGGGTAGGTGATAATTATAAGGTCTTAGAGGAGGGGTATTATAGATTAGTTAGGCAGGGTAGCTTAACGAGATAGTTTAAAAGATATGCGATAGGTGTGCACTACTAGAAGAGGGGTGAGGAGTATCTCATGAGAGTGCGATACCAATTTAAATATGAGATATTTTTATATTTTAAAATATGGCATTTATGCACTTGTTAAAATATTTTCAAAACTCGGGCTCTGACCCATTTCTTTATTTTTCCCTCTCTTGCTATATATGTATATATATTAACTATCCAGACACAGGGACGCCTGGATGGTGATTCTTTCGAGTCAGAAGTTTACTGCAGCAGCTATGGATGCATGCAGGTTTATTGTAGATGTTTCTATCCTTGAGATCTAGATATGAGGTATTGTAGAAACATTCGGGTCGATAGCCCAACTGCATTCATTTATTCTTTTACCGCTGTGGCCATCCCCCGATCCTCGCGACGGGCGGGCAGCGTGAGGGAGGATCCTAGGTCCCACGCGTCCCTCTCGGGAGCGCTTCGACCGACGTCATTTGGGTGAGGTGAAAAATGTAGAGAGATAGAGTCGCCAGTCTATTTTACTCAAAACAAACAAAATAAAGGGAGCCATCCAGAAGGACAACATCCAAAGACATACTGATGCATACGAAACCAAAAATGATTCAAAAAGGGTCCGGAGGCTAAGTTACAAAATGGGAAGGTGTTAGGCACCCATTCCGCCGTTTCGATCTCTCATGGGTTTTTGTTATTTTCTTTTATTTTCCCCGTGATATGTGTGCATGTGTGTACATAGTGGAGATAGGAATCATCGACTTGCACCATGGAAGAGGTAAAGCAAGTCATTCGTAGGAAGGTATAAAAATATTAGAAAATAGGATTTACGCGATTATCCTTACGTTGACCGTTATGATGAAACGATAACGCATGTGGAATAATACACCACTAAGAACAAATATATGTATATATATAATATAAGAGAGTGGAGTTTAGAAAAAATAGAAAATGAGAGAAAAAGTAAAAATAGGACTCGAGTCTCGGGTTTTACCCCGAGACGCTTACGTAGCCTATAGAGGCATCAAAGTTCACGTAGTTCGCATGCAAAACAAGGGGTGGGGTTTATCCCATAAATCCAACTGGGGGATTCTCTTATTTGTGTGTGTGTGTGTGTGTGTGTAGAAAAAGTGTTTTAGTTGTGAAAAAAGTGTAAGAAGAGTATGAGAATTCCCATTTGGAATTTATGAGCAAGCCCTCTTTTTCTTATTTTTTGGGTTTTTATTTATATGAAAATAAGAGATGTGCAATAATACTAAATAAAAAGTATATTAGGATGTGTGAGATGAGATAATGAAAGTTCTAAGTAATAAAAAAAGTTATTGCGAATTTATGATAATTTAAGGAGAAAGTTGAGAATATTGGATTTTCTTAAAGATCTTGAGTTTGATCTTGAATATTGGAGAGCAGCCCTTAGACTTGGATGATGATGGAGGGTAGTGAATTCACCATGTTTGATGAAAAGGATGATGAAAAGTGAAGGTTGGAAAGGGATTTGGATGTGGAAATCGCGTTGACTTCGAGAGAGGTTTTCTAGATTTGCTGAGAGTGATATCTATCAGATCTGGGCTCCTCTTGCAAATGAGGTCAAGCCCCCTTTTTATAGTCCCAGGGCATTTCCAATCGTCATAGCCCTGTTCCTGCCAATCGAAAGGTGCGCTTAGGCACACTGGCGATAGGCAGGGTCTTGGACCTGCCGTTTGGCAGTGTCTTTCAGGCCTTTTCAGAAAATCAGTCACAGAATGCAAATCTTTGATCAGAATCGCGCACGGGGTAGACCGTTGGAAAGGTAATTTAGAGACCTTATAAATTCCTTTGGACCGCTCCCTGGTTTGGGAGTTGACTTTGGGTCAAATATGGCTCAGAAGCATTCATCGGTCCATTGGACGGGGAATCGTCGGATGCAAACGGATCGTTCGTCCGCATGGTAAGTCCGAATCGTGCACGGGGTAGATCATTGGAAAGGTTAGGAGATGTACTTCGACATTCCAAAGAGTTTGATCCGGTTCGGGGAGTTGACTTCAGTCAACCGAGCCCTGGAAGCATTCGGTGATAATTCAGAGTAAAACGAATCGTTTATCTGTACCGTAAGTCGGAATCGCGCACGGGATGGACCATTGGAAAAAGGTTTCAGTGCCCTTCGAAGATTCATTCAGTCTCGATCAATTTTAAGAGTTGACTTAGGTCAAACAGAGCTCGGGAGCTTCCGGTGGCCTTTAGATTAGGTTTCGAAGAAAATGGGTCGTTCGTCTGCATGGTAAGTCGGAATCGCGCACGGGACGGACTGTTGGAAAGGGGTTTCAGGGCCCTCAAAGAATCATTCAGTCTTGGTCGAGTTGAAGACTTTAACTTTTGGTCAAATGGAGCCTGGGAGTGCTCGATGGCTTATAGGCCAGTACTCAGGGTATGACCTGGGTTTGTAGTGATGAAGGGAGGTTCTAGGGACCTAAGGAGAGTTTAGGGGGTAATATAATGGGGTGTCTATAGAGTCCCTCGACGGGTGAGTTTAGAACAAACGATAGCCATCGAATAGACCCCGCATGATGCTTTTGAGGGAGGATGAACAATTCATAGGGTCGAGGCCGATTCTGAGGACCTAAGGGAGCGAATATGACCAATTCATAGGGTCGAGGCCAATTTTAAGGACCTACGGAGTGTGCTGGGGATAACCAATTCGATGGGTAGAAGTCTATTTTGCGGGCTTAAGTTGAGATGACCAATTCTACGGGTCGAAGCCAATTCTACGGGCTTAAGTAGAGATAACCATTTCTGGGGGTCGAAGCCAATTCTGCGAGTCGAAGCCAATTCTACGGGCTTGAAGATGAGGTGACCAATTCTGCGGGTCGAAGATAATTCTACGGGCTTAAGTAGTGATGACCAATTCTGGGGGTCGAAGCCAATTCTGCGGCTTAAGTTGAGATGGCCAATTCTGTGGGTCGAAGCCAATTCTGCAGGCTTATGTAGAGATGACCAATTCTGTGGGTCGAAGCCAATTATACGGGCTTAAGTAGAGATGACCAATTCTACGGGTCAAAGCCAATTTTGCGGGCTTAAGTTGAGATGACCAATTCTGCGGGTCGAAGCCAATTCTGTGGGATTAAGTAGATATGACCAATTCTGCGGGTCGAAGCCAATTATGCGGGCTTAAGTATAGATGACTAATTCTGCGAGTCGAAGCCAATTCTGCATGCTTAAGTAGAGATGACCAATTCTGCTGGTCGAAGCCAATTCTGTGGGCTTAAGTAGAGATGTTCTTGTGGAACTCTATCGGGGAGATTTATCTTGTGGTTTTATTTTGGGCTGGGGAGCCGACTGCTGGGGAAATCTTTTGCATCCTCTGAAAGAAAAGCTACAATTCCACTGGGGAGATTTAGGTGGCCTAGGGTTTGGATGCATTGCTTGGGGAAAATTGAGGCCTTTGGGGCATTGGGGCTGATCTTTAGAGATCCTCCGGGGATGTTGCCGGGAGGAGTTTTACTTGGTTTTTGAGAGTTTCGCTGGGGAAATAGGAGTTCCGCTTGAGGGAGTGCAAAATTTTCTTGGAGAAAATGTTCTACATCCTTTCGGGGATTTTTAGGAATTTTTTGAGAATTTTTTAGGGCTTTCTGATATTTTCTGAGAATTTTTGTACCAAATTTAAAGGGGGGTGTCGATCGGCATGGTTCAGAGGGTGCCATTTGGCAGTGGCATGGACTTTTAGACTGCCTCGGGAAGGTAAGGGGTCAGTGTCGATCGGTGGGTGGGGGTCAATGCTGATCGGCATGACCCTTGGCATCCTATATAAAGGGGGCGAATTCCCCTTATTTTTCACAGCTTCTTGCTTTCTTTCTTTCTGCGATTTTCTTCTGCAAATCGTTCTAGCTTTTCGATCTCTAAGAAATGGCTGCCTTTGTGAGCACTGCAGCGCATAGGGAATGGTTGACTGTTAATGACTGGGCGAACGTGGAGTGGAGGGCCAGGGCGCCTCTTGCTTTGGGGAGCGATAACTCCTTTGACGCATTCGAGCCAGTTGCGGATGAGCAGACCTTGTTGTGAGAGACGTCACGTCATCGCTCCTCGAGGGTGGTGAACCCTGGAGGTTATGTAAGTAAAGGCTTTTGGCATTCTTCTCTTTTTGATGATTTTTTCTTCCTTCTTGAATTTTTGACAAGGTTTTTTCTTTTAACAGTCTGATATCTCTTTGAAGAACATGCGTGCCCGTGGGACGACAGGGCTTAAGGATGTCTGGGAGCATCTTCCACCTGTGGTGCGTTGGATGGTATCATCAGTGGGTTTTGGGAGGTTGGCGTCTGCGCTGGATAAGACGCCTCGGTCGATATCGGTCTTATGCACTTTGGGGGAGAGATGGTGAGATACTACCCACACCTTCCATTTCAGTTTTGGTGAGATGACCGTGACTCCTATAGACGTGCCGCGTCTGTTGGGGCTAGATTGCGATGGGGAGCAGATAGAGGTGGATCGCTCTCTGAGGGCAAGGCCGAAGGCGGTGAGGGCGGCACTCGACGATGTAGGGAGGGTAGTGTTTGGGGATTCCATCCAGTTGTCCTTGTTGAAGGATGTTTTGCTGAGTAGGGTGGTTGATGTGAAGGACGGGCTGCAGGTGAGGGAGATGACCCGATTATTCATTTTGCTGGTGCTGGGAAGTTTCATGGTGGCCTCGAGTGGCGACGTCGTCCATTTGTGGTTCTTACCGTATGTGAGGATGTTTTCGAATATCCCTCTCTATGATTGGGGGAGTCTGACTTTGGCGACCCTTTATTTTTCTTTAGATACATTCAGCCGGTGTTGTCGGTAAACTTTTACTGGAGCCACGTATCTCCTCGAGGTATCCTTTAATTTTGCGTATTTTCCTTTAATGCATTCGCATTTTCCTTATGCTTCTCTTTTTTATTGTGAATTCCTATCTTTGGCAGACGTCATTCTATGAGGTGATTGGGTGCAATACCCAGCTGATTGCCTTGAAGGACGATACTGTTGGGGACTTCTGCCGATTGTATCGGTGGCGCAAGGCCAATTGGCAGTCGAAGGGATCTCTCTCTCTGGAGGCGATGCGTCAGGTCTTGAATGGCCTGACCAGTGGTAGGGTAATACTCTTTCCTTTTCAGCCTTAGTTTTTGGCATGTTCTGATTGTGTATTGACTTATGCCTGCTGGGGATTTTCAGGTGACTTTTTACCCTTGGGGGACAGCCATTTAGGATACGGGGGCGACCGGGGTGAATCAACAGATGAGGCGTTTGCTGGCGCATAAGTTCGGCCATTCCTGGTATCTGGGGGAGCGGGTGGTTCGGCAGATTATGGAGGAGGAGGTGGTGGTGCCACCTACGCAACCTCCTACGTCTATGAGGCAGGAACGACTGCTGCCGAAGGATGCGAGTATCACGGCGATGATCGACGAGTCCTACCTGTTGTACACAGATACAGCTACGCCGTATGACTATATGGATTTTGTGATGAGCTGGTTGATGGCGCCCAACATATATGATGCCTTGCCTTTCCCTCCTGCGGGTTCGAGTCGAGCGGTGGGGTCTTCCCATAGCGGTGGTGGTCCGTCGACGTCTGCGGCGGTGGTGACTGCAGAGGTCCCCTTTATTCGATTGCATACTGAGGGATGGTCCCCATGTTGCATATTCCTCATGTGATGGATCCAGAGGAGCTGGGTTTGATAGAGGAGGTTTTTCGTCATGCGGTATACCTTTCTGTTCTTTTCCCTTTTTTTTGGTTTCTTTTCTGTTTTGATCCCTCTTTGATACTATTTTTGCCTTCTTCTTGTAGCAAATCCGTGTATCGACCACTTGGGTGAGGGATATCAAAGACTGGATATCTTCGACGACTGCCCATATTCGGGATGCGGTCCCAGTTCCTTCTTGCTTGGTGCCGTCTGCTTCATCCGAGGAGGACTCTGACTCGGGTAGCGGTGGTGTGTCATCTCGCCGTAGGGGAAAGAGAGCGTGTCGCAGGGGTGGAAGCTCTTAGAGAGAGGGGTGAAGGGTAGGTGAGAGAGAGAGAGAATGTGGATTCGGGCTGAGTCCCGTTGTTTTTTGCTTTTTTCTATTTTCGGAAAAATTTGATGTAACACAGAAGAATATATATATATATATATATGTGTGTGTGTGTGTGTGTGTGCAATGCAATGGTTTTTTTTTTATCTTTTGTTAATGGTGAGTGAATGCATGCAAGTGCACTTTTTACTTTTCTGTTGAGACCGTAAAAAGAGACATTTTTGGGATTTTGGGGGAAAGTTTTTTTTTAAATGAGAAATTATATAAGGGTGGAGACTTTGAATGGTCTGTATGACTGGCGAGAAGGTCGTTCTGCCTTCTTGAGGGGTATCCCCGTGATGCTGTTCATGTAGTTGTTTGAAAGACCCCGCCTGTTGACTCTTCCAGAATATCCTTTATCGGTTGTACCCAACTTTTGTTCACGTCACTTCTTTAGCGTTGGCGTGGATATTAAGAGCTGAGAGAATTGGCTTGTGGAGCATGGGCCTCGAAATCTGTACCGGTCAGTGCCTTGGTGGGGACAGTTACTGCCTGTTCTGGAGCTAGGAGAATACCCGTATGTGCGACTGGTTGGTCTCAGCAAGACCTCTTTTTATTTCCTTAGCGGCTTCTGTGCCAATTTGGTTGGGCACAGGTCGTGCCACCTCGGACACTAAATTTCTTACCGGTAGAGGATTTGACCAAGCATTTGCGCCTGCGGCTTGGCTCTTTGTGGGAGAGTCGACGTCCGTCGACCCGTCCCTCTCAGTCTGTTGGGAGAGTTTGGCATATCCCTGGGGATTATATGAAATGGTTGAGGAGGAGAGTAGTTAGCAAGATGTTGGCAGTAGAGACTGGTCAAAAGTGGCTTATCTTATTTGATACCATAGAGGGAGGTTTGGTAGTTTTTCTGAAGCTGGTTCAAGCTTATCGATCCCTAGAGCATTTGCAGCACTCCATTCAGGCAGGGGAAGTTTGGGGACCCCATGATGTAGATGATGATGACGGAGTGGGCTCCTCTGATAGCTGCGGGTAGGACTCTTGGGGAGTTTATAATGGGGAATAAATGTGGGGGTTTAATTTGGCTTTTTTAGGTTGGTAGGTGGAAGGTAGTTATTCGTTCCTTTTCTTATGTAATCTGTACCGTAATTTCTTATTAGTGAAAATAACAAGTTTCTGATCATCCAGCTGTGCCTTTTGATGAATTTTGCGTTGTTTGAATTATCTATACCGATCACTAAGGCATACATAATCCTTTTGTTCGAATATATGTTAGAATGAACTGTCATTCTCGAAGGTAAGAAAAGAATAGTATTTTGTGAAAAAGAAAGGGTCGTGCTCATGTAAGGTGTACGAGTTGCCTACGTACCTCTGGGGTTTTAAAAGGGAGAGGAGAAGAGACATAGCACGCCGAGATTTCGGATTAGGGGTAGAACTTCTTAAGACAGTCCAGGTTGAATGGACGAGCCATCTCTTCCCCATCTAAGTCGGTAAGCATGGAGGCAGCGCCGGACAAGGTCTTCTTGACAATGTAGGGGCCACTCCAATTGGGCTTTAATTTCCCTCTGGGGTCCCAGATGGGTTCTATGATTTCTTTGAGGGTTAGGTCTCCTTCTCGAACATCGCAGTCCTTGACTCTCTTATCGAATGAGCGTGTTATTCGGCGATGGTACCCTTGTATGTGGTATAGTGCTTTTAATCTCCTTTCGTCTAGGAGGGTCAGCTCGTCAAGACGACTTTCGCACCAGTCTTCTTCGCTGACCTTGCTTTCAATCATGGCACGCAATGAGGGTATTTCCAGCTCCACAGGTAAGACGGTTTCTATACCGTAAACTAGAGAGTGAGGGGTAGCCCCAGTAGAGGTTCGAATTGAGGTTCGATAGCCCCAGAGGGCGTACGGGATCCGGTCGGCCCAATCTCGATAGCTTTCGGTCATTTTGCTGATGATGGCTTTGAGGTTCTTGTTGGTGGCTTTAACTACACCATTGGTCTGAGGTCGATAGGGAGAAGATTTGTGTCTATGAATCCCATACTCGTTGACCACCTCTATGACATCTGCCTCGAAATGCTACTTGTTATCTAATACTAGCTCGTGTGGGACCCTATACCGGCAGATGATATTTTTCTTGATGAATTTGGCCACTTTCTTAGCGTTCAGCACTGCGTATGACTCCGCTTCGATCCATCTGGTAAAGTAATAAATGGCAACTAGGATAAACTCATACCCATTGGAAGCCTTCGGTGTAACCTTCCCTATGATATCGATGGCCCAGGTGGAGAACGGATAGGGAGAGGTCATGTTGTATAATTCACGTGGAGGCAAATGCTGAAGGTTAGAGAATTGTTGGCATTTGAGGCATTTTCGTAATAAGCGGTGCAATCCTGAGTCATGGTGGTCCAGTAGTAGCCTTGTCGGATGATCTTTTTGGTAAGCATGCGACTGTTCATGTGGGGTCTGCATTCCCCGTTGTGGATATTTTGCATTATCTTTTCAATGTCAGCCCCTGCGATGCAGTGCAGATGAGTTCCATCGAAGTTCCTTTTGAGCAGTGCTTTTTGACAGATGATGTACTAGGCGGCGAGTCTTCGAAGAGTTGCTCGATCTTTCTTGTTGGAACCCTCGGGATACCTACCATGCTTGAGGAGGCTCCAGATATCATAGTACTAATAATTGGCTAGCTCGGGATCTTCTGTAGTGACGAGCTCAATGTGGTAGCAGTGGGTTGGTTTGTTTTGCTTTTGAACTAGGAAGGGGGTCATAGTTATTCCTTTTGGCACGTCAACCATGGAGGCCAAGGTAGAGAGAGCATTGGTTGGGTTATTCTTTGCTCGAGGTAGGTAATAGAAGGTGATATCTTAGAATTGGGAGTCTAGTTATTCTAAGTGGGCATGGAAGGGTTGGATTTTCTCGTCCTTGACTCTCCACTTTCTGAGCACTTGACCGATGATGAGGGCAGAATCCCCATCGACGTCTAGGAATTAAATATCTTTCTCGAGAGCAACCTTGAGGCCTACCGTGCATGCCTCGTATTCAGTCATGTTGTTGGTGTAAGGGAAATCCAACTTGATGGCGATGGGAGTGTGGGAGTCATCTGGGGCGATCAGAAGTATCCTAATGACATATCCCTTCTTGTTGACAGCGCCGTCAAAGAATATTTGCCATCGAAGGTTGTATTAAGTAGTGCAAAGGATGTTTTCATCTGGGAATTCGGAGATCCATACATCAATTTCTTCTACGGGGTAATCAGCGAGGTAGTCAGAGATGGCTATTCCTTTTATGGCTTTCTACGTGACGTACACGATATCGAACTCGGCTAGGAGCATCAACCATCGGGCCATTCGGCTGGATAAGGAGGGTTTCTCAAGCAAGTATTTGATGGGGTCCATTCGGGATACAAGTTTGATGGGAAAGGTGAGCATGTAGTGCCACAACTTTTGGGTGACCCAGACAAGTGCGATACACGCCTTTTCCAAATCAGTGTAGTTAACCTCGTACCCGACCAATTTGTGACTGGCATAATAAATGACTCTTTCTTTGCGGGAATCTTCAAGGTATTGGGGTAGCAAAGCCCCAGTTGCAGTGTTGGTTATAGTTACGTATAGGAGAAAGGGAAGACCAGATAGTGGTGGCATGAGTACCGGGGGTTGGGTCAGACATTGTTTGATTCGATCAAAAGCTTCTTGGCATGCCTCGTTCGAAACTTTAGTTGAATCCTTTTGGAGGAGTTTGAAGATGGGTTCGCAGATGGAGGTTAGTTGGCTGATGAATCGACTGATGTATTATAATTTCCCAAAGAAACCTCAGACTTCTTTCTCTGTTCGGGGATGTGGCATCTCAAGTATGGCCTTCAGCTTGGCGGGATCTGCTCTATCCCCTTCTCAGACCATGAATCCCAAGAGTTTTCCCTTTGTAACGCCGAAGACGCATTTTTGCGGATTGAGTCTCATCTGATAATGTCGCAGTCGTTCGAAGAACTTTCGGAGAGAAGGAACATGACCCTCTTTATTTTTGGATTTGATAATCATATCATCCACATAGACCTCAACTTCTTTGTGAATCAGATCGTGCAGGATGGTTGTGGCAGCCCTTTGGTAGGTAGCCCCGGCGTTCTTGAGACCAAATGGCATGACGGTGTAGCAAAAGGTTCCCCATGGGGTGATGAATGCGGTTTTTTCTTGGTGGTCTGGGTGCATTTTGATTTGGTTGTATCCGACAAACCCGTCGACGAATGACTTGAGAGCATGACTGACTGTGTTGTCCACGATCATGTCGATATTGAGTAGCGGATAATCATCCTTTGGAGAGGCTTTGTTCAAATCCCGATAGTCTACACACATCCAAAATTTTCCTCCTAATTTCGGTATGGGCACTATGTTGGCTAGCCATGTGGGATATTCGATCACACGAATGAAGCCTACGTTCAACTGTTTGACCACCTCTTCTTTGAACTTGAGCGACCATTCGGTGCGGAGCTTTCTCAACTTTTGTTTGATCGACTTATAATCTGGGAGAGTGGGAATCTCGTGCTGAGCTATTTCAGGATCAATGCCAGGCAAATCTTCATAGGACCATCCGAAGACATCCACGAATTCTTTTACCAATTCTTCGAGTTGTGCACGCTCATGCTCGTCGAGGGTAGTCCCTATCCTAATCTCGCGCAGTTGGCTACTAGAACCGAGGTTAACAATAATGGTCTCTTCTTTATTAACTTGAACGTGGTTATGTTGTTTATTATTAACCTTATTTAGATCAGTTAAGAATTGTTCATTTGTAAAATCATCATCATCAAAAGTTTGATTAGAATCCAAACAGTTAATGTAAGGCACAACAAGATACTCAAAATCTTCGTTTATTTCATTGATAGGAAAAACAGCATTGAGAACCTCGTCAAAAGAGGACTCAATTACATTTGAACAATGATAGACAACAGAAGAAGAAAAGGTGTAAACATTAAGATTAGGGGAGATTTCAGCAGGTAGAACTGGCGCAGCATGCCAATTGAGGAGAGGTGTATCAGCGGCTTTAATCAGGTGGGATGGATCTAGTGATGTAGTGCCTGAATGAACCATGCATAGTGTCATCCCCAGTGATGATGCTGGAAACAACACCACCCTTCAAGGTGTTTGTGAGCTCAATTCAATGTTAACAATGGCAGCATAGGGTATATACACACATAGTAGAAGGAGATGAGGAGAAGAGGATTTACACCAGAATATAAGTGGTTCAGCCAATTAGGCCTACGTCCACTGTGCAAGTGTATGATGTGTATCAATATGTGAGGGCACTAATGGCCATAGATACAATCTCTCAAGCTTTCTCTCTCTACTGTGTATTTGAACAGAGTTTCAGCTAGGGTTGCCAAAATCGGATCTTTTGCAAGGTAGAGGATGACCTCTATATATAGTACCTGGGAGGTGTAATGTATCCCCCCATGCATGCAATGAGCATGTGTGTGTTGATCTAGCCAATCTGATGAAGAAATCTGTCACTGTCACATGTAGAGAATGATGATCAAATATTCCCTCCATGTGGGGGAAATGATTTGTTATAACTGAATTGTGTCCACGTGTCCTTATCCACACATACACCAATAAGAGCTCGGCCTGCGCTTGGTCATGACCTCGGCCGAAGGTAGGCCGAGGTTGATAAGGTCTATGCTCATTCAATCTGAGATGAGCCATGGAGGTCTCGGCTTTGATGAAGACGAGTCAAGGAAATGAGGTTGGCCTGGGCCGAGGTTATGCTTGGAACATCGACTGATTTGTTGATGAGGTCGATTTTGGTAGATGTGTCTTCATGTTACCTCGGCCTACCCCGGGCCGAGGTTGTCATTCCAAGGTGAGCTGAAGAGCTGCTGACCCCTGTGATACGTGCATCTCCCCCTTGAGGCTTGTAGTGGTGTCGGCCTGGGCCGACCCTTCTATGACCGAGGCTGCTGGTCTCCGATCAAGGCTCTTCCAACATCGGCCCTGTCTTCGGCTGAGGTTGGTGTCTCAGAGCCTAGATGACACTTGGGACATATCAATCACCCCCTAGACCTTAGTTACATGCGAGAGCAGGTGACTGGGGGATCTCTACACCTCCGAGGTCTTTCTCCCATGTGCCAATGTTCATTTGACACTTGTCCACTGCTGAAGTGTGGTTTGCCTGGCAAGCACGTGTTCTTAGCCGTCCTTTGGGGCTCCCAAGGCAATGATGGGCCTTGGGAGATGTGCCCCCATATTTAAGGGTTTAACCCCCCCCCCCCCCCCTTTTCTCTTTCTTCTCCACTTCCCTCATTTCTTTGAACGATTCATTTCTACAGCTCTCTCTTGAAACCTTTGGTTTGAGGCGTTTTGGTTGGTGATTCCTTGAAGTTTCTTCATTTCCTTCTACTACTTCTTCCTCAGGTATTCTCTGCCATCCTTTTTCCTTCGTTTTTCCCTGTTTTCCCTTGCTTTTATGTTTTCCGGTGAGCTTGGGGGTTTTCAGGCGAGAACTCCATACTTTCAGGCGAACTGTATTTGCCTTAGGTTTTTTAGTTTGATCCTTAAATTGCTTTACTTCATTAGCCAATCTTATTTGTCGCTTAGAAGCTCCTTAAGTGTAGTGTCTGCTTCTGATGCTCAGACCCCTCTACCAACTTCTTGAGGAGTTCCCTTCTCTCAGAGAGAAGACTTTATAAAAAATTAGGCAAATAGAGAGAGCACAGGAGGAGGCTCGTAGGTCACATGAATTCCCTCTTAGACCCATCTTTCCACCACCCCTGAGGGTGATATACCCTGATCCATTGGAACCATTTAACCAAACAGAGGTCCCTGCCGAACCAGTTCCGATGTCTGAGTCTGAGTCTTCCACCTCAGACCCTATGTCTGTGGATTCGTTCAAGGAGGCCATGGACTTCACAACTCGGCAAGATCAGGCCCCTGATCAAGCCGAGGTCTCTAGACGGGCCTCGTCCCATAATAATTCAAGTACCTCATCCTCTTCCTCAGAGGTTGAGGTTGTTGAGCCGAGTGTGGCTATTCCACCCATTCTTGACGCCATTCTTCTGTCGGCCGTCATCGGGGCTGAGTTCGCTCAGAGGTTCCCCAGTAATCCATCAACGTCTGCTTCGGCCGACGTTGAGCAAGATAATGATAATGATGATGACGTTGAAAGTGATGTCGACGTCTCTGAGGCGGTCGAGATCGAGAGTACCGTTACTGAGGTAGACCTTCTTTGCTTCAGATATTTGTACTCCATCAGCCCCTCCATAAAGCTTAGAAGACCTCTGAGGGAAGAGAGGGCTTACCATGGTCGAGATGGTGAGATCTGCCTATACGAGCAGATGTTCAAGTTAGGGTTTCGTTTGCCCCTTCATCCCATTATCAGGTCCATCCTTGCCTTCATATTTGGCCCCTTCCCAATTGTCCCATAATGCTTGGAGGGTCATAATAGGGGCCATAGTATTATGGAGGGTTGTCCACCACTCAGATCTTTCAATTCAGGTATTTGTTGGTTGCTATGTTCCTTCCTCAGTCAAATATCATCCGAGCTACTATCATTTTGTAGCTCGGAAGCCTGAAAAAAAAGATGCTTCAGATAACTCAGACTTCCAACCACAACTGGAAGCCTCAATACTTTTTTGCTTCAGGGCCATGGGAATTTGGTCCATGTGTTCCCCCGTCCTTGCTAGAGCCGAGGATGTCCTTTAGGTGGGGTAAGGTCACAATGTCTGCGAAGGCCGACCCTGGTCTGAGCCTGCAGAATCTTCAGAAGGTGAAAGACCTTCAAGATCAGGGGATGCATGGTTTGTTCATTAAATTCGAACACTTGATGACCCCCCACTACCTCTCTGAGACAGGTCTAGGTGGAAATCCCCTTGCCGAGCTTGGTAAGCATTTTTATTCCAAGTTGAACCTCTGAGCTTATTCATGTCTGATCTTCTAACTCAGACCTTTCAATTTTACAGAGCATCCGAAGGATATCTCAGACGAGCTTTGGGAAATGGCAGCTCCGAGTCTAACAAAGCTCGCGAAGAAGGCTGGTCTTAATGCTCCTCCTCCTGCTCCCTCAACCACAAAGGCTCAGACTTCAAAGAAGAGGGGGGCTACCGACCATGCCCCTGAAGATCAGAGGCCGACCAAGAAAAGGGGGGACTCTGCCATCCCAATATCCTCTGCAGACGCATTGGCGGCTCATAAAGAGCAATTGAAGATTCATGACAGCATTATAGGCCACAGTCTGCAAGCTTTGGATGTTATCGGCTCTTCCATGACCGAGGCAGATAAATGTTTTTGCCGTTCCATGGACACACCCCTACTGATTGAGTTCGGCCTTCATAGGTCCATTCAGGTATGACTTCCAATCTTTTTTTAATTTCCAAACGCAACCTCTGATCTGGTCTTCAACTTATACGTGATCACATCATCTGCAAGGCTTGGCAGCTATGCACCATCTCTCCAACTGGACTTTGAGGAAGCTGCCCCTCATCCAGAAGGGGCAAGAGGCCGAGAAGGTACAAAGCACACTGAACGCTGAAATAGACCGCTTGAAGTCCAAGGCTAAAGAGTCTGAGAAGAAGGTGCAGGGGTTGGAGAAAGAGATCACCAAACTCAAAAAGGATCATGCTCTGGCTCTGAAGGCTAAGGACGATGTCCTTCAGCAGAAAGTCGACTCGACGATGAAGGCAGCTCTTGCAGACGCCTCTGAGGGGATATTAGCCGACTACAAAACCTCTGATGAATTTGTGAGCTTCGGCTTTGAGTACCTTGAAAGAGGTATCAAAGCTACTATCAAATGGGCGACCGTCAAGGAGAAGGAGATTGGAAGTTTGAAGGCCTCTAATTTCGTAGGCCTCGGCTTTTCCAACCCTCAGTTTGCCCAGGCCCTTCAAGAGGTTGAGGAGGAGGTTGTTTTGCCTACCGAGACTGCCACACTGGATGGCACAGAAATTGAAGGGACTGACCTCAGGGAAGATACTATCGAGGTGACCAAGGTCGTCCAACAGGACCAGGCCGAGGACGCCAGCATTCCCCCATCAAACCCTTAAATTTAATTGTGAAGCTTTACTTTGTAACCCCTGAATATTTGTAATCTCTGAATGAACATGGTTGACTCTTATTTTTTTAATCTTCTGTATGGCAAACTCTGAGGAGGATCATTTCATTTTATTGAATGTCATGTGATGTTTTAGCTCTGAAGCTTGTGTAATGGTGTCTGCTTGCATTAAATTAGTAGTCTTACCTCAAACCAAATTAATCTCACCAAATTAATGATGTTAGGGGTCTGAGGTCATCCAAGTATGGTGTCTGAGCTCAGACCTCGTCACCACTGAATGGTGTTATAAGGGTCTGAGGTCATCACCCAAGATGTTATCCTCATAATTAATCTCACCAAGTTAATGATGTTAAGGGTCTGAGGTCATCGAAGTATGGTGTCTGAGCTCAGACCTCGTCACCACTGAATGGTGTTATAAGGGTCTGAGGTCATCACCCAAGATGTTACCCTCATAATTAATCTCACCAAGTTAATGATGTTAAGGGTCTGAGGTCATCTAAGTATGGTGTCTGATCTCAGACCTCGTCACCACTGAATGGTGTAATAAGGGTCTGAGGTCATCACCCAAGATGTTATCCTCATAATTAATCTCACCAAATTAATGATGTTACGGGTCTGAGGTCATCCAAGTATGGTGTCTGAGCTCAGACCTCGTCACCACTGAATGGTGTTATAAGGGTCTGAGGTCATCACCCAAGATGTTACCCTCATAATTAATCTCACCAAGTTAATGATGTTAAGGGTCTGAGGTCATCCAAGTATGGTGTCTGAGCTCAGACCTCGTCACCACTGAATGGTGTAATAAGGGTCCGAGGTCATCACCCAAGATGTTACCCTCATAATTAATCTCACCAAGTTAATGATGTTAAGGGTCTGAGGTCATCCAAGTATGGTGTCTGAGCTCAGACCTCGTCACCACTTAATGGTGTTATAAGGGTCTGAGGTCATCCAAGTATGGTGTCTGACCTCAGACCTTGTCACCACTTAATGGTGTTATAAGGGTCTGAGGTCATCACCCAAGATGTTATCCTCATAATTTCTGACATAAGTCCAGAATGAAGCAAGAACCGTCATGGGTACTGATCTTTTATTAATAACCTCTTGATAATAAGATGGTATATTTACATAAACTCTTTGCAACATCATATGTAATACTTCTTTAGGTGGTTAGCATTACATGGGTTAGCGAAAGGTTTCCCTTCTAGGTTTTCTAGCCTGTAGGTACTGGGCACAACCTTTTCCATCACTTTGTAGGGACCGTGCCAGTTTGGGTGGAGCTTGTTTATTTTCTGTAAGGTCTTCTTCAGCACTAAATCTCCTACTGCGATGGGTCTTGACTTCACCCTCTGGTTGTAGAATTTCGTTGCTTTCTGCTGATAAGCTGCTTGTCTGATCTTTGCATCCTCTCTTCTTTCTTCAATTAGATCTAGGTCCAGCCTCCTCTCTTCCTTATTTTTATCAGGGTCATAGGTCTGAACCCTATGAGTTGGGAGTCCCGCTTTTGTTGGTATGACGGCCTCTGAGCCGTGTGCTAGCACGAATGGGGTTTCTCCTGTAGGTGTCCTTGTCGTGGTTCTATAGGCCCATAACACAGCGTAGACCTCTTTAGCCCATCTTCCCTTCGCCTCTTCTAGCCTCTTCTTGATTCCATCGAGGATTGTTCTGTTAGTGACCTCGGTCTGACCGTTTGCCTGAGGTCGGCCAGGAGATGAGAAGAACTGCTTTATCCCAACTCTTAGGCAGTATTTTCCTAAAAAGGAGTTCTTGAACTGGGTCCCATTGTCCGAGATGAGAGTGTTTGGGAGGCCATGTCTACATATGATATTCCTCTAAATAAATTGGAAGGTCTTCTGCTCTGTGATCGTTATCATCGGCTCTGCCTCCACCCACTTTGAGAAGTAGGGAATGGCAACTATCAAGAATCGATAACTGTTGGCGGCTCTTGGTAGAGGTCCTACTAAGTCAATCCCCCATACTGAAAATGGCCATGGAGAGGTGATTGACGTCATAGGTTGATGAGGTTGATGAGGAATAGTGGCGAATCTTTGACATTTATCAAACCTCTTCACGTAGGCTGCAGCGTCTTTGGACAAGGTTGGCCACCAGTACCCCTGTGTGATGATTCTCTTGGCCATGGGTCTCCCCCCTATGTGGCTAGATCAAGAACACTCATGAACTTCCTATAAGACCCGGGGAACTTCCGTGGGATGCACACATCTAAGGAGAGGCAAGAGAAATCCCTTTTTCTACAAGACGTCTCCTATCATCGAGAACTTGGCAGCCCTATACCTCAATTTCCTCCTTTCTAGCTTGGACTCAGGTAGCTCTCCCTCTCTGATATATCTGACGAGGGGGCCCATACACGAGTCTCCTAGGTTTAAATTATGACAAGGGTTACATACCTCTTCTTCCTCGATGGTCACTTTCCCTAAGACCTCAACCGGAACTGTCCTTTTGACGTCTGTCTTCGTCGCTGAGGCCAACCTTACCAATGCGTCTGTGTGGCTGTTACTTTATCGAGGTACTCTCTTCAGTTTTATCTCTTCAAAACATTCTAACATCGTTCTCACCCTCTTCAGATACTTGGCCATTCTTTCGTCTTTTGCCTCATAAACTCCCAATACTTGATTGATAACTAATCTTGAGTCGTTGTGGAGTAGGAGTCGCCTCACACCTAGAGTCTTTGCCAATGAGAGGCCGGCTATCATGGCTTCATATTCCGACTCGTTATTAGATGCCTTAAAGTTGAATCTTAAAGCGTACTCGATGTTAGCACCATCCGGAGCTGAAAGTATCAACCCTGCACCGCTTTCACTGTCGCACGAGGAACCATCAACGAAGAGGTTCCAAATGTCTGTATCCGATGAGAAATCCCCCTCTGATATGACTCCCTGCCTTAAGAGGTACCTATCCTCTTCGTTCTCCACTACTCTGTTCCTGATCTTTTTGGGTGCCGCCTCTTCCTGATCTCGGGAGACGTTGGGTGTCGTCTCTTCCTGGTCGAGGAAGACACTGCTATTTGACCCTTCAGCACCCTCTAGGTCATTCTTGACCTCGGCCTCTTCCCAAGTGAATTCATCCACAAAGTTCGCGAGGGCCTGCCCCTTGATGGTTGTCCTGGGTTGGTAGGTAAGGTCATACTCCCCCAACTCAATGGCCCAAGCCATCAACCTTCCAGATTTCTCAGGTTTATGCAGGACCTGTCTTAGTGGTGAGTCAGTAAGGAAAACTATGGAGTGGGCTTGGAAATAAGGCTTAATCTTCCTTGAAGCATGTGTCAGGGCGTAAGCTAACTTTTCCATACGAGGGTAATTTTGTTCAGACCCCTGAAGGGCCTTACTGTTGAAATACACAGGCCTTTGGATCCCGGCGTCTTCCCGTACTATGGTTGCGCTAATGGTCGATTCAAAGACTGCCAGATACACATATAATTTCTCTCTTATTATGGGCCGAGACAACAACAAGGGATACCCAAGGTATGACTTGAGTTGGTTGAATGCTTCTTCGCACTCTTCATCCCACTTTAAGGCCTTTCTAAGCACTTTAAAGAACGGAAGACACTTGTCCGTTGCCCTGGAAACAAATCTGTTAAGTGCAGCCACTCTCCCCGTAAGTCTTTGGACGTCTTTGATACTCCTCGGTGTCTTCATATCAAGCAGAGCCTTGATTTTCTCAGGGTTTGCTTCAATTCCTCTTTGATTGACAATGAATCCTAGGAACTTCCTAGCTCCTACCCCGAAGACACACTTCGCGGGGTTAAGTTTCATCCTGTATGAGTCCATAATATCGAAGGTCTTTTCGAGGTCAGCCACATGAGTGCAAGCTTTTAAGCTCTTCGTCAGCATATCGTCTACATACACCTCCATAGTCTTACCTATTTGCTCTTAGAACATCTTATTTACAAGACGTTGGTATGTTGCCCCTGTATTTTCAGGCCGAAGGGCATCACTTTGTAACAGTACGTCCCTTTATCGGTAATGAAGGCTGTCTTCTCTGTGTCTTTCGCATCCATGAAGATTTGGTTTTAGCCTGAATACGCGTCCATGAAGCTCATGAGCTCATGTCCTGCAGTAGCGTCCACCATCTGATCTATTCGAGGTAAGGGGTAGTTGTCTTTTGGACAAGACTTATTCAGGTCAGTGAAATCAACACACATTCTCCACTTCCCATTGGCCTTGGGTACGATGACTGCATTCGATAACCACTCCGGATATATGACTTCTCTTATAAATTCAAACTCTTCTAATTTTTTGACCTCTTGCCGGATGACGTCGTACTTCTCCCTGGAGTAGACTCTTTGTCTCTGCTTGATAGGCCTGGCATCTTTCGTCACGTTGATCTTATGATTTATGACCTCAGGGTTGATGTCGGGCATGTCTGCGTGACTCCAAGTGAAGACACTCTGCCTCCTCCTGAGGAAGTTTATCAGCTCTTCCTTAATTTCTGACTTTAGGGCTTTGCCGACTTGGATGGTTTTTTCTGGCTCGTCCTCATTGAGGACGATGGATTCTACCTCTTCCGCGGCCTCTCCCTTCTTTAACTTTGTCTCATCTCTTGGGTCAAGTGTATCAATGCTATAAGTGGTGGTTGCCCTCTTATAGTCCTCTCTCTCTTCGGTCGAGTTTAAGTAGCATTCTCGCGCTATGGTCTGGTCACCTTGCACTTCCCCTACCCCATAGGGAGTCGGGAATTTTAGCATCTGGTGGACCGTCGACAGCACAGCTTCAAACTCTTTAAGGGCCACTCTTCCTATGATGAGGTTATAGGCCGAGAAGACGTTCTCGTCCATTACAAAAAAATTTATCTTCCTGGTCAACCTCTTAGGCCACTCATCACCCATCCGTACGTCCATCTCATACATTCCCAATGGGTGGACCTTTTCGCCACTGAAGACCATCAAGGGGTGATGATAGGGTACCAGCCTTGCTCTACTAAGACCTAGGCTCTTGAAGCAAGGCCAAAACATCACGTCTGCTGATCTCTCCCCATCTACGAGGATCCTCGGCACCTCGCACCCATGCACCCTTGTTGTTATTACCAAAGGGTCATCGTGGGGGGGCTAAGATACCTTTGAAGTCGAGTCTGGAGAACCCAACTATAAGGGTGTCCATGTCCACCTTCTTTCTCTTCTGAACTGTATCGGAAGACGTTAGATTTACAACCTCAAGCTTGGCCACTGACTTGGCCTCTGCCACGTGAGATTTCCTGTCAGCCACTTTAGATCCACCCCCGACGAGTCCTCCACATATGGTGTCAACACCAAAGGAGATCACGCCAACCCTCTTCACCGGGGTGTTGTCATCTTTCGGCGGAAGATCCGGATCGTCTTCATCATCACCTTCTGAACCATAGTCTCTTCTGGCTGGGGAATTGTCACGGCATCTGTCGTTTCTCTTTTTCTTAGGGTCAACTCTTCCCCCTTTAGGAGCCTTACCGTCCACATACTTCCTCAACTTTCTGGATTTTAACATCTTTTTAATCTCATCCTTCAAGGCGAAGCATTTGTCTGTAACGTGGCCATGGTCCTGGTGGAACTCACACCATAAGTTTTTGTTCCTCTTATGTGGTGGGGCCTTCAGTTTCTCTGGCCATCTTAGGGTCCTGTCATTCTTGATCTCGTTGAGGATGTGCTCACAGCTCACAGTTAGAGGAGTATAGTGAGCGAACTTCTCATCACTCGACCTCTTCTTTCCATCTTTCTTTCTTTGGGACTTCCCACTACCACCACGATTATCATCCTCATACTTGGCGGCCATTGCCTCTTCTGCATTCATGACTTTTCCCGCGGTTGCCAGTAGTTCCGCCATAGACCTAGGAGGGTCTTTCGCAAGTTTCCACAATAACTTTCCTTTCTGAAGACCTCCTGTGAGGGCGGTCATGGCTATATTTTCTTCGTAGTCTTCAACCTCAAGTCTCTCTTTGTTGAACCTGGCGATGTAGTCTCTTAGGCTCTCATCCTTGCCTTGCTTGACATAAAGTAGGTGAGTGGTCTTCTTTTGAGGTCTTACCCCAAAGCAGAAGTTGTGGATGAATCGTTTCGGCTAAGCCCTTGAAGTTCTCAATTGAGTTCTTCAGAAGAGAAGTAAACCAGCTGTGCGCTGCTCCTGTCAAGGTCCCAGAGAAGGCCCTACACTTCATCTCATCAGGTATTGAGTAGATGTTCGCCGCTGACTGATACATCTCAACATGGTGTACAGGGTTTGTGCTACCGTCATACTTGCGAGACACCACCGGTGGTTTGAACTTAGCAGGGGTCGGGAAGCTCACTATCTTAGCCACAAATGGAGAGCCTTCTGAGTAACCGCTTTGTCGGGGGTCCCTACTTTTGATGAGGTCTCCTATCTTCTCCTCAAGACGTTGGATAGAGTCATTCCATGGTCTCCTGCCATCGTCTTGGCCGAGCTTGTCCCCAGCCACCTCTAAGGGAAGGACTGTAGGTTCCCCTTCCGCTGCACAACATCGGCTGTTGACCTTTTCCTGGTCTCTCCCTCTTCTTTCACGGGGTCGGCCTTGGTCAGGACAACCTTGCCTGTCTCCTCTTTGCGAGGCTGCTGCGCTTCTCGACCTGGATAACCTCTGTCTTAGGTCATTCACTGGGCCCAACCTCTCAAAGGCTGACCCTCTGCTCAACTGATCAAAAGCTGACCCTCTTTGTTGGGCCTCTTCACCTCTTCGGCCGACACAACCTTGGCTCTGTTGAAGAGGACGTACCGTGTTATTCGACACCTCATAAGTCTCCCAACAATCTTTCGAGGCCTCTTCCGCCTCCAGATCGTCATACCTGTCCTCCGGGCAAGGGTTTCCTTGCCTCCCCAGACGTAAGCGCCTAGGGACAATGACGTCCCTCCTCCGCTGGGGTGCAGGTTGGTCCTTCATTGGTGCCTGGGGTGGTCTCCTGGCATCAGGACCGCTGCCGGAGTAATCATTTCCGGTGAAATTCAAGGTGGCCTCATCATAGTTTGGCTGAGCTGTGCAAATTGCTCCTGCATAGCTTGTTGTGTTGCAGCCAAAGACCTCAAAGCTGCGTCCACCTCCTCCATTTCGGACTGAGGTGGTTCCTGGCTGGAATTGAGCCCTCCCCCACCAGGCGACGGAAGAGGCGGTGGCAATTCTGGTGCCATGTGTTAGCAATAAAGAGCTTGAGTAGCAGGTGAGCTTAATACCTTAAAGGACCTCTTTCAATGGTGAAACAGCTCCACGCAAGGGGTGGTGCCTAATTCACCACCAGAGTCTCCGGTGAGGTTAAGCTAAAGAAGAGGAAGAGACAGCTTCTCGTTCCCACAGACAGCGCCAAAATGATGATGCTGGAAACAGCACCACCCTTCAAGGTGTTTGTGAGCTCAATTCAATGTTAACAATGGCAGCATAGGGTATATACACACATAGTAGAAGGAGATGAGGAGAAGAGGATTTACACCGGAATATAAGTGGTTCAGCCAATTAGGCCTGTGTCCACTGTGCAAGTGTATGATGTGTATCAATATGTGAGGGCACTAATGGCCATAAATACAATCTCTTAAGCTTTCTCTCTCTACTGTGTATTTGAACAGAGTTTCAGCTAGGGTTGCCAAAATCGGATCTTTTATAAGGTAAAGGATGACCTCTATATATAGTACCTGGGGGTGTAATGTATCCCCCCATGCATGCAATGAGCATTTGTGTGTTGATCTAGCCAATCTGATGAAGACATCTGTCACTGTCACATGTAGAGAATGATGATGAAATATTCCCTCCACGTGGGCGGAATGATTTGTTATAACTGAATTGTGTCCACGTGTCCTTATCCACACATACACCAATAAGAGGCGCTTGGTCATGACCTCGGCCGAAGGTAGGCCGAGGTTGATAAGGTATATGCTCATTCAATCAGAGATGAGCCATGGAGGTCTCGGCTTTGATGAAGACGAGTCAAGGAAATGGGGTCGGCGTGGGCCGAGGTTATGCTTAGAACATCAATTGATTTGCTGATGAGGTCGATCTTAGTAGATGTGTCTTCATGTTACCTCGGCCTACCCCGGGCCGAGGTTGTCATTCCCAGGTGAGCTGAAGAGCTGCTGACCCCTGTGATACGTGCATCTCCCCCTTGAGGTTTGTAGTGGTGTCGGTCTGGGCCGACCCTCCTATGACCGAGGCTGCTGGTCTCCGATCAAGGCTCTTCCAACTTTGGCCCTGTCTTCGGCCAAGGTTGGTATCTCGGATCCGAGGTCACACTTGGGACATATCACCCAGTGTCTGTAAGTTGAAGGAATCTTGGGAGTCACTTTCCTCAGTCTCTTCGGTATCTTTGATGAGCGGTTGTACTAGGTGTTGGGAATTTTTGGCCCATGGGTAGATGTTGGAAAAAGATCTCCATTCCAGGCTTCATCTTCTTGTCTGTATGGTCATACCATGGTTTTGGAAAGTCACAAAAGGGGCAGTCCTCACCTTCTTTGATGAATCGTCCGTTCAAGGAGTCACCTGGGATTGTCTCGACGCATTCTAGTCTTCTCTTTGGTCGAGACCGGCGAATCATTCTGAGCTCTTGTTCTGAAGGTTGATACCCCAAACTACAAGGAGGTAAAGCCTTCTTTAGTTCAATGGGCTCAAGTATCCCTTGTTGTCTTTACCCTAGCCCCAGTCCGGGCATGGAGTGCATGTTTCTGAACATCTGAATCACATTAACGTTGCCATGAGGGTTGTATTTTGGCCAAACCCTTTCTTTGAAGTTGTCCCCTATCGGGAGTAGAAGTGGTTCAACTCGAAATCCTGATAGGAGTATATCATTTGACCCGTTTTGTATCTCAAGAATTGGACTGCTGGTACTTGCACTATCGGCATTGTCGTCGTCTCCCAAGATGGTGATGACCCATCCATCGGTGAAGAATTTTAACTTCTAATGGCGTGACGAAGACACACCCTTGATACTGTGGAGCCAAGGTCATCCTAGCAATAAGTTAAAACAGACTGGGATGTTAATAACTTGGAATTCGACGACAAGGTTTATAGGGCCAACCCCTATTACAAGTTTTATGGATCCCATTACCTCCCGACGGGTATTATTGTAGGCACGCACAACAGCAGAGGTTGAATCGAGGTCACTTTCTTTCAGGCCTAAATATTTGAAGGTTCTCAGTGGGCAGACATTCAAGGTGGATCCATTATCGACAAGAGAGAGTGGCACAACCTTCCCCATAACTTCGATGAAGATATTAAGTGCATGATTGTGGTTTGGACCAATCTTGGGGATTTCTTCTTCGGAAAAGGATAGCATTCCTGTAGAGGTCAAGGATCTGACCAAATTTATCACTTCTTCTGGTGTGGTTGAAGGAGGAACTGTGGGTCCAGTGAGCAACTTGATCAAAGCATTTCTATGTAGCTGAGAAGACATTAAAAGCCCCCGTAGAGTAATGTTAGCTTGAGTTTTCTTCAGTTGATTGAGGATCTTGCTCTCCTCAATGGTCATTTCTGGCATAGGAAGGTTTTCAATACCATTCCCTTTATCATTGGATGGTAGTGAGTTTGGGATCTGGTAATGCCTCCCTGATCTGGTTATGTGATTTACTGAAGAAGGGAAAAATATGAATCCCGTTTCCTCGTCGATATCGAGTTATTTTGCCACCTTATTTATTTCTCTGAGGAGTTCTTCAAATGATATCATTCCACACATGTCAGCTACCGAGCCAGTTTTATCGAAAGCTTGTTCTTCATTCGAATCTCCGAATTCTTCCCCCCATCCGGTGGAAACAATTATGTATTTCCATGTAAAGTCGATGCATTCCACAACTTCAACGACTTCTTCAAACAGGTCATCCCATTCTGTGGGGATGTGTAAGGGTGAAGGGACCAGGTGCCCCTGTAGCTTCAGAGTATCAAGTAACTCGGTCATATTACAAATGTTATTGGTTTGCCTGAATAATTCTACCATGATCTGGACGATATCATCCAGACTGACTTCATCAGTTGGTACTACCCAACTATCTGACTCTCGGGCCCATTTCCGTGCTTCCAAGAACAGCGTACTGAATCTCTCGTAATCAATGACCATCTGTGAGGGCAATTTCATCCCGAACTCTAGGAGTTGGTTTAACACTTCTGATAATCCCATACTTCCATTTTAGGAATGAATACGGACGACAATGCATGCTCTGTTAAGGAGTGACAGTGCCTGATCAGCGAGGCTAGCAGGGTGTAAGAGGAGATATGGGCAAATTTGGAGAGGTTTAGGAAAGTATATGGGTGTGATTTGAGTTGAGGGATCGAATTCTGGGTTCTCTTCTAGAAAGATGGCATTGGCATGATTTGGAAGTGGGTTGCGAGCAGTGTTTGGTTTAGGATTGGCTGGTGGGGTGATAGTACCCCGGTCAATTACACCTTGGATTATGTTTCAGAGGTGAAAGCATTGGTCGGTGGTATGGCCAACCGTTTGGTAAAATGAGCAATGGGCATTTGCCTTGAAGTTTCTTGGGAGTGGATTTGGCAATTGACGGGGATCCAAAGGTTTGATAAGGTTTCGGCTTAACAAGGCTTGATAAATTTTGGAGAGGGGAGTATGGAGCTCGGTGTATTCCTTTCGAACTGGGACAGGAAGGCTTTCTGGCGCCCATGAGGTGGTTGGTTGAGAGACGTTGTTGATGGTTGAGACTGTAGCACTGCCAGGTTTGTCATATTTTCTGGGGGTGAATCGGTTCGACTTCTGTTTTGGCAAGACCTTCCTGTAACACCCCGCCCGCCTGGGGAGAGTGGACGGAGCACCACTATCGATAAAACTAATTAAATTCACAAATAACAGGGTATAGAGCATCTAAAAAACCACAACAAAAAAGAAAACCACTAATCTCAAAAATTCTCTTCAAATAAATACATCCAATCTCTCGAATTAAATACAATATCTAACTCGAAAATAAAATAAATCCCAATGCTCCATACATTAAAATAAATACAATCTTCCAACTTGTATTAAAATTCTTTCCAAACAATCCATGCTAAAATTATCCCAATTGGCCGATAGCGCTCAAATCCACGCTAACCTAACAACTAAAAGAAAATATGGGAAAGTACACAATACAACAGGAAAGATGCTCAACAAATATATTAACGATGAATAAAGCGTAACAACACGAGTACGAATATTCAAATCATATGTAAATCTCAAATCATTTATCAATAAATTTCTCAACAACACTTCAATGGGTCACTAGGCCTCACCCCATCCTCATATGCTTTATCAAGCCATAGCCCGGGAAGCAGGAATTTTGGCGGGTGCCCAACATCCGTGCCATATTAAAATCTCATGACAACGTTCTCAACAACAATACAATGATGACACATGAATCAAAATAACTTAACAATTATTTCTCCAGATTTCAAAGAATTTAACAATTCAAATATGAGTTCAATTAAATATTAAATCAACGAAATAAACTCTCGAGAGATTTAAAGGAGCATATTGTGTAAAACCCCATACCTTAAAATCATTGCATGAATCCCCACATAAATTCAGCCTCAAAATCTGATCGCATCATCACGTTCCTCTTGCAAAAATAATCAAATCATGTTCTAGCGCCAACACGAGATAACCCCAAATAGTCCTATTTTAAAAACCCAAAAAAATAAGATCCAAAAATTATTCGAATCGCTGATCCGACTTCAGATTTGGATTCTACACGAAAAATTGAGTCAGGTGTGTGTTTTGAGTTTTTCTTAAATATCATCCAAATGCACTCAAAAAGAAGATATAAACATTCCAAATTGGCTCTTCCCATTCCACTCGTTTTTTGCCTCTTTGGATTTCGTTTTTGGTCTCTCTTTTTCATCTCCCTTTCCTTATAATCACCCATAATATTCCTTATATAGTCCATCTCTCAAACCCTAGCTTGGAGCCTAAGCTAACATATATTACTATATTTCCCTTTAATTAAAAACTATCAACTTTACATATTTAACCCATTACAAAATGTCCAAAAATAATTTAAATTTAAATGTTTGATTCGTATTCAAACCAAAATAAATTATATTATCCCCGATTAATAAAATAATAATATTAGTGAAATCTTGTAAAATATTCATAAATAACCCTCAAAATAACAGGGTATTACATACTTCCCCCTTGAAAAGGAATTTCTTCCTCGAAATTCGACAAAACCTAACACTCGAAATAGATTTCTACTCGTTCTATTTCCCAAAAATCACACACTAAAGTCTTTAAATCAATTCTGAATATCCTCACCACGACGCCTAACACATTTAAAAAAAATTATATCTCCAAGAAAATATATCTAACCCGCATGCTAGACCTAAAATTCAAGACCCGAGGGTTGTCGTATACCTAAGGTCTGATACCATCTGTAACACCCCGCCCGATCGGGGAGAGTGGACGGAGCACCACTATCGCTAAAACTAACTAAATCCACAAATAATAAGGTATAGAGCATCTAAAAAACCACAACAAAAAAGAAAACCACTAATCTAAAAAATTCTCTTCAAATAAATGCATCCAATCTCTCGAATTAAATACAATATCTAACTCGAAAATAAAATAAATCCCAATGCTCCATACATTAAAATAAATACAATCTTCCAACTTGTATTAAAATTCTTCCCAAATAATCCATGCTAAAATTATCCCAATTGGTCCATAGCGCTCAAATCCACGCTAACCTAACAACTAAAAGAAAATATGGGGAAGTACACAATACGACAGGAAAGATGCTCAACAATTATATTAACGATGAATAAAGCGTAACAACACGAGTACGAATATTCAAATCAAATGTAAATCTCAAATCATTTATCAATAAATTTCTCAACAACACTTCAATGGGTCACCAGGCCTCACCCCATCCTCATATGCTTTATCAAGCCATAGATCGGGAAGCAAGAATTTTGGCGGGTGCCCAACATCCGTGCCATATTAAAATCTCATGACAACGTTCTCAACAACAATACAATGATGACACATGAATCAAAATAATTTAATAATTATTTCTTCAGATTTCAAAGAATTTAACAATTCAAATATGAGTTCAATTAAATATGAAATCAACGAAATAAACTCTCGAGAGATTTAAAGGAGCATATTGTGTAAAATCCCATACCTTAAAATCATTGCATCAATCGCCGCATAAATTCAGCCTCAAAATCTGATCGCATCATCACGTTCCTCTCGCAAAAATAATCAAATCATGTTCTAGCCCAAACACGAGATAACCCCAAATAGTCCTATTTTAAAAACCCAAAAAAATAAGATCCAAAAATTATTCGAATCGCTGATCCGACTTCAGATTTGGATTCTACACGAAAAATTGAGTCAGGTATGTGTTTTGAGTTTTTCTTAAATCTCATCCAAATGCACTCAAAAAGAATATATAAACATCCCAAATTGGCTTTTCTCATTCCACTCATTTTTTGCCTCTTTGGATTTCGTTTTTGGTCTCTCTTTTTCATCTCCCTTTCCTTATAATCACCCATAATATTCCTTATATAGTCCCTCTCTCAAACCCTAGCTTGGAGCCTAAGCTAACATATATTACTATATTTCCCTTTAATTACAAATTATCAACTTTACATAGTTAACCAATTACAAAATGTCCAAAAACAATTTAAATATAAATGTTTAGTTCGTACTCAAACCAAAATAAATTATATTATCCCCGATTAATAAAATAATAATATTAGTGAAATCTTGTAAAATATTCATAAATAACCCTCAAAATAACGGGTTATTACACTTCCACGATTTCTACTCCTGCTTCTCTGAGAGCTCGGAAGTGGGGATAGTATTATCCTCCCATCGTTTCTCGGACATGGGGTAAGAAGTTCTTCTTCACTATGCTGACTTGTTCTTCCTCGGAAGGCCGATTGGTCATGGTTGCTGCTTTTTCCCTCCATCGGGCAATGAAGTTACTGACTGATTCCCCAGGGTTCTATTTGAGCAGCTCTAAATCACGTCGGGTGACCTCAAGCTCTTCATTGTATTTGTACTGCGACATTAATTCTCGGGCTACATCCTCCCAACTATGAATTCTGGACTCTTCGAGAGATAAAAACCATCGGAGGGCGCTATCCTTCAAAGTTTGCTGAAATAATTGGGTTATCACTTCTTCAAAAGTCCCTAGTAAAGTCATGGAACGGTGATAACTTCGGAGATGAACAATCGGGGGTCCACTTCCTTCGAATTTCTGGATATTCGGCATCTTGAACTTCTCCGATAACCTCGCTTTAGGATAAGGAGACATGTGGGTGCAGTCCATGTAATTTCCTGAGATTCTGACTTGGTAAAACTTCTTAGTGAGCATCTTGAGGTCTTCTTTGACTTTGTTCAGCTCTTCTTCCTTCGGATCAATGATCATAGGAAAGTTAGCCCCAGGCTGGGCAAGGTTCGGCATAGGAAGCTGGGTAAACGACGGCCTATTAATAGGAGGGGCACGTGGAGCGTGCTGATACTCTTCGAGAACCCATATGGGCTCGGGTGGATCCATAGCACGAGGGAATAGGGCCTCGGGTTCTTGAGGAACGGTAACCTGGTTTCGTTGCATCTCTTGGACCTCAGTTTGGAGGTTGTCAATCTTGGACACAAGCTGAGCTAGGACTGACGTCAGATTCGGCTGCACAACGGGTACTTGATCTGTGTTCTCCATGGAAAGCGAATGGATTTCGAACTCGAAAGGAGTAATAGGGGAATGGACAGAACTCTAGGGTGACTTGATTGAAGACCGAAGCCAATAAAGGGCCAGGCCAAGGGCTTGCGATCGACCTGAGAAGGCGTAAAATGGGAATTATTTTTGAGAAAAAGGGGGGAAATTTTTTTTTCGAGATGGAAAGACAAAATGTTTTTGGATTTTTGATAGAGAGATGAAAAATGTTTTTGGATTTTTGATAAAGAGGGGGAAAATGTTTTTGGATTTTGGATAAAGAACGAAGAAGGATTTTTTTTTTTTGGGGGGGGGATTTTTTTTATAAAGAAAGGAGAGACAGTCTCAGCATGATTATTATTATGTTTTCACTTGTATTAATTTTCCTAAATGCAAATGAAATGCCGGACGGGACCTGAGCCCAGAAAAATTGGGTTTGTAATATATGCAAAGCTATGGCTGGACTTGTGACCAGGCTCACAAGCAGGGTCCCATTTTAAAAATGCGCAAAACTTCGGGCGGCAAGCCGACCCGAAATTTCGACAGAGTTTCGGGTAGAAACTGGTAATTTAACGTGTGTCCTAGGCTTGACACCTATATGCGGGTATGCAGTTGGTTGGTGAATCAGAAAGGGTTCCCCCCTTTGGCGTGACTTCCACGACATACGTCTTGCTCTTGCGGGCAATCGGTACGTGTGGACAAGCCATTTAATATACCTGAGTGTATGTGAATTGCCTCACTATATACCTCGTGGGGACGGTACATGTGAGAGAGAATTCAATATACTCAGCGTACGTTAACGAGTTCCCTGCGATATACCTCCCGTCATGACTTCGGTCAAGCGGTATGATACGGGGGGAACCGTTCGATATACGTCGAAGGTACTTGGCTAATGGAAGGTGAGAGTCATATCGCTTAGGCTAACTGCGCCTTGCAGGACCAGCGCCCATCACGAAGTGACCCTCCAGTTACTGGGTAAAAATTTGTCAATAACAATGCTCTTTGGCGATGTCGTGTAAATCATGCATGATTCTCTTATTAGTATCTTATGAAAATGTATTTCGTGATTATGCTAACAGGGAGAAAAGTACAAGTACCAATGGTTCACCAAGTATGGATGTATGATGCGTGCAATATGTGGATATATGTGACCCTAGGTGCACGTGGTGCGAAGTGTACATGGAGAATTTTCTACAAGTGTGTGAATAAAAGCATAAGTATGGGAGATACATGGAAAAGGGGAACATGCAAAAAATGGGGAAAATATGAACAAGTATAACATCCATGTAAATAGAGTCTAGCCCTGAAAAGAAAGTTCCCAGCAAAGTCGCCACTGTGGCCATCCCCTGATCCTCGTGACGGGCGGGCGGCGTGAGGGAGGATCCTAGGTCCCACGCGTCCCTCTAGGGAGCGCTTCGGCCAGCGTCATTTGGGTGAGGTGAAAAATGTAGAGAGATAGATTCGCCAGTCTATTTTACTCAAAACAGACAAAAGAAAGGGAGCCATCCCGAAGGACAGCATCCAAAGACATACTGATGCATACGAAACCAAAAATGATTCAAAAAGGTTCCAGAGGTTAAGTTACGAAATGGGAAGGTGTTAAGCACCCATTCCGCCCTTTCGGTCTCTCGTGGGTTTTTGTTATTTTCCTTTATTTTTCCCGTGATATGTGTGCATGTGTATATATAGTTGAGATAGGAATAATCGACTTGCACCATGGAAGAGGTAAAGCGAGCCATCCGTAGGAAGGTATACAAATATTAGAAAATAGGATTTACGCGATTATCCTTATGTTGACCGTTATGATGGAACGATAACGCATGTGGAATAATACGCCACTAAGAACAAATATAATATAAGAGAGTGGAGTTTAGAGAAAATAAAAAATGAGAGAAAAAGTAAAAATAGAACTCGAGTCTCGGGTTTTACCCCGAGATTCCTACGTAGCCTATAGAGGCATCAAAGTCCACGTAGTTCGCATGCAAAACGAGGGGTGGGATTTATCCCATAAATCCAACCGGGGGATTCTCTTATTTGTGTGTGTGTGTGTGTAGAAAAAGTATTTTAGTTGTGAGAAAAGTGTAAGAAAAGTATGAGAATTTCTGTTTAGAATTTATGAGGAAACCCTCTTTTTCTTATTTTTTGGATTTTTATTTATATGAAAATAAGAGATGTGCAATAATACTAAATAAAAAGTATATTAGGATGTGTGAGATGAGATAATGAAAGTGCTAAGTAATAAAACAAATTATTGCGAATTTATGAGAATTTACGGAGAGAGTTGAGAAAATTGGACCTTCTTGAAGATCTTGAGTTTGATCTTGAATGTTGGAGAGAAGCCCTTAGACGTTGATGATGATGGAGGGTGGTGAATTCACCAAGTTTGATGAAAAGGATGATGAAAAGTGAAGGTTGGAAAGGGATTTGGATGTGGAAATCGCGCTGACTTCGAGAGAGGTTTTCTGAATTTGCTGAGAGTGATATCTATCAGATCTGGGCTCCTCTTACAAGTGAGGTCAGGCCTCCTTTTTATAGGCCCAGGGCATTGTCGATCGGCATAGCCCTATTCCTACCAATCGGCAGGTGCGTTTAGGCACACTACCGATAGGCAGGGTCTTGGACCTGCCGTTTGGTAGTGTCTTTCCGGCCTTTTCATAAAATCAGCCGCAAAATACAAACCGTTGATCAGAATCGCACATGGGGTGGACCGTTGGAAAGGTAATTCATAGACCTTCGAAAGTCCTTTGGACCGCTCCCAAGTTTGGGAGTTGACTTTGGGTCAAATATGGCTCGAAAGCATTCGTCGGTCCATTGAATGGGGAATTGTCGGACGCAAACAGATCGTTCGTCTGCATGGTAAGTTCAAATCGCACACGAAGTGGATTTTTGGAAAGTTTAGGAGATATACTTCGACATTCCAAAGAGTTTGATCCGGTTCAGGGAGTTGACTTTGGTCAATCGAGCCCTGGAAGCCTTTGATGACCTTTCGGAGTAAAACGAATCGTTCGTCCATATCGTAAGTCAGAATTGCGCACGGGATGGACAGTTAGAAAGGGATTTCAGTTCCCTTCGAAGATTCATTCAATCTCGGTCGATTTGAAGAGTTGACTTAGGTCAAACAGAGCCCAGGAGCGTCCGGTGGCCTCTAGAGCAGGTTTCAGAGAAAATGGGTCGTTCGTCCGCATGGTAAGTCGGAATCGCGCACGTGATGGACTGTTGGAAAGGGGTTTCAAGTCCCTTAGAAGATTCATTCAGTCTCGATCGAGTTTAAGACTTTGACTTTTGGTCAAACGGAGCCTGGGAGTACCCGATAGCTTATAGGTCAGTACTCGGGGTATGACCTAGGTTTGTAGTGATGAAGGGAGGTGCTAAGGACCTAAGGAGAGTTTAGGGGGTAACGAAATCGGGTGTTTACAATGGCCTTTTAGTGTGGCATTCTATTTGGTTGTATTATGTTAAACCAAGTGTTCGATAAATTTTATTTCATTTCAGTTGTGTTCTTATAAACTGTGGAAATGTTTTATTTAGTTGGTTTGATTAAAAATATTAGTTAAGTAAAATTTTGACGTCAACCTAATAGGTTATTAGCAAGGTTCTAAAAAACGCGGGGAGTGATTGAGGCGTGGAGGCCAAGCCTTAAGCCTTAGAAGCCTAGGCGGGCCTAGGCGTAAAAAGGCATGAAAAAGCGTTTAGGCCTTCTTAATATATTTTAATATTTTTTAACCATAACAAGGCTATTAAAATACAAAAATTGCGCATATCATAAAAATATGTCTGAATATATGCAAATTAAAATACTATTTGATTATTTTGGATGAGATAATGGTCCGATTTGTAAACAAATTCTTTAAAAGGCGACATCGTTTCACTAAATCATTGTTGTTTTTAGAAAAAGTGCGCCTTAAGGGTTTTACCAAGAATAAGGCGTGAAAAGCGTAAGGCGAGGCGTTTCTCCCAAGCCTTAAGCCCAGGCGTGCCTAGGCGGGTTTTTTAGAACAGTGGTTATTAGTAATTAATTTGGTTTTCGGTCGTAATGCGAAGAATGAACCATATGAGACTCCTGTTTTAATTTGGTATAGGATTGATCACACGGTATTTTATTAGGCGGGGTGTCACAAACATACCAACAAGACTGTCTATAAAATCATCTAAAACTGAAAAGGTAAAATAATAGCTAAATAAAATAGAGACCCGCGATGTCTCTAAAACTGATATCCAGGGTGAGAGAGATGAATAATAATGCCCGCTGGAACAAGAAAGCTATATGGAAGGTCCCGTCCTAGCACCCGAGTTCCACATAAAAAGATGGGTCAAAATCATAGAAAGTAACTTAGCTACGCAACTCAAAATAGTTATATGCATAGATAATAAATTCACAGTTTAATAATTTAATGAGCGGCCCAATCCATAAACGTAGTCTCATAATGAATTTGAATTTTCACATTTCATATCATTAGTTAATTATCCTCGTTAATTAGTCAATACATATCCGACACGTGCCCCTTCCTCTCGGCCATCTCATAAACATGCGACACGCTCAATCAAACAATCACAATGTATTGTGATTAATCTCAGTAAATTTCATTGATTAATTATACTTGTTAATTAATTAATACATAACCAATATGCGCCTCTTCGTCTCGAACATCTAAAAAACATGCAGTACGCCAAATTTAAATAATCACATTTTAGGCCCTGACGCCACCTGGTATTCGAATGGTCGGGAACTTACATAACATAATAGATCATAATCATCACGTCTCACCCATGACACCACCTATTATTCGCATGGTCGGGAATTTTAATATCATAACATCGGGGGGTCCCTCCACAGTGCATGCCCATTTATTTTTATTTAAACATCACATTTCATTTAACATTTGACATTTTAATATGTCTTTAGTCATTCTGAATAATTTACTCAAACCCCAATTACCCCACCCGGGTCGTATCATTTAGAATCCACTATACATTTTAATCCATTTCATGAGGAGCTAAAAGGGCAATCATCCTACACGTGATTCCTTGTAGCGAAAAACATTAAATTGAAAGTGTATAAATTTCATTAATTATTTAAGTCGTCACTCCTACCCGTCTCTAAACTCCGTGTGTGGGACGTCTCACCGAAGTGAAATCCGAATAAGGACCCCCCCCCCCCCCCCCCCAATACACTTGGGGTAGTTGTTAAGATAAATTTATATAAAGTTTATTATGAGAGAGCATGACAAGAGCTTAAATGTTTATTTGTTCCAACAAGTCAATTAAACTAGCAACACTATCCAATAACCAACAATTATCTCGAACTCCTTCTAACGTCTATATGATATAATATATACCAATAATAACAATATATCAAAGTCTTATACGTTTTCTTGTATGAAAGAGACATCTAATTAAGTGTATTGCATCACAAGGGATCGTAACGTATTAAGTGTCCCAAGTCATAAATAATGTATTCATAGTAATTTTATTAACAATAAATAGGTCCTCATAGTAAATCTCATCAATTTGGTAATAAACATCACAAGTATTACTCTGAGAACGTGTGATAATTGATTAACTTCACAACTTTCTAATATAGCACACTTATTCAATTTCAGCCCCTAATCATGCATCTAAAGTGCGTGTGTGTGTCAAACCATAAATAAAGCATGTGACACAAAAACTATGCTGAGACACAGATTTCAGGAAAAAACCCCTTTCGGGTAAAACCTTTATTTCACTATGAATATACAAGCCGCAACTTACAATTACATAGAGAAATCTGCAATGGATTGACGCGCAGCCAACCCACAAAGACACGCAGTCTTCAACTCAGCAAGAGAATACACGCAGCACCCTCCAAGGACTCGCAGCCCAAACAATAAAGGTAGAACCGCAGCTCTCCTCAATGACACGCAGCCATAAAACTTTGTAGAGACTCCCTCGGCAATAACACGCAGCCCTCGGTTGCAAAGATCTCTCCACAAAGGTGAACAATAACAAAGTTTGTGCTCTAGGGTTCCAAAAGATTCACAAAAGTAATTGGGATTTTTGTGTGTGAATCAAAAAGATGTTTGGCACATCAAAAATTGAAGTCTTGTTGTGTTTTATCTCTTAAAAACATTTTCTCAAAGACTTGAAGAAATACACCATCGGAATAGTTATATATATAGGAAATATAAGATGGTGGATAAAAAACTGACGGAACTGCTCGAGTTTATCCCAGGCGGACCGGTCCGGCTAGGAGGCGGATCGGTCCGACCTCGGATCGGTTCTTTTAAAATATGGCTCCATCGGTTCGCATTCGATCCGGGGTCTACTGGACCTCGAGCAAGGCGGATCGGTCCGTGAAGAGGGCGGATCGGTCCGGTAGGGAGGCGGACCGGTCCGGTTTTCCCAGAAAAATAAATGCCTCATTTTGCTTGAAAAAACTTACTTCTTATTTTTATAAAAAACATTTTATAAAAATTTCCCAATACTAAATATGAACTTTAAGGAACATAAAAACAAAATTTTACCAAGTTCATTCTCTCAGAGGCTATGATGTTGAAGACACTTTGATATTCGGATCCGTTGTTGTAGATGCGATCTTGAATTTCTTCAATGGTGTAACGGCGTACGACATATAAATTGATAATGGACAAAAATGTCCTTACATACTCTCAAAACATAAGGTACAATCCCTACTAAGCATGAAAAATTGAATTAACTAACTCTAAATGTATGTTCGTATAATACACTATCTAATCTCAATCATCAAACTTTACGAATGGAGTCCAAATTTTAAATATTAATTTATTTCCATGTTTTAGGGCCTTAAAAATAATTTCCTCAAAGTAAAAGGCTCAAGTCGCTCAACGAGTCATTTCAAATATATCAAATTATCTAAATTCACCTATTCGCAGCGTAATCAATAATACGCAACTTCCTCGGGGTTACTAATTAATTTTTAGCATAAAAATTAATTTAGGTAAATTTACTAGCTACGCACATAAAAGGAGAAGAGTATAAAGTTACTTGCCTCGAAAACATGTCTCCAAAAATTACTTTCGGCGTTGAAGACGAAACCCCTTTGAAAATCCCTTCAAAAATGGCCTCAAAACTCTATTTATAACCATATATACGGGAATCTAGAGTATGATTTACAATATATACTAAAATTTGGGTTGTGGACGGAATATACGGGTGAATATTTGAAGTGGTAAACTTGTAGTGGGTGACATTTATTACTTCTATACACTTACCCATGCACCTGTTTTCAAGGATCCTTGCCACCCAGTAACTCGTCCCTTCCTTTCTAAAATAAAAAATAACCAATCATTAAAGATTTCCTTTAGAATAAATGAACTAAAACTACAATCCAAAGGGAGAAAAAGAAAAGAAAAAATAGGGTCGACGCTACCTTAAATTCCAGGAAAGGAGAGATCCTTTCAACTTATATTATTGACATCTTCTTCCTTACTGCCTTGTTGGCTCCCTTAAATTCCATGTCGACCCAACTAAAGACAAATCTCTTGCCTGCTTATTAAATGCCTCTCTTAACTTTAGATGACACTATCATGAAAGTATTTCCTATTTAAGGCAGAAGTCCACACCTGCTCTCGGCTTACTACCTTCCTCTACTCCACTCAGCCGTCATTTTTTACCAACCCTCTAATAAAACAATAATGATATTCAACCTGAGACCTATAACCTATATGGACCGACATTGATTTATACGTGTTTGAAAATGGAAAAGGTGGCGCATGTAATGAGCGAAAAAGGGAGCCCTTTGTATTTACTCCAATCTTTACTATATATAAGTACCCAATTCTATAACCCTAGAATTGAAAAAGGCCTAAGCCCATTACTTCTTGATACACGACCACTTTTTGCATTTAATAACCCATGTCACCTTTTGCATTTAATAACCCCCTCTTAACATTTAATAATTAAGCCCCCTTTTACCATTTAAAACTGACACGTGTCCAACTCTTAATATTTTAATAATTAGGCCCCTTAAAGTATTTAAAACTAATTAATAATTAAACTTAACTCAATATCTTTAAAATTTAAAAAACTTTATAAATTTCATAAATTCATCCCATAAATAATGATGCATCATTCACTTACAATTACTACGATTTAAATCAGACCTTATTCTTAAATAATTATTTTTTTATTTACTTAAATACTAAAAAATAACGGGGTATTATAGCGTTTCAATTTCTAACTTTAATTTATAAAGTGAAACGTGAGTTGGCTTATCAATTTGGCCTGCACTGTTTTTTTATGCTACCCAATGGACACAAAATTACATTTTAATAAGAGCACAAAGCACTTAAATCACGATGTTGCTAATGCGTCTTCAGTGGGATATAGGAAAAAGGGGGTATAATTAAAAAGAGGAAAGGAAGTTGAAAGCAAACACTTGTGTATACACATATAAGGCAATGATGTAACTAACAAAAGTAGATAACTATAATTTCTTTAAATATAACATAATTTTCAATTATTGATTTGTAACAACCCCCTATTTTTCATATAATGGTTGATCATTTCAATACCCCAAAGATAGGGCAAGTTATCAATCTATATCTTTATTAAAATAAAAATACAAAATAAAAGACTTGAAGTGAATTAAATCCATCCATAACATGTAATAAACTAACAACAATTAACTTTGAATAAATAAAATCCCAAAGCATCCAACAACGTATAGTCTGGATAAATCTTGACTTAAAATCCAAAACTGAAATAGAGTACTAACCTATGCAAGGATCAGACTAACTAAAATCTGGAAACCAAATGGAGCTGCAAGTTTAAATCTCCTTAGCCTTGCGAATCCTGTCTATGAATGCCTGGAAAATAATTTTATATAATTTGGGTCAATGCCTTAAAGTTGTAAGAAATATCCTTTCATACCAGTAGTAAATAATGATGTGATTCATTTAAAAAAACATGCCATCCCGTCCGTCGTCTCTCGTATGCAATAAATACCCCACCTCTCACCTAAGTGAAATACTACGAGCATGTCCCAACCTAAGGCATAACTATATTAAAAATCTCTATCTCTATACTAATAAGCAATAAACTAATACTCAATATGCAATGGGGATGTAACTAACCATATATGCAAGGTTACAATCCAAATACCACCCCCGCAATATCACCCACAAGTACATCATATACAGTCTTATAAATACACAACATAAATGCAACTATGGTTCATTTTAATAAACGTCCATCACTGGACTAATAAACCCATTATAGTTCTCAAATATATATATACACACGCGCGCGCGCACGGGCGCACACACACACACAAAAGCAACTACCCTCAGGGACCATTTCGTACTTTTATCGGTATGTACGTAGGATCCCCTCACCCAATGAGCTTAAATAATATACACAAATATAACAACGGGAAGATCACTACATAATAATACCATCAACGGGTCCATACCCAAACCCACTTAATGGATCGAGTCTATTTGAATTCTTTCGTTGCGAAGCGATGGCCATCCTAAATGTATGATCAAACATGTCAACCTCCACAACGACTTGTGTTAACAACTAGGTGCGCGGTATATGGTTCCAACCTTAAAAGTAACCCCAACCGATAGATTTCGAACTATTAGCGGTATGTTCACACAAATCAAAATACACACACACACACACACACACACACACATATATATATATATATATATATACATCACATAAGACATGTATATAACTTATAGGATATCGCTATGGTCATATGTATACCTAAGAGCATCCCAATCCCCAATGCCAGATCTTTTTAACTAACTTAAGGTTTACTCCAATTGAAACCTGTGTTAAAAACCTCTCATCATCTTAGACTGTAAATCAAGTGGATAAAAATTACGCAAGGATTTCATATGTGATTAAAAATCCAAACCACACTTTGCTGCTCTAAACTACCGTTGGCACCACAACTCGTTCGAACTACTTAACAACTTCGTTCGAAAGAAACATCCCATATTGTTTGAATGAAAGAAAAATCTCGTTCGAACAAGATTGGCACATATGCCTTATTCATCCGAAAAGCGTCGTTCGAATAAAAAACCTCTATTAATAAATGCGAAGGCCCTTCCCAGCCATCTAAACTTAAACATAATTAATTTCACACACGAGTTTACGATCCTATACCGTTTCCACAACGATTTAATATCTAAAAACATCAAACAAGGTGTAATTCCTCCAAGTTCCTGAATTTAAACCTATTTTCCCCCTTACATGAATGAAGTTTAAATACAACTACAAATTTAGGTCCAAACATTAAATTAACACGGGGATTCAACTTATAAAAGAAAATAAATCCTAAAGCACGAGATTTAATCACATAATCATAATCTACACCGATCTGATTTAAGGATTTTCATAAAAAACTTAAGTTTTTCAAATTCAAAATTAATTACAATAATCCTAATTAACCCAATAATTAAGCATGATTAAGATAATCAGATTCAATCCTAAGCATGCATTCGAAATCCCAGAATTAAAGTATAACATAAATTATAAACAAATTACAGATTATATACGCTATATAGCAAGAGATTTCTTGCTTGAAAGTATGAATGACAAATCTCTACGCGGGATCCTTGTTCATTCGTCTCCCAATATCTCCTGAGGCTCTCCCAAAACTCTAAAGCCGCTCGAGTTTAACTATATGGTGTAAAGTGTGTGAATAATGAGGTCTAATTCCCTTAATTAAATCTTAATCCCACATGTCTGTATTAAGTATATTTTTGGGCCCCAATTGAGAGCAACATACTAACCAAAATAGTCGAAAACTCATCCTAAGGGTATACCCACCCCCGAACCCAACTTAATACATAACCAGGCCTCCGTATCACACTAGAGTCCGCTCCAATTTGGTAATACCTCATATCTCATGGTATTGATTCACAACGTAAAATAAACACATACCTATATTTTGTACGCGTAACTGCATATAGTCCAAATTAATTAATTACACCCATTAATTGTATATAACATGTGGTACAAACAAATCACATAATATGCAAATTTAATCATCATCTAAATATGTACTTTATTATTTCTAATTCACACAAGTAATAATTAATTATAATTTATTAATTTATTCTCACAATTAATACTCATTAAATAAATACAAAAAATGCATGGTATTACAAGGTCGAGAAAAAAACATCCCATATAAAAGATTAAGGAAGAAATCATGGAGTAAACGAATGAATTATCGATATTAGAAGAAACATAAGACACTTTAATCGATCTGGTTCATATGAATTCTATATGTGTGTGTTTATATAGTTTCTTATTGAAGTTATTGAGTCGAATTAAATATAACTAGTGTGTTATGTAATCCATTGGCATAATGAGAAGAGTAAGTAGGAAAGGGTGTTGTTATTTGCTAAAAGAGGTGGAGGGGTTTACGAGGAGAAGAAGGGAAGAACTGAACGAGTTAGAGAGAGATAAAAGGAATTAAGTAAGGTAGAAAATGAGAAAAGAGGAAACTAGGCACGACAAAGAGATAAAAGACCTTAAAGATTGTTGATGTAAAAAATTAGACTATCTCTAATTATTCAATCACAGATAAAAAGAAATAAGACAAAAGAATTTTAAAGTGGTTCAGCCTTGAAAGAATGGCCTACGTCCACTATTTTGTTATTGCTGATTGTTTGTTTGGAATTCTCGATAACAGGTTTTACCAAGAAATTCCCTGTCCCTCACAATGAGGGTGATACAATGTATTTATAGCCTTGAGGTTGTACATGTGAAAGGTTAATACACAGCTGTCCAATAGACATGTACATCTGTATGATAATAATAAGCATTAAATGCTCAATCAATCTGTTGGTTATCCGGATATTAATGCTCTATACGAGATGCTGCTCGGACCGCCTAAGTAGCTCGACATACATGAGTTGCTCGGTGTGATAAAGTTCCTTGGAGAACACTTGTTGCTCGGAGCGTCTGAGTTGGTCGGGGAGGTTGAGCTCCTCGGATTCAAGGTGTTGTTCAAAAATGTTTGTAGGTGCCATGTAGATTGACACGTGTCTCCATATAATTAATCCACGTCAGCAGACTAAACTTAGTATCAACAGAAGCCCCCAATGTTTCACAGTTCGAGGTTGAGGAGTGTAGAACATTCTTCTCGAAATATGGCGGGATTAAATAGTCATCCTGAATTTTAGGAGTGTTTTCCTTGTATTTATTTTTCCTTTCGAATTCATAGAATTAGACTTTTTGAATTTTTCTAACTGCTTCGGTCTTCGTGCCTTTTTTGTCCTTTTAGCCGCCGATAGCGCAAACGTCTTTCTTTGTAATCATTATTTTTACCCTTTCCCAAGGTAAGGTATTTAAGCGTTGCAGAAAATCCTATTGTCTCTTACTTTTTCAAATCTGTATCTTTGAGCTCTCCATTTCTTCTCTATCTTGTGCGTTCATTCCTTCCATCGTTTGTTGTCAACTCATCCACCCTTTTTTTGTAAGATCTTCTTCCTTCTCTTTTATTTTTCTTTGTTCATCATGGTTTACCTTGTTGAGTAGCTTGATAAATTTTGTTCTGATTTTTCCATTCCTTCCTGGGTCATTTTGGAAGAACTTTCTGGTCCTTCTGATTATTTTTGTTTGGCTGAGGGACATTGGTTCCCCAGTCTTTTTGTAGCCGAATGTGGCTTTTGTTTTCCTCCAAATCCCCTGTGTTTGGAATTCTGTCAATATTTTGACGTCGTACCTGCAAAAATAGCCCCCAATACATGGAGAATAGTTAATGGAGTCCATAGGTTTAATCAGATTCATGGAACCCGCTTAGGAATTCCAGAAATTATGTTTTGCTATAGATGGGTTGTTAGTGACAGTACTTTTTATTTGAAAACTAGATTTTTAAATAGGGATTTAGTGGTCAATCTCCCAGATGCCAACAGGGATTACTTCGAGCATGGTGTTGTTATGAAAAATTGGCAACGTGCTCCACTAATTGGAAATGATGTGTATCAGGGTCCTAGATGCCCTCCCTATGGCAATGGGATAGGTTATTTTTATTTTTGTTTTATTTTTGAAATTATGTTTTCTTTGTGTTTGATAAAATGAGTCACTAATATTTTAATTTTTATTTACTTGCAGTTGACAGCAAAAGAAGGTCTCCAAAGGAGACATAAGTTAATTTAAAGCATCTGAAACTTATCTGGGGGTTGCATCAAACTGTTGCTGACGAACATATCAGATCAGCCTCGTACTTGTTGCAGTACAAGAGTTACACCTTGTCTTTCACTGCTCGTCCAGTGATAAGTGATATAGAACCAGCACCAGTTTCTGAAGGTTCTTCTCCTGAATCGCATATTCCTCTCAGTGACAGAATGAAGAGAAGAAGAGCTCCTGCCATCTTTGATAAGTCTGCCTCTACTGCTGGAGAGGCAAAGAAAAGCAAGAGGATGTCCCAGAAGAAGGGACAAGAAAAATTGATGCACCCCCTCCAACTGCTACTAAGAAGGTTGCTGAGAAGCCCCCTGTGGCTCCGAGCAAGGTCGTTGTTGTCTCTCCTCCAAGTGAGGTTATAGTTATATCACCGACCAAGACCACATCCTTGGTCGAAAATGTTCCTGCTCCCATGAGGAAGTTGAAGAAGAGCTCCTCGGATAAATTGGCTGAATCCATCTCTCAAACTCTAACTGCTGGAAGTGGTGTTCCCATTTTTGTTGCTCCGAGCTCTGCCATGAGCTCGGTGAAGTCTTGGATTATCCCCGAGATCCAAGGTATTGAAGAAAATCTTTCTTGGGAGAGGGTTACCACCTTGGCAGCTCAACATATTGCCTCAGTAAGTATTATTAATCTAAACATTCATTTTTTAATGTTATATCCTTGCACTAACTTATAATTATTTTCTTTTTCAGTTGGTAACTTGTTTCAATACCATTTTAAAAAAGGATGAAGCTATTAAAGCTTCGAGCTCCTCATCAGGTGTGAAGGAGGCTCTTGTAGGTCTGACACAGTCTTTAAAGGATTCTCGTCAGAAGTATGACGAAGATAAAGCTGCTTGGGAGAAGCAACTAAAAACCGTCGAGCAAGAGAGAGAGAACTCTGTGGAGGCCTCTCAGGAGTTGGAGAGGAAAATGAAAGAATATGAGAAGAAGAAGAATGAGCTTGAGGTAAAGCTCAAAAATGCTGGAGAGCTTGAGACCAAGCTAAAGACTGCTGAAGAGGAGTTGGGCAAACTCCGTGGAGCGGATCGCCAGAAGGAAGAGGCAGAAAGGAAATTGAAAGCTGCCGAGGAACTCATGACTGAAAGGATTTCCTCAGAGAAGGTGAAGAGGAAACTGGTTGTTAAGAAGTCCTTTAGTGCTGGTTGGGACAAGGGATGGAACAAAGGCATATCTGCCATGTCCTCTCAGATGGAGTTTGGCAGTCTCAAATACTTTCGAGATGGCTGGGTTACAGCTCTTCAAGAGCTAAAGGTCTCTGAGGGTTCCGAGTTGTTTCAGCGTCATACTCATGGTCCTCCTCCCTCTCCTGGCGAAGAAGAAGAGGATGAAGCTACCTCTGAAGAGTCTTCAATGATAGTTGGGGATCAAGTCCCTACTGTCGAACTTCGCTATGAGCAGCCCCAGCCAATTGACGTTTCTTCCGAGCAACCATCTCTTCTCACCGAGCAACCTACCTCCTTGTCCAAGCCTCCCGAGGAAATCTTAGGGAGCAAGGAAAAGGTGTAGAGTTATTTGGGCTCTTTTCTTTTTATTTTTTTGTTGAATGTAACTTTGGGCCATGTACTTCTTTTCATGATGTAATAAAATTTGAAGTTTTGGTTATGCATCTTAACTCCCTTTTCCTTGCTCTGTTCTTATTATCAATCTATTTTATTTTTCTTGCTCTGTCTGCATTTTTATTGATTCTTTTTATCTCTTTTCTTCACTAGTTTATGGCTAGAATGGAGCTCTTGTCAACCCATGATACATAACTGATGAAAAGATGCAATGACTACTTCAAGGCTGGTCATGCAGATTTGAATGAATCTCAAATCGTCGATATCCTCGGTCCAGATGCTTTAGAACGAGCAATCGAGGCCTACCAATATTTAAAATGCTTGCTTGATCGTGCAGTTGCTAATAATGTGGCATACTATGAGATGATTGAAGATCTCCAGGGTACCCTCGAGGAACTTTAACAACAGTACAAGGAGTCTACTGCTCTTTTGCATCAGGGATATGAGAAGAAGTATTAACAACTAAGTGCTGATAAAGGATATGATAAATTGGTCGTTGCTTATGATATGAAGGAGAGAACTTTGAAGACCGAAGTCGAAGAGCGTAGGCAGATCGCGAAGTTGCTGGAACAGGAAAACAATAACCTGAGAGGAGAGATATCTCAGCTAAAATCTGCTGCATCTACCTCGAGCGCTTTAGTCCCTGTTAACGACGAGGGGTTCTCTTTCTTAGAAGTCGAAAATGCCAATTTGAGAGACGAATTGGAAACTTTAAAGATGACTGGGCCTTCTACTTCTGTTCGGGGACGAGCAAGGGCTGCTCGGGTAACTGTTGAAGAAGCTATAACGCAATCAGCCTTGGAGAATTAGGCCTTCCAGTTGATGGTGAAGAATCAAGCATTAGTTGAGATGTCTAAGAGGATTCAGACCTTCGACGAGCAACTTGCTGCCCAAAATTCTGCCTTGGAGAACAAAACAAATCTGGTGAAAAATCTTCACGATCAGTTAAAGAGGTTGACCTACCAATTCCATAAACAACCCAGAGAGTTCTGGATGGCTGGTTATAACGAAGCCCTCTATCACCTTGATGACCTGATCCAGTAGTCGAACAGCGAGGGGTATAAGCAAGGATGGCCGAATGCCTTAGGTGTGCTGCAGTTGGAACATGGTCATTATTTATGGGATTACTATGACCCTGGGTTGCTCGAATTGCCAGTGTCGCCTTCAAACTTGATATGAGATGGATTCCTGCTCGAGCCATTCCGCAATGCCTGATTTCAAAGTATCTCGGTGAATACAGTCTTCATTCTAACTTCGAGATATCTCGCCCGGAGCACCTTCTTGATCGGCCATCTGTGATGAACGTCAGGATGCTCAAAGATCTGAATTTCATAAATCCCCCCTATGCTTTAGACGATCCTCCTGCTGGTGAAGAACCTGTTTCAAAGGCAGAGGGGAAGAAACCAATAGAATAGTATTCTTGATGTAATAATTTTTTATGTATTTCATTCTCAATGTATTTTGTTCTAGATTTAATGAAAAACTTCTAGTTTTCTTTGCAATCTTGATTGTCATTGTCTTGGAAATATTCTGTAAAACATTTCTTTTATTCACTAATGAATGTGGATGTATATTTGTTAAAAAGATAACAATATTTTGTGTTATTTAGAATTGCCGACCAACTAAAGTTGGTGAAAACTAATTGTTGACTATCCTGAATTGATGATAATTATCTGACGACCAACCAGAGTTAGTGATATTTCGTTTTTTGACCAACTATGATGGTAGTTTAAAATGCCATAAGTATCGAGAAATTCTGCTTTATCACTTTTTAATTTTAAGACATGAAACGACTTTCATTTGTTTAACCAACTGTTTCCGACCAACCGGAGTTGGTTGTTATTATTCCCGACCAATCTTAGTTGGTGGATTTTTTATTCCCGACCAACCTTAATTGGTGGATTTTTTATTCCCGACCAACCTTAGTTGGTGGATTTTTTATTCCCGACCAACCTTAGTTGGTGGATTTTTATTCCCGACCAACCGTAGTTGGTGGATTTTTCTTCTGGGCTTGATGCGTAGTGTGTAACACTAGTACTCCGAAAAAGTTTCAATAAAATGAGAGAATTGGGCAAAACATCCAAAACTTTTATTCATTTTGAAGAAGACTGCGTTACATAGGGATTGAAATACTGATAATATTTGCGAAGATGCTCTGCGTTCCATGCATTCTTAAACTCCTCCCCATCTAAAGTTTCAATCTTATACGTCCCTGGTCGAACAACCTCTGTTACTCTGTAGGGCCCATGCCAGTTAGCTTCCAGTTTATTGTGTTTTTGAATCAATTTCTTTAGCACATAGTCTCCTTCCTTTAGATCGCACTTCTTCACTCTCTTGTTGTAGAACAAAGCTGTTCATTGTTGGTATGCAGCATTCCTGATTGCTGCTTCTTCTCTAACTTCCTCGAGCATGTCTAGGTCTAACCTTCTCATTAAGTCGCTGACAGGAGAATTGAAATTCAGGATTCTGTGTGTTGGGAGGACCAGCTCGGCAGGTATAACAACTTCACTTCCAAATGCCAGCATGTATGGAGATTCTCTTGTTGCTGCTCGTGGAGTAGTACGATAAGCCCACAGTACAGAATGTAGCTCGTTGATCCAATTAGCCTTCGCATCATTCAGTCTTTTCTTTAAACCATTCAGCAGCGTTCTGTTCGTCACCTCAGTTTGCCCATTGCTCTGTGGATGGCCTGGTGCAGAGTGGGTTTTCAAGATGTTTGACCAATGACAATATGCAGCGAATTCCTCGTTATCAAATTGAGTTCCATGGTCTGTGATGAATGCATGAGGGAGACCATATCTACAAATGATATTCTTTCATATAAATTGATACACCCTGTCATACGTCATATTAATGAGAGGTTCAACTTCAACCCATTTAGTAAAGTAGTCCACCGCGACCACGAGATATTTAAATCTTCCCCTGGTCGTTGGAAGTGGCCCGACCAAGTCTATTCCCCACATGGCAAATGGCCAATGGGAAGTAATGGGTGCTAACAATGCTTGGGGAGTTCTTCTGATAGAGGAGAAACATTGACACTTGTCACATTTCTTGGCATATGCTATACAATCATCCCTCATGGTTGGCCAATAATATCTTTGCGTCGTTATTCTTTACAAAAGCGTCCGACCTGCTACATGGGCCCCACATGACCCTTCATAAATTTCTTTAATCAAGTCTTTTATCTCGGAAGGATGCACACATCTTTGCAAACCTGCTATAATTCCTCGTCTATATATAACACCATTGGTCAACACATAACGAGCATCTTTAAACTTCAGTTTCTTGGCTGCGAGTTTGTCAGTTGGTAATTTCCCTTCCTCATTATATGCCCTGATGGGATTCATCCAAGATGGACCTAAATTAAGGGTAATAAAGTTCATTATCAGATCTTTGTCTATGCTCCGACTAGCCAAGACTTCTATTGGGATTGTTCTTCGTAGCTCGGTGCGTATGGCTGAAGCTAACCGAGCTAAGGCATCTGCTCTTGCATTCTCAAATCTTGGTATTCTAATCATCTGTACTGCAATCAGGCTTGATAAAACCTCCATCGCTTTTGCATGATACTTAATCATTAATTCTCCTTTGGCTGCATATACTCCCAGCATTTGATTTATGATCAATTACGAGTCACTGAATATAATAACCTGCTCTGCCCCCATAGTTTTTGCCAAACTAAGACCTGCAATCATAGCTTCATATTCAGCCTCATTATTAGAAGCCTTGAATTGGAAGCGCAGAGCATACTCCACATCAACCTCATCCGGGCTGTTCAAAACAATCCCTGCCCCACAGCCTGTAGTGCAAGATGAGCCATCCACATATAGATTCCATATAGGTACCTCGTCTTCAAATTTTTGATCGGACAGTGTTCCTCGGTGGAATATTTATTGCTTCCTTTTATCTTCCTCTAGCACTTCTTACTGCTCGGCGACCATCTTCTCTTGCTCGCCGACCAATTTAAGTTGATCGAGATTTAAATTTGATGATCCTATAACATCCACAGGTTGTTCGGTATTCAGTTTTTGCTCCTCGGGGGTATCAGGATAGGTGAACTCTGCTATAAAATCTGTTACTGCTTGCCCTTTAAGAGACGATCTAGGTTCATAAACTATGTCATATTCACCAAGTTCTACTGCCCAGTACATCAATCTCCCTGATTTTTTTGGTTTATGAAGAGCTTGCCTCAATGGCATATCAATATACACAACTATGGTATGAGCTTGGAAGTACGGCCTCATTCTCCTACTCGCCTCGATCAATGCTAGTGCCAACTTTTCCAGTCTTGGATATCTGATCTCTGCTCCACGGAAGGCCTTACTAGTGTAATAGATCGGTTTTTGCACTCCATCCTCCATTCTTATCAATGCCGAGCTAACTGCATTCTCTGACACTGCCAAATACAAGTACAATCTTTCTCCCATCACTGGCCTGGACAACAGTGGAGGTGCTCCCAGATATTTCTTCAACTCTTGAAAGGCCTTCTCGCATTCGTCATTCCATTCAAACATTTTTCTGAGTGTTTTGAAGAATGGGAGGCATCTATCTGTTGCTCGTGATACAAATCTATTAAGTGCTGCAACTCGCCCAGTGAGACTTTGCACTTCTTTCTTCGTCGTTGGAGATCGTAGTCCCAATAGATCCTTGATCTTCTCTGGGTTTGCTTCGATTCCTCGTTGGTTGACAATATACCCGAGGAACATGCCTTCTCATACTCCGAATATGCACTTGGTGGGATTCAATTTCATTTGATATTTACATAGTTGATCAAAGGTCTGGCCTAAGTCAATTAGATGGTCAGCAACTCTCTTGCTCTTCGTCAGCATATCATCAACATAAACTTCCATATTGCAACTGATTTGTTCTGCAAACACCTTATTCATCAGTCATTGATACGTTGCACCTGCATTTTTTAAACCAAAAGGCATAACATTATAACAATAAGTTTCCCTAGGGCTAATGAAAGAGGTACTCTCCCTGTCTTCAGATTTCATTTTAATCTGGTTGTAACCATAATAAGCATCCATGAAGCTCAACAGCTCATGTCCCGAGGTAACATCCACTAATTGATCAATTCGGGGCAAAGGAAAATGATCCTTTGGGCATGCCTTGTTGAGATCGGTGAAGTCTACACACATCCTCCACTTGTTATTCTTCTTCTTCACCATCGATATTTGACATCTTCAATAAAGCAAGCTTTCTGGAGCTTCTCGACCTCCTCTTGTATGGCTTGGTTCTTTTCGGGGCTGAACACCCTTCTTCTCTGCTTCACTGGCTTGATTTCCTTATTCACATTGAGCTCGTGACATAAGAAGTTTGGATCTATTCATGGCATGTCCTCATGACTCCAAGCAAAAGTCTGTTTCCTATTTTTTAAGAAGACTATCAATTCCTGTTTCAGTGAGGCATCCAACGACGAACCTATTTGAGTTATTCGTTCCGGGTGCTCGTCGTCTAAAATGACATTTTCAGTAGCTTCCACCACCTGACCTTTCACGAGCTGCGACTCGTCTCTAGGATCCAATGTTTCAATCTCTGCACCTTCATCCACTTGATAGGTAATAGTCTTTTTCCTAGATTCCTCCAGTTCTTCCTGCTCGGCAGATGAATAATAGCATTCCCGAGCTACTTTTTGGTCACCCTTCACAACTCCTACTCCAAAATTGGTTGGAGATTTTAGGCATTGATGTACAGTAGATGGTACTGCTTCGAACTTCTTTAAACCTACCCTTCCTATTATGATATTGTAAGCTGATTGGACATTCTTATCCATCACGAAAAAGCGCACTCTTTCTGTTCGACAAGCAGGCCACGTACCGATGAACATATCCAACTTGATCGTCCCAAGTGGAAAAACTTTCTCGCCAGCAAAATCGAGGAGGGGCCTGTGATAAGGCTCCAACTGAGATAACTTTAGATTTAAGCTGTCAAAGCATGAGTAGAACATGATATCTGCCGAGCTACCATTTTCCACCAGTACTCTGTAATACCCCGTATTTTTATGCTACATTAATTTGGGGATTTATTAAATTTAATGTGAATGAATTATTTAATAAAAATTCGAAAATTAATTATGTTATAATTATTAACGTGACGAGAGTTAGTAATTATGAAAAATTTGTTGAATATTACTAATGAGCAAAGTAATATATTATATTGATTATATTGAATGTCATGAGTGAGTTAAATGTTAATTTCGGAAATTTAAGTCGGAATGTGCTCGTGTCGCGTCGGGACTAAATTTTGATAAATAAAAGTGAATATTTTATAAGTTGCCCGTATGGTCGTTTTGAGTGCGCCAACGCGTCCGGAAGGGTCGAGATAGTCAGAAAAGTATACCCGGAGGTTTAGTTTGGGTCTCGGGGCGTTTTTAGGCCTAATTGGTACCCCGGGAGGGCGTTTTGGACATTTCACCTTTTTGGGTAATTAAACCCACGAAAATACCAAGGGTTATATCAGATATCTGGATTGTCATCTAGGTTTAGAAACTCTAAACACAAGTGATGGCCATAGGAGAGGGAAGAAGAAAGCTCCAAGGCAATCCAAGGCCCCAAAAGTCATCCGTTTGCACCACAACCACCACCACCGCGTAGATCGCGCAACGGGCTACGCAACCACACCAAAAACATCTGCAAATCAGAACGTCAAAAATCCCAGGCAAGTGTTTATCTTGCTATTTTCGTTGGTGCAATCTCCATATTAGTTTAGGAATGATTAGGGATGAAATATGTGGAAGAAAACCCAATTTGTGATAGGAAAATCCATGTAGTGTTGGTTGATATAATGATTCTGGAAACCCTTTCCATGTAGAGGAAATTAACCACGAAATTTTGATGATTATAAGAAAGAAATTTTGGAGAAAGATTTGTTAGAAAACTGTTTAAGAAAATTATAGGGTTCTTGATAATTAGATATAATTTTGGGTTGAAAATCCATGTTTAAATGATGAATATGTACATGCCTTACGTTAGAAACATCTGGTATATTGTTATACTGTTAGTAGTAGAATTCTTGGGACGTTTGGGGTTGGAAAACATGGATTTGGATGAAGAAAATTGGTAGAACCCGTAACTGCAATTCTGCAAAAATCAAAATACCTGCTTGATCGATCGATCGAGCATAGAGCTTCGATCGATCGAAGGTTCGATCGATCGAGTCCCAGACCTCGATCCCTCCTGGCAGACTCCTATTTCCCTTGTTTAATTAGTTAAATTAAATTTATCGTGAAATAATTCTTGAGTATTCTTAATAAAATGTTTTGGGAGATAGGAAAGACCAGTAGGACATATGAATAAGTGTTGAGAACTTTATTATAAGACGGGAATTTTACTTTTGGGATAATTATATAATGAACGATGAAACTACTTATTTCAAGTGAGAGATTACGGCGAATAGCTACGATAGTGAATAGAGGTATACCTACTGAATTTTTCTACTTGGAAGGATAGAGTCCACGAGTGTCACGTAATAAGTGAGAAAACCCTTCGAGTTAAGGTTATAGATGAAACCTTATACGTAATACTAATAATGTGAAATTAAGAATAAATATTGTAATTATGGGTGACGAGAGGAACCTACATTAATATGAGAAAAGTGGTATATTTATATGATTGTGTGTACATATATTATATACATGTGAAAATCATGCCCACGCTACTTGCTATCCCTGAGGTTACCGCGCTGGGACAGTCTTATCTCGATGGGACCTTTATGGGGGATATTGACTTGTACCCTAGAAGATAGATGTCCTTGGTACATGCTATCGACGTGATAGTTCAGACGGTCCTAAGAGACGCAGGCATGTGCCATCCTCTTAGAGACTTGGAATCTATTCTTCGCCTCAATTTTGTTTGTGTATGTGTTAATACAATTCGAGAGTGATTCCGATTGTATTCCCCTTAAAATGAGTGATATGGGGTTTTGGATAGTAGAGTATGCCCGCACCATAGTTTATTCGGGGTACTGTTATAATATATATATATATATATATATATATATATATTATACGAGTAGTTAATATATATATGAAATTCCGAAATTTGGAACTACCTACCGTGAATTGATATGTTGGATATGGTTGATGAATCAAATTGTAAATACTTATTTTGAGAAAGTATAATATGACACTGGAAAACTTTATTGACTAATAAAGTTGAAATGAGAACTTTGGTTATTAATTGAAATATTCTTTTCAAACAATTGTATCGTTAAATTTTGAATCCTGCGAAATACCTAAGATAAGTTAAATCATTGGGGGAAAGATAGCGTGTTGTATGATGAGATAAACCATTAGGAGGGTTAGTGCGATAGGAGTGCACATTAGAAGAGAGGTGAGAATTTCTCAAGAGAGTGTCGCATTAATATGTTGTTGCATTGGCCTGTATCAATTTAAATACTTGCTAAACGTATTTTAAAACAAACACACTATCGGGCTCTGACCCGTTTCTTTTTCTCTCTCTCTTGTATATATATATGTATGTATTACAGGTTCCCAGCCACAGGGGCGTCTTGCTTAGGATCTCTTGGAAGGAACGCGCTGCAGCTTAGGTGGGAGTTGCAGGTCTCTTGATTAGACGACTTCGTTCATTCGGATCCACTCTTAGTACTTCCATTTAGTTGGGCATGTGTAGCTCTTTCCATTATTTCATTGTTATTGGGACATTTGTATTTCAGTTATTTCTAGTATTGTCACTATGGGATTTATTCAGTTTGAATGGTGTTACTTTATATTTCGCATGTTGACATTCGATTGACGAATGTTTTAAATTAATTGGATTGTGTCCCAGGTTTATTGTGGTGTGATTCTTAATTGTTGAAATGTTGTTAATAAATAAATAAATCATTTTCTTTAAATAAAAATTTGGAAAGTAATGTTTAAATATGGTTTTGACACTTAGCTTAATTATTTAGGGTGTTAAATTGGAAAGTTTATTTTTACGACAGTGATGCTAAGAATGAACCAAACTGTTCACCTTGATTTAATTTAATAAAGGAGTGATCGCCCGGTATTTAATTAGGCGGGGTGTCACATACTCTTGAGATAATTACTTCCTTCATTCTCATTTTGATCACCAATGGATCATTATGAGGATATAGTACACCTACGAGGTCATTCTTGGAGAAACCGATGACCAGTTTTTCTTTGTTTACCTTCCTCGGACGATCATCCTCAGCTAGATTTATTCGTTGAATGTATGAACACGCTTGAGCCTCATTGAGGTAAGCTTTCCTTTCTGCAGTAAGGTCTCCACATCCTGCATTTCCACTTGTAATAACATTACAATCAAATGACCCAAAACGAATTGAAAATACCTCACGTTCTGACTGTCTCGATCTTTTGGGGAGGTCGGGGTCGTCTTCTGGATCATTTTCATGATCTCTTTTCTTATCTTCTTTTGTTCTTCGAGGAGATTTAGACCTCTGTCTTGCTCGGTCATTATTCTTTCCTTCATTTCTACGATCAACATACTTGGCCAGCTTTCCTCGTCTGATGAGTGCTTCAATTTCATTCTGAAGAGCTATGCAATTTTTGGTAGTGTGACTATGATCTTTATGGAACTCGCAATATTTGGCTTTATTCCTCTTGTCAAGATCTGTCTTCATTTTCTCTGGCCAGTTTAGCTTCTCGCTATTCTTGATTTCTTCTAGAACGTGGTTTATGTCTACTTTCAAAGGAGTATAATTTTCAAATTTCTTCAATATTTCCCATGATGGCTTTGCTTTTGACTGCTTGTCACCACCATTGTTCTTATGCTCTTTCTTTTTAGCCTTATCAACCTCCACCTTGGTCTCTTTATTGTCCATATTCTTCTTCGCAGCCATGGCCTCCTCGGCATTCATGATTTTGGCCGCTTTTGCCATCAGTTCTGACATGGTCCTCGGTGGATCTTTGGCCAAAGTGTAGTACAATTTATTGGGCAGTAGCCCACTCATCAAAACAGTGATCGCTATCTTTTCCTCGTAATCAATAACTTCGAGCTTCTCGTTATTGAAACGAGTTATATAATCCCTGGTGCTCTCACCCGCTTTTTGTCTTACACTTAACAAGTGTGCTACTCGTTTAACTGGTTTTGCTCCAAAACAGAAATTTCCAATGAAGAGATCGGCCAGTTGAAAGAAAGTTGAAATCTTACCCCGAGGAAGATTATTGTACCATATTTGAGCAGATTCGATAAGAGTTCCCGAAAATGCCCTGCATCTCATCTCATCTGGAACAGCATAGATGTCAGCAGCAACTTGGTATTGTTATATATGAAGGGCAGGGTCAGTTTTTCCATCATATTTAGGAGTCACAACAGGTGCTTTGAACTTTGATGGTGTGGGAAAATCCACAATTGCTTGGATAAAAGGTGTCCCTTGGACAAAAGTTCTTTGTAAAGGATTCTTGGCCTTAGCCATTTACCCTAGTCTATCCTCCAGCCTTTGAATAGAGCCTTTCCATGCATCATTTCCCTCCTCAGGCCTGTTAGTTCGAGCAACTGATCGTGTTGAATCTGCCTCCTGGGATCCATCATGACGAGCAGCTGGTTGTGATTGGGCAGAACCCTCCCTTAGATTTGATGGTCGTCGAAAGTTCCTCGACATAGCCTTATGAGGACTTCTATTCTTCTTAGGGCCCAATCGATCAAAAGGAGAGACCCTACTTAATCTCTCCAATGCACTAGTCCTTTCTGGAGAGAGTGTGATGCGTTGTTCAGTATCTGTGGCTCGTACTGACAAAGTTCGACCCGACAGATAAGAAAAATCGTCAGATCTCTCACTGCGATATGAATCGGTATTCCTGGTACGCGAAGAAGGAAACTGGTGTTTCTTTGAACACTTCGTTGTCCTGAATGGGTCGGCGCTCTATCCTGGATAGTTTGCATGAGTTGTCGCATAGTTTCTTGCATAGTTGTCTGGCCTTGGGCCAGATTAGCCATTAATCCGGCCAGATCTTGGACATTTGGAGGAGCAGATGGATTCGGAGGGTTTCCAGCGTTTCGATTACTGGATTCAGGATTATCAGCCATTGGTGATGAATTGTTTTGGTGAAAAATGATAATTACAGTCGTTTCCCACAGACGGCGCCAATCTGTTGATGTAAAAAATTAGACTATCTCTAATTATTCAATCACAGATAAAAAGAAATAAGACAAAAGAATTTTAAAGTGGTTCAGCCTTGAAAGAATAGCCTACGTCCACTATTTTGTTATTGCTGATTGTTTGTTTGGAATTCTCGATAACATGTTTTACTAAGAAATTCCCTGTCCCCCACAATGAGGGTGATACAATGTATTTATAGCCTTGAGGTTGTACATATGAAAGGTTAATACATAGCTGTCCAATAGGCGTGTACATCTGTATGATAATAATAAGCATTTAATGCTCAATCAATCTGTTGGTTATCCGGATATTAATGCTCTGTACGAGATGCTGCTCGGACCACCTCAGCTGCTCGGACCGCCTAAGTAGCTCGACACACATGAGTTGCTCGGTGTGATAAAGTTCCTTGGAGAACACTTGTTGCTCGGAGCGTCTGAGTTGGTCGGGGAGGTTGAGCTCCTCGGAGTCAAGGTGTTGTTAAAAAATGTTTGTAGGTGCCATGTAGATTGACACGTGTCTCCACATAATTGATCCACGCCAGCAGACTAAATTTAGTATCAACAAAGATGATATAAATGAATTATGTAAAGACAAAGAAGGCATTCAGTGGCATGCAAATTGTGAGTTTGTAACATATATATATATATATATATATATATATATATATATATATAGAGAGAGAGAGAGAGAGAGATTTTACCAAATTGTCATGTGCATAACTTTATAGCGTCATATAAACTAGACAATACCAAACAAACATTAAAATCAATAAAGTTTAATAACATATATACGAACATCTAAAATCTCACATTATACACGTATTAAAATTTCAAAAGTAACACCAAACACCACCTAAAATAAACTCAAAATCAAAAATATAAATTTCATTTAGGGTTGAATACAAAAATTCTTAGGCCCTGCTTAGTTGTGGAGAATTGTTTTCTGTTTTCTATTTGTGATTTTTGTCTCAATTTCTAATTTTTATTTTTCTTGAAATTTTTTAAAAACTATAAAATGCTTTCATACGACAAATAAATTATTGTTTTCAAAATGTAGTTTATTGAAAATTCGGGAATCAAACATAATTACACAAAGTTTATGGTTATAATGTAATTACAGAACGTTCAGGGTCCACATATAATTTATAGACAGTCAAAAGAGCCAAAATAAAATTTATATAAAGTTTAGGGAACAAAATATTATTCCAAAAAATTTCAAGGCCAAAATATCGTTTTTAGATAACGTAGATATTATACTGTAATTTACGAAAATGTTAAGGATCTAGATGTAAGTTATAGAAACTTTAGGGTTAAAATGTAATTTTGGGATTGTAAAAATTAGTGGAAAACTTACTAAAGTTGTTTTCCAATTTCTTGAAAAATTCAAAAATTTGAAAAACTATTTTTCAAATTTATATTTTGAAAAAATATCAAACTTGAACACATTTTCTAATTATTCGTATTGTGAAAAAAATTGAATTTTAACTTGATCTTTTAAAGATTTGATTGCTACCCCCAAAATTTTAAAATCTTATCAAAATCACCATTTTCAATCTTATTTTATTTTAATTTTTTTTTTACTTTAATACGTTATTAATTTTCGATTTTAGATTTTAATACAAATTAGTGAGCCTATTAGACTATAGCATATTAATAATTTTAGGCCGATTCTCGTTTCCGACTTATTAGATTCGATTCACTAGCATATCGTATCCGTATTAGCTCGTGTTTGGACTTCATATCAATAATATACAGCGAAGTCCGAATACGATTCAATACAGATCTATTCGTCAGCGAGTCGCACACAATAAATCGAAGGGTTGAATGAGTATTATCATATTTCAAAGGGGTAATTATTTTGAAGTCCCATTCACTTGGTCAATGATGTAAGAGATCATTGACGGAGTCAATAGTGTCAAAGTTCCTATTTTGCCAACTTAACTCATTGAAATGACAAATACACCCTCAAAATCACCCTCACAACTCCTTACAGCTCTTCGTTTAAAAAAAAAAAATCAAATCTTTAAAAGTCCATAACTTCAAATCTACAAATCCAAAATTCATAAAATTTATATATTTGGAATCTACTCGCCGAGATCTATCAAACAACACCCATATTCGATATTTTTTGATGAAAAAATCAAAACAGATAAATTTATCTATTTCTGTAAAATCTCCATTTTTTTCGGTGAAACCTCCATTTTTTCCGGTAAAAACTCTTATTCTCTAGCGCGGGTGATGGTGCCGATGGCGCGGAAAAAAATAAAAATACAGAAATAGAGCAAGAGAGAGAGAGAGAAACAAGGAAAGAGAAACACTCCGGCGAGAATTCTGGCAGCCTCCGACGAGATTTTTCGATGGCTGTTTTCGGTGACTCCGGTGGGGTGGGGGTGGGGGTGGGGGTGAGGCGATTAGAGAGAGTGTGAAATTATGTGTTTATTTTTAGAGAGAGAGTAAGTGAGTTTAAAATAAGTACATGTGAGGACATATTTATCTAAATATATATAATTTATAATAAAAAAGGACTTCGTGCATTTAAAAAAAGAAGATCAATGAAATTTGGAGCATCTTTGCCTAATAAATGGACCGGGTTTAAATTATCCCTGTTTCTAAAATAGTCAAATAGGGGTGAGAGACCAAATAAAACACTGCCACAACCCTTTTTCTCTTTTGTCTCTCTCTCCACCGTTCTCCAGCTCTGCATATGATCGTCTTCGTCTTTTCTATATAAACGAGCAAACAGACAAAAAAAACTTATTTTCACACACACAAACACGCACATATCTGTTATGTGTGTTATATAAAGCAGAAACCCTAGAGTTTTTGTTTTTAAACGTTTTTTGATCGAGATATGCTGATTTGATATATGCTAAAGCGTCAAATGGAGATATCTGATGGTAAGGAGCTAGAACTCTAGTTCAATTTGATATGTTTTGTGGATTTTGAGTTTTTGATTGTGTTTGTTTGGAGTCTAGATTTACTGTTTGATTAACGATTTGTTGCGTGTGTTTAATTGGAAATTGATCTGGTCTTGTTGAATTCAGTTGTTTGAAATGAGTGGAAACCCTAGGGAGTGAAAAAACGAGCTTAATTTGTTAAATAAGGTCAAGTTAGTGTTTGTAGCCCTAGTTTGTGGATTGATCGTGTTGCCAGATGTTGAGTGTTAAAATGCTGCTCGTTTGTACGCGCTGGATTGTGGATTGATTATGTTGCTATATATATATGGAGGGAAAAATCGAGCCTAGTTGATTGAGATTAATTCAGTAAAGAAGGTCAAGTGAATTGTTTGCTTGACGAACGAGCTGAGCTCGAGCTGTTTTAGTTGAGTTTGAGCTCGGTTCGTTTGTAGGCCTTAGTTTTAGGATTGATCGTGTTGCTAGATATGGAGTGAAAAAATGAGTCGAGTTGGTTGAGATTAATTTAATAAACAAAGTAAAGCGAGTCGTTGGCTAATAAACGAGCCGAGCTCGGGTTCGGTTCGTTTGTAAGCCCGAGTTTGTGGATTGATCATGTTGCTAGATGTGGAGTGAAAAAATGCAGAGTTCGAGCTCGGTTCGTTTGTAGGTGCTAGTGCTAGATTGTGGATTGATTATGCTGCTATATATATGGAGGAAAAAATCGAGCTGAGTTGATTGAGATTAATTTAATAAAGAAGGTCCAGTGAATCGTTTGCTTGCCGAACAAGCCGAGCTCGAGCTTTATGATTCGAGTTTAGCCCCCTTTTTTTTGTAGGCCTTAGTTTGAGGATTGATAGGGTTGCTAGATATGGAGTGAAAAAATGAGTCGAGTTGGTTGAGATTAATTTTGATAAACAAGGTCAAGCGAGTCATTGGCTAATAAATGAGCAACGTTCGAGCGCGGTTCGTTTGTAACTTGTAAGTCCTACTTTGTGGATTGATCATGTTTCTGGATGTGGAGAGAAAAAATGTCGAGTTCGAGTTCAGTTCGTTTGTAGATGCTAAATTGTGGATTAATTATGTTGCTATATAATGGAGAAAAATCGAGCCGATTTGATTGAGATTAATTTAATAAAGAAATTCAAGTGAATCGTTTGCTTGACGAACGAGCCGAGCTTGAGCTTTATGAGCTGAGTTTGAGCTCGTTTTGTTTGTAGGCCTTAGTTTGAGGATTGATAGGGTTGCTAGATATGGAGTGAAAAAATGAGTCGAGTTGGTTGAGATTAATTTAATAAACAAGGTAAAGCGAGTCGTTGGCTAATAAATGAGTCGAGTTCGAGCTCGGTTCGTTTTTAAGCCCTACTTTGTGTATTGATCATGTTGTTAGACGTGGAGTGAAAAAATGTCGAGTTCGAACTCGGTTCGTTTGTAGTTGCTAGATTGTGGATTGATTATGTTGCTATATACATGGAGGATGAAGTCGAGCCAAGTTGATTGAGATTAATTTAATAAAGAAGGTCAAGCGAATCGTTTGCTTGACGAACGAGCCGAGCTTGAGCTTTATGAACCGAGTTTAGCTTTGTTTGTTTTTGTAAGCCTTAGTTTGAGGATTGATAGGGTTGCTAGATATGGAGTGAAAAATGAGCCGAGTTGGTTGAGCTTAATTTAATAAACAAGGTCAAGTGAATCGTTGGCTAATGAACGAGCCAAGTTCGAGCTCAGTTCGTTTGTAAGCCCTAGTTTGTGGATTGATCATGTTGCTAGATGTGGAGTGAAAAAATGCGGAGTTCAAGCTTGGTTTGTTTGTAGGTGCTAGATTGCGGATTTATTATGTTGCTATATATATGGAGGGAAAAATCGAGTCGAGTTGATTGAGATTAATTTAATAAAGATTTTTAAGTGAATCGTTTGCTTAACGAACGAGCCGAGCTCTAGCTTTATGAACCAAATCTTTATTAATTTAATAAAGATTTTTAAGTGAATCGTTTGCTTAACGAACGAGCCGAGCTCTAGCTTTATGAACCAAGTTTAGCGCGGTTTGTTTGTAGGCCTTAGTTTGAGTAGTGATAGGGTTGCTAAATATGGAGTAAAAAAATGAGTCGAGTTGGTTGAGATTAATTTAATAAACAAGGTCAAACGAGTCGTTGGTTAATAATTGATCCGAGTTCGAGCTCGGTTCGTTTGTAAGCCCTACTTTGTGGCTTTAGTTTGAGGATTGTTAGGGTTGCTAGATATGGAGTGAAAAAATGAGCCGAGTTGGTTGAGATTAATTTAATAAACAAGGTCAAGCGAGTCGTTGGCTAAAAAATGAGCCGAGATCGAGCTCGGCTCGTTTTTAAGCCCAACTTTGTGGATTGATCATGTTGCTAGATGTGGAGTGGAAAAATGCCGAGTTTGAGTTGGGTTTGTTTGTAGGCGATAGATTGAGGATTGATTATGTTGCTATATATAGAGGGGAAAATTGAGAAGAGTTGATTGAGATTAATTTAATAAAGAAGGTCAAGTGAATCGTTTGCTTGACGAACGAATCGAGCTCGAGCTTTGTGAACTGAGTTTAGCTCGGTTTGTTTGTACCCCTTAGTTTGAGGATTGATAGGATGGAGTGTAAAAATGAGCCGAGTTGATTGTGATTAATTTAATAAACAAGGTCAAGTGAGTCGTTGGCTAATAACGAGCTGAGTTCGAGCTCTGTTCGTATGTAAACCCTAGTTCGTGGATTGATCATGTTGCTAGTTGTGGAGTGAAAAACTAAGCCGAGTTGATTGAGATTGATTTAATAAACAAGGTCAAGTGAGTTGTTGGCTAATAAACGAGTCGAGGCTCGAGCTTCATGAGGCGAGTTTGAGTTTGGTTTGTTTGTAGCCCGTTTGTGGATTGATCATGTTGCTGGAAATGGCGTTAAAAACTGATGAGTTGATTGGGCTCAATCTATTAAATAAAAGGTCAAGTCAGTCGTTTGCTTGACAAACGAGCCGAGCTCGAGCTCGAGCTCGGTTTGTTTGTAGCCCTTGTTTGTGGATTGATCATCTTTCTAGTACGTGTGTTGCTATATACTACCTCGTCCGAAATTAATAGTTGCCATTTGATAACTACGATTTATCGCCAAGATCAAGATTTGTTCACTACCATATCATGGAATTTGGTTAGTTCATTACATCCAAAAAAGGAAAGAGACTATTAATTTAAGACAACCCAAAAAGGAAAGCAGGTTTATTAATTAAGGATGGAGGGAGCATGTATATATATTAGTACTAGGACACAATTTATTGACGCAGTTTAACTGATAAAATGACGTGCCTTCATAGCGTTGGTTTGCCAGACTTTGTTAGTTATGAGTAAGTATATCACACATCAACTAATGCTTTAATAAACATTTTTCGATCGATCAATGAGTTGAAGGCACATCACTTTTGTGTCGGTAAATTACTTGTGCATATGCAATAGTTTGACAAAGTTTAACTGATACAATGATGTGCTGCCTTCAACGTGTTGGTCAATCTAACTTTGTTTTTTATGAGTATATCACACACCAACGAATGCAATATAACAAAGTTTGACTGACCAACGCGTTGAAGGAACATCACCGTGTTAGTAAAAATGGGACAACCTAAAATTACTTATGCATATTTATTACACAACTAGTTCAATGGCACCAGCTGTTTTGCATTTCATAGACAACCTCGCTTAGAGAAGTCAATTGCGGGTTTTTGATTAGGGATAATTATTATATCAATTTGCATTTGTGACCCCATAGAATACTTAATTTATCTTACCTATTATCTTACATATATGTTATTTCCTATAATTTTATCACCTTACTTAGAGCTTGCCCTTGTTGTGGATCTTGGTTTCTTCTATTGCCGGATATGTTTTATAGCTTTGACAATCTAGTCTATTTGTTTAGTTATCTGAATTTATGCATTCGTTTCAATTGTTATGCAGATAATGCACCCTTTGATGCATCACGATATGCATTTTTTGGTCAAGAAATTGGGGAAGTGGAGTTGGAGGCTATAGAAAATGAAGAAGAGGACAGTCCTGCAGTTGGATTTGGTGATGATGAATATCGTTTGTTTAGAGAGGTAAAGTTTCATTAGGCTTATATTATACACATATGATGTCAAATTGGTTGTGATTTGTGGCAACCAGTTTTTGTTTGGAATGAAAATCTGTTTACTGCTAAATGTATCACCTTGATCTCCAGCTTAAATTTCAGTCCTAAAGAGCATGTATATAGATATGGATATGATAACATTATAGAGATTTTTCTCAAAACTTGCGAGTTCTAGTAATCTTGTCATCCATGTTACATAGACAGACGTACTTAACAATGTGTATGAATGCAAGTGTATATTCGTGACCATAATAATTCTTCATGCTCACTTTTAATGGGATTGTCAGTTTCTAATCTTATGGCGACAAGTAGAATTTATACATATATGATTCAAGTTCAAACAGGCTTTAGACATTTTAGTTTGACAAGATTTACCTTTAAAGAGAAGTTTTTTCTTTCTTTATTATTTTCTTTTATCAGAAACAGATTATTTTATTGAGATCATCCACCACCAAAGCAGAAAAGAACGACAGAAATAAGAAAGAAAAAAGCTGTTCATAACAGGAGAAAGGAAAACATTAAAATGTCATCACTGACACATCTCCCCATCTCCTCTGCAATATCAGGGCCAGGAAATTTCAGCCAAAACAAGCAGCAGATTCAGATCTCTTCACACCAGATTATTCACCCACTTATTCATGATGATGGATAGTTTGAGACCTTTAGAGACAAATTTGAATTAGAATCAATAAAGCGTTTGCAAATATAACCCCTCCCATATATCTTCCTTTGAACACTCGGTCGTGAAAAATTCTGTCATTCCTTTCTCTACATATACCCACTGCCAAGCAAATACTTATCCACAAAATCAACCCTTTTCCTTGGTTGTCTTTCAAACATAAATCCATGGCCATAAAGTCGAGCTAAGATTTTGGTAGAGCACCAAAATCTTTCTCCCATAATATATAGAGTTTCTGCAATGAAGCAGTAAGTGAGTGATTAACTTGTTAATGACTAACATTTGCGGAGAATGCACCAATATGGGGAAAGGGAGTGTTCCGACCTTTTAAGTTGAATCAAATCCCCACATGTTTACCCTCTTATGAGCATCTATCCATGCAAAAATACGTACACGTACTTTTGAGTATATTTCATCGTTCTGAATTCTTTTGTATGGATCAGGAGGGGGAATCCACCAATATATTAAAATAAGATTTAGAAATAAAAGGATCTGGAAGAACTACCCACCAAAATTCTTCTATCGGGATTTTTTTTTTAAAGAGGAGCCCCATCAACTATGCTAAACAGTGAAAAGAGTAAATCACTATCATCTAGACTCCTTTTAAAGCTTAAATTCCAAGAATAATTGAAAGGATAATTCCATGAGTAGGAGGCTACCGATTGGAGGGTTAGGATTTTGCCCCTCGAGGACAAAGACGTAATCATCTTTAGAGACATTGTCTCACTTTTTGTGCATACATTGCAGGTGTACGGGTGAAGACCTTGGACATATTTTCTTACATTTGTGCTTATTTCAGATTTTAGTAGGAACAAGGTTCTAAAAAACGCGGGGCGTGATCGAGGCGTGGAGGCCAAGCCTTAAGCCTTAGAAGCCTAGGCGGGCCTTGGCGTAAAAAGGCGTGAAAAGGCGTTTAGGTCTTTTTAATATATTTTAATATTTTTTAACCATAACAAGGCTATTAAAATACTAAAATTGTACATATCATAAAAATATGTCTAAATATTTCCAAATAAAAATACTATTTGATTATTTTGGATGAGATAATGATCCGATTTGCAAAAAGATCTTTAAAAGGCGATATCGTTTCACTAAAGCATTGTTGTTTTTAGAGAAAAAGTACTCCTTAAGGGTTTTACCAAGCATAAGGCGTCAAAATCTTAAGGGGGGGCGTTCCTCCCAAGCCTCAAGCCTAGGCGGGTTTTTTAGAACAGTGAGTAGGAAGAAGTCCTTTTTGGTAATTGATATTGTTGGAACATTAATGACTGGGGATGACCATAAGAAGAGGAGAAATATGTGGACATGCATTTCTTGCATTTGGAAATAACAAAATGAGAGAGTTTTGGAGGATAGTGAAACTTAAAAAGAATCTTTATGGGATAGAATTAAGTTTCCAGCTTCCCTTCGGGTCAGTAGGGCTCTCCTCTATAATCAACAATTGGATTGAGGTGCTGGCTTGAAGAATATGTGCTACTGATTCTCTGTTTTTTCAGCAGGTACAATCTTCATCCAGTTTAAGAATGCTGTGTGTGGTAGCTTGATATTTCTTTGTGGTGCCTATTCTTTGAATGCCATTTTGTTCTTCTCTGTGTCCTTTCTTTTCCTTTCTGCTGTATATCTTCACTGGAGTTGTGATCCACTATTTCTTGTACTCTGATCTGTTTTATATATCTGTACACTGGAGGAGACAAGACCTGTCCCAAACCCTCTTATTCATATTTATCACGCGATGTATATATGCTGTTTCCCTTCTTTGAAACTAAACAGATGAAATCTTCTCTTCTTTAGCAGCAAGATCCTTGAGAGTCTTGAATGAAGTAAATTGGAACAAACCTACTGCACCTTCTGTTTTTGAATTAAAATAACTATACATATAGCAACCTTTTCTGCCCCTCCGCCATTAGCAATGGTACAACTATGTTTGTATGGTCAAGGCACCAATTTGCCCTGAGGGGACGTGTACTTATATCGCAATGATTTACAGAATTGAGGGGATGCTATCCAGCAGAACAACCTCCCTGGTCCTTACTGACACAATAATCCAAGTGGAGCAGTCATGCGAGATTATAGACACTTTCCAATCAACAATACTGGTGTTTCCCTTTAAGGGGCTATTTGGAGGCATCTTCATACGGGAACAATGAAGATGTAGCAATACAACAAGTAATGGTGTCTCAACATCTCATCCACTTGTGTTGGGAAAGATTCACGCAACTCATCCCCATAAGGGCATATTGGTCGTAGAATATAACATAACAGAAAATAAGACCTACGACAATAAAGTTTAAAAATTGGAAATTATAAATATAATCATTATGAAAGTGGACCTACTAAACAGACTCCTCACTTTTAAGAGCTGCTTCTATTTTCCCTTTTATCGTCATTGTTAATAATTAAATAATCATGCTTTTTTGTCCACTCAAAAAGGTACATTTCTCAAAACTCCACTGAGAACTATAATTTCTGAAACTTTGAAGATATTTTAACCATGCAAAACTTAGAATCCTATACATCATAGTGCAGATCTGCAGCAATCTATGTTGATGAACTTGAACAACTTTACATAAGAGTGGTTGCTAACAACTTCTCAAGAATCAACAATGAATAACCATTCTTTTGTTCTCGAGTTTAGAAGTTAAGTTTACTAACGTGGCACCTGTTTGGATGATAATTTTATGATTTATACCAAACTGTCAACTTGTTGTACAATTTTGTATGCACCCACTGTTTCTCCATTTATACAATTTTTGCTGTATTGCTTGATCTTATAGCACCACTGCCCATTTGATCTAGTTGTGGAATTTTTCTTTTCTTATGTGAACTTCATAGCACCACTGCCCATTTGATCTAGGTGTGGAATTTTTCTTTTTTTTTTTATATGAATTTCAAATTCAACATGTTTCTGACTATCTACAAGTTCAGTTTTACATATTTATTCATGCTTTAAGTGGAATGTGTACTTGATGTCGAGCTTATACAATCAACTGTGATAATTGAATGTGTTCACTTACTACATTCCCTTTCCCTCTGAAATTGTTGAAATTACTGGTTACCATATGGATGCAGATGTACGAATTGTCTTTCGTTTCTATTGTAATTATTTATTGACTTATTTGGGAGCTACGCACTGACTTTCATCATTTTACTCCCAGGGTTCGGGTTTAGGATCTCTATCTGATGTTGACGATCTGGCAACTACATTTTCGAAGGTCAGCTGCCTTGAACCAATGATTTAGCAGGCACCTGAATTTTCAGCACATTCTCATACTACTAAAATAAAATTGCTCTAATCGCTACTGAACTGACGATCATTTGTATGCCGAGCTTAGATGTATTGATGTATTTAGCCATCAGAATTATATTATATAAATTAAAGCATGCCTCTTGACTGGTAATTTGTTTGTTAACTTGTTGTAGCAAACATTTGATATTAGTTTGATAATTTGAGGAATAAATATTCATAATTATAAGTGTATGTTCAGTTCAAAGCTGATATCTGTAGAAGAGATTGTCAAAACCAATGTTACCTTGAATGGTGATCACTTCAATTCACGACAAGGGTACAGATAAGTGGTATGCGGTATGCAGTACGTTGAAAGGAAGCTTAGTTGCACGTTTCTTCAGTTCGCTTTGAATAGAACTATTATTTAGATGTTTTGGAGAGAGAGAGATAGAGAGTACAACTTGATATATATTTAAATTAGGTTTCTGGCACCTAGTATTTTAATACCTAATTTTTTGTAGATTTTGTTGGACTGGAGAAAATTGAGAGAATTTTGTAACATATATGTTTCCTTTATTGTTTTTTTTTTTGTTATTCTCTTTAGCTCTTCAGTTCAATAGCTGGGCTCGAGATTTGGAGATATTGGACCCTAAAAGGGTACGGGAGATCTGAGACGTGGTATTGAGGAAGAGAGTATTTGGTAACATTGGTCACAATATAGGGTCAAATAGGATTTGTTTTAGGGAAAACTGGTATTTAGTCTCTAGTGGCGTGGGTCTCACACTATCCTTTTCGAATTTAACAAGGTTTTAATCCGACATTTAGTCCTCTTATATTTCCATAACTCACATTTGATCATTCGAATTTGATGTGACAACCTAGTATAGCTGGCATTTTTTGAAAATTGCCAATAATACCCTTTATTTTTAGCACCCAGAGCTTTGTTTGACACTAGAATTTTTACAGTACACCATTACCAAGATTCATGCAACTTAATATGTACCCAAATCCAAAGTACACTTCTTTGTCAAGTCCATCAGTAATCAGAGTATTACCCCAGTAGCCATGACGAATTCACCAGTTCACCTTTAACCTGAATAAAGGAATGACTCATGAAGCATGTGTACTAGAAAGCTGTCTAGATCGTGACTGCATATTTACGTATTTTGTAAACTTCGATAATTTCTTCGAAGTAGATGCCCAAATTGATAAAATTAGTCTTTTTGGAAATGATTCGTCGAGATTGTACTTATGTTATCTCATTGTGGGCATTATGCTAATGTTATAATGTAACCTTTTAAAATATTGGACATCCTTTACTAGGATCATGAAGACTTGATTGCCATCTAGATAAATGAACCCTAAACATTCAATGAGCCAACAAAACTAACCAATGATTATGTATATAACCATGAAACCTATTATTTGACTAACTTCTGTATGTCTCCATTATATATATAGCATTAAACACTTTTTCAAAGCCCACCAACATCATAATTGTTCATATAATTAAGCTCAGTTATGCAAGGCCTCTAAACTTTGCATTTAATCAATTTTCAAAATTTCTCATTCGTTGTATTTCTTTCGTCCTTGAGTTTATTATATTCCGCATCAAGTTTTGTTGAGGTTGTTTATGTACCTGTTATAAGGCTTAAGAGTTCGGAGTTTCCCGATTGTTATGATTACTTGGTAGGGGCTTCAAATTATAGTATATTATAATTTGATGTTCCAAATGTTCCAGTAGCAGCTATTAGGTTTAGGGGTTTCCTCAATTTTTTATTTGATTACTTGTAGGGGCTTGAAGGTGCACTATTTTATATTATAACTTGATTTTCTACTTTCTATTTGTAATTATTGAAATTGAAATTCAAATTTATCTTCATATGTGCACATAAGCTGATGGTTTCTTAACAATCACCAAAGTCGACATCATTGTCACCGTAGCCTCCCTTGTATTTTTTTTCCCATGTAATTTTAATACATGAGATTTGATTTGTTGTGAATTTAGATAAATTGTTATGTTTTACAGTTGAATAAAGTTGTTACTGGACCAAGACATCCTGGAGTTATTGGTGATCGAGGATCAGGATCTTTTTCAAGGGAAAGTAAGTACATAAAGTCTATATTTTGTGTTAGTGATTTGTTAACATTTAGATTATTAGATCTGTGGCTCAGTATTTTATTTATTCATTTGACTTTGTTAAAAATGTATTTACAACCCTTGGACTTTCAATCACCATGCATTGAATGAACCAAATTCAAGAAATTTGCATTCATTTCCATAACAAAAAAAGATTGTAATTGATATCATCATCCTTGAAAGGACATTTAAATCCAAACACGCTCCCACTATTTAATTTCACCTACCATTAAATCTAGTCACAAGTTAACTTTTTTGAACCCAACGTCATTCAACTCTCCTCGAACCTTCACCTTGACTTATATATGAAAGACATTGGTTATAATATACCACTATTCCTGTTTGGTTTTAGGCTTCTTCATGAGAATTTTAGGATTCTTGAAGTATCACTCCGTAGGTGTGAATCAGAAGAGAATCGTATCTGATTCTGGTGTGTTTGCCATTTTGAAGAATCCCTGCTCCATAGATAACAGTTCAGTACTACTAGTTTTTCAGCCCCGCGCGATGCACGGTTGTTGTGTGCGTACTGCGTATATATATTGTTATAATAGAATAGATATAATGCACATATATAACGCCCATTTAAGCCGTTGGACATTTTGTCATTGCATCAGGAATATATTTCTTTCTTATTACCACATGCATTAGTATATTATATTATATATATGTTTATGCAACTCGACAATCTAACATTATATTTTGATTTTAGAAAAAACCCAGCTGTGCAACAAAATTAGTCATAGCACCTTTCATTTGACTTCTCTAAATATGGAGAAGTTCCTCTCTTTACATATTTTGTTTGGTAGAAAGAACACAAATTTGTATGAATGTCTACATAAGCACACCAAAAACAAACAAAAACAATTCATATGCGAGGGCCTTCGTAAATAATTGAGTGCAAACAACAGGATTTATTTAATTTTAAATGAATTTTAATGTAAATTTCTTCACCTTTAAAAAAAAATAAGATGTACTATAAAATTTATTATAGCATTTTTTAATTTAAAGTTCTCCAATTAATATGCTGAAGTTTTCTTTTCTACATGTAACTTTAGTTTTTTTAGAAGATTCCTTTTTACATGTCAGGTTAGTTTCTTAAAAAGACTACAATCTAGATAAATGTCCAACTAATCACACAAAAAACAAAAATAAAAGGTCATGTGAATACATTTATAAATATTTGAGTGAAAACATCTGATTTTTTTTAAAAATAAAATTGAATGTAAATCTCTTCACTTTCATGAGAACATCTTTTATTTTCGTAAAAAAAATTATATATTAAAACACCTATTTTTTGTCGTTATTAGTTAGATGAATTATTGGTGGAATGACTCCTTGTATTCAATTCCATTTAAGCTAATACACACTTAATATATAATATTTAATTACAATATTGGTGGGATGACTCGTTGTATTCTATCTCATTGAAGTGAATACACATTTAACTCCTGACAAACTCACATCGAAAGAGAGAGTTTTATAGTTATATAATATGATTCTATGATATTACACGTAATCATATAATGTAACTATAAAACTCTCTATTTCGATATGAGTTCTATAGCTAATGGCAAGGTAATGGCGGGTTCAATTGAAACAAATTTGACAATTAAGGGTTAACATTGCAACCTTTCGAACATCGGGTATAAAATTGAATATGACCCAAACTTCACGGTTAGTTTTGCGTTTTCCCTTTAATTTAAATATCACCCTTATTCAATCAAATTTTGAGATCTTACAAGCTACCACCCTGAAATAAATTTTGTCCTCCGGATTCCACATAAAACATAACACAGTTCGAATCACAAACATATGCATACATAGGTAATTTTAACAGGGTCAAGACATATATGTAGTCAAATAACACACAATCACGTCTGGTTAGACCAAACCACCCAACCGGTCCTACCTCTAGTTCTTAGAAAATTCGTATAGCTCTAATTGGACCGTGACAATAGAAGGAAAAGAAAGTTCGAATCATTGGAGCAGAGCTAGTGTGGTAACACATGCGTTTTTCTGCCCATGCTGAAGCACGGGCTCACTCAGCTCGAGTTTAAACCTGACAGGTAATCCATCTAATTGTTTTACCATCTCTCACAGAGCATGAATTACAGCAACATATTTTTCCTTGCAAGCGTAAGACGCTCATTAAGCCAAGAACTGACCTTTTGAATCACGGAAGCAGATTTAATGTTGCATGATCGTACAACACTTAGTTTCTATGAACCCAAATCCCCCAGAAAAGTTTCTATGAACCCCAACCTCCCATAAAGAACAGCAGCAGCGAGTGATAATACGCAGAAAACCAGTTTGTCTCGTTCTCAGCCATATTATACTGTTTGTATCTATGGTGGCTTGTCTCGTACCCTCAGTTAGCTTTTGCATCTGTTCTAGACTAATGGTGAAATGTTTAAAAAAAAAATGGTAGCTTCATATTTTTAGACATCTTGTGAAATTGTCAATATAAATAAAGTATTCTATACAGAATCCTAAGACCCAGAAGTTTGACTCGACTCAATTTTGAACTGAGCCTTCCTGAGAGGTTCCTTAAAAATATGTTCAATGGCTTATCCTTCTGAACATATCTTCTTATTGGAGTTGTAAAAGGTGTTGTTTGTGATGTAAATAGCGGCAGCACACAAATCAAGTCTCACCTCTCTTATATTCAATATCAAAGTTAAAAGTGATTACAAGGGGCTAATGGCCTTATATATCGGTAAAACTAGCTCCTAACCAACTAAGGAAACAGGATAATAATAGGAAACTAGTAGATAAGTACCTAATATGATAATAACTAATTACTCAATTTAAATCCTAATAATTATCTTCTACTACTAGAACAAAAAAAAGAATAATAATAAAAATAAAGATTAACATATTTTCCAACCACAAAAATTCTAAAATACCAAAAGGCCCCACCTGGATACATCAGTCAGTTTGTTCACTAGTTTGGAGCCATTTAAAGACTTGTTTCCTTGAACTGTGTGTAGGTTAACTTCCAGTTAGTGCTGCTTTGTTTTATCTTCTTTTCCCCCCGGTTTATTTCTAATATTTTTCTTTTCGTTTTTGAATCCCTATAGCTTAACTTGAACTTATTTAGTACAGGTTCATCGGCTGCTGAATGGGCACAGGAGACAGATTTTCCCGACTGGGCAGATCAGCATATGTCTGACACAGAAAGCTATGAGGAAGGCAAGAGATGGTCGTCACAGCCACATCTCTCTTCATCACATTTTTCAGAGTCAAAGCCGATACACAGAACATCAACATACCCTCAGGAGCAAAGCTTTTCCAGTGATCCTACATTAATACCAAAGTCATCTTTCACCTCCTTCCCTCCCGGCCAGCACTCACATGACGTAAATATTTCATCTCTCATGGGTGGGCCTCAGTTACCCTTCTCAGCGCCAAATCTCAGTCCTCTTTCCAACTCTAACCTCCACTTGGCTAACCTATCTCATGGATTCCGTTATAGTGGAAATATTCCTCTACTCCCTCCAGGTCTTGCTCTTAATACCCACCCGCAAAATCAGTGGACTAATAATCCCACAAACCTGTTTCACGGCGATCATCACTCCAACATGCTAAACATGTATCAACAGCAATTCCCTCGACAAAACCGGTTATTATCCCCACATCTTCCCGTTCAACCTTCTTTAGCCCATTTTTCAGCATTGCAATCCCATTTATTTAATGCCCTCCCTGCTCATCCGTCATATTTGAGTAAATACGGATTGGCTGATGTGAGAGACCCAAGAGGTAAATCATCAATGAGAGGTAGTAGACAGAACACACGTCTCTCTCGACAAAGCTCTGATCCTACTACTACGAGTAGTAGCCACAAGAGTGACAATAGTGGCGCCCCGCAATTCAGATCAAAGTACATGACAGCCGATGAGATCGAGAGTATTCGTAGAATGCAACATGCTTCGACACATTCCAATGACCCTTACATAGATGACTATTATCACCAGGCTCGCCTTTCAAAGAAATCCTCTTCTATTGAATCGAAAAGGTCAAAACCGCGCTTTTGTCCATCCCGCCTGAGGGACCCATCGTCTTCTTCTTCTCGGTCGCGTAATAGTAGTACAGAGTCGCAGCCTCATCATCTCCAGGTTGATGATCTTGGAAGGGTTTCTCTCTCTTCCATTCGTAGGCCCCGCCCTCTCCTTGAAGTTGAACCTCCCACCTCTGCTTCTGGTGATGCGGAACAACAAAACGTGATATCCGAGAAACCATTGGAACAAGAACCAATGCTTGCGGCTAGAATAACAATTGAAGACGGCCTTTGTCTTCTTCTTGATATAGACGACATTGACCGTCTCCTACAATTTAGTCAGCCCCAAGACGGCGGGACCCAGTTAAGGCAAAGGCGGCAGATTTTACTACAGGGCTTGGCCGCCTCGCTTCAGCTCGTGGACCCACTTGGCGGCTCTCTCTCTCCAAAGGACGACATCGTGTTCCTACGCCTAGTCTCTCTCGCCAAGGGCCGTAAACTCATTTCTAAATACCTCCACCTTCTCTTCCCAGGGACTGAGCTTGCGCGTATAGTCTGCATGGCTATTTTTCGCCACTTGCGGTTTTTATTCGGCGGCATGCCTCGTGATTCGTGTTCAGCCGAGACAATCACTTATCTCGCAAAAACGGTCTCCGAGTGTGTGTCCCGCATGGATCTTAATTCTCTCAGCGCATGTTTCGCTGCCGTAGTTTGTTCGTCGGAGCAACCGCCTCTCCGGCCAATCGGGAGCCCTGCCGGAGATGGGGCGTCAGTTATTATAAAATCTGTACTAGAAAGAGCAACTCAATTGTTAACTGATCCTCATTCCTCCTCTATGCGCAATCCTGCACTTTGGCAAGCTTCGTTTGACGCGTTCTTTGGTCTTCTCACCAAGTATTGCCTGAGTAAATATGAGAGTATAATGCAATCAATACTCTCACAAACTAGCCAAAAGGAGGAGATTGTTATCGGTTCAGAAGCGGCAAGGGCTATAAGCAGGGAGATGCCGGTGGAACTGTTACGTGCTAGTCTTCCACACACCGATGAGCAACAGAGGAAGCTGTTATTGGATTTCGCACACCGTTCAATGCCTGTTGCTGGATTTAATGCTCACGGCGGGGGCAGTGGTCAAGTTACTCCGGAATCAGTGAGGGGTTAGTTATTAGTTCAGATTGTGTACTAACATATCACTTCCGTGGATTGTTGTTCTCTCTCTCTCTCTCTCTCTATATATATATATATATATATATATATATATATACACATATATATATATGACATTTCCTTTTTCGCATATATTAGGGGTCGATATGATGTCTTTTGACGATAAATTTCAACTGTTTAAGAGATGTCATTTGTTTAGTTTGAACATGTTGACTTGCATAACTGTGTATTTGTATGGCAAAAAGTCTAGACGAGGATGCTAGTGACTGGAAGCCTTTTCCCTTGGGGATTGTATTTTGGCGCTGGTTGTTTTTTTTGGCCAGTAGAGAGTGCATTCTCCATCCTCTCCAGTGTTTTATACTTTGCAACATAAAGATGTATTACCTAATAGTTATAGGGGTAGAATGCACAGGTTCACTATGTGAAATATTTTGTTAGCCTTCTGTACTCTATGGACCGCTTTGCCTGCCGTATGTTTTTAAATTTTTTTTTTTTGTTATTTATGTATGCATGTATACGCACGTTTGTTTGTTGACAACTTTCGGGTTATTTTATTATTTTTATCACTGCTGCTGCTACTGTGATGATCATCATGTTTTAAAGTTCTGTTTGGTGTGTATGTTTCAGTGGTTGAGAAGACGAACTTTTCAGAAAAGCTATTAAGTTATAATAATTGTTTAAAAAATGACAATTTCGGAATTATAATTTTTTCTATAAAAAAATCATCAATCTAAAGATCTGGGCAACGGGAATGTTTATATAATCCCACAAACGGTCAAAAACATCACGTTTCTCAGAAAATTCTGTAGGAATTAGTTGGTTTTGTATGAAAATTTTCCGATTCGAAATTACATTTTGATTTTGTTTTGGAACACCTAAGAAGATAATGTTCCAATATGTCGAAACTTTAATTCATGATCATTATCATTGTATTTTGTATGTACAAATATATATATGTGCATTTATTAAGAAGATTTGTTGTACCTTGCCGAAGTTCTTCGGTCTTCATAATAGATGAGAATGCCATGTTGGGATCTAGTCAAGTTCCTACGGGTACAAATCTAATAGGTTTCAAATGAGTTTTTGAAAATCATGTTTGTATTTTTGCATAATACTCAAATGCATTAATGCTCTTCCAAAAGTTGATTTACTCAAGGCAATAATAAGCAAATCAGTGATCCTGTTATACATTAAGTTTGCACATCAATTTTTAAAATAGTAAATATTATTTTTGAGTTGATTTTTATTGTGTGATAATTAAATATTTCAAGGGATTCATATAAAAAAAATCAGTTCAATTTTTTTTTTTTGTTATTTTTAAAAAATCGGTAAAACTTTCGTTGTTTTTAAGCACTTTAAAGCTGTGAAAGTTTGATCGATTTTCTAAAAATAGTAAAATAAGTTTTATATGCTAATTTTTTATGGGGTCCGTTGAAATGTTTAAATATCACATAAAAAAATCAACTGATTTTTTTTTAATATTTAAAAAAAAGTAGTGTGCGTTAGCACATGTGCAAATTTAGTGTGGGTAAGAGCTTGCTTCTCTCTCTCTCTCTCTCTCTCTATATATATATATATATATATATATATATATATATATAGGCTCCTGTGCATACTAAGTTTGTACAGTGCTGACGCACACTAATTTTTTTAAAGCATTAAAAAAAATATTTATGAGTTCATTTTTTTATGTGATATTTAAACATTTCAATGGATCCATGTAAAAAAAAACAGTTCAAAAAAGTTTTTTTTGCTATTTTTAAAAAATTGGTCAAACTTTCGCAGCTTTAAAGTGTTTAAAAGATGCGAAAGTTTGGCCGATTTTTTAAAAATAGCAAACTAAGTTTTTTTGGGCTGATTTTTTTACATGGGTCCGTTGAAATGTTTAGATATCACATTAAAAAAATAAACTCAATTTTTTTTTTTTACTATTTTAAAAAAATGATGTGCAAACTTAGTGTGCACTTGAGCCTGGCGCTATATTTTTTTACTATTTAAAAAAATGGTAGGTGACATGTTCGGTCCGCATTCCTAAAATGCGGATTAGTCCGCACAAGAGTATTATATATATATATATATATATATATATATATATATATATATATATATATATATATATATATATATATATATACCAGAGACGTGTCGTCTGACGGTGCGCCTAGAAATCATTGGCTAAATTATAGGCACACTACCTCTTTTTTCTCGGCTCACCGCTAGGTGACAAATGTCCGGTCCGCATTCTTAAATGCGGACTATATATATATATATATATATATATATATATATAGACGACACGTGTTCGGTTCGCACTTTTAAAATTCAATTTTTTACTATTTAAAAAAAATGGTATGTTTCGGGATCTGCACCATAAGGAGTCCTTACATGAGAGGTGTTCTCTATCTCTCTCTTAATATATAGGCGACACGTGTTCGGTTCGCACTTTTGAAATTCAATTTTTTACTATTTTAAAAAAATGGTATGTATCAGGATCTGCACCATAAGGAGTCCTTACAGGAGAGGTGCTCTCTATCTATCTATCTCTCTTTATAATAATAATAATAATAATAATAATAATAATAATAATAATGTTTTTGTGCAGATTAGTTCGTATTTTAAGAATGTGGATCAAACATGTGTTACCTAACGGTACGTCTAGAGATTATTCCCTCTATTATAGGCACACTCTCTCTCTTTTCTGGGCTCACCGCCAGGTGACACATGTTCGGTTCGCACTCTTAAAATACGACTACTCCGCACAAGAATATATATAGGGAAGGATCAAGTGAAGTCCCAGTTTGAGGACCCTGAATGAGGATCATTTTTTTAAAATAGTAAAAAAAATATTTTTGAACTGATTTTTTTTATGGTTTTTAAACATTTGAATAGGACCATAAAAAAATAATCAGCTCAAAATGAATTTTTTTACTATTTTAAAAAAATCAATCAAACTTTGTCAGTTTTTAACATTTTTTTTATATGGTCCTACTGAAATGTTTAAAAACTATATAAAAAAAATTAGCCAAAAAATATATTTTTTAATTATTTTATCAAAATTGATTCGCACCAGCGGTATGCAAAACAGAGGTCCTCATGAGATCATCTCTCTCTCTCTCTCTCTCTCTCTGTGTGTGTGTATATATATATATATATATATATATATATATATACTAGTGGATGCCCGTGCCCGAGGGCACGACGATAAATTTGCCCCTGTAATAAAAAAAAATTAAAGAAAAAAAATTAAAAATATAAATAAAAAATAAAATTAAAGAAAAAATAAAAATAAATTAAAAAAATAAATTAAAAAAATAAATTAAAAAAAATTAAAAATATAAATTAAAAAAATTAAAATTGGAAAAAAATATTTAATAAAAAAAATTAAATTTACACGTATTTAAAAAAATACATGTATTTATAATAGTATAATAGTATATAATGGTATATATAACACAAAAAAAAAGGAAAAAGAAAAAAAAATAACTTTTAACATGACATTCATGTATGGGCATGAATGAGAAAAATGTCATGCATGCCAAAGTGGGCCAAGTTTCAAAAACCATGCTCCTTTATTTTATATATATATATATATATATATATATATATATATATATATATATATATAATGTTAAAGGGAAAAAAAAAGGTTCGCGCGATAAGTGAAGAGCCATGGGAGCCTCATTTTGTCACTTCTGAATTAGTAAAATTAGTTGCATTTTCTAAACAATTTTACTAACTCGGATAACTTTTTAAATATGTCGATCGTTTTGGAAAGTGAAAAACACAAAATGAATCGGTAAAAATAACATTTTACAAATATGTCGACGGCTTCGTAGATGTTGAGCACATTTTGTAGAAGGAGACATTAAAGTTCAAATGACACCTCATTATGATTTAGTGCTTCATTTAGATGTCAAGACAGCATTTCTTAATGGTTGCGGTTTTAAACAACTATATTCATCCCAGGTGGTTTCTGATAAAAGGGATTAGAACATCTCATTTGCAAACTGAAGAACTATGTATGGCTTAAAAAAGAACAGGAATCCCATAAGCGGAACCTAAATATTTTTCGAGTCATTTCTTCTTTTGGAATTAAAGAAAGTATTGTGGATCAACGTGTCTATCATAATAAACTACTTGGAGCAAATCCGTAACATCCCGAGTATCTGAGTATTTTGGCATTGAAGTTGACTAACGCTCGTTGTCAGTCTATGTCGGGAGTTAGAATTTTTATTTTTTTATTTTTTTTATTAAAATTTAAAATTTGAATAATCTAACGAATATAAAACATCCACCACAATAAATATTCATCATCATGCTAAACTCTAATAATAAGTTTCAAATTTCAAATAACAATTCTGAAGTGCAATAAACCAGATACAAAAATCTCTCCAACTGAAAATTGTAAACAATTGTGGAGTCGAGTGACCTACGAAATCCATAATGACTGTCTCATAATAAAACACCTGGAAAGAAACTAAACAAATGCAATAAGGTGAATTCTAATTGCAAGTCCTCAATTCTCTAAGTATTATGTAGCTACCTAGAAATCTAACCTGAAATGTTGGTCAACAACGACGAGCCAGAGCGCACTGTAAGAATACCAACTACTCTTTCCAAATAAGATTCGTGAATCCAGTCATAAGCATTATAAGAGATTACATATGCATAAATGACTAAAGAGAGTAAGTGGATGAAAATATTACATACTAATACTACCCTTGAGGTCTAATGTACATTCAACATGAATAAATTTCAATTACCACAAATAAATTTAAGAAGTCAATGAAAACTCAACCAATTCAATCACCAAATTAAACAAATAGAAATATATCCCATGAACCCGGTATATAACCCGTAAACTACTCGTAAATAAAACATAATTTGTTTTTCCTGATAAGTTTGTATTAAGCACCTACAAAACACATTTAATAAAGAATTAGAGACATAGAGAAGATAGAAGACAAAGGGAACAAGAGAATATGGATCTAGAGTATTTAAAAAATATGAAAGGAAGGAGGGGGAGACAAATAGGTGAAATATAAGGGGAGAGACAGAGTTTGTTCCTTGGTATTAAAAGACATTATATTTTATGAAAATGAAGAAACTTCTATTTGGTTTTGGCAAATTATTAATATTGGAGAGTTATAAGATGCAACGTGGACGTTGATGTGTGTACAATAATTAATTCATACTGAAAAACAAAACGGGAGAAATGGATAGAACAACGGTGTAGGCATAGCATTAAGGGTGTGTAGGCATAGCATTAAAAAAAACATGAATTAAAAACCTAAATGAAGAAAATATTAAAATATGAAATAAATCATATTTAAGCAATAAAAATTAATACCACTAGAAAACTTACAAACGAAGAAGATGACCGAGTCAAGTGTTTGACACTTAAGACAAAATACGCTCCCGTTACGGTGCTTACGACAATGAACAATGAGCATTTGCCTCCCAGGATAAAACGGTCTCGACACGCGCAAGAAGCACTTCAGTGTGCGTGTCCCACGAACCAATTATGTTTGATACTCTATCCGACTTGATCGGGAATGGAAAGTATTGAAAATATATTTTCTCTCCTTTTTCTCTCTTTAAAAAATGAAGAAAAGTCTTGTATTTATAGAAAACAAGGTGTTTTTTTCATGAAAAGACATGTCTTTAGGAAACAACCACTTTAGGGACGTTTTTCATAAACTGTCACAACTTATGGTGAATAGTCACGACCTTTAGGGACGGTTCTGAAAAACAGTCACTATATAGCGAATAGTCACAGCCTTTAGCGACAGTTACGAAATCCGTCCTAGAAAATAATTAAAATTTCCCAATAAACTTCATACATAAATGGGGTGCTTTCATACCAAATTTCTTATTCATCATTTATCCATTTTAAACAAATAAATATATCGCGTGACTCGTCATGAACGTGCACGTACTTGGTCCTACTTTGACCAATATATTAATTTGGTCATAAAATAATTTGTGTAAAAACACAATATTTTCCAATAATCCCCCACATGAATGAAATTTGGGTGAAGAATCAAATGAACATGTAGACAAATTAGACAGATTATCGGTGGAAAAGAGCTGCATCGGTAAAGATAGCTTTTGGCCATGAATCTTTCCTAGTGAGAGACTATCGGGTTTACTGGCCAATCAATGAACACGATGTCTTGAATTGATCAACCTTTTTGTGTAAACCGAGACAATAGAATTCACACACTCCTTCTCCGAACATTCTTTGTTCTTACTGTTGTGTCTGTGTTGACCTTGGACACCTCCTGGTTTCATGAGTGTGTTAGAGAATTTAACAATGTAGCCGTTGGTTATTCTCATAGAAGTGGCCCCTTCTCACTCACATAAGTGATTTCTATAAAGAGTATCCTGCTAATACCCCAGTTGACCCATGTGTTTAAGATATAGAAATCATTAAAATAAAATTTATCCTGTTACACACGGCAGATAGTGCACTGACTCATCCTAAGAATGGGAGGAAGAATTTATTTTTTTCTCAGTGCTAACTAAATCGCACATAATTAGGTTGTCCCGTTGAACCTAATTCTTGGGATCTCCAGTCATTTAGGTTGGGTTTCCATTATGGCAATTCTTTTAGATTTTAACCGGCTGTAATCCCATTCCCCTTGATGAAATTCTCTTACTATCGTTAGCAGATCCGCAATGATTTTATTAGGTCTAATGTTATCACTAACAAAGAAAGATTTCTTTATGGTCTTATGTCATGAGTAATAAGTCGTGACTTGCATAATATTCATATTCCATCATAAGAGGATTTCCAAACATTAACACCTCTAATTGTGCTAATATATCACTCGGAATACGAGTCTCGAAAGTCATATATTGTTTAAAAACATATTCATAATTTCCTTATGTTTATGTCATTTGTCACTTATATCTTAGTATCGATACTGAACGACTCATTTGTACTTGAGACTCTTTGATCCATTATCTTTATTCTAAAGATTTGTGTACACGCTTAATCATTTTCAACCTTGGAATATAATCAAAGTACTTAAGTATTAATTATCGTTTAATCAATAAAGTATATACTTCTCTAGACAAATGCACATTGGAAATACTATAGTACATTAAATGAACTTATACAATCAAATAATATACTTTCAATAGTGTTTATCCTATTTTCAATAGGAATCATCTTTGTTTCTATTTTTGGATAGAAATTATCGCCTTAGATAAATACCCCCACATTTATCATAATTCATACAAAGGTTCTCAACCTTTCCCATAAAAATTTTATCGTGGGTTAATGTGTTGAGAATATAACTCATAGACAACACAATACTTCCCCCACAATTTCAAACATAAATTTGAAATTATACAAAATCGATACATTTATTCTCAACCTCCAAACGCTTTTAAAATGAAATGATATTAATGTTTATTTGGACCAACACATATGTCCATTTAGATGGTATACATTCATTTCATTCTAAATAAATTTTAGTTGAGATAAGTTTCTTTACTTTAGTCATTTCGACATTTAATGGTATATTCCTTATTGTTCCATAGGCCTACAAATGTACTTGAGACAATTCTTAATATTAAACTAAAGTTGTGTCACACATAATTTATATGCCTCAAAACCATTTGAACATATTATATGATTATGGACTTTAAAAATATCATAGTATAAAATATGAAATTTGGTTACTTGCCCTTCTTTGAGTTTACTAGTTGTGGAGTCTTAAGATTATGCCTAAGTCTCCAATGAGACCATAATATGATTCTACCTTCTTTAAAGCAGTTGTGAAATCGTTCGATTCTGAATCCCTTAATCATTTATATTGATTTATGATTTAATTCTATACCATCTTTAAAGCAGTCGTTAAACCGCTCGGTTCTGAATTTTGAATCATAAATCCAATAAATAGATTTGTAATCATGTCACACTAAATTTTATCCAATGAAGAACAAGTTTGACAATCACATATATAAACACATTAATTGGAAGTATAAAATTCTTCCAAAATGAATTTATACATTATGAAAATGAATGTATCACTTTATATCAACTAAAGACTCTCGTATCTTTTGCAATATTCACTGGACTTTGCATTATTCAATATATTGTCGAACTAATTGAGAATGTAGGACCTACCCATTCACGGTGTTTCTTATTTGTAGCATATTTTTTCTTATAGACATGAAGTGGAGTAGTTTATTGAAATTAATCATATCCACTCTTTCAAGTCTTTCGTCATGGAAAAATGAGCACCATGATATCAATACAAATTGTATTTATTTTTCATCAATGTTAACATCAATTGAATGTTACATAAAAATGCAATTCTTCATGAAACATCATGTTTAACATAACATGTTCCAATGATATTTTGATGAAAGTGTCTCACAAAATTGAGAATGAAAGGGTCACCCCTAAAATTAAAAGTCGCATTATAAATATTCTATTTAAATATATGGTTAATGACATACAATTATGCCACAAATATCCAATAGACTTCTACACGTGAGAATAATATGTCATTACACACCTCAATTTTCATTACAGGACATTACGTCATCAAATGCCACAACATGGTATCAACGATATAAAATTATACAAACATATTAAATTCCTCACCTATAGGAATTTTTAATTCATTGCATTGCAATGTTTAACATACATACCAACAATAATGGACAATGCATTATATTTTCTATTTCTTTTTTTCGAGACATGGGAGATTAAAACCAATTTAAATGTAATATCAAGATTACATGAAGTATCACAATAATTAAATATTGTAATTCTACATGGAATGCAACTCAAATCATGTTTCTAAATATATCACATTTTCGTTCATGTAATCTAATTTAATTTGGTGCACAATACATCAATGAATAACTAATTATGTCACCATATTTCACTAAACATTGTATAATATAACAACCCAAAAATTATGTAATGACACTAAAATAGTACTATCACACATATACATGTAGCCATACTAGAGGCCATAATATGATCGCATATAATGTTTTCACGTTACTTCGCGTAAAGTGCACTTAAAAACTATGTGAATAAACACAGTACCACACATGTGACTAGATATCAACAAATAATCAGACACATAATTATTATGTGATAATATACATGTCATTAAACATGTGACAACACATCATTGTTTACTTATTTATTTTCGATGTAACAGCGGACCAAAATTGGTATTTAATTTTGACTATTTCCAAGTGAAATTATCACTATTAATTCGAATGAGATAAAAAAATTATGGCTCAGATATTGTATCACACTCCATAAGCTATGCATATGATCTTATATGTCAATATATAGTGTATTTAAGTATACTTTTAACACACTTTTATTGTCCATTTGAACATTTGGAAAAATATAATTTTCGTTGCATGAATAAATGTATTCAAAATCCCTTTATTCGGGACGCACCTTTTCAGTTTTTGGACATTCAAAAGAATGCCAGTACAAAATAGCCATGCACTTTGTCATAATTGCCACATATACTTGATCCAATATTTAAATTATTGGCATTAAAACATATATTATAACATATGCATGTGACTACTCAAGTGATCTGTAATACCCCGTAATTTTAATGACTTTTAAAAATGTGTTATTAATGGATTAATGGGATTTTATTATAAATTAATTCATTTGGGTTTTATCCGAATTGTGAATATTAAAATGAATGATTCTGAATATTACTTAAATATATTTAGGTAATATATGAATATGATATTATTAATATTGCTGTGAGTTATTAAATCAGTAATTTGAATTTTTAGTCGGACGCGGCATGGGACTTGTCGGGACAAATTTGTTAAATTAAAAAGGAAGCTTATTTTTACATCAACCTTATGGTTATTTCGAGTGCGTCGTTGCATCCGGAAGGGTTGAAATAGTCAGAAAAGTCTATTTGGATGTTGGTTTTGGGTCTCGGGTCATTTGAAAATGAAAAGACAACCCAAAAGGGCATTTTAGTCATTTTTACAAGGGGGATGAATAGTGATTTCGGATTTTATCTTATTATAAATATTTGGAGATTAGTTGTACGTGGGTTCATTCATCTCTTCTACACAAAATTGAGAGGTCACCTTCTTAGAGAGAGTGAAAGGTTGCTTGGGAGAAGATAAGCTTGCTTGGAAAGGAGGAGAACCAAAGACCAAAGGTCACCACCACCAACCACCACCGAAAGTGATCGGAGAAGGGGAGAACCACCTGTGTTATACAACCCCAAAGTATCAGACCTTCATTAGAGGCAAGTATTTGATGATTGCAATCTAAGTTTGTATATTTTCCATGTTAGGATAGTTATGAAAAGATGAGATTTTACATATTTGGAAGATAAAGATAGAGTTGTTGATTGATTTCTGGAAAATGAAAATATAGAGGAATCAAACTCATGTTGTAGGTAGGTAGTAATTCACAAAATAATCATTAAGACGTTGAAGAAATTCTAAGAATCATTGGTGTGTTCTTGAAGATATCATGTTTATAATTTTCTGGAAAAATAGGATAATGATATGCTTTTAATTCAAACTCTTGATGATTCTAGGATGTTTAGAGCATTAGACATCATTTACATATGTTGCTATATCATGTAGTAAGGATTATAAGGAATTTGGGTTGTTAATATGAATGTTTAAATTATCAAAAGTGATGAAACCCGTAGTAGAAGAAATGCAAAAAACTGGGCTGTTATCTGGGCGATCGATCAATCGACCCCTGCCTTCGATCGATCGACCTCCCCAGAATTCATGAGGTTGTTTCTTTTTAATGCTTGTTCTTATCCCAAACCTTTTGTAAATCTTTGGTGATTATTAATTGGATATAATGGGACTTAGGGAAGATCAGTAAGCCCTAGATAAGAATCGAATTAATGTGATTGGGATTTAATTGATTAGAATTATGATAATTAAATTGAAAGAAATTTTGATTGCTAGATTCACATGTTGGATTCTAATTTGTATGCATGTGGATTAAGGATAGGTCCAGTAGGGGAAAATTTTATATCACCTAGGCAGCCTTAAGTTTACAAGAGGGTTCAATCCTAGGTGAAAGAAGATGTGTTTATAAGAGATTAGAAACTATCGGTTATAACCCTAATTAAAGGATAATTTAATTCTTAGTAATTCGGGAGATAAGATGATATGGACCAGTAGGATATTAGTGATGTTTTACTTAATACATATATTGAGTAAAACCTATTTAAACCTTGAGTAATGAGTGAGACTCTGGAATAATTAAATTAAAGAAGTAAAATTATAATATTTTTAATACGTGGGATTTAAGAGATAGAATGCTACGTATGGGAATTATCTTATGGTAGTGTGATTACCTTGTTGATATTATATCTATAGGTAGATGATAATGCATATTTGATTAATTTATGAATTATATGTATGACATACCTAGCTTACTTGCTAATGGGAGGTTTGCGCTTGAGGGGAGTCATATCCTGATGAATCCATGCGATTTTTGATTTGTCGTTCGAGAACATAGGTCTATGAAAGACTTATCGGGGAGTTGATAAGTCCGCTGACTATGGGTACGTAGGTATGTGCGTGACCCATGGATACGAGAACTACGCTTGCCTTCAATTTGTGTGTTGTTGTTTGTGGTTCGAGGAATCCTTACCGAACCTTTAGTCCCCTATTCGACGACCTGCGATACTGGGACGTGATAGCAGAGTAATGCATGCACCGTAACTGTGTCTCGAGGTGTCGTATTATATATGTATATATATATAATGAATTAAATGTATGTGTATATTGTGGTTAAATCAATCTACTGTGTGACAATTGTAGATAACGGTGAATAAAGAAAAAGAATTGAATTAAGTTAATGAATATTTATTCTTATAGATTTGAAAAGCTTAACTCATATTAATGAGAGACGTTTATGAATGATTATACTAAGTATGGTATGGGACATACGGGGTTATGATATGGGATTGAATCATATTATGGAAACTAGATAGGAGGAACCATTAACTAGGAGGTTAATAGGAAACGTTAAGCGTGCACTCTAGATGAGAGGTGAGAATATCAAGTGAGAGTTTGGATACTAACATGTACATAATAAATTATTAATTGCACTTGTTAAATACTTGCTGTTTTCAAAATTATTTTACATCAGGCTCTGACCCGTTTCCTTGCGTATTCTCTTTTCTATTGTACCTTCTATATCAGGTGTCCAGCAGCAGGGACGCCAACCTTAGGGAATTATGACGAGCTATGGAGTATTTTTTGGACGCTTATATTCATTTGATTCATAGTGATATTTTATTTAGGGCATGTCGCCCAGAGGAATTCAGTTATCATCTTTCTATCTGAGTCATACAGTCTTGTACTCGTGTCATTTTAATATTTTTATTATTGTTGGGATTACTGTATTGTATTATTATGTGGGAATGTTTATTCCAATTGCATTTAAATTCTTTTGAGTTATCTGTTAAGTTATTATTGTGATAAAATAAAATGTGTAGTATTATTCGTAAACTAAAAATGATTTTGTTGAATTAAAATTTGGAAAGTTTTTAACACCAGCTTAATTGGGTATTGGGTGATTTGTAAATGTTTTCGACAGTGATGCTGAGAATGAGCCAACTGTATATTCTGTTTTAATTTGGTATAGGATTGGCCACCCGGTATTTAATTAGGCGGGGTGTTACAGGTGGTATCAGAGCATCAGGTTCTAGTGTCCTTTAATGTCTGTACGGCTTACTGTGTTTTCAGCTTAGCGTTCTTTTGATGTAGAGCCCAATGTTTAGGAATTTTGATTTCCTTAGTGAGATTTCGTTCTCCTGCTGTCACGTATGTATCAGTGAATCGGGCATCATCGAACAATATAGTATGGCAGATGAGGTCCGTTGGGCGAGTAGCGGGAGGCAGACTTAGGGTATAGTGGGAGTCAACATCCACCACCCAGAAATGAGGGTATGTTTTCTATCTAAGGAGTTATGAGGCGCATATTGATTTTTGTAGCAATTAATATTATGTGGGCAATAGGGTTACTAAAGTTTGCCTTTAGCACTGTTAATTTGCATAGACTCACCGAGGGGTCGTGGAACACCTATATTTTTAAGTCATCACGTGGGTCTGATTTTATCGCGTAGTTATGTACATTAGGCATGTCTGAACATGATGTGACTATCTGCGTGGACTGATTTGTGGTATATGAGAGAGTATAGACTATTATAGCTAGCATTTTGTCTTTACCAAGAGAATAGATGAGTAGAATTTTATTTGAAATCGATAAACCCGTAGAGAAGTTAGATACTATTGACTAAGGACCTGAGGAGTTTTGATGATCGACTACTTTAGGTAGTAGTGTATCGGGGGTGTTCCTTGTTTGGATTTCGCTTGCGAGACACCCCACGGATGAAACTAACAAACGTTAGGAGTCGAAATAAGTTAGGTCTTTAGGATATGAATTTATAACCTTTGTGATATATCAGAGTATTATGAGGGTAACCATATCCATTTTATAATGGAAGGGTGTATGGGCGCCCTGGATGGTTGGATTGTAGTATTTTTCGTAATTGTGAAACAGTAAATAGTTGTGACTTCAAGATTTATTTACTTAATGATTAAGGATAACTTTTTCCCTAACTTTTTCACGAGGATGGTATAGGGAAGATTGCGTAAAGTTTAAATTCGATTCAGTTGAAACTATATGGCGAGGCTTGGCGTATAACATCAATGGGGGATTTTCGTTAATGTACTGTATGGGCGGTACGACATTGATTACTTGCGATGTGAGATTTATACTCAGAGTTGACCTAACTAGTATGATTTATCTTTCCGAATTTCGGGACGAAATTCTGTTATAAGGGGGGGGGGGGGGGGGAGTATGTAATACCTCGTAATTTTAATGACTTTTAAAAATGTGTTATTAATGGATTAATGGGATTTTATTATAAATTAATTCATTTGGGTTTTATCCGAATTGTGAATATTAAAATGAATGATTCTGAATATTACTTAAAGATATTTAGGTAATATATGAATATGATATTATTAATATTGATGGGAGTTATTAACTTAGTAATTTGAATTTTTAGTCGGACGCGGTATGGGACGTGTCGGGACAAATTTATTAAATTAAAAAGGAAGCTTATTTTTACATCAACCTTATGGTCATTTCGAGTGCGTCGTTGCATCCGGAAGAGTTGAAATAGTCATAAAAGTCTATTTGGATGTTGGTTTTGGGTCTCGGATCATTTGAAAATGAAAAGACAACCCAAAAGGGCATTTTGGTCATTTTTACAAGGGGGATGAATAGTGATTTCGGATTTTGTCTTATTATAAATATTTGGAGATTAGTTGTACGTGGGTTCATTCATCTCTTCTACACAAAATTGAGTTGTCATCTTCTTAGAGAGAGTGAAAGGTTGCTTAGGAGAAGAGAAGCTTGCTTGGAAAGGAGGAGAACCAAAGACCAAAGGTCACCACCACCAACCACCACCGGAAGTGATCGGAGAAGGGGAGAACCACCTGTGTTATACAACCCCAAAGGATCAGACCTTTATTAGAGGAAAGTATTTGATGATTGCAATCTAAGTTTGTATATTTTCCATGTTAGGATAGTTATGAAAAGATGCGATTTTACATGTTTGGAAGATAAAGATAGAGTTGTTGATTGATTTCTGGAAAATAAAAATATAAAGGAATCAAACTCATGTTGTAGGTAGGTAGTAATCCACGAAATAATCATTAAGATGTTGAAGAAATTCTAAGAATCATTGGTGTGTTTTTGAAGATATCATGTTTATAATTTTCTGGAAAAATAGGATTAAGATATGCTTTTAATTCAAACTCTTGATGATTCTAGGATGTTTAGAGCATTAGAAATCATTTACATATGTTGCTATATCATGTAGTAAGGATTATAAGTAATTTGGGTTGTTAATATGAAGGTTTAAATTATTAAAAGTGATGAAACCCGTAGTAGAAGAAATGCAGAAAACTGGGTTGTTATCTGGGCGATCGATCGATCGACCCCTGCCTTCGATCGATCGACCTCCCAGAATTCGTGAGGTTATTTCTTTTTAATGCTTGTTCTTATCCCAAACCTTTTGTAAATCTTTGGTGATTATTAATTGGATATAATGGGACTTAGGGAAGATCAGTAAGCCCTAGATAAGAATCGAATTAATGTGATTGGGATTTAATTGATTAGAATTATGATAATTAAATTGAAAGAAATTTTGATTGCTATATTCACGTGTTGGATTCTAATTTGTATGCATGGGGATTAAGGATAGGTTCAGTAGGGGAAAATTTTATATCACCTAGGCAGCCTTAAGTTTACAAGAGGTTTCAATCCTAGGTGAAAGAAGATGTGTTTATAAGAGATTAGAAACTATCGGTTATAACCCTAATTAAAGGAGAGTTTAATTCGTAGTAATTCGGGAGATAAGATGATATGGACCAGTAGGATATTAGTAATGTCTTATTGAATACATATATTGAGGAAAACCTATTTAAACTTTGAGTAATGAGTGAGACTCTGGAATAATTAAATTAAAGAAGTAAAGTCATAATATTTTTAATACGTGGGATTTAAGAGATAGAATGCTAGGAGGAACCATTAACTAGGAGGTTACTAGGAAACGTTAAGCGTGCACTCTAGATGAGAGGTGAGAATATCAAGTGAGAGTTTGGATACTAACATGTACATAATAAATGCTTAATTGCACTTGTTAAATACTTGCTGTTTTCAAAATTATTTTACATCAGGCTCTGACCCGTTTCCTTGCGTATTATCTTTTCTATTGTACCTTCTATATCAGGTGTCCAGCAGCAGGGACGCCAACCTTAGGGAATTATGACGAGCTATGGAGTATTTTTTGGACGCCTATATTCATTTGATTCATAGTGATATTTTATTTAGGGCATATCGCCCAGAGGAATTCAGTTATCATCTTTCTATCTGAGTCATACAGTCTTGTACTCGTGTCATTTTAATATTTTTATTATTGTTGGGATTACTGTATTTGATTATTATGTGGGAATGTTTATTCCAATTGCATTTAAATTCTTTTGAGTTATCTTTTCAGTTATTATTGTGATAGAATAAAATGTGTAGTATTATTCGTAAACTAAAAATGATTTTGTTGAATTAAAATTTGGAAAGTTTTTAACACCAACTTAATTGGGTATTGGGTGATTTGTAAATGTTTTCGACAGTGATGCTGAGAATGAGCCAACTGTGTATTCTGTTTTAATTTGGTATAGGACTGGTCACCCGGTATTTAATTAGGCGGGTTGTTACAGGATCATTATGTCATTATATAATATTTTCATATTACCGCTCTTATAGTTCTACATAAAAGTCATGTGAGACACTTATAGTGTCAAGAAAATTACATATGAACACACACATTATCAAAAATGTGACTGAAATTTAATATGTTCAATATATACAAAACACTTGCATCTAGTTTCGATACACAAATTATTATATTAAAACATGCAATACAATATTACAATCGCTTTAAGTTTGTCACTTATAAGATATGTCAACGGAGAGTAAGAAAACTCCCAAAAGTTATCAATATCAAATTTTGTAATATAGTACTTAGTGGGTAATATTATATTTTAAACTTAAATGGTATCTATCTGATGACCACAAAAAATTGATATGCTATGACAACTAGCATGATTTTGGTGGGTTAAAATTTCCAAAGTGGATAATATCCCACTCTTTAAAAGATGGAAATTACTTACAATTTCCATATACTTGTAGAAAGATTCTTCTATACAAAAAGAATATTTGTTTTCCCCAATACATGCAACTGATAAGGAGTTGACTAATATAAATCAAAACAAGAAGCACAAGTAATGATCATTACTCATATGATACTGTAATTATTTATGAGTGTGTACACAAATTTTCTTATGTTTCCTTAATAAATGCAAAAATAGTAAGATAATTTATAACTTAGTATAACAACACAATTGTAATGAATGATTCATCATTTTATGACTAAACATGTTCATGCATACGACTTCTTTGAATTTTATAGAAATCAATATATGATTAATAAAAGATTCACTAACTGTAAACCCAATCATAACATATTGTTATCGTAACCTATTGGTGATAACAATTGACTTGCACCCTTATTTACTATGAACTTAAAAATCCGTCATATATACACATGAAAGGAACGCAAGATATATTGACCAACAAGAATAGCCGACTTTAGTTCCTAACATTAGTTTCATGAAATATCGAAAATTCCAGTAGAAACCGAATGAAAAAAAATGATTCAATCAACGTAAAACACAAAACCATCAAAAGTATATTTAAAGACCGTTCATATTTTGTCTTAAGAATGTTATTTAAAATATATAATTTTGTGTTTTAAGCAATAAAAATTAATACCACTAGAAAACTTACAAACGAAGAAGATGACCGAGTCAAGTGTTTGACACTCTCTCCTTAAGACAAAATACGCTCCCGCTACGGTGCTTACGACAATGAACAATGAGCGTTTGCCTCCCAGGATAAAACGGTCTCGACACGCGCAAGAAGCACTTCAGTGTGCGTGTCCCACGAACCAATTATGTTTGATACTCTATCCGACTCGATCGGGAATGGAAAGTATTGAAAATATATTCTCTCCTTTTTCTCTCTTTAAAAAATGAAGACAAGTCTTGTATTTATAGAAAATAAGGTGTTTTTTCATGAAAAGACATGTCTTTAGGAAACAACCACTTTAGGGACGTTTTTCATAAACTGTCACAACTTATGGTGAATATTCACGACCTTTAGGGACGGTTCTGACAAACAGTCACAACCTTTAGCGACAGTTACGAAAATTCATCCCAGAAAATAATTAAAATTTCCCAATAAACTTCATAAAAAATTGGGGCGCTTTCATACCAAATTTCTTATTCATCATTTATCCATTTTAAACAAATAAATATATCGCGTGACTCGTCATGAACGTGCACGTACTTGGTCCTACCTTGACCAATATATTAATTTGGTCATAAAATAATTTGTGTAAAAACACAATATTTTCCAACATAATACATACCCAACATGAAGATAAAAAATAGGCAAAAAGAATATTAGTAACATATACTTTACCTTACTACAAACCACAAACTAAAATTTCCACCTGTTTAACACTTTCATTTCCCTCTCAAATAACTCTGTCAATTCAACCCCGAGGGTTGTCCAAGTTGGTAGAGCCCGGGTGTAGCTGTAAACCCAGGCACCTGGGTTCGAAACTTGACAGCTGCGTCTTGGGGCCACGGACCGCAGGAATTAAACACCTGTTATAGAAAGCCTTGTTTGGGGAGGAGGGATTAGTCCGAGGTGCGCATAAGCTGGCCCGAGATTACCCTTCTTTACCAAAAAAAAAAAGAAACTACGCCAATTCGACTCTCCCCAAAGATATTTCCTCCTGTCTAAATATTGAATATATAGATCTCTCTTAAAATTTACTCGCTGGTTGGTTTCTCCCACATTCTCTTTCTCAGCTACCCAATTTTAGATACTTAGATTCAACTCCATGACTTTTGGGACATTTAAAAAGCTTGAGATTTTATCTCTTATTTAGAAGATATGAGACGTTAAAACAGTGCATGCATATATTTTTTCATGAAGAGTCAAGGTTGAGTGAATACTAATATTGGAAGATAAAAAGATAAACTGTTTGAATTCTAGCAGTAGGACTCACGCAATAATTTGCCACGTGGATTGACATTAACCTCTTTACTTTTTTGCATTTACACCTCTAATACTATTGTATTAGAGGTATAACTAGCATGTAACCCGCGCGATGCGCGGGCACAAATCAGTTGTATTTATAAAAATTCGAAAATCATGAAAACTAATATGAACTAGAAAAAAATTTAAAAAATCCAAAAATACTATTTTTTTCATTGCATTTCGAAAATAATAGAAAAATATTTCAAAATTTATAGATAGAAAAACTTATAGAAAGTATGAAGGGTATTCTTTAAAACTTTTCAAAATCTAGAAAAAAAAATTAATGATTTTTTTTAAAATGTGGAAACAATAGAAAATTATTTGGAAATTAAAAAAAAATATTTTAAAAATCTAAAAATTATTGAAAAAAAACTTTTAAGAAATTGTGGAAATAATAGATAAACGTTTTGAAATGTAGAACATAAAATATGTAGGTTTGTTGGCAAAAATCCTATGGGTTAAAATGTAAATATAAGAGAAAAATATGCATAAATCTAATCGATGAATATCCCAAAATTCATGATCTCGTATGTTTAAAGACAATCAGTTAACCATAAGAATACAATAATTTATATAAATAGAACGATACGAAGTTTAATATAATATGCACCAGAGTAGTGGAAGCGATTGCTAGTTCTCAATGGTAGCAGCTGGTGGTGTTTGATAATGCTATTTATGCATATGTTTATCATCCCTGTTTTGAAGTTCCATATATATATGGAGAGAGAGAGAGAGAAAGGCTCATGTGCACACTAAGTTTGCACATCATTTTTTTAAAATAGTAAAAAAAATATTTTTGAATTGATTTTTTTTGTATGATATTTAAACATTTCAAAAAATCCATATAAATAAAATTAGCTTAAAAAACTTTTTTTGCTATTTTTAAAAAATTGGTCAAAATTTCGCTGCTTTTAAGCACTTTAAAAGCTGTGAAAGTTTGACCATTTTTTAATATTAGCAAAAAAGGTATTTTGAACTGAATTTTTTTATACGAGTCCATTGAAATGTTTAAATATCACATAAAAAATCAACTCAAAAATATTTTTTTAATATTTAAAACAAATTAGTTGTGACACCCCGCCTAATAAAATACCGGGGATCACTCCTGTACCAAATTAAAATAGGAGTCGCATATGGATCATTCTCAGCATCACTGTCGAAAACCAAATTAATTACTAATAACCTATTAGGCTAACGTCAAAATTTTATTTAACTACTCTTTTTAAACATGATATACAAATAAAACATTCACACAGTTTATATAAATGAAACTGAAAGGAAATAAAATAACTGAACACTCGGTTTAACAATAATACAATCAAATCGAATATCGCACAAAAAGACGGTGAAAGAATAAATAAATGCAGTTGGGCTTTTTAACCGAGTATTTATACAGTAACTCCTATCTAGATTTCAAGGATAGAAGCATCTACTGAAAACCTGCATGCATCCACAGCTGCTGCAGCAGACGTCTGACTCGAAAGGATTATCATCCAGGCGTCCCTGTGTCTGGACACCTATATATATAAAGGTTCTAAAAAACACGGAGCGTGATCGAGGCGTGGAGGCCAAGCCTTAAGCCTTAGAAGCCTAGGCGGGTCTTAGGCGTAAAATGGCGTGAAAAGGCGTTTAGGCCTTTTTAATATTTTTTAACCATAAGAAGGCTATTAAAATACTAAAATTGTACATATCATAAAAATATGTCTGAATATTTGCAAATTAAAATATATTTAATTATTTTGGATGATATAATGGTCTGGTTTGTAAAAAAATCTTTAAAAGGCGATATCATTTCACTAAAGCATTGTTGTTTTTAGAGAAAAAGTACGCCTTAAGGGTTTTACCAAGCGGAAGGCGTCAAAAGCTTAAGGTGAGGCGTTTCTCCTAAGCCTCAAGCCTAGTTTTTTTTTTAGAACAGTGATATATATATATATAGCAAGAGAGGAAAAATATAGAAACGGGTCAGAGCCCGAGTTGTAAAAATATTTTGCAAGTGCATAAATGCTTTATTTATAAAAATATATTTTATTTTATATTTAAGTTGGTATCGCACTCCCATGAGATACCTCTCACCTCTCTTCTAATAGTGCACACCTAGTGCATATCTCCTACATAACCTAGTTAAGATACCCTGCCTATCTAATCCGTTACCCCCAAACTCTAGAAATCCTAAGCAAACCAAGTACCAAGGGCTAAACTTCTCCCCAGTCTCAACACTATGCCCTGTTCGTGCGTGGGGTGTCTCGCGAAGCGAAATTCAAACAAGGAACCCCCCGATACACTACTACTTGGCAAGGTCGATCGTCGAGATCCATTAGACCCTCGGTACTCAACTTATATATATACTCATATAAATAAATATGCATAACCTCCTCATTCATAATACATATCACTATATAAGTCCGAATACGATCTCCCGAAATGAGAATTAAATCTTTTTCCTTATCTCTTTACTCTAACAGAGATATATAATATCTTGTTCTCATGCACAAGTAATATACTATACACACTAGTGTAATAACCATCCCAACGAGCTATAACTCGAGGATGCGGTCTCTCAATGCTATCATCTTCCAGGGCATTACTCACATACCATCCTGGGGACCAGCGGTCGGACTCAATATCACCGACATCGCTGTCAATAATCACAACGTCTGGGAAGCGGTTATAGTTACTCCCCGTAAATGAGACGAAACATACCCACCACATCTCACCCCTAATAAAAATCACACAATATAATAATGGACGCTATGACCTGGGGACTATACGCTCCCTGCTCTTCAAGCCAAGGGCCTCACCCACATCGCGCAACTTCCCATGATAGCATTAGAAGGGGTATGCTTCACATATATATATATACCATTCACACATAGATATATATACATATCTGTATCATATAATATATATATACTTTAATCACACAGTATATATATATTCCACATTGTTCCTCAAATATATATAAATGGCCATAATTTCTAATCACACATAAAGATGGCCAATAATCCCAAAGATTCTCATAAATAATAATAATATTCGAGTATTCGCACACTCACGATACTAAACTCAAAATTATTCCCTCACTTGACAGATAATGTGTACCTTATTCACGTTTAAGGATTTATATGATTTCTTCAACTATACCAATTCATTGTAGTAGTCTCACAGGATATACTCAAGCACAATCGATATAATTATGTTTTCTAAGCGCATAATTATATAAGCCTAAATTCCCACTGAAATTATCCCAAGAAATATTCTTCACCAAACACCCTTAATTTAAATAAGTCGTGGATTCCACTTTCACGAACCCAAGGACCACATTTTGTCCAATTAATAATTTAGAGGTCCCCACTCTATTTTTGGGAAACCCCAACTCTCTAATTCCTCAATTTATTTATTTATTCGAAAATATAATTTCTAGTGTCACACACTTAAAACACTCTCTTAGCCCCCATAAATTTCCCCAATTGGATAAATATATCTCCTTTAGTTAAGTCTATTTATTTTCTCAATTAAATAGGCTAGAAATTCTTAATTTGGGAATTTATCCCATATGAATTGAACCAACACAAATTGCCAAAATTCCTGTAGGAACGATCGATCGATCCCAGGGCCTCGATCGATCGATCAAACAAGCAGCCAAAACTGCTTCTTCTCCACGAATCCAATTCGGCCATTAACAACCCCCCAAACTTTATACCTTTTCTTCCTCCAACATCTAATTACACCCAACTATATATACACAAAGGAAATAGGTTCTAATCATCCTAGAACCCAAAAATCAACCATTAAATTCTATAATTTTCTAAGTTTCTCCAATTTCATAATTTTCGAGGTTTACCCGCTAAACTTCCGAAAAACCCGTTTGATTCACGAAAACCCAAATCCCAAAATCATATAATTTGTTATTACCAACTATTATATGAGATTGATGCTAAAAATAAATAAAGTAAGTAAACACTTGCCTGGGGGATAAAATTCGACGACCCCGAGTCGAATTCCGCGGAGTTTGACCCGAAAATCCTTTTCCTCTCCTCTTTTCTCCTCCTCCTTTCTTCTCTTCTTCTTTCCTCTCTTTTTCCTTCATTTCTCCCACTCTCTCGTGTCTTATATAGGAGAGAATAAGGGTTTATCCCTATAAACCCAAAAATGAATCGTTTACTCAATTACGAGTACCTATTAATCCAAAAATTCTCGAAACACAATTACGATCCCTGGATACTCTATTCTGACTATCTCGGTCATTCCGAGACCAACTACGTACACGAAATCTCCATCTGAGGTACTTGCCACAAATCACTAATTTAACCCCACACAACTTAATGCGGTATTCCCATTAAAATATTATCCTCCGTCGCTTTACCCAGCTGCGACATATAATTAAAATACTCCAGTTCATTTACTTAATCCCAAAAGTAAATTTAATCACCCATCGAAAATCATCTAATCCTTAAAAAGTCCAAAATTTACTATTCACGATAATTTCTTAAATTTTCAAATTACACTGAATTATTGAATTTAATTTCCCGTAAAAGTGCGGGGTAGTGTGCGTCAGCACATCGTCTCCTGTAGATCACTTCATGCTATAACTCGTCCACCACATTGTCTCCTGTAGATCACTTCATGCTAAGTAGGGAGATCGCTTGCGGGTTGTGGGAGTATGTGATATAAAAAATTATACATTATATCGAAGACATAATCAGATTGATCGACAACAAAGACCGTAAGGCACGAAAAACATACGAATTTAACTTTTTTACTAAAGCTCAATTCAACACACACATCAATTGAATAATAGCAAAAGCAAAACTCATCACACTCACCGACACACACACACACATAAACATACAACGACAACGTACAAAAGTTTCGAGATATTAATTTAACTTTTTTAATAAATCCTTAATTCAACACACACGCATAATAACAATCTGAAAACAGTATCATATAGATCACAACCTGCAAATCAACAATCTAAATTAGAGTAAAATAAAAGCAAGAACATGACACATATTTCCAACAACATTTATACACCAACAAATTAACTAAGAAGTCAAATAACAATCACAAACTGATATTGTTTAAAAAAAATTCAAATTGGGTGTTTGTTAAATCAAGCAAAGATGTGATAAATAGGTAATCTTACTTGACTCAGAAACTAATCTCGGTCCTCCATTTTTTGGATCCAGTTACCGATTCAAAAGCCTCAAGCTACTCAAGGATAAAGCTGAAGTGGAAAAAGAGAAAGAAAAATAACGTGTTTGTTATAGTTAGGTGAGATAGCTACATGAGGTGAAGGGATATTTGTGAGAGATGACTTTTGAAGACATGAAATTTGAAGAGTCTCACATGTGTTTAATAAGAATAATGAATATATGGGAATATAAAGAGCGAAATGGATTTTATCCCGAGAGAGAGAGAGACGAAACTCTTGGAGCAAATGACTTAATTATAATATTTTATTTTATAATTATAATATAGATATTATAAAATATAATAGGTAATATATAAAATGCTCACAACTCCTCCAATCTATCGTTTTAGAGGTATATAATAGATATGGATTTCACAATTATACAAATCCAATTTTATACACACTAAACCCATTATATCACGTGATAATCGACTTTTACCAAATATCCCAACAAGTTGTCCAAATTTTTTATTTTAATTTGAGTGATAGTTTATCAAATTAACACATAAAACAATTCAAACAAGCGCAATAACAATGTTTAGCAACTTATAAATCCATTATACGTCATAAACATCAATTACGAAATTTTATCAATCAATCCATATTCGAATTACATATTTTAATTTTAACATGCGATTCGTCCTAACAACTCACAATAACAACTATCTAAGCATGCATTATTTGAAGTCTTGAATCCAATTTTCAGATTTAATAAAAATATATTTATAATTAGGTTATCACTTTTTCTAATTGCTAATAATTTTTTAAAAAACATGCGTAATTAACATTTAGGCAACATTTAACTCAAATAATACTTAAGGAGAAAAAGTGTGATATTCTTGCTTGAAAATAATTCATCTTTAATATTTGAATACTCAGTTGCATTCGTCTCGCAAAAATAAAAAAATTCCTGTTCTTGGATGATCTTTGAGACAAAGCGGTTTAGCATCCAAAAATTGAGTTAAATCTTTCTTTTAATGAAGGTTTTTGTTTTGGAAAAGAGGGAGAGGAGATCTTTGAGAGCTACCGATTTTGATTGAAGGATAAAGTGTTGAAAAAGTCACGAGCCTCGTTCTTTTTAAAAAATTGAAGAAAAGAGTCCAAATCCCACTCAAACACTCATAATACAACTCACTCTCACTAATCGCCACGAACTGGATCGATTCGGCCCCTGTAATCGAATCAATCCGACGGGACTGGGAACAGATCCTTCCTAAAAAAATTTGGGTTCTCTCCTTGAATTTATATCAAAAGAAAACCTTTTTAATTTACTTCAAATCCAACTCAGTTATTCACTAAATTATCCAAACCCAAACATTAAATAAATTTTATATTTGCAAAACTTTTAATTAATTTTTCGATCTAAAATATACGGGGTATTACAGTCTACCCCACAAACATAGGAATTTTTGCCTCAAAATTTGGTAAAATGGAAACGTCGTAACGTAAGCCTACATAAATCATAAGTCTCATATATGCATTACCTATAATATGCCAGGATTAGGCGCCAATACTTTTAATCCTACACGCACATGCTCATATGTATAACATAACTATATATATCTCAACTACATAAGCACAAAGCATAGCTAAATGAAGCAAAAACGTACCATGCAATCCCATTAACCACGATTTGTCTCTCGCTGATCCTACCCCACTTGAGATCCTACAACAGGTAGTGCATAAACCCATTGCATAGCCAGTGCAGACGCAACCACCCTTGGTGCTCCTCGCACTCCCTAAGCTCTTGATGCTCCCGCTGCTGGAAGTCCCTGGCCTTGAGATTTAGTACACTTCATCGCCCGATGTCCTATCTTTACACAAATAAAACATGCGCCCATGAAAGGTTTACACTCCCTAGTTGACGCTCGTTCAACCTGTTGTCCATTCTCAAATCCCTAAGGGTCCTGTAGGACTACGTTGCATTGCCGATCTTTCCCCGCTCGATGCTTATTCCATGTTTAGTCATTACGGCCCTTGTTCTCCCTACTTTCCCTTGTCCCATATTGATCGCTCAGCTCATTCCTTTTGCCAAAATTCTTTTGGTAGTTCAATTTCTCTTACCACAATAACAGTGTGATGTCCACCACCCCAGTGTAATCAGTGTACGCCAGATTCCATAAAACCATCTGCATGATCGACCATTCTATAACCTTAATGAAACATTATTTCTTATTTTCTTCAATATTCACCTACTCAAACACAAATAATGGCATACTTGTGAACTCCTATTCATATTCAGTAACCGACTTCGAACCCTATTCTAGATCCAAAAATTCTTTCTTCTTTATACTCCTAATCAAATAAGGAAATATTAATCATTAAATTTCACCAAAAAGTCTCCATAGTTCAGAAGATTCCTATCCTCAAGTGTGGTGACACTCGCTCACCACTGTAACGCATATTTAGTCAAGTTAAAAGTAGCTAACATCTGTTTCTGCATATCCACGCAGTCAACCTCATCAAATGTCTCTCGATACTGCGTCTTCATTGATGATTGACCGTTGTATTAGATCTCGCAGCAATAGTGGGAGGATTCCCCTTGTGGAAGTTGTACCTCACCCATTCCCAATCTGAAATGGGTGCACCCTCATGAATATATATTTCAATACCTGCCACTGTAGCCTCATGAATAATAGTTTCTAACTCCTCATCTTCTAAAAGATACCGTTCTTGCTTATTCTGAACAGCGGTACCATATACTGAACTCTCTCCTGTACCCAAATTTCCAAGTGTTCACCTTCTGGAAATACAAGAACAAACACTGTCAGACTCAGAATACTAAATAGTACAAATCATAAAAAGGAATCAAAGATAGGAAACAGGAAAGCTATAACGGACTCAAAACCCTGAATACCTAAAACCTTTATATGGTATCAACTTTAAGACCCCGAGTACTTTGGCATTGAAACCGGCTAAAGCCCGTTGCCAACCTACATCGGGCGTAAGGATTAATTACCATTCTTAGCATGTGATAAAAATACGAGACATTTAAATTTTCTTCCGTAAGATACAATTTGAATAATCTAACGGATATAAAACATCCATCACAATAAAGATACATCACCATGATAAAATCAAATAATAAAACTCAAACTCCAAATAACAATTCTAAAATAAAATAAATCCAATTACAAATATCTCTCCAACTGAAAATCATAAACAACAGTGGACTAGAGATAAAACTAAAATAATGTAATAAAATGAAGTCCAGTTGCAAGTTCTTTAATCTACAAATACTATGCATCTACCTAGTAACCTAACCTGAAATGTTAGTCAATAGTGACAGGTCAGAACTCATCACAAGAATACCAAATACTCTTCCCAAATAGGATTCTTGAATCTAATCATAAGAATTATAAGAGATAAATATCATAATATAATATTTTAAATTAATGAGCAATATAATAAGATGTGAGTAAAGTATAACAATACTAACTATCCACATAAACTAAGCCACCCCATTATTCGAGTCCAATTATGTTTATTTCAACAGCTAACTAAATCTTAATCCTTTAACTTTATTAATTTAATTATCTTTCTCAATATTTATTATATTATTGATGTGACACTATTATAACCAGACAACGTTTTTATTGACCCTGTACATACTCTTGACGCGCTTAACACCTCAACATATCTCATGCACACCCATTACTATCGCCAGACCACCCAATTTTAGTTAGCCCCGCATATACTCGTGATGATTCAAGACACAACACGTCATTATATCCAATCAACCTAATTTTAGTTATCATTGCACATACTCATGATTCCAACACACGCAATTGTCAAAGTAGTCAAGAAAATATGAGTCTTGCAATCGTCGTAACGATCGACCTATCCACAACCGCACATACAGTGATGCACAAAGCAATCCATCTCTAGTACCATTTATTACTTCAGCATTAATATTTTCTTTATTATATTTCCTTTAATTCAACTAGTCTGCACCAAGAATCCGACATCACCACTAGAAATCCATCCCTAGTCCAATACCTTGAGATATTCATGAATTTTACTTCGAAGGGAGTACCTAGACGCATAGTGGAAATCTATATCATTTTTATTTCTAATTGTTTTCATGATTCATTGGGAGACCCAAAATGGTCCAAAAATATCTTATATGGGGGAGTATGGAGGTAGGACCAAATAGTTTAAAATATCACGAAATAGGTCATCCTGAAAAATTCACGGGTTTCTTTTGGAAGACTGAACCTAGAGGTCGAGCATAGTGAAAACTTATATCATTTTTGTTTATAATTGTTGTAAAGATGCATTGGTAGCCTCAAATTGGTTAAAAAATATCCTGTATGGGGGACTATAGAGGGCAAGAACCTAACAGTTTGAACTACCAAAAAATAGGTCATCTTCAAATATTTCACAAGTTAACCGTCGATCGGTATACCTAGATGACTAGTGGAAAATTATAATATTTAAGTATATAATTGTTCTCCTATTGCATTACAAGTACCCAGAAGGCCCAAAATTATCTTATATGTGGGATTATAGAGGCTAAGAACCTTATAGTTTGAACTACAGGGAAATTGGTCATCTTAAAAATATCATAAGTTTTGCTTCGAAGTGCGTGCCTAGTAGTCGCCCTAGTGAAAAATTATAACATTTTTGTATCCAATTCTTTTATAGAGGCATTGGAAGTCCCCAAATGATCCAAAAATATTTGTAGGTGACTACGGAAGGGAAGAAACTAATAGTTTGAACTACAAAGAAATAGTTCATCGTAAATAAATCACGAGTTTGGATTTGAATGGCATACATAAAAGTCTCGCCTAGTGAAAAATTATAACATTTTTGTATCTAATTGTTTTCTTGATGAATTGGAAGTACCAAAATGGTACATAAATACCTTATAGGTGGACTATTAATGATAAGAACCTAATAGTTTTAATTATAGAGAAATGGGTCGTCTTAAAAAAAAATCACGAGTTTTGCTTTGAAGGGCATACCTAAAAGTTGCGCATAATGGAAAAATATAACATTTTTGTATCTAGTTGTTGTTAATATGCATTAGGAGACATAAAATGGTCTAAAATATCTTGTATAAGGGACTATGGAGTTAAAAACCTTTGAACTACCAAGAAATAGGCCGTCTTGAAACAATCACAAGTTTTACTTTGAAGGGGTACCACCTAGAAGTTGCACGTAGTGAAAAATTATAATAGTTTTGTTTGTAATTGTTGTCCTGATGCTTTGGGAGTGCCAAAATGCTCCAAAAAATATATTGTTTTGGGGACTGCATAGGGCCGTATTTAAACATTTTATGAGTTTTCCTTCGAACGGCGTAGCTAGAAGTCACCATAGTGAAAAATTATAATATTTTTGTTTTTAACGGTTGTCCTAATGTACTAGGAGACTAAAAATGTTCCAAAAATATCTTGTATGGGGGACTACAGAGTGAAAGAGCCTAATAGTTTGAAGTATAGAGGCATAGGTCGTCTTAAAAAAATTCATGAGTTTTACTCCAAAGGGAGTATATAGAAGTCGCGCATAGTGAAAATTTTTATCATTTTTGTGTCTAATTGTTGTCATGATGCATTTGAAGACCCAAAATGGTAAAAAAAATATCTTGTATGTGGTACTACGAAGGGGAAGAACCTAATAGTTTAAACTACACATAAAATATCGTCTTAAAAAAATCACAAGTTTTGCTTCAAATGGCTTACATAGAAGTCATGCCTAGTGAAAAATTATAACATTTTTGTATTTAATTATTGTCTTAATGCATTGAAAGTATCAAAATGGTTCAAAAATATATTTTAGGGGAGCTACAGAGGGGAAGAACCTGATAGTTTAAACTATAGAGAAATAGGGCGTCTTAAAAAAATTCACAAGTTTTGCTTTGAAGGGCATACTAGAGGTCGCGCACAAGGGAAAATTAAATTATTTTTGTTTCTAGTTGTTGTCATGATATATTAAGAGACCCCAAATGCTCCAAAAATATCTTATATGTGGTAGTACAGAGTGAACGAACATAACAGTTTGAACTACAAAAAATAGGTCGTCTTAAAAAAAAATACGAGTTTTACTTCGAAGGGCGTACCTAGAAGTTGCTTATAGTGGAAAATTGTAGCATTTTTGTTTCTAATTGTTGTCCTTAAGCACTGGGAGCCCCACAATGGCCCAAAAATATCATGTTTAGGAGGCTGTGGAGGGCAAGAACCTAATAATTTGAACTCCCAATAAATAGGTCGTCTTTAAACATTTCACAAGTTTTACTTCGAATCGCGTACCTAGAAGTCAAGTATAGGGGGAGATTATAACATCTTTGTATCTACTTGTTGCCCTGATTCATTAGAAGTCCTAGAGTGGTCCAAAAATATCTTTTATGGGGACTACGTCCGGGGGGTGGGGGTGGGTGGGAACTTAATGTTTGAATACAAAGAAATACATCATTAAAAAAAATCATGAGTTTCATTTCGAATGGCGTATCTAGAAGTTGTGTGTAGTTAAAAATAATAACATTTTAGTATGTAATTATTGTTTTGATGCATTGGATGTACTATGTTGGTCCAAAAATGTCATATATGAGGACTATGGGGGGACGAACCTAATAGTTTGAACTATAAAGAAATAGACCATCTTCAAAAAAATTACGAGTTTTGCTTCGAATGACCTACATAGATGCCCCAACTAGTAGAGAATTATAATATTTTTTTACATAATTAGAGTCGTGATGCATTAAAAATCCCAAAATGGTCCAAAAATATATTATAAGGGGGCTATAGAGGGGAAAACCCTAATAGTTTGAACTACGGAGAAATAGGTCGTCTTAAAAAAGTTCACGAGTTTTACTTCGAAGGGAGTACCTAGAAGTCGCGCGTAGGAGTAAATTAAATCATTTTTGTTTCCAATTAATTATCATAATTCATTGGCAGAGCCAAAATGGTCCAAAAATATCTTGAATGGGGGACTGCGGAGTGAAAGAGCCTAATAGTTTGAACTACCAAGAAATTGGTCATCTTAAAAAAATTTACGAGTTTTGCTTGAAAGGGCGTACCTAAAAGTCTCTTATAGTGGAAAATTATATCATCTTTTGTTTCTAATTGTTTCCAAATGCATTGGGAGCCCTAAAATGGTCCAAAAATATCTTGTATGGGGGGCAACAGAGGGCAAGAACTTAGCAGTTTAAACTATTAAGAAATATGTTATCTTAAAAAAATTCATGAGTTTTACTTAAAAAGGTGTACCTTAAGTCGCGTGTAGTGAAAATTATAATATTTTTATTTCTAATTGTTGTCTTGATGCATTGGGAGCTGCAAAATGGCCCAAAAATGTAAGGATAAATTTTCAATTGAGTCAATTTATATGCATTGGTTTAATTTAGAATAAAACTCTTTGAGTCATAGTATATAAGTTGTATTTATGACCTTTCAAGCCTATGACCTTTTTGTTGAAGACGTCGCGGTCAAGTCAAAGAGATTACATCATATGCCATATTTCGTGTCTCATTTTCATCATCACCAGTCCAAGGATCTCTTAGGTATGACTGCATATTTTATGTGAGCCTTGGATATTTAATTATTGGGTGTTAAGATTTTTGTCAGACTATTTTATAATGCCTTTATATTTTTAAAAGAAAAATATTTTATTTTGTGCCTCGTTCAAATGACCTCTGACGAGATTCTCATGAGGTTCATTTTTGGTCTGCACTGACATCTCATTAGAATTATTGTTCGAACGAGCCTATATATCGTTGGAACGACAAGAGCAGTTTTTTCAAAAAAGTCAGTTTTTGAAGCAGTTTGTTTCCTTAACTTCCCACTAGTTTTTCCAACCATTTATGTAGTACGGGAGATTAGTTTTTGCAAAGACTTTTCCACTTTTCAAGTGTGAGAAACCTTTAGAAAAGTCAAGAGTGTTTTTATTCTAAACTCATGGTTTAACTTTCAAAACAAAAATCAAGTTTTACACCCAAATTGTTTCATGTTCCAAGCTTCAACATGATATATGTTTAATATCAAGTTTTGGAACGGAGGTTATGATTCTGCACATCATTAAGGATTATTTCTAGCGGAGGTTTCCGTGTTTATTAGTGAATATATGGTGGACTCCGTATGCGTGCCTGTAGCAGTTCCCCATTGGTGGACTCCGAGACATAGGTGGACTCCTGCGTTGTCACTAGACAGAGGTTGAAGGAACGAATAATGTCAAGGCTTGCGAGGGCGTCAAGTCATTCAGTAAGTCTTCTATCGTGTCCTTGTATTAAATCCATATTTAGTGACTTGCAGCTGGGTCATCCGAGATTTTTCCTATTTGGGTTTTTCTCGTACATCGTGGTGTTGTGGCTATTTATTTTATCTTGCAAATTTACCTAGATGCGTGCTTAGGTTAAAAAGATAAAATTGGTTTAACCACAAAAATGGTGTAATTAGTGCTTAATTAATTTGGGTTGTGTTAGTTTAAGAAAAAGTTTAATTTGAGAAAATTCATGTTTAGTTTGGTCTGTACAAATTTGAACTTGAATTGAAGTTTTGTTTTAGAAGCAAAAATTAATTTAAAAGAAATTAAAATTTTATCATTTTCTAGAAACCATCATTTTCAAATTGGTATCAAAGCATATAGTTTAAGAAATTGAATTTTCAAATTGGTATTAGAGAGGGAACACTAACTTGTAGTGTCAGATCATTTTTAGTTTTGAATATGAATTTTTTATCATTTTTGTGATTTTCTATTTTTGATGGCTCTATCTATGCCTACTGGAAAGCGCATATGAGGTCAACACTTAAGCTTATAGATGAGTTTGGCTATCAGTTGTTAGAAGGTGGTACCCACTAACGTTTTTACTATGAGAAGTTCGTTTTCCTAAACCCGTAAAAAGATAGATTGAGGATGAGCTTAAGCTAGCAAATTTCAATTCTTGTGGTTTAAATGCTCTTTTTAGTGCAGTCACACTAAAGGTGTTCCACTAGATTATGACGTGTGAAACATCTAAAGAGGTATGGGACATACTCTAACTCACCCACGAAGGTACAAGTGTTGTTAAGGCTTCTAAATTTCAAAACCTCGCCACTCAGTTTGAAACCATTAAGATGTTAGAAAGTGAGTCTTTTGATGAGTTATATGCTAGATTGTTCGATATTGTGAATTCGTATTTTAAAATTTTTGAGGTCATTACCCTATAGGTTTAATCCAAAAGTGACCATTTTGAATATTTTAGGTACGTTAGACTCTACGAAACTAAAAGAGATTGTAGGTGACTTACAAACCTATGAACTTAGCATATTTACACCCAAGGATGTAATGGAAGAAGGATAAGGACATAACTTTGAAAGATCGAAAGGAGGAAACACCGGTTTTGATGATGAGTCTAACATCGACTCGAATTATATGGCTATGTCTGCTAAGAAGTTTAGAAAATTTCTTAAGTTTAATAAAGAGAAATTTAAAAATGATTTGAAGAAATTTGAGAAGTCTAAGTATAATAAAGTCAAGAAACTCTCTAAAATCATAGTGATGATCTTAAGAGGGAAGAGTCAAATAGTTATTTTAATTATTAGGGTTATGGCCAAAAGGCAGCCAAGTGTCCCACTAAACTAAGGAAAATGCCACCCTTAGTGATAGTGAACCTAAAGAGGGACCCAATTTCCCTATTGAGCGCAATTTCATCACGTTCATGGCTAGTCATGTGAGGATTGGTGATGAATGTTCCAATGAAGATATTTCTTTGCATGATACTTCAGAGGCCATTATTTGTGAATACCAAGTGTTTAATGGTAAAGTGAGTGGAGAAGAGAGTGAGAATGATGATGAGGATAAGAAAGTGAGTGAATTCCAAGTTGCCTTCCATGAGTTGTATGCAAAATCTTTAAAATTAAAAAAAAAGGGCTAACATAAAGCTGGAAGCTAGGAAGAAAGATCGTGCCATAGGTAATGATGAGAGTGTTTTAATTAAATATTTTAGGTCACGTGAGATAACTCTTCAAGAGAATCTAAAATATGTTGAAGGTGAAAGATATAGTCTTCTAGGTTTAATGGAGGCTATGATGAAAGAGCTTCTTAATTGGAAGAGACTAGGAGTTTACTTGAATCTAGGATAGTTGAGCTTGAAGAGAGATTGAGAGACTCAAGTTGTGTCAAATTTGATTTGGAGTGTAGGTCGGAGAAGTTGGATAAAATTTTAGGCACCGTCCAAATCAAAGATGATAAGTGTGGAATTGGCTTCGATACTCAAAATTCTTCCTATAATAAAGCCAAACCCAAGATTTTGAGAGAGCCAACTGGGAATGCTAGAAAAGGTCAAGCTTTAGGTAATACTTATCGCCGTGATTTCACTTGCACATATTTTAGTAAGAAGGTTCACCTTAGGAGGGTTTGTTTGAATCTAAGAAACGGTCCTAGGAACTCTAAAGGTGGAGTCACTAAAACTCGAGAGCATCACGTTACACCTATGTGGGTTAGGAGGTCCAATTTGGAGGATTTACGTGATAGACTTTATGATTCTCATTTGCTTGCATATGATGTTTACCATGCTAGATTTAAAGGTTAGTTGTTAACTTTGTTTACATACACTAGTTGTGATTCAAGATATATTCCTGCTAGTTGTATGTTTTTTAGTCATATTCTAGTCTATGCTTCGTCATAAATATTTTGCTAGAATCATAACAAGTGTATCTTTTGTATTTTGTTTTTGCATTTATTGAGTCTTATTGATTAATACAAATAGTTTTTTTTGTCCTTTGAGTTGCCTTTATTTTTAAAATTTGTTTAAAAAATTTGAAAACTCAAAAATATTATTTTGTTATTGTGTATTTTAGTTTTACACATTTTGTGTGGCATATCCTTGTGTCTAAATCCTATATAATTCCCCGTTTCCATGTGGTTAGAACATTTGGTTACGAATTTCAATTCTAAAATTATTCTTCAGCATGCTTGCACGGAGTAGTTCGACTTTGATTTGCTTAATGGATTCTCTTTGTATATGCCATTGCACACACATGCACGATCTCTTTTGAACTTTGACTTCACATGTATATTTGAGCTAAGTGAGATGTTCTCTCATCAATTTTGTCACACACACACACACACACACACACACACACACACACACACATATATATATATATATATATATATATATATATATATATATATATATTGTGACTATGGGGGATTTGTGCATGTAATGACCTTTGTCCGTGAGATTTATTTAAATAGTATAGAAAAAAGAGGGTGCATGGGAAAGGGCTACGAAATGAGCAAATCTCCTTCATAGTAAAAGCCAACGTTGGTAAGAGCCTATTGAAAATATTAGAAGGCAATAAAAATAGAAAATTTTCTAAAGGCCAACATAGTTTACTTTGATCATTTAAAAGAAATAAATTCAAAATAATTGAGAAAAGATAAGAAAAGAAAATATGTAATATGCTTATCTTCTGAGTGGTGTAGCTGAAGATCAACATATTTTCACATTGAATCCTAATTATGCTTATTTTGTCATGACTCTATTGATTTGTAGAATCATCAAAATTCTAGGCTTGTGTACATTGTGCTTATTTGTTCTTTGAGTTCACTTTATCTTGTCTCATATGGCTAAATCTTAGTTGATAAAGTTTTGTGATTAAATATAACTCCTTGATCATGTTAAAGTGATTGGGTTATAACTCTTTTGTCTCTAGTTCACACCCCTTAACTTCGTTTACCATATATAGTTTAGACACATTTATGCTATATGAGTGTGAAAAAATTATTGTGTTTAGTGTCTTGTGTGGTCTTTACACCTACATATATGCGTGCTTATGATTCATTAATAGTTTTGTGTACATTCATATGTATGGTATCGTTTGTTTCGAGTCTTTGCTTTTTCATCTATTACTTATATGTTATTTTTTCATATCGATATCTATCTTGTTATAATTTTTCTTTAATATCCCATGCTTATCTTAGTACATTACAGTTGGTATCATTTTGCTATCGCATCATAATTGGTATCTTTTGTGATTTATGTTGATCAGTTGTTCTTGTGTTGCCACATTGCTTTGTCGGTCTTATATCACTATACACCATTGCATGATACAGTTATTTTTCCTTTATGATTATCCCTTGTTTCATTGAGGGGAAGAATTTGTTTGAATTGGGGAGAAATTTTACGCAATAATCTTTGTTTAGTCCTGGACAAAAAGGGGAAGAAATGGTATCTAACTCTTTTCATTTGGGGAAATCTAACATAGGGGGAAGTCCTTTCTTAGGTAGACACTATTAGACAATGACAGAGGATCTCATTATTCAATTTATTTTGTTATATTCCCGATGCATTTTGTGGTGTGTTTAAGTGTGCATTTTTTATCCACGCGGCAAAGTTTTGATGCAAAGCTTCTCAGAATATGTGTCCATTAAGTGTCTGTATTTTTTTCTTCTTTTGGTTTTGGATTGAGTCTTTTAGATGAGCTTGATGACCCATAGATTTTTTTTTTTTTTTTTGTCTAGGAATAGCCAAAGGTGGAGATTTGTAAGGATAAATTTCTAATTGAGTCAATCTTTATGTCTTGGCTTAATTCAGGATAAAACTCTTTAAGTCATAAGATAGAAGTTTTATTTGTGACCGTACAAGTCCATGACCTTTTTTTTAAGATGTAGCGGCTCAAGTAAAAGAGATTACATACTATGTTGTGTTTCGTGCCTCGTTTTCGTCATCAGCCGTCTAAGGATCTCTCAAGTTTGAGTGCATATTTTATGTGAGCCTTGGATATTTAATTATTGGGTGTTGGGTTTTTTGTTAAGCTATTTTAAAATGCCTTTATATATATTTTTAAAATATTTTGTTTTGTGCCTCGTTCAAATGAACTATAATGATATTCTAATAAGGTTCATTTTTGGTCTGCACTGACATCACGTTAGACTTGTCGTTCGAACGAGCGAATATGTCATTCGAACGACCAAAGCAATTTTTTTCAAAAAAGTCAATTTTTAAAGCAGTTTTTTCTCTAAAATTCCACTATTTTTTTCCAACCATTTATGTAGTGCGGGATATTAGATTTTGCAGAGAATTTCCCACCTTCTAAGTGTGAGAAAATTTTAGAAAAGTCAAGAGTGTTTTTTTTCTAAACTCATGGTTTAACTTTCAAAATAAAAACCAAGTTTTACATACAAATTGTTTTATAATCCAAGCTTCAAAATAATATATGTTTGAGATCAAGTTTTCGCATCGAATTTATCATTCGCTACGTCATTGAGGATTACTTCTTACAGAGGATTCCGTGTTCTTTGGTGTACATACGATGGACTCCGTATACGTGACGGTAACAGTGCCCCATCAGCGGAGACTCCGAGACATAGGAGGACTCCTGCATTGTCACTAGGCAGAGGTTGAAAGAATGTAGAGCGTTAAGGCTTGCGAGGGCCTCGAGTCATTGAGTAAGTCTTATTTCATGTCCTTGTAATAAACCCATACTTAGCGTACTTGTGATTGGTCCGTTTGAGGTTTTCTCATTTAGATTTTCCTTGTACATCGCGGCGTTGTGGCGGTTTATTTTTTCTTGCAAATTCACCAAGATGCAAGCTGAGGTTAGAAAGATAAAATTGGCTTAACCACAAAATGATGTAATTAGTGCTTAATTAATTTGGGTTGTGTTAGTTTAGGAAAAAGTTTAATTTCGCAAAATTCATGTTTAGTTGGTTTATATAAATTTGAACTTGAATTGACATTTTGTTAAAGAAGAGGTAACTTAATTTGGAAGAAATTTAAAATTTGAATTTCCAGGAGCCATCCATATTTCCATAAACATAGGGGGTATTTCACACTCTAAGTTTTACAAAAATATTTCTTTTGGGGGACTACGGAGGGCAAAAACATAATAGTTTGAACTGGAAAGAAATAGGCCGCCTTCAAACATTTTGTGAGTTTTCCTTCAAACGGCGTATCTAGAAGTTGCACATTTTGGAAAATTATAATATTTTCTTTATAATTGTTGTTTGGGGTACTGAGAGACCCAAAATGGTCCAAATATATCTTGTTTGTAGGACTACGGCGGTTAAGAACCTAATAGTTTGAACTACCGATAAATTGGTCATCTACAATAAATTCACGAGTTTTGTTTCGGAGTGCTTACCTAAAAGACTTGCCTAGTGGACAATTATAATGTTTTTATATTTAATTATTGTCATAATGCAGTGGATGTTCCAAAGTGGTCCAAAAATATCTTGTAGGAGGACTACGGAGGGGAAGAACCTAATAGTTTGAACTAGAGAGAAATATATAGTCTCCATAAATATCATAAGTTTTACTTCGAATGGCATACGTAGAAGTCGTACATAGTGAACAATTATAACATTTGTGTATCTAATTATTGTCCATATGCATTAGAAGTCTCAAAATGTTTCAAAAATATCTAGTTGAGGGACTATGGAGGGGATGAATATAGTAGTTTAAACTACAAAAAAAAGTAACCTTATAAAATTAATGATTTTTTATTCGAAGAACATACCCTTAGTCGCGCATAGTGAAAAATTAAATTATTTTTGTTTTTAATTGCTGTCATGATGCATTAGGAGCTCCAAAATGGTCCAAAAAGATTATGTATGGTGGACTACGAAGGGCAAGAACCTAATTGTTATAACTATAAGGAAATAAGTCGTCTTCAAAGAATTTACGAGTTTTGCTTCGAACGACGTACCTAGAAGTCACGAGTAGTGAAAAATTATAACATTTTTATTTCTAATTGTTGTCCTGATACATTGGGAGCATCAAAATGGTAAACACAATTCTTGTTTTGGGGACTAAATAGGGCAACAGCCAAATAGTTAGAACTATAAAAAAATAGGTTGCCTTCAAACATTTCAGGAGTTTTCATTCGAATGATGTACCTAGAATTCGTGCGTACAGGAAAATTATAACATTTTTCTATCTAATTATTGTCCCGAGGCATTGGAAATACCAAAATGGTTTAAAAATATCTTGTAGGGGGACTATAAAGGGGAAACATTGTTTGAGCTACCGAGAAATAGGTTGTCTTAAAATAAATCACAAGTTTTTCTTCAAATTGCATACCTAGAAGTCATACATAGTGAAAAATATAATAATTTTCTTTATAATTGTTGTCACGATACATTGGGAGACCCAAAATGGTCCAAACTTAACTTGTATGGGAGGCTATGGAGGGGAAGCACCTAATAGTTTTAACTACCAATAAATAGGTCATCTTGAAAATATTCATAAGTTTTATTTTGAAGGGCGTACCTAAAATTCGTGCATGGTGGAAAATTAAATCATTTTTAATTTATAATGTTGTCATAATGCATTGGGAGACCCAAAATAGTCCAAAAATATATTGTATGGGGGATGAAGGATTGAAAGAACCTGACCATTCTAACTACAAAGAAAGAGGTCATATTCAAAATATTCACGAGTTTTGCTTCGAAAGGCGCACCCAGAAGTCATGCGTGGTGTAAAATTATAACTTTTTTGCCATGATTTATTGGGAGCCCCAAAATGCTCCAAATCTATTTTTTTCGAGGATTTCGGAGGGCAAGAACCTGATAGTTTAAACTGTCAAGAAATAGATCATCTTTAAAAATTTCATGAGTTTTCCTTCGAATGACAAGCCTAGAAGTGGTGAATACTGGAAAATTATAATATTTTTTTATTTCTAATTGTTGTCCTTATATAGTGGTAGACCTAAAATGGTCCAAGAATATCTTGAATGGGGGAATACATAGGCGAAGAACCGAATAGTTTGAACTACCAAGTCAAAAAATTGGCGAGTTTTGCTTTGAAGTGCATACCTAGAAATTATGCCTAGTGGAAAATTTCAACATTTTCATATCTAATTGTTTGTTAAATGCATTAAAAGTCCCAAATGATCCAAAAATATCTTGTAGGAGGAATACAGAGGGAAAGAACCTAATAGTTAAAACTAGAAAGAAATAAGTAATATTAGAAGTCGCGCGTAATGGAAAATTATAAATTTTAATTGTTTTCCTCATGTATTAGAAGTCCCAAAATGGTCCAAAAATATCTTATAAGGGGCATACTAAGGGGATGAATGTATTAGTTTGAACTATAGACAAAAAGGTCTTCTTTAAAAAATTCACAAGTTTTGCTTCGAAGGGCATAACTAAAAGCCGTGCATAGTGGAAAATTAATTCATTTTTATTTTTAATTGTTGTTACGATGCATTGGGAGCCCCAAGTTGGTCCAGAAATATCCTGTTTGGAGGAATACAGAGAGTAAGAACCTAATAGTTTGAACTATTGAAAAATAGATCGTCTTAAAAAAATCACGAGTTTTTGCTTCGAAGAGTCGTGTGTACTGGAAAATTATAATAATTTTATTTCTAACTGTGGTACTAATGCATTGAGATCCCCAAAATGGTCCAAAAATATATTATTTGGGGGAATACGTAAGGTAAGGACCAATAGTTTGAACTATTAAAAAATGGGCCTTCTTAAAAAATCATGAGTTTTTGCCCGGGACGATGTATCCAAAAATTACGCGTAGTGGAAAACTATAAAAGTTTTATTTCCATATATTGTCTGATGTATTGGGATCCCCAAAATGGTTCAAAAATATTTTCTTTAGTGAATAACTTAGGGCAAGAACCTAAAGGTTTAAACTACCAAAGAAATAGGGTATCCTAAAAAAATGAAGAGTTTTGTGTCGAATGGCGTACCTAGAAGTTGTGCCTAGTTGAAAATCATAATATTTTTATTTCTAATTGTTGTATTGATTCATTGGGAGACCTAAAATTGATCGGAACTATCTTTAATGGGGGACTACGGAGGCCAAGAATCTAGTAGTTTGAACTGCAATGAAATTGGTTGTCTTAAAAAAATTCGCAAGTTTTGCTTCAAAGTTCATACCTTGAAGCCGTGCCTAGTGGAGAATAATAAAATTTTGTATCTAATTTTTGTCCTGATGCATTGAAGACCCATATTCAGGGGACTACGAAGGGAAATAACCTAATGGTTTAAACTAAGGAAAAATTGGTAGTCTTAGAAAAATTCATGAGCTTTGCTTCGAATGACATACCTAGGAGTCGCGTGCATTGGAAAATTACAATATTTGTGTTTTTAATTGTTGTCCCGATGAAATGGGAGCCCCGAAATGGTCCAAAATATCTTGTTTGGGAGGCTATGAAAGGGAAGACCGACTAATTTCATCTTTAAAAAATTCTCGAGTTTTGCTTCATAGGGAGTATCTAGAAGTCACGCTTAGTGGAAAATTATTTCATTTTTCATTTTAAATTGTTACCCTAATGCGTTGGGAGAGCAAAAATGTTTCGAAAATAGCTGTATGGGGGACTATGGAGTTCAAGAACCTAGAAGGTCATCTTTAAAAAATTGACGAGTTTTGCTTCAAAGGGCGAAAGTCGCACAGTGGAAAATTAAAATATTTTTGTTTCGAATTGTTGTCCTAATCCATTGGGAGACCCAAAATGGACCAAAAACATCTTGTTTTTATGACTACATATGAAAGAACCTAACAGTTTGAACTACGAATAAATAGGTCATTTATAAAAAATCACGAGTTTTGCTTCAAAGGGCGTACCTAGAAGTCGCGTGTGGTGGAAAATTATGACATTTTTGTTTTATATTGTTGTCCTGATGCATTGGGAAACCCAAAATTGTTGATATATATATATATATATATATATATATATATATATATATATATATATATATATATCTTTTTTTTTGGGGGGGGGGGTGTTGCAGAGGATAAGAACCTAATAGTTTGAACTAACAAAAATTGCTCATCTTCAAAGATTTCACAAGCTTTCCTTCGAACGGTGAACCTAAATGTCGCGCTTTTTAGAATATTATAACATTTTTGTATCTAATTACTGTCTCGATGCATTAGAAATCCAAACATGGCAAAAATATCTTGTAAATGGACTACAGAGGGGAAGAACCTAATAGTCTGACTACAAAGAAATAAGTCGTTTTAAAAAATTCACGAGTTTTGCTTTGAAGGTCATACCTCAAAGTTGCACTTAGAGGAAAATTGAAATTATATCATTTTTGTTTCTAATTGTTGTCATGATGCATTGGGTATCTCAAAATGGTCCAAATACATCTAGTATGAAAGACTACGATGCGCCCGAATCTCAAGTGTGAACTATAAGAAAATATTTTATCTTAAAAAAAATTTGTGAGTTCCGCTTCGTACGGGGTACTTAGATGTCGCATGTAGTGCAAAATTGTAACATTTTTGTTTCGAATTGTTGCTGGGTGCAGTGGCAGACCTAAAATGGTCAAAAAATATCTTTTTAAGGAGACTACAGAGGGCAAGAACTTATGTGAATAGATAGTGTGCCTTTATCAAATAGTCGTTTACAAATGTACATGGTAAGGAATGACTTGTGAAAAGTTATTACTAAAGCCGTTTAATACAAGATTAAACTATTTAAGTAACTCCGAACTGTTTTTTGAGGAAACTTTATTCTTTAAATCAAATCAGGTTAATCACAAGATGTGTTTAATAAAACATGCACGAGATCAGTTCAAGATTTGTAAACAAGTTTTTTTAAAAGAAAACGGAAAAGATTAAATCAGCACACCAGCAAGAATGGGATGAGGAGATGTAGAAAGATTAATGACAAGATATTTTTAACGTGGTAAAACCTCACCCAACTGAGGAAACATCCACGGTGACTTCTAAGTCACAAACTAAAAATCCACTAAAACAAAATATATTAGTTACAAACTATATAATACACATGCACACAAATCAGACCTATACAAGTTTAGGAATGTACCCACTGGTGTCCTTCTAACTTCTCTGCAGTTCTGATTGTTGATGTGGTTCTCCTAGTTTACTAACTTTTACTTTGTTCCAGTCTTTACGTCGACTCTTGTTTTAAAATCTTATTACCAACACTTTCAGTGTTGTAGTGTGTAAGTGTTTGTGATGATGTTCTAACACATGCATGCACACACACACACACTTATTTATACAAACAATCCTAGCAAATTACAAATCAGATCTATATGCTGTGATTTTCAGTTTCTCCCTTCTTAGAAAACTAAAACCTTATTTGACCTTTAAAATGATCCCAAAATCCACGGTTATGTTGCTCGAAAGACGTTTCAAGATCTTAATCAATTTCAGAGTTTTGAAAATACTTTTGAAATTGAAAATCACCAAGTGTGATTCCAACTAGGTCAAAGGTCTTGTTTCAAAAGAACTAGAAACAGAAAATGATTTTGAAGATGAAAACATTTACAGAAAATCATCAACAAAAGAATTCTCAAGACAAGAAACTAAGAGTATAGATATAAGTGTAATATAACATACAATGATAAGATCTATGATTTCTATAAAACATAAATACAGATCTGACCTAATGTTTAAGTTGGATACAAGATCTTAAAACGAAGAGGTTTGAACCATGAAACAACTTTCAAACAAACACTCAAAAACTCTCAAACACTAAGGGATGGTGTTTGGTGTAACCTAGTTTTTGGAAAAAGGTTAGGGTTTGAAAAGATTTGGACGAATTAGGGTTTGTAATTCTATCTCTGGTTTCTCGCTCTTCTCTCTTCTCACTCGAATTGAACGAAGTGGAAAAAGTCTCTAAAAGGCTGAGGGTTAGCCTCCTTAAATAGTGGGCCTTAAATAGTGGGTTGAGAAGGATCGAGAAGGCGGTTCAAAATCAAGGGGTGGGATTTGGTCTTCCCAAATTTAATTTGATCCAACGGTGAGATAAAAGCAGTTGGTTAAAATGCTTCTGATTGGAGGATAAGGATTTCACAGGGATTGGAATAGGACGCATGCAGAGCGTTGATAAGATCAATCCAAGGGCTGAGATTGAACAACAGTTTTGTCTCTTAAAAGAAACATAAATCCAACCGGTATCAGGTTGACAGCTGTAGGGCTAGGATTAACTCTCACATGCGTGTCTCAAACTTAATTACACAGGACCCTGTTGTCTCTAGCGTTTTCGATTTCTACCCAAGTGAACTTCTAGGAATAAAACCAACAATCAGAATTTACAAAGTCACCCCAAAAGCTTTTTAATCCACATTTAATTATGAAATAAATTGTTTTTAAATCATTAAAAATTCCTAAAAATTATTTTTAAAGGTTTTAAGGGAAATTAGCACACAGAACACACATATAATCAAATTAAGAATTATATGGCCCATGTATGCCATCCTAATATGTGTGAGTGTTTTTTAATATACCTTTGATCAATCAAACAAGAGGAATGAATTGAATAGTAGTGTCTGAGGCTCTTTGGTATCTAGGGGAGGGACTCAATTTTATCTTTATTTCCAAACTAGATGAGCACTTATACAATGTAGACTCAAGTGAGTCAAGAGTATAAGGTGATTCAATCTCCCCCTTTGGAAATATGAGAAAAAATCTCCTTTGAGTCATCTTGGACTCGTAGGGTTACAAAGAAGTAAGGAAAAAACCTATTCCTATACAAAAAGTCTATCTACCCATTTTCTAGAAAAGAAAATTATTACATAACTCAACTAATTACAATTCAATACCCTATTAAATCAATGCAACAAATTCCTGCAAAGAATACTAAGATTAAGCATTTTAGAAATATGTAAAGAAAAAAAATGAACTTATAAGACTCAAATTTCTCCCCCATTTCGTCTCAAATGGACAAAGGGAAAAATTATTCAAGTCAAAGAGTTTATTCAGCACAAACCATTCCTATCGATTTACGCAAGGAAATAAATATATTATAATCCAAAGGTTTAGTAAACATATCTGAGAGTAGCAAATCAGTAGGAAGATAATTAATTTCTAATTCCTTAGTCTCAACTAATTCGCATATGAAGTGATGTCTAATTTTTATGTGTTTTGTTCGCGAGTGTTGAACAGGATTTTTAGAGATATTGATCGCGCTTTGATTATTACAATAGAGATGTAATTGTTATTCTTTAATACCATAATCACTTAGCATTTGCTTAAGCCAACGTAATTGAGCACAACAACTTCCAGCGGCTATGTATTCAGATTCAGCAGTTGATTAATAAGTGCAGTTTTGTTTCTTACTACTCCAACCTACCATTTTATTACCAATATAGTAATATGCTCCTGATGTTCTCTTACTAACGTCAGTACACCCTGCCCAATCGGCATCAGTGTATCCTATTATAGTGCTAGGAGTATCATTGGTGTACCAAAGTCCTAAATTTAGAGTGCCTTCTATGTATTTAATGATTCTTTTAACACAAGATTGATGGGTCTCTTTAGGATTGTTTTGATAACGAGCACATACGCAAACATCATACATAATATCAGGACGCTAGGCAGTAAGGTATAGTAAGGTTCCTATCATACTACGATATAATGTTGGATCTATGGATTTACCTATTTCATCTTTAAACAGTTTGACCGTAGTACTCATGGGAGTTTTAGCATCTTTTGCACTCTCAAGGCCGAATTTTTTAATAATCTCTAAAGCATATTTTGATTGCGAAACAAATAATCCTTCTGAATTTTGTTTGACTTGAAGGCCCAAGAAAAATTGTAACTCCCCCATAAGAGACATTTGAAATTCTTTATGCATAATTTTAGAAAATGATTTAACTTCTGAAGGGGAAGTTGATCCAAAAATGATATCGTCAATATAAACTTGAGCTATAATAATATGTTTGTCAAAATGTTTGACAAAAAGGGTTTGATCATTTCCACCTCTCTTAAAAACTTTATCTAAGAGAAAATTGGAAAGGCGCTCGTACCAGGCTCTTGGTGCTTATTTTAGGCCATACAAAGCCTTTTTAAGACGAAACACATGATCTGGATATTTAGGGTCAATGAACCCTTTTGATTATTCTACATAGGTCTCCTCAGTCAATATTTCATTAAAGAAGGCAGATTTGACATCCATTTGGTAAAGCGTAAAATGTAAGTAGCAAGCCATGTCCAAGAGAAGATGAACAAATTCTAAGCGAGTAACAGGTGCAAAAGTCTCATTAAAATATATTCCTTCAATTTGAGAGTATCCTTGAGCAACTAATCTGGCTTTATTTCTAATGATTATTCCACTTTCATCAGATTTATTTTTAAATATCCAACGTGTGCCAATAACCTTTTTGTGATCAGGCCTACGTACAAGATACCAAAAATCATGAATGACAATTTGAAGAAGTTCTTCCGGCATTGTAGAAATCCAATAAGGATCATTCAGTGCATCATTTACATTCTTCGGTTCCACAAGGGAAACAAAACATTCATAATGAGCATAGTTTCTTAATTGAGATCTTGTACATACAGGCTCACTAGGGTTACCAACAACGTTATCTATAGGATTAGAAACCCAATTAGGTACTTCAGGTGTCTCAATTGGTAAAGAATCATCTATTTCTAGAGAGTCATTTTCTAAAACATTTTTAGTTACTTCCACAATAGCTGGATCTTCAGTCTTACTCTCTGCAGTAGTGTCACTTACAATAACGTTTATGGATTACATTAAGGTCTTAGTGTGAAGGTTATAGACACGGTATGCTCTACTGTTAGGATAATATCCTAGAGAGATAGCTTATCTCCACGAGTCTCAAATTTGGATAAGTGTTCTCTGTCTTTGCAGACATAACACGTACTACCAAAGGTTCTAAGGTACTTAAGATTAGGCTTCTTCACATACCATATTTCGTAAGGAGTTTGTTTAGAATTCTTTCTAAGATAGACCCTAATGATAATGTAACATGCGGTACGAATAGATTCTACCCAAAAATACTTAGGTAAACACTTAGCATGAATCATAACACGTGCCATCTCTTGAAGGGTACGATTCTTTCTCTCAGCAATACCATTTTGTTGAGGAGTCTTAAGAGCACTAAATTCATGTTTGTAACCATTGTAGTCACAGTAATCTATAACATCTGTATCTAATAATTCTCCACCTCTATCACTACAAATTCTATTTTGTTTAGTATCTTTCTCGTTTTCAATTCGAAGTAAAATCTTCAAAAACGTTTGGAAAGTGTCAGACTTTTGTTTTAAGAAAGCTACCCAAGTAAATCTGGTGAAGTCATCAACCATAACAAGAATGTAACTGTTTCCATAGAGACTAACAGTTCGAGAAGGACCCATTAGGTCCATATGGATGAGCTCCAAGGGTTTAGAGGTAAGGATATCTCTAACTTTCTTATGAGGTGCCTTAGCAATTTTTCCTTCCTGACATGATCCACAGACAATATTAAAAATAGGTTTGATCTTAGGAATACCTCTAACTATTTCTTGTGAAGACAATATACTAAGATTTTCGTAATTTATGTGACCCATTCGATTATGTCATATCTTATTGTCATCCATTCTAGCAATGTTACAGACCTCAGTACTTTTTTGGACAGTATAACAATTATCCGGAATCCTGAGTCCTGTAATTATGCACACCTTTTTCATTTAAAATTTTGTAATTATTCTTTGAAAAGGTGACAGTATGATTTGAGTCACAAAATTGCGAGATACTAAGTTAGTTAGCATTTATACCTATTACTAGAAGAACATTTTGAAGTAAAAGTAATCCTTCTTCTTGGAATGTTCCTTTACCAATGATTTGAGATGATACATCATCACCAACATAACTTTTCCTCCAGCAAAGCTAGTTTTGTTTAAAAGTTTGGTATCATCCCCACTCATGTGCTTTGAAAATCCAGAGTCTAAATACCAACAAGAGGAAGTGTGTTCAGCTTTTAGAGCAGTAATCACAATGTTACACTTCATCTGGGGTAATAGCTCATCTTTTCTAACCCAGACAGCTCTTGTTTTCATTTTGCGCTTATTTGCTCTCATTTGATAAAAATTGCGAGCATTAGATTTCTGTTGAAAAATGTTTGGCGCATGAGGTTGAATTCTATGGAAAGTATGGGCCTTTGGTTTAGAAAAGTGTCTAGGAATCTTTCTTGGAAATGATATTTTATGTTTGGTCTTTCTCTTTCTATAGTTAGAGTTTTTGTCTGGTTGTCTAGGGAGAATATAATTATTATGACTTCTCCTAGAATAGTTAAAGTTTTGGTACACAGAAGGATTATAGACAGCATTGACTAAACGTCTAGAGCAACAACCTTCAAAGGAATGACCATATAAGTCACAGTAAGAGCAATATAAACTGCTCGTGGATGGTATCTCCTTAGGAAAGTCTCTAAACATAGGCTTTATGATAATTTGGGGTTGAACCTTATTCCTAGGGAGTACAGTTTGAAAGGAAGAATTACTCTTCCTAATTGGGGGGAAGACATATTTAGCCTTAGGTGGACTTTCACACTTAGAGCAACTTGATTCCCCAATATCAAACTTTGATTATTTTTCATCAAACTCATTTTTCAGAGAATAAAAATCTGGACAAGTTTCTATAGGTTTTTTGCCTCCTGACACAAACTTAATTGGTTCAAAGTTTTTAGTTTGAGTCTTCAAATTGGGGCGAAACCCTATTCCAGTTCGATCATCAGAATTGGTTTTTGAATCAGCAACAAAACCATCAAAACAGTTTGAATTATTTTCAAATTTTATAAATTTCTTGAAAACCGTTGTTGTCTTTTCTTTAGATTGTTCCAATTCTAATAATGTCCCTTTATATTTTTTCTCCAGAGTTTCATATAGTCCTGGTTAATGATGAAGGTATTTCCTTTTTGGAGATTGAAAACGCTTCGTTAAGAGAAGAGTTGAAAACTTTGAAATGAATTAGACCTGCATCCACTTCTCTGGGTAAAACAAGAGCAGGTCAAAATAGCATTAAAGAGACTAGAACTCGATAAGTCTTAGAAAATCAAGATGCTCAATTGAAGGCGAAAAATCAAGCTCTGGCAGAGATGTCCCAAAAAATTCAAACTCTTACAGAACAACTATCCACACAGAGTTCTTCGTTGCAGAATAAGGAAAGTGTGCTGACAAGACTGCACCAACATGTTGAAAGGCTAACTTATCAGTTTCACAAACAGCTCAGAGAGTTCTGGATGGAGGGATATAATGAGGCTTTATATAATCTTGATGCCAGACTGAATCAATCAAACAATGTAGGGTACAAACAGCGATGGATGAACGCTTTAACTCTAATGAAAGTTGAGCAAGGAACTGAACTGTGAGATTGGTATGACCATGGGTTACTTGATCTACCAAAACCACCTTTTCAGCTAGATGTTAATTGGATTCCAGTTCGCTCTATTCCTCATTGTTTGATTTCTAAGTACCCAAGTGATTACAGTCTTAATGAAGAATTTGAGATATCCTGACCTCCTCATTTGCTAGATCGACCAAGTTCAAGTAACACCAGAATGCTTCAGGACTTGAATTTTATCAATTCTTCTTCTGCTTTAAACGACCCTCCAGTTGGAATGGATCCTGTATCAAAGTCTGAATGAAATAAAACAATAGAATGATCTTTTGTACTTTGTTAGTAACAGTTATTTTTAATGAAGAAGAAGAACTTTTATATTCTTGATTTTGAACATGGAGTTCTTTTGCAATTTTAATAGTAGATCAATAATATGATGTTATATTAGTAAATTACTAATAAGAATGATGGAACTTTTATCTTATCAGTCTTTGTATATAGATGAATATGAAAGGACAATCTATCACTTTATTTTTGGGGTCTAGACAATGGTATATTTATCCCATGTTCCTGTCTAGTTTTAGTGATGTTTCATCACCCATAAATGTTTGGGCAATGAAATATTTATCCCATATTTTTGCCTAGTTGTAATGATCTTTTTTATCACACAATTATCACAATGGCTCTCACTAATATGTCTAGATATTTAGATAATTAGTTACCTTGCTTCCCAGGCAGTGGACCTTTATCCAACTTCTTGCCCAATTTAGGTTCCCCTTTTCGTCACCCATGTTTTAACCAAGCGTTTAGGACTTTGCCTAGCTCGATTGTGCGACGACCAATATTGTTGGTGTCTTTATTGATGCCGACCATCATTATAAATGGCGGTTTCTGATACCGACTAACTTTTAGTTGGTGGTTGTTGATGCCGACCAACTTTTAGTTAGTTGTTGTTGATGCTGACCAACTTTTAGTTGGTGGTTGTTGATGCCGACCAACTTTTATAGGTTGTTATTAATTGTGCGTTTTCAAATGTTGTAAGTTGTTGAGTGTAGTGTGTAGCACTAGTACTCCAAAAAAAACAAATGGGGAAATCATCTTTTTTATTCATATTGAAATAATAGAGTTCATTAACTATTACATCACTGGTAGTACTTTCCTAGGTGCTCTTCATTCCAGACATTCTTAAATTCTTCCCCTTCGGGAGTTTATATTTTGTAAGTGCCAGGTTGGACAACTGACATGATGTGATAGGGCCCATGCCAATTGGCCTCCAACTTATTGTGATTTTGAATTACCTTCTTGAGCACGTAATCACATTCTTTTAGATCACATTTCTTTAACCTTTTGTTAGAGAACATAGCAGTCCTCTGCTGGTAGGCTGCATTTCGAATCGTTGCATCTTCTCAAACTTTTTTGAATATGTCCAAATCCAAGCATATCAATAACTCACTCACCGGAGAATTAAAATTGAGCACCCTATGAGTAGGTAATCCCAGTTCAACATGTATCACTGCTTCACTCCCAAAATGTGACACCCCGCCTAATTAAATACCGGGTGATAAGTTCTTTATTAAATTAAAATCAAGGTGAATGGTAGGTTCATTCTTAGCATCACTGTCGCAAAATAAATATTTCAAATTTAAACACCCTAAATAATTAAACTAAGTGTCAAAACATTTATAACTTTATTTCCTTTTATTTAATCCCATCGTAAAAACCTTTCTAAGCATAAATCAGTTAAATATAACATAAATACTAAGGATAACAATCATCTAAAAGAAACATACCAACTTGATTATCCAAACCAAATAAATAACCATAAGTGGAATCATCATGACATGAGATAACTCCCAAATGAGTCTGAATACTGAAAACATAAATAAATACAAAATGTCTCGTAAGTCTAAACTGAAATAGGGAATCGGACGACACATGCCCTAGCTATATAGTAATAAATCAAGAGTTGAATCAAGGAAGAGGCCATCTAGAGCAAGGGCCTGCAACTCCCACATAAGCTGCAGCACGTCAAATCCAAATAACCTACGCCTGATGCCCCTGTGGCTGGGCACCTGTAATACATACATATATATACAAGAGAAAGAGAAATGATAGGAAACGGATCAGAGCCCGAGTGTAAAACAGTTTTAAAAATAGTTCACGAAGTATTTAAAATGCTTACCGACTAATATAACAACCATGTTAGTACGCGACACTCTCTTGAGAATTCTCACCTCTCATCTAGTGTGAACGCCTACCGTTGTACTAAATGCCTCAGAAGTCTATCTAACTCATCTCCCATAACTTTTATTTCGAGAAGTCACAAGGCTATGATTTTTGTTTAAAGATTAATCTCTTAATGATTACTAAATTCTATTATGTATTTCTTAATATTGTTGTAACGTTCCCGAACACTTACTATAATCATGGGGCATTTATACAATCGCCATCTACTTATACTCACAGTAGAAGAATTCCATATACGTATATATGTTAATCACCCATATAATATATATACTATCGGCACCCCACATAAAATCTATGGTGCTGACATACTTTGCTATCAAGTCCTCGTATCTGTCGTACTAAGGGAAATACTAGTTCGGAATCACGCTCGAACTGTATTAACACAATACACACATAATGGAGGCGAAACATTGTTCCAATTCACTAAGAGGTAAGAACATACCTCTCACGTCTCTTATGACCGTCTGACTATCATTCTCAGATAGTATGTACCACGTAATCCTATGTTCTAGGGTATAATATCCCCCCTAAAGGTCCCATCGAGATAAGACTGTCCTGGCGCGGCAACCTCTGTCATAGCAAGTAGCGCGTTTATGATTATACACAAATATAATATAAATATATACACATGCACCCGATCATATATATAAATATTCTCATTTTCCAATTAGGTCCTCCCACGACCCATAATAATACTTTAACCATACGTAATACAATTTTACCCAATTTTTACGCATAAAGAACTCATCTCATTTTATTCTCAATTATTATCATTTTGTAATTACTTCTCGTCCCTCGAGGTACTCTCTCTTCCTAAAGGTCAATTCAGTGGGTACACCATTTCTAACATACTGGTCTAAGTCATTTATGAACCTCTCAATTCCGTAGCTAACGTGCGAACGATTTTCAAGATGTTTCAAACCCCCCGTTAGCCCACGATTACATCCCATATATAATTTCATTCAACGGAATCTACTTAGACCCTACTGGTACTCTTCATGACCCATTATTTTCTTTAAATAACATTCAAGGGTTCCTACGCATTTTATCCGAATTAGATAAAAAGAGGAAAAACCTTCAGTTTCCAGGAGGGCTCGATCGATCGATTAGACGATCGATAGACATTCTTGAGTCGATCGATCGATCAAATAGGTATTCCGAATTCTGCCATTATTAACTACGGGTTTGTCACACCCCGCTCTAGGCCTGTCAATGGATCGGATTTTATCCGAATCCGAATCCGATCCATTTATACGGATTTGGATCAAGCCAGAAATCCGATTACCCGATTATCCGTTTATTAAATGGAGTGGATTTGGATTCATATGATCCGATCCGTTAATAATCCGATCCGATCCGATTTATATATATATATATATATATATATATATATATATATATATATATAATATTTTTTTATATATATATTATTATTATTAATATATCATACAATTTATTGATATAATAATATATATCAAAAATAAAAAAAACTACACGCACACAACATAAACACACGCACACAGACTCGTCACACGACAACACAACCACACAAAACATAAACACACGCACACAACATAAACACACGCACACACTACACATTTACACATTTACAAAAACACAAACAAAAACCTAACCCTAATTTCTAAACCAGCTGAGGCTAGCGGCGGCGCATCACACATCCTCCTCTCACTCTCACACATCCGGGTCCGGCCATCATCTCACACATCCGAGTCCGGCCATCATCTCACACATCCGGCCATCAACTCTGGTCAGATCCGGCCATCACTCTCACACATCCGCAGGTATGTTTTTATTTTTTTTCTTCTTCCTCTGTAATTACTTAGGAGTTAGGACAATAATTTCTTCTTATGATTTGTATTCTGTACACATCCGGCCATCACTCTCACACATTTACTTTTAAAGATTTTTTTTCCTTATTCTGATTTCTTCTTATGATTTTTTCTTCTACTGATTCATTGTAGACTTGTAATGATATTTCTTCTACTGATTTCTTCTACTGATTCATTATAATAGTGTAAAATAATTTCTATGTTTTTTTTTTGTAACTACACATCTGAATCAGATTTCGTAGGTACAATAATATCTATGTTTTTTCTGTGTTTTTTCGCATGTACACATCTGAATCTGATTTCAATGTTTTTTCTTCTTCTTATTCTGATTCATTATAACTACATATGTGATTACAATATATACATTGGGTATATAATATATACATTTATAATAATCAATTTTTTTCTTATAACTGAATTTTTAAGAACACATTTATAACTGAATTTTTAATAACTACACATATGTTTTTCTTATAACTGAATTTTTTCAATCAATTTTTTCTTATATCAATGTTTTTTCAAGTCCCAAATTAATGTATTCACTATTTTTTTGGTAGGTATGTCTTCATTGGATCCTTGTCAAAATTCGAGCGGTGTGGGTGGAAATGATTTTATCGACGTTGATAGCCAACAACAAGACGATGAGCAAGGACCATCAAAGTAAGTTCATTATTTTCTTTTATTTTTTAACATATCTAATATTTGTATTTATGTTTGAAGGATAAATGTTCATTATTTTCTTTTGTTTTTCAGGTGGCTTTGAAGGAGAAACTTGAAGTGAAGATGGTTGTGTATTTTGATTTTGAACTTTTATCCAAGTCATGTGTGTAATTTTTGGATTTTGAATGTTGTTGAATTTCATTTGGGTTTATTTGTGATGGATGGTGTGTTTAATATTTGAATGGTGGACTTCTATCTTGGTGTTAGTTTGATTTTGGAAACATTTGGAAATTAAATCTAAGAATAAATTTTGGACTTTCATCTTGGAAACATTTGCAAATTAAATTTATGAAATAAGGGATGAAAATAAAAATCGGATTTGGAAATATCATTATTTGGATTTGAAACTATCATTATGACATAAAAAAATGTTGCAAATTAAGTGGTTAAAAAATGTAATTTTAACTTAAAATTACATTTTTTTTAATGAAAATCATAATCAAAATAAATAAATAAATAATCGGATCGGATCGGATAAACGGATCGGATTAACGGATTCTTAACAAATCGGATTCGGAACCCTAACAGATAATCCGTCGGATAATCGGATCGGATCCGAATCCGTTTAACATAAACGGATTCGGATTTGGATTGGCCTGATCCGGTCCGAATCCGATCCGTTTACAGGCCTACCCCACTCAATTCTGGCATCGGCCGCCACCAAAACTAAGCCGGGTGTGAACTAAATAAATATCATCCTTAGCATGAGACATATATGAGACAAGTAAAATTAATCCACAAGATAAATGATAATCAATCCCAAAAGATAAACCATCCAACTAATCGATAAAAGAGCCATCTCATACTAAAACTCGAATAAATTCAATCTCCAATAATATAAACTAAATGAAATCCCATTATAAATATCTTAGTAAAATTGTACAACCGTGGAACCGAATGGCCCACCAAAACCATAAATTGAGTCTCAATACAAATGCGAAGGAATGAAAAAATTATCTACACTACTAAACTCAACTAAAATACTCCGGTTGCACCTCCAAGATAATCTCCAAAAAATCCTACAATAACTCCAGCACTAAAATCTGAAAATATTAATCAACGCACGAGGTCAGAGCCCCGAGCATGAATACACACTACGCCCCTCAAATAGGGTCCGTGAACCCGAACAATAGCATTATACGCAATAAATATCATAATAGAATATTTTAAATTAAATGGAATAATTAACAGCGACAAATATAAATCACTAACTACCCGAGAGATCCCCATTTTAGAATAACACACCAATATGATTTTTAAATTCCCAAGCCCCGTGGAGTTAATTTTATTTAATTAACCCAATTTTATTATAGTTTTCACTTTTATTAAAGTGTCACACTTCCCCTTGTCAATCGCCCTCTGACCCATTTAAACTGTCGGAGCCGACACATGACAAGGTTCCACACACGACACGACATAAATCGCCCTCTAACCCGTTTAAACTGTCGGCCCCGACACATTATATCGCCACAAATTTTAATACTAGTTTTATCTTAGGTATTAATTCTAAATTTCTCAATTTATAAATTATCCCACCCTTTTAATCGATGTGAGATCCTCAAAATACCCCTTAGTCCCATAACTAAGGGTCCCCAAGTTATCAATCCGTCCTACCCTATGTATAGGAAGAATTTCTAATCTAAACTTCAACCTAGTCTCATGCCTAGGCTAGCGTAACGACGAAAAAGTACCAAAAATCAGCCCACCCCCAAGGTGATTAAAAACGCGATAATCTACCCTCACTAGTCCCATACCTAGAAGGCGTAAATCATCAAGAGGCCTACCCACTAGTACCATACCTAGAAGGCATCCTAAAATATAGGGAGAGCAAAATTACCCAACAACTCATCGTCACAAAGGCAATATAATAATACCAACAAGTCACACCAACAAGAATAATTAATCAACGTATAAAACTACGCATGATAGTCCAATTCAATTAAATATTTAATTTAATTATCACAACATCAAAAATACCCAAATAATCTCATTTAATTATTTTAAATTAAATATACCAAATTTTCATCATATATACATCAAAAATTGAATTTCATTATCTCTACATGTATTACATGAGTTATACGCCCCCAACTTTATTTATTTCAAAACTAGGGTTTTTCTATATGTACCCTACACCAATAAAATCTAAAATCACTCATGAATCCTACGTACCCAAAGGGTTATGAATATTATTCATATTAAAAGATTTTATAAAAACAGCCCCATAGTTAGTGTCCACTTTCTCTAATTAAGTTATTAATTGTTTTTAAGAAAACATGTAATTAAGTATTTAGGCGACACTTAAAACGCATAATACTAAAAGAAAAGAATCGAGTATTCATGCCTGTGAAGATCGTGTTGAAAATCTGATTAGAAATCTGGATTCCTTTCGAAAAATTAGCAAAGAAGAGGTTTTGAATCAACTTGATTAAACCCCGATCAAGCCTCCCAAAACTTGTGACAAAAAACTTGATTGTGTTGGAGGTTGATGATTATGGTTTAGAGGAAAATTATTTGGAAGTGTTCTTTGGTGAAAAACTTGAGAAAAAGTAATTATGAGAAGTCCCCCTACGGATTAATAGTCTTATATACTAATTAGAAATCCTAATCTCACTCTAACACTACAAACAAAATCACTGAACCGCCTCAAATCTGGCATAGTCGATCGATCAATCGAACAGGTACGCGGCCACTGCCATTCTCCATCATTTAATACCATTTAACTAAAAATCATTTTTTTATTAGTCACAGAATAAATTCGTGACAAATGTTTTCCTTTTTTTTTTTAAGGCTACACTTAAAACTCTCATAAAAACTTCACTTTAAATCCGATTTCGATTCCGCTTGAAGTTTTATTCTTTGAAAATCATAACCAACATATTTAACCAATAAAATTATTAAATCCAAAAATTTATTTTTTTCTCGAATATTCTAATTAATTAAATTAAATAATAAAAACACAAGGTGTTACAGGGATTCCTTCTTCAACCTCAACCAAAACTCCTTAATTGAGTCTCAAACTCCAACCAATTAAACTAATAGTCAAATTAACCTACCTACATGATTTCCTACGTAAAGCGTATACGAATTTCATCAAAAGTATAGGATTAAAGGCCCAATTCATAATATTTATCAAGAACCCTAGTTTCATTATAATGTCCCATCTTCCAATTCTTTTTCCAGATTTCTCTCTTCTAAACCATTACAATTTTGTGGGTAATCCTCTACATATGATGAGATTTCCATAATATACTTATTTCTTCTACAGCATGCGATTTAAATTCCCTAAATTATCAAATTCTTTCATAAAATATATATATTTATCAATCCTATTCTAACATGGATGAAATATAAGCTAGAAAAATAGCAAGATAGATACTTGCCTTAAGATCGAAGGTCTGATTCCACGAGGTTGACAGGTATAGGCTTCATCCCCTCGCTCCGATCTACGTTTTGGTGGTAGTGGTGGTGCAATTGGATTGGTTCTTGTCCTTAGATTCTTGGAATACATTTCTCCTTTCTTCCTTTCACTGTCGTTCTAGACTTTTGAGAATGTTAACCCTAGAGGAATCTCCTAATATCTGATATAAATTCCCAATTTTTGCCATTGAACTAAGGCCTAATTTGGAGATGACTAAATCGCCCTCCCGGGTGCTGGTTAGGCCTAAAAACTCCCCGAGACCCAAACTAAACTCCCGGGTACACTTTTCTGACTATCTCAGCCTTTCCGGACACGTTAGCGCACTCGAAATGACCATACAAGAGACTTATAATTTATTCACTTTTTTATGATAATAATATAGTCCCGATACGGCACAGGCGCGTCCCGACTTAATTTCCACAATTGTCATATTATTCACTCGTGACAATTTTAAGATATTCAATTCTATATATTATTTTACTCATTAAGTAGTATTCAACAAGTTCCCACTAATTACTAACTTTTGTCACTCTAGTAAATATTTAAATAAATTTTTGAATTAATATTAAATTAATTTATCTCAATTACATTTAATAAATCACCAATTTAAAAGCTATAAAAATACAGGGTATTACATACTTCCCCCTAATAACGGAATTTCATCTCGAAATTCGAAAAATAAGACATACCTGGTAAAAATAGATCAGGATATTTTTCGCGCATATCTGCCTCGCGCTCCCAAGTGAACTCATCCACATTATGATGCTCCCACTGAACCCGTACAAGTGGAACTACCTTCGACCTCAATTTCCTCTCGCTATGGTCTAGGATAGCCACTGGTCTCTCCTCATAAGAACTGTCGAGTTGTAAGTCAATCTCCTCTATCGCAATGTGGGTGTGGTTCATATCATCCCGAAGATATCGTCTCAACGACGAGATGTGGAATACATTATGAATGTGGTGCAAGTACTCTAGCAACCCCAATCTGTCTGCCACCAGCCCTATCCTCTCAATAATCTTGGAGCTAACTTTCCATTCTTCCCAAATCTCATTAGTCCTTTCATAGGAGACACACGCAACAATACTTGGTCCCCCACGCTAAACTCTCGGAAGGACCGCTTTGCATCGGTGTAGCTCTCTTCTAACGGTCCTGGGCTACTCGAATACGACTCCTGATAAGCTCAATCCTAGATGAAGTCTCATGAATCACCTCTGGTTCGATAAATTTGTTGTCCCCCACCTCTAGCCAACAAGTAGGAGAACGACAAGGCCTACCATACAATGCCTCAAATGGGGCCATGCCGATCGTGAACTGATAGGAGTTATTATAAGCGAACTCCACTAGTAGAAGATATGGCTCCCAACCTCCTCCAAAATCAAGGACACACACGCGTAGCATATCCTCCAGCATCTGATTAGTACGCTCTGTTTGTCCATCCATCAGTGGATGATAAGTTGAACTCAATCTCAACTCTCTACCCATGGACTCCTGAAAGCTCTCCTAGAAGCACGACACAAAAATCTTGTCTCTATCAGACGCAATATCCAGGGGCACCCTATGTAGCCTAACTATCTCAGCAATAAATAACTATGCACACTGGTCCATAGTGTAGTCTGTTCGTACTGGCAGAAAATGAGCTACCTTGGTCAACCGATCCACTATAACCCATATGGAATCGTGACCCTGTTGTGATGTAGGTAGCCCAGTAATGAAGTCCATGTAAATACTTTCCCATTTCCATGTAGGTATCTCCAACGACAAAAGTAACCCTGGAGGTCTCTGGTGGTCCACCTTTACCATTTGGCAGGTGAAGCACTTGGACATGAACTCTGTAATGTCCTTCTTCATCCCACCCCACCAGTACTTTCGCCTCATATCCTGGTACATCTTATCCCTTCTGGGATGTACCGTAAATCTAGATCCGTGCGACTATGTCAAAACTGCATGACGTAAGTCTTCTCCCTCCGGGACCACCAATATCCCATTAAACCTCAAACCCCCATCAGAACTCACTGAATAGGATTCATCACCCTCATCTAGAAGCCGCACAATCTAATCCCGATAAAAAGTATCCGTTGCTTGTGCTTGTATCACCCTCGTAACAATATCGAGTCTGACTGACATAACAGATATAAAGGAATGGGCTACCGCACCCTGGTGTCCAAACTCTTTCCACTTCGCTCTCCATACTTTCTCTACGTCACCTACCGATCTATGGCTTAACGCATCAGTAACCACATTAGCCTTCCCCGAATGGTACTGTATCTCGAACTGATAGTCTTTCACATACTCCAACCACCTGCGCCGACGCATGTTCAACTCTCGCTGAGTGAACAAGTATTGAAGTGACTTGTGGTCTGTGAACAAGCAAAACTTCTCCCCCAATAAGTAATGCCTTCAAATCCGCAATGCAAACACGACTGCTGCTAGCTCCAGGTCGTGGGTGGGGGTAATTCCTTTCATGAGGCTTAAGCTTACGGGAGGCAAAAGCTATAGCCCGCTCCTCCTACTAAAGTACTCCACCGAGTCCCTGTAAAGAGGCATAAGTATACACCAGTTACTCCACTCCTGGCATGGGCAAAGAAACAACTGGCGCCGAAGTCAGCTTATCTTTCAGCTCGTCAAAAGCCAATTGACAAGCATTATCCCATATATATTGTTCTCCCTTACGATTTAGTTTCGTCAGTGGACCCGCTATCTTTGAAAAGCCTCAAATGAACCGTTTGGAGTACCCGGTTAACCCCAAAAAACTCTGCACCTCTGTCGGTGTCGTGGGTTGTCCCCACTCCCTCACTGCCGGCACTTTATTCGGGCCAACTGATATCCCCAATTTCGACACAACGTGCCCCAAAAACTGTACTTTCCATAACCAGAACCCGCACTTCTCATAGTTAGCATATAGTTAATGCTCTCGTAGAGTCTGAAGAACCTGTCTCAAGTGTTCGGCATGCTCTTCCTCAGTCTGTCAATAAATTAGGATATCATCTATGAAGACGATGACAAACTGATCCAAGAACTCTCTAAAAAACACTCGGTTCATCAAGTCCATGAATACGGATGGAGCATTTATCAACCCAAACGGCATGACTCTAAACCTCTGTTCTAAAAACCCCGCCTAGGCACGCCTAGGATTGAGGCTTGGGAGAAACGTCCCGCCTTAAGATTTTTACGCCTTATTCTTGGTAAAACCCTTAAGGCGCCCTTTTTTCTAAAAACAACAATGCTTTAGTGAAGCGATATCGCCTTTTAAAGAATTTTTTTACAAATCGGACCATTATCTCATCCAATATAATTGAATAGTATTTTAATTTGCATATATTCATACATATTTTTATGACATGTACAATTTTAGTATTTTAATAGCCATGTTATGGTTAAAAAATATTAAAATATATTAAGAATGCCTAAACGCCTTTTCACTTCTTTTTACGCCTAAGCCCCGCCTAGGCTTCTGAGGCTTAAGGCTTGGCCTCCACGCCTCGATCACGCCCCACATTTTTTAGAACCTTGCTCTAAACTCGTAGGATCCATATCTCGTCAAGAAAGCAGTCTTCGACACATCCTGCTCCCTAGTCCGTAGCTGATGGTATCTCAATCTCAAATTTATCTTTTGTAAAGAAGGCTGCTCCTCTTAACTGGTCGAACAGATCATTGATTCAAGGCAACGAATATTTATTCCGTATCGTGACCTTGTTAACTCCCGATAATCCACGCACAACCTCAGTGAACTGTCTCCCTTCTTTACAAACAACACCGGAGCGCCCCAAGGAGAGGTGCTCCTACGAATGAAGCCCTGGTCCAACAGCTACTCTATCTGACCCCATAACTCCCTTATCTCCACTGGAGCCATACGGTACGGTGCACGTGCTATCGACCGTGTGCTCGGTATCAAGTCTATGATAAAATCTATCTCTTGACTGGGAGGTAGTCCCGGTATCTCCTGGAATACATTCAAAAACTCACGAACAACTGGAATCGAATCCAGGGGAATCATAATCTCCTTAGAGGTATCCTCCTCTATGTAGTACAAATGGGTGGATTATCCTCCCTCCAGGCAAGGCATCGCCACCAAAAATATCTCCTTACTCGAAATGGCAAAGATAATACTCCTACCGAAACAATCTATCATGGCTCTGTACACAGCGAGCCAATCTATGCCAATAATGGGGTTGTGCTCATGCATATTTAAAACTAGCATGTTCGCAGGTAAAATCAGGCTACCAATATCTATACGTAGACCCCGGCATATAAATAAAAGCAAAGACCCATTCCCCAGTAGTGAGTCTACACATGTTACTGTACTCTTTATCGTGTCTAATAACCCTAAGGCCCGTACAAAGTGAGTAGGTATAAAATAGTTCGACACCCTAGTATCAAATAATACTCGTCCCATAGTGTCATGTATAGGAAATGTACCCTCAATCACGGGTGGCACCTGAGGTGTTGAGGCCTAGTGGACGTTATAGACACGTCGATACTATAATTGCCCCTACTGAACTGGTGCTGCTCGGATGGCTAATTGAGCTGGCATCTGAGCTGGCGTGGGAGGGAAGCTGGAAATAGTGGCCTCTGTGGCTCATTACGGGCACCCTGCTGCTGTGGGGCCCTATCCCCCTCTAGACAATCCTGACGCCTATGGCCATTCTTGCCACATCTAAAACACCTGCCCCTGAAGTTTCCTCCCCTCTGTCCCTGCTGACCACGACCCTGTTGGTCATTACCACACCACCACTGGCCCTATTGGTAAAAACGTTGTTGGCCCTGATAGCCCCCCGGCTGACCCTGCTACTGACGGTGATGGCCCTGCTGACTGGGCTGGCCCCGCCAGCCTTGTCTAAATGCCCCAAATCCCTGCCTGGAATCACCGGATTGGAATCACTTGGCAGGGTCCCCCTGATGGAAACTCTAGTCACTGTGACGGGTCTGCCCTTGGGCTGCTGGTGCCCCACTAGTACTACTGCCCCTATCCTATCATGCCCTGCTGGCTGGACGCCCCTGCTCATTTACTCCCCAGTTGATGGAAGCGATGATCCTGACAGTGCAACAGAGCAGCGTTGAGTACGTCAGTGTAAGTATCCAATGATAGATTACCTATGAGGTGCTGACGAATCCTCCATGTCAATACATCTAAAAATAACAATATATTTTTCTCCTCAGTGGGTGCCTCATCCGACACTATAGTGAGAAGTCTCATGAACTCCTCCTCATACTTAGCAACGGTCATATTCTCCTGCTTAAGATTCAGTAACCTCCGCCTCATCTCAGTCTGCACGGCGGATAGGAAATATTTTAGATTAAACCGCGCCCAAAATGACTTAATTGATATGTTGTCCCTCTCCTTTAAAGTGGTGGTGGACTCCCACGGCTGAAATGCGATACCCACTAGCTTGAAGGAAGCCAGTAACTGTCTCTGCACGTCAGTGCACTCACACATGCGCAGATGCCTCTGGATATCTTTCTTCCATTGGTTGGCGATCAAAATGTTCGAACTACTCGAGAACTTTTGGGGATGAGCCTTTTGAAAGGCATCCTTGTCCTGCTCCCATGCAGTGTGAAGTTGTGCTGGTACTGACGCTATAGCCTAAACCTGAGGTGGAGCCTGTTGAACTACCGTTAATGCAACATTCACCTCCAGAGCAACAATGGCAGCTACTTCAGTTTTATTCATCATTCCCTGAGCCAAAGATGCTGGTTGCTCGAGTCGGGCATTCCTATCCCGGGGTGCGCGTCTCAAAGGCATCTGAAATAAGAAGGAATTTTATTAGTCTACAATTATTATCAAATCTCAAATAGCTGAAGACGTAAGCAAAAATACAAGAATACAATAGCACTAACAATAGGGATCTATATCAAGGACGCTAAGCTAAAAGCGAAATAAGTCATACAAATCAAAAGAACACTAGAACCTGATGCTCTGATACCACCTGTGACACCCCGCCTAATTAAATACCAAGTGATCAGTCCTTTATTAAATTAAAATCAAGGTGAACGGTTGGTTCATTCTTAGCATCACTGTCGCAAAATAAATATTTCCAATTCAAACACCCTAAATAATTAAACTAAGTGTCAAAACATTTATAACATTATTTCCTTTTATAAAATCCCATCATAAAAACCTTTCTAAGTATAAATCAGTTAATAATAACATAAATACTAAGGATAACAGTCATTTAAAAGAAACATGCCAACTAGATTATCCAAACCAAATTAATAACCATAAGTGGAATCATCATGACATGAGATAACTACTAAATGAGTCTGAATCTTGAAAACATAAATAAATTCAAAATCTTTCATAAGTCTAAATTGAAATAGGAAATTGGGCGACACATTCCCTAGCTATGCAGTACTAAATCAAGAGTTGAATCAAGGAAGAGGCCATCTAGATCAAGGGTCTACAACTCCCACATAAGCTGCATCACGTCAAATTTAAATAAACTACGCTTTACACCCCTGTGGCTGACCACCTGTAATACATACATCTATATACATGGGAGAGAGAAATGACAGGAAACGGGTCAGAGCTCGAGTGTAAAATAGTTTTAAAAATAGTTTAGCAAGTATTTAAAATGCTTACCGGCTAATATAACAACCATGTTAGTACGCGACACTCTCTTGAGAATTCTCACCTCTCATCAAGTGTGCACGCCTACCGTTCTACTAAATGCCTCATAAATCTATCTAACTCATCTCCCATAACTTTTATTCCGAGAAGTCACAAGACTATGATTTTTGTTTAAAGATTAATCTCTAAATGATTACTAAAGTCTATTATGTATTTCTTAATACTATTGTAACGTTCTCGAACACCTACTATAATTATAGGGCATTTATACAATATTTATCTACTTATACGCACAGTAGAAGAATTTCATATACGTATATATATTAATCACCCATATAATATATATAGTATCGTCACCCCACATAAAATCTATGGTGATGGCATACTCTACTATCAAGTCCCCGTATCTCTCGTACTAAGGGAAATACTAGTTCGAAATCACTCTCGCACTATATTAACACAATACACACATAATGAAGGCGAAGCATAGTTCTAAGTCACTAAGAGGTCAGTAGATACCCCTCACGTCTCTTAGGACCGTCTGACTATCATTCTCAGATAGCCTATACCAAGGAATCCTATGGTCTAGGGTACAAGTCAATATCCCCCATAAAGGTCCATGGGAAATCGCCTGATAAAATATTTGGATATACAATTGAAAAAATTCCTTAGCGCCAAAATTTCCATTTCTTAGAAGAAATATCTAGTATAGTTGCTTTATCAGTCGCATCATCATGGAATTCCACTGTAAATGGTTTAAAATCTCTCTGCAAAGGGAATGACCGGATGTTGTTCATTAAGGTGGTTGTCTCTTTATTAATTCTGAGTTTCTTTGGAGCCATTTCACTTTAAAGTTTGTTGGTTATAGTGCTTCATATTGCCTTTGTTGCGTTCTTCATATATGAGAAAACGGAAGACGAAGTTGATGGTCTTATCCTAGAGATGCTCTCACTTGGATGCAAATTAAAATCTGATGTTGCGAGAAAATTTAACTCCAAGAGACCCGTCAAAAGTGAGTAATCAAAATTTTCTTTGGTACAATTGATGAGGTAATTCATTTTTTTACTCCTTTTCCAGTGATTTCATTTGCGGGTGTTGGCAACTCAATCTTGTGATATATTTCCTTTTACAAACTTCTCCTTCACTAATTTTTGTATTTGTGATCCTACGTTTGGATTGTTTAATTTTTTACAGTATGACTTATGCTTGAATTTTGTACAATTGGATTAATTTATATTAATCGGGGAAGAAGGCTAATTATTAATAAAAAAATTGAATCCTTGAAAGTAATGCACGATAGTTGCTTATTTTATAAGGCTTTCGGCCACTCCTCTCCGGTAAACATAACATATTTGGTATTAGAAGTTTCAACAGTTACAAACCTCAAGATGATTTCACTCCTGTGATCAGTATAAGAAAAGTAAAGTAGCATCTTAAGGTGATTGGTCCCAAAGTAACTGTTGCTAAAATAAGGTCTTCTAAAATACTTTCAAATGTTATTCTTAACTCATCTCAATGAATAAATTCCTATGTTGAAATATCGAAGGAGTTAGTAATACTCTTATTAAAATATTAAAAAAGTTGATTAGAATCCATAATTTTTCTTATGTGTCTATTCTTAAACCTACGATTGAAGAAGTGGAATCTGTCGGGAGAATTCTTAATTTTAAAGGTTGTGTGTCTAATGTGAGTGGAAAAATCTTGTTTTTTTACGAGGCCCGTGAAAACAATATCTCTATGCAAGACACACCGCATTCGACTCCAACGCTGGTTTAGCCACCGCCTCAAGCCACTCTAGCCCATCAAGTACTGAGCAGAGTGTACTTGTGGAATTATCTTGGCCCTGCCTACATCAAACATTGTATTTTGTAATGATAGACATGGGACTTGCACCACGTTTTGTAAGCCGATGCAGTAAGAAGTATTTTACTATCTGTACATGTCTAAAATTTGATAAAAAAGAACAAGTTTTTTTTAAAACATTGTGCTTCAGATAGATAAATGGATTAAACTTAAAATACATAGAAGAAAAATAAAAACAATACATTGTGTAATTTGCTCATTTACTAAAAATTTCAACTATATTGAGATTGTTTGGAATGTATGACTGTATGAGTGAATATTAATGTATATTTCTCTGTTTTGTAATGGTGTATAGACGTGTGATTAAATATCAGACCCTAACTTAATCAATAAAAATTAAGTATCATACCCATAAATTTAATTCTCTTGGATTTAATTTTCAATTTTGATACATCTACATTGTGAATTAATGTTCTCTTGGATTTTGTTTCAATTGTGATAGATCCAAGAATTAGTCGAGGCTATCATTTTTCCCATGACACATACAGAACGGTATTAGAAATGAGGAGTTCGTCCACTTAAATGAGTCCTTTTGTATGGACCTCCTGTCACTGGAAAAACTTTAATGGCTCGTCCTTGCGCAATCCAAACAAATGTTATAATTCTACAGCTAGCTAGTCCCCAACTTGTCCAGGTACTTATTAGTGATTATTTGTTTTTCTTTCTTGCATGCTTACTGTGGCTTGCTATTTTCAATTTTTTGATTTTCTACAAGAAATTCACCTTCTTGGGATTTATTAACGTACTTTACCATTTTTTCCCGATTTAGTGATTTTCAATTTGTTTCAATTCCCCTAAGCAGTGTGTGTGTGTGTGTGTGTGTGTGTGTGTGTGTGTGTGTGTTAAATGGTTATTAGGGTAAAGTGAAAAAAGTAACCTCAACTACGCAGTTTGATAGTATATTGTTGGATATTAGTTCTTTAATATTTGTCCCTATTTGTTATTGTTTATCCTTTCTATTACTTATATATATTGAGAAATAATCGGGTGGAAAATTCTCTTTTTTAAAGTAAATATTCAATAGTGGCGGTGAAAATTTGCTAGTGGTGGTGAGAATTTATTATGGCGGTGGTTAAAATTTTCTGTTGGTTGGTGTATATTATTATTAGAATCAATTTTAATATTTAAAACAGGTTGGCTACCTGTGGTTTTCATGAATAAACAAAGGAGACTTTGCCGATTTTTTTAAAATAATAGTAGTTAGATATTTATATTGTTTGTGATGAGAATATACTATATTGAATTCATTTTGTGCATTGTATTGTTGACGGAGGGTATTAATTCTGACATAATTGACACTATATTTTTTTTTGTGCACGTGACAATTTTTGTAGAACATGAAAATGTTAATAAGTGGTTTTGGAGGTTGTACGCTTCACTATTGCGGAATTACTTTTATAAAAATATTTCGTGTTTGGAGTATTAATAAATTAATGTATTTTTGTTGTCAAGTCAAATATTTGAACTTAGTGTTATAATTCATCTTTTGATGAATATTTAGAGATGGTTGTAAGAACTCTACTTATTGTTTAATGAAAATGATTCGTTGTATTGAGTAAAAATCATCTTATGGATTTTATTTTATGATTATTTGTTTTTTGTGTTGTTTCAAATGTAATTCAATTTTATATTAAACTTTAGCGGTAGATTTTATTCTCCACAAAATATTGGTGCAAAAATTTTAAGATCCCTTCACATTTTTTTGGATGGTTAAAACTGTCACAAAAATATATTAAAGACGGCTATGTTGTTGTCTTAAAAACATCTTCTAAAATAGTAACCTTTTGAGACAAATTAATTCCCATCTCAAAAATAATATTTTGTGACAGCTATCGTGCCGTCTCAAAAGGGTCATATAAAATGAGGATCTTTTGAGACGGATCTATTCCTGTCTCAAAAGATTTTTTGAGACGGCTATGCCATCACAAAAAGTATTTATAACCCCTTATCAAAAAGACCCCCCTAGCCGTCCCAAATAATGTCACAAATAATATTTGAGATGGATAAACAATCTTTTAGGACTCTTAGGCCACCGTCTCAAAAGTTACTTTTTTGTAGGGAGAAAAGAGAGAGGCACAAAGGAAGATAGAGGAGACTATTGGTGTTATTGGTGCCTAAATCAAGATCACACACCAAAAACTATACCAAAGTGTAGATCGCGAGACGAGGAACATACCCATATCACCAGCAGATCAGACCGTCGAAAATAAGGCAAGTGTTTAATTCTTGCAATTTATAACAACAAGCATGTTCATATTAGTGTAGGTGTATTATATTCGTTCTTTGATTCATAAGTTTATATGAAATTGGAGGATTAATGGCATTAATTAATATCTGAAGATTAAAGTAAGATGAATCCCTCATGTCGATAATTTAGAAATCCCAAATAAATGATTATTGATGATGGACGAAATTGAGATTGATGTTCTTGTATGGAAATTTGATGAACTAGGGTTTTGAATTGATAAATTGGGGATTTTTGATTTTATAACTGATTTATGATGAATTAATGTTTCAAAGTTAAGAGAAGTCATTTATACATGCTAGAATATTAATCAGGATTACTGTTTTGGAGGTTGAGAAATTTAGTGGTTTTGGGACTGAATTTTGAGGAAGACAACGTAGGAACAGTAGAATGTAACAGGTCTGGCCAAACCAGGGAAAAACCCCATCTCGTTCGAACGAGAAGCAGAGTCGTTCAAACGACCTATTAAATCGTTCGAACGACAGGTCCCAGAAAAACCCAAAAAATCTCATTTTTTCCCAAATCATGTTACACAGTTAGTTGAGCGAGGAAAATTGCCATTTATTGATATTAGCTTAGCGTAGAATTATTTGGAAAGCATTCTTAGGATAATACCTTAAGGATTGAGTAGGTGAATTAACCTTGAAAATTTTGAAAGAGTAAATAATCGAGTTAATTGCATAAGTAGTAAAGAGAAGTATAATACGTGTAGAAAGATAAATATGGGTTGGGTGAATACCTGAATTTTTATAAGGCTTAGGGAATGCATATTATTTTATGATTATTCTAATTGTGTGTATAAGCATACATACGCTGGTTGCTATCAGGAGGAGGTATCGTGTAGTGGACAGTCTTTTCCTGGGTGACCCAATGGGGGGATATTTGACTTGTACTCAGAGCATATGAACTTGGATACGTGTTATCTCTTACGTAGGATAGTTTCGACGATTTAATAGGAGCATATGTATATGCATGACACATTTAGCTGGTGAGTATGCTCGCCTACAATATTTGTGTTATGAGATTTATAGTTCATGAGAGACGCCGAACCGGTTGTCCTTTATGCAACGAGCGATGCATCGGGACGCGATAACAGAGTATGCATCGTACCAAGTGGTTGTAACCAAGGGGCGCAGGATTTGTATATATATATATATATATATATATATATATATATATATATATATATATATATATATGTATAGGGATGGTTTGAATATATATATACAGAAAGTCTCCTGTAAGGACTCCTTATTGTGCAGACCTCGGTACATACCATTTTTTTAAAATAGTAAAAAAATGATTTTTTTTATGAAACTTCCTGGATATGATCTCCATGGTGAGAAGATCATCTCCAATTTTTTTTGTTGAAAAATTCAATAAAAAAACCATTGAGATGAAGTGATATGTAAAAATGGTATAAATATGCATTTTCAACCGTTGAAATGTTGGGTCGGCGCTAGCCGCTTTATTGATTGAATTTTTTGATGAAACTCCATGGATATGATCTTCTCACTATCTAGATCATATTCATAAATTTTCATCAAAAATTCAATCAAAAAGTGGGTGAGATGATCGACAACATTTCAACGGTCGAAAATGCTTATTTATACCATTTTTTTACATATCACTTCTTTTCAAGGTTTTTTTTATTGAATTTTTTGGTGAAAAAAATTGGCAATGATCTTCCTATCATGGAGATCATATCCATGAAGTTTCATCAAAAAATTATTTTTTTTACTATTTTAAAAAAATGGTATGCACCGGAGTCTGCACAATAAGGAGTCCTTACAGGAGAGGGCCTCTCTCTCTCTCTCTCTCTCTCTCTCTCTATATATATATATATATATATATATATATATATATATATATATATATATATATATATTTGTGAAAAATTCTAATGTGTGAAATTAGCAAATATGTAAATGTTAGTAAACAAAGTAACTTGAGGAGATAAAGTATTTATTACTAGAACAATGAATATTAAATGCAGTTAATTGGAGTATAGTATTAAGTAACGTATTGTATGGGCGATACGCGATTCTCTTACGAGCCATAGTTAGTAGTATATATCTATGACCTAATTGGGAATATTATAGATGACTAGGTTAAGGTAGAAGTACGCTAGGTGTGCACATTAGTGGAGGGGTGAGGATCTCAAGTGAGAGTTCGAAACTAATATGGACATAATAATTACATTAATACAGTTTTAAATACTTACTAAAACAAATATTTTTACAAATCGGTCTCTGACCTGTTTCTTGCTACTTCTCTTTTCAATTGCTATATACATATATATATATACCAGGTGTCCAGCCACAGGGTCACCACCAGACTTAGACGCGTGGATCATTCGACGAGCTGTAGTTATTGTGGAAGCTGTAGGTTATTGATATTGGACGCTTCTATCTTTTCATTCAGTTAGGGCATGTGCTCCCCGTTTCTAGTTTAATTATTTCAGAGATTGTATTTTCTTAATATCATTTCTTTTCCTGTTGGATTGAGTATTATGATTCTATTGGTTTTAGACTTTGAACTGGAATGTTTTATCCAGTCTCATTTATTTCAGTATGTTATTCATGTTCAGTATTTATTTTGGTAGAATGTGAATATCTTATATCTTAAAGCATGAAACTTATTAATGGATTCATTGGGTATAATTAAATGGGAAAATGTTTTGACACTTAGCTAGATTATTTATTAGGTGATTAATAATAAAAATTATTTTTCGACAGTGATGCTAAGAATGAACCATTCGGACACTTTGATTTAATTTAATAATGGACTGATCACACGGTATTTAATTAGGCGGAGTGTCACAGGTGGTATCAGAGCATCAGGTTCTAGTGTCCTTTAGGATCTGTATGGATTCACATGTTTTTCGCTTAACATTCTTTGATATAGAACCCTATCTTTAGGACTGTTGTACTCTGATTTATGTGTTTACATCTTCAGCCATCTAATAAATCCCCTCTCATTTCAGATTCCACCGAGACGAGCCCCGAGGAACAGAAATGCCCAGCCAGAGCAGCTAGCAGCTCAGGCTCTGGGAATGATTAACGCAGCTGACGTTGCCGCCATTATTTCTCAGGTGGTAAATGTAGCTTTAGCAGTGGCGCAGCATGCCCCACCCCAGGTACAGGTTGTGGCACCAGTTTCGGTTTAGTTTCCCACTGTATGGGAGAGGGTCATGGATTCTTTCTAGAGGGCACATCCCCCGAAGTTCTCGGGTGGTTCTAACATCATCATAGCAAGCCAATGGAAGAAAGATATCCAGAGGCATCTTCGCATGTACGAGTGTACCGACATTCAGAGGCAGTTACTGTCTTCCTACAAGCTAGTGGAGGCCGCTTTGCAATGGTGGGAGTCCCCTACTACTTTGGAGGAGAGGGACAATATGACGATTCAGAGCTTCTGGGTGCGGTTTGACCGCAAATACTTTCCCTTCGCTGTGCAGACAGAGATGAGGCAAAGACTATTGAATCTGAAGCAGGAGGGTATGATAGTGGAAGAATATGAGGAGGAATTCACGAGGCTGCTTACTATAGTGCCAGATGCAGCACCTACTGAAGAGAAGAAAATCCTGATGTTCATGGATGAATTGACTTGAAGGATTCATCAGCACCTCATAGGTAATCTGTCGTTGGGTACCTTCACTGATGTAATCAACGCCGCTTTATTACATTGCTAGGACCATCACTTCCACAAATAGGGGAGGAAACGAGCTGGGGAATCTAGCCAGCAGGGCTGGACAAGAGGTAGTAGTGCCGGTGGGGAACCATCAACTCAGGGGCAAGCCCGTTAGGGTTAGTAGAGTTCCCACCTGGGGGACCCTGCTAAGCAATTTCGATCTGGCGATCCTAGGCAGGGATATGGAGGTTATAGGCAGGTCCAGTCTAGTCAGCACAATAGGGCCAACATCATTCTCAACAGGGCCATCAGGGACAGCAACAGGGCCAATAACGACATCTATAGGGCTAGTGGAGGGGTGGCAATGGCCAGCAGGGCCGAGGCCAACAGGAACAGAGGGTAGGTAACTTCAGTGGCAGGTGTTTCTCCTGTGGCAAAACTGGCCATAGGAAGCAGGATTGCACTGATAAGGGCAGGTTTCCCCAGCAGTAGGGTACCCAGCAGGAGCCTCAGAGACCCCTCTTTCCTGCCGCCCTACCAGCACCAGCGCAGGTCCCAGCTTTGCCAGCACCCCCGATTTAGCAGGGACAGTTACAGTATGGACGTGTTTATAACATCCACCAGGCACCACCCCAGCAGGCACCACCCGCAGTTGAGGGTAAGTTTCCTATCCATGGTACTTGGGGCGCATTCTATTTGACACAGGTGCTTTGCACTGTTTTATAGCTACTAGTTTTGCATAGGCCACCATGTTATTAGCCACAACAGATAGTACAATGACTTGTGTAGACTCACTGTTGGGTAGTGGGTCTTTGAGATTCTTTATATACCGAGGGGTAGGTATAGAGATCGAGAGTTTCATTCTACGTGGGGATCTATTAGTCCTAAATATGCACAAGCCTGATGCCATCACTGGCATGGATTGGCTTGCAGCTTAAAGATCCATGATAGACTGTTATAGTAGGACTATTATCTTTGCGATACCGGGCCAAGAGATGTTTCTGGTGGCGATGCCTCGTCCTGAGGGAGGATCGTCCACCCATCTGTATCATATAAAAGAGGAGTCCTCTAAGGAGGTGGTGATTCCTCTTGACTTGATTCCTGTTGTTCGAGAGTTTTTAGATGCGTTCCAGGAGATACTGGGACTACCGCCTAGCCGAGAGATAGAGTTCATTATAGATTTGATGCCAAACACTTGACCAATAGCTCGTGCACCATACCGTATGGCTCCAGCAGAGATGAGGGAGTTACGGGATCAGATTGAGTAGCTGTTGGGATAGGGCTTCACCTGTAGGAGTACCTCACCTTGGGTTGCTCCCATTCAATTTGTGAAGAAGAGGGATGGTTTATTAAGGTTGTGTGTGGACTATCGAGAATTTAACAAAGTCACGATACAGAATAAGTATCCATCTCCCCAAATCAATGATTTGTTCGACCAATTGAGAGGAGTTACTTTCTTCTCAAAGATAGAGTTGAGGTCGGTGATTGAGCATAAATATTGTATATTTATTCCCCTAATTTTGGTACATTTGTGAACTCAAGGGGTGAAACCGATATGGATTTAATGTACATTTATGCTACTAACCTTTGTTAGCAAGTATTTCGTGTTTCGTGTTTCTCCTATTTATTTTATAGGTTAATTATGCAAGCGGTACAAAAGAGAAAGCAAAACGATGAAAGAAAGGCTAGGAAGGCAAGTTCAAGGGCATTTTGGTAATTTTGCAGCCAGATCCCGGAGGAGGAGTTAATTGGAAAGTTGAAAAGCTCAAAAAAATGAGAACACTAAAAGAAACGGCACCCAAATCCGAGCTATAGTTGATGAGTTATGACCAGTTGAAGTTGAAGAAAAATCCAAGGAAGAAAGGAAATAAAACAAGAAAAATTCTAAGTGTTGAGTGAAAGAAAAAGCACCCCAAGCCAACAAAAATTCTCGAACCCAGTCGCGAATCGGTTTGGGGGGCGAACCGGTTCGGGGAACATGCGAACTGGTTCGGGGGTCCTGAAGCGCGAATTTTTCTCCTTCATTCTGATTGGTTTAAAGAATCCCATTAGGTTAAAACTCCTCCAAAAACAGTTTTGGACGGAAGTAGTGACCTAGGAACAGCAGTTCTGAATGGTTTTTTTTAGTTTTTGGTGGAGAAAAAAGGAGAAGAACATCTAGGAACATAATTTCAATCAAATGCTACAAGATCAATACAATTCCGGGTTTGTTTTCAAGTTGTAATATAAGTTTTATTTTTATGATTATTGTTCTTGCATGGTAATTTTCCTGCGAGATTTGAATAAATTTCTGCGTTCATAATACTTAGCCACGTATTTCAATCTGGTGTTTTCATGAGTTCTTTCGCATGCAACGTTACTATTTCATGCATCCTTCAGTTTAATATGTCCGACTAGGTTTAAAAGGCTGGGATGCATGAACCCAACCTGATGTCTTAGTGTTTGGGTATAAAATTAATCCGCTGAATTTAGTGATTGATTATGACCGTATTGCGTAGTTACACAACAATTGTATATCTTTATATCTTGTCTGCCTCTGGGTACTCGTGATGATTTAGAGTGAAATTTGAGTGTCACTATCGCGATACTGATTTACTCATCCTCAGATTAGGTATGACGCGGGCTTAAACCTCGTATACATAATGTTTGGGAGTACTAAATTCCGAGTCAGATCAATCAGTTAAATTTATGATTAATATTATAACTACAATACACTAGGGTTGGGGGATTGTATTCCCGTCCTATTTTTTCTCATCATTTAAACAAAAAGTTTCAAATCATCATTCATTCTTAATTTAGGTAGATTAGTATAATTGCATCTTTTCATAATTTCATTATCGCATTTAACTGTAATCAATCTCAAAACCAAATCATTTTTTCTTTTCTTTTTAGAGTCAAAGTTAGGGTTTCTCCGTCTCTTCCCGTCGTCACAACTTCGTTGTCCTTTTTTCCTGAGGATCGATACCCGACTTACTGGGATTATTACTTGAGCGACAGGCTTGCACTTGAGCCTAGATGAACGCATTTCTGAGACACAATTTCAGTCGCGTCAAGTTTTTGGCGCCGTTGCCGGGGAATTAGGTAGACTTAGGATTAGATCGAGTCAATCCAAAACTTTAACAAAAAATTTCAAAAAAATCCAAAAACATAAAAAAAAAAAAAAAAAAAAAAAAAAAAAAAGATTCACCATCATCTCTCATAAGCCATTAATGCAAAATTTTGAACTCACTCCCACACCCCATAATACTCCAACCAGCATTCACAAAAACCCATTCGTTGAGTACAACCCCGATAGTCCCCACACTCCTAACGCCCCACAGTTCTGGATCCCACCTCCCACATCGTCACACTCAATCTCCAATCACACTCCGTTTTACTTCCTAAGACACACCTCCGACAACATTTCGAGCACACCAAGTGAGAGCACCGAGTCGTTAAGTAAGAGAGAGATGTCGCAACACGGTAGTGCACCCGCCGGTGAGGAAGAGCCCCCATACCGCCCGCTGAGAGAATTCATATATCCCGAGCGCACTGTCACTCCGGGATGCATTATACTCCCATATAATGCCGGGCAATTCCGTTTCAAAAATGGGATGATCCAGATGTTACCGCATTACCACGGTATGGATTATGAAAAGTCGTACCTCCATATTAGGGAATTTGAGGACGTGTGTGATACTCTCAATGATCAAACTTGCACACAAGAGGTGATCCGCCTCAAACTCTTCCCTTTCTCGCTCAAAGATAAAGCTAAGACCTGACTATGGTCTTTACCTCCAAGCTCGATTCCATCTTGGAACGAGTTGCAATCAATATTTCTCAAGAAATTCTTCCCACCACATCGAACAATCTCCATAAAGGCTCAAATTCAAGCGTTCAGACAAGCTGAAAATGAGCCATTCCATCGATGTTATGAACGTTTTAACGAGTTAGTTACTTCATGACCCCATCATGGATTTGATTCAGCGCAAATCATCTCTTTTATCTATAATGGGTTGAATCTTAACTCCAAACAACTTGTTGAAACCATGGGAAGTGGTTCGTTTATCGATTTAGATGCCCACGATGCTGAGCTTCACATGAGGTATGTCGCCGAGACTACCCAATCCTGGGATACTACTGATCCTAACGTTCAAAATCGAAATAGACAAGTGACCACCACTCCACTGGCATCCGGCCTATTCCACGTAGATAGGAATTCTATGATGGACAGTCGATTGGACTCCCTAGAGAAAGGATTTCGAGACCTATGTGAGATATATGGAAAAGTACCAGCTGGATCCGTACCAAACCCCGTCAAAAAGGTGTGTGCTATTTGTGAGGCAAGCCATTCAACTGAGGAATGCCTGACGATACCCGCCTACAAAGTTATGCTTCATGAGCAAGTTAGTGGTATAGGAGGTTTTAAGGGTAATTTCGGTGCACCGCTCGGGAACTCGTACAACCCTTCATGGAAAAACCATCCTGGTTTTAACAATGGGCAACAACATGTTGCGATGAACCCTACTTCCCATGTTGCCCCTCCTCCACCACAACACTTTCAACAAGCTCCACACATGCAAGGACATGTGCAAGCACCACCACCTCAAGGATCATACATCCCTCCGCCGCGGAGAAGTCTCGAGGATACTATCAACCACTTTATCAATACCCAGACTGTAACTAATACTAGGCATGAGCGCATGATGAATGACATGAATGCGAACATTTCACAGTTGCAATCATCGTTGATTTTTCAAGAGAAGGGCAAGTTTCCTGCCCAAGGCCAAAGACCTCTCCAAGGTCAAACTAGTGTTAGCTCGACACCCCATGACCATCCTGAGCAATGTAGCACAATTACCACTCTACGTAGTGGGGGAGTAGTTGACTTGTCACCTCCTTCACAAGACGTACCTAAAGACAAGGAGATTTCGCCCAGCACGAAAGAGGTCGAAGATGTCCCCTTGAATGAGAGTGATAAAGATGACACTAGTGATCCCGAGGTAGTAGTGAAACCACCCATTGCGGCACCATTTCCTCAAAGGTTGATTCCTTCACATAAAGGAAGCCCACGTGATTATGTGCTAGACGTATTGAAGCAAGTAAGGCTGAATTTACCGTTCCTCGATGCCATTAAGCAAATTCCAGCTTATTCAAAGGTCATCAAAGATTTGTTGACGGTAAAGAGAAAGATGAAGGTAAAGAAGAATGTCTTTCTAGCACAGAACGTGAGCTCCATTTTACTTAACGATCTCCCGCCTAAATTCAAAGATCTCGGTCCACCCACCATTTCCTGCATCATTGGAGAAAATGAAATCGAAAAGGCCTTACTAGATTTGGGAGCAAGTGTAAATATCCTCCCTTACTCCTTTTATAGGCAACTTGACTTGGGCGACCTCAAGCCCACAAAGGTCACTCTCCAATTAGCGGATCGAACCGTGAAGATTCCACAAGGCATAATTGAGGACGCTATCGTCCAAGTTGACACCTTCTACTTCCCGGTAGATTTTGTCATTTGGGACACGGAGCACTCCTTTACCTCAAGCAACCATGTTCCTATCATCCTTGGGCGCCCGTTCTTAGCTACGGCTAATGCAATCATCAATACTCGGAATGGGCGAATGCAACTCACTTTTGGAAACATGACTTTAGCGACCAACATCTTCCATATCACCCAACAGACAGGGGAAGAAGATGATCGTCACGCGGTAAGTTTCATAGATGAGATCGTAGAGGAATACTTTGAGGAGAAGTATTGTGGAGACACCTTAGGATCATCTTTAGTGTCAAAACACGAGAATAAAGGGTCCCATAAGAGAGAGATGTTAGGGGTATGCCTTATTTCATCAAGTAATAGTGATAGTTGTGACGATGAGAGAAAAGTGGGGGAGAGGTGTGTAGTGACCGCGATAGAGAGAGAGACGAGGTGTGTAGTGACCGCGATAGAGAGAGAGAGAAATGGTGGAGTTAGAGATCGAGAAAGTAAGAAAGGACGTAGGCACTAATCGAGAGAGAGATCTAGGGGACATGAGCATGGAAGAATTTGAAAGAGAATTCGGTCTGGTGGATGAGAGCCTTACTGTTAAAGTCCAATCCCTATTGGACTCTTGTAGTCACTTAGACGAAAGTGAATTGAAAGAAAAAATTGATGAATTCCTTCGTTGTGATAATCCACCCACACCACTAGAAGCCCCGAAGGCGAGTGAGGAGAAAAGTTGTGGTTCATCCGACTTAGAGCCCGACCCATGCATCTTAAAAATTGAAAGAAATCAGGTGTTCCCTCTGAGTCAGCGCACGCAGACCACGCTTTGAGTTAGCATCATGAGGATCCCTTTCCAATTAGTCACGACGAGTCTCCCGGTCTATCCTTTATTTATGGGCGAGGTCCCAACTTGTTCCGATTGTTGGAATATAATCCTAGGACGGGAGTGACAAGGAGAGCATCGAACCCCGTAAGTGGAGTCGGGTGAGTTTGTGGAGAGATGAGAGGTCGTCGCACCCCTGATGCGTATGGGGTGATTTTTTTTTTTAGTGTATTATTGAGTCATGTGTTAGGGTCATTTAGTGTCTTTATGCATTTTAAATATTTGTTTGTTTTATTTTTCCGTACTTTTCATTCGCTTTAAGTTAGATTTTAGTCCTTTTTGCTTGAGGACAATGCAAAAATCTAAGTTAGGGGGGTCACAAGTGCGTATTTCTAAAACTTCACAAATTTTCAAAAATGCCCAGAAATTTCCAAAAAAAAAATCATAAAATTTAGAAAAATCCAAAACTATTTTTGTTCAAAATAAATAAAAATTAGAATTCAAATTTTTCAAAAATATCATTAAAAGTCGGTTTAAAGTCTCGAGTTGTAAAAATTCAACATACACAAAGCCGAAATTGACTAAAGATAGAAATTGAGCGAAAATTGACGACTTAACGAATAAGTGTGGAGATTAACAAACCCGGTGAGATTCGAGCCTATCATTTTTTCACGAGTTTTTAAATCAATCCGAGTTAATTGTTAACTCAAAGTTCTTTTCAGCGCCTAAAAAAAGTTGTCAAGGATCTCAATCCTTTCATTTTGACCGGTTTTGAAATATGTGTGTAATATTGCTTTGAAAAACGTGCCAAAAGTGATCTCTAAACTTAAATTCATCTCGAAACGGATATGGTAAATTAATAAGTAATTCGGACAATGAAGTAGGCCATCGTTTGTTACCCAAAAATATTAACCATAAAAAGATGTGAAAAATTATCCCTTTGATAACCCAATTGAGCCGAATAAAATTTATCATTATCGTTTGGTAACCCGAAAAAACCAAATAGACCGGAATTGTGAAAAATGGAAAAAGTCATAATTTAAGTCCGAAAAGTGCAACAAAAAGGGGCAAGGAAAAAAATAGAAGAATGCTCAACAAAAGTTAGCAAGAAAAGAAAAACAAAAAAAGAAATAGAAAAAAGAAGAGAAAATGAGCAATAGCCCCCCCCCCCAAAAAAAAAAAAATGCACTAACGGACATTATAAGAAAATTTTCCAATTCCGAATTTCCCAACCATTTCCATGTTATCCAATTACACCTTAAACTCGAAAAAGTCCTAACCGAGTCCGAATTGCGGAATTGGTTACCGCGTGGAGAGTTAAAACACAAAAAGATAATAAAGGAGATTGAATGCGCGAAAAAAAAAGAGGCAATATTCCCATTTTTAAAACCGTAGTCCGTTGATGAGATCCTTTCACCATGAAATTTCCGTCTTTCTAATTGTATGCGTGAATTTGTGTCCATTACATTTACTCTTTATATCACACATACCGAGAGAATAGCCATAATCCGAGAGATTCGTTTGAGAAGATCATTCCGTGAGAATTTGAAATCAAAACGAATTTTTGGATAAGTAACGTAATGATCAATCGGTGAAAATTGGCGGATATATTTCCAGCTTCGCACACACGCACTATTGTTTGAGACTTGTAAATATGACTTCATGATGACTATTTTCTGGAAAAGGTTGAATTACACAATTTTTGCGTATTTTGAATTTTCTTTGAATCGAATTTTGTGGGTATATTCTCTGCAAACCCTCACGAGACACAACTCGTCCTACTACGGTGACCTAGGGGTTTAAAGGCTTGTTACATACGCTAAATGCAATCGCTTGCCCGCTAAAAAGGTATTATATCCCAATAAAATGTGATTTTCAAGAGTTAAGCCTTGCTAGGATTCTTTTACATTGCTCAGGACGCGCAAAGTTCTAAGTTAGGGGGGTTTGATTGGGCATAAATATTGTATATTTATTCCCTTAATTTCGGTACATTTGTGAACCCGAGGGGTGCAACCGATATGGATTTAATGCACATTTATGCTACTAACCTTCGTTGGCAAGTATTTCATGTTTCGTGTTTCTCCTATTTGTTTTACAGGTTAATTATGCAAGCGGTATAAAAGAGAAAGCGAAACGATGAAAGAAATGCTAGAAAGGCAAGTTCAAGGGCATTTTGGTAATTCTGCAACCAGATCCCGGAGGAGTCAACTGGAAAGTTGAAAATCTCAGAACAACGAGAACACTGAAGAAACGACACCCAAATCCGAGCTACGGTTGATGAGTTATGACCTGTTGAAGTTGAAGAAAAATCCAAGGAAAAAAGGAAATAAAACAAGAAAAATTCTAAGTGTAAAGTGAAAGAAAAAACACCCCAAGCCAGCAAAAATTCTCGAACCCAGTCACGAACCGGTTTGGGGGGAGAACCGGTTCGAGGAACATGCGAACCGGTTCGGGGGTCCTGAAGCGCGAATTTTTCTCCTTTATTCTGATTGGTTCAAAGAATCCCATTAGGTTAAAACTCCTCCAAAAACAGTTTTGGACGAAAGTAGTGACCTAGGAACAGCAGTTCTGAATAGTTTTTTTTAGTTTTTGGTGGAGAAAAAAGGAGAAGAACATCTAGGAACATAACTTCAATTAATTGTTGCAAGATCAATACAATTCTGGGTTTGTTTTCAAGTTGTAATACAAGTTTTATTTTTATGATTATTGTTCTTGCATGGTAATTTTCCTGCGTGATTTGAATAAATTTCTGCGTTCATAATACTTAGTTACGTATTTCAATCTAGTGTTATCATGAGTTCTTTCGCATGCAACGTTACTATTTCATGCATCCTTCAGTTTAATATGTCCGGCTAGGTTTAAAAGGCTGGGATGCATGAACCTAGCCTGATGTGTTAGTGCGTGTGTATAAAATTAATCCGCTGAATTTAGTGATTGATTATGATCGTATTGCGTAGTTACACAAGAATTGTAGATCTTTATATCTCGTTTGCCTCTGGGTACTCGTGATGATTTAGAGTGCAATTTGAGTGTCACTATCGCGATACTGATTTACTCATCCTCAGATTAGGTATGACGCGGGCTTAAACCTCGTATACATAATGTTTGGGAGTACTAGATTCCGAGTCAGATCAATCAGTTAAATTTATGATTAATATTATAACTGCAATACACTAGGGTTGGGGGATTGTATTCCCGTCCTATTTTTTCTCATCATTTAAACAAAAAGTTTCAAATCATCGTTCATTCTTAATTTAGGTAGATTAGTATAATTGCATCTTTTCATAATTTCATTATCGCATTTAGCTGTAATCAATCTCAACACCAAATCATTTTTCTTTTCTTTTTAGAGTCAAAGTTAGGGTTTCTCCGTCTCTTCCCGTCGTCACAACTCCGTTGTCCTTTTTTCCTGAGAATCGATACCCGACTTACTGGGATTATTACTTGAGCGACAGGCTTGCACTTGAGCCTAGAGTGACGCATTTCTGAGACACATTTTCAGTCGCGTTAGTCGGGATACCACCAGTTATGGATTAGGGAGCAGAATGCGTCGAAGACTGCTTTCTTGACGAGGTATGGGTCCTACGAGTTTCGAGTCATGCCATTTGGGCTGACAAATGCTCCAGCCGTATTCATGGACTTAATTAACTGGGTGTTCTGAGAGTTCTTAGATCATTTTGTCATTGTCTTCATAGATGACATTCTGATTTATTCCCAGACTGAGGAGGAGCATGTCGAGCATTTGAGATGAGTTCTTCAGACTCTACGAGAGCATCACTTGTATGAGAAGTATGAAAAGTTCACATTCTGTTTATAAGAAGTCCAATTTCTGGGGCATGTTATGTAAGAGATAGGGATATCAGTGGACTCGGGCAAGGCGTCGGCAGTGAGAGAGTGGGCACAGCCCACGCCCCCGACGGAGGTGCATAACTTTTTTCGGTTAGTAGGATATTACAGGTGGTTCACCAGAAGGTTCTCAAAGATTACGGGCCCATTGACAAATTTGACTCACAAATGGGTGAAGTTCATTTGGAATGATACTTGTCAGTTAGCTTTCGATGAGCTAAAGGATAAGTTAACTTCGACGCCCGTTCTTTCCTTACCCAGACCAGGAGTGGAGTACCTAGTATATACTGATGCTTCTCTATAAGGACTTAGTGGAGTACTTCAGCAGGAGGAACATGTTACAGCTTATGCGTCCCGTAAGCTTAAGCCTCATGAAAGGAATTACCCCACCCAAAACTTGGAGTTAGCAGCAGCCGTGTTTGCCCTGAGGATCTGGAGACACTACTTGCTTGGGGAGAAATTTTTCCTATTCACAGACCACAAGTCCCTGCAATACTTATTCACTCAGCGGGAGTTGAACATGCGTCAGCGCAGGTGGCTAGAGTTTTTGAAAGATTACCAGTTCAAGATATAATATCATCGGGGGAAGGGTAACGTAGTTGTTGATGCATTGAGTCATAGACTAGTAGGTGAGGTTACAGAAGTGTGGAAGGCGAAATGGAAAGAATTGGGACATCAGGAGGCAATGGCCATATCCTTTATGTCCGTTATGACAGTCACTCCAGAGATTATTATGAGAGTGATCCAGGCTCAGGCCGCTGATTCGTTTTGCCAGGATCAGATTGTATGACTTCTAGCGGAGGGCGCAGAGTCCTACTCGGTGAGCTCAGATGGGGGATTGCGATTTAATGGGAGATTAGTGGTCCCGAAGGGTGAGGACTTTCGTCATGCAGTAATGACACAATCTCATGGATCCAGATTTGTAGTACATCTTGGAGGGGATCAAATGTACTAGGATATGAGACGGCAATACTGGTGGAGTGGGATGAAGAAGGACATTGCGGAGTTCGTGTCCAAGTGTGCCACCTGTCAGCTGGTAAAGGTGGACCATCAGAGACCACCAGGATTACATCAGCCGCTGGAGATACCTACGTGAAAATGGAAAAGCATTTCCATGGATTTAATTACTGGACTCCCTACTTCACAACGGGGTCACGATTCTATATGGGTGATGGTGGATCGATTGACTATGGTAGCTCATTTTCTATCTGTGCGGACGGACTACACTACGGGACAGTATGCCCATATACTTATTGTCAAGATAGTGAGATTGCATGGGTGCCCTTGAACATCGTGTCTGACAGAGACAAGACTTTTGTATCACACTTCTCGGAGAGATTTCAGGAGGCTATGGGTACTGAACTGCGATTGAGTACAGCTTATCACCCACAGACAAATGGGTAAACTGAGCGTACTAATCAGATGCTGGAGGACATATTGCGTATATGTGTCATTGACTTTGGAGTGGGTTGTGTGACACCCCGCCTAATTAAATACCGGGCGATCACTCCTTTATTAAATTAAAATCAAGGTGAATAGTTGGTTCATTCTTAGCATCACTGTCGTAAAAATAACTTTTCCAATTTAAACACCCTAATTAATTAAGCTAAGTGTCAAAACCATTTTAGACATTACTTTCCAAATCCTATTTATAACCAATGATTTAAAACTTTACATAATTCAATATTAAAGAATCACACCACAAATATCCTGGAACATATAATCCAAATAATTTAAACATTCAACAACTAAATCCCAACCTTTAAAACTTAAAGTAAAACATCCAGACAATAATAAATCCCAAAGTGACAATACTAGAAATAAATGAATCACAATGTCTAATACAACAACTGGATAATGGAAACAGCCGACACATGCCCAACTGAATAAATATGCTAGGAGTGGAATCAAATAAATGAAGTCGTCTAAGCAAGAGGCCTGCAACTCCCACTTAAGCTGCAGCGCGTTCCTTCCAAAGGATCCTATGCAAGACGCCCCTGTGGCTGGAAACCTGTAATACATACACATATATATATATATATACAAGAGAGAAAAGAAAATGGAAACGGGTCAGAGCCCGATTGTAAAAATGATTTAAAATTTGTTTAGCAAGTATTTAAAAATGTTTACAGGCTAATGCAACAACATATTAGTGCGGCACTCTCTTGAGAAATTCTCACCTCTCTTCTAATGTGCACGCCTATCGTACTTAACCTTCCCAACGGTTTAACTTATCTTATCTTAGGTTGCTCGTGAGATTTAAACTGAACAATTCAACTGTTTAAGAGGGTAATTTCATTTGACAACAAAGTTCTCATTTAAACCTTATTCACTAATAAAGTTTCTCCGTAACATATTATACTATTAAATCACATTTTTTCCAATTGTAATCATTATACATTTCTTACTTACCGTAAACACAGTAGTTAGTTTCCAAATTTCCAGAATTTAATATATATATTAAATACTCATATAATATATATATATATATATATTCTAACGGCACCCCACATAATAATAATGGTGCGGGCATACTCTGCTATCCAATACCCGTATCACTCGTACTAAGGGAAATACAAGTTCGGAATCACTCTCAAACTGTATTAATACATACACAAACAATATTGAGGCGAAGCATAGTTTCCAAGTCCAAGAGGTCAGCACATACCCTCGCGTCTCTTAGGACCGTGACTATCGATTCGATAGCCTGTACCTAGGATTCCTATCTTCTTGGGTACAAGTCAATATCCCCCATAAAGGTCCCATCAAGATAAGATTGTCCCAGCGCGGTAACCTCGGAGATAGCAAGTAGCACGGGCATGATTTTCACACGTATATAGTATATGCATAAACACAGTCATATCAATATACCACTATTACCATATCATAATTAGGTTCATCTCATAACCCATAATTAGGACATTTATCCTTATTTTCACATTATTAGTTATCATGTATAACGGTTCGTCTCTAACTTTAATTTGAGGGATTATCCCAACTTACTACGTAACGCTCATGGACTCTAGCCTCCCAAGTGTAGAATTTAGTAGGTACTCTTCTATTTTTCCAACGTAACTATCTTACGCGTCTCTCCCTATAACACATGATTCCATCATTCCTTATATGTAAATATCCCAAAAATGTACATCTCGTCTTATATTAAAGATCTCATAATTTTCAATAAGTCCTACTGGTCTTCTTTATCTCCCCAAACTATTTTAATAAGGATGACCAAAGATTATTACTCAATTAAATTTGAATTCAACTATTTAAAAGAGAAACGTGAGTTTGCCAGGAGGGGTCAATCGATCGATGGCAGGGGCTCGATCGATCGATGCGTCGATCGATCGACACTCTTGGTTCGATCGATCGATCAAACAGTTATGGCGAAATATGCAGATTAACAGTTACGGGTTTCATAATTTAACCTCAATAAAATCCATATTTTTCACACCCAAACTCCCAAAATTTGTACTAACAACACTATAAACTCATACTATACATCTTCTACGTAAAGCATGCGAATTTTCATCAATAATTATGGATTAATAGGCTAAAACTCATATCAATCTCAGGAACCCTAGAAATTTCTTTAACTTTGTTCTAATCAGTCTTTTTCCAGAATTTCTACTTCTAATTCATCAAAAATCCGTGGTTAAACCTCTACACATGAAGGGGGTTTCCAGATTATCATTCATATCTTTACTACATGCGATTTTCCTATCTCCAACATGGGTTTTCTTCTACCAAATTCATCCTAATCACCCTAGACTAACATGAACGATGCATTAACGAATATAAGCAAGATAAATACTTGCCTGGGAATTTTAGAGTTCTGATTTATGAACGAATTTGGTATGGTTGCGTTCCCCGTCGCGCGATCTACGCGTTGGTGGTGGTGGCGGTGCAATCGGGTGAATTTTCGACCTAAAACACCTTGGCAAGCTCTCTCATTTCCTCTCCTATGGCCGTCACTTGTCTTTGGTTGTGTTAACCCTAGAAGACAACCTTAGACGTCTGATATAACACTTGAAATTCGTGGGTTTAATTGCCCAAAATTTCAAAATGTTCAAAATGCCCTCTCGGGTCGCTAAATAAGCCTAAAAACACCCCGAGACCCAAACTAAACCCCCGGGTACACTTTTCTGACTATCTCGACCCTTCAGGACACTTTGGCGTACTCAAAACGACCATACGACCAACTTATAATTTATTCACTTTTATTAATCAATATTTAGTCCCGACGCGAGAATTTTCCAAAATTGTCATTTTATCCACTATTGACATTTAATAGAACCAATATTATATATTACTCTACTCATTAGTAATATTCAACAAGTTTCCCATAATTACTAACTCACATCACGTTAATAATTATAAAGTAATTAATTTTTAGATTTATATTAAATTAATAACTCACATTAAATTTAATAAATCCCCAAATTTATATAGCATAAAAAATACGAGGTATTACATACTTTCCCCCTAATAACTGAATTTCGTCCCAAAATTCAGAAAATAAGGCATACCTGGTAAGAATAAATCTGAATATCTCTCGCGTATATCTGCCTCGCGCTCCCAAGTGGATTCCTCCACATTATGATGCTCCCACTGGACCCGTACAAGTGGAACTACCTTCGATCTCAATCTCCTCTTGTTATGGTCTAGGATAGCCACTGGTCTCTCCTCGTAGGAGATGTCAGGCTGTAAGTCTATCTCCTCTATCGCGATGTGGGTGTGAGCCATGTCATCCCGAAGATATCGTCTCAACGATGAGATGTGGAATACATCGTGAATGCGATGTAAATGCTCTGGCAGTCCCAATCTGTATGCTACCGGCCCAATCCTCTCGATAATGGGAAATAGTCCCACATACCTCGGGGCCAATTTCCCTTTCTTCCCGAACCTCATCACTCCTTTCATAGGAGATACACGTAGTAATACTTGGTTCCCCACATTAAACTCTCGGAAGAACCGTTTCGCATCAGCGTAGCTCTTCTGCCTGTCATGGGCTACCCGATTGCGACTCCTGATCATCTCAATCCTCGCGGAGGTTTCCTAAATTACCTCTGGTCCTAGCAACTTGTTATCCCCCACCTCTAGCCAACAAGTTGGGGAACGACACGGCCTGCCATACAAAGCCTCGAATGGAGCCATGCCAATCGTGAACTGATAAGAGTTATTATAAGCGAACTCTCTAGTGGAAGATGTGGCTCCCAACCTCCTCCAAAATCAAGGACACACACGCGTAGCATATCCTCCAACATCTGATTAGTATGCTCTGTTTGACCATCTGTCTGTGGGTGGTAAGCTGAACACAACCTCAACTCTGTACCCATAGCCTCCTGAAAGCTCTACCAGAAACGCGACACGAAAATCTTGTCTCTATCTGACACAATATTCAGGGGTACCCCATATAATTTGACACTCTCAGCAATGAACAACTGAGCATACTGACCCGTGGTATAGTCAGTCCGCACCGGCAGGAAATGAGCCACCTTGGTCAAACGGTCTATAATCACCTAGATAGAGTCGTGGCCCTGCTGTGATGTAGGCAACCCAGTAATAAAGTCCATGGAAATACTCTCCCACTTCTACGCAGGCATTTTCAATGGCTGAAGCAACCCTGACGGTCTCTGATGGTCCACCTTTACCAGCTGGCAGGTAGAACACTTGGACACGAACTCAGCAATGTCCTTCTTCATCCCACTCCACCAGTATTGTCGCCTCATATCCTGGTACATCTTATCTCCTCCAGGATGTACCGCAAATCGGGACCCGTGAGACTGGGTCATCACTGCATGACGTAATTCTGCTCCTTCTGGGACCACCAATCTCCCATTAAATCTCAAACCCCCATCAGAACTAACAGAATAGGACTCAGCACCCTCAGCTAAAAGTCATACAACCTGCTCCTGGAAAAACGGGTCTGCGGTATGTGCCTGTATCACCCTTGTAACAATCTCGGGTGTCACCGTCATGACAGATACGAAAGAACGTGATATTGCGTCCTGGTGACCCAACTCTTTCCATTTTGCCTTCCAGATGTCCGCTACATCGTCTACCGGTCTATGGCTCAACGCATCAGCAACTACGTTGGCCTTCCCCAGATGGTATTGTATGTCGAACTGATAGTCCTTCACAAACTTTAACCATCTGCGCTGATGCATATTCAGCTCTCGCTGAGTGAACAGGTACTGCAGTGACTTGTGGTCTGTGAACAAGCGAAACTTCTCCCCCAATAAATAGTGCCTCCATATCCTCAATGCAAAAACCACCGCTGCTAACTCCAGGTCGTGGGTGGGGTAATTCTTCTCATGTGGCTTAAGCTTGCGGGAGGCAAAAGCTATAGCCTTCTCCTCCTGTTGAAGTACTCCCCCAAGTCCCCGTAAAGGGGCATTGGTGTAAACCACGTACTCCACACCCGACTTAGGTAAAGCAAGGACTGGTGCTGAAGTAAGCTTGTCTTTCAGCTCGTCGAAAGCCAATTGACAAGCATCATTCCAAACATATGGTACCCCTTTGCGAGTCTGGTTCGTCAATGGACCCGCTATTTTGGAGAATCCCCGAATTAATCTCCTGTAGTATCCGGCTAACCCCAAGAAACTATGCACTTTCGTCAGAGTCGTGGGATGTCCCCACTCCCTCATCGCTGACACTTTACTCGGGTCAACTGCTATCCCCTGTTCAGAAATAACATGCCCCAAGAATTGTACTTTTCGAAACCCGAACCCGTATTTCTCATACTTAGCATACAGCTGATCCTCTCGTAGAGTCTGAAGAACCTACCTCAAGTGCTCGGCATGCTCCTCCTCAGAGTGTGAATATATCAAAATGTCATCTATGAAGATGATGACAAACTGATCTAAGAACTATCTGAATACTCGGTTCATCAAGTCCATGAATACGGCTGGAGCGTTTGTGAGTCCAAATGGCATCACTCTGAACTCATAGGACCCATATCTCGTCAAGAAAGCAGTCTTCGAAACATCCTGCTCCCTAATCCATAGCTGATGGTATCCTGACCTCAAATCTATCTTCGAAAAGAAAGTTGCTCCCCTCAACTGGTCGAACAGATCATCGATTCGAGGCAACGGATACTTGTTCCGTATCGTGACCTTGTTCAGCTCCCGGTAGTCCACACATAGTCTCAGTGAACCATTTATCTTCTTCACCAATAAAGCTGGAGTGCCCCAAGGTGAGGTACTCCTGCGAATGAAGCCCTGACCTAACATCTGCTCTATCTGATCTCGTAACTCTCGCATCTCCGCTGGAGCCATACGATATGGAGCGCGTGCTATATGTCTAGTATTCGGTAATAAATCTATGACAAAGTCTATCTTTCGGCTGGGGGGTAGGCCTGGTATCTCCTGAAATACATCGGAATACTCACGAACAACTGGGATCGAGTCTAAGGGAATCATAACCTCCTTAGAGGTATCCTCCTCTATGTAATACAAATGAGCGATCGAGCCTCCCTCTGGGCGAGGCATCGCCACTACAAATATCTCTTGCCCCGGAATGGCAAAGACAATACTCCCACCCAAACAATCTATCATGGCTCTATAAGCTGCGATCCAATCCATATCGATAATAACATCGTGCTCATGTATATCTAAGACTAACATGTTTGCTGGTAAAACCAAGCTACCAATCTCTACCCCCATACCCCGGCATATAAAGAAAATAAGCGAACCATTTCCCAGTGGTGAGTCTACACACATTACAGTGCTCTCTGCTATGGCTAATAACCCTAAGGCCTTCGCAAAATGAGTAGCTATAAAACAGTGCGGCGCCCCAGTATCAAATAAAACTCGACCCATAGTACCATGGATGGGAAACATACCCTCAATCGCGGGTGGTGCCTGTGGAGCTGCTGCCTGGTGGACGTTATAGACACGTCCGTACTGTAACTGCCCCTGCTGCACTGGAGCTGCTAGAATGGCTGGTAGGACTGGTACCTGGGCTGGTGCTGGGAGAGCAGCTGGAAAAAGTGGCCTCTATGGCTCATTACGGGCACCCTGCTGCTGTGGGACCCTATCACCCTCTGGGCAATCCTGGCGCTTATGTCCATGCTTGCCGCACACAAAACATCGGCCTCTGAAGTTGCCTCCCCTCTGACCTTGCTGACCATGACCCTATTGGCCGTTATCACCCCGCCACTGGCCCTGTTAGCCCTGATAAAAACGATGTTGGCCCTGTTATTGACCCTGTTGCTGGCGATGTTGGCCTTGCTGGCCCTGCTGATTAGGCTGGCCCTACTGACCATGCCTATATCCCCCAAATCCTTGCCTGGAATCACCTGATCGAAACCGCTTGGCAGGGTCTGCTTGATGGGAACTCTGCTCGTGCTGACGAGTCTGTCCCTGAGATGTCAGTGCTCCACTAGCATCACTACCCCCTGTCCTGCCCTGCTGGCCGGACTCTCCTACTCGCTTGCTTCCCTGCAAATGAAAGCAGTGATCTTGGCAGTGTAGTAAAGCAGCATTAAGTACATCTGTGAAGGTACTCAGAGATAAATTCCCTATAAGATGCTGACGGATCCTCCAATCTAACCCGTCCACAAACAAAAGTATCTTCTTACCCTCAGTAGGTGCCTCATCTAGCACTATGGTGAGAAGTCTTGTGAACTCCTCTTCATACTCAGCAACAGTAGAATTATCTTGCTTCAAGTTCAGTAACTTCCAACTCATCTCAGTCTGCACGGCAGGTGGAAAGTACTTACGATCAAACCGCTCCCAGAATAACTAAATCGGGATAGTATCCCTCTCCTCCAAGGTGGTGGTGGACTCCCACCACTGCAAAGCGGCCCCCACTAACTTAAAGGAAGCCAACAACTGTCTCTGCACGTCTGTGCACTCATACATACGAAGATGCCGCTTGATATCTTTCTTCCATTGGCTGACGATAATGATATCTGAACTACCCGAAAACTCAGGGGGATGCGCCTTCTGAAAGGCATCCCTAACCCGCTCCCATGCAGATGGAAGTTGTGCAGGTACTGGCGCCACTGCCTGAATCTGAGGTGGAGCTTGCTGTACCACCGCTAGCGCGGTATTCACCGCATGAGCAACAATAGCGACTACTTCATTAGCATTCATTGTACCCTGAGCCGAAGCTGCTAGCTGCTCGGCTTGGGCACGCCTATCCTTTGGTGCACGTCTCAGAGGCATTTGAAACGTGGAGAAATTTATTAGTCTACAGTTAGTATTAAATCTTAAATAGCTGAAGACGTAAACGTAAAAGCAAGAATACAACAATCCTAAAATAGGGCTCTATAGCAAAAATGTTAAGCTGAAAGCGAAATAAGCCGTACAGATCCTAAAGACACTAGAACCTGATGCTCTGATACCACCTGTGACACCCCGTCTAATTAAATACCGGGCGATCACTCCTTTATTAAATTAAAATCAAGGTGAACAGTTGGTTCATTCTTAGCATCACTGCCGTAAAAATAACTTTTCCAATTTAAACACCCTAATTAATTAAGCTAAGTGTCAAAACCATTTTAGACATTACTTTCCAAATCCTATTTATAACCAATGATTTAAAACTTTACATAATTCAATATTAAAGAATCACACCACAAATATCCTGGAACATATAATCCAAATAATTTAAACATTCAACAACTAAATTCCAACATTTAAAACTTAAAGTAAAACATCCAGACATTAATAAATTCCAAAGTGATAATACTAGAAATAAATGAATCACAATGTCCAATACAACAACTGGATAATGGAAACGGGCGACACATGCCCAACTGAATAAATATGCTAGGAGTGGAATCAAATAAATGAAGTCGTCTAAGCAAGAGGCCTGCAACTCCCACTTAAGCTGCAGCGCGTTCCTTCCAAAGGATCCTATGCAAGACGCCCCTGTGGCTGGGAACCTGTAATACATATATATATATATATATATATATATATATATATACAAGAGAGAAAAGAAAATGGAAATGGGTCAGAGCCCGATTGTAAAAATGATTTAAAATTTGTTTAGCAAGTATTTAAAAATGTTTACAGGCTAATGCAACAACATATTAGTGCGGCATTCCCTTGAGAAATTCTCACCTCTCTTCTAATGTGCACGCCTATCGTACTTAACCTTCCCAACGGTTTAACTTATCTTATCTTAGGTTGCTCGCGAGATTTAAACTGAACAATTCAACTGTTTAAGAGGGTAATTTCATTTGATAACAAAGTTCTCATTTAAACCTTATTCACTAATAAAGTTTCTCTGTAACATATTATACTATTAAAGCACATTTTTTCCAATTGCAATCATTATATATTTCTTACTTACCGTAAACACAGTAGTTAGTTTCCAAATTTCCAGAATTTAATATATATATTAAATACTCATATAATATATATATATATATATATATATATATATATATATATATATATATATATATATATATTCTAACGGCACCCCACATAATAATAATGGTGCGGGCATACTCTGCTATCCAATCCCCGTATCACTCGTACTAAGGGAAATACAAGTTTGGAATCACTCTCGAACTGTATTAATACATACACAAACAATATTGAGGCGAAGCATAGTTTCCAAGTCCAAGAGGTCAGCACATACCCTCGCGTCTCTTAGGACCGTGACTATCGATTCGATAGCCTGTACCTAGGATTTCTATCTTCTTGGGTACAAGTCAATATCCCCCATAAAGGTCCCATCGAGATAAGACTGTCCCAGCGCGGTAACCTCAGAGATAGCAAGTAGCACGGGCATGATTTTCACACGTATATAGTATATGCATAAACACAGTCATATCAATATACCACTATTACCATATCATAATTAGGTTCATCTCATAACTCATAATTAGGACATTTATCCTTATTTTCACATTATTAGTTATCATGTATAACGGTTCGTCTCTAACTTTAATTTGAGGGATTATCCCAACTTACTACGTAACGCTCATGGACTCTAACCTCCCAAGTGTAGAATTTAGTAGGTACTCTTCTATTTTTCCAACGTAACTATCTTACGCGTCTCTCCCTATAACATATAATTCCATCATTCCTTATATGTAAATATCCCAAAAATGTACATCTCGTTTTATATTAAAGATCTCATAATTTTCAATAAGTCCTACTGGTCTTCTTTATCTCCCCAAACTATTTTAATAAGGATGACCAAAGATTATTACTCAATTAAATTTGAATTCAACTATTTAAAAAGGAAACATGAGTCTGCCAGGAGGGTAGATCGATCGATGGCAGGGGCTCGATCGATCGATGCGTCGATCGATCGACACTCTTGGTTCGATCGATCGATCAAACATTTATGGCGAAATCTGCAGATTAATAGTTACGGGTTTCATAATTTAACCTCAATCAAGTCCATATTTTTCACACCCAAACTCCCAAAATTTGTACTAACAACAGTATAAACTCATATTATACATCTTCTACGTAAAGCATGCGAATTTTCATCAATAACCATGGATTAATAGGCCAAAACTCATATCAATCTTAAGAACCCTAGAAATTTCTTTAACTTTGTTTTAATCAGTCTTTTTCCAGAATTTCTACTTCTAATTCATCATAAATCCGCGGTTAAATCTCTACACATGAAGGGAGTTTCCAGATTATCATTCATATTATTAGTGCATGTGATTTTCCTATCTCCAACATGGGTTTTCTTCTACCAAACTCATCCTAATCACCTTATAATAACATGAACGATGCATTAACGAAGATAAGCAAGATAAATACTTGCCTGGGAATTTCAGAGTTCTGATTTGTGAACGAATTTGGTGTGGTTGCGTTCCCCGTCGCGCGATCTACGCGTTGGTGGTGGTGGCGGTGCAACCGGGTGAATTTTCGGCCTAGAACACCTTGGCAAGCTCTCTCCTTTCCTCTCCTATGGCCGTCACTTGTCTTTGGTTGTGTTAACCCTAGAAGACAACCTTAGACATCTCATATAACCCTTGAAAATTCGTGGGTTTAATTGCCCAAAATTTCAAAATGTCCAAAATGCCCTCCCGGGGCGCTAAATAAGCCTAAAAACACCCCGAGACCCAAACTAAACTCCCGGGTACACTTTTCTGACTATCTCGACCCTTCTGGACACTTTGGGGTACTCAAAATGACCATATGAGCAACTTATAATTTATTAACTTTTATTAATCAATATTTAGTCCCGACGCGAGAATTTTTCAAAATTGTCATTTTATCCACTATTGACATTTAATAGAACTAATATTATATATTACTCTACTCATTAGTAATATTCAACAAGTTTCCCATAATTACTAACTCACATCACGTTAATAATTATAAAGTAATTAATTTCTGAATTTATATTAAATTAATAACTCACATTAAATTTAATAAATCCCCAAATTTATAAAGCATAAAAAATACGGGGTATTTCAGGTTGGAGTCGTATCTTCCATTGGTGGAGTTTGCTTATAATAACTCCTATCAGTTTACGATCGGTATGTCCCCATTTGAGGCATTGTATGGAAGGCCTTGTCGTTCTCCGACCAGTTGGCTAAAGGTGGGGGACAATAAGTTACTCGAGCCAGAGGTAATTCAGGAAACGTTAGCCAGGGTTGAGATGATCAGGAACCGTATTCGGGTAGCCCAGGATAGGCAGAAAAACTACACCGATGCAAAGAGATTCTTCAGGGAGTTCAACGTAGGGGATGAAGTATTGCTGCGAGTGTCTCCTATGAAAAGGGTGATGAGGTTCGGGAAAAAGGGGAAATTGGCTCTGAGATATGTAGAACCATTTTCCATTATCGAGAGTATCGTACCGGTGGCATACAGACTTGGGTATGAGTTAGCCCACACCCACATTACGATTGAGGAGATTGATTTACATCCCAACAGTTCATATGAGGAGAGGTCTGTGGCTATCCTAGACCACAACGAGAGGAAATTGAGATCAAAGGTAGTTTCACTTGTGCGGGTTCAGTGGGAGCACCATAATGTAGAGAAGCCTACTTGGGAGCGAGAGGAGGATATGCGCGAGAAATATCCAGACTTATTCCTACCAGGTATGATTTACTTTTCGAATTTCGGGGAAAAATTCCGTTATTAAGGGGGAAGCATGTAATACCCCGTATTTTTATGATAATAAATAATTATGGGATTAATTATTATTATTGGATTAATTAAATTAAAAAGGTCAGGAAATTTAATTGTTAATTAATCCGAATTTAAAATAAATATTAACTAGAGTGCCAAGGGTTAATACTTATTGATGAAAATAATTGATTATTACTGTGGGTATATGTAATATGGAATTATAAATTTTTTATAAATTATCAGAGTGCGAAATACAACAGTTTGGTATTTTGAGTCCAGACCCACGTGTCAGACGTGTCGGGAGTAAATGAATAGAATAAAAAGATAAATTATTTTTGTATAACTCGTATAGTAATTTCGAGTGCGCCATTGAGTCCGAAAGGGTCGAGATATTTGGACTCCGGGATGTTTTTAGGCCTAACTGGCATCCTGTAGGGGTATTTTTATCCTTTGGAATTTTGGGGTAATAATATGGACGAAAATTGGGAAATACAATATGGATGCACTAGGATTAGATAAGAGTTATCAGTTCTAAACCTACGAGAGAGAAAAGAGAGAGGCATAGAGGAAGGTAGATGAGGTTATTGGTGTTCTTGGTGCCTAACTCAAGAACACACACTAAAAACTATACCATAGTGTAGATCGCGAGACGAAGAACGCACCCATATCCATATCACCAGTAGATCAGACCGTCGAAAATGAGGCAAGTGTTTAATTCTTGCAATTTATAGCAACAAGCATGCTCATATTAGTGTAGGTGTTGATTCATAAGTTTTGATGAAATTGGAGGATTAATGGCATTAATTAAAATCTAAAGATTAAAGTAAGATGAATCCCTCATATAAATAGTTTAGAAATCCCAAATTGATGATTATTGATGATGGACGAATTTGAGATTGATGTTCTTGTATGGATATTTGATGACCTATGGTTTTGAATTGATAAATTGGGGATTTTGGATTTTACAACTGATTTATGATGAATTAATGTTTCAAAGTTAAGGGAAATCATTTATACATGCTATAACATTAATTAGGATTACTATTTTGGAGTTGGGGTTAAGAAATTTAAAGGTTTTGGGACTAAAATTTTGAGGAAGACGAAGTAGAAATAGTAAAACGTAATAGGTCTGGCCAAACCAGGGAAAACCCCCATCTCGTTCCAACAAGATGGAGTCTCGTTCGAACGAGAAGCAGAGTCGTTCAAACGACCTACAAAATTGTTCGAACGACAGGTGCCAGAAAAACCCAAAAATTCTCATTTTTTCCCAAATCATGTTACACAGTTAGTTAAGTGAGGAAAACTCCCATTTACTGATATTAGCTTAGTGCATAATTATTTGGGAAGCATTCTTACAATAATACCTTAAGGATTGAATATGTTAATTAACCTTGTTAATTTTGAAAGAGTAAATAATCGAGTTAATTGCATAAGTAGTAAAGAGAAGTATACTACGTGTAGAATGATAAATATGGGTTGGGTGAATACCTGAATTTTTATAAGACTTAGGGAATGCCTATTATTTTATGATTATTCTAATTGTGTGTATAAGCATACCTACGCTGGTTGCTATCGAGAGGAGGTATCGCTCAGTGGATAGTCTTATCCTGGGTGACCCAATGGGGGGATATTTGACTTATACCCACAGCATATGAACTTGGATACATGCTATTTATTACGTAGGATAGTTTCGACGGTTGAATGAGAGCGTAGATATGTGCATGACCTATTTAGCTGGTGAGTATGCTCGCCTCCAATATTTATGTTATGAGATTTACGGTTCGTGAGAGACGTCGAACCAGTTGTCCTTTATGCAACGAGCGATGCACTGGGACGCGATAGCAGAGTATGCATTGTGCCAAGTGGTCCTAACTAAGGGGCACAGGATTTGTTGGTAAAGAAAGTAACTTAAGGGGATAAAGTATTTACTACTAGAACAGTGGATATATATATATATATATATATATATATATATATATATATATATATATATATATATATATATATATATATTTGTGAAAAATCCTAATGTGTGAAATTAAAAACTATGTAAATGTTGGTAAACAAAGTAACTTAAAGGGATAAAGTATTTACTACTAGAACAGTGGATATTAAATGCAGTTAATTAGAGTAAAGTGTTAAGTAACGTATTGTATGGGCGATATGGGATTCTCTTACGAGCCATAATTAGTAGTATATGTTTATGATCTAGTTGGGAATATTATAGATGACTAGGTTAAGGTAGACGTACGCTAGGTGTGCACATTAGTGGAGGGGTGAGGATCTCAGGTGAGAGGTCGGAACTAATATGCACATAATAATTGCATTAATGCAGTTTTAAATACTTGCTAAAATAAATATTTTTACAAATCGGTCTCTGACCCATTTCTTGTTACTTCTCTTCTCTTTTGCTACATATATATTATACCAGGTGTCCAGCCACAGGGTCACCACCAAACTTAGATGCGTGGATCATTCGACGAGCTGCAACTATTGTGGAAGTTGTAAGTTATTGATATTGGACGCTTCTATCTTTTCATTATGTTCCTAGTTCAGGCATTTCAGTTAAGGCATGTGTAACCCGTTTCCAGCTTAATTATTTCAGAGATTATATTTTCTTAATGTCATTTCTTTTCCTGTTGGATTGTGTATTATGATTCTATTGGTTTCATACTTTGAACTGTAGTGTTTTATCCAGTCTCATTTATTTCAGTATTTGATTCATGTTTAGTATTTATTCTGGTGGAATGTGAATAGCTTATATCTTAAAGCATGGAACTTATTAATGGATTAATTGGGTATAATTAAATAGGAAAATGTTTTGACACTTAGCTAAATTATTTATTAGGTGATTAATAATAAAAATTATTTTTCGACAGTGATGCTAAGAATGAACCAACCTAACACTTTGATTTAATTTAATAAAGGACTGATCACTCGATATTTAATTAGGCGGGGTGTCACAATTAGTTTGATCTTGAGTAGGTGACGCGACCACAAAAGTGTCTAAAGTGCGTACGTATATAGGCTCAAGTGAATGCATGTCGCGTAAATAATAACCCGGTAAGTCGGGATCGTATCCACAGGGAACTAGGACGAATGCTCGTAACGACGAAGAAATAGAAGACTAACCTTAAATTGATTCGAGAAAAGAAACTAAAAGATGATTGATCGTGGAACTGAATTCAACTGTCTAAATTCAAATGAAATTTAAATTATGAAATAAGCTACATGCACGAAAATAAAACTATTGCAATTAAGTAAATATGAATGAGGAAAGCAGGTTAGCTTACAATTCCCCAAACCCTAGTACATTTCCCGGATAAAATATTAGCTTTGAAATTAGAGAGTTGATCAAACTTAGTCTTTATTATTCCTAAGCATTACATATATGAAGGTACTAGCCCGCACCATACGTAATCAAAGGCAAGAATAAAGCGGCGCTGCATAGGCAACATGCACATCGCATCCTTAAACTCCCCGGTTACCTAGGACAAATGAGGTTAAAAGATCTATGATGGTTGTGATCACTACACAACACGATTCGATCAATTTTTAATTCAAAATCTATTTTCTATACATATAAACTATACCGGGTTGGGTTCATGAATGCCAACCTTTGGAAATTTAGCTGGACATAATTAAACTAAGCGTAGACCCAAAACCTATTTTGCATGAATTTATAATTACATGAAAAATTGGGAACAAACATGTAAATAAAAATTTCCACTTAAGTTCAATGAATTCTCAGACACAAATATAAAGCAATTAAAAATAGAAAGAAAACAATATTTGGAATGAAGAAAATTCTGGAATTAATGTTGAAGAAATTAAAACCTAGGGTTCTTAGTTGCAAAAGCCCTATAAAACTATCAAAAAGAGAACTCCCAAAAGTTTGGTAATTAGTTGGAATAAAATACTCTATGGATTTACAAGAGTTTGAGTTAGGTACAACTCTGAATTTGAAAAAGAAAAAATCAAAAAATCATCACCCCGCCCGATCCGGCCTGGGCTATCGGTTAAGTTTGGTGTATACCAGATTGGTTCATTTTTGTTGATACCGGATCGGTCCGCTCTTGACATGAACTTTGTCTTTACCGTACCGGTTCGACTCTGCATGACACCGAATCGGTTCAGAGATCTTTTTATTTCAGCTCTTATTGTGATTTTCTTTCATCTTTGAGGCTTTATATCTATTGATCCGGAACTCGAATTTGGATGTTTCTTCCTACATGCTTGTAAACTCAAGGTCTTCAACTTTCATTTTGGTTCCTTGTCCGAACTCCATATGTAAAAGTTACTTTTTCCCCTCTGACTTTTCTTCCTTTATTTTTTCCTTGGTTTCTCGATTTTGAGTTTCCTCTTCTCTTCACTTGTATAAAATACCTGTAAAAAGCATAAAGGATACACGAAACTCGATGCAATATATAGGAAATAATAGTAGCAATGATATGAGATAAATCAATGCATTTTATATGGTACGAGGTGATAAAAGCCGTTAAATTAAGTGGATAAATCGAAAGAATTTATGCCTAATCAGAAGGTCTTTGGCCTTGAACCGGAAACTTGCTATTCTCTTGAATACTTAAAGATGATTGAAACCTAGATATATTCGCATTCATGTCGGTGAACATGCGGTTATACTTAGCATTGGTTGCATTTTGAGCTTGGATGAATTGATTTATAGTGTACTCGAGATTTCTCCGTGGTGGGGTGATATACGGTGCGAGAGGTGGTGCTTGCATATGTACTTGCACATGTGGAGCTTATTGAAAATATGGAGGTAGAGGTGGGGTAACGTGTGAATTAGGATTCAACGCCACATGTTATTGCCCATAGCTAAAACCATGATAGTTCCTCCACGAAGGGTTGTAAGAATTCCCATGCGGGCATTGAAATTAAATTACCCTTAAATCCTCCTATCGCATCCACTTGCTCATGTAACATTACCTTGTAGGTGGGTATCATCGGACATTCCTTCGTTGAATGGACCTCCTCACAAATAGCACACACCTTCTCTTTTATTCCTCGGGTGGATCCGCTTGGTTCTCTTAGCCTAGATTCGACTACGTCTCCCACGTGATAAAGACCGAGCGCTGAATGAGCGGTGGGAGCTTGTCGAACCTAGTTTTGGGTGTTTGGTTCGAATGTGTCCCACACTTGAGTTGTATCGATGACGAGCTTAAGGTGGTCCCCTGCATCGTGTTTATCTAATTCCCAAAATGGTCTCTCACACATTGTCTCAACGAGTTGTTTAGAAGATATGCTTAGCCCGTGGTGAAAGAAATATATGAGACGATACTTCTCAAACCCACGATGAGGGAATGTACTAACTAGCTCGTTGAAACATTCATAACATCAATCAAATGGCTCATTTTCTTACTGTCGGAATGTTTGAATTTGAGCTTTGATGGAATTTGTTCGATTAAGAGAAATTTGGATTGCATCTCTCGCCATGATCCAACTGAGTTCGGGGATAAAGACCAAATCCAGGTCTTAGCTTTATCCTTTAAGGAAAAAAGGAAAAAGTTTGAGGCGAACTACGTCTTGTGTGCAAGCTTGATTGCTAAAGGTATCGCATGCCTCTTCGAACTCATGAATGTGGAGATAAGGCTTTTTCGAATCCAACCTATGAAATGCGAAAAGAATTTGTATTATCTCGTTAAGAAAATGGAACTGTCCTGCATTGCACGGATGTAAAATTCATCATGGGGTGAAAGTTCGCTCGGGATATAGGAGTTCTTTCATGGGATAATATGGCATTTTGCCCTCACCCGTACCATAACTAGCGTGTTCCGACATGACTCTCTCTCCAAATGATTCAATGTCCACACTCGATGTCCTAGAAACGTGACTCGCGATGGAGTTTGGAGGTGGAACTCAAAATTGTGGAGCATTAGGAGTGCGTGGGCTATCGGGATCGTACACAACTATTCGATTTTCGTGAATTTTGGTGGGAGTTGATTGCGGAGTTTGTTGCGGATTTTGCATGAAAGGGCTTTTGAGAGATGCAATTTTTATTTTTTATTTTTTTTGGCTTTTTAAGATTTGGAGTCAAATTTTAGAATAACTCAACCTAACCTAAAAGTCTACCTAAATCCCCAACAACGGGGCCAAAAACTTGACGCGACTTAAAATGTGTCTCTAGTGCTTGTTAATTACGGTTCAAGTGCAAACTGATCACGTAAGAAATTAACCCGGTAAGACGGGGTTGAATCCTCAGAGAAATATGACGTAGAACGTGACGACAATAAGTAAGACGGTTAACCCTAAATGGACTTTAAAAAAAAAGGCGATAATTTTGACTTATATATCTACTAACTAAATGCAAATCAATTAAACTAATAATCAAAATACGTATGCAGGAATAAAGTAACTGTGACTGAATAAATATGAATGAGAAAAATAGGTTGCACTACAATCCCCCAAACCCTAGTATGTTTACCAGATATAAAAGCAATTATAAATTAAATAATTAATTAAACCCATACATTATTAATTTCAAGCATTACATATATGAGGGTACAAGCCCACATCATGCATAATCAAGAATATAAATACAACAGTATCGAAATACCTGACACGCGCGTCGCACTCTTAAACACCCCGGTTACCTAGGGCAAACGATGTTAAAAGTCCTACAACAGTAGTAACAACTACTCTACATGATTCAATCATTTATTTAATTATGGGAATTACTTTTATATTCATGCAAACCACATCGGGTTGGGTTCATGCATCCCAACCCTCAGAAATCTAGCTGGATATTATGAAATTATGTTTAAACAGGAAATCTATGTCGCATGATATCATAATCGCATGAAAAGTGAGATTAAATATGCAAGGAATGATTCTAACTAAGAAAGAATGAATCACCTACAGAAAATATTAAAGTAATGGAGAAAAGATTACTTGGAATGAATATAATCCTTGAATTAATCCAAATTGATGAAGAAAAGTATTGAATATTATGAATCCTACACTGCTTGGCTTCAAAACCCTCCCAAAACTAACTAAAAAGAAGCCTACTATGTCTGGTATGACAAAAGAACAAATACATCACGTCATTTTTAGTGTTCGAGTCATGCACAACTCTTTTTTAAGAGAAAAGAAAAGTTAAAATTTCGTCAAGCCGAACTAGTCCGGTTTCTGCTTTTTTAATGGGCGAACCAGTCGGGTAAGGTCAACACTACTGCTCTAATCCAGATAAGGTGTCGTTGGTTGAGCCTGACCTCCCTCATTTCACTATTGGCGATAGCTTTTAGTTAAGTGTACTGTATACTCTCATCTCGTGTGCGATAGGGTGGTCGAGAAGCTTCTTGCTGTGCTGTTCGGTGCCCACCAAAGCACAGACTTTACTCACCCACTGCTGGACTATTCTACAGGCTGGTGAGGCTATTCCACTACAGATTGATGGACTTACTAATTTCCTAACTAATTTAAGGAGTTAAGACTGACGGTTCGGTGATCGAGAGAAGATAGACGACAACTGTAAGCTCTATTGTGCACGCTACTCATTCCCATTACAGTTAATCAGTTATCCCAAGAAAAGTCCTATATATAGATAAACACCAGGATGGTTCCTAATACGCGAAGGATTCAAACTCTATTTATGTCATTATTCGACTGAGGGGACCGGTCTGGATGCTTTGCCATCGGTTCGGTTTAGTGACTTTTTATTTTTCTTCCTTTTCTCCTTGATTTCTTTTTAACTTCAAAGATCCATAACTTTTCACCCGGGACTCGGATTTAGATGTCGTTTCTTCCTACGTGCTTGTGGACTCGATGTCTTCAACTTCCTTTAGGTTTTGTGTCCAAATTCTTGGTGTAAAATTACTATTTCCCCTTGACTTTCCTTCACTTGTATATTTCTTGAGTTTCTCTCTTCTCTTCACTTGTGTAAAATACCTACAAAATATACGAGAAATACACGAAGCTCGATGCACTACATAAAAAAGGTCACTAGTAATAATATGAGATGAATTAACTCGATTTACATTGCACGAGGTGATAAAAGCCTCTAAATTAAGGGGATAAATACGAAGAATTTTTACAGAATCAGTAGGCGCGTGACGTCCTCCTGTTGACGGAATCACGCGAGATCTGGGTATAAGTTCATTGTTTGCTCGAAATGTTCCTTTTGGGGATGATAGCGTGAGATGGGAGTGTTGCTAATCCTGTTAGGGTGGACCTCAGACCTAACCCTAGGTGTTGGAGACCCCTCTTGATGGCTACCATTGAACGAAGGAGGTGCACTTTTTGGGTGAGACATGATTGCTCGTTCGCTCTAATTGAGTAAGAAAAAGGAAAATCGTTCCTACAGATAACGCCAATTGTAGGAGGTAAAATCATATTTAGACTATTCCTAAGCAAACAAATCTGAACAGCAAATAAAAATCACACAATCACACAATGCGACGTATATATAGTTTAATAATGTGCCTACCTTCACGGACTGCTTCTCTATCTTTATATTAATTAATTCACAATAACACAAATTACAACCCCTTTTTCCAGGTGTGGGAGGTTACATTTATAGTGAACATAAGAAAGACTTACAGTGTGATCGAACATATCCTAGTCCGAGATACTAGATGCTCATGTCCCCTTTGTTCAAGCGGTGATCATTGATTTGATCCGCCGGACATAAATCATTAATTCCGATTTCATCAGATAGTCCGGATAATCCCCCCACACTTAAAAAAAAATTGTACTGAACAAAATTGTCAAATCAAAGATAAGATTTTCTAAGGGTGTTTTTCATTAGTATGGATAAATTTTCCAGGGAAAATATTAGTTTTGGCTTATGTTTTGTCTTTATAGTACCTTGATTGTGAATACTTCGTGTAAGAACAACACTCATTCATATAATAAATGCTCCATTTCAAACCTCATTTTTAGTGGAATATATATCTTATCCACCTACCAAATAGTTGTTTTCATGGAAAATAGAAAAAGTAAGATAAAAAACTCATGTTTTTCCACTCATTTTCTAACTTTTCATCTAAATGAACGATTTTTCACGCATTTTCCATGTTTGCAATCAAAGTTCAAACGCACCTTAGTGTAAAAAAGGATAAACTGATACCGCATTTAATTCATAAATTCAATTTCAAACTCGAAAACATAACCTAAAAGAGTAATTCTATGCTAACTCACAATTTGGCTAATTTATATAATACCTCTAATACAAGAGTATTAGAGATATTAATGCCCATTAATGGTACAAATCCTTTATTTTATTAAAAATCGGCCACTCCCAACGAATACCAAAAATCGTCTAAGCCAAACAACAAAACCTCTTGACTCTCCAACTCCCATTATACAAAAATCATCCAACCCACAATACAAAATGAAAGACTCTCCAACTCCCCTCTACACAATGAATACGTACATTAAAATGGAAGACTTGGAGGTTTATTTGACACATTTATATTTGGAGATATCCACATCACACCACAATGAAAATAGGGGCTATAGAACCGGGACGAAATATGTTGAAAATAAACTTTCTGAATGTTTTAAAACGTTGGATGTTCCGGAGAGACACGGATGCGGTAGAGAGACTATAGAACAGGTACGGGGTAGACAGATCAGTCGCAGAGACGTCAAGGGTCGAATGAGTTTTGAGATGGTCGAATGATATTTGTTTTTTTTTGGGATATTAGCTGATGGGTCTTGGGTTTAATTATTTTTCTAATAGGAGTTTTTAATTTTTTTTTTACTTTGCCACTTTTTCACTTCCATAAATCATAACAGCAACAACAAAAACAACAACTAAAAGCTTAATTTTTAAAATATCCACTTACATTTCCATCCTCAAACAAACAAGTTGGCATTCTTCATAGAATGATCAACATGTCAGCTCCCCAAAACTATTAAAAGCCATCTTTGGAAATAGAATTTTTTGCCCTTGATCATTCAATTCTTCATACTTTCTTTTTGGAAGCACTTTTTTTAATGGGAGTTATAAAGTTATGGATTGCTGATTTTTTTTCCTCTTTTTAGCCGTCATCACGCTGTATTTTTTATTTAGTCCTCAAGTCAATAAACTTATATTTTGTTCAATACATTTACGCCGACACATCGCGCGGATTACATTACATAAGACATTTTCTAATAGATCCTATCATAATATTTTTTTCCAATATGTCCTATTTATACATATAGTGCATATTCACTATATATTTATAAATATGATCTATTAAACTAAAAATCTTTTTTCATGGAAACGTTTAAAGCAAAAAATAAAGACGATAGAAACTAGGGGTGGCCATAGACCCGAGGCCCGTCAAGCTTGCCCAATAAAAAAATAGGGCTTGGGTAAGGTGAATAGGCCCGCAAAGCGGGCTTGGCAAAATTTTCTGGGCCCAATTTTTTTTTGGGCGGGCTTGGGCATGAGTTCTTAAGCCCGATGAGGCCCGACCCGAGGCCCGAAATATATATATATATATATATATATATATATATATATATATATATATATATATATATATATATATATATATATATATATATATATATATATGTGTGTGTGTGTGTGGGGGGGGGGGGAACTTTTATAAATATAAAAACGTATACCAAGTCTTTTCATGTAGAGTGAGAAACTTTATATATGGACTTTGTAATATATGGAGTTTAAAACAGATTTTTAATTAAAAAAAATCGTCTTTAAATAAAAAATAGGTATTTTAATTTTAAAAAAAAATCTTTTAATTAACATAATAAGGCCCGATCGGGCGGGACTGGGTAAAGAGCGTTCAAATCTGGGCGGGCTTGGGATAACATAACAAGACCCGATCTAGGCCCGAGCGGGCTTGGGATAACACTTAATTTTTCAAGCCCGGCCCGAGCCTGACCGAGCCAGCCCAGGCCCGGGCCACGGCCACCCCTAATAGAAACTAGTTAGTTAAAAGGAAAATTCTATTTATTTGTACAGAGAATTCTTACATAATCGTATGTACAGACTGACGTGTCGCGTCTGTATTGATCCGTATCTTACACGAATCAATACTGACACAATATTAACCGATGCAGATACGACACGTGAGGAAGAAATGACCGGAAATATGATAAACCCTTATCACGTACCATTCTCCTACCAAGTCTCCTAAAAACCCTAACTCGATAAACCCCTCACAAACACAAACATTGTCACCACCACAACAAAATGAAGAGCCTTCTCCTACTCAGAAAATCAACTTCACTCTCCATCAAACGGATCACACTATGTTCCTTAACCACCTCCACCCACTCTCTATTTCCTCATACAAACGAGCAATCTGTCGCCAAAAACCAACCACAAAAGCTAACCAATGGGTTTGGTAAAAGAGGGTTTCACGCGGGGAGATATTTGGATATTAGGGCTTCGGTTATAAAGCAAGCGGGATATGCGGTGGCTGATTTTCCAGATGAGGGGAGTGATGAGGGGTTGTTGATTTCAAAGCTGGGGATTTCTAGTGAGATTGTTAATGCCTTGGCTAATAAGGGGATTACTAAGCTGTTCCCTATTCAGGTACGCACAAATATGCATATTTTGTTAGTCTTATTAGGAGCTTTGGGTATCAATTTTGTTTTGATCATGTTTAAGTTACAAGCGTCTTTGATGTTATGATCATTTTTTAATTTTAGGGCACGTTTGGTTCGAGATTTGGAAAGGGAATGAGAATAATTGATTTAAAGAATCTTGAATTCATTTCCATTGTTTGGTGCAAATAGGAATTCTTTTTTCTCAGCATCTAAAATTAATATTGGAGACTTTCCCATATTAGGAATAAATGTCATTCAACTAAAATACCCTTCTACTTGATTTGAATTTGTACGCGTGAGTGTGTGGTGGTATGTGTGTGTGATAGAGAGAGAGAGACTGTATGTGTGTGTGAGAGAGAGAGAAAGAGAGGGTGTGTGTGTATGTGTGCGAGAGAGAGAGAAAGTGTGTGTGTGAGAGAGAGAGAGAGAGAGAGAGAGAGAGAGAGTGCGCGTGCGCGTGTGAGAGAATGTGTGCGTGTGAGATAGAGAGAGTCACTCGAGGAGATATTTGGTTATTAGGGCTTCAGTTATAAAGCAAGCGGAATATGCGGTGGCTGATTTTCCAGACGAAGAGACGAAGGGAGCGATGATAGGGTTTTTAATTTCAAAGCTAGGGATTTCTAATGAGATTGTTAGTGCCTTGGCCAATAAGGGGATTACCAAGCTGTTCCTTATTCAGATACAAACACAAATATGCATGTTTTATTACTCTTATTTGAAGCTTTAGGTATCAATTTTGTTTTGATCAGGTTTAAGTTACAAGCGTCTTTGATGTTATCGTAAATTTTTTTAACTTTAGGACTTTGGTTTGAGGTTAATCTTTAATTCCTTTCCATTGTTTGGTTCAAATAGAAATTCTTTTTTCCGTGTATCCAAAATTACTTTCCCATATTAAAAATAAATATCATTTAATTAAAATTCCCTTCTACTTGATTTGAGTGTGTGCACGCGAGTAGGAGTCTGTGTGTGTGAGAGAGTGTGTGTGTGTGTGTGTGATAGAGAAAGAGAGGGCGAGAGAGTGCGTGTTCGCGCGCGTCTGAGAGAGAATGTGTGTGTGTGCGTGTGAGAGAGAGGGTTTCACGCTGGGAGATATTAAAATACTAGGGCTTCGGTTATAAAGCAAGCGGAATATCCGGTGGCTGATTTTCCAGATGAAGGGAGTGATGATGGTTTCTTAATTTTAAAGCTAGGGATTTCTAATGAGATTGTTAATGCCTTGGCTAATAAGGGGATTACCAAGCTATCCCCTATTCAAGTACACAACCAATATGTATATTTTGTTACTCATGTTCAAGGTTCTAAAAGGCGCGAGGCGTGGTCAAGGCGTAGAGGTCAAGCCTCAAGCCTTAGGAGCCTAGGCGTGAAAAGGCGTTGTGCCTTTTTTTTATTATTTTAATTATTCTAAGGCTAATAATATAATAAAATAATACATACCTTGAATTTTGAAAATATATCCGTATGTTTGGTAGCCATCTTTCTCATATTCATGCTCCATAATCAATATATAAAATGTATTTTGATTGTTTTGAACGAAATATTGGTCCGATTTGTAAAAAATAGTCTTTAAATGGCGATATCATTTCACTAAGGCATCTTTGTTTTAAAAAAAATGCGCCTTAAGTCTTGTACCAAGAATAAGGCGTAATAAGGCGTAGGCGATGCGTTTCTCTCAAGCCTCAAGCCTAAGCGCGCCTAGGCGGAGCCTAGGCGCGCCTTTTAGAACACAGCTCATGTTGGAGCTTTGGGTGTCAATTTTGTTTTGATCAGGTTTAAGTTATAAGCATCTTCAATGTTATCGTAATTTTTTAACTTTAGGGCTCGTTTGGTTTGAGGTTAATCTTGAATTCCTTTTCATTGTTTGGTTCAAATAGGAATTCTTTTATCCCGGCATTTAAAATTACTTCTCCATATTTGGAATCTATATTGTTTAACTAAAATACCCTTCTACTTGATTTGCAAGTGTGTGTATATGTATAAGTGAATGTGTGAGGGAGAATGTGTGTTTGTGAGTGTGTGTGTGAGAGAGAGTATATGCGTGTGTGTGAGAGAAAGAGAGGGTGTGCTTGAAAGAGAGTGTATGTGTGAGATAGAGAGTGTACGTGTGTGTGTGAATGAGAGAGAGTGTATGCGTGGGAGACATAAAGAGAGTGTGTGTGTGTGAATGAAAGAGAATGTACGTGTGTGTGTGTGTGAGAGAGAGAGAATGTATGTGTGTGCGTGTGAGAGAAAGAGGGTGTGTGTGTGATAGAGAAAGTGTGTGTGTGTGTGAGAGAGAATGTGTATGTGTGTGTAAGAGAGAGAGAGAGAGAGAGTGAGAGAGTGTGAGAGAGCGTGTATGTGTGAGCGTTTATGAGAGGTGGTATTTTTGTCTCACCACAAAAATAAGCAAGCTAGAATGTCGGGGAATATAGGATTTCACCCATTTTAGAGGGGGAAAGGAGAATTTTAATTTTGTGGGAATTCTAAATTCCAAGAATTTTAAGTTCCCCCCAAATTTCCAACCAAACATTGTAAATTTTAGACGAGGGAATTTTCAATTTTCAGGAAATTCTTGTTCCAAATCTCGAACGAAACGAGCTATTAAGGTTTAGGGTTTAAAGGGCCAGTTTGGTTAGGTGGGAAAAAGTAAAATGGTGAAATGTTTTTTCACATGTATAAAAATATTTTTTTGTTGGTTTGAATTGGTGAATAAGTGCACACGCTATCAATATGCAACTTTAAACGAAGAATAATACTAGGGAGGTCCTTTTTCGTTACTCTTTTTTGTGAAACGCACATTGGATTGTGTTTCAAATGGACCCATTTGTATTACAAACAAAACCCAATGTGTGTTTGGCACATAGCAGGGTTATAAAAAAGAGTCTCCCTAATATTCCTAGCGAACAAATTTTAACTTTATATATTTGAAAATATATTTCACCATTTTATTTTTTGTATGTTATTTTTGATCTCTTTTTACTCTTATTTGGATCTTTGGTTATCAATTTTGTTTTGATTAAGTTTAAATTACTCTTGTTATCATAATTTTTTAACTTAGGGTTCGTTTGGTTCGGGGTAAAATATGTTTCATTGTGGTGAAATATGTTTTTCATCAATTTAAAGTTAAATTTCGTTCATTATTTTGCTAAGTGCCACTCACCCAAGCTAAGGTTGATCTCGGGTTCGAGACATGGGAGCAGCCTCTCCATATATAAAACATATGGGGGTAAAGACTAATAGGAAGCCTTGTGCACTGGGTACAAACTTTTATTTATTTATTATTATTTATTTATTTTGGTTTCAATTTGCTAGAATATCCACTTATTCACAATAATCAAACCAACAAAAAAGTAATTATAAATATGTGAAAAAGCATTTAACCATTTTACTTTTTACCATAGTTAAAAGTATGTCACCCCGAACTAAACGAGAAGGGTCAATTTGGTTAGGGGAGAAAAAAGTAAGATGGTGAAATGTTCACATGTATAAAAAATATTTTTTGTTGGTTTAAATTGGTGAATAAATGCATACGTTATAAATGTGCAACTTTAAATAAAAATAGAGGACAAATTTTAACTCTAAAATATTAAATGAAGCGTCACGGAATATTGAAGAGGATACTAACATAATGTGGAATAAGATGACAACATGTATTAGGAGAATGTCGAAAGAAATTCTTGGAAAATTAAAAGGCAGGGAGCCACAATCTAAAGAAACTTGGTGGTAGAATTAAGAATTACAAAATATAGTTAAAATCAAAAGCGAGTGTTTTAAAACACAGCAAACAACTAGAAATGAAGAAAATTTTGAGAAATATAAATGGGTTAAAAAAGAAGTTAAGAAAATGGTAAGAGATGCTAAGTTAAAGACTTATGATGATCTTTATACAAAATTAGTAACACAAGAAGGGGAAAAAAAATATTTATAAGCCTGCTAAACTTGGGAACAGAAAAATAACAGATTTTAATAACGTTAAGTGTATTAAAAGTGATGATATGAGAGTTCTAGTTAAGGATGATGGGATTATGAAAAAATGAAAAAATTACTTCGAGTGGTTATTGAATGGAGATAATGAGAGTAAATTAGATATAAAGGAACATAGGGAGACTCGAGAAAATATATTTTTTCGCAGAATCGGAACAATAGAGGTTAGGATTGCACTAAAAAAGATGAAAACAGGGAGGGCTTTAGGATCAGATGGTCCCTATTGAGGTTTGGAAGTGCTTAGGGAAGGAAGGAGTGTCTTGGCTTACAAAATTATTTCTCAAAAACAACAGTTTTTGAGAATCAATTTGGGTTTATGACTATGAGGTCAACAGGGGAAGCAATTTATTTAGTGAGGAGATTAATGGAGAGGTATAGCGAGAAAAAGAATGACCTTCATAACATTTTTATAGATTTGGAGAAAGCGTATGATAGGATACCAAGAGATATAATACGGTGGATTCCATATAAAAGAGGAGTGATTCATATATATATATATATATTGATGTGATCAAGAATATGTATGATGGGCCCATGACACTATAGTAAGAACATCATCTGGAACAAGTAGTGAATTCCCAATTACTGTAAGTCTGCAACAAGGTTTAACACTAAGTCTTTATCTCTTTGTTCTTGTTATGGATGTGTGGACTGGATAAATACAAGATGAAATGCCGTTAGTGGATAACACTAAGACGATGATTAATCCTAGATTGGAATTGTGAAGAAAAATTCTAGATTTAAAATAAGCAGGACTAAAACAAAATATGTGGAGTGCAATTTTAGTAGTAATAAGAGGACAAACGGGAATGTGGTGAAATTGGAGGATCATGAGATACCTAGAAATGATCATTTTTGTTATTTAGGCTTGATTGTGCAAAAAGATGGAGATATTGGTGATGATGTTACTCATAGGATTAAAGCAGGCTGGGTCAAGTAGATAAGTGCTATTGGCGCATTGTATGATAAGCGTATACATTTGTAGTTAAAAGAGAAATTTTATAGGACGGTCATTAGACTCGCCACGTAATATGGTATAGAGTGTTGGGCAATCAAAAAACAAAATGTGTAGAAAATGAGTGTGGCGGAGATGTGAATGCTAAGATGGATTTATGGTAAAACTCGAAAGTATAAAATTCGAAATGAACAAATTCGGTGAACGGTAAAAGTAGCTCCTATTGAAAATAAATTGAGAGGCAATCGACTTGGTTTGGACACGCCAAGTGTAGACCAACCTCCGTAAGGAAGTATGATTTACTTAGTATAGATGGTAACGTAAGGGGTAGAGGGAGGCCTAAATTGACTTGGTGGGATAATGTAAAAAACGGACATGATATTATGTAGTTTAATCGAAAATATTGCACCGAACAGAATGAAATGGAAAAATATGATCCATGTAGCCGATCCCGAATGATCGGGGAACAGGCTTTGTTGAGTTGAGTTGAGTATATGAAAATATATTTCATCATTTATCCGTTGGGTTGGGACGAAGTATTTGAAAATGCGGTGAGAAGTAAATGGTGAAATATGTTTTCACTCTGTTTGGGAACCCCAATTCCATAGCTTGGAATTAGAACTGTAAATTTTTTAGTTCAAATTTGAATTGAAAAATTTTCAATTCCAATTCCATGGCTTGGAATTGGGGTTCCCAAATACACCCTTGGGGGTAAATATTGTTCACTATTTTTGTTTGAACTTGCACAATTATAGCGTGTGCACTTTTTCACAATTTCAAACCAGTAAAAATTTAATTTTAAATATGTGAAAATCATTCACTATGTTGGGTACATGGATGTAATTTTTGTAATTGGGATGTTCTTGATGTAAATAAGTTATTGTTGAGTATTCTGTTTAGACAAAGAAGATGAATAAACTCCTTTTTGCATGTTGTTTTTGCTCTTTTGTTATTAGGGTTAATTGGTCCCAAAGTATCCTGAGCCTTTATACACATCACTGTAATCCTCATTTGCTTGAAATTGAATGATATTGAGGATTTTCCTCTATTGCGTGTGATTTTTTTTTTTTTTTGGTATTCTCGTGTGTTTGCTTTTGCATAATTGAATGGTGTATGTGAGCCACTTTCACCAGTATCGATGAGCACAAATATAGCATTGTAAATGTTTTAAGTGCCTGACTAGATTCAAAATGGTTTACTTTTTAAGTGTGTTCAAATGCTACTATAAACTCGCTATACTTAAAAGATTAAAATAATAATGGACTTCGAGTGGAAAATTAAAATCAAACAAACACAATAAAGAGCCCATAGTTGCTGCCACTTCACTCTGTTAAATGCCTCTAGGTATTCAGAAGACTTAACTCCAAGGCCTATAATTTTGCAACAAATCTGTCAAATTTGCAACTTTCTTTGAATTTCCCTCTATAAACATCATGTACTAATTAGCCAAACCTCGAAAACTCTGACTCATTGACCTTAGCTGGGGTAGGCCAGTCTGCAATTGCCTTTATCTTCATTGAGTCACTGAAATAATATTGCCTGAAGACGCCATTTCTTTTTTACCCAAATTACGTTCTTCAAGCTTCAACTACAAGCATCTGTAGACAATCTACTAAAATAGTGTGGCCAAAGAACCTTATTCCTTAATGGCGAAAATCACATCATTCAAGCTTCAAGTACAAACTGGATTCAACAAACTTTGGGCTAGTCGGAGGTGCTTAATATGCTCCTTTAGTGTTTGGCTATATGCTATGATGTCATCTAAGTAAATCACCATAAACTGTGTGAGATATCCTTTAAAGTTTCAAAATAACATGTGGTACATAAAAGTAACATGTGGATTTATTAAACCGTATGACATTACAAGGAATTCAAAAGAACCATACAGAGTATCGTTCTCTTTTCGATGAATCCCTCTTACTTTCGACATGGTAATACTAAAAGCATGACCATTTTGGTGAAGAACTTGGGTTTCTCCTGCCAGTCAAATAGCTCATCCACAATTGGCACTTGGTAATTGTTCAATAATCACCTTGTTTAGGGAAAAATAATTGAACAATATTCTAAGCGAGCATCCTTGTCTCTCCTTTAGAATTTCAGCCAATTCCAAAGGAGCCATTCCTTAAGGGGCCAGCACCCGAGGTTCCACCCTTGACAACACCTTTATGGTGGTTACATTTCTGTAAAGGGGTCAACTTCGGTGGGTGTTCATCGGCCATAACATATTGAACTCCCCCATCAAAGTCTTTATTGGAATTTATACCTTTCCTTGCAAAGTGTCCTCTTCATACAACTCCCAAAGTTAATGCATTGCTGCTTTAGTAAAACCTTGAAGTTTAGCGGAGTTGTGTTTTACCCTACAAGGGAAAGATGATTCCAGAAAGTGATTGCTGGCTGGTGAAACCATCTTTCACATGTTAATAGATCATTTCTTTTTCTCGAATTTAGAAACACGTCAATGCAAGGACTTGTGGTGTTATGCGAAGCCGGTAATTTGCAAGGAGTGGCGCAAGGAGAAGTACTGGTGTCGGAGGAGCATGGTTTAAAGTCAAGGCCGATACTACAACGATAATACGGCCGAGTTGACTAGGTATCGGTACCCACCGATCCAATTCTGAGTTACGAGTTGAGTTTTCGATTATTGGTGTGAATCGACCCTATATCGGTAATTTCTCGGTAGTATTGGCTCGTATCGGTGATATCGCGGTATAATCGGTCCATATTGGTGATATCGCAGTAGAATCATACCATATCGGAGATATCACGGTAGTATCGACCCATATCGGTGATATATCGACCGAGATAATATAAGTTACTACGGATTGATCTTTCTATCTCAACTTCTAACTCATTCAATTGAGCCTCGATTTTGCATCCATGTTACGATTGGAGCAATCTCTTTCAATTCGGTACAGGTATATGATGTTTCGTGGTAGCAAGTAGTTTTTTTTGGTTGAATCTCTCATTTCTTTTCTTGTAGTGTTACTAAATGGGTTACCTCCCATTTAACGTTCTTTTTGTATATACTTAATTTGTATTAAAATGTATCATTATTCATCTATCCTTAAAGTGTATGGTTATTGTCATTATATATATCCTTAATTAGTAATAAGTACTATTATAACATTCACGACGAATATATTACTAAATATATATTGATTTAGACAATGTTATGCATACTAAATGACGATTCAGTATAAACAATTAAACAATGTTATGCATACTATATGAGGATTTTGTACTTGTCTAATTGAGCCATATTATTATTCTTATTTTTCTAAACTTTTCTGAATTTTTTTCAAAAATTTTTGAGTTCTCTAAATAGTGTATAGTTGCGTATCACCCGAGAACGAAACCGATACCGATACCGAGTAAAAAATTGGGCTTCCAAGTCATAAACCGATGCCGCGACTTTGAACCATTAGGAGGAGACCTTGTTAGTGTTCAAAGATGTTATGCCCACTGAACCTGAACTCTCACAAAAGATGCTCCCTCATTAGGAAATTGTTCACACCGTAGAGTCGAGGACAAGGGTGAAACCTCCCTGCAGGAATTCGTGAAGACACTTGGAGAATTGTTAAAGTCGGGTAGCCTTTAACCCTCAAAATATTCGTATGGTGCCCCTTACAGGATGGCTCATTTGGAATTTGCAAAGACATTTAGAGGATTTGCTAAAGTCAGGTTATATTTAACCCTTTAAAGCTTTGTATGTCGTTCCTTCATTATTATTTCAAAAAAGGGAGACTCTCTCATTGGTGCCTTGAACAAGGTGACTGTGCCTATTGTGGATGAGTTGCTCATCAGGCTAGGGAACACCAAGTGCTTCATCAACATGGACATGCGATCAAAGTATTTATCTGCTCAGAATTGTAGAGAAATCAATTAAAAACTTGTGTGACTTGGTATGGCTCTTTGGAATTTTTTTTCCTCAAAGTTCTTTTCAGTTCCGTTTGATGCCATTTAGTTAACAAATCAAATGCTCATGCTAGTTTCTTTACCTTGATGAGTAAGTTTCTGTAAAGAGTATTGATACAAGTATAGGGTGATTTACTTTGATGACATTGTTGTATAGACAAACATTGGGGGAACTAATGAGAACCTGCTGGGCCTGATAAAGTTATGGGAAGCTAGTTTGTACTTGAAGCCGAAAGAGAGTGATTTTGATTTAAAAAAAATAATGTTCTCAGGCCACATTAGTATTTTTCTAAATGCGCCTAATTACTTTTGAAGTTCTTGATGAGCAATGAACTGGTCGAATTTTCCCAATATATAATTACTCTTGCTTATTAGTATTTTTCTAAATGTGCCTAATTACATTAATTGACAATATTATAGAAAGCAGTATTAGAACCAGCAATGCAGGGGCGTGACATGATAGGCCGTGCTAGAACGGGAACAGGGAAGACTCTTGCTTTTGGGATTCCTATCATGGATAAGATCATCCGGTTCAATGCTAAACATGGGTTTGTACTCATTATCTTTGAAATATATTTTGTCGTCCTTTGTAGGCAAAGGGTATCCACAATTGATGTTTTCTGTGCCATATATTTACACTTGGGATGCTTGTATTGTACAGAAGAGGTAGGAACCCTCTGGCCATAATTTTGGCTCCAACGAGAGAACTTGCTCGTCAAGTTGACAAGGAATTCTATGACTCTGCACCCGTCTTGGATACACTGTGTGTTTATGGTGGTGTGCCAATTTCGCGCCAAATGAGTACACTTGACCGTGGCGTTGATGTAGTTGTTGGCACGCCCGGACGGGTAATTGATCTGATTAAAAGAGGTGCTTTGAACTTATCAGAAGTTCAGTTTGTTGTTCTGGATGAAGCTGATCAAATGCTTGCTGTTGGTTTTGAGGAAGATGTTG